>JACCHZ010000112.1:2400000-3652500 GCA_018907045.1 Wiebesia pumilae | reverse complement strand
GTAATAAACGTTGCTTTTCATTTCGAGAGCGAAATGAGGAAGCGCGTGACGTTAACGAGTTCCTCGCAGATGCAAAGCGAACCTCCTTTAGTCTATCTTTCATTTTTCATTGCTTTCGTATAAACTGTTAACGGGTAGCTTCTAGTATTTTCCTACCTTACTTAGGATAATGCTCGGTTGTAAAGTATATTTTTTTTTTAAACGACGACGTCGTACGTGATTTTTCTACGATCGAATGAAAATAACGATACGTATGGTACCATCTCTCATTTATAATTCTTTTCTCCAAGACAATTTTCACGTCTTTGCAAATCACCTCATTCATAAACGCAGTTAATAATATTTACAAGCAAAATTGCCTTACTATTGTCTTCGATAAAAAGTTATATAGCAATATTCATATACGTGCGAGTGTCCATAGACAGTAGTCTTAATGTTTTCTTCTCTTTTTGTTCCAAGAAATTGAAAGACCATTTTTACCGTCAACATTTCTAGTTTACGCACTCGCAGTGGATTAGTTGATCACACTAGCGAAATACGCAGCGGTACAAAATTATGCAGCTATCAACGCAATCTTGGATTGAATTACGTATCGCAGCGTAAATCTTTTAAGAATAAAAGATTTCTCACTGATTTCAAAATAAGGCGAATAAATGCATCGGCGCCATGCTTAGCTTATTAAACTGTAGGCATCTCGATCAAACTCAGCCGTTGTTAACCGTTAATCTCACTTACCGGTTCAATCCCGAAAATTCATCCTCGATTCCATTTCGTGTATCAATATAATATTAGCGCGTATTTTGCGAAATCTATGAGAACCCAACGAGACAAGCTACAACAAGTAGAGAGTCGGTAATTCGCACGTCATATTTTGGTTGTCTTAAACGACCGGAGCGGGAACTCGAGCGAACGAGGAGTGAGAAATGTACAAAGCCTGTACAGTACCTGCAGGGTTCACGGGGCGCGTGTCAAAATTTTCGCGCTCGGGATCCGATAAATCAACGTAGTTATGCTGGAGTGCGCCTAGAGGATGTAAAGTTTTGGGGAAAAAAAAGAGAAAAATGCTTCGTTGAAAAGAAGAGGGGAAAGAGAAGGCATTTCTTGCACGGACAGGCGCGTACGGTTCGCGATCGAGTTGCTATCGATCGAAGCGCATTGTATTCCGTCTCGGAATCGACCTGCACATACAGTCATCGAAACAGTTTGCGGGCAATTATTGCGAACGTTGACTGACCCAAATATCTTTGAGAGGTCAATACTGTCGCGGTTAGCGTCATTGCGCCTCTCGGCAGCCGAGTTCCTTGCGCAAGAGTCAAAGAACGGTAACGAGAAAATGCGCATACTAGACTAATTATTGATCACTCTTTGTGCGCACTTCACCGATCGCTCGTGCCATTGTAATTTCTTGTGGCTTAACGAGAGCCTAAACGGAATCTCCGCGATTCCTCGGAGGAGTAATCGGGTCGAGTCTCGGTAGTTATTCGTATTCAATGCAGGGAATGCTGGAGCAACTGCCGCAGGTGGCGATGTTGCCCTCTTGAATAACAGTTGCACTAGCTTGCGAAAGACGTAGCGCAGCTGTGTTCTGGCACCGATACGAATCAAATCGTACGAGTAAAACATTGTTTCTTACGTAACTGCACTGACACTACTTGACACCGATCGATCAATCCTTTCTACTTGATTCTGTTATTCGTGTTGCCTCTGAAACAGTTACATTTGATTCTATCTAATCTTGCAACTTCTGTCTACGTCGCTGTCACAGCCTTTGATAACTGATGTAATCGTAATCATAAATTTTGAATTTGCTACTTATTCAGCGTTTGTAGGTATTGGATAAAAAAAGAATGCAACTCGTGCCGCTTTTAAAGACGGTTACTCGCTTGAATTTACTCGCATTAACGAACAATTATCTTATTTGCTTTGGATTTTTCTCGAAGCGCGTGTAACAGCTTCGACATAATTTCGCGTACCCACGTATTATGCCCATGATACTAACGAAGCAAACGGTCCTCAAGCTGACGGATCGTTGATTCTAGTCATGCAACGAGTTATTTTATTCTCGTACACGCGAGGAGCAAGAGGATTTAAAAATAATCGGCCCGCGCTGCTTGCGATCAACGTAGACTTCATACGTAGACTTCGGGAGTTGTTTAATTGTCAAATTTATAATTACGTAACACGCCTAACTGTTTGTATGGGCGCATCATTCGTGGGATCCTATCACTGATGCGAATTGCAATTGGTTACGCGATGCAATTAATTCCATCGAATGAATCAGTAAGCTAAAACTACAACTCGTAATTAATCTTGCAATTGTCAAAAGTATCGACAAAGTTTTTAAGCACCAGTCGTTGCGGCCACGACTTTGGAAGGGGGCTACCAATAAACTAGACCGAATTAATGAACAAGTGCGATTGCGTTGTTGCATGGATGACGATGAACGCTCTCAACATGGCTATGAGTTTATTGTCCTTTCGGCTAGATAAAACGCAATGTCAGTTGGGTAGCCACGCGGGCGCTTTCTAACGTATTTGGGAAAGTTGTCGAGCCTCGGTGCGAATCCATTCGTCGAATTTGGCGATATGGGTTTTACATTGTCGTTCCCCTTATTCCCCGAAGGGCTATGATTAATCGAGTGTAGGTGTGACACGCGTACGCGCATGTACGCGCATGTACGCGTCTTTCATACATCATGAGCTACGCGACCCCAAGCTCGTTCTCAGTCTGCGATTTCTTCCTTCCTTCGATACATCTTACAGACAGTTCGGTGCTTGCATAGCGATGCTGAGAATAGCTGCACCGGTAGTGCGTTTCTGTCGACAAGTCATTTTTCAAAGAAAGCTTTAAATTTCTGACACGTTACTCTCCAAGCCTGTATCAACATACACACCGACTATCTTAGACTGAAATTACATACCGTCTGATAGGAGTGTTTAAACTACATTTCTCAGCTTATCCAACGATGCATCAGCTTAGCCGTTGGTTAGCGCAATTAAATAAATAAAATTAAATTTTACTTTAATTCATTCGAATTAAATTAAGCTTTAATTATCCGTTAAAGCTAGATGAATCACACGGTGCTTTCTAAGACTATCGTAATTTCACGATCCAGAGGAACAATAACAACGTGAAATTGCTTATATATATATATATATATATATATATGCACGCGCGCGCGCGCGCGCGCGTGCGTGTGTATGTGGCTTGTAAATTTCAATTGCTTGCAATTACGTATGCTGCTTAGGGGTCGCGTTGTTATACAAATTTAAAGTCTTTCACTTTGCAAAATTTACAACTAAAAGAAACAAGAAATTTTGCGTTTCTAAGCATCTTGAGTGGATTTTACATAAAATTCTCTCGTCAAACGGCTTCCAAGCTTTCGAATTACCTATACAGGTTATACATGATTCGCGAATACTAGCTTGGTACAACTAACATTCACTGTAAATGCAATAAATTACATCATTTGTCATATTAAGTTATCTAACTTACCTGGTATTTTGATTTAAACTCCTCTTATTTTACGTTATTTCTCCAATTACCGAGACAAAATCGCTAATCCATCAATTGAAAGGCTAATCGCAGCTGAATTGCTTAGTATCCACGATACAAGTCGCACGAAAGATTCACAAGAAAGTATGTGCCGGTACGAAGGATACGCGAAATATAAAACAAACGGAGAAAATTGGAAAGTCCGGTGTAGCGATCGGTTCGAATAGTACGAAGTTAAAGTTCGAATTGAATTTTAATCGTTAACGAATAGGCACTTCAGTTCTAAGATTCTAGGATATTTTTCATTTGTTCTCAATTAATTTATACGACGCTGCTCCATTTGTGAATTTCGACTTCAGTCGAATATTTTCTTATGTTTATACGAAATTTCAAATTTAGTATTTGGAAGTTAAAGTAATTAAGTTTTCGTTATGACGCGAGTTACGAGTAATTAGTTGGACGGCAATCATCTTCATACCTGTATTAATTTTAAAGCAACTGTCTCGATGAGATTTAAAGTATTCTTGCAAACTGATAAATTTTTACGCGACACGTGTAAATCGCGTTAATTTTGTAAATACGGAAAGAAATTCGTGAATTCTTCACGAGCCTCACTTATACGGTGCGTTCTATATTAAACGCGCGGAAACGTATACTTAAGTATGTAAAAAAAAAACTTAATTTTCATTTTTCACGGAACACTGATGCGTTTATTATTAATTTCGCGTAGTCTAAACCAAAAAAATTCACGAAGATTTTTCAGGAAGATCAGTGCTGCAGTTTTTGCACGATTGCGTATGAAACGCGAAAAGAACGAAGCGGAAAAGTTGATTGGCATATCTGCGGTCGTTATTTGAAAGAAAAAATTCAAGTCCGTTCGATGAATGTGACGAGGCGCGCGTTATTCCCAAAAGTGCGTAGAAAGAGTCGAAAGCTTTTTAAATAACGACGCAGTCGATTTTACGCGACTTGGAGGGATTTAGTAGTGGTTTTAGTAGTGGTTTTAGTAGTGGTTTTAGTAGTGGTTTTAGTAGTGGTTTTAGTAGTGGTTTTAGTAGTGGTTTTAGTAGTGGTTTTAGTAGTTCGAACGCGCGTAAGCGAACGTGCGGTTGTTCACACGATTCAGCGTCAGACGATTGTTTAATGAAATCAACAACTCGCGAACACTAGAAAGCGGATCTGGAAGCTCACATTCGAAAAGTCGCTCGGAATTTACGTACGCAACTACGATTTATTCGACTCGCGTTATTTGCTTACCACTTACGGAGCTGAAGAGCAAAGAGTAACGCACGAGAAATATGACATCCGACAAAACGGTTATGCTTTTTTCAAGTACGTTTTTGCGCCACTGCTTGGCAAGAAAATTCTACGGGCTTGAAACGTACTCGCGTAATAGTACGACGTTTGCTCGGCATCATAATACCAAAATTTATTTATAAAAGCAAGCACGTTATCGTGTTCATAAATTGCGAGTTTAATCAGTTATAAATATTTTTAACCACATCGCGGTTGACAAATGCGGGCTCTAAGAGAAACTCTTAGACCAAGTTAACCAAGAGTTTCTCAACTCTTACATTCTAGTTGTACGATAAGGAAAAAAATAAGGGAAAACAGCAGGAGAGGAAGAAAAAGAAGAAGATGAAGATGAAGATGAAGATGAAGATGAAGAAGAAGAAGAAGAAGAAGAAGAAGAAGAAGAAGAAGATAGTCGGCCGCTTTTACCGATAAATTCCCAAGTCCTCTGATTATATTAAGATTCATTAAAGAACCTCGAGACGGATAAGAAGCTCAAGGGAGACGATATGCCTGCATGCTTATGAGAAAGGTTGCATCACCAGAGGTACGTATTTATCTGGTCTAGACGAGCGCTCCGTGCTTCTGCGCAATTCCGAGAGCACCTTTCTTCTTTTTAATCGACGCGGTACTGTTAAGAATTTATTGGTGCAGCCAATGCGGATGGACTCTCGCGAGTGCAATTTCAAGGATATAGCTATGCGATACCCGGAGTGCAATGGATTCGTTTCTTTCACACTGGTGTATATTCGGGCTTGAGTCAGCTGAATTTTCTATTCGCTTCGGCACGGGGTTTCAAAGTGATATCGCTCTGATAAATTTCTCTCTCTCTCTCTCTCTCTCTTTGTGTGTTTGTGTGCGCGCGCGCGCGTGTGCGCCTCTGCGAGCACGAGTGGCCGCCGCGCAATGGAATGCGACTTATCATTGTGCCGACTAATGAACATTCCTTGGGCGTCCGCGAATCCTGCTCGCAACAAAATTCATTTAGCATGTAATTATTTAAATAATTTTCCATCTTCTCGTGGAAATGTGAGCGAATTTTCCGAAAGCCGCAGAGTAACGGATTGTACCGAGTTTATTCGGGCCCAGAAGGAATTCGATGGAAATATGTTTGATGCAAATATTTTTGTATGCAACTGTTATTATTTATGTAGCGTAAATATAAATAGGTAATTTTCATATGCTTTAACCGACGGGCATTTCAAGCGTTATGCATGAGAATTGTTCCAGAAAAATTATTAATAACCGTAACGAATTGGCTGAGAGTCAAGGTTTCATTTACTACGGTGGAATTCATTCCGATCATTCTTAGTACCATTCGTTGATTATTTATTATTTACAAAGTCACAGATTGAGTAGAATCAAATTTATTTTTAAAAAACTGCTTGACGAGTTTTCTTTTACTTTTAAATTCTTTGACTTAGTTTATTTTACATACTTGAAAATGCTTTTACACTTCAAGTGACTGTGATCTGAGTCTTTAAGTATCGAAATATAAATATTTAGTTTTATTGTAAATACGGGCTGCATTCTAAGCAACTTTGCTTAACGAGAAAGAATACGTTATTCTATTATTTGCCCTCATACAGCGAATAATTGATATTATTTAAATCGCCTTTTTTGAAAATTTTTGGTCTCACAAGTTTTCAGACGCATTTTCTACACATAACAATACATTTCGATATCGAGGCTTTTAAATTTATATAATAATAAACAACATCTAGAAAACGTAGTTTACACATCAATACAGATAGTGTTACGTATCAAACAATTTTCAATAAAATCAATTTGAAAAAGTTCATCTTTGAAATTGTTAACAATTGCAAGGCTATTACAAATGAAAGAAGCTCGCGAAAAGAGTTAGAAATTTATTTAATAAAATATTCTAAATTCTAGATGTAGATTAAAGGGAAAGGGAAGATTCTCTCATTTTTCCCCTTTCACGTATTGCTTTTTCAAATATAAGCAACAATGAATAAAAAAAGCAGCATTAAATTTTATTCCTTTCATATTTTTAAGACAATACATCAATACTGCATTCTTTACGAATTTGATTGTCCTTATTAACTATTGTACTTATTAAAAATTATACTCAGAGGTATGATTGAAAACTATTTGGCGCTTTTTTATTTACATAAATGTCTAAGAACTTATACAAATACAAATTGCAAAAAGTCTTTTACAAATTTTGTGCATTTGATTTTACCCCGAAAAAGATGTTACAATTAGTTTGACGATTTTAGTTATTTTAGTGCTCTATTTCAGTAGTAATAAAAATTCAAAACGCAATTGTACAAGTTATTTACTATTACATTGGCTATTAAAATTCAAAGTAAACTTACTAAATTGCACGATTTTACGAGCATTAAAATAATTTATATTGTATATACAATTTGTAAAAAAGATGTTTAAGGAGGTGACAATTGTATTTTCATCGTTGTATTTTCAAGAAACGGACGGATTAAAAGTAAAGACAATTAAAATTAATTAAAATCCCAACACCTGGAGTATAAAGTTTCTAAAAACTACATAACGGATTTTATTAGTCTTTATGAAGCCTATTAAGTTTTAAGATTCCCATAAGTTGACGTGAAAATTGAAAAGAATTGGCATCTAAGGCTACGATTGTAAATTAATTATCGCAAGCCCGTTCACGATTTAAAGTTATAAAATTTTTAACATTTGTAAGACTTATTGAGACTTAAACTAAAAGACTTTAATGAGAATGTGGTTAATAAGCTTTCTATATCTCCTTAATGAAGTTATACAATATATTGAAAAACAATGCCGCACGAATTAATAATGTTGCACAGCTTCTTGACTAAAATTGAAACACTTTGAGTAATTTCTGAAAATCTCCATCTAATTATTTATGAATTACGTCGTGAAAATAATCATTTACGTAGTATTTGAAGAAGTAATATTTAAACGCGAGTAATTTAAAATTTCTTAAAAATCGAAAAAATGCCTCCTGAAATACTCATTCCACGTGAATATTTCAACTCAACCAAACAGTTTATTCAAATAAGGTTACATAAAATTCAAGCTTTACGTTTAACTTTACTCCAACTTTACAGAAATCTGTTTTCATTTTAATAAAAGGATAAAAATAAAACGCCGCCGTTAGACGACAGGTTATTAATTTTGTTTTCAATTTCATAAAGCGTGTTTTTCGGACAACGTTCAAAATAAGTCTGACGAATGGATTCATTTTGCCAAGTACAAAATATTTCAGGTCTGGTAAAATGAGTACTTAGAACGAAAATAAAGGAATATTTAAATTTACCGGTGTACGTTGCGATCTTCTCTCTTTTGATTTGATCGTACAACGATATTATCTACTCTTTTGCGGAGTTTGACGGGTTTGGAGAGGGGAGGCACTCGTTAACTCCGATGTAATGCGTATAAGGCGTGTAATGGAAAACACGACTTTGCAATTATTTGTACGTGACGTACAAGTTATATCTTCCTATCAACGGTATTTATCTTTTCCGAGAGCAACGTAATGAATTGTACGATGCTTATTAAGACGCAATTGTCAATCCGTAGTTGTCAATCCACCACTACCAGTACCGGGGTAAAATGTTACACTCGTGCCTTACGTCACATATCCAGCTACTACCATTATTCTACAGAGAAATAATTTCATGGTAATTAGTTGACGTATGGGCTTAAAGTTTGACTAGAGAAGAATAAATAAGATAAATAAGCATCGATGAAGGACAGTATCGATACTTTCATTTATTTGTATTTCCACTTGTTCGCACAACTATTTTATCCAAATCCACGCGCACGAAGCAAATAATCACCGCGAAGCATTTTATGCGCAATATAAAAAAAATCCAACGCGAAATAGCTACACTGGCTGAGCGTACATGCTTAACTGCGTATCTTTTACCAATGTTGCCAAACCTTGAGTGTTATATTTATTTTTAACATCGCGCGATTGTTATTTATTACATAATGTTATATTTAACCGAATAGTCCGACAAATGAATGTGCGGAAGAAGATGCGAATTCATTGATTTGTATTAAAATGAAATTATTGCATAAATTATTACGCAAGAAAGAAATACGTACAAATTTTAGCTGCGAATTTAACATTCGTCATTTGATTACAATCGAATTCATCAATTATTTCATAAGAAGCTAATTAATAAAATATCGGTTTATATAAAAATCGATGGGAAAAATATTTCATAAACATAAACACAAACAACGGGTTTGTATGTACGATAAGTGTGGTAAATGAAGATGTGTGTACCGTGCGTACAAGATGCGTCATGGATAGTTACATAATTATCAGAGAAAAGATGTTGAGAGTCGTGAAAAGAATTTCAATAGCATCTTGAAGTAAACGAAGTAAAAAAATTGTGCAAATAAAGAATCGAGTTAATCGCGCCTTTACCGATGAAAACTCTTACAACTAAAAATACTGAAATTTTTCGTTACTTTAGTAAATGAGTAGTAATCAGTTCAAATACGCCAATATTTTTAAAAGATAAGAATACGAATTTTGCACCCGGAAAATGTTGGACGCTTAAAAACAGTTGGAGAGTTAATTGTAGGGTATGATATTTGATTAAGAAGTTTGATATTCAAGTTTGTTGGTCTACGCGACTATAATCTTTTTTGCTAACCTCAATTTCAACATTTGCCCAACAGTGTTTAAATCTTAAAAATAAGAAATATTCTTATTTCCGGTTATTATGATCCAATCAAAACATATTCAAATAATCGAATAAATTAAAGGTGTTTGTAAAAATGCTAAGCATAATGTCCCGAAGATGCACGTGAAAGCTACGATGATATCCGCTGACTTACGGATAAATGGCGCTACTATTTTTGGCAGCACTATCGGTGTTGTGAATCTTGCTTGACAAGAGTTGCAAGGATACTAAATTGTCAGCTTGTAAAGTCATTATTATGCGAGTGAAAACGAGGATACGTTGCTGACGTTGGTACGTTGTTATACTATGGCCATTGGATTTCTCCATCACCACCTTTTCGTCTGCTTCCGAAATAGGGGGACTCGAGTACATATTATGCGTACGCCTTTCCGTTACTTCTTGCTTCATGCTTGTAACTCTATCTGTATATGCGTATATTGCTGAAAAATTTAAGCAATAACCATTGTTTTTCTTTCTCTTATTTAAAACTTTTAAATTGTGTCAAAAACTGCTATAGTTTGATAGACTTAATTTTGTATTATGGGCACAGGTCGTATAATAATTTCTTTTTCTATCCTCGATAAATTTTTTGCCAACAATTATTATTGTTGCCAGCATTATAAATACTCGAATGAATTAACTGTAAACGAAACAATATCACGTATTTCAGTCCTTCGACTTGGTATTATATTTTTACAAGTTTTACAAATCTTAACGCGTTTAAAAACCAGATAATTTTATATTTAAGCCTTTCGATTATTCGGAAATTCGAGATAAAATTTGCAGATACCATATGTAATAACTTAACTTGTTGATGTTTCGTAGTATTAATATCGTAAGGCGTGGTACAAACTGTCAGTACTTGATATCTAACCGATTTATATATGAAATATTTATATATAAAATACATTTTTTACGATACTCACGCCATAAACAACGATGAGAATTCAAAAATTCAGCTTAGAAATTACGATGTTCGTGTGTGTTATCCAAAGTGCTTTCTGTGTGCGTAAGGTAGTGTACGGATACGAAGCACATCGAGTGGTGGTCATCGTAACTTTTAATCTCCAAGCATGAGTTCACATTGGATTCCATACCGAGGCACAGTTTTTGGTATTAAAGCTTGAATTTACAGCGGATTTAATTTAAACTTTTTTACCGTGAAGAGCATTACCTTTAAGGGTACAAAATTAGCAAAAGATAACGTTCCTCTTACTTCAGTGATCCAAAAATTTCGAATCAATGATTAATAATAATCCAGAAAGTTAAAATCTCTCTTATTCACCAATTTGATGCATTTGGAGCATTTTATTTCTTAAATAGAAAAAAATGGAGACATTTATCAATTTTTTAAGGAAAATTTCAATCTTTGAAGAAATTTTTTCAATCAGTTATTTGCATTAGCGTTTTTATTACAATTTGCGATGAATTATATTTTGTGTGTGTGTGTGTGTGTGTGTGTGTGCGTGTGCGTGCGTGCGTGCGTGCGTGTGTGTGTGTGTATATATATATATAATTACTTACGTCGATCAAATTGTTGGAATAATTGAAAAGATAATTTAACAAAAAGGATTCATATCATTAGGTTATTACAGTACTTAATTAATATAATTACGGCATGATCGTTGAGTTACGTAAAATTATTGTAATATTAAAAGTAATACTAATCATAAAAATAAAATGAGAGAATTAAGAGAGAGCATTTACTGTTTTTCCTATAATAATATTTATTTTCAACTGCTCAAACCAATTACAAGTTCCCGGAGATTGTTTATTGAATTTATTATTAACATATATTTTCAATCTGAAAAAATCTCATAATACAAAAATATAATTAATCAAAAATATCAAGTTTGAAAGTAATTAATAGTCTTATCTGTATTTACCGAGAAAATTAAATTACAATAAGATAAAATCCAATGGATTCATTGCTTCTGTCACTTCAAACGTACATTGTACAACATGCACAACACAAAATTTTTGGTGAACTTGCACTTAATTTTCACTTTTACCTGTACTTAATTATTTACATTAATACTTTCTACGGATGGATCTAGAGGTGATTTTTCTACATTAAATGAGTTATTGAAAAAGTTCGTTGTTGATTCTTGAAGTCTTATCTCGTTGTATATCAATGTCATTCGGAAAAAGAAAAACTACTCTTCTTTTAACCAATAGTGCTGTGGAGCTTTAATTATGTCAAATTCAAATGACCGAATGCTTCATCAAAATCCCTCTGGTTAAGTGCCATATCTCTGTACAATTAATAAAGTCGGATAAATTCAGATTGAATTGTTCTAGAGGCTGCGATAAAATTCGCGCAACAAACGTTAATGTTTCAATATAATCAATCTTTTACAGTTTAAATGTCGGAATAATTGTGATTTGGGAATAATAGATGTTTAGACTTACCACCCTTAAAAAATTGCCCTATATCCATATAAAGCATATAGAGATACTATTTTTCTCCGAACTCAATTTCGGTTATTTTATTCCAGAAGTATTGTATATAACATATATTACATAATACCATCACAGTCCTATAATAAATAAACTAAAACTTATACTCAACTTTCATATGAAGTATTAATTATTCTAAATACATTTCGGGCTCCAAGATCTGCCCTATGTTCAATGTTAATTATATTTAACTTAAAATAATATGCCGTCGCTGGTGAAGCTAGCAAATAAATGTTCATATTTGCAAAATAAACTGCTATGTTTTCACAGTTAATACCAAACGTTTACTTTTATGAATATAATGTAATTCAAAGTTTAATAATTTTGCATTAAATTCTCGTAATTCGAGGCAACAAATTTTACCAGAATGCTATCTCTTCTAACGCCGATGACTCAATAACTTAATACAATTTGCTATTAGTCAAAATCAAGTGGGATATCATTACAATTTCTCAAGGGACTCACAAAGGCAGGATAGCGATGTCTCAATTCCTCAGTTGATGCTTCGGAATTAATGTCAGTGTCTTAACATTCTTAATTGATAATGAAGTCTTTCTTTTTGATATAAATGGTTGTAATAATGGCGCGATAATAATGATAGCGAACGTTAATTATTTCAGGTTATTGTCCTTTGCAGTCTCGGTTATAATGTCAATTCCTTTAACGGCACTGTCTATGCAGGTTCTAGTCATTTTATTAATTCTCTAGGCTGCGATATATCTCTGCTACATATATCTAGCCAATTTCAAATCGTGCTTGAAATGACGTGTAAAATAAATTAATTATTTACTTCGATTGAAGTTCCATTATTAGCGCAAGTGTGATTTATTTAAAGAATTAATTCAATTAAAAATGACGAATATTACGTAATAATGCGCACTTAAATATTATACTCCAGCTCGTAACGTTACTCCACATTGATAAAAAAGTATATTTACCTTATAATAATAAACGCTTCGGAGTATTGCACAATTCTTATGTCATGTGTCCGTATACTTATGGATATACATTATTTTTAAATGAAATTTCCACGTAAGAATATTTTTTCTTTTACCCGTTTTTCTAATACTTGTAATTTACTAATTAATTTATAAAAAGTACACGCTCATCACATTTGACTGTGACTAACTTTATTTTCTGCGCAATATGCAGGATATGTGTGAGACAATTGGAGGCGAATATAAAATTCTTGTTTAATTTTATTGGCTCGAAATAAATGTCGGATAAATTCTGCTACGGAGTTTCTTTTGTTTATTTTATTTGCAAAAGTAGTTATCGATGCTCTCATAATAAGAAGGGTATTATTTAAAATCTGCAATTATATATGTATATATATATATATATATATATATATATATATACGTAAGTCTTAACGTATTCTTCAATGCGCTGGCTGTTAATTTCACTAATTAGTTTGAATAGATTGTTTAATAAACTTATTCGATGTTCTAATAAATATTTGTTTTTTAGTATTTATACGAGTTTCTACATTAATCTCATTGTTTTTCCTTTTATGCTTATATTGCGTTATAACTAACACTTAATTGTAACCATATGATTATAAATATTATAAAAAAACTAGTTTAATTGAAGGTGTTATCAAATAAATGCCATGGAATCCATTTTTTACGATCCCCTTAAATATATACGTTTCTACGTAAAAGCAAATACATCTACAAGGTATTAACAAGTAAAGCAATTTTTTCTGTAAAATATCACTTCGTCTAGCACATTTTTTTATTTTCGTATTCGCTAGATAATGCTCTCTATAATGAGCAAATAGAAGGCGACTTTCCTGACAATTACAACAGATTTTGGCCTTTAGTATTTTCTAAATTTTAAAACAGAAATTTACGCTTAATTAGCTTCTAAAATCACATTCAAGCGATTTAAGCAAGTACTAATACTAAATATAACATTATCGCCCAATAATAGAACTTGCATGCGAGTTAGATGTAATTTTATAGATTTTTAAAGTTAGAAATTTAAATTTGATTAATGCTGTCAAAATATTTATTTTTCTAGGTTAAAAAAAAAAGACTACTCCTAAGTTCGTTCTTGACGTAATGTCAAGTAGTTTATATAACAGCATCTTATATAATTAGTCTGTCTACCAGTGACCTCCTTTCTTCAAATCGCGTCGCAAATGAAGATTCGCTCAAGGTATAACACGAAGGTAGAACCAACCTTTATCGGATAGTTATAGTTCGGTTGTTGTCCTCTTTTCGAACACTAGTTCCGTTGTCGTAATTTTCAGACGCTATCTGATCTACAGGCGATCTGACATACCAAGATGGAGAAGATGTTCTTTTGAGTTTTATTAACGTATAGTCGAGCGATATGATAATGTAATTTTCTAATATTGGTTATATCCTTCGTATTCTCATTAGCTCTGTTAAAATGGATTTTTAACCTTTTCTTATACCTTTTCCACATACTTTTGCGAGGTGTTTTTCAATATTTCCGATTGCACGTTAATAAGCGACTTTTTTTTAAAGCATTGTTAAATTTATCGGTAAAAGAAATCGAGTGTTTTCTTACACAAAATAAAATTAATATTAAATTTGTGATGCTCTTCTATGTTAATAGTACTACACAAGTGACATAGTTGCCGTTTCGTCCGTAGAAAGACCAATTTAGAAACAGAAACTTAGTGGAAAAGATCACTTTATCTTGTATTGCGTTGCGCACTAATTTTTCACTTTGTCAATACGAATCTTGTAACGGAAATTATCCGTCGATAATTATTTGAGCGAAGAGCGTCTACCTTACACTCCCGCTCGTGTTCAATGCGTAATGTGCTACCTAACTATGCGCTTTATGTACCGTTTACCTGTTGAAGGGTGCACTTTTTATATGCCCCCTCCCCCCCGCGCGCTTTAAATTTATAATACTTGAGAATTTTGAAAATACATTTAGTGAGTTATTATTATTCTTAAAGTACAACCAAAAATCGATTATGGGCAAATGATCGAATAAAGTAGTCGCATGTTGATTTACACGTGTTCGCGAGTTTATTGCAAAATTTTTCCCCGTCGAAAGAAATTCTGCTGCTACTCTGTCGCATCCCGTCCTCCGTATCTGTCTATCTTTTTCTAGTTTGGAGAGGCACAATATATCTCGTGAGTAGCGCTGGTACACGCCCTAAGAGTTTTCGCACCAGCCACTTTTCGATAAAATTTCTGGCAAAGTTTCTTCTGCACGCCGATCGGTCTCAGCTAATAGTGCTCGTCTACGTACATCAGGGCTGTCCCTTGGATTCTCTCTCTCTCTCTCTCTCTCTCTCTCTCTCTCTCTCTCTCTCTCTCTGCTAACTCATACAGTTACAGGAATACAATCGTTCCTTTCAGCTTTTTCTCCCAATTTCAATGCGCGCTTTCACCTTGTTGGAGCGACGTTTTACGCTCATCACAAACGAATAAAAACCAATAAAACCTATACAATATATGGAAATAAATGCACGTATGTAATAAATAAATAAAATATTTTTAAAACTTATTTCTAACGTAAAATTTACGTATAAGAAGATCAATAAAAATCAATTAATTTAATTTTAAATATCTACTTGTGGTTATGAAAATCTAGCAATATTGTAATATCATTATTAATCGGTTATATTGAACGCGTGTTTCGGTAATATGTCCTGATAGGAATATTAATATTTAAAATTGAATTTTAAGTTTAATACGTTTAATACAATTAGTGCGCAAATATACGTACGCAAATGTCAAGGCATACCTCAATGTGCAAAACACTCTAGACGTTTCTTTTGGTGTTGCCATCTACATTTTTAATATCAATAGATATCGTTTAAATATAATTTCTTTGAGCGATGTAATTGTTCTTTTTGAAAAAATGTAATTATTTCAGATTAATTGTCCATAGCGTTCATTTTTATTTATATTTTGTAAAATACTAGACACTGCATTTGAAAATAAACGTAAACGTGTTTACGTTATAATTTAAAAAATGACATAATTATTAATCTTAATTATTCTATAATATTGTATAACTGGACTGATCAGAATTAAGTGATAGATCTATAAATTAATAAAAAAACATTTTTACATCGATAACAAAAAAACAATTATGTCATTTTACATCTCAATTTGAATAAAAACATTCGATGAATAAAAAAAAAGTATTTGTATTAGTTAATCATGTGTACAATATTTAATAGAAAAAAAATAATTGAATTATATTATTGATTACATCGATGTTATTTAAATAATATATCTATTTCGATTAAAAGTGTCACGATTTGTCAACTATTTTTACATTGAAAAATGACGTAATAAATGATAATAACTACGTAGTGCAGGATGATGTACGTTCACCAGATATTTCTGTACTATACTCGTATTGGTTTATTTGTCGAAGTTGACATCTCTGTATTACTTCATACGTTAAATAAATACGTTAATCGATATTTAATCAATTTTTCATCTCGTTACTCAAATTAATATTGTAAAATCTTCATTAAAATCTTTCAAGGAACTACGAACATTAGAAAAGTTTTCATTTTTTAAAAAAAGAATCAACTCGTCGAATAATTAATTTTTTTATTTTTCCAGCGCAAAACTATTCTTGAGAATAATGATGTTCAGTTTATTCATAAATATTGATTTTATAGTTAAAACGAAAGGCTATCGAGCGGATTTTTAAGAACCTTTAAAAAGCCTCAAACGACCTCTTTTCGAAACCTTTTCCCATGCTTTATGTAACGTAATTTTCAAATAAACTTGAAAAAATTTGAGAATTTGTAAAATATGTATCGCTATCCTGTAGCGCCCTGACAAATCTATATAAGAATTATTTTATTTATTTTACGTTTCACCACAAAACTGCATATTTGTAATAAAAGATGCTGGAAAAATTTTGCATTCTAGAAATAGAAAAAATTTGCATGTATGTGCATAACCTACAATTTCTTTTTTCAATGTGTGTGAAAGCAATAAATGCTCGATGAAAAGACGCATATGCTCTATTTATTTTGGTTTTGAAATAAAAGAAATTACTTTTTTCAACAAAAATGTATATTTCATTCCCGTTGTGTCCCGAAATAGCACAGTATGTCGATTTCATTAAATATTAACAATTTACGTTATAATACGTGTACATGAGAGCTTATTTAATTACTTTCATTGTATTTCAATATTCACAAAATGTGTGCCAGATATAAGTAGTGTCATCGCTTTTTAAAAAGTTTTATAAATAAGATTTGTGTAATCAGTTTTTTTTATTATAAAAGTAATTCATTTTACTTTGCAAATTACTTTTTCATTAATTCGAAAGGATTATTAGTATAGAAAAGAAATTGTAGTTGGATCTGTTATTTGGATGAAAAATTATATAAATTCTGAATCCTACAGATTTATATAATTATTTTCTTTATTTTCTTGATTCATCTTAGCCGTACGTATTAAATTGAAGTACGTATTAATATTTTGGTATTAAAGTCATTATTTCACGTTATAAAAGTAGGACAATGAAAATATCGAGTATTATAATAGTAAATGTTTCAAATGACGTTAAATATAAATTTGACTTTAATTTTGTTTAATTTTCTTTGTTTTATTTGATAAAGATTAATTAAAACTTTTCAAATATTATGGCTTAAATTTAATTTTATTATATCATCTTTTATCCGTGATTTTAAATTTTACCCGACGCTTATGAAAATCGAAAGAAAAATTGGACTTTAGTGAATATTATTATGCGTATAAATCTCTACATAATCACGCATATACTGAATTCATAAAAAATTACGTGAAAGTAAATGTTTAAATGTTAAACCCTAATGGCTAGCAATATAAATAAATGAAATCGTAACTAATACGTAGTTTTGTATGTTTAGGTTTTTCTGATTTAGTTTTTACGCGAATTTAGCCATAGTTTTGCGAAATCGAAATAACATTTATTCCTAATTTAAGTCTTCGTAAGAGTCCGATAATAATTAACTCGGTTTACCGCGTTTTCTTAAAATAATGATTACGAAATTAAAATCTTTTATACACACGCATATACCAATGGTTAAACAAATTATTTTATAACTAACGTTATTGTCGTTGTTTCGTTAAGTTTCTCTTGTTTTGAACAGACATATCTGAACGGAAACTGCAAACAGTGAGAGAATTATCATTAAAATTATTCTTTATTTATATTTAATATGTCAGCAAATTGTAATTCCTAGAACAAAATTACAAATTTATGACTGACGTCCACCGTCGTCAATAATCTACTTCATTCTTTACCTAAAGGATAAAGCTAATTTAAATTTCATAAATTCTGATACTTATTTGGGAAAAACTTTGGAATTTCTGCTCTTATTCGTGTTATATCTACAGTATCTACATACTGCACTTAGATTCATTTCGCGTGTACTCCTGTAATCGTTGCGATAGTGATGGAACAAGCATTACGTCACGCGTTTGGTATTCGAGGAAAGTCATTGCCGCGATAACAAGTGGCATGCCAAGAGTTTTTTTTATCACATTTGCTAATTACCTCGCGAAATGCATATCTAATGTTCCTGTAGTTGAATTTATCTCATCCGATAAAGTTGATACAGACAGAGCGAGGGAGAACGCACGATTGGAAATTATGAATCAAGCAGAAACAAATTCTGCTGATAACGACAGCAGTTGTTCTAAAAATATCAAGGACATAAAAATATGTCATACGTGCAGCGAGAGATGGTTGTTAATAGCATATTAAATTTAAGAAAATTGTTCGTCAAAAGCTCGTAATAGATGGAACCCTTAGAACATTTTAACGTGTGATTTTTGTATAAATTAGTAGGTCAAAGATTTCAAGTTGCCAAGCCTTCCAAAAATATAAAGCATTTTAAGAATTCATTTTTATCATTAAATTTTATGCCTTTCAAATATGGATTATCAACTGTGAAAGTCATCCACTTTTTCATCTTTCGAATTCTCATTATTTATATATATGCATATTAAATATGTTCGTTGATGTCATAGATTTTGTGGAGTTCATTTAAAAATTTTAGTTAAATAATTTGCGTAGGCTAAATAATTGTTTTGTAACAGTAAATCAAACGAGTGCGTAAACAAATGTATTCGTCAAAGAGATCGTTATTAACCTGGAAAAAACGTGAAAATGCGGATACCGTAGACAATTATTTTTATCGCTAAAGGTAGAGCATAAATTTGAAAATTTGTCGACGCCTGTAAAAGCCTAATAGTTATAACATATTTTAATTTGATGTTTGGAGTTTTTTTGTGTTAGTGCGTTAAACATTCAGCTTTCATACTTTATATTGAAATATCTTGATATATTAATATTAAGTTCACACGACTTGGCCAATGTATTTTTCCAAACCTTGTCTCGGTAGTAAATTAAGATTCCTTGAGTTTCAAAAAAACCACAGGTTCTTTGAAATTTAAAATGATTGCACTTTATTTTATTTATCGATATTACCTTTTTAAATGAATCGCTAGCACCTTATATCAATATACTGAACAATAAATGGCTACCTTTACCCACTTCGTTTTACCATTCTTTCTTTCTTTTTCTTTTTTCTTTCTTTTTTCTTTCTTTCTTTTCTTTTCTTTTTTTTTTTTTTTCAAGTTCACGGTATTGAATTGATATTGTGAGACGCAAAAGTGTTGCTAGTTTATTCTTTCGGTAAAATGTATGTTTGCAACAGTTCGAAAATTAATAAAATTTCGGTATCTATAAAACACTCGCCAGTTTATCTTTTCTTGGCGGAATTACTCGCGACTGTCGTTTAACCGATATTTCAAAGATGAATGAGTCACGATTCTAAAAATATTCCCACGAATATTTACACGTCCTTTTAATAATTTATGTTCCCGAATATTTAGTAAGAGTCTACTGCTTCAGAAACGGATAGAAAGCTGTAACGAATTATTTGACACTTAGTCATACTGGCGTTTATTAATCTTCGATACTTATTTAATCATAGTTGTAAAACTTTTTACCTTTCTTTAGCCGGAATGTCATCGAACAAAGTTGCAACGCATGAAAGGATTTTGTGTAATAGCATCTTCCAGTTGATTATCAGTTGTATCGATACGTTAATTAGGTTAATATTCGTTGGAATTAAAATAATATGTCATTTTGATGAACTTGCATTTTATTTCACACGATGTTTTTATCAAGAGCATTTGGACATTTTTTTAGATTATTACAATATTAGTATCAATTTCTATGTTGCGAGTTGCATAGACTAACTGGGAGTCGGTATTAAATGTATATTATACACGAGTGAGTGTGTTTTATATACGAGACCGAACAAATCCAATTTTCTGGAATTACGCGATTGTCTTTAAAGTTTTTATAAAATTATGAGGCAATGGTGTATTTTCGGAATTAAAATTTTGTGAAAAACTTGATATTGATTTTTTCTTCGTACATATTTTCAACTGCTGCTAAATTCTTTTATAAAATAATGTGACCGACGTATACAAGAGATAACTATTAAATTTTTCCCCGCACAAGCTAGTATTACTATAATTTATATATGGGACATTGCGTAAAAAATTTATTTCAAAGTAAAATATTTTATTATTATGGTATTTTTACTTTTTGAAAATAAATTCAAACGATCTCCTTCCATGCAAGGAGATATATGATATATGATATATATATATATATATATATATATATATGTATACCAAAGCTTCAGTGGCATGTGCAACATCTCCCTCGCGATGAAAAGTCTTTTTAATCTTTAAAATAACGCGCTTTGATGAAATTTCAAATGAAAAAAAATAACGTTGTTACAAGTTATGCCAATGCACTGAACTCTTTTTCTAGATACTACTGAAATAACACGAAACGTATGCTAATTAACGTATGAAATTAGCCACCACCTGAAAAATAATTAAATTGATTAGGTACATACGTACGTCATACAAGTTGTTATATTCAATTAAATGATCGAGCTATTGATTACAATGGCACTTTCAAATTTTGTATTTGTACAGTGACCGTCGGAATTTCGAATAGAAAAGTGCGTCGTATTACTCTATAACGGGATGATGTTCCCACCAAGGCCTCGTCGGTGCTTGCACTTAACCGACTGTTGGATTTAGCAACTGAAGGATTTCAAGATTAACATAAATTACAATATGTAAATATATGCGAGGGAAAAGTGAAAAACATGCGAACGATTACGATGTGACTTTGTACAAGTACAGTTGATAGCAGTATTTCATGAAAATTACGACTGCGAAGGAACAGTTTAATAAATATATCACGAAACGGGTGCACGTCGCGAAGCGGATGAGAAACTGCCCTAGTTAAAGTTAAAGATAAGAATTGGAATTTATTTAACGCTAGATTGGCGGCACTTAACTGCTATTGTAACTTTCATACAATTTGCGCATGAAGATGCAAAAAAATCTAGTCAGCAGTAGGTTCGAATCAACAAACGAATTCATCGGTTACTCCGATTAATTAATTTAAGCACCACGTGATTTTCATAATTAGTCAATCGAATCACACGCATGGTAGTCTACGTGGAAACGTTATGTCCTAAAGCAGATATAAAAGTGCGGGAACGAATTAGAAATCGTTACCGCAGTCCCTACTCTGCTAAGTTTCGACTCTTAAGCACTCCAAAGAGATAAAAGAGTAAAATTAGCATTAGGAATTATCTACGTAGTAATCGAACGAGCGAATAGAATTTCTTTTAAATTCGGAACGTTCGGAAAGACTAGAATCCAGAAATCTGTATAAAGTTCTGTAAAAATATAGCGACAGCTCGGAAAATTTCACGTAATTTATTAAGTTTTCGTGAAAATTAATCGATAAATCAATTATCCGGAGAACTCGCAAGAGCACAGTTTTGATGCTCAACCGGAAACTTGGGGAAAAGCCCTAAAAACTACGAAGCTCGCGTTCGTAGTACAAGCAAAAATGTAGGCGGTTGTAGTAGTTACAATGGGGGCTTTCCGGTCGCTCGGAAAGCACGGGAAAGCACGGGGCTCGTTTAATTGAAATTCCAGAGGCGATCGACATTGTCGGCGCAACAACTCCGTCATTCGCGCGAGCTCCTGCTAGCGCAAGCGATGAATTCCCTTTGGTTTGCTTTGCAGTCGAATCGCTGCAGTCGAATTCGCTGCAGCTGCCGTTCGCTGTTGGAACTCGAAATGGAGTTGCGCGTAAAGAGGAGCCGCGGCTCATTGAGCGCTATCGAGACGTTCTGTAAATTTTCCGCTAAGCCTCTCGGCCTCGCCTAAACGAATTCTGCCTCCTTTCATAATCCGCTTATCCAGAAATCATGGAATTATTCTGGCGCGTGTAACGCGATAATGCCGCGATCGACTCGATCGTGGCATCGGGCGCAGAACGCCGCACCCGTCGATCCGTTGGATCGTTTGCGGGGGATGAAACGGGAGGAAATGCGGATGAAATTGGGAAGAGAGGCGAAAGAGCACACGAGTCGAGTCGACGCCGAGTTTCATTTAAGGAGTGCTTTTGAGAAATAAATTCTCTCGGATAAGTACTTGTAGCCGTCGAATTGATAATTTTTCAAAGGAATTTTTCAAAGGAATTTTTCAAAGGAATTTTTCAAAGGAATTTTTCAAAGGAATTTTTCAAATGCTAATGGACAGGCAATCGAGCGCAGATAAAATAACACGCAGAAGTATTTAACAACGAATAGCCGAGGTGTTCTTTCGCTTTATTTTCACTCCAGCATCGCGTCGATGATTTCAGGTTCTCAACAATATTTAAGACCCGGACTTTTCGCAGATTTTCTTAAATATTGCGAATTAAAGTGCCTCGCACTTATTGAGATTAAGATCGGATTCGCTTATTACATTAACGAATATTCGTTTACGAGCTCTCTCGGGACGAGAGAACGTTCTTAGCCGAATGCTAAAAGCACGCCAATGAAGAGTCCAGTGGAACTAAAACGATACGAAGCCGCAAGGAAAGTGCGTACCAATGCACTCGCTTCTCTTTCTACGAGTTAATGCCATTTCAACGGATACGTCATTGGGGAGGTAAATTCCAAAGTAAAATGCAACAGCGTCGAATCATAGAAGATAAATGAAAAATTCGAAACATTTAGGTGTATCGATCAGTCGTTATTGATTTGAATCAAAGTTACGTAAATACGTAAGCCCGATATCCCTTTTCAAGTGTTACAATTACTTGAAAACGTACTTCATCGGAACTACAGTAGAGTACTTATCCATCCTTTCACAACCAGACAAGAGCTATAGGTTAAAGCATTATCGCACTGCCTGTGCATTTTTCAAATACAACTGCAAGGAAGCAAAGTAATCGTATTAGTTTGGACGTGCTCGTGGACTAGATTGTTGTTCGTTAAAACAGCTTTCAGATTTTCTGATTCACCCTAAGAGTGAAGAAAAAGAGAGCGGGAGCGGGAGCGAGAGAACGTACGACGGAACGTAGCCGAGAAACAGAGGTAATTGAAATAAACGTAATGGCCGAACCATTTGCTTAGCAGAACAGCGCACAGGGTTGGCGCTATTTAAACGCTACCCTCTTTCCGCTCGTAGTACCGAGAAAAAAGATTAATGAGCGCCACTCGGCTAATTACACAGGGGGGTCCCTCGCTCAACACGCGTCGGCGATAAGTGCGAGAATACGGGAGAGAAAATGCACGACTTTTCAAAAATAGCAGCTTCGGTTTCCCCCTAGACCCCCCCCCACCCCACCCCACCCCACCCCACCCCACCCCCCGCCCACCGAGGGCAAACGCCTCACTTTCGCGTTAATCCTACGCAGTCCCGACCTACATTAAGATATTTTAATGCACATTCCTACGAGCTCCCATAAGAATCTCTAGAATTTCGGAGTCTAGACGGAGCCAAACTACCATCGCGTATTACCGGCGGAATATTTATCGTATATCTGTTGCCGCTGCGACGAGCCAGGGTTAATGCCTCCCCTTGTAGCGTGCAAGCAGTAAAGTTCGTGTTCGGGTTAGGCATTGCGCACTCGTGATATGCAAATGCGCGTGTATGTAAAGGACGTTTTTTAAAAATTTTCCCGTGAAAAAGCTCGATTCCTTTTTGTTCATTTTTGTTCGTTTAAAGGGGAGGACTCGGTATGTGATATGGATAATCGCGATCCCGTAGTCTTTTTCTTTTTCCATTTAAAATGGATGCACGATCGACCGCAAGCACTCTTTTGGAAGCTTGCGCTGATTTTAGGCTTGCGAATTGTGCCTTTGAAATGAAATTTTACGAGCAGGTAATGAAAAAATTAGCGTTATTTTAATATTAATTTTTCGCAATAAATGCGGTAGGATATTGAGGCATTTTTAAGCAATTTTCAGCGAATGCCATCAGTTTTTTAATTTGAATTTGAGAGTAATGTTATTATTCAATTACCGCTAATGATATTTCCTGATAATTTTATTAGCTTTCGTTAAAACAATTAACGTCGTCCTATTTACCGGCCGAGAGAGAGGGAGAGAGAGGGGGGGAGAGAGAGAGAGAGGGAGTGGGAGAGGGGGGGAGAGAGAGAGAGGGAGTGGGAGAGGGGGGGGGAGGAGAGAGAGAGAGAGAGAGAGAGTTGGAAACGGTAATGATTAATAAGAACGTAATGTGACATTGATTATTTTAAAAAATTTTGAAAAATGATTTGATTCAGCATTAATCTAATTCTCTTTCCAACGAACTTAAATGAACGTAATACGTACGACTAGGAGTTGGTTACCGATAGAACCTTGTGTTTCTATAAGTTACGATGAAAATTAATATTGGCGGAGTTGATCTCAGTGAGCCTTTGAATATTAAGTATCACGTGTCACTTAAAAGGTCATCGTAATAAAAGTAACGGTTTACAGTAAAAACTCGCGGCAAAGACATTACAAGCTTTTACGACTCGATTACAATTTTCCAGCTCAAAGTTAGTAAAGACGAGAATGATAAAAGTGTTAGAGGTGTTCAACGATAAAATAGTACATAAGAGAAATCCATTGAATATCAAGAGGTGGTCGCTCTGACAATCGATCGAGTGCGTTAAATCTTAAAATGACATTTGGCTTCGGTCGAATAAAGTCCAATTCGCTGCACTGATAAATAGTTTGAACGTAATCCATCGGTTGGATCAACAACGTTGTAACGTCTGAATACTCACTGGGATGATTTATGCCGACCGACTCCAAAGACGCCCGCTTATCGATCACCGCTAAGCGCTATTGCGAAATAATTAGGGCAGAAGCGAGACGGCGAGGACCGACTCTAAATAATTGGTCCTTGGAGCACTGAAACGAAGCTCTATCGGTTGTATAGCAAGGAATTAATAACAAGGAAGTCAAACGCTAGAGCGAACCCCTCGGGTGCTCATCTTCATTTCGCGCGATCTCTTTCTCACTTTCTTTCTCGCTTACTTTCTCCTTTCTTTCTGCCCGCCGCGAATGGATCGCTAAAAAGTATCTCACTTGCTTGCACTTATTTTTTACCAGTAATTGCGCCCCGACCCCTTTGGAAACCTCGTTCTAACCTCGAGAATTCAAACGCCTCACCGTCCTCACTTCCTTCACTTCTACTTACACCTCCACCGGTACGAAAAAACGTCTGAATTTTTCGAGATTTATTTTTCCGCTAGGATTTTATGCAAATATACAGGATGCTATAAATTGTGACTTTTGAGCGTGAGTAGCGTAGTGCTCTTTCTAGTATAAATCCTTAGATCTCTTGACGGCACACGAATAAGAATGAGACGCAAGAACAATATTTGCACCACTAATGTACGATAGCCATACGCTCAAAATATACCGACCTCTTCCAAGTGTAGGCTTCTATCGAACGAGTGCCCAATTATCATAAAAACTTCGTGTCGTTGTAAAACGATGTCAGTTACATAATTTAATCTTGAAGTTTATAAATAATCCTTTATCTGCAAGAGGTTCGCGCGTTTTTCTGCAGACGTCGCACAGTGCCATCCCACGTAGAAATTAATGCCATAACGCTTTACGAGATAAGAGGCTACAGGCGTCAGTTGTGGAACTGACGTGGAAAACCGCGTTGGTGTGCGAAGTTTGCTATTGACACACACACACACACACACACACACACACACATACACACACACACAAGGAGACATTGTTACGGCTTTAGGCTACCGATGAAAGTGCATCTTTATGCCGCCCATAGCCCCGAACTTATACGCGTCCCATTTCAATTCGAATAAGTCATTCCAGTTGTCGGACGTTGTTACACTTATACATTGCCAGAGTAATAGTCACTTAAGGTTGGACTATCGTATTTTAAATTTTCTGAAAATAAAAGAATGCGTGCGACTCCAAGAGAATTCGTTTGTTGCAAATGTCAAAGCTAATGAAGTAATTCGTTGATTTTGTGAAACTCGAAGGTGTGAGCAAGGATTTATAGAGTTTACAGCACGATCGATACTTGATTGTGGTTCAAGTATTTGCGAAGCTTGCCTTCAAGATTTACTTTAACGCGAGAAAATAAAACTCGTTTCCTACTTTTAAACATTTTAATTTTAATAGCTATTTACTTAAAAATATGGAGGAAAAGAAAGAGCTTAATAGCCTTCTTCGAATTACCGGAACTTGAAACCGCTGCGTTTCGATGTTAAAATGTTATTTTAAAATAATATTTCCTTCGGGAAATGGAGAGTTTGTCCCCCTTTTTTTATTACAAATGTAACATTTTTATCAATGCGTAGTGTTTCAAGCTGAAATAGTCGTTCTTTGCGCGGAAAAATAATTCACAAGCTTGGGCATTAGCTTTTCTATGTTTTCCGCGAATTAAACGAAATTTACATACGTGATGAAATTACGTAATGGGAAGTATTATTTCGAATACATAAATTTCAATTTGTATTCCAGAAAAATACAGTAGAGCTACGTCGGTACGCTTACAAACACAAAGTAAAGCGAAATCGAAAACCTCCTCTCTAATACGTAATTTTACAAAGAGAAAGAGGTTCGCATCTTCATTGCATTTACTTTGTGTTAACGAGCGGAGCTATAACTTTATGCGTACGTATGTATAACATAAAACCATGCAAACACGTCGAAAAACAAATGCAATAACACTCCACGAGCGCTAAGTTGTATCTTTCCTAGCGATTGCACTAGAGATAAATTCTTCATTAAGCATCCATGGAAGAGTACATTTTGCATCGATGGAGTACTTTAGATTCGAGTATAAAAATGAAAAATGAACGCTTTTAATACATTTCTAAGAACTATTTTTCACAAAGTTTTAACGTCGAGAATTACTTTGTACGAACGGAAACGGCCTAAGTTTACAGAGAGCCTGAATATTTTACACGACGCCAACATTTATACAAGCGATTAATATCGTTAAGCGTGTATTATTAAAGATTCTTATCGTCTAAGAATACGGTAAACAAAAGCGAGCAAAAGCGAGCAAAAGCGAGCAAAAGCGAGCAAAAGCGAACAAAAGCGAACAAAAGCGAGCAAAAGCGAACAAAAGCGAACAAAAGCGAACAATATGATATAAATGGAAAATGTTTGCTAATAAATTTAAAAATCTCTCGCATTAAAATAGCCTTTCGTTTATAATTGAAAAGTTGTAAAGGTCTACAGTTCGCAAGCGTAACACTCCCTTAGGCAGTTTAATTAACTAAGGTAACCACTTCTTCATAACTGCAAATATCTTATCAACGTCCCTGTTAATGGCTTACGACTTTTAAAAAGCCAACGATCTTTTCACTCGGTGATATTATCGAAACATCTTCAGCATCTAAAATGGATTAGTTAAAGGAAACAGTATTGCCGGCAAATGGTAACACTAGCTGATGTTAATAAATAAATCTCATCCTCGTTTCATCGTGCGTAATCAAAGGAATGGCAAAGCTAATTCGGGATCGAGAAAAAGCACAACCGTTTGGATCGCTGAACTTTAGGCGCTCGACAATAACACGATAATAAGGGCAAGTAAAACGCGCGGCATCCATGGGAATACGCTCGGCTATTTTTACGTTCCGCCGCCAAAATAACAATCCATCTGTCACTTGACGGTTATGGTCGGACCGACGTACTTGGTGGCATTTGTCTCCGACCAAACTGTCGGTCGCGTCGCGCAATCGCGTCGCGCAATCTCGAGGATACCGAGCATCGTAAAAGTAAGCCATAAACCACAGGAGATGATTTTTACGTAGAGCCCGCCCCATTTAAAGGCTCGATTCGCGTCGCACTTGCCCCGCGGGACGGAAGAGCGAGTTACTGCCAACTATATGAAGTCGAGATAAGGGCTTGCGACCGTGTACAAAATCGATAACCTGGACGCGTTTAGGTAGGGCCATTTTCGTAAACCTCTTGTCTCCGAGGGGTGGCTGCTCGTAAGGAAGCCGTGCCTAGAGAAAAAGAAACAAATTTCTTTATCGAATATAAGAATTGTATTTTAGTTGTGGATGCTTTTATGCGTCAAGGTGTTAATGGTCTTCATTGATTTACTCTACAAAGGCAGGAACATATTTCTCTTTATGCGACTGCGGCGTAAGATACAAATGCATTAAGCACGTTTAAAGTAGATTGGAGTTATTAACGATAATGAACCTTTCAACGGATTACCTTTTTATGGTTTTTCAATTTCATGCCAATGTTTATAATCAAAGATGTACATTTAGCTTTTATTATTATCTGCTGGCATACGTGCATACGTATGCAATAAAATACGTTTGCTATAATTTTTTACCAGTCATGAGTAACGAATGTTCTTTGACGCTGGAATTTAAAGCGAAGGGGATGTTATTAACATCTTGTAACAAAAATAAAAAAAGATTTTAGCTTATTTTAGCGATAAGTTAAATACGCAGACACTTTTAATGGCAGTGTACACGTAAGTTTCTACATTCGCCGGTAACTCTTAAGATTAGCGTCTTCAAATTAGCGTCCACAAGGTGCGTCAACTCTAATATTTCATGCATCATTCACGCTTCGGGAGAGAAACGAGGCGAGAGAAATCGGTAAAAAAGATTAATGGGCAAAACATTATTACGAGATAGATAGAGTACTCTTTATCATTAAATTCGTAAAATTTTATCGTTAAACGCTATTCTTCACGGTTCACGCGTGAGAACCATCCTAAAATGTAATAATACAACGATAACAGTCGAACGGATGAAACGGTAATCGATTCGGTTCGTAATCTTTTACCGCCTAATTATGGCTTCTAGATTCTCGAAATCCGTCGAGAGATTCCCGTTAAACGATCTGATTAAAAATTCATCGCCGAGATCATAAATTTCAGCGGACGTTTAAATACTTTCCATCTGTTTTACGTCGCGTTACACCGCCTGTGTGTACGTACACGGTGGGAGTGCGTTAATCAGCGACTAGGATCTTAAGGTCTAACTTGTCAGGGTGGGCATGAGTTGTCGCGCTCGCATATTTACATCTCATCTATTGGTGGTATCGGAGGCGCCGTTGCACCGCGAGTCCGGGCGCGCTCTAAGGGTCTGGCTTGCAGACCTCCCAGAGCTCACTCGCGTGGAATGTTCCGCGCGAACGTGTACGCGAACGTGTACGCGAACGTGTACGGGCGCTTGGCGCTTTAAAAAGGAAAAGCTAGGCGCGTACAAGCTAGGACGTTTCATCGTAAATGCCGCAGGTCTTCCTCCGGTGCTCCGATCCGGTTGCCCGCGTCGGTAGAATACTCGTTGATCCACTCGCGCTCGCCGCCACTTCGAGCAGCGCCACGTCAAGGATACGTCAGGAGCGTCAATTATCGTTGGACGTCGGCCCGAAGAGTCGGTGCTCGCGTGCAGACGAGCAGCAAAGCGGCGATTCATTCGAGGCTCCGTCGGTGCCCTTTGTGAGCCCGGAGATCGCGGCTGCTACGTTTTCACTGGAAGCTCGAGGCGAATTGCTGACTTAGGGTGTCGGAGTCACGAGGTCTGCCTCACAGGACTTGGCTCGAGGCCAATCTCCGAGGAATCTCGCGCGGTTGCGGTGGTCGCCGTCTCTGGATTTGGATGCATGGAAATGAGATGGTCCGGTCGCCTTGAGCCCTTAGGACTCGGAAACTCGGGATACCTCTATTCTTCTCTCGCTGCCGTGTCTCCGGGGTGGGGGGGGGGGGAGGACGAGGACGAGGACGAGGGTAGGCGCCTAAAGCCACGTCTGTCGCTTTCGAAATCGCGCGTTAGCTCGATTGAAGCGTGTTAAAATGCATCGGCAATTCGATCGCGACTCGCGCATTCGTGTGTCGGTGAGTTTTCCTGGGGATAAGCCGAGAGCGTTGCCGTGCCCATCGAGAACTTCTTTGAGAATCATTTATCGTTTATCATTGATAAGGTAATTTTATTTGGATAAACGAGTCTCGTGATGTTCGCCAACTGTACAACTGTACGTACCCGTTTCGGACGTTTAATCATATCGCTCTACGAGCCGATAAATCATAAAACTGCTGATCTTGACTTTCTACGGTAGAATGTAGAACGCATCAACTATGCGAACGGTTCATTTTATTGGTTTATCACTTCTTATATACTTAATTACTCAATTTACTTGGTTATTTATACAGGCTGTCAAAATTAATGTCTTTATAAAGTCATTTAATTTTAATTACATTCCCTCGAAATATACATCGCCTCCGCGAGGGACGTTATCATAATTACGCTCCATACATTAGAGATTTGCGAACAAAGTATACAGACAGCCAGTGATGATAAGCTCCGTCGGATACATCTAGGTTAATTTACGCGCGTCAATTATTATCGGGGGTGTATAAGTAAGAGGGGATCGATAAACTTTTATGAGTAATTCAAAAAAGATCGTCTGATTTTTGGGCGCTAAAGTATTTAGAATCTTCGGCTACTGCTTTTATATCCGACTTTACTCAAGAATATCGTTAAGTCCAGTGGCCTAGATACAAAGCTTCAGTTGGTGCATAATAATTATCCTTAATCCGTTTGACTTGGATTCAGAAACTCTGACGTACGCCGCAGCAGGAATGAACTCGTATTATTATTTCTAACCATTGTTAGAAATTAAACGATCTTAGGAATACTTCGATATTTATGTATTTCGCTCGCTGATCTTTTAACAATCACTCGTAGAATCGAGCGATGATAGATTATGGGCCTTTGATTTTACCCGTTCCGCGTTTCAATATCAAACTCCCTTTTCTCTCTCTTTGTGTTACAGGTAAGTTGCAGAATTGACGGTTCCATTGTTCGTCGTGACCCTTCTCTAATAGGTTTTCTGTATTTAAAACTGGACTTTGATTTCCATGTGCGTGTACTCGTATTCGAGAAACGTAAGCCTTCCGCGACCAATACCGGGGACGCTTACACTCTCGAGAGCATTTTTGAAAAGGCCGACCCAAAATAAGCAACGGCGGTAAGTAGGGAGTATCGTCCGCGAAGTATCGTTGCTTAACTTGTATCAGGTTCGCTTAACGCAATGATAATGGTCACAAAGCTGGCGAAGAGGTTCTCGGTAGTTTCTCCGTAAGTTAAGAACGGAGTTTACGGGTAGAAGAAAACGTCCTAACGGGATAATCCAGCGCTAATCACCGGAGAAAGTGTAGTAAATTGAAGCTCGCGTAGCCTCTCGTTGGTCCGATGAACGGTCGTGTACGCCTCGTTGGTGGGCTGACAGTCGACTCGGGCAATCTCCCGATGGTATTCGAGGACTCGGCCGCGGCAATTTCGCCGAGGTTGATCGTCGGCGGAGACGACCTTAATGGGTATCGGCTTAATATCTTGAGCTGCAGGTCGCCGGTAGCGGTGGGAATCAACATAGCCGTGAACCGTCGCTCGTACAGCGATTGCTCGTATCTTGGGATGCTGCGGCTTGAGGGTTGCAGGCCGTATATTGGGAACGTCGATTGCACCCAGAGGTTAATTAAAGCTAAAGCGTCCGGGAACCTTCCTTTCGCCCCACGTCCCTCGAATTTCCAGCCAGTGACGCGATTTCTCGCGCATTCGCGCCTCCATACTTTCGACCGTCGGATGCAGTTTGTTATTTATGCGTCACTGGGCTTTTGCCTAATCGCGATTACTCGTTGAAGCCTTAATTTCACGTTATAACGCGGAAGAGTGGAGATGTAATGTCGCCGTGATTACGATACGATAAAACTTTAATAGAGCACAGGCTAATGCAGTATTTGAGCACTGCTCGAGGTAATGTTGCCCATAATGATACAGTATCGACACGTCCATTTCGTATTTAATGCGATTCGGATATGGGCGCGTTGCGTACTGCCACGTTAATTACGTTAATTACGTTAATTCAAGTACCTGGACTTAAATTAAGTATCTCTCTTCGTTTATTGACTGCTGATGTTACGCGCAACATTATCGCGCTTTAGGACGCCCGGTCTTTAGAATAAGTCGAATGTAATGTATTCGTTCAATTGCGTTTTTCGCGCACAGTGTAGGAGAAAGTTGCGGGATTATTATTACGGGCACTTCAAAGCAAACAGGAATACGCGATGCGAGAGATGCGCGCGAGAGCCGAAAGAAATGAAGAAATGTGGCTGGCCTGGGAGTTAAACCACTTTCACGCGTTTACATTTCGTGCTCTCATTCGAGGCTGCGTGCCTTTGTACGGAACGAACGAGAATCCTCGTCGCCAGGGACAGTTGAGGCAGTTGAGGCCTTGTTAGGGTTGGATCAACGATTCGATACTGCCATCGATCCGATTTAATTTACCGCAACTCCGGAAACGCAGCGCCATTGGATCAGAGCGAACCTCGATAATTGAAGGCGAGGGCTGCACCACGTCGTGCCAAGCAGCTCCTCCGGACGATTAGGTACCTACGATAACGTAACGTCCCACCTAACGAAGTCGCACGAGTTACAACGCGTCCGGTTTTTCCTCGCCTCGGTTTAATAGCGCCGACCGGGCCTGTAACTTATTACGAGCATCGATCGGCGCAATGTCCCGCCTCCGAGCACTAGTATTCGGTAATTGCGCCCGCCGTGCGACCCCGATAATGCCGAATAATGAACTAACGGGAAGGTTCCTTCGTTGGGAAATATTATCGAGTCCATTTCCAAAGCCAATTACCTCATAAAGTTGGCGAACCCCTTCGCAGGGTAGATCGCCTCCCACTCTTCCATCCTGCCATCGGAGCGCGTCGTTTAGCTTTAGTGTCGCGACAATTATTCGTAATTCGTGAGTGCCGTGAGTGCCGTGAGTGCCGTGAGTGCCGTGAGTGCCGTGAGTGCCGTGAGTGCCGTGAGTGCCATTGAGTGCCTACGCCTCCCACGAGCCCCGGAATTACTCTCCCCGTCTCCGAGAGTTCTCCCGGGTAGTTGTACCCTATGTGCGTGAGCTCTCGAAACGTATCGGCCTACAAAACTACAAAAAGCACGAGTCATTGGCAACTGCTGTATTTATCGACGTCACCGACCCACCGAAGCGCGATACGCGAACTTGCGCAGTAATCAAGCACGTCGATAGGCTTTTATCGCAGGTTGCACCTTTGCGTTGGAATCCCCTATTCGTGCGGTACTATTCTGTTTCTTCGCCCTCATCGAGACGCAAAAGTTTAATTACATTTTTAATTTGAATCCAATTTTCACGAAAATCAACGATAAAAGCCCCGCAATGGGTACTGGAGCGAATGCTTGTGGTACGCAAGACTTTGGCAGTCGAAGGTAACTTATCAATATTACCAATCATCCTTTTCAAGCAACGTACTGCTAGTTTTTTTTCTCTTCTTCGATTCTTCGAGCAGTCCTCGTCAAATCCACTACTTCATAAACATTTTACGCGTATAATTGGCAAGTTATTCGATGCATCGAAGGTATGCAACGTAGTAGTGGCAGTCTTGATCCCTAGATATACCAACGAGAGCCAATCAGACGCTCAGACTTTAAGTCTATCGTGCTGTTAGTCCGGAACCTAGTTTTCCGCCCCATTTTTCCTAATCGTTATCATGTGCAAACCGGAAACCGGAAACCGTAAAATGGAATGCAAACTATCGTTTCTGGGATGATTTTGCGTCCTCGGTTTTAATCGGGTAAACGGTGAGATGTATTATTGATTGTCCCCTTCTTCTAGCGACATTCGTCTAGGCATATATTCCAATGCATTTGTCGAATTGTCGGAGGACGGTTTCGGTTTCGTGCTTTCATTTTCTGGCAAGTTGTTCCACTCCAACAGAATCGGAAATCAACGTATTGATCTTAAATAAGTGCTCCTCTTGAAAATTATCAAAACCACCATTTGATAAATAAATTTATTCACGAAAACGTATTAGTGAGTTTCATTAGCAATACCGAGCACCATTTATTCAAGTTTTCGACCGATCGTAAATTTTGGAATGTCCGCAAACTTTGGGAATACCAATACTCTAGTTATGAAAGAGTACGTAGAATTGAAGATTTTAATGTATTTTTCTGAAAATCACGCTTATGATTTAACTTTGAAAATATGCTTATGAAACTTTATCAGCGTTTCATTACGTGCGCGAAAAAGTTTACATTTTTATTATTGCTCAATATTGCTGTTGTTGCACATAAGTTGACCAACGGTTATCGAGATGAATCATTATTAGGATTTTTCACATTTCACCGCATTTCCTAAATGAAATGAATGTCCTAGCATTGAATTCTAAGGAATATCGGAAACGGACAAAAGCTATTGAAAAGCTCGGAATACGTGATGTATTATGCAAAGCGTTAAACTGGAATTCTATGAATGATTTTATCGAGAATGACGGCATAAATTTTTTCAAATGTAAGTTAATGCTAACAAAAATGAAAGACTACATCTGTTGACTCATCGATATATAGACGCTGATTAAAGAGCACGTCAACTTAGATTCTTAAAAGTTCCCACGAAATTAGCACGAATAGCCTTTCGCAGCATTTGCCTCCTCGTGTACGCGTTAGTGATACAGCGTACAGGTTTGATTATCCAAGGGCAAGCGTTCGTAAATGCGAAATTCTGGCGCTCGCTCGAATGATTATGCGTGTAATATTTATTTGCTCTTGCATTTCTCGTATCGTCGGAACGCGTACGGAGTTATTGGAGAAAATCTCCGATCCCATCTTGCAAACACAGACCTGCAAATGTAGCCAAAGTCATTACTTTTTCCTTGCTATCGACGGCGACGTACAAAAAAGGGGCAGAGAAATAAAACGACCAAAAACGACTAGGTGTACGGGTCCACCTAGTGAATTACGCGGATAGTCGAGGGTGATGAGTCACCGGTCCACCTGCTCGTGTTCCCCGGAAATAGGACTTGAGCACCAACGCCCATTCGGCCGATACACCTGGTACGTGTGAAGCCGAGGAGAAGTTGGAGACGCGCCAAAGTCGCCTCCTATGCCGTTATTTTTCGGAGATCGAGTATGCAGTGGCGCACTGGACACATGGTTGATTTATGAGCCTGCGAGACGAGGAGGAGGCTCCTGGGGGACCTCCGCGTCTGCTCTTCTCTTAGGCGAAATCCCTCTCTCGGCCAATGGAATTGCGCGCTCCCGTTGCGGCTCATTTTTTTCACTTCTGAAGGTCGCACAGGGACCTTCGCTCCTTGATCTACTTTCCACGCTCGTGATTCTGCACGAATCACGTGCGCGCGATCGTGCCCATACCTCGCTCATACGTGTTTACGATTACCTGGGCAGAGATTACTAAATCTGCACGGGAAGTTTTCAGCGGAGCCTCGTATTTGCTGCGTCACTTCATCTTTAAATATTCGTTGGATTTATTTTTGGATTTACGAAATCAAATGGAAATGTAGGTCGGTAGGTTAAATCGAAGGCAGAGCTTCCCTTTGCTAGGCAGTTGCAACTTTATTTACTTTGCGCACCATGAGTTTTGGAATGAAATGTTCGCTGCGTCGGTAGATGAGACGGATAATTACAGTTCTTATTTTACGTTTTAAACTCGATCGAAAGATAAACTCAAAAATCCGTTTAGCAACTCACGGGTAAAGTAAATTTTAGTAAACACGACTAATCTTCAAACGTACGTTCGCGAAACTAGAAATCTCGAATGACGTTAAAATCTCCAGAGCAGAACTTCAGTTAGGATATGCCCTGCAATTTCGTTATATTTTAAAATAAAAGCATTACGTTGAAAAGCAGAATCCAATCGATGAGCCATTTCATCGATAAAACGAAAGTAATTTTATTAAATATCAGAGTTCGGCTTTATAAATGAACCTGCCGTCGAGCATCAATGCGAACAAAGTATAACACAGCGGTAATAAAAAATACTTTACTTTTTAAGTCTTTAGATGACTGCTCTTATTATTTAAAGTAAATTTATAGGAGCGCGCGCGTAAACACCCGTTAAATCACTAATGCAATACTGCTTCTATTTAACGGAGACACGTTGTATATTTACCGAGTCACAGAAGAAAAGGAAAATATAACTTAAAAGGTTGAAAAAAGTTCTCGAAGCTTTATACGCAAATAATCAGAGTTCTGCAAGGGCAAAGTAATTTGCCTGAAAATCTCTACCGAAGATTTATGCACGACTGAAGAAGAACGTACAAAGTACGGCTCTAACGTACGACTCGAACTGCTATTTCCCAATATCTATCGCAAATATCATTTCCATCGATGTTTGTACCTCGGACTAGAATGTCGATCACTGGAACGTCAATCAGTTGCGCGTACAATTTCCGTTGATAATAATTGACGAACGCGACGAGACCGCTTGCGTGAGCCGCTGCGTTCGCAAGTATAACCGAAAAATAAGTGTACCTTTGAGTAACGATCGCGAATGGGAAAGTCAAGACTTTTCAAAATAAATAAGAACAAGGAGAATGGGATCCGACTGCGTGAAGAACACTGGAACGCGAATGGCGAATAGCGAATAGCAAGAGGGTCGACGCATAAAGAAACCGGTATTAATATCTCCAGCAACGCGCGATCAAGATGGCATCTCGCCTCCCGACATTTATAACGGCTGATTGGCCGTGCCGTTGTCTTGAAATAATAAAATTTTTGAGCGGAAGGATCCGTTGATAAAGGAGGCGCAGAAGAAAGAAAGAGACGCGCTGCGCCTCAGCGGGGCGTCTTCCTGGCCGAGGAAGTATCGATTAACGGAGCGAGCTCCCGTCAGAACTTCGCACGAGGAAATTGTCACATTGCGTAACGACGGGCGCACCGATGAAGCCTCGTCCATCATCCCAGTAATGGAGAAAAAAGGAATCCCGTCGCAGCGACGCGGCGACTATTGAGATTGGATTAGCCGCGCGTGCGCGTACGCCAAGATTTTTCACAGGTGCATAACAGGAATAGGCGGAAGAGCGATGGCTCAATTTTCTCCCGGGATCGCAAGATCGAGTGGAGCTGCTGATCTCGTTTTGCCTCTATTTATCTTGCCTCTCTATCTCGCAATCTCGTCGCCGCTCCCCTTGCACTCGCTACTCCTCCTCCTCCTCCTCCTCCTCCTCCTCCTCCTCCTTCGCCTCCTTCGCCTCCTTCGCCTCCTTCGCCTCCTTCGCCTCCTTCGCCTCCTTCGCCTCCTTCGCCTCCTCGATTCTCATTTTTCTCGGCGTGCGCCGCCAACTTGGCCCTCTCCATCAGGAGACAAACAATCGCAACAGGGAGTAATTCTTGGCGTGAGCAAAGACAAGCCATGGATTTGTGCGCTGTGTGTTGTGCAAGCGTGCGCGGATCCAAATGACTCGTCACTCGGCGGAGCTCGGTCAATATTTTCCCAGGGCGGATGCCATTATCAGTCGGTGACGAACGAGCGAAAGAGCCGTGGAGGTTGCTTTCAAGGCCGAGGACTCTTAGCAGTTCACCTCCCCCTCGTGTAACCCACTCGAAACTTGGTGAGTCCCGTACGCACCGACCGGGCAACAACTGACGCGTGCAGACTACCTAGGTAGAGTCACCTTTGTCGCTGTATTTTTAAGGCACGGCCGCAAAAACGCGTTGTAAAATATAAAAATATTTTACAACTGGGAATGGCCTCGGCCGTAAACCGAAAGGAAAGAGGCCTTTATCTTGGGTCGTGTAAAAATTATTGAGCGTCGAACGTATTCCGAGATACCGGTTACTGCTCGTGTCGTCCTTTTGTTTCGCATGCCTTGCGCTTTTATACACTCACTTGGACAGTTTGAACCCTTCGTTGTTTTCGAATGCCCGCTGATCGTTGTTGGTACGTCATTTAGGGCGTCATTTTACATTCCAAAGGTAATAGCGCGAGAGGCAATTTGTGGTTACGGTTATCGACGAGTAAGCGAAATTCGCGAACGAAGAAATTCGTCAACCGAAGACGTTAAGGGTCTTAACTTGATCACTGCCTTACGAACTTCATATAAGCAACGCGAGCGGTGATAATAGCCGCTTGATTTTGTACAATACACTCGAATGATTATTTATCGACCCAAGTTGTCTTGCATTCTCAGGTAGCATATTGTTCTCAAGGTCAACTCTAGCTGAATCAACGGTACGTTCTACAGATAATAAGTGGTCAAAGGAAGCAAAGTATTTCAAGTCTTTGTCGACATTATAATTTATCTTTTTATTGGTATTTAATCGATGTTGGAAGCCTAAAATTGCAACGATTTAATGCAAGAAGATCCACGCGACCCATTATCTGGCAAATCCATCCCAGTTCAATATCATCTATGATTCTCTTTTATTTTATTCGCGTGCTCGGCTCATCTTAGTGCGTAATACTGGACAAAGTTCCTTTGCACGAACGTTATGGAAATTTTTATGTCACGTGCTTTACAAAATCTTTGTCCACTGAAATATTTCGAAACCGTCGATGGGGAGTATTTCATTTTAATGAAAAACCTTTTTGAAATTTAAGTACCCCAAAGATGCTAAGGTACAATTAAATTCCTAAAAGAAGCTGTACTTTGAGCGCACAAATCAATTTCCTAAGTTTATGTAATAATGGTAGGCATTAGACTTAATAAGGTATCGTTAGACTTTGAATCGAGTATTTGTATCGCTACTACATCGTCTTTGTGTCCTAGCTTCCTTTAAAATAGCTATCGAGCGTACGTCAACTATTGAAGTTATCGGCTAAATTATGGACGAGATACTTTGCACGCGTGTACCGAAAAATCGGAACAATCGACGCAATTAATTTTGGTATTAACGCAGCCGTCCCGAGGTGTCGAGTATTCAATTGCCAATTGGCGAAACGGACGATTTAGCAAGTGTGCTCTACTTAGTGTAACGAGAAACTACGGATTCGAGGACCGTTTTCAATAAATGCTCAATGAATAAGCGGCCTACACATTCAAAGGTAAATGCAAAACTCAATCCTCTTCATCGTAGCGACATTTTCAAATTGTATGCTCGTATCGCGGATGTTCTCGTTGGGTTTTTGAGTAAGCTATTGCCAAAACCCAAAGGGCCATAAAATCGAAATTCGCTGACGCAACATTAAGGTGAACTGAAGTGACGGAATAGAAATATTTTGGCGTGACCAAAATATCTAAATAATATCTCCTCGCTGTGCTTCTGTATTTACTTTTCATTTTCGCGCAACGGCTAACATCGAAGACAAAAGCCTGTACTATTATCGTATCAGATGAGAAGAGGCTGATAAAAAACCCGAGCACCACATTGGATATAAGGTTGCGATACGCTACTTAAACAACGACACGCCAATTTCATCGGCCACATCCTTTTCCAACTAATTTTCACCAAAGCAAATAAATTAATTTTCTCCTCTCGGCAGTTACCTCGGCAGTTACCTCGGCAGTTACATTAGCATTTCTTTAAAAGGACACAGTCAATTTAAAAAATCACAAAAAGTACTCTCGAGTTCGTAATTTTCAACCGAATCCTACATCTTCGAGTTAGGTTGTCGTCGTTAAATATCGGCGCGTTCTGTACGCGTTCTGTACGCGTAGAAAGCTCGGAGTTACAAAAGCTAAAGTTGACAGCTTGAAAAATGAAAAAGAACTCGAGGTCGGAAACGCGTGCGTCGCTTTTGACAGAAAAAGTACCGGATACTTCGGAGCACTCGGTCGAAGGTCATCTCGGCTGTTTGCAGTTGGAACGAAGGAGTGTCTGGGCTTTTCGAGACGCGATCACCCAAGTATCGGCCAAGTATTCGGCTCGCGGCCATTACCCAGCGTGAGGATTTCCAGCTGTCCAGCGCTTTCGGATTTACGCCCGCGCGCTCCGATCGGTAATTTCGCGCAATTTCTGCTATCTGGGCGGACAATGATGGATGACCTTGGCGCGGCGGAAACACGGGTGGGTCGCGTAAAGCGCTCGCCATACCAATAAAAGTAAATAGGGGCGCTGCTGTGGCGTATCTCGAATCGAAAATTTAGAATGCGAGTTTTATGATCCAGGAGGTCGAACGCTATACGTGGTCTTGGGCGCGTGCGCACCTGCGTTCTCTTCTCCTCGAACGGGAGTATAAGCCAGCGTCGTCTAAGATGATTTCCCAAGTGGTCCTTGCATCCGCGAGTCCTTCGCGCTCCTTCGCGCTCCTTCGCGCTCCTTCGCGCCCACTTAATCGTCGGGCTTGTTCTCCTGGCTTGATTGAGCTGCTACTTACTCCGCCCACTTCCTATACATCTCGAACGCTCGGACATGCAAGATTCTTCGCTCTCGAAGCCTCGGATCCGTTCCTCGGCGTGCAATCGTACTTTAAAAAAGAAATCAGCCAGCAGCAACCGCTTATTTATCTCGATCTCGGTAAGTACCCCGAGGCTTTTCTTACGAGACCTCTGATAAAACTCGTAGTTATCTTCCCTTAAGTATCGTAAAAACTAGTTGCGCCGGTAGTCATCGTGAGTTCTACGTTTATTTATCAGGAATAAGGTGAAGTTTTTTTTTCTTGCACCGGTTAACTAATGTTCGACACGGAGTTAGATTTTCCAAAGGATTCCGTAAAGTCAAAGTCAAGCTTTTACAATCGCGTTCGCTATTGGTCTAGTTTTTCAACAGCAAACGAATACAAATAGCAATAAAAAGCGCCGATTTATACATTCAAGTATTGCGAAATTTCCAATTTATTAGCATTTATTTTCAAAACGAACCGACGATACTCGAATATTTTTATATTTGAATCGTAATTTCCTTCCATGAAATGACAATGCATATTCTAAAATAAACAACTACTCGTAATATTAGATGGGAATATAAATTTTGTTATTGCTATGAAAATACCGAGATATAACTTCATGATTTTATTTTAAGTTAATTAGATTTTACATTACCCGAGTAAGCCGAGGATATATATGTTAATAAATATGAAATAATTTTTTCATATTCACATATAAATTAATCGTAATGTGCGCATAAGTATTTAGCGTTCAATGGGTACTCATTTGAAAAACCATTAAAAGCATTCGTAATCATTTGAAAATATTTTTTTTTATAAAATCAACGTAAAGAGATTTTATAATTCATGAGTTGTAAATTGATTAATGTACATCTCTCTGCGTTATTTTGGACAAAAAATAAAGTGAAAAATTTATTAACGCGTGAGCGTTAAAATCAAGAGACATTATTGTTTGAATTGTTTCGTTGTAGTGAAGAGAGAGAGAGAGAGAGAGAGAGAGAGAGAGAGAGAGAGAGAGAGAGAGTTAAGGAACGAGTTTGATCGGCATAGTTAAATCGGCATTGAAAGCTACGCGATATAATGAATCTAACACTCGTTGACAAAGAAATTACGTTACTTTGAAATTTCTTCAAGTGGCCATTTACTTTATCCGATCGATTTAAGTTCTCGATCATTGATCGTGCCTTACAGAGATGATTAAATTTGGGACTAGAAATTATAATTTTTGTACATATCGGTACATTTTCTTTCGACGGACCTTAATCAAGAAAAACGTTATTTACGCTCGAAAAAATATAAGCAAATATAACGTAACCTTTGCAATGTTCAATGCGTCAATTTTTTACCTTTCGATGAAACTGCGGTTCGGTTGGAATGTTTGCTTTCGCGAAATACTCGGAATACTTCGAACTACTTAATTAACAAGCTTGCTTGTAATTGTTATCGTGAAATCTTTTGTCATCGTCCACATAATCTAATATAATTCATTCGTTTGTCCCGGGGGAAATCTCTTTACGAGATTTCTATTTCACTGACTTTTTGTTTGTTAATCTGACGTATGCGAAACCAGGAAACCAAGAGGAAGAGTATGTAGAGAAACGTTAATTAATCTCCGTTGACGTGGTTTCGCAACGAGTAAACCTCAATCAAATGGGAACGAAATTCACTGAAATCCAATCAAAGTGGCGTACTGAAAAAGAAGCGATGTATCGCCACATCAGAAATTAAGGGAACTTTTTTCAAATATACATTTCTTTAATCCTCGGTTTCTTATCGGTTTTTTTTCTCTTTTCTCTTTTCTCCTTTCTCTTTTCTCTTTTCTCTTTTCTGTTTTCTCTTTTCTCTCTTCTCTTTTCTCTTTTCTTTTGCCCCAAAGAGATGGAGATTTCCATCCGTTAGGTAAATCTTTATTTGCATTTTTTATAGCTACATATTCGTTACGTTTCGTACTCCACCGTCACTTTCTTCTCCTTCGCTAGTTCTGCTTTACTGGTTTTCCTACTCTGCATCTCGCCGCATGAACTAACGAGAAAAGATATGCGTGAACATTGCCTGAAAAATTAATGATTTCACGGCGTATCCTCACTTCTCTGAGAGGCTAGTAAAATGAAAATGATGTCTCATAAAAGACTGCCCTAAGGAGGGTATTTTTCAAGAATCCCATAAACTGAGGTAGTACCGAGTTAATGTTCAAATAATGGGAACAAATTAACGCGCGAATGTTTTATTAGTATTATAATACTTAAAACATGGGATCAGCACTACGAGCTTTAAGAGGCCACTAACTATAATTAATTACTGTTAGTCGCTTATAAATTTCGTATATCCACGAGAAATGACGTTACGAAACTACACTTCATGGGCAAAGAATACTTAAAAGAAAACGAATGTCCTCTGCAATTGTCCTGCAAATGCGATTTCTGCGCTATAATTGCATCCATAATAGCTATGGATGTAAATTTTAACGAATGGTAAAATTTGGCCGAATAACGAAAGACCTGCCGAATTAACTCAAAAAAAAAAAAAAAAAAAAAAAAAGCTCCCGAGCTTTCTTTTTACCTTGTACTGCTGTCATGTGGAGCAGCTACAAGCTTTAAAAAGCACCAAGTTGTGACCCATGGTAATGTTTCTAAACGGATAATTATTGCAAGATGCAAAGGGCATTTTAATTTCACACGATTTTCACATCCTGCAACACTGGAAAGAGTTTCACTGCAGGATCCGTGCATTTTGTCGCATGGACCGCGTTCGCCGAACTTAAAAGATCTACCGTAGAGCCCGGGATTCTGTGTCCGACGTTACACGTGAGATCACGTGGCCGCGTTATCTTTCCCAAAAAGCCGTAGCACCTGTAAAGTATGAGAAACGTAGAATCGATAATACGCGCTACCGATCAGTATTTCCATGCGATGGAAATTAAAAAGGCCGTGCCTATATCGCTTCACATTTCGTTGCATAATTATGAATTCGGCCTTTAAACATTTTTTATCACATACTAGTTACAGAGTTACAGGGGATAATTCAGCACGATTTATAAAGTCAACCGACAACACCTCGTTTTCAATTTCCTGCAAACTGAAAATAACTTTTAATCGCATTTTTTTACGTATAATCGCGATGAATTCCTTTTCCGTCTACGAGTAATTACGGGCGTGCTTTTTTTTTATTTGCTGACATATTTAGTAACGTAAAAAAAAAAAAAAAAAAAAAACGTAAAAAACGTAAAAAACGTAAAAAAACGTAAAAAACAGCGGCATGCGTGATTAAGCATAATGTAAAAATGACGACGTTCTTATGCAAAAGAGTAGATGTAGAATACCGCGTTTAAAGTTCGATTCGAAATGAATTGAAATTAGCATGAATACGATAATGAAAGCTCTAATTGAAAAATCAAAGACGAAGTTGTAAATGAAGGAGGTACGAGTTCATCATCTTCTCTATTTCTCGGGGCTAATACAATTACCAAATTGAATAAATTTTTTAGAAGCATTTTTTAGAAAAATGGCTTTTATTCTATTTAAATTTATCCTTGGTACGATATTGCGGTTCCTACACGAATAATCGCAGAAGCTTGAATCAAAAGCGACGGTAAGATATTCTTTTGCCACAATTGAATCGACGCTCCATTCGTTAAATAACATTCATTAAAAATTGCAACAAATATCCAATAATGAAACGGGAGAAATGTATTTCGTTATTGGGTATCTCGGTGAACCACCTTATAATTCCAGATCTACGTGCGATCGAAAAGCGTAAGTGAAACGTCGTGTTACTCGTGCATTTCATAGCCTCGAAAATTCCATGAATAATCGAAAATCTCCATACATCAAGTTTGTAAAGTACCGAGAGCTAGGAGTCGTGCGAAAATAGCGTATCTTGGTCTGTCAATTTCACAAGAATATCTTCAGCCATTACAAGATTCTTGTACGTCCATCATGGAACGCCACGTTTATTGCGCTTTATGAATTTCTAAGGAAAGTCAGTCTCTCTTCCTGCTTTATTCACATTACAACTTGGTTAAGGTAGTCTTTGCTTGTTTGTTTCTTGCGGCCTGTAGAAGCTCTCGCGAGTTCTTTTCGCACAGAAGAGAATTCGAGTGAAGAATCAACCCGAACTTATGGAAGCGCTCGACCTTTCAGTCAAATGCTCCATGTATACCGAATACGCGAGAAAGGAATAGACGAGAGAAATAGAGATACGTCTATTTGGCTGTAGTACTAAAATATATCATTACCAAATGCTTATTACCTCTTTCAAAGATCACGGTCTCTTGTATTAATTGAGCCTTTTTAAGAAAAGCTCTTGTTCGTTATCTTTAAGTGATTACATGTAATAATGAGTATTACATTTTACATTAAGGCGCATTATCGAATGATGTGCATTTGCGTGCAATTATGTCCAAGTAATTTCAGAGAGAGAGAGAGAGAGAGAGAGAGAGAGAGAGAGAGAGAGAGAGTACTAATAACCAGGAATTGTGCATCCCACTTACTAGAAATTGAAATTCGTATTATGAGTATAACACTTTAAACTAAACTTTCGTTCCAACTACAAGAGTATTTATCGAGTTATCCTTAGAGGTGCGCTACTTGCTCGTGTCGTACGAACGAATAAAGAGAAATGTAACGCTTTGTGAGGAAACGAGGATGAACGAGCGTAAAACGTTTCCGCGCGTTCATCGGCAGATCGGCCCCACGGACGCTTTCGTGTCCTCTCCTTTCGCCTTTTCTACACCACTAATGATAGTAACGATGGGATTCATAATTAATAAAGCCTCGGACGTTATGCGCACAGACGCGTAGAAGAGGGCCGCGAAAATTCGCGGTAACGCAATGGATGGAGGTGGGAAAGCTTTTGACGCAGTCGCTCGCGCGACTCTTTACCGGCAGCGGGACACGCGGTCAAAACTTATTAGGTTCGTCCTCCTGCGGCGTACCGCAAAGATATCGATTCAAATGTCTTTCCGGCTTGCAGCATGCACCAGCTCCGTCAGCTGCACGTGCGGCTCATCGAGGATGCCACTGTATACGCGGCGCGTCCGTGCCGACCTAAATTCAATTCTGACAATATGATGCCAGTCAATATTTTTCCGAAATAACATCCTGAGCCGATCTCGAGAGCCCAATCTCGAGGGTACAAGTCTGGGTGGCAATAAGACGGGAGGAGAGGGCGCATCAATGTAAAGCGTTTGCGCGATTTCAATAAAAATAAGAGGCAGAGCGCGATGTGCTCTTGGGATATGCTCTTAGGATTGAATTTGGCAGTGGCGATACCGGCGATACCGGCTATATCCAATCAATGGCATCTACGGCCAAAATACAGCGACATCGCGGAAATTGGGTTAATGCTTCGAGTCTAGGCCCGTGCGCGGTGCGCGCATCCGGATAATTTCCAGAACAACCGGTTTTACGCGAGCAAGAGCGCGTTGGCCGTTGGCTGCTTAATTGTGCCGGGATCGGGCATAATTAAGCCCCGCACTCCCACCCTCTCTCGACGAAGGGGTTCGGCTAAAAGGACGTGTTTTCATTGTGGCACGTTGGGGGCTTTATCGATCTTCCACGACTCTTCGACGTTAATCGTGCTCCCCGACGTCTGAGCGGTTCCGGGGGCACCTGTTCGTCGCATTTCCTCGCAAAGGGTGGAGAAGAAGAGGCGAAGAGGAGACGACATAGGGAAAGGGCTCGAAAACTTTGGCAGGGAACGGGATATCCTCGACGCATATCCTCCACAAATGGCAAATGTGTCTTGAGGCTTCGTTTTAATCTGTGCTTTGAGTCGCAGCAGCCGTACGGAGTGACGAAGGCAGTCGGAACTTCCGGTTTCAACTTTGGCGTAACCACGTCGCTACATTCCGGCGTCACTGCTTATTTAGCTCCTGCCTCCTCGCCCGCATCAACCCCGCTCGCATCAATCTCGCCCGTCTCACCCTCGCACTTTTTTCGCCTTTCTCTCGCGAGAAATTGTTCAAGGCCACGAATGCTGGGCTATCCGAGTCCGGGTATTCGAGTCGTCCCGCGACATCTGGGATCCTCTGCTCGAGACCTCGTAAACCGACTTTCGACGGGCATTTTTACTTCTTCGTGCTCCTTCCTTCAATTCGTCGCTTGCAGCAGTCTTTTCCCGAGGCTCTCCTAGGTAAACGTCCCTCCGCACCTTGGATCAGTCGTTAGGTACACCTTATGTACTTTTAGCTGCGACATTTTTCCCCTACTATACTTCCCTTACCAAAAGTCAATTCGTTCGAATAACCAATAGCGATGAATCGGTGCCGTTAAATAAAATGCAAAGCACTCGGCTCGACTCAAAATACATTTCACTGATCCTCGTGTGGACTTTTTAACAACATTGTTCGATTACCTTAAGCAAATACAGTTTATCGCAAAAGAGTCCTACGGGATTTCTTGCGCTCTACTTTTGTAATTGAATAATTATCATACCTGCGACATGATCGGCGATATTGCTCACATTAGTCGTCCATTGTACGAGCATGTATTAGTTGAGTGGCACGCGGCGCACGTGTACGTGAACAGCATCCGTTGGTGAATTCGTACTTTTGTCAAACTTTCACGAGTATTTCATTACGCTGTCGAGGATAAAAACAGTTAATCCCTCCTTCGCTGCAACTTACCAAGTGCAAAATTTGCCGAAATGTTTTTTCGTTACACCCTTGCTGCAACATTGTATCGTAGTGTATGCGTACTTTTCTATCGAGTGCCCTCGTGAATATTTCGTCGAATACAATTTGCCTTGTAAATGAGATTACGTATCAATATAACGAACCGAGTATTAGGTATTTCGATACTTTTCGCCGGGAAAGCACGAAGTATTATCAGTTTACGACTGCCCGGGGTATTTTTGAATTAGAATAGGTGCTGTGATGTTTAAGCGGACTCCATTGATATTTGAAAATTCTGAATTCTCATTCTGCTAACGTCAGCGCGTAGCTTTATAAAGTTTGAATATTCAATTATGAAAATAAGAGGGAGAGGCCGAAATAAAAGCTGCTGGAGGCTTGTCTTATTATCGGCATTGTGAAACTAATGAGAATCCAGACGTTATCAATGGATTCGGAAGTTCGTGCAGTTAAAAGCCGCTGATAACAGTTAGCAGCACGGATTAACGTCTAGTATGGCGTGTAATTACCTTAGGGCTCTGTCGCACCGCAACGCACCATTACTGCTGTTTCTACTACTAACTCCATATTCCGTCCCGGTATAATCCCCATCTCGGAAGCCTAATGATTGGACCTATTAGGCGCAACCAACCTCTATTTATCTGATTAATCGCGTACGATTCTTAAGCGTATGATTATTCGTAATTAAGCGTCGTTTTGAAAAAAAAACGACGCTTGATGAAAAAAAACCTATAGTCAATAATCTTGGAGCTGTAGGTGTAGTTTACTTTTGGTTGGAGTTTAAATTTTTATTCGATACTATTCGATTTTAATTCACGTTTTCATGCGGGATTAAGTTCTCCGCAGATTTTCAAGTTCTGATTAATCTTCACACCCGAACGTGTACTTCTACTAAAATAGCCAAGTTTGGTGTAATTTCGTTCACGCAACTGAGTTTCAATAACGTGCACTTTAATAATTCTCGTGTTTCAGCCGAGCATCTGAAATTTGTTCTCATTTGAATGTTTTTACAAGACGTTTTAATAAAAATTTTTATAACTTTCGAAAATTCGATATTAAAAGGTAGTTATATAATGGTACCACTATTAAACATTAATTGCCATTGAACGTAGATTACGCTCAAAATCAAGTTCATTCCGAATCAACGCGAAAGACCAAATATTATCTCGTATTTATCGTGTTTATTCAATAAGCATTATAAATTTTTGTTATCGTTTAATATCTGGAGGATTTAATAACAAGACATTTTCTATCGATTCTTATTTATTTGAAAAGCTTGTTAACCAAATGTCTTAATTGCTTCACTGTAGTAACTTCAATTATAATTAATTTACGTCGCAAAATATTACGGTAATTTATAATTTTGAAATTAATGTTGAACTATGCAGTCTAAAAAATTCGTCAATGGGAACTCCTATAAGTTTTTTCTCTGTAATTATCAAAGGCTGCGATAAATTTAATGCGACTTTCTCAATATTCTCTCTAAATTATGGTATATAAATTGTAATAATACGTTGTATAAAAGAAATATATATATATATATGCGAATGGCTTTACTGCAGTTGTAGCTGCGATGGCCGTAAGTCATTATTATGATTTATGACATACAACATCGTCATTACCGTTCTTACAGCTGCAATTGTGATTTTTTAATATACGGTAATTATAATACTAGCGATATCATATGTCGAGTTAAAATTTTACTGCTTTAAAATCGCTATTTCTTCTCTGCACATCGTGCAATTATGCAATCCTTTTATATTCGCAAAGGAATATATATACACGCGCACATATGTGTATATTACAAATCGAGGTATTGAAAATCAATACATAAATGGCAAATTATGTTATGTACAGGGGGAAAAAAAAAAAAAAAAAGTTTCAATGTCAATAACGCAATTATAATATGGATAATATGTAACTGAATAGCAAAAATCTTATCAAGGTTCTTTCTTAGGTTAGCGCCAAGACTTTAGATGTACGAAATGGCATTTTCATTATAAGACTTGCGATCCTTCATTTAATTATAACATTTATTCGTAATACTAATCACAGTTCTCAACTGCCAGTAAAATGCTCTAATAGATTATGGCTAAGCGTTTAACCGAGATGAAGCACGTATTTCCACGAAATCTAAGCAGATCTAAATATATACGAATCCTGAATTGCACTTAATCTAAATGTATTTAGCGGCAAGCATCTCGTACGTCACGCGTCTTTGTTACTTAAGATTTCTGCTAGTAAACATCGATTAGCTAAAGTATTAGCATAGATATTTTTCAATTTAACGATGCTTATAAGGTCATCATCAATAAAATGACCTCTTAAATAAAGGCATTATTGATGAATGGGATTTGAATCACTTAGTCACGATTCCGTTCGATATCACAACAAAATAGAAATTAAGCTTGACATAAAAAAGGTAAAAAAGATCGCATAATTGGAGCGATTCGCTCAAATGAAAATGTACTTTCGTACTTTGCTCTGGTACGCTCGTCTCCGACCTTTTCAACTCCTATAAAAAAATACCACGCGATTAAATATCATTTATAAGAACCATCTCCGATACGAAATACTGAAAATACTGAAAATAATACTGAAAATACTGAAAATACTGAAAATACTGAAAATACTGATTGAAAAATGTTACACTCGGTTGCTTTTAAGTACCGAAACTGTTTTATCATGCTTCGTCAACCGTTGTCGACTGCAGAACGTCAGCGACGAGCGTGATGTGACCGTCCGAACGTCGAGCCTCCAGGGAATCTAAGAGGTTGATACTTCAACGACTTCTGTCGACTCGTTCTTTCCACAAAGGCATTTCCCTTCTTCTTTATTTATAAAGATATTGACAGACTCCTTTTGCGTCGTACTCGACTACTTAAGAGCGAATGAATGTTTTACCACAACTGCTTGTAAGCGTGTGTAATTTGGCAATTATAAGCGCAATAAATGTTTTACATAATGCTAAGCTGTCAATTTCGTATTACTAACAAATGGCTATTCGATGATTTGATCCACGTAGTATTTGAAATTTCTCGTTATTTAAAAAAAAAAAAAAAAAAAAAGTTTGAACTTTAATATCTGGAATGTTAAACTTGATATTTCATTTGAAACGCATTTGCAAATATACGGAAATCACTTAAAATAAAAAAATTTACGTTTCTAAAATTTTCCTTTTCAACGTTAAGGAATTGTTAAGAAGCTAACGTAAATTATCCACATTCTGCATCCTTATTCTCATTCTTTATTCGCGGAGACTTATAATTTTGGTACGTGTCGAGCACAACGAGAAGCCATATAATGTTGAGTATTGTTGTCTTATGGCATATATTTTTATTAAAATTTTGCAATTAAAAATTTTACGTATCGAGGAACTTAACTCGGTGCGTACCTGAATACACAGTTGCACAACGTAAATTTAATTTTTGCTTTCCATCGAAGCTGCACCGAGTTTGAAGCTGCTTTATCCATTCTAAGCAGCCATTCGCAAAACCAATGAAAACTGATGATCGTACTGCATGGTCGTACTTCTCACAATTAGTCATAAATAAAGAATTCAACATGCAGCTAAAATAAAATGCAGCCAAAAGCTGATAAAGCACGTAAACGATTGTCCGAAGTTTTTGCGAGTTTTCGCTCGTGAGGGATGAATGGATAGCGGGGATGAAATACCAACTACTTTTTTAGATTTCACTTACATTTACGAACTTATGGAATCTAAGCTGATATGAGAAATTCCAATCACGTGATCTTTGTAGATAGACGAGCAAGAATGACCATTGCTGAATGGAAATGTAAGGTTTTGATCGACGTACAGAAATGTACTGGAAAGAAGATAAGATACTCTTATTTCATGTTAGATGGATTGATCGTAAAACAGCTGCCAATACTTAATGCATAATAAAAAGATAGTACGAATACATGTTACGTGCACGGCGTGAAAAAACGTTCTTATTTGTCGTTGCTTATTTTTAACTACTTGTTGTAACGTATTCAAGTGTTCGTAATTCACTCTTACTAGTTGCCGAGTCAATTAAAGGTAGATTCAGCTCACTCCAAACACTAGTTGAAATAAAGATTTGCAATATCTTATTAGTTGCTACATTTCGATCGACCCTAATCATTGCAAGCTAATCCCGATATCTACAGAGATACAAATTTTTAGTGCAATAAAAGTGTGGAAGAAAAAAGAGCCTGTCATAAAACTTAATATGTTTTGGAATTTCTCGTTTTATTTTACATTATTTTTAGTGCAGTTGAAATTCCTCGCGTGCCTTGATATTATTTAGCCAGGAGCTTTCGAATCCTAATTGCGCAAAACTATTTATGTAAACCTTCCCATACGGAGTTTGAATGTTCTTCTGTCTCTAGTAGGTCTCTACCTCTCTTTCTCTTACTCTTGTTACTTCATCTTTCTTTCTTTAATTTTCACGGCAACAGTTCCACTTTATTAACGATTCTTCTTCTCAGCTTTTGACGACTTGTTCTAATGTAATCTCGCGTTATTTCTGAATAATAGTAGAATAGGTAGATAAATCAACTACTTGTTTTTATCGTTGATTATATAACTACGCTTCAACACAGTCAAGTATATTCTATCAAACGTCACTGGCACATACACGTTTAATGTTGTGTTCATGAAAATCAGGGCATCTTTAATAACAACTCTTCAAAGTTTGAAAGTAAAATTACGTCGGTTGGAATTTTTCTTGGATCAAGCGCAATATTTCTTCTCTTTCAATCACACACTCTCTCTCTCTCTCTCTCTCTCTCTCTCTCTCTCTCTCTCTCTCTCTCTCTGTGTGTATATATATATATATACATCTTTCTCTTGTTCTCACTCTTGCAGTTTGTGACTCGATTATCCTTTCTTTCTCTCGCTAAAACAAGTTTGTTTAAGGCGCAGATAAGAAAGAGGGGTAAATGAGAAGCGAACCAACGCAATAGCAGGTAAAGAGAATCGTGGAAGAAGATAAAGGGGGCAAACGTAATAAAGGAGGCTGCTATATTTCTAGCAGAGCAATTGACCAAACTATGGGCTCTCCATGCTCTAAGAAAGGAAATGAAATATATACATGTATATATAGAGAGGTACAGGAGGATCTATAATTGACATACCGTCTACTGCAACTGCGCGTCTTCTTATTCTTCAACATTTGAGGCTGGAATAATTGGATGAGATTGGATGTGATCGAAATTTCAAAAGTATTATATGGTATATCCTTACCACATCTACTAAAAGAATAATACCTATAGTTATATATTTCTAAACTTTCTTTCAACTAAAGTGACCGCTTGACTATTGCGTTATGCTTAATTGCACGTAAGAACTTCTACGAAAAGCGGTAGGTATTTCTTAACCCGGGGGAGTATGAGTGGAAGAGAGAGAGAGAGAGAGAGAGAGAGAGAGAGAGAGAGAGAGAGAGAGCGAGAGAGAGCTAGAGAGTTAGGGGGGAGTGGCGAGATAAGTACTGCTTATCATAGGAGATAGGAGTTGGTCGTGTAGATAAAGAAGTGGTAGTAAGTGGTACGGCGATGGCTAGAATGTCGACAGAGAGACAAGTGAGAAAGACCAGAATGGTAGGGGGTTAAAAGAGAATTTGCCCAGACTACTGGCATGCGCTCGATAGTTGGTCAGAGTTGGTTATCCTCTTTGTGGACTCTGTGTGTCTGGCCCTTCTGGGTTCCAGATTCAACTCCGAATGTGGTGGTCTGCCGTGGCATCGAGGTTCGTTCGTCCTACGAGTTTATCAAATACGTGTCCGGCTCAAGCGCATCTCTCGAAATCTCTGAATTTCCATCGCATTCGCTTTTACACATTAACCCAAAGAGGAGCAATTCTTGTCTTTGAAAAGAGCCTGGGCGTACTGGCATTTAATCTTCTCTCTTTTTCTTCCACTCATTTCGACGGTCGTCTAGGATGTTCTGGCCACTACCACCAATCTCAAACCAGGAACTCGGTAAATTAACGTTTCCGATGCTCAGGAATAATTCCGAGTATCCTACGCTTCTATTAGCGGGTGGGGACAGAAGACGACAGCACCGAGGAGAAACACATGACCAGACATACCCTTAGTCTATAATTCATCTCTCGTTTAACCTTTGTTAATGCGTTTTTTATTCAACTTGTGAAAAGCATAACCGACAATTGTTTGAGCAGTGTGCCGTCTTAAAGAGATACTCGTAGCTAAAATTATTTATTTTCGGTAAAAGGTAACGTACCCTTATACGTTAAAGCAAAATAAAAGTGTTAGGATAAATTAAAGTGATTCGTATATTTTTCCAATTTTTCATTCTCTCTTTTCTGGCTGTAAGGTAATTTGCCGGCAATTTTATTGGGAATTTTGTTAATTCTTTTACGGTCTTAGCCTTAGATGTTAGAAATATTGAAAAGATGTTACGGGGTAATATTTAGATTCTAAATAGTAAATTTCATTGACCATTGCACTTTTTGCTGAAGTCAAATATAAATTGAGTAATGAAATATGTCTTTTTAAAGGCAAATTTTCATGTTTTACTTTGAAATAAAAAATGTAATCATTTATAAGTTTGAATAGCTTCGATGTACCGTCGTATCATATTTTTCATAGGAGTTTAAGAAATATCGTTCTGAAAACATTTCTTTTTTGAACTTTTTCGTAGTTACAAAGCTTTCTTAAGAAAAAAATGTTTCTGTAATAACCGCAAATATTTATCTACGTATGTCCAAGCTCGTCGACATTTATAAAGTTTACAGATGCTTGTAAAAGTTGACGCGTAAGTCTTTTACCTCTAATTCACTAAAGCTTCGACTTTGTCAATTTACTTTACTTTACGAAGCGTACTTATACGTTCGCGAAATAATGAATATTCGGCCAAATTTTATAAGCAACTTATCAAATTAGTTTTTTCTCTTAATTTAACCTTTTATAACTTGTTATTAGAGACGGAAAAATTTATTACTACTCGCATGATTTTACGTAATAAAGTACTATCGCTGGAAAATTGATATATAAAATTACCTCTAAGACTTTTCTTTTCTTTTTCCTTTATTTAAGAAGAAATTAAAATTTCTTCGATTGATTGACGTTCATTAATTCAGAGCTCTTAGATGTTTAGAATTTCCATTAACTATTACGGAGCTTGTTGATTCGAAACTTAGTCTATTTAATGTCCATTCGGTCATATATTTTAAAAGGATGGAGGGAGTCATTTATTCGAATATTTAAATATCCAAGTTTCGTGATAAATTTTTAAATCTCAAACTACGTTTGAGGTCTACGTTTGCGGCTGACATGCGTGTTCTTGAAGAAGGTGTAATCGTGTGACGGGTGATTGCCAACTGCAAAATATACAAAGGGGTTGGAATATAGGAGGAGACATAAAGACGGCCTGACGCATTCCATTACTCTGACGTCTAGACGTCTATACTAATACCCAGCTGACGCAGGATATTCCAAATTTAACTCTACAAAGCATCGACTAACAAAACCTTCTCATAGGTGTGCATTTGAATAGAACGCGTAACGGAAAACAAAACTCAAAGTAACACATAAATAGATAGAGAGCTGTAAAGCTAAAGAGAAAGATGTGCAGAGAATGAAACAGAGGTATGAAGAAAGCGCAAAATATAAAGTAAGTTAGAATTTATCGCGTTAAATTTCCATTTGCATTTTACGTTGAGAACAACTTTTTCTACGAGTTAATGCCCACTCATTGCCCCTCTTCGCTAGAGGAAGGAAAGAAAGGAAAGAAAAATAAAAAGGTAAATGAAGCAGAAGAGATTGCAGTGTGTAAAGCGTATTGGGTTGCGTGAGACCACGTAAAGTACACGAACACCGGAGCACCGAGACAAGGCTATTATCACTCGTCACTCTGAGGGTCTCTCCTAGAGTCCTCGTATCTTCATTCGCGACCGCTTAAATCGACGACTACGCAAAAGATCAAAGTTCTTTTGTTTGCGCGCGTGTGTGCGCGCGCGCGTGTGTGTGTGTGTGCTGGTGGTACCACGCGGCCCTGCATCATTCATAGCTAACGAGCGCAGGCTCGTTTCGCGAAAAAAGTCTTATCGTACACACCCATTTCCGGTCCAGTTGCCTTAGTTCGGCATCGTCTTCGAGCCCGAACAATCAACCGACGTCCACATTAATAGCAGAGTACCTGCCAGTGTTTCAAGAAGTTTCAGAAGTTTCGGATTCGCATTTATATGCATATACATGCACAAGTACGGCACATTCATCCTTTATCGTGAAAATCGGTGCTTGGGCAGTACAACGCGGATTTAATACTCAAAGCTTCTTAATAGGTGTCCATTCCCCATTCAATTTCGTTCGTTTTACATCACGAATCCAACAGCATGGTGTGCTAATCTACCGTCGTCTTATACGTGCGTAATTAAAATACAGCGTATTAGAAAATCCTTCGATATCTATGCGCGATCAACGGCCAATGGATTTCGTTGACTAACCGATGTTTTTGCGCTCGTGGTATCTCTCTAAAGTAAAGAAATTTATCACCTCGTAAATTAAGAGTTCCAAAATGTTTTTGCATCTTGTATTTTACGAGAATTTCTGCAGTACCACTTGTGGCAAATCAAAAGTATCGAAAAAAAATTCTTTCCATCCCTCTCTTCTCGTCTTGCTCTATACTTATTTCGTACTGTCAAATTGACGGTCGATTTTTAGTGTACCAATATACTTCCTAGGATGTAAGATATAAAACTCTCCAAGTGAACGGACCAACTCGCGCCGATCACGAAACTCATAACACACGAAGGGCTGCGGTGAACAGCAAGGGGATAACTTCGAAATTGTTATTTGCAGTTTCGATGGAGCTACTATCGGCCAACTCATCCCTTCATTCTGCTGAACACTCTTATCACCTACGCAATATACGGCTCTGTGTACTCCGCTTGCGATACGCTGTCTCACAGAGGCAATTGAGGCAATCGGCGCACCAAGAGAGTTAGTGCAAGCGGGATAAGAGAATGAGATAACGATAGTGTTTACTCCACGTTCTTAGATCGTAGCGATAGTTGGTCGAGTATGTATTCAGTGGCTTTGTACGGACGACTGAAATTTGCACAGAAGTCCAGTTTTGCAACCAAGTAAACTGTATGAAAATTCTCAAAAGAATGAATAATTGAAGAAATTTGAAAAGAACTCGGGAAAAAAGAGAGGCAGCCACTACTGCAGGCGTGAGTCGAATACTATTTACTAAAAAGAGAGAACGCGGTACTGTTGAATAACAAAGGAGAGAAGCTAAATTCATTCGGTAAGAATATTTAATGAAATGCTTTAAAAGAGAAGATGCTAATGTTTTTCAAGAAACACGAGTTAAAAAAAGGCTAACAGATGTTCTTCCATTTTACATGTAAATGTGTAAAACGCGCTATTCACCTACAAATTCTAGTTTTTTACAAATTCCATCCCACAACTTCCCATATTTATCGGAGATAATTGTATCGAGGAGATTAGTATCATTTGCCGAATTAAATTAAAAAAGTTTACTCTCAAGCGAGTAACTGCCCGCATTTTATTTTTACTTTTTTTTTTTTGTCGCTAGGAATTATTGAATTAAAGTGCGGATGGATTTTACATCCAAGTAATGTGCTGCCTCGAATCACTTTCAAGTGTAGTTATTATTCATAAAACATTATGTACTTGCATCGCATGATACTCGTAACGGAATATTTGAAAACGATAACGCATTTCTCATATCGAGGACAAATTTCATTTGACAAACATTTTAACGGCAAAGAATAATGCATATATGTCGTTAAAAGGCGGTAGGCTATTAGGCTATTATTTCGAGGACCGCAAGGTAATCGATTAATGGAGAAGGAATAACTGAAAATTTCAAATGTACATTTGAATTTTGAAATATACATTCAAGAAACATCCAATATTTACGTTCATCCGATGATGCAACAGAATGGGCCTTAGAAAAATGTGGAATTGCATGGAGCAGCTCTAGTGCAACGAACAACGTTTCCTTTAAAATAATATCTTGCCCCGGAGTATTTGTGCAGGCGATCACTGGAACTAAGTTAAATACTCATTTTCCACGCTACGGAGGCCGTCCGTGTCGCTAGGCTCCGTTACAGTCTTTTTCTCCTTTTACTTTCTCTCGTAGAAATTCAAATAGAAGGAATTACTGTTTCCGCAACTATGAATTCAAAGTAGAGTTGAAAATTTCTTTTGCCATAAACTTCGGTAAATTAGTACTGCACGAAAACATTATCTTCAAATAATAATTGAAAATATGCAGAAAATATTCTATGATTTATTTCAAATATGCATATTAAACTTCTTATCTCGCAATGAAAACTTATAAAACTTTTGTACCGATTAGTGATATGAAATTGTTATCCCACCTGTAATAATCCATTGCTGCTGAAAATAATTAAAAATATGTACGTTTCCATAATGATTAAAATTAATTATCTTGCCAAGTCAATGCACAAGTGCGTCAGTTTGATAAATGTAACGTAGAAATTTGATTTCGTTGTTATCGAAAAGGGATTTTCATGAATTGAAGAGTAAATTGTAAATTGTATCTGCACAAATTGTCGTGGTTTTTAATAATTCGTTGGTTATCTAAGCATTTCGTTCTTTTTATTTATCAGCGATTAAATTCACCAACGAGAAAGATGACGAAGTTAGTGAAAATGATAATACGGTCGTTCGTGTGGCACGGTAATTGAAAATTACTGCAATTTCTGTGTTCTGTCCTTCAGTTCTAACGGTTCGCTCAATCTAATTATCTAATCGAGTATAAGAATTATGTCAAATAGCTTCGTTAAATTTAGCACGAATAATATTTAGAATATAAAGGAGCGCGATGCCTAGACTAGAAAGAGTATGCGTTGAAATTATTTTTTTCTCACATTTAAATTTATATCGTTGGAGGTCTAGCGCACAAAATTACAATACCGTTTGTGTGTTTCGTTATTTTCAAAATACGCATTAAACGAATGCTTTCAATTTAGCATATTTGTAATAGCACGGGGAATATCTCAAGGGTACATATTTATGCTTTAAAATAGTACATTATCTTTTCTGATTTTTTCATTTTTCTCCATATCTAATGAAAATCGCCGTCTCGGACTAAATCAGCGCAGTCGGAATAAACGTCTTATCGACTATTATTCGATTGCGTCGTAAATTACAAGAGGAGTGAAACAGAATAAAAACAAATTTAAATTTCAACTTGTATGAAGTCGTAGAAGTTGCGAAGTATGTATAAAAAATTTTAAAGACTGCTGAGTCATGAAAGTATAATAATTCTTGAACGAGCAAAATGTTTATGTACTTTGTTTGGCCACTAGAACTACACGTGACGGCTATATTCTCAATAACGTTGGCGGATAACGGAGAGAGTAGCACAGGTGCATTTAACGAGAGAGGCGTATACACAGCAGGCGGCAGAGAGTGAAAACTGAAAAGTAAGCTTACGGTGTATCAGGTTCGTACACGCGCTGGGCTCCTACGCTAAATAGACAAAAGAGGCGAATGAATTAATGGCACGCGTGATTTTTATGGTATCGAGGTGGCGCTCGGCTGAACTGCATTGCGCGTATGACGCCAAAACTAATTAAAAAGGCAATTTCACGTGAAATGAACGGACCAACCGACCGAAAAATTCCACATCGAAAATCTGCGCCGGTATTATCAGCATGCGCAGTAAACTTAATTTTCGCTCCAGGAATATACCGGACCATAAAAATATGGCGTTATTAAAATAAATTTTGACGTAAATTTATTATTACTTTTAGGCTTAGCTCTAATTATGCTTTTTTGAATAAAAATCTATGTACGACATTGCTTATTGTCGCTGGGTTCTCTTTTTACGTGCAAAGGGTAAACCTATAGGTAAAAATATATTTGGATTTCTAATGTAAGATAAGGTCTTAATTTTTATTAATGTTTAGAGTGAGAAGTAGAGAGCTGCGTTTAAAGCAGACATTTCTTGGTGAAACAGCAATTGCAGTAGAATTATTTGAATACGATTAATTCAGTAGATGAATACAATTTTGGAGTTATTACTAAAATTTAATGTCATTTTAACGTTGTTTTTCTTTCTTAAACAAGTCTTATTCAGACGTACGTTGCGTTTTGAGATTCGACATTGTGCAAAGTCACGTAGATTCCCTGCGTAAAGCATCTCCCGATTATTGAATATTTGACACTTTCGAAATAAAGCGTAAACAAATTGTATTATGCTAATACTACTAAAAATTATGGTAATTATTCGTTTCTAATACCATTTTCATTCCTATTACGTTCCAGTTCGACTATAAAATTTATTCAGTCGCTTTGGAATGTCCAATACCGAATGGATTACAGCTATTTGAAAAGATTGCTCATCGTGGTCTTACAAGCGCAAATTGCCGTTGTTTGCCTCTAAAGAACTTCCGCGTATATTCCTTGAAAGCGTGGTACACTTTTGGTCTACCGATGTCTAACGCAAGGAGATTGTAAAACGCGCAGAGAGATGCTTTCGCATCGAGGAGGAGGTTCTTTTAAAAATTGGCGATTCATCGGGAGACTTGAGAGATTGAGCGTAAGACTGTAAATTGTGAGTTGCCCAATAAAGCGCAATAAGGCTCATGCGATGCATTGTACGATATGTTCGAGTGGTGGTGCGATATGGATAGAATACAACTTGTCCCGCGACGCTGAAATTGAAATAAAAATGACGAGGCAATTCGTAGGACTGTCACGATAAGACAACTCTATAAAGTGTACGTATAGTCGCTACAGACTGAGCAGCACTCGCCCGGGAATAAAATGTAAATTACGTAGTTTCGAGCAATTCTCACAGTTCGTAGCTGCCACACCTTCTTCCCTCGCACTTTCTCTGTATCTTTAGTGCGAGATAAAGAAATGAGGTGGGTCACCCGTGATGAAAAAAAGAGAGCGTGAACTCAAAGTTAAGGCGCTTCTGCTTGTAAAAATGAAGTCGTGCGCGCGTAACGAGCAAGCAACGTTTGAAATTAATTTTTACTCTCTCCAACTGTACAAGACATTGTAAAAGAGGGAGATGAGAGGCCGCTGTAACTTACGCAGAATGCATGATATATTGGAAATTATGGAAACTTCTGTTGAAAGATGAGGAAAAATGTTTCACTTTATAATGTACACGGAAACACAGTGTAGCAAAATAAAAGTAGATTCTGCTGCCTTACTGTCAAAATTAATATTTTTCGAAGGACGTATCGATTCTTAATACCTGCTATCAGTAAGTATGTAGTCTGCGAAATCTACGGTCAAAATTGCTTTTCTACGAGGATATTATTAAATAATTCGGCTCGCCTCAATATCACAATCTACATTCGGAATTCAAATCTTTCAATATCGTATTAGTTAGTTAAGTTTCCAGAAAAAGTAAAACTCAGCGATTAGAATAAAATTATTCGACAAAATTATCCGAAGCAAGAAAAAGCGTACAGTCCTAAACTAACCCATCGGTACTAATATTACTTATTACAAGTACATTTCTAACGAGCGTGTTAAAATATATTGCAAATATAAGAAGAAAAGTTTTTCAAAAGCTTTCGTGAAAAACATGGTGAGAATGTCTATGTACGTAGAAAATATGGTGTATCGTGATTTTTAGTAAAACTTGTTACTAAAAGGCCAAATATATAATTATCTGCATCATGATTAAAGGTAGCTGGTTCAGAAGAAAAACTTTCGTATTTAAGTCCTAATAAACGATAAAATGAAAGCAACAAAGTTATGCATTGAATTAACGAATAAATTCTGTAAAAACAATGTTTTAAAAGATGCATTCTTGCTGTTACTTTAATCTACAATATAGGTATTTACTCAATAGCAGGTATTTACTCAATTGATTTTGTGTACATTATATACTTATTTTTTTGCTTGTTTCATCTGTGTCCTAAAAGAAATACTTTTGAAATTTAAGAAAAAGGAAAATGAAACAAATCTAATAAATCTTTATTACATAAAAGTGTTATTCTTTTATCTTTCCTTATATTTTCTTCTCATCGGTAATAAACATCCATTAGTAAGGCAAAAATTATTATTATTTATTTTTCTTTAACACTACTTAAAAAAGTTGAAGAAAGGAAAGGTATTTTCTTAGTGTCCAGCTTAAATACTCTTATTGTAATATCTTATTCTGGGAGTTCAAACATTTATCTTGATTCTATTATGCATGCTAATGAATTGTATTCCGAACTCTTTTGCAAGGAACTCAACGATTAAAAGTACAGTGTTATTACGTACATTTAAAATCTTATATCAAATGCTCTTTCGACATAATATAATGACTACGTTTGTCTTTACAAAATAATTTAAGGTCAGTAACAAACTTATGTTGAAAATGAGTGCTGTGCGTGATTATCGACAATCGATCTCCAGAAGAACATGCAATTTAGAGAGTTATACGTCTAAGCAAGTATATATCGTTAGCGTCGCTCACGAGTTTGATCGAAATAAGTTCCGTACCTTTAATGGTATAGCAATTAAGAAGTACTGAGTATATAGGTTGATTATTCTCGATTATTCCTCGATTTTACTCGTCCCTCGAAACGAGGGTTCAATTACATCTGCATAGCAGCGGATGAACGAATGAATGATTATTAAAATTATAAGACGACACTATGCTCTACAAAGTAGAGTAAAATTTTGTTTAAAATTTTGTTACAATGTAAAACTTTGTTTTCGAATTTACTTATTACATTTTTCAAGCTGTAACAAAGTTTCACGTTAGCTTATTTTCTTTCGCCGAACGAATAACAATATAAAACACTAGTTGCTTCAAAGTTTCATTACGAAATCATAAAGTTATTGCTTTTATTTTAAAAACTTTCAACTTGGTAATAAGAATAATTTGCTATTCTTATATACATTAAACGAAAGCTTATTCTTTCCGTAATATTCACAAAAAAAATTTTCAACCGAACGCAGCATATTATTGTATAACCGACTCATTGCAAGACGCTGCAGTTGAATAAATAATGAGATTCCTTCTATTCGTCTCGACAATTTCAAGCGTTTGCTTTCTCGCTGTCGAACAAGGGCTCAAAAAACGAAATCCTCTAATATCAATTTATCATACGCTTAATTACAAAGAAAAAATCCGAGTTTGCGTTTATAATCTTGATGTTCTCCTTGATATTCTCCGAGGGTTATTAGCATGTAACGGGCCTAGGGGCACGTGATCCTATCGCGGCTGGTAATCGGTTCGCAGGTCAAAGTTCGTTGGAAAAGACAATAATAGTCGGGACCAGTGCTTGCACTTTGATTATCGAGGAATTGTCGACGTTGTGCAACTGGACAAACAATCGGCCATGGACGCGCATGACGGCAATCCCGAGTGGATAAAGCCTACGTGTGGTCAGGCGCGCTGCACGAACACACGTAGTTCGCTGCGGGCCGCCCCTGCGAAAGATTTCACTAGCTAGCAGGACTCGTGCAGCCGGTTCCACTGGAACACGACGCGGGCGCTTCGAGCTTGTGGAAATTCTGGCCGTTGCATACGGAATGAGCCCCGTTCCACTTGCGCACCACTTGCGCACCACTTGGCTCGCACTCTCTCGCTCTCTCTCTCTTAAAAGCACTCGCTCCCTCTCTTTAATATACCTTCCCATGCATTGCTTTCAACCGAATTTCTCATTTACTAAGTGATCAACTAGTAAGTTGATATCTAAAAAATCGGACCCACCCTCCCCCCTCATTAACTCGGCGTTCTTAAGACCTTGTGACTTACGCTGGAAAGAGCTGGCGAAATCAATTTTAACTATATTAAAATTCAAGCTTTGACCCTTGGACATGTTTGAAAGCAAACAGATGATATTAATCAGTTGCGGAAGTTCGCAGTACCTGCTGCTCCTTTACCTTCGTACTACTATCATCTCTAATGGATGGACTTCTTGCTCGGAAATTCAGCGAATGCTACGCTTCTGTCTTGTATCGATAAATGACGAATACAAACGTAAATATTAACTACCAACCGACGAGATTGAAACGCTCGTCGTTATTAATTAAAGTTCTTATTCCTTTTAATCTTTTTTCACGCTGACGCGTGACTCGAATTTTTTTTTTATTTACTACGTATGCTTGTTTAATCGCGTAAGTAATTACCGTGTAGAGTTGTTCTCAAACAATGCAATGTATAAAAATACAGTTAAATCTCCTATTTAATTATTTTCAATAAGTATCATTGAAGCGGAATGATCGTGAATGTACTTTTATATAATAGTCAATTAGAGTATGTAGTAAATGAAATGTCTAATATGTCTAATTATTATTGAAATTGCTCATTTCCTAATAAAATTATGCAATTTAAATGAAATACTGAAGTCGGTCAACTTAATTTAATTCATTAACTACGTTGTATTATTATTTACGTATATACTCATCTCTGCATACCTATAATTACAAAATAATAAAATTAAATAAAACACCTGTAACTTTAAGCACGTTTTTATAACGTATACGTATATATGGATGCACAGTTTCTTAGAAGTAAGCAATCGCATCCTAATTAAAAAATTGCTATTGTTGTAAGTTATACATTTTTATATTAAATTTCATGCCTACGTTTATTCGATAAATATTGTTCTATCCTTCATTTAAACTATATGTACCGTTACACAAATCCATAATCATCTGCTCTCGCTCTCCCTCTCTTGCTTTTAGATAAAAAATATTTTAGATAAAAATGACGTTCTCCTGTACTTTAAGATCGTATTAACCCAGCTTATACTCTACTCGAAGTGGGGTAAAACAGCTAACTGAAGAAATGAAATTAAAAGGAGCAACGTTCGAAACGTAATATAACAAGTCGCAGCCACAAAAATTGATAATTTAATATCAATTACTTTACTTCACTCCAACGTTCTTATAAAAATCTACAATTTACATCGTTTTATTAAATATTTATTTTTTATGCACTACGCTCGCGTTACATTATATATGAAATATCTTCGTTAATATTACAATTAAAATAGTGCATTTGTTTATATTAAATGAGATATCGTTGAAAATGTAAAATTGAAAAATATTAAAAATTAACTCAAGTTAACAATCGTGCATCTATGTACAGATAAAGTAAAATGATCAATTTGAATAATGATAAAAAGCATTCTCATTGTTGTACATCAAAATATTATTAATTATCATACATAGTATTCTACTCACGAAAAGACAATTTCGGTCTACTAGAGTGAATTGTCACTCCAGTATAATGTTACTTGAGTTGATGCGAGAGTGTTCTAGGAACTTTACAGTCCTCTCTCTCTCTCTCTCTCTCTCTCTCTCTCTCTCTCTCTCTCTCTCTCTCTCTCTCTCTCCTGAATCGTACTGGCTTGAAACTGTCGGAGAATAAATTTCCGAGAAAGACGGTACTTCTAGCAGTAGTTCGTGTTTATCTCGAAGATAATAAAAGCCAACTGTCCCAATAATTCCAGTGCAACCTTCGTGAAATACAATATTGTTATACACGTATAAATACACATTACTACAAGTATGCATTTTATGTATAATACCATTGAAACAGTTACTTTCAAAATATAAATACGAGTATTTTTTAAGAGTACTATTTCTAAGTATACTATTGACTTAAAAGTTACAAAAACCAATGATAGTAAATAAGACATTATATACGTAGAGATACGTAGAGATACGTAGAGATACATAGAGAGAATATTCTTCAATATCTGAATACAAATCTATAAATACAGAATTCAATGTAAATTCAACACTTGAATAATTAACCGTTCGTTTTCATATTCATTTCAATTTTAAATAATTCTTTTTTCTGTTACTCATCTATGTTTAGATAACTGAGATTAAAAATTAGCGCAAATTGATAGGCTTATTTGCACTCAGCTAAATAATTCGTAAATAATGCAGTATAATATATATTGACATTTTTCATTTCCTTGGTGTAATTTAAAATGAAAAGTCTATTAACCTAGTAATATACACGCTTTTAATGTAGAGAAACCGATCCGAATAGGAATCTGCTTTATTTATCGAGAGAAAATTAGCTTCAACGCAATATGGCAACTAAATTATAAGACGTGTGATCTTTTCTTGTTTACTTTTTAGATATCCTCTTATGATTTATAAATTTTGCAATAAATATGTGAATATATAAATATCTATAAATTTCACAAATTTTAAAAATTATAAAACACATTATCTTCTATTTAAATGTGGGTACTATTCGACCATCTAATTTCATAGTATTGCCTATATTTATATTAAACATCATAATTCTCTTTAGAGGTGCTTTTAGCTATATAAATCTTACAAGAATCATTGAAATAGCGTAAAGCATACTGATTAGCAAAAATGTTGTCTATTAAATTTAAATACATAAATAATTTAAATTATTTTAATATTTTATTCATTTCGCATTAGCATAGTTTTCAAACGTCAATCTGTCGGGGATCATATCTTATTCCGTGGGCAATTTCTTTCTGTCTCTTTCTTATCTTTCCCGTCTTTCCTTCTCTTTACGTCTTTATATTTTGTTTAATAGTATCGTTTTCACACACTTTCAAGCTTATTTCTTATTACAATAGGCATAGAGAACGTATTGTCAAAGCATTAAATCTATTATTATTTAGTTTTGTTAATTTGAATTTTTAACACGAATTAATAAAAATTCTGAATTTGAGAAAAATCCCGCATGAGAAATCCTAAATATTTTCTATAGTTTTCGAATTAGAGGGGAAATAATTTCTTTTCCACTGTTTTTAACAACGTGTTTTATAAAAAAATCTTTTTACTTACATTGGTATATGTAACGCGTGTATTATCCAATAATTAAATACAAATAAAATTATCAAAACTACGGCGACTAATGTAAATAAATAAAGGTGAATTTCAATCAGTGATAAAGGATTTTCAATATCATTGTCAAATGGCCACGGGTATTCCAAAGACAATTGTGCAAAAATACCTTTGATCATAATCCAAAAGTACTAAAAAAATTAACGATGAGTATCAATTGAAAGTAGCTTTGATAAACAACCAATACTAATAGAATGACAAAAACAGATAGTTAATGTAACAGCTCTTCACTCTTTACTGAATACATTTGTAATTGAAAAATTGTGGGGTTCTAAAATATTTTATCTGGAATAAAAAGAGATCCGCTCTTTTATAATTTATTCAATACAAATAATATTTGCTTTTACACTTCTGATTTAAAATAATTTTATCCATTCATAAAAATTCTTTGTGTAATAAATATATTTCGGTTATGAAAAAATGTTTACAGCTTCGAGGACATTTATTTAATATAAAATTTCTTACATATTTTGAACAGTAATTATTATCGCAAAATAACTTCGAAATCTTCGTTCCTTTTTTATTCAGCAAAATCGAATCTTATTTTAAATATGCGTGAAAAATATTATTTTAGTTATTAGTGTAAATTCCAAAAGAAAATGACTTTTAATGGAAGAAGCGTCTACGTATTCTTGTAGGAAGTATATAATTTCATGTACAATAAAAAAGTATATACTTACGCTAAAATAATACACGACGTAATAATAATTCTATGCTGTAATTGTACTGTAATAGTTTTTCAGAAAGTATAAATATTCGAGGTGCAGCAGTATTATAGCGTTAATCTAAGCTTTACATTTCGTTACTTTCTGAATTTTCTATTATTTCTAAATCCAATTCTAAGTAAAAATCATATGCATATTTTATTTGCGACCCACTTAAATCCTTAAAATGTGAGCTCTATGAGGCCGCATTTGCGTATTACGATTTATTCTTATTGTTATATCAAAATAATAAAAAATATTAATATTAGACTCTTTGAATGCGAATGACATTACACGTACATATTTATAATGTTATGGACTCTATATTATTACAGAAGGCCTAAAAATGATCAATAAATATAAGAACATATTCATGGTATTATAAAAAGCACTGGTATTTGTGTACATACATTTTCTAAAATCATGTATTACGAGTTTTAATTCAATCCTTAAAATTACATAATTCATCAGAACTTCGGAGAAAGGAAAACAAGAATTAGTTTATTCAGCAAAATGGAAGAAAAACGCCATTACGTTAAAGAAATAAGAGCTTTATTTTGAAAAGGTACTCTTATTTAATGAAATCGCTTAAATTTGATTTAATTTGAACGCCTAATATTCGACTCGAAGATACTTAATTACGGCAAAAGTTTGAAGACCCTCTATTTTGAAAATAATTCACTTGTAAACTTGGTACTTGTCCAAATTTTACATCCAAACATCAGGAATTACATTGTATTATTGGCCAATTCAAACTAAAATCCGTTCTAATGAAATTTCGATCGCCTCATTTTTAATTCTTCAATAATTCAAGCATGATTTTAAATAAAACGTCACTACCGCAAACTGTATTCACTCCCGATTTTTTATAATTTCTGACTTGGTTGTAATGTAAGACGTAAAGGACATTTTTAAAAAATGTTAAATTTTATACGCGACGTTATTATGCTACGAAAGTATAACTGAAAAATATTTTTTCAGTTGGCAAAGTAGGTAAACTTCGGAGAGGTTTATTCAATGTTTAGACGCCAGCGCTTGGGAATGCAATGCATCGATAATAAAGCACGATTGGCATTTATTCGAGAGCGAGGCTAAATCCAAAGCCACGAGACGCGAAGCCTCGAGCGTTTGGCAGTCGCTTATAATTACTCCCTCCTAAGATTATGCGCACCTATCGCACATTATCGTCCAACAGGTTGGCCAGGCTTATAATAACGGGCGTTCGTGCTTGTAGTTTTTGCAGCGGTGGAGAGCGCGGGCTGCCCGGAGGACAGCGTGACGGGCGACGACGGCAAATGCAAATGCGTGTCACCCTGTCCGAAACACGATTGTCTAGCTGGACAACAGCCGGTACGAGTAAACGCAGCCATTCCCGAGAAGCCCGGCAGCTGCTGCCCACTCTACGAATGTCGCAATCAAGGTAATAACTCTCGCGGAGAGAAGGCGTAGACCTCGAAAAAAATGCGCTTTCGATACACACCCGCGCGCGCGCGCACACATTACAAAAAATCGATTACAAGCGAAAACAAGCGAATACATGAAAGGCATCAGGCAGGTTGGACACTCTGTGACAATGAGTCTGCCTTCGTGAGGTCGCTCGATGGATGCCTGCAGCTGACATGGGAAAAGTCGATGAAAAGCGCGCGAAAGTAGTTCGATCGCTAGCTGGATATTTTGCAACACAAAGATATAGAAAATGTATTTGCTTTTTATTTTTGTCCAAATGTGCCTATTGGTAAGCGGTATTGAACCGAACAAAGAACTCGGCGATTGTCCAATGTTTTATTATAAAATGTCAATTGTCTATTTGTTAATCCGCGCAACGTTAATTTAAAATTAAGTGCTATTCTCGAATAAGTAGGCCGTAACTTTCGTCACGGTCGTAAACAATTGCAATACAATAATAGACAATGGGCAAAGCATAAAAGTCCGCGAAAGCGCATATTTCAGGTGCGTCGAGTGCGCCTTTAAAGCGAAACAAGCCCAAGGCTCCTCCAAGGCTCGTACGTAAAGTCTCCATTAATAATATCCGTAGCGACCCTGAGCTGGATAGCGCCGGAGGACTTGGCGAACAAGTGCATGGACAGCTCGGGCCAACTCCTCGAAAACGGCGAGCGCCAGCAACTGGATGACCCATGCATGAGCTGCACCTGCGAAGCCGGGACGATCAACTGCCAGGCAACGATGTGCCGTAGCTGCCAGCATCCAGAGCCGCGAGTTCCCGGCGAGTGCTGCCCCAGGTGTCCCCGGCTGCCGACACCCCGCGATCACTGTCGGCCTCTGCGCAATTGCGAGATCGGCAAGTGCGAGCTTGGCCTGGACACCGACGAGGCCGACTGCCCCGTCTGCCGATGCCGATCGCGCGTCCAGGTCAGTCGATCACCACCCCCCTTCAATTTAACGCCCAACAAGTGCACTTTGCGCAAATATAACGAGTCGATGAGCGGAAGTAAATTTCCCGGGAAATTTACGGGAAATTTCATTTCCTGCCCGTCGATCGTGACGCGAGTGACGCTAACGCGACTTAAGACGCCTCTTAACGCTCGCTCATTCGAAACAACGCGCAGAACGAGGTGGACGAGGACCAGGAAGAGGATGACTGTCCGAGGCTGGAGTGTGACCTGCACTGTGATTATGGGCTACTGAGGGACGAGAACGGGTGCAACATCTGCCAGTGCAGGCCGCATCTTGACTGTCCGATCAATGTCATTTGCCAGAAGAAGTGTCCGCTAGGCTACAGTACCAACGAACGCGGCTGTCCGGTAAATAGTAGAGATTTACTTTTTTTTTTTTCTTTATGGCAGATTAAGCCGGGCTTACTTATCTTGCTTATCTCGCATTTTCCTCGGACGCGCGTTAAATCTTGTCCATCGCTAAAAATCTTCTCTCGACGTACCTTTTGGAGTACCCATTGGAAACGATAATTTTTGAAATCTTACACTTTCTTCTTCGATAAAAATTGTTTTATCCGTTATTTTGTCAAATACGTGCGCGACACTTTAATATTGATATTTTAAAGGAGGCTAAAAACATCATCGAACATTTACGTCCAATATTAATGAGGTTTTTGCTAATCCCAGTTTTCGACGTGGCATCACGCGCGCGCGCACACACACGCACACACGCACGCACGCACGCACGCACGCACACACGCATACATATAGTACACGTCAAAGTATTCTATTTAAATTTTCACATTACAATTTTGCCACGATTTTATTCCAGTTGTGCAAATACAATAGATAACAGATTCCGTCTAAATATTACCATCATTTTAGATTATAATATCTGATATCGAGTTGACGAATCCGTTCCAAAGAGATTCTAAATGTTTCTTTAATCTATTTGATACTACGCTTGAAATAGTGCCGATTTGTGAAAACTTTCTCATGGTGAATCTAGTTTGACTATTGGAATATAGCATAACTAACTAAGTTTCTCGCAATTCACTATAAATAATTTACAAAATTGTTGAAAATTTCATACAGCGCCGAAAAAGCAATTTTAATCGTTACTAAAACTAAAAGCAGAAATGTTTCTTTTAGAGGATAATCCTTAATTAATAAATAAAATAATTTGTTTTAATGGATTCGCTTAAAATGGGGTTCAAATTGATCATGAATAACTGCACGAGAGCTATATTAACCTCGTTTATCTTCTTACGATAACCGTCATGTTCTGTCATAAACGTTATGACGTTTCTTAATTGATGTATTTCTCATGGTACTGCAAATGTGGTCGAATTACTTGCAATTACTCTTACTGCTAACATCTGTAGATAATTTTCATGCAAAAAACTGAATATTACTCTTCGAGATTTAAATAACAAATATGAGAAGAAATAAATTTATTTTTTAACGGTTACAAAAAATTTAATCAATTTTTGCTACTTACAGTGAAGCAGGCTTTTAAGATAATAAACAGAAATACAAAATAAAGATAATCTGCTTTTACCGAGATGTTAGTAATTAGTTAAGTTATTTTATCATCGGTCTTAAGAGGCAAGAAAAATGTATAAAATTAATAATTAGAGAATAAAAAAATTCAAAGATGAAAAAAATTTTAGCCAATTTCTTATCAACTTATCAACATAACGATGGTATTTCAGTAATATCAATTATTATTTGTAAAGAAGATGACACGTCTCCAACATCTGAAAAATTGTAACGTGATACTTAAGTATACTTAAATTACAATTCTATTTCAGAAACAGTAGCCCATTTACGAGGTGCCGATTTTTAAGTGTTTTTGTTACATTATTACAAGAAACAAAACAAAAAAAAAAAAAAAAAACTGTAATTTACAAAATCAAGACAAAGTCTAAAAATTTATTTCGTAAGAATACGCGTACTTTTTATTCGAAGCATTTTTTCTTATGTTGATGTATTAAACGAGTACACGAGTTCCTTAACTACCCACACACGCGTGCTCTCTCTCTCTCTCTCTCTCTCTCTCTCTGCCTCTCTCTGCCTCTCTCTGCCTTGTCTATAAGCTTAAAATTTATATCTCAGCTTCCATTTCACAAACGCAAGTGCTTCTTATCTTTATGTGCTTTCGCATTTTTTCTAAAATCAAAAAGTTCGTTTTACATTGTATCTCGTACAAAAAAGATAACATTTAGCTGAAATGGGCAGAGAAGTTTCTCGTATTACTAAAATCAAATATTCGAATAAAAGTTGGAGATATTACGGAGCAATTACAATGCATCAAAGTGAGAGGAAAAGTGGAAAAAATGGTCGACCTTAGATCTTAAGAAGGGCTAAAAAATATATTCCAAAAATAGGCCCAGAGAAAAGAAAGCAAAACCATTCGCTAATCGCTTTGAAGAAATCGACGGAGGATTCGATTGGCAATCCGCAATAAATTGCTCGACTAACGTTATTATTGTCCCGTGATCGTAACAGATCTGCCGGTGCCTTGGCAGCTGCCTCGACGAGCGCAACCTGACATACCCCGAGGGGGCCACCTGGAGCAGCGAGCCCTGCAGGAGTTGCGTGTGCGAGGTCGGCGGCCGGATCAATTGCAACGAGACCGTATGCGAGGTCGCTTGCCAGGACTCCCTGCCTCCGCCTCCTGGACGCTGCTGTCCCCTTTGCCCAACACCGGTGAGTTCGCAGGAGGTTCGCTTATTGCGCACGAGGGATTGGCTCCTCGCGACGGATGTAACTGGGACTGACGTTCCAACGTACCTAAATAGACGAATTTCGAAAACGGGGCTTAGAGATGAAATTCTCGTTTGGGACTCGATTATTTTGTTTGTTCGTTTATACGTACATGCTCGTCGAGGTTTATCGTGATTTGATTCTCTTTTTCCTGTCGATCAATCTATTAAATTTGGAATGAAACTCAAACGAAATGTATCCGGGTGGTATCATTTATCAGCATTTATCAGCATTTTTATCATTATTCATTTTATATTTGCAACTCCTGAATTTTAAGAGTTAAAGCCAAATAAAAAAATCAAAGCTTTATTAACGAACAATTTCGTGACTAGCAAATATTAATTTAGATTAAAGCATTGCAAAATTATTAATTTCAAAAGTGAGTATAAGAGTATTTGACATAATTTAATGTAATGTAATGTAATGTAAGCTTCAGAGGCAGAAACGTAATGTATAACTTTAATAAATGACGGGTCCACTTTCTCTTGTTAATAATTAGTGTGATCTAATATTAATTCTCTGAAAAATGCATCAGGTTTTTATTGCTTTGGCTAAAAATTCTCAGAGTATGCTCGAAACAAATAATTCATTTGTATGAAATTCAGCATTGTAATTCTACGAGTCTATTTACTTTTTGGCACAAGCAGACAATTCAAGCAAAAGAAATGGCAAATATTATTATTTAAAAAATATGTTGATAAACGGATTGCGGGCTTTATTTGTTGAAAGTAGTAGACGTTAAAAGCTTTTTCTGCCATGACGGAAAAAGGATAATATAAATATATAATATGAAAAACTAAAAAATTTTACGTTGCGCGTAATTGTCTAAATTATATTATATATCAAGCTGTGCTGCATATATGATTCATTTCCAATTTTAATATAACTTTACTTCGTGCTTTTACAACTATATGTTCCATAAATTCTGATTATTAATTTTATTCGGGATTCTTTCGCATAGACATTAAGCTCGCGTTTTTATGCGCAATGCTCATTATACAAAATGTAAAAAATTTACTTATTGTCTATTTATTTTTTCATTTCTGAGCATTATGAAATTTTCCATTTAAAATATAACGAGATACTTTTTCAAGTTTTATTCCAAGGTTGCATTCGTGATAAGTTTTACAAAATCAGTCAATAAAGTCTTGACCAATAACGACATACGTGTACAAGCTCTAATCTGCTTATTAATGATCTGGTGCGGCTCTGTCAAATTATATCGTAATTCGCGTTTTTCAACTTTTGAAAAGATGACATTGAAGCTACTAAAATAATTTAACCTTTCAGTGAACACGTTGCTTTATTTAACAACATAAATGAATTTGAAGTTTTATTAAGATAAAAGCAATTTTAAACATTGCTTTTCACTATAAAACGGACTCGTAATACCCGTAAAAATTTAGAAGCAACTACCTTGAATGGAAAAAATTCTTTTCAAAAAAAAAAAAAAAAAAAAAAAAAAAAAAAAAAAAAAAAAAAAAAACAAACTTCAATAAGCACCAGACTGTATGTCTGCACTCGTCTGATTTATAATTGCCTTCTTTTTGTCTGGATTATTTACAATTAAACAACTGTTCAGTCGAAGTAATGTCTTTATGAGAATAATCGTAAAAACTAAATTTCACAGTTGTATTTTGGACAATTCTCTCATCGTCGGTCGAAAAACGTACGCCATTACAAGTATCTCGGTGTAAATCAGACATTGAAAATGTATTTGCGAAAAAAAGTTTTCGCACACAATGCATCGTCCGAATTGGCGATTTTGGATTATCATCTGCTTCGATCACTAGGGAACTTTGTAGCTGGACAGTACTTTTGAGAAGTAGTTGAGAAACGAAAGTAGAAGCAACTCGAAGCCTACAACTATTTGTCATACAGAAATTCAAAAGATGTCTTACTGGTGGCAGTAGATCATTAATAGCATAGAAAAATTATTCGACGATGAAATTATATTATGTGTATGATAAGAAAACGTATCAAAAGACCGCGAATAAGGACTGGAACAGTTTCATACTTATGCATGATATAAGTGTGTATAATACTTGTATATAATGATATGCAGTGCTTCAAAACGAAATAATATTAACCTGAGTGAACGTCGATTGGACTGTAAATAATTTCAAATGAACATACATTGACAAAATCCATTCCGAAACGGGTATACTTTCATAAGTTAATTAACAATTCATAATTTACACCGTTATTATCAATACTACTTTAAGTTCTAGTAGACTACAATTTAATGAATTATTACGTAATTGGTTGTTTTATTTAACTTAAGATAACATTTGTTAATAAATTTAAAAATTCTCTCCTCTTTGATCAAACTGAATATTATTCAGAAAAAATTTAAATCCGTTTGAATAAAATTGAAAAATGAAAAATGAAACTTTATTAATAATTACTTCTTCGATATTACGGATCCATAATGAAAAAGTTCTAGAACATTATTACATATTCAATACCGTACGTTAACCTAAATTCTATATTCTGTTTGTAATATCATTTACATAATAAGTTTCTTAAAAATGTATTTGAATAACTTTTCATTATTTATGAGGGATCGGTGCAACTTATCAGTGTACCCTTGTGGAATATATTATCCAACTGATACTACAGAGAGAACATGAAATATACGTACATTAAGCTTCTTTATACCTACTTTCGGGTATGCGTTGTAAGTAAACTTAATTACGTAGCCTGCAGTTGTACACCGAGTTGACGCACTGTAATGCATTATATGGACGAATATCATGTCTATTGAAAATGCAGTCGCTGAAAAATTTCATAAAACAATTCGGTAAATTAAATATTTTCTCTTTGTTAATCGTAAGATAATTCTAATGAAAAACAACACTTTAACGCGATTACTCTTCAATTTATCGATTTACGAAGAAGAGAAAAGAGTTAAATAAATACAGCGTTAATATTCGCCTCTCAGTCTCTGGAAAATAATGTTCTCTGTTTCGGTAGTCATCCTTTTCGAAGCACAATGACAAAAACTTTCGTTTCATTTGAAAAAATGAAAAAATGCCAAAAGAATTTTCGACGGTAAAAGCGAATGGAATTTGTCGTTTAATGCTACACCAGAACATTTTTATTCGTAAAGTTTATTCCTACTTCGGAATAAAGCACACGTTGTGTTGAAGCATTTGTTGGAAAAAAAAAATTGCAGCCACCGGGAACGAGTGGAATCTGCCTGCACTAAGTCGTGGTGCATTGTTTGTTGACAGGCAGCGGACGAGTCACGAAGCTGGGGCACAGTCCCGGTTGTACTCATAGTGGCGCTCGCGTTACTGTGCGTCCTCTTGATGGTGCACCTGGTGCGGGGCCGCTTCCGCGCTCGGCTCGCCCCTTCCGAGGCCGACTTCGCGGGTTTCCCCCAGCAGTACTACAAGTGCGTACCCGTCTACGAGACGCACGTTCCGGTCCTCCAGCACGCCGAGAAGATCGCGCCCCTTTGAGACGTGCCACGGTCCAATCGAAATCTCCTTCTATGCCTGCGCGCAGTACAAATTTTTATGTTAACTTACATGCTGCACACGGCGACTTTGACATCTGCGTCGCTCGACGACGAGCCGCTCTCCGATCACACGGATGAGAACCAGCGAGTGGCGACGTACGTACGTTTAAAGCAAAATGCTTTGTTACCTCGAATAAATGTCTGTATCGCTAACTGTTAATAAATCTATGTAATGTTTTATAAGTTATATGTTAAAAATAAATCGTAAATCGTATTTTCAAATCAGCATAAATTCTCGATCGGATGATAATGTAAGGAAGATACGCAAAAATTTTTACTGTCAGAGTATCACGCTCCCCCTTTCCACGAACGCTCCTCACTATCAGACCCGCTCTATCGCGCCCTTTACACGTCTTTATCCCTTATTTCACATTTTCTCACTAGTTACAGAAAAGTTCGATACTCGCGTCCACAGAGAAACCGAATGCGAATAATATGCCAATCGACGCAAGCTAGATCTCACGCACTCCTAACTATTAGACATAATGCAATCTTTGAAGAGGTCGTTTCTTTCTTGCTACTATTGTATAAAGTAATGCACGGTCTTAACGGGACGTTTGCATTTTCGTTATTGGGTTATTGCAGCCTGATCAAAGAATGTATATTTACCGTTCTGTTTTCGTTAGTTCTAGATACAGTATTATTCGCCAAATGATGGGCTTGCGACATTGCCAGAGAATTAAAGATAATAAACGGTTCTTTCATGGAGAACTGGCAAATAAGAGGGTAAGTGCACAGGAAACGCGATTGTATCTGTGCATTGTATTTGTGAAATGGCCCACAACGACACAGCAGCGTAATGTAAAGATGCGACGGGCTTTACGACGAAGAATCTGTGTCGCTGCCGTACATCGAGAGTAAATCTAATATTCTCCCGTCTTGGCAACGCATACGTTGATCGTTATCGAGCAAATATGATCGATCGAATGCGCGACCATTATATTCAAAAGGTTTGTCAACGTTCCCTGTGTATCTTGTGTAAATTGCGCCATGCGGATACTCGACGAATGTCGTAATGTCAACCATCTGCGTCGTACTTATCGCGTGCTTTGAGAAAAATTCAATGTGTTTCTCTCTCTCTCTCTCTCTCTGTTTTTTTTTTTTTTTTTTTTTTTTTTTTTTTTTTTTTTTTTTTCGCACCACGGCTGGATAGGGAAAAGATAACGAATCGCTTAGCGAATAACAGAAAAGATCAACCGTATCGAAATTCATCCACTTTTTGTAAGGAGTCAGAAGGGACGACAAGACAGCCTTCCAGAAAATCATTTCGTTGAATTACCTAACATTCTTAATTGGAAAATACGTATACAAGTAGAGACTTTTTATAATGTCATTACTGTGTTGTTAACAATAGTTCAAAGATGCCTATGAAGCTCACTGAAAATTACCGTAATAACGCGAACAAAAATAACGTGGTTTATTCAGAATTTCATAGACGTTCCTGAATTGTAGGAAAGCACACCATAATAATTAACGAGAAAATTTCTTTTCCTTGTATATGCAGGGCCGGCATTGTATATTCTCTTTCGAAAAAGTATTATTTTCACGCAAACAAGTCTTCTAACAATTTGTACCAATGTAAGCCTGCGGACAAAATTAAGTTTCGTGTATTTATTGTTAATTTTTAAAGTATTTACGGCGTTTGTCATTATTATTAATAATATTATTATTATTTTTTTTTTATAAAACATAGTGTTTATCATTAAAAAATCCATAGTGTTTAAATGTAATATGGAGCATATAACAATGCAAGTTTCTAGTACGTAAGATATCAAAGCTACGCGTAAGTGAGTAAATATTTCGTGTACTGTGATGATTGATCAAAATGAAACATGTTCTAATTCGCAAACAAGAATACCATTTAATGTACCAAGCGTAAGATTTCATTGTTTTGTCAAATTGATTGTAGAACTTATTGTAATTGTAAATGTACGATTTCCTAAATCATTACTTTTATGTACTTTTCAGAAGTATAAAGGATTATATTTCCTTCCATTTCACATTAAGTAACGCTTTATTAAGAAAGTTGCTTTACATGACTTGTATTACGTGTTATGCAATTTATGTATTGGTGCTAAAAATCAAGGCACTTATAAATTTAACAGGTTTCAAAAAAGCTCTAAAAAGATTATATTCCATTAAATTTTCATAGTACATACTTTATGAATTGGAGTCAAGCCAATCAAAGAGCCTATTTTCAATTTTCTTCCCTTTACAATGTTAGAGTACTTTCTTCATTACGATTACGTTCTTCTAATATATTTATAATATATTAACGTATTGAAACAAAATTTTAATACGTTTTATAGTATGTTTACGATGAAAAGTTTATAGACTAAACTGCAATATCCTCGATATAAGATAGATAAGATAGATAAGATAAATAACTGCACTAATTCGATAATATGATGAAACAAAGATATAAGAGCATGTTATATCTTCGGTAAAATACCAGAGAAAGTTCAATACGTATGTGCTAAGAATAGGAAGTGAAGTAAAACCATAAGCTGTACGTAAGTCAATTAGACAGAGTCAGATAACTAAAAAGTTTAAATAAAAATACAAAATTTACTTGCTACAGATGTTTAATTAATTTAATTAATGGACAATTCATTTAAATATATTTTAACTGTTAATTCACATCTGAGAGAACACTAAATTGTGTCATGACATTTACCAATTTATAAATTGTATAATAGTATAATATAACTTTAATAATAATGTAAGTTGCTATTGCTATATTAGAGTATTCCGAAAATTTTTTTGTTAAAATTATCAATATGTTGTTGAAGAAAAGAATTTCTAATATTAATTTTGTAATAAAAATTTTGTCTAGTCAAGCGTTAAAAACTTATTTTGTATGTTAAGATAATAAATGTACAAGCATGCTTTTCGTTTATTTAAAATGTTTTATTTGTATAAAATTTCCATCAACTGGACAGATTAATGAAATGTGAATTTACAATTTCCATGAGTAATAGCTTATACAATTTTTACATGTACAAATACTTAATTGTGTAGCAGTTTAATTTTTTCCAGTTAATCTTTTAAATTAGTTAATATTTTATTGTTTACATTTAAAAATTTAGAAATCGGAAAAACGTTTTGGCGTTCAGCAAACCTGTTAATTATTTCATACCTTAAATATTTGTGTGCGCCCTTTTGTTGATTTCATAAATACAGCAAGATATACCACGATCGTTTAAAATTGAGTAGCTTAAATTATGTACTCACCCTGTTAAAGTGGAACTCTTCGTAATCATATCTATAAACATTTTTGTATCTAAATGTACGCAAAAAAATATAAATGAAAAAAAGTAGTTCTAGTATAACCTCATTGCAGTTAAGTGTTCTTCAACGGTATAGATCGTTTCCTTTTATTCCTTACAAATTAATTTAGCATAGGAATATACATACATTGTTTGAAAATTTTTTATTTATTTATATGTAACATAAGGGAAAAATTGAAAAATAAGACTAACGTTTTAAAAAGAATAATTACTCAAGTTGTACAAAATGAGACTCTAAATTTCACTGAAATTGAAATATAAGTATGTGAAAATAGTTGAATTGTAAATAAATTAAAAATGATAATTTCTTATAAGTCTTACTTTACAGTACTTTCACTTTGCACGATGATTTCATATGATTTTTACAGTATATAAAAAGTAAATATGCTTTTATTAACAAAGGAAAAATTGAAATTATGAAATTTAATATTGTCAAAATTCAAACATCTTATATCGTTCTTATAGAAGTACTTTCAGTATTATTATGCACAAAACATTATGTGTTTTCCTTTTAAATTTGAACGTAAAAATGTTGACAATTAGCAGGCAAAAGATTATATAAAAATTTTTCAATTTTTTTTTCATTACTAAAGTTATCATTAAAATTAATTATAGAGATAATATTGGGTATATTTTAAAGTATTATATATAATCGTAATTGGAGCTAATAAGTAAAATAATAATAGTATTAGAGATAAATAAATAAATGAGCAACGGAGCGAATTAATAAATAAAGAAAGGAAATTGTACGACGACTACATGTAAATCTTGTAATCTTCCCCATTAGCTAATCGGCTCAAATAATTCACCCTTACTTGCACTTGAAATCTCATAATCTCTCACTTATAATCACAGAAAACAGAGAAACACATACACGTAGATATACAAATATTGCTGAAGCAGACTCACCTTTACGAATTTATGAATTATGCGTATTATGAAAGCATTGGAACTATAATGAAGGCACATATTCACGTATAACCGTGTACTAGGACTCTATGCGATTAGATCGCTGCATTCTTAAATTAATATATATTTTTTCAATGTGAAAAACTCACTCGTGAATTATACATATATACATACATTACGTGTTGCGTTGTATTACGTACTGTGTACTACAATTTATGGTATGACGAAGGGTAGAACCTTGGACGTATTCATAAGATCAATCGCACAGTGTGCGCTTAGGGTTATACACAGCATGTATTTATTATTATCGAATGAATAAGATCGAGAATTTCTTATGCATAGCATGTATCTCAAAGACAATATTAATAGAACAACTGAAATTAAATGCAAGGAAAATATGACAAACTGACAGAAACGTTAACGATGAAAAGAATATTGGATCTTTGTTCTTACATGACTGATAAAATAGCTGTCTAATATACTTAAAATTTCCGCCTAAGTAATTCACGTGAACTACTTTTATTTCCACTTTTTATTTTTATTCAAACAAAATACATTACTTTTCAAAATGCAGCTACACATTTGTCATTAATGAATTATCATGATAAATACATCAGACATCTGAAAAAATGAAAAGTCTATCTAACAAGTCAAGTTGACGTGCATTCGAGAACGAGTAAAATAAAAATTATTTCGACTAGTAAGTGATATTACTGTTAATATATTATCGATCCTCGTCAAGAGATCACAATTGTACATGCTCATTGTGTAATAAAACTAAAATAAATACAAAAATACATTCAATTCAATACTGTATAATAGTTTATTCTTCCCGTAATTCCATTAGCCTTTTTGGCCATTTAAATCCTTTCAGTTGCCGAATAACGCCCGAGGTTTCAACTTTTAATTCTGAAGCATGTAACGCTTTTAACAAATTAATAAATATTACGTTATGTGATAATCATTAAAACTTAACTTACTCTTTACATTATTATGTTTGGAATTCCATAGAAATACTACATGAAATTTTTTATAATATTGATATAATCTTGATAAACGAAGCAATTATATTAGAACTTTCGTAAGTGATTTTTCACATGATATGCGTTGAATGATATTGAATCTTTGAATAATATTTTGAAAGTTAGTTTCCGAGCTACAGTTTGTGCCTAGAATTTCAACCAATCGAGCTGAAAATCTTCACACATACTTTCAGAAATAGTAACAAAGTTTTCATTATCTCCTCTCTATGTTAAACATTTTACAATTTTACTTTTACATTTCATTTTGAAAAAATAACAAAATAAGCTTTTACAGAAAATAATAGAGTGATCATTTATTTTATGCGACTGTTGGGAAGTCTAATATGGATGTTTTGATTAAGATCAATTGTAAAATAAAATTACGGCTATCGTATTTTTCGATATTATAAAAGAAGTACTTCGTAAGACATAATACCCTGAAAGGAAATGTGCGATACATAAGATACTTATAGCATACAATATTTTCACACGTATCTCTAAATCGTAAACATTTGTCAAAATAGAAATTTGAACATCTTATAATCTTAACATCAAAAGTGACATTCTATGTGCATTTAAAAGTTAGTTAATTAATTTAATAGTTTCGGATATTTACGCAAGTGATCGAAATAAAATTAATTGAAAACAATCCCTCTTCTGCTAAAATCGCAATTGAATTATTACTAAAGGGTTATAATTAACGACTGTGCTTATCGAGAGTATAAGTCTTCGTGGGTTTTAAAAATGTTGACTGTTTGGAGTGCCGAATTATATTTCAGGATATGCATCGGATGCCTGGAAAAAATTTTCAATAGCCGAGATTGTATTGGAAAAATAAAGGCTATTTTTAATACTTGAAACAACGTAGATTTTAGGACATTTTAACTTTCGTATAATTTAGAGAACATAAAAGAGAGAAGGAGGTGGAAGAAGAACTGGCGCGTGAGTCAGTTACAATTTTTGCAGCGAGAGATCACCAAAGAAAGTCAGGCATGTGTGCGAGTTCGATGGTTTCGCGTGGGTAGAAAACAGCGAACGAGTTAAGAAGAAGAAGAAGAAGAAGAAGAAGAAGAAGAAGAAGAAGAAGAAGGACATGATGATAATCTCGGGAAATAAGTCGAAGTGAGTTGCGTGAATGGCTTGTCGCTCAATTACACCGCGCATCCCGAGTTTTATTTGCAAATGTCTTGTTACGTGAAAGACATCAAAATTCCTAGATGAGTAAAATTAGGTACGCCACGCAAGCCTCGGTTCTACTGACAGGCATTAACGTTAAGAGAGCCGCGAGGCGAACCTCGAGCTCCTAATGCGCTTCACTTCTATGCGACCCGCACGACCTCCGCTATCAGCTTCTCTCCTTTGTAATTAATTATTTCAAAGGGAATTTAGCAGAAAATTAGCGGCTGACTATTAACTTATAAAATAAGTTCCTTTCCACTTGCCTTTATTTATACACTTTAATTTGTATTGTTGGCCGCCTTGTGTTCGACTTCTGACTCTATTTTTACGTTTTTACAGTACGAAAATTATCTTCTTTTTATACACGCGTACCATCATTTTATAATGTCTCTGGAGTAATAATGGTCGCTGAAAGCGGAATAATTATTATACCTCCAACCTCGAAGACAGATAATTAAGAGGCTCTTTTAAAGTAAAAGCATTTCAAGCATTCGAGTAAAAGCACTTTACGCGTAGATTAGAAAAATGTGGACTCTCAGGCTTATAGTCCAAACCTAATTAAATCACTTGTTTTCTTTAAAGAAAGTAATCCGTTTTACTATAATTCTAGTTGTTAGATTAGCAGAGACAAATTGTAAAGGTGAGGTACTTTCACTTTTGGTCACCTTTTTATCAGAGGCACCAGGGGAACCAGAAACGATAACATTATTTAAATAAGCTCCGTCAAGAAAGCCATTTTTCATAATACGTGTATTTACTTAAATATTTACATTCTCCTAATGCAAAATAAATGTAAAGCGTAAGGAACTTAATTTATTCGGAAGTTTATAGAACAGAAAATTATTGTAAATTATCGACGAAACGAATATGTCTTTAAAAAGTTGTTAGAGCCAGATAGAACTTAATAACCCGCGCAAAATGTTCGTACGAATGTACATGTACGTAAACAAATAATTTAAAAGTATCGATCTTGGATAAACATGGATAAAAAAATACGATACACAATTTTCCTTCAAAAAGTTAAAAAGAATTAAAATACGAATTCGTGATCTACGTGTATGTTCATAGAGAAATTTTATTTTCAAAAGTAGAAAAACAAAAGCTCATTTCTCTCCAGGCCTTTGGGCTATTATCCTTATTGTATTAATGTATAAAAAGTGCCAATATTTACTTTTCATAGTTAGCTGACATAAATACGACATTTATTCAATTACATGCTCTTATAACTAATATTTTTCAATTTCATTTGTTTTTTCACTCTCGTGTAAGTCAGATAATAGAACATGTATTAAAAAGTATATTAGAGTAATTATGATCGTTGCGATTTTGGTGTGCCAACCGCCGATAAAGTAAATTACCATTTTATCCAGAAGTAATAAAATATTCTAGTAGGTTTCTTCTATATCAACAGTTGACTATTTACCATCATTTAATACATAAACGTATGGATTCCTCCTTCATATATTAATTACTTATAAAAATGTTCACGGCTCCGTATCTCTAGAGGATTAGTCTCATAAATATACAACTTCGCTCTTCATAATTATGCATAAGTAATGTAGAGTCAATACAAATATATATATTATTGATTAATGATAGCATAAAATACTAACAGTTTATTATAACGTATAATTTTTATTAAAAGGCAGTTAACGTAACTTATTCAATATGAACAAGTTGTGTAATGAATGAAATTAAATGTAATAAAAATTCGATATCAAAAAGTATAACTCAAACAACTATTTTTAAAATCTTTCTCAAATTTAACATATCATATTTAAACGAATGTTAATAATTAATTAACAAGAAATTGGATGAAGTTTAATTCTAGAATTTACAATTATTGATTTTATGAAATTTTATCTGAATTCATACTACAATGTTTGAACAATTTTTAAATGTTTTTTAAATTTTAACCATATTAGAAAATACATTTTCAATCTTATTCTCGTTTACAAATTACTGAATAAGCTTATATTTTTTTGACACAGTTTTTTATTTACTGAATAAAATGCAAAATAAGTTATTAGACAATAGTATATATATATATATATATATATATATATATATATATATATATATATATATGGTCTCTTCTTGAGGGTTAAATTTCAGTGCCAACTCAACATTGTTTTTGATAGAATCAATTTACGTCCAGTGTACAATAATCCTTTCGTGTTCCCAGTAAATATATGTATCGATTACAAAAAATGCATAACTCTCAAATCTGCTATATTAATTCGTGAACATGTCGGAATATTAAAAATAAATCTTTATATCATCCGCGACAAAGATAGAAAAATAAATACTACATTAAAATATTTAAAATTCGTTATTGGAAACGTTTTGATGCTATATATTTCGATAAATCTTGCATTATACAAGAATTATATAAGAAACAACACATACAAAGTAAAATACAGTATAGTAAAAAAGGTAATAAATGTTTGTATCGAGGTGTACTAAAAGGGGACAAGTTAATGCACTAATATTTTTCACATTTTTGACATAATTTATAGTTTCATTAAAACTTTAGCTTTTGAAAAAGATGATTCTAATTTTTTAGATTAATTAAAGCTTAAGTTAAAGATTTTCAAAAAACGAGTACACGAAGATGCTTTATTGTACATACTAAATTCAATATTTTCTAAAATTTACGTAGATAATTTGTAAAATATAAGCATTTAATGATAATATTTTTTAATATATTAGTCGAATATAAATCTTGTTGTTTATAATCAAAATATTATTTTTAACAACGAGTTCAAGGAAATATGAATATACTGTTTTAATTTTATTTATAACTCTTTTCCAAAAATAATATTTTTTTCAATTTATATTTTAAGTACGAAGGTTAAATTTTAATCCAAAGATAATATTAGCTTTATAATACAATTAATTATTTAATTAATTATTTGTGTAATTTGTATGAAACTTTTTTATGAAAACTTTTTGAATCACTTTTAACTACAATGTTTCTGTATATCTGTTTTTTCTTTTTTCAACTACTAAATTATATATTAATATAAAATTCGAAACTTTCTAGAAGATTGACGAAGAATACTCAGATCAATGATTAGAAAGCGATCTAATTGAGTTTGTAAACATTTTTAAAAGAAAAAAGTGATAGTTATTTATTATCTATTACTTATTCATATTTTTTCTCTTTGAAGGCTTTTTTTACAACTCATTCATTATAATTTATAAAATTCGAAAGAAAATTTTTTGAATAATTATGAGTTTATCTGAAACAAATAAATCATATAAAATGGAATAAATTCGTAAAATTGCACGCAAGCATCTGCAATATAAAAAATTCATTTGCTGTAATTTAAAAATATCACATTTCTTTTGGAAATAAGTAATTTTTCCCAAACACTCAGTTTTTACGATATGCCGACAATTTAATATAAAAAATTTTGTCAATTATTTACTTTAACTAAAAATTATCATTGGGTATTTAATTCATACGTTAACAGTTTTTTGTTAATATTAAATTATACGATATATTTTATAATAATTAACATAAAAATGTAACATAAATTTTAAATTAAATATTTTTATAATACTATTTTAGAAATTTACATTAATTTTGAGTTTGAAATTCAATAGTTTATCAAAGAATATAACGAATATCCGCAATATTGAATAGACGGATAGAGAATAAAGAATCTGGGTATAGTATAAATGACTCGATCTATGAGAAACGATTCATTTACATTGTGTGAGATAATTGAAATAATTAAATGAATAAGATATAAAATAAGAAGAAAATAAATCGCTTTTTAATACACATTCATTTTTCTATATTATATACAATACATGTACAGTCACAATTTGTCATAATACTATTATTTTATACATTTACATCATATACATATATATTCGATTTATGAGTAGTAGATGATGTTGTCTATTTACACCTGCAGTAAATTTATAGAATTAAAAATGAGGAGTAAGTAAAATAGGATTCGAATTAAATTTTAAAGTCTTATTTATACTCACGATGATTCAATAATTTCAAATTCCGTTTTTACATACATTTATCGTCTTGTACTGTATACTGTATGCATTTTTTTAGACAAAATATGAAAAGAAAAAACGAAGTTTTAATTTGAAAATAATTATAATTGTACACTTTCACGCACGCGATGCCGTTGGAATATATTGTACGCAAATACTTTCGGAATGCGTCTAAACTTTAAAGCTGATTTTCTCACCGTACCATCGAACTAGAAATATTTAGTAATAGAACAAATGAAAAATTGCTCGCGAAAACTGGACAATTAAACTAAATAAGATAATGTTGCCCTGAGCACGTGCTTTTATAAAAACAATCCGATCCCGATTGAAAATACTGTAGTTTCGTCAACTTCCTACGCGAAAGCTTTAAATGTATTCCAGAATGTTAAAACCCTCGTTATCGTGGTGACATCGGATAGTCTGCGCATGATATTGAAGTAACGATCGTTTTATAAACGTTATTAATCGGAGCCTTCAACGTTAATCCTAAAAATTAAAATTAAAGTCACGCATAAAGACGAGTACATTTAGTACTCGTAGTAATATCGATTAAATTAGGAGAACAACACAGAGAACAACAGTTTTGCATTTGTTAAAAAGTAATTTCCCGCGTGTCTAGCATCCAGATATTTTATACGGGGCGTATAAAAAAATGTACGTTGAAAGCCTCGAAGGAAAAGGAAGAAAGCTGCATGAATTTGAGAGAAGGACGGTAATAGTGGAATATAATTTCCTCGTGTAATGTTATTCCAATTCATTTGTTACTATCTCTTACTGAGAAATCTGTAATCGGATTCGATGTCACATATTTATCTCATAATTCGATTGATGTCGTATGTTTTCTGCACGTGAAAGACAATACATTGATATTCGACCAAATTTCACCTCGGTAACCAAGGGCCGAAAGGAGTTTCCGCGTCATCTGGCCGTGGAAGGAAAGCCGGTACAGGATTCCCAAGCTAAAACTACGCATCGCTCGAGGTAGAACGCGCCAGGAGTGCGTACCTAGTACAATACTATGTACAATACAGCAATACAGACAATGAAGTGTACAGTGTAATGATAGGTAAACGTAGACAGTAGACCAAAAGGCAGCGGCGCTCTCTCGATGTCCCTCTTCCTTTCATTGCCTGTTCCTCCGCCCTTTCACGTCCTAGTGCTCAGAGGAGCTTGCAGCAGTCGTCGGGCGACTGGCAATAGTGGGGCTGCTCCTCGCGGTGCTCGTCGTCGGGGCGTACGAGGCTGAAGTCCGCCGGTCACATCGAGGGCTGCGGCGGCGGCAGCATGTTTTCGTAGCCCGTCGGCATGCCCAGCTGGTGGTGGTGGTGGTGGTGGTGGTGGTGGTGCGAGCCCGCCATCATCTGATGGTGGTGACTCTGCTGGTAGTACTGGTGGTGCGAGACGTTGGAATGCGCCGAGTAGTACACCGGGCTCTGCTCCATGTCCTTCCCTGGGAACACCAACATTCACGGCTTACTCGATTAAAAACCCCGTTTTCGGACTACTGTCGCTCGAAAACTCTTCTCGAGAAGCTCTCGTCTAACGATCTTGCGTTAAAAGCAAATGCTCTAGCCGAACGTGAGCTGCCTACAAATACAATGTCTGGGTCAAAGCTTCGTACACTATCTTCGTTTGCACTTTAATTTCATTGTACTGGGTTTAACATAGAAGGACGCACCAGAAAGCATTCTTTCTGAACAATCATCGTGAAAACTAATAAAATATATAAATACAATGGGGTCGACAAAACAACCGTACATTTTCATAAATAAATCAAGTCTAAAAAGAGCGTTACCATCCAATTACCACCAATACATTGATCAAATTATCTTGCAACTCCAATTTCGTTGTCCTACTCTACTCAATCTTTCATTAGGCTAAATTCTGTAAACCTAATTTTTTTTTTTAATATTAATCTTTTTTGTGCAAGAAATGTTCGTGTAAATGTGAAATTGTAATAAAAGTCTGAAGTAATTGGATTTTATTTTTACTTAAAACATTACAACACTTTAATTGTAAATATAACTGTACAAATGGAAAACGTAAATAAAACTTGAATAATATTGTTACATAGCGCATTAAGTAGTGCACACTATGTATAACTACTATTTTTTCTCAGTATTGTTTGGTAAGAATCTCTATGCTAATCGTTACGTAATAATTTTAACATTATTAACTAGTAGTATCAATAGTATCAACGTTCGTTTGTTTTGTTGAATATTTAACCTGAAAAGGTACATGTACAAATGAAATGAGGGCAACGTCGACAAATGAACGATTTATTTAAATTTTTCTTTGGCAAACTGAATCATGACTCTAAGATAATTTACGTGTTTTATTATATTAAAAAGTCTATTAGTATACATTATTATCTATTGGTACATATTATTCTATCCATACCTTCCATACCTAGCTTCGCACCACAGTAATCAACCAAGTAAATATGTAAGTCCTTTCCATCGAATAATAGTAAATTAATATAGTATACAAAGAAATTGGTTTTGGCAATGCGCAAATTGATGTAGTTGTATGATTGAAACTATCGCTTTTAGTCTTCTTCATTTTTAGTTTACAAATTACTAATTCGATTATTATATTCAGGATTACAAAAATAAACCATTTAAACACGAAAATAATGAATTAATTATAAGCATTCGGTATACTCTGTTATTTCATATCTCATTTTTGTCAGCTGAGAACATAAATTACTTGTACGTTTTTTAAAATTTAATACAAAATGAATCGTTGATATCGATCAAATAAAATCACAAAACAATCAATCGCGCTTGTATTAACTTAGATTAAATGATTGTTTGTTTATAAAAGTTTTCAAAATAGTCACGATTAAGTCTAGCTTTGTAAATGAATAATCACAGACTTGTTTAACTTTAGATTTAATTAAATGATTATATTTGTATAAATTAGCATTTTAATACAAGCACTTTATTACTAACTCATGATTAATTTATATACTGCATCGGGCTAAAGTTTTAATATATCAGAACTTTTAATATTTATTCGATAAATGTTTTCCGTATTCAAAGTTCAGGTTATATTAGAATGCCACATTGAAAGAGTATACAGCAAAATTAAATCTTCATTAGTTGATACAAATGGATAATGTATTGTATTTTGTAGGACGAGAAATGAGGAAAAATTTTGTAAGATAAAAGAATTCTAAACATTTTTTTAATATTGCATTATTTCAAATTCTTTGAAAATCTGCAGAATAGCATTTTTTTATATAATAGCATTTTTCATGGCTAGTAACTTCACGCAATATCAGACTTAATGATTATTATAAATTCACGCTAATTTTAATGACTTTTAAGGTATAGTGAAAATTGAATAATTTATGAAATTTCGTTATTTTCAATAGCATTAAAAATAGGATGTAGAAGCTTCTAGTTCATAAAGTACATTAGGTTTTTAAACATAGAGTTAAAAGGGAATCGATATAACCGCGTTGTAAAACGTTACTTAATTCTATAAATTTTACTAAAATTTTTCTCATTCCATGTATTTAAAATGTTGCCATATTATTGTAGTACTATTTTTCAGATATCATGTCATTAGTTTTTAAATACTATGATTTCTTTCAAAGATATCCATGAACAATTTAAAAATATTTGACTCCATTAATTTAGCCAATGATAAATATCTGTAACTGAATTTTATCGAAAATTTTATAAAAAATGCCAGACATTAAAAATTGCAGTCTAAGTTGTTCCTTTAATTTCCTTTAATAATTAGATTTTTTTTTAGTGAAGGCTCTACAAAAAATCAATGTACTACGTATTTATATCGTGATAAAATAATGTATTAAATTAAAAATTGAATTGATCGATTTTTTTATTATGATTATAGAAGAAATGTTTTCGCTTCCAGTATTATACTTTTAGCTTAGTGTCTTAAGCTGAATTATATCATTAAGGTTCTCATTTCCGAATATTTTCATCAACATTTATATCGAGTTGAAACTATCAGGTTGGTTGTTGTAGGACAGTCTTTTGCAAGGTATTCAAGTCTATCATTGTAATTGTAAAAAAGATAAAAATTAAGATTCTTATTATAATACCTTGGTTTCCGTATATCAGCAAATTCTGTATATTATCAATGCGGCTAATGAAAAATATCATTCCTTACACAGTTTACGGTGTACAATACCGAAGTTGAAAAGATAAACAAAAGTATTTGTGATAAGAGCTTTACGAAGATTTTCTAATGAGGATTTTATAAATTAACAAAATTCAATGTTAACCAAATCATTTTTTCAACATCAAACTCAGTATAAGTTATAAGTTATTTTATCATAACGTCGTGCACATTAATTTTATTCTTTTCTGCTTCTTACGTTATTTGTTAATGTAATCGAATGGTTATAATAGAAACAGTTTACTTCGTTTTGCAGTGTAGTTGTGTGTTTTTTTTTTTTTTTTTTTTTTTTTTTCAAATACTATCTTAATTTATTAGAATTTCGTTAAAAGGTCATACAAATATAGATATTTTTGAAGAATATTAATACTCAAAACCCATGCAGTCTCTGAGCTTCCACAATAATCACAAGATTAAGTTCATTATTTTAAATAATACTTAGAGATTTCAGACTAAATATATACTAAATATATACTAAATACATATAAAAATTATCAAGATAATTTTGAAGATACTTTTCTTACGCTCAATACCTCCATAAGCTCACAGGTAAATTCAACGTAAAACTTGTCAAAGCAAAATAGAATAAAAGAGTAGAAGTATTTCTGTATGAGGATGAAAAAACAAAAAATGCATTTGTTAGTTAAATGTATACGTTGCTTTTCATTTATAATCTTCTAACATCAATTTATTTACATACATTTGATAAACAAATATAGACTCGGTGACAAAGAGGCATAACGTCATGCACTAATTGAAAACTTAAGCGGACCGATTCCATACACTCGTGTTAAAAAGGTCACATCAGGTCCAATAAACGAGATTTGATAAATTGCTTTCTTCAAATAAACGTAAGATTACGTAGTATTGAATGGCAGTATTTACAATAAAATAAAGTAACTGCTTTTAACGCTAAAGTAATGAAAATCCTTGCGACGATTTTTCTTAGAATTATGTTATAGATGGCGATCGTTACTTGTTCTATCAACACAAAAACCATCACCAACTTGAATATTAAAGCTGTGAATATTAAATTTTGTAGAAAGTGGAAATAAAACTTGTTTATTGCTCTTTTCAAATGACCCCTGAACAATTTAGTTGTTTTACGTTTTAACATTGTAAAATAAAGCGTGAGTTGTAAAGTAACTTGTAAACTAATTTGCTTTGAAATAGGTAATTATGCATGCGTGCAAATAAAAAAGTATAATCTTATGTAATTTCGCTATTAATTGTCACCCTGAACGCTGATCTTTTAAGCGTTCGACAGGGTTTCTGTTCAAAGTTAGTACAAGTGCACGCAAGCGGCCAAAGGCAACGAAAGAAGATTACAATTAAAGATTCATCGAGATTCTAATGAACCATTGATTTCAAAGGAGGAGCTTTCGCAACGGCGCAAAAGCTTCTTGGGCGCAGGATTCATGGAATAGAATACGTAGGAGGACTAGAATCCACGAGCGAGGACGAATACTCACTATCGTACAAGTCCCTCGTGTAGGCGCAGTGTGGCTTGACGTCGTTGATGGGGCTGAGTCCGGCGTTGTGGGGATGGGTCGTGTGCACGGGCGTGGGCGTCACCACGGGGCTCGCGTATCCGTGGTGATGGGCGGCCATGGGTGTCCCGCCAATCCCCGTGACGGGCGATATGCCCATGCTGGATACCGGGGACATGGTCAGCGAGGAGTAGCCGGAATCGATCGCCTGCAGCGACTGCTGACTCCCACTGCCGAGCTGCTGTTGCTGTTGTTGCTGTTGTTGCTGCTGTTGCTGCTGCTGCTGCTGTTGCTGCTGCTGTTGCTGATGCTGCTGTTGCTGATGCTGCTGCTGCTGCTGCTGCTGCTGCTGCTGCTGCTGCTGCTGCTGCTGCTGCTGATGGTGATGGCTCGTAGTGGCGGTGCCTCCAAGCGGACTCGTCAGTGGGTTCGTTGCCTGGCAATTCAGGGGCAACATATCCCTGCGGGCACGTGAAAAATGACGACAGCTATCCTTAGCCGGGCTCGTTGCCAATTGAAAAGCAATAGTCGCGATAATCTCGATACTCATTTCGGAACACGAGTGCGATGAAATCCGAGGAGCGCGACGCGCCGATGTCCCTTCCCGCCCCCTCGCTTTATGCCACGGGACGTTTACGGCATGCGCTCCAATGAATTTCATTTCGATTTTCCGTTGGTGATTTTTGGGAAGGCCACGCCATCGAAATCACGCGCATCACTGCTACTCGCTCGACTCGTGCTTTCGCAAAACAACTGGGAAACACTTTTTTTTTCCTCCTACTAAAATATTGTAGATTACTAGGTGTTCAAATACTTTGGAACAAAATTCAATTCGATGGTTCTTCCTTTCCTATTTAGTGGATAGCGTTTCAACTATTTTCGAACACAATGCAATAGCTTCGATAAAAGAGATTACGCAAATAATATTATTTTGCACGCACGTTCAGCTACCCATTTTTCAAACCATTTACGTGAGTTTTTTGCCTATGTACACGTCTATATACGAAGAATATCTTTACGATTACGTATGCAACTTGTACAACCTTATAAACAAGTATTTATAATACTTCAATTTATAAACTTCGTTTAAAAACTTCACTTTGTTGAACTTCACGTAGTCAGCGCTTCGCTATCGACATATAACAACGGTTGTAATAATAAATAGAGCTTTTATCGAAGGAGTCAATAAGATTAGTATAGAAATTACTGGCTATGAAACGGGTATGTACCTTTTTTACTTCAATAAGATTAAAAGGTGTTCTATTGGGCATTTTTTGTTGCTCTTCGAGAATTAATGACCCGCCGACTGAGATTCGTAAGAGTAGAAGCGGACTATTTATTGATTTATTCGAATGAAACAATTATGAAATAATTATGCGGGTTCTTGATATTGAAAAAATAGTATATAAAAAAGTTTTGGTACTTATCGAGCGCAGCCAATCGCCAACAAATCCACCGTTCATATTTCCGGAAGTATTTTAGACCATCGATTCGTTATTGATTTTATATTTATAATTTCCTCGAAGTAACGTTGCGTAAATAAAAGAAGGCATTGAAATTAGATAAGGTATTTGAAAAGTAATTTTTCGCAAAGAAGTTGGCGCAACGCAAATTTCAAATTACAGCAAACAAATAAAACAGAAATTATTCCAAAAATCAGATATATGTTCGCGATGAAAATACCGTAGCCAGTGACGAAAAAAGTTAGTCCGACGCGTAACGCTGCTCCACCGAACTACGTGCACTTGTAAACGCGTGTATTTCTAAGTCGATGATTAATAGAAACATGCGCGCTACAAGAGAAGGCATCTGAAAATTGGTAGAGCCACATAATTGGCGCATTGAAGGGAGAAAGGTAGATGTAGCAACGGTTGTTAGAATAAAATTTACGATCCTACGTGCTGCATTAGAGGGATCGCAGGAGGGATCGCAGGAGGGAGCCTCGGTCGGTTCTCTCTCTCTCTCTCTCTCTCTCTCTCTCTCCTCCTCCTCCTCCTCCTTTTCTTTTTTGCGTAAAAAACAGCAGAGCTCGGCTACTCGAGGAAAAGCGAAGACTCTCCGAAACCGGTGCCACAGGCGGCGGCAAGTGTCGCCCGGGAGGGGCGGAATTCGGGAAAACAGCGTTAAGCAAGCGAGAGCGAAAGAAACGCTGATGCGCAAGCGAGTTCTGGTCCGCAGATGTGCCACCAGACTCGAGTCGCCATTATTCCATTGTCTCTCATGGAGTGTCCACGGGGCCAGGGTAAGAGGAGAAGGCGACCAGCGTGCCGTAGAGCGCACACGTGTGCTTCCGGGAAAAGCGGCGTGAAAAGCCAGCGAGGATATTACGAGCGGGCCGCGAGGATGTGCGAGGATGTGCGAGGATGTTACGAGCGGGCCCCTCGAACGAGGGCACGACACTTGCCTGCGACACATGGCGATTCGTCCCGCGGGACCCGTCGGGAGGCAAAACCCTGGGGTCGGCTCGACTCGACCAACTTCATCCGAGTCCGCCAATGGAAGATACGCGCGTCGCGCGTCGATTTTCCATCGCGTGAAGAGGATCGAAGGATCGAGGCAACCGATGCACCTTGCGCCGATCCGACGACAGTCGGCTATATTTTGGATACGATGGAACGGAACGCGATCAAGGATAGCATATCGCGTGTTTTCCAGGAGACTTCGACAAGTGCCGCTTACTTAATAATCGCCTGGGAGAAAATCAGGCAAATCGAACTACGGCTTCTGGAATCGCGTCATTGCGGAAGCGACGTACCATTATGGGCATAATTTACTACTCCCTTAGTTCCGTAAGTTGCGAAGGAATAACGAAGCGACTCCGACTGGTAAGGAGTCGTTGCCTAGAAGTGGGAATCCCTAGCTATCGAGCAATCGCGTAATATTCTACGAAAGCGAGTCTTGCTCCGCGATAGACGTATTCTTTTATTGCAGTTTAATCGAGTTTCACCGCGTTAACGTATTTTCGAGAATATCGACGGAGGCGAAGAAAGCGCGGAGTTAGCCGCACTTTTGTTCACCTGATTAGTAAACACGAGCGAAAAATGAAAGCAAGCATCGTCGGCGGTCGTTAGGTAGTGGCGCGATTCCGCGTGTAGTCGTAAATAGGGTTTATTTAATAAATGAGATGTACTAAAAAAATCCGTGGAGCGGAGCGTCCCTATGAAATTCAATATCCAGTGCGAGTTGCTAGCTCATTAATATAATTACGGGCTTGAATGAATTTAAAAACATTTCTCAGCTTCGACGGTTATACGCCGATTCTCGGTAGGAAGGGAAAGCACCTAATGTCGGTAAAACAAGGTCTTTTTCAAAATAGATCGGATAAAAGGGTAGAAGAGCGCTGACAAAACGCTAGCGTGTACGAGTAAAGATCGAGGAGTAAAGGATTCGCTGGCTGCCGAACGCCGTTTGCGATAAAGTTTGTCGCGTTTGTCGCGTTTGTCGCGTTTGTCGCGCGTATCGGTGCATCGATTCCAAGGATAGGAGTAATTTTGCGCGGCGTTCCCTGGCGCAACGACCGATCGATAAGCCCAGTGGAACAATCGGTAGCTCATTAATAGCGAGCCGACATCGTTATTTAAGGGCCTCGGTATCGGCCGTCTTAATTCGTCGCGTTAAAGCGCGCACGAGCCAAGAGAATCGCGCTTTTATAGCCAAGAGATTGCGCCGAGAGGAAAGCTATCGGCCTTCGCCGTTTCCCCGCGCGACAAAGGCAGCGCTCCTTCCCTCCCACGCACGCACACGCACTCTTGCGATAGTCGAATAGACGCGTCCGTCAACCGTCGGCTGAACAGTACGGAGAACGTCGGTCCAGTCACGAGGAGCGTTGCTCCGTTCCTTCCCTTCCCATTATTTCCTTTTTTTTCTCTTTTTTCCCTCTTTTTTTCCGCTTTTTTTCCGCTTTTTTTCCTCTTTTTTCCGCTTTTTTTTCTCTTGCTTTTCTCTTCCTTTTCCCTTCCATTTCTCTCCTTTATTTTTTCTCTTGGAATTAGCTCCGCGGAGCGGGCGTGCGCATATTGTTTACTCGCTCGGTCCAAAAGAAGTAATAGAGTTTGGGCGGGTGACGGAAAGCTCGCGGTACCGCGTAGGCGGAGAAAAAAAGGTGCGCGGGGGAGGGCAAAGAGGACGGGGGCAGCGAGCGCGAAAAACGGACGACGCGCGCCCGCAAAAATTGAATTCGCCCGGAGCGTTTGCCTCTCGCGAGCGCTCGTTAAAAGACTGGCCGCGCGTTACAAGCGCCCGAGCGGCGGCACTCCAGATTGGATTCTCGAAATGTGCCTGCCGTTGAAAAAAGGAGAGAAAAGAGCCAGACCCGGAGGTGGAAGAAAGCAAACGGAGAAGAGAGAGCGAGAGAGAGAGAGAGAGAGAGAGAGAGAGAGAGAGAGAGCGAGAGCGAAGGGAAATGGGCGAAGGTAAATGAATGGAGCAGCGAGCGAGCGAGCGAACGAACGAGCGAACGAACGAGCGAACGAACGAGCGAACGAACGAACGAACGTGCGAACGAACGAACGTGCGAACGTGCGAACGAACGAACGAACGTACGAACGAACGAACGAGCGAACGAACGAGCGAACGAACGAGCGAACGAACGAGCGAACGAACGAACGAACGTGCGAACGAACGAACGTGCGAACGTGCGAACGAACGAACGAACGTACGAACGAACGAACGAGCGAACGAGCGAACGAACGAGCGAGCGAGCGGCGAGAAATTTCGCGGGTAATGCCGTAGCGACGGCTCGACCGCTACGTCGTAAGCTCGTGACCGTGAGCCATGGAGCCCGTAGCCATAACAACTTGTCGCCGTTCCCTTCCTCCTTCGCGTTCCTTTTCTCCCGCCCGTCCCGCCCCCCTTAGTGAGCGCTCACGCGCCATTAACAGAGACGCGAGGGCGCCCGCTGCCATTATACACATTAATATTCGCTCGGCTTGTGCGCGCTCCCTTGGAAGAGCGACGCGGACGGGGAAAAAGGTAGAGCGAAACGGAACGCGAGGAGGCGATATCAGCTCGATTCGGTGGACGAGTTGTAATCGCGGCGTGCTTCGAGTGTCGGATGTTATAAGGCTCGATTTGCTGTCTGCGCGCGTATTCTTATCGCGGCAACGTCACCGACGACACGCCCGCAGCCTGTTGCGCGTCGTCGCCGTGTCAATAATAACACGAGATAATAAACCGGAAGAGAAGCGCGCCAGCCCCGGAGCCTACGGGGATGCGACCCGAACCGCGCGAGTCCGCGAGCATCATCAATTATTACTCCTTTTCGCCCCTTGATCGCGCGCTTTTCGAGCGTTCGCCCGGGCGAATTCTTTTCCGTTTCCAGGGCGCCGACTGCGCGTCTATTGCATTCGGCTCGGATCCCGCGAGCCTTCCTCGCGCCTTCCTCGCGCCTTCGTCAGCTGCATCTCCATGTGTCGCCGATCTCCGGTGCTTAAGGAGGGTTGTAAAGATTCCAGAAAATCGGATCATTACCGAAAAGGACTACTCGCGCTATCTTTTGCCACCCACTGGCCATACCCCTCTCTCCCCCGCCCCCCAATCATCCCATCGCCCCATCGCCCCATCCGCCCAACGAGGATCGCGTAAGTCCACGTATCTTTCCGATTACTTTTTCAGCGTTTCTTCATCGAGCGATCGATGCCTCAGATCACGTGACACAAAGGTCGATATTGCACACGTTAAACGTCAAAAAAATGTTGCATTTCAATTGTAAAAGGCAATTCTATTGTCATCGAAGCGTATCGAACGTGGCGTTGGAGAAAATCAATGTACCTTTGTGTTATTATCGAGCGAACATACGTTAAATAGAAGGGAAAAAAAAGAAAAAAGGCTTTCGGCGTGCGGTCGTTAGGCCGCGGACGAAGTAGAGGTCGGCCTCGTCGACGTCCCGTAGCACGTTTGGTACTTCCCCGGAGGTGGAATACTCACGTTCTGGGCTGGGGCGTGCGGTCGCGTTGCCTCCGATTCTTGAACCAATTGGAGACCTGCGTGAGCGTGAGCCCGGTCTTCTTGGCAAGATTTTTCTTCTCGTCGGGGTTGGGGTACCGGTTTTTCAGGTACATCTCCTTCAGAGCGTTCCTCGAGCGCTCCTTGAAACAGTAGATCGTCTCCTCGCCATCCCAGATGGTCTTCGGCAGCGGGTACTTCTTGCGTAGCCTGTACTTGTCGACGGGCCCGAGCGATCGGCCCCGTATCTTCTCCTGCTCGTTGTAATGGGATTTGAACCACATCTGTTGGAGCTCCGGGTGGCGTCGCTGAGAGAACTGGTGCGACTCGAGGATCTTGTACACCTCGAAGTAGTTGCCGCGATGAAAGGCGACCGTCGCCGTCGCCATCAACACGCTCTCGCTCATCATGCGCTGCTTCGGCAGCGAATACACGAATCTGCGCGATCGAATGTCTTTTAACTGCCTGTGGTTGAGAGGTCGGGGGGAGGTACGTATGCACGTACGCGCGCGCGTGTGCGTGCTTTGGCCCGATCTTGATCGCCACCGATCGCGTGAGAAATTCGCGAGGTGATTTGAGAAAATCGGCTCGGGAACAGCCGTCGTCGCGTCGCCGGAAAAGCGCTGACAATAGTCGCAGCTCGACAAATTGCGTAATTTCGCCCTTTTACGCCAAGTCCTCGAGAGTTTACCGATCGCTACGGTTTACCGAACCCTCCGCGGGTGCTTACGTGCTCAAATCCGACGCGAAATTAATTATTACGGAATTACCGATTTACAACCGCGACTATAATCAAATACATTACAATCCAATTAAACCGCTTTCATTCGTATGATTGGTTGCCAGTTGGGTCATTAATCAATTGAGCCATTTAAATCGGCTACTGATTCGTAAATACTTGCACTCGCGTACGATATTACAAGAATAATAAAATAAACTCGAGAGGCAAGACGGTAGAAAGGTAAAAGAGCGGAAAGATGTTGGTGAAAAACTTTGACGGATCCCTGAATTTCGTAAACCAGTTACGTCTGCCACTCGAAAACGTAATATTACTTCGTAAATATCCTGAAATTCGTTGTCGGGGTAAACGTTGTTTGTCAACCTCGCGACATTTCGCCGGGAACTTTGGTCTCGCTGCACTTTAGCGTAACTCGTAAAGCTTACTCTCTAATAATTACTGGAACAAGTGCCGGTAAAGTTACGCGCCGGTTAAAGTTACGTTTTCAGAGGGTTTCCGAAAAATATGCCCGCGCCGTCACGAGCGCGCTCGATCGAAATCGCGAACCGGATGTTTACAACGCGCCTCGAGCGTCGAGAACGACATCACAGAGTTTACGGTAACGAGCGAACGGAAGTCCCGACTTAGCGGATCCGCGACGCACGAGAGTTCCTCGAAGGAGTAAACTCGGCGTCCCTCGGCGGCCATCGGTTAAGACCTACCGGCTCAGCTTGTCGATCTCCTTGCTCTGCATGAGGGCCTCGCATATGCAAGCCACCTGGTCGGGCTCGAAGCTCTGCCTCGCATCCCCGAAGACGGCGGCCACCCCCTGAGAGGCCTGCAGCCCGATACCCGTGCCCTCGGGTACTTGCAGGCCGCAGGCCGACATCTCCTGGGTGCACTGTTGGTGCTCGAGCGGCGACTGCTGCAGGAAGGCTGCCGCAGCCGTGGACGCGGTTGCCGCCGCCGTCGCGACCACGAGCGTCGGCTCCGTGCCCTCGGAGCCCCTCGCGAACACCTTCATCGCGGGCGTGCCGACGCCACCGCCGCCACTGCCGCCGCCGCCGCCGCCGCCGCCGCCGCCGCTGCTGCCGCTGTTGCTGCTGCTCCGTCCGCTGCTCAGGCAGACGTTCCGCGCGGCGAGCTTCATTCGGCAGGTCCATCCACCAGCACCCGCGCACACCTTCTCCGTGATCGAGCGCGTGCGGAGAGAAGCGGCGGAGGGAAAGACCGACGGCCCGACGCAGAGCGAGAGCGAGAGCGAGAGAGAGAGAGAGAGAGAGCGAGTGCGCGAGTGCGCGCGTGTGCGTGCGCGTGCGAGAACGAATGATAAAGAGAAGGAGAGGAAGAGGAAGAGGAGCTGACGAGAGCGACGTCGGTCGCGAACGCGTACCACTGCCCGGCCACGATGCCACTGCCGGCGACGGGCCCTTGCGCTCGGTGCTTCGCCGCGAAGCGGGAGGCGGGGGAGCGCGGGGATTGGTCGCGAGGCGGCTCCCCGACGGTCGAGGGGGCGGGCGCCCAACTACCCTCGGATGCTGCGCCGAGCGACACCTGCCCCGGGAACGTCGGCCGCTTCCGGTCCTCGCGGGGATACCCTCGAGGGATGGACTGCCCGCGCACTCTTGCCACCGTCGACCCTGATTCGCCCGAGTTCGCCGCGCGATTACTCGGGTGTCGAGATTTTATCCGGAGATTTTACGCGCCTCGATGGAGTTTTGTTGTAACTAGACCAACCGACGCATCCCTGGTCCTTACGCGCGATCCTCCTCAGTACCCGTCAACTTATTTACTTAGTTAGCCAGTATAACGCAGTTGCGTTCCAAAGGTTCCAGGTTTTCAAGCTTCGGCACCGATCTCAACATTTTACCGCGTCTGATTTTTAAAGCTCCGAAGAAAGCACCTGCACTTGAATTATCATTTTCCGAATTGAATTAATGGCATCCGAAGTAATGTCGCGTATCTCGTAAGATCGTGATTTTCGCGCGTTGACGTATTAGCCGACGAAAGACGAAAGATAATATTTACGTGTCCTTCGAACAACTTGGACATCAAGGGATGAACGATAAAACGAACGATATGACAATAACGTCTCTTACCATTGCAAGAGATTCTTAACATTATTATGACTCTGCGATGAGGTTTCTTTACTAAATATAACGTCTATTATTATACATGACTTTAAAGGGAACAATAATTCGTATTTGTTAATACGTACGAAGTATACGACCAACGTTTACTATACTAAAGAACTTTTATTGCGCTTCCATCATTGTTCAGCGAGACAAACGGAATTGACGTTATTAGCTCTGCACTTCCTTAAAAAATAAGCTTCACTTACTTTCAATTGTTAAACATCTGATAAACTGTACGAATTTCAAGTTTTACACTAGAATTAATTCTTAAGTCAAGAGACCGTTGTAACGGTCACCTCCTTTTTCTTATATTTTTGTACGATCTATAAATTAAATTATTAACTGCGTGGTTGCGATACATACATAAGACTACCACTCGAAGAAAGTTTTATTTCATCCTCTGTATACGTTTCTATTAGGATAGAAGGAAAACTTAGGAGAAACGGGTGGCTAGACGGCAGGTATGTTCCGGTTGTCAAAGGATTAACCTCGAGAAAAATTTGAAAACACTCAAGCCGTGAAAGATAGGCTAAAAATCTCAGAATCCGTCATGTTCAAGATTCCTCGGCAACAGCTCGAATAAAGTGAACGCGTTAACAAAGAAATTTCAACTAGCAAAATTGTTTTAATTTTAGTCTTCCATTACTGTCTCCGTCAATATGTATTTGTCCTTTAACACGCTAGAGCTTCCTATCCCTTCCTGTATATTTTGATCGAGCTAATTGGTAATTGCCAGCAATCATCTAGAGAATAAAAATTTGTACGTCACATGCACAGAAAAAGGTATAAAGCGTATACAATTTGTAATTTAAAGTTAATTTAAAGCACTTTTCAAGTGCACTTTCACGTATCTTAAACGTGTCCCGATTTTAAACCGATTTTTAAAAAAAGTTTACGCGGTACAGGACAGTGATGTATTAAAATTTATAGAGTAAAATCATATACTTAACGCTTTAACTTTAAGAAAGATTATTTTAATCGTCTACATATTGATATAGAATAAGTTTATAATAGAGCATATATCACGCAGTTCAGAAGTGTCGAAAAATTGATAATTAAATACATGTACTGTCCATCGGTAATCCTCATTTTTAATGCATTCTTGTATATATTATAAAATGAAAGTTCAAGTTCGCATTAAAGAAGCATTTGTTAAGGAAACGATGTTATTATTTTTCGAGTATACGAAATAATTTTATTATTCGAATTAATCAACCTTACATGTATGACATAAATCAATCACTCATATGTTTCATAAACAGGAAATAATAGCGTAGGACACCTGGTATAATACCGTTTTGTAAAAGTAACCAACGCATATCTGCAAAAGATTAATTTGCTTTTATACGTTATTTCATACGTAATTTTCAAGCACGCATTTACGCTAATGATCTTATCCTCCCTTATTTATCTTTTTAATTGCAAATAAACTTTTACGAAATCCATCAAATTTTATCTACAAACGATTAAAAATTAAAAACGAAATTCAAGTACGCGTGTTAAATAATTTTAATGGTAATAGAGCAAATAAAATACGTAGCGTATTACAGTTTTATTTCGTATAGGCAAAGTTAACCGATTCGTATAAAGACATTATTTTTTGAAAACACGTCATACTGTTTGTATCTTCAACTTGGTTTTAGTGCGTTTTATGTCATTGCCTTATCTTCGAATTCTAATTCTTAAATGCTTTGAACTTAACTAATGTTTACATCTCAATTTTTATTTCACCTTTTTTTTCTTCTTAAGAGAAAAACAAGCAATGCCAAATGAAGATGGATTCAACATTTTTTTAAAGGCTAGATATCTGATATCGATGCAAATCGAAAATTGCAACGAGTATTTGCTCTAAGTTTTCTTAGCATTAGAGCACTTTAAAGCAGTTTTCTTAAAAAAGGAGCCCATTTCTTAAAAATATCTTGTCATCAAGTTTTGATCTATTCTCGAGGTTTTAGCTGCTCAGCTTCTTGGAATGTGGATGAGCATTTTAATACTAGATTTGGAAACAAAAAAAAGAATCCATAAACCATTAAGTTATTAAGTTATTAAGCAAGTTTTACATATCGATTTGGCATTAAAGCTCGCTAAATGTATTAAAACGGTCGTATGCATATTAAAAGTTCAATATCGACTCTTTTTATTCGACGGAATTGCAATAAAAGCTAAATTTTCAAAGTGAGTTCTATTATTTGCATTACTTATTCAATGTTATTCGGGAAAACGTGGATCGGATAATTTTAAAATATTTAAACATTTCATTCAACAATAATCTGCATAAATTAACGAATGTGTAATAAATAAATGAACAAAGGATGAAAAAAAAAAAACCACAGAAATGAAGCGCATTAATTTTTATTTTGTTTTGTTTTAACTTTTTTATTATTTATCTAACCTATTTATTGAAGAAAAGTGTAAACAAAAATTTTTTCCCAAGGCACTTGTGTCGTCATTTGATGTTGCGACCATTGAAGAAAATGAATACAAAAGTATTCCTTCGGCTGTATAGTTCCGTGCAGGATACCGCAGGCACATAATCGGTGAAATTTCATGGATTTTTCAAAAAAAAAAAAAAAAAAAAAAAAAAAGCGATGTAACAGTAATTTTTAAAATTTTAATTCACAATTGTACCCAAAAACTGAAGCGGATCCTTCCTGAAATCAATCGGATACCTCTAATGAAGCTTCCAGGCGTAAAGCTTCGTGCTTCATGCTTCACGGCTAAAGTTTTTCAATACAAAATTCGACCAACGAGCTTGATCAACTGCATTTTGCAATCGAAGAAGACGTTCGAGTTAAAAAAAACTTCAGTCTCGGGTAGAGCGAACGATTACAAAAGAACGCGTTGTATCGATAATAAATTACAGCAAAGAAATGAAAGTACTATCAAAAAAAATGAAAATGGTTACCGTACGCTTGCAAATGCACTCGAACGCGGCAAAGACGCTAAACGGCGCAACGAGACGTGGGAAAAGCGCGTGAAAATCGGAAATTGTTATAATTACGCCATTGTTTTGGAGGCGACAATACGATCGCTCGTTGGAGTATGAAAGAAGAAAGTCGCCGGAACGATGAGAATCGGAAGCGTGAAACCGCGGACGCTCGCATCCGCTATCGAGCGACGAGGATCTCGGGAGACGAGCAGAGGCGGGCGCGCGGCATTCGCGCTGAGTTCCTGGTATCCAGGCCCGGGGATTGCTTTAGGCGCGGCGCGAGGACCAATCCGGGCGACGCCGGCCACGCCCGCTTTCCAGCGAGGGGAAGACGCTCGTCCTTGAGTCGCGAGGAGTCGCGAGGAGTCGCGAGGGCTGTTTCGATTATGGACGGCCGGCGAAAGCACGAGCCTCTCTCGAAGCGTCCGCGCCGTCGTCCGCCGTCGTCCGCCGTTTTCCACGGGCCCGCGATGAATTTTCACGGCTCGTCGTGCTACTTCCCACTCGCGCTCGTAATCCTGAAAGCGGTGGAGCGCCGGAAAGTGCGCGACTCCTCGCCTCAAAGCCGTCACACGTAACACATAGCTTGTTATTGATACTAAGCTACTTGTATATCGAGATGCTTCGGTGCTGTTAATATAATGCAAAAAGGCATGTTTCGTTTGCGTATTTTACTGACATCCGACGCTATCGCAAACAGAAACGATGCCGTCGCTGGAAGGTTTAATAATAACTCTATATTATGATGCCTGTTAACTTAAGCTTTAAATAGAGCGCGTATCAAAGCTAATTAAATGGTCGAGGAGAGCATATTATTGAACAACTTGTGCGAAAGTACATTTTCATATTATCGAAGGATACAAACACGGAATTCAAGCGGAAATTTTCCAAGTGGCATTATGCAGTTCTCCTCTTTGTCCACATCCGCCTAAAGTGTTTATCGTTTCGAAGAACGTTCGAGCTGAAACGCAGAGCGGATAATCTAAATTCCGTTCTAGTTTAGGCAATATTGCATTACTAGCGCGAGCACTAATCGCGCCAACGAGTCCTTATGTAATTGTATTTTTTTCCCTTTTTCTTTTTGTATTTATCGCGCACGATTACGCAAGGGCTCGCAACGTTGAATCCTTTTCGTGGAAAAGGAGTCGGTGCCGAGGCGCATTCTACAGTCGTCGATAATATCGCGGTGTCGTAGCGATGACGCATCGGTGGCAGACTGAAAGCTACTTTGGTGAAAGAAAAGGCGTTCGTTTGATAAAAGGGTCGGTATCGGTATCGGATCGATACGCGCTCAGACTCGCGAAGCTCGGCATCGCCGACACTGAGCACTCGAATGGGTTCGCGAGCGGAGACGAGAGACCGAGATCTCGAGCGACACCCATTGAAATGTAAATGAGGCGCCTCGCCATCCTCGTGCATCCGGACCAAGTACGGCCAAGTACGGCCGAGTCACAGGGGAGCGGCGACGCTGATTGGACTCGAGGACTCGCGCGGGCGCCGGTAGCCGGTGCTGCAGGATGAGGTCGCGATGGCGTCTCGTTCGATTTGGTGTCCCGTTACCGGAGGCAGGGGGAGGCGGGCGCCGCCATTTTCCCTCTGGGGTCCTCCTCGCGGAGGGTCGCGGGTGGATTAGCGCGCGCAGTTCGAGGGGCGGGGCGACGGGGAGGAATAAGCCGTCGCTCGCACCGCGCGCGCTCTCCTCGTGTTTCGCTTAATTGCATTCCGCCGAGAAAGGCCGCCACTTGTCGCCCCGAGGATGTCCCCATGGAAACTGGGCCGCCGATCAATCGGCTCTCTCGGCTTTCCGCGAGCCATGCGCGTAGGTGCCCGAGCGAGAGCGACACGGGACATTCCGATAAGCGCTCTCTATCTCTATCTCTCTTTCTCTCTCTCACGCTCTCGCGCTCTCTCTCTCTCTCTCTCTCTCTCTCTCTCTCTCTCTCTCTCTCTCTCTCACTGCCGGCATCGACGACGGCGACGTTCGATCGTCCCGAACTTTCCGCCGTAATGCGACGATTTCGCGGCCGCTTATCCCGTCGCGTGCCTGTCCGAGCGACCGCGACCGCCGAAGGATTCATCGGCCTCTGGCTCCTTAAGAGGACCCTCGCGTCCCTCTTCCGATGATTATCCTTAGCTCCCTCCTTTGCTCGTGAAATTCCTGAAATTCCGAGGAAAATCATTTCTTCGACTCGCTGCCCCCCGTTTTATTCACCGAAAGTCCGCGCGCGACGACAACCTCGTAGACCTCCGACGCGTCAGCGTAATCGTTCCGGTCGTCGAAACAACCGAAGCGGAGGGTAACGCGGGCCATCCGCCACGGGAGATTACGCTACCATTAGCCTTGAGTTAAGATGCGATCGCCGGAGCGCCTCCGGACGAGAGGCGCCGTAAGTCCCGGTGGGCCTGGACGGGCGTGAAAAACAGGTAGCGCGGCTAATAGCCGTGTAGGTGATGTTTATGTGTCAGTGGGCGCTTTGTGCGGGCGCGGCTCAGCGTTGCGCAAGGCAACCGAGCGAGCGATCGATGCCCCCGCGGGATGCGCACCCGGATTATTCGGCAGCTGCGATCGGGCCACTCTAATAAGCCCAAATTGTCGATTACACGGTTAGTTTGATGCGCCTCGTGATTTGAGGGTAGAGTCCGTTCAAGGACTGTCGTCGCGCGTCCCCCGCGCGAGTGTGGGTGCGCTTTTGCGCGGCCCTTGTTAGGTCGCAGCTGTATAACTCGTTCGACTAATTATTTCGGCGCGAGGTACCCCAGCTCCTTTGGATAAATTTTCACCTTTCGTCACCACCGAGATCGGCTCGCCGATAAATAGCCCTCGAGAAAATCCCGCTACCCCTACGCACACACCCTTCCCCTGCCCGTTCGTGCTTATTATTTACTTAACCATTCCTCTTCAACTTTGCTCTTCAACTTCGGCGTTGCTCGAGAAACTCACGCTGAAACTATTTTATAAAGTCCCCCCACCCGCCCCCCTCGCCCCCTGTCGCCGCCACCGTCGCCAAGGCTTATCTCGTCCACTGTCTGCACTGCTCCTTTATGCGGCTATGTCGATTCTTTATAAGATAGATCGGCCTGAGAGATGGTCCAGCTTTTCCCTAGAATTCGTGGCTCTTGGAAATAGTTTGGAAAAATTTTTCTTTCTCGACATCTTTGCATGGTTCAAGCTTCCCGGGTATAATCTTCGATATTTCCTATGTAGAACGTAATTTTTTATATTCCACAAAAATATTTCCGACTAAGATAATATCCAAGTGGATTATGGGAACGAATCTTGTTCTCCTTTCATAAAAGCAAGTACTGCTCTTCTTTTTTATTTAACATCTTATCTTGTCTAAGATTTACGTTAGACTTGAAGCATCTGGCGCGCTTGTTTCAAATGTATTAACTCCGCCAATTTGTAATCGGTGATTTAATAAAAGAATATTTGCACCATATTTTATATCGAAAATCTCTGAATTGTTTCATCTTTGATTTAACGATTTCCGCCTGAAGAATGTCAACCAATGTCTCGTGAAAATGTTTTACGCTTTTATGCTTCTAGAATCGCTAAATCGACATTCAAATTCCAATTTATTCAAGAAAAGCGTTTAAAAGTTAATCCGTAAGGTAAGCATGCGAATTTACATGAAATTAATACATATACTCTTTCGAAACACAGGAAATTCTATTGACGCTCTACGAGCTTTTTTGATAAATGCCTGCGTGTACAAATTTTTGAAAAAAAAAAAGCACGAGTTTTTCGAATGTTAATTTTTTTCAAAACACAATGCTGAGCAATGCTATGAACTTTTTTACACGTTCGTATAAAATCGAATGCGTTGAGAGCGAAAGCATATCATATACGAAGTATCGATGTATGATTCAAAAAAGATCTTATAAATTAGAAATGCTAAATTGTCTGTATACAATACCACATGAAATATTTATCTTTTAAATCATAGTGATGGAGAAGTATTTCAATTCAATTTCGTTTAGTGAAGCATGAAAATGCGGTACTACTCGTAAGCCTTAAGAACAACCTGAAATAGATAACGAAATATACATATTACATTTTAACACAACGCACAATGTGCGTAGATCATATATAACGGGCATATTTTCTAATTTTAAAATTATATACCATAAAATCATTAGACTTGCGAAAATGGCTTGTTCTTATTGTAAAGAGACTTTCTCGCAGTCAGTGTAAAAAATCAATTACGATTCGTGTACTTTATTAAGAATAAATATAATCATCGAGATGTCCTATCTCAACAAATTTCTCAGTAGAAGTGTTGTGATTAGAGTTGTTTTAAATCTGGTCATAGTTGTAATTTGAGCTCCAATGTATCAAGTCGTATCAGTATTACGTCTATGTTACATTACATGTAATGTCATGAAAAAATAAGAGATTGATAGTAAAAAAATCGGAGTGATCAAAATATTTCTCGATGTAATTTTAAACGAAGGTATTAAGTATATTATTTGAAAATAACATATTCACGATCACGGCTTATTGCGATGAAAAATTGTAAATGCGTTCGTTCGTAATTTTGAGATAAGCTAATCATAAATAGAAGTAATTGGTAATTTGCCTTTTTCAAGGCCAGTTTCATGCGAATATCATTAGAACAATAAAATGTTATTAACCGCGATAAAAATAAGTTTCGCCGAGACTTGATACATCCTCTATATTTATACGAATACGCCGAATTGAATGCAACTGTGATTGTTTCTTCAAACGCGGATCGTCAGAATATAACGAATAATTCTTTAAATTATAATCCCTTAAATATTATGGTATATTATATTGTACATTATATTATAATAGAATATAACATCTCGCGAGCAAGGATAAGAAGCGAGTAATTCTAAAAGAAAATAAATAACTCTGGAGAAATCGAAGTTTGACCTAAGAAATACGATTTTATAATAAGACAAAGTTTTTACTTCGTCTAATGACAGATGAATAAATTTTTATCAATGACGAAAGAATGCACATTTAATCAAAGAATTAAATGAGGAATGTAATTTTCCGAATCTATGAAACTGGCGCTCGAGATTTCCTTCTTCTTTCCTCGCGAAAACAAATTTTTTTCAACAACTTATTTCTTAAATCCTTGACAAATTTGTCCCCAACTATTTGATGGGATATTGACGAAAGCTTGAGAAAATAAGTTGAGAAAGTTGAAAAATCGAAACATTACGCGGAGCGGAAATACGTTATTAAAAATATTATGAACATTGTCAATTAGGTCATAATTGATCATAATCATGTTGCCGTTGGAGAAATGAATATTAAAAAGAAATATTGTGCCAGAACAAACCGCTGAACACCTTCGCGTTCGACCAGTTAAGCTCGCCATTATTTGCATTCTGGATAACGTCGTTAAACTTATGCGAACGTTGAAATTCCGAGTGAAACTCAATGGAGTTAATAGTAAATTTATATTGAAAATTTAATACCTAGAACTCGATGTAGTCCGATTAAGAAGTATCGGTACACTGCTGCTCTTTACCTTATCGCGAGTTTGTATTTAGCATTGCACAGTACAGTTCACAAGAACAGGCATCTGCATTGGTAAAATTATGAGAACGTTAACGTCGAAGGTTCCAGAAGATAACGCGTCGAAAAGCAAACAAACGCGACTCCGATCAATTAGCGCACATGCAAGACATACTTGTTCCGATCGAACTTGCCAGTTGTAAGGGGTGGTACGGAAGCCACCCTAGAACTAAGTGGAGGGCTACTTACTACATGTCTCGTAGCTCGAGCAATCGGAGATAATCGCGAGTATCGGCGATTGCAGTGGTAAGAGCAACGAAAGTCTCCTTCACGTCTCGTCGTTATCCGCGTGCACTCGGATTGCCCCAACGACGAAAAGAGCAGCGATAGGCATCGATCGGCTCTACCCGCGAAGGGGTAAGCGCCGGGGGGATGTAGACGCGTGTAAGAGCACGAAACGCAAGCCAATAACAGCGACTACAACTCGCGCTATCGCTGGCGCGTGGGTGCGGTCAGCATTCGGCGAAGGGCAGCATCCGCGGCATCCGGACATCGCTCTGCCGTCGTCGAGTGAGCCGCGGCGAGGGGCGGGAGGAAGGCGCGTTCGCGGAAGAGCGATCGCCGGTCTTTGCGAAAATGTGCAGGGGTTTTCGCGTTTTGCGGGGCCGACGAAAAATGCCGCTCTCTTATCCGTGCGACCGCTTTTATCACCGGGGCACACGTCAGCCGAGTTTTGTGGGAAAATATTAAGCGCAGGTTCCTACGACTCGTCTTACGCTGACGGCGGCCATTCAGCCGTTTATCTGCGCGGAGCGTCGCGCCTTCGAACCACGGCTCGGAGCCCGCGCCCGAGACGATAACAAAACCTGCGATTGTTAAATTTTTCTTCAATTCTCGAAATCCCTCGCGCGTAACGCTACACCTAGAAATGCGCCCTATTGTAGGGGGAACGACGGGGACGACGGGGACGACGGGGACGACGGGAACGACGCAAGAGCCGCCCTTTCGTCGTCTTATGCGACGTAATGAGAAAAGCCCGACGGCCTACAAATAATAGGCGGCGAGCGCCTTTGTTATCAAAGAATCCGGAGAAGATGAGAAAGAAGCTCTTTGGTGGCGGTCCGTGTATCGATATGATTCGACGAGCATCTCTCGCGCGACAAGAAGGTTTGTTGCGCCCGCGCGAATCTCCGTATCGCGCAATATTCCATTGTTTTTCCACGGGATGCGTCGGGAATATTAAGAAGGAATATCAACGCGCGAAGGCGAGCAACGCGATATCAGATCCGATCCGATTAAAAGACGAGCGATTCCCTTCCTACGATTTAGATCGCAGATTTAGACAGGATTTCTCAGCCCGAGCACCAGCGTAAAACATAATACAAGCTCGTGAATATAATTTGGAAAATGTGGATTATCCCGGTAAATAAAATAGAAATAAAAATAAAAATAAAAATAAAAAAAAATAAAAAAAAAAAAAAAAAAAAAAAAAAAAGGAGGAAATGCGAACGGGCCACGGTTATAGATGAATTTTGTCGATACGCAACATCTCGCTGACAATGGGATTCGTAGAAAAATCCGATTTGAATGACCTGGGCACACTCCCACGTCCCACCGCGGGAGCGCGCATCCCCGGGTGAGTAAGGCCACGACGCGACGTCTCCGAGGAAAAAACGGACGCCATTTTCTCGCGCGCGCGCCTCCGTTATTATTACAATGTGTTTTCACACCGTAACAATGCCGACAAGGCTTTAACAAGGGATTGCCGGATGGGGAGAAGGGAAGCTGCTCTCGAACAGTCGCGTTAAAGAGCATTACACAAAGCGCGCGACACTTGAATGGTGGCTGTTGAAGGGTCGCGGAGCACACGCGCGCACATCAACGTCTCTCTCTCTCTCTCTCTCTCTCTCTCTCCGTTGCTGCTGCTCTTTTCAACAGAGCCAGGGCTCCCGAATCGAGCGTATTATGAAGTCTCCCTCTCACTCTCTCTCTTGCTCGACGCTTTCCGGGGTGCAAAGAGCCTCCTCCCCTCGGTGCCAGCCAACTTCCCCGTTGGTGGGCTTTCTCACGAAATAAATTGCGGCGTCGAGCGCGCGCTGCAAAAAGCGCCGCGCGACTTTAATCGCGCGATCGGTTAAGTAGCTAATCGAGCGAGAACAATGCGCACCTTCTGCACTCCAAACCTCCTCCTTGCGAACGCCTCAAGAGTTCGGCTTGCTTTACCGTTCTTCTACCTCCCAACATTTCACACCCATTCAATAACGGTAACCTCGCGGTTTATCCTGCCACTAAATGTTCTCCTCGAATTTCTCCCTTACGACTATCCCAAATCTTACGTCAAATGCGGAAACGAGTGCTGATATATAACGTTAGAAGAAGCTCAGCGAGCGTTTTCTCTGTATTTCGCAGTTTTACCTGCTTGCCTACTCTCGTACGAGAGCACGAGAACGAAAACGGATTGTCGAATCGGATGAAAAGACCGAGTGCGAGCGTTCGACAATTATCGAGGTTTAATCAATTCAGCAGGTTCGATCAAATGAGAATGAAAAGGGAATGAAAAGGGAATGAAAAGGGAATGAAAAGGGAATGAAAAGGGAATGAAAAGGGAATGAAAAGGGAATGAAAAGGGAATGATAAGGGAATGATAAGGGAATGATAAGGGAATGAAAAGGGAATGAAAAGGGAATGAATTTTGCGAGGTCTTTCGCGTAAGGAAGCGACCGGAGCTGCGACGTGATTTACGGGTTGGTCGGTTAGCCTCCGCTATTATTAAGTCGGAAGCGCTTGTACGTTAGCGCTGCCGAGTTCGCTTCGAGGACGCTGCGGATAAGCTCGGGGAGGGTCGCTCGTCGCGGACGAAAGTCGTAATCCGGGCGACGCACCTGCGAACCCTCGCGCCGCGGCTAATCGAGATGCTTATCGGGTCTCCGGCGCGTCCTATTTATAAAGCGCGCATTATCTAGTCCGTTACGGCGAACGACGAGTGTACGCCCCCTCGCGCCGCGTCTCCATCAACGTCGTTGTTGTACAACAACGTCATCCGAGCGCTCGAGATCTCGAGTGGTAATCCGCGTACGCTGGTCATCGTGCATTTATCGAACTGAGAGGGCGACTGTTTTCCAGCGCCTTCAGCGATGGTTTTAAGCTTGCTCCGACACTTGCTCCGGTTTTTCCCGCTTTTCATTGTTTCGCCCAACAATGCAGTAGAAGCATCGCTGTAAGTGCGAATCAGCCATTATAATTTTCGATAGCGTGCTAATTGCTATACTTTAACTCCGATTCTTTTGCACCCTTGCGCGCGCACTTACTAACTATAGATATTGCCACGTGTACCACTATAATCATTAGTGCGATAAATGAATGGTGTCGGATACTCCATTCGATGTTTTCATTATAATCCTTTATGCGAGCAACTTATTCAATGGCTTAGATTCATTACACGTGTAATGCAGTCATTTAGCGATATAGTAATCTTACTCGGAATTGCAAGTTTTATCATATCGAGAGTACCGATTGTTTTCGAAGGAAATGTAAAAAGTAGTCATTGCGACGGTTAACACCGGCGAGTCGGTTTAGTACTCAAACCAATGGCCGAAAAAACTTCTGCTTATTGAAATTGGGTAGATTTCGATAATTATGCGTGTTGGGGATACATCGAGGCACACATTTCTAATTATTTCTAAGCCAAGTTGTACTCGTCGCGAAAGTTGTACTCTGCTAAGTCTTACAACCAACTACATTTTTAACGCAATTTGAAGGATAAAATCTTGAATGTTCGATACGGTGATTTTCAGCGGTGCGGACGAAAAACCCAACGTAACGAACTCCGGCATTCGTAGCTACGCCGCTTCTAATTCTTTACGTGGATTTTTAACTTGGCTCTTCGAACGAATTTATCTTTAAAGTCTTACTTTAAGACTTGTTCTGTTTGGTGGGGTCGTTTACATTCGCGGGAAAATAAATACGGTGTAAATTCCTTTCCACTTGTTTGCTCGATGACTTTTGCAATGCTCATCAGAAACTAGAAACATTTTCATTTGTGCGCCGCGGACGTGCGTCATAGTACTTCCAATGGCATGAAAATGTGAAAGGTAGAATAGATAGGAAGTACCGATTAATTTAGTTGGTTAAACGCGACACTGCACGCGTCGATATTGTGAAAATATCATGAAAATATTGAGTTTTGCGTTGACGAACGAAAGTACGACAAAGCGGGTAACGGATAGTGGACTAATTTAAAAGCCGAAAAAGTACAAAGTGAAAAAAGTGAAAAGAGCTTTTTACGCACGTGTTTAACATAATGATCCGATTTAAGCGCGAAAGCCATAAATATGCTTAGGCCGCGTAAAATTGAAGGGAAAAATTGATGAGCTGCACTCTGTCGGTTGGTTGGTCGGTCGGTCGGTTGGTTGGTTGCAGAGCCTGTGGCACTCACTCTAATTAAATCTGGCAAAGAGACAGAGGGAAAAAATGGTCATAGAGACGTAAGTGGTGGGTGGGGTGGGCGAGCGATGCTAGCGGCAGGGGCAAGGGGCAGGAGTTGTGCAGGAGCGAAGGAGTTGCGGAATAATTGGCTGGGCGCGCGAGCAGCGACAGATGTAGCGAGCGAGCGGCCGACGCGTGACGTCGGGGGAGCAAACCTATAATTTATAAACTAGGGGCTTGTTTTTGGGGTAATTGCGGATAACGGCGGTGCGCGAATAACAAGCCGACATGGGAGTCACCCAACACCGCGGGCCGCTCGTTAAATTCCTCGGTAGCTCCTCGCGGCTCGTTAATCATTAATTCGATCGCGCGAGATCCTCCGACGCGATTAGCCGTTAATCCTCGGGGCTCCTCGGGGCTCCTCGGGGCTCCTCGGGGCTCCTCGGGAGGGCGCCTGGAAAAGCGATCGCCGAGATTTGCTCGGGCTTTTCGGGGGATTGGGCCCCGAGGAGGACAATGTGCTCGGAGGGGGACAATGCGATTGGTTCGCGCGCCTAGAGCAATGAATGGACATTGCGCTTACAATGTGCCGCACAACGGCCGAGAGTGAGGAACGGGGCTTGCGCAAAAAGGCGGGGATCCTTCGGTGCCTTTCACTCGCGTGTGCCCGACTGTACTTTTCACGCCCTCCCCGCGTCCTGAGCTAAAACAGCATCTGCACTCCGGATGTATCTCTGTCGGCGCGATTTCCCTTCTCCGTCCTTCTTATTCTTCCCCACCCCATCACCGCGGTCACTCGCTCTCTCTCTCTCTCTCTCTCTCTCGCTCTCTCTCGCTCTCTTTGTTAAAAGAACGCGTAGGTAACCGACGACCCTCCACTTTGATTTTTTTCTGCTTACTTATTCTTTAGACGACTGGTATTAATAAAGCCATATAGTATTATTTCAAGTAGACGTTTCACACTCTAGATGTACATTATCGTAGTAATTCGGCTACTCGCCGATATGGCATTCGATATTTAATAAGGTCAACGCATGCATCGTATCATTGCATATATTGATTCTCCGACTGACTCTATATTGTTCAAGAAAATCTTATTTATTATACTTTATTGATGCAATTATTGACATTGGCTTATTCTTCAAAGCGTAAATGCAAGCCTCCTTTCCTATGCGGTGAACTTTTATTATTTACTTCATATTTAATATTTTTCGATAGGGATTTGTTCACCTGTTACAATGATCTTAAAGATATCTATGCGTTTGACTGGTAATTTCTGGATAAAAATATTGCAACATTTAATATATATACGACTCACCGCAGACTCAGATTTTAAATTGATTTATTTATTTAAAATTATTACATGGATGACAACAACAATATTAATTAGTAAAGAATTATAAACAAATTAACATGTTAATTCAATGAACGCGTTTAGTTTTCAATACTATTTTGAAAATTTAATTACTTGTAGTAGAAATTTCATTGGCAATTTCGTTCGAGTGTTTTTATCGGTACACTTATCTTAAATTTAAAATAAAATAAGTATTTTTTAACGAAATAATGGACAAAGCGATTTAGTTTAACCAGTTCCATGGAAAATATTACGTATTTTCCGTGGCTAAAAAGAGCATATTCTGTATATTTGTGCATGTGAATAAGGTTACGTTGGTACATGGAACCGTATTTTAAATCGAATGAACCTTTTTGCAAAACTTCGTTTTCATCATTTATATTTTCATTCGGGACTACACGCCTAATAACACACGCGTTAGACTTATTTCTCTCTCTCTCTCTCTCTCTCTCTCTCTCTCTCTCATAACGTTTCACTTGAATAATGTTACGAGCGTTTCGCGAAATAGATCAAATCGTAAAAATACAATCATTTATTATTTGCATAGATTGTAGAAAATCAATAGTATTGTAATAGTTATTTTAAAATGAAATTTTGAAACGCGTCCGATTCGCTTGATTGCGTCATATTGATATATAATTAGACAAGATATTATACGCTATTTGATACATATATTTACTTACTTTATCCCTTAGCTCAAGTTTCAACAAGTACATCATGAGTATTTTCATTCATAATATAGAAAACTTGAATAAATTTTGTAAAACTTTATCGATTCAAGGCAAAAATATTATATAGTTTAGTGATGATTTCAAATCTCTTTTGCTTTAAATTTTTATTATATTTACGTAAAGACGAAATTACCTTTTCGTTTTACGAATACGATGTACAATAATGAATACATTTTATTTAGAATATATATATATATATATATATATATATATATATATATATATATATATATATATATATGCGCGCGCGCGTGTGTGTGTGTGGAGGGGGGGGGGGTGGGTGGTGGTGTATAATTTTTTATATTTATTCTTCTATCTTATCGATATTATATATTTGGAAGACCGAGGTTGTTTATATCATAGATATGCGTGTTGTCTTGCCAATATATGCACATTTCGTTTTTGTCACATCAGTGTAATCATAGATTAATTGTATTATAATGCGTGAAGTAAATTGCTCATATTATGTACAAAGCCCACCCGTTTCACATATCCATTGTACTTGTTATATTTTATACGATATTTATGGATACAATTTTAACCACTTAACGATCGATATATTTTTCGAAATTCGCTGCTTAAGCAAAAATGAATAAAATCAACGAATAAAATGACCGAAGTTTTTATCGAAACTTTTTCATTTCTTGTGATCCGTAAAAATTATACTGCATTTTAATTATATATGGACATGTAAATTGTATACGTATTCTTTTAAATATAGTTTTATTATTCATTCAACATTTTTAAATTTATATAGAATTCTGAAAAAACAATTAACATTGCATTAAATAATAACATTTGCATCGTATGATTTTACAACTATCAACTGACACGTTTAATTTTATTACGATAATGTAAATAATTCTCAACTTGATGCTTATCTGCACGAGTTACGAGTTATCGAATAGTTAAGAATAAAAATATCATTTCTCGTCGACAAATAACCAAATTGCTTATAAATACCGTCAATAACGACGTTTTCTTTTATAAAGACTCTAGCTAAAATACTTCCTTGATAATGTTCTTATTTTTCATATTTCTGATATTTTAAAAACTTAAATTAGACTGCATTTTCGTAGCAATATCCTACACTTTGTGATTGCAATGACATTTATAATTAATGAAGATGTTAAATTTAAAATTACGTGCTACATATTTTTGTTACTAAAGGGAAAGTACGAAACGCGTACGAAGTGCAGCAAGGTAAATCGATGCGTAAAAGAATAAATGAGGCGAAGAAAGTGGAAAGAAGGAAGGGTTCAGATTTGTAAAATTGCCTGCAATTTAAATTTCTATACATACAACCTTCAGAGTTTGCGAATTTTCCGTTTCTTGAACGTACAATATTATATTAATTAAATCTCATTTATTACTATTATTCAATGTATCACGGCTTACATTACCATCATATACAATACGGATTAATGATTATCGCGCGATGGCAAACAAAATACTTTACAGTACTCTATCAACGAAGCAACGCTTCGAACGTCTCCAGCGAAATCTGGGAAGCATCCGCAGGCGATGCTTTGCTTAAAAATGCCTCTGGCTTATCTTCAGCAGAATCTTACTACGACGTTTACAATCTCATTTGTATACACGAGAGAGGAACAATCGCCGTACATCGGCATCCTTAATTCGAATACTGGCGAGTCGAAGAGACGAGTGATTCGGTTGACAGAACAATCAAACGTAAAGTAGGAATGGCGCGACCTTTACTCCATCGTATCGTATTTGACCTTCTTGACTTTGAAGTATCGCCAGCCCGCGTATCCAGTTATCGTGAGGAGAACCGCTGCAGCGAGTGCGGAACCCACGGCCACGGGGGCAGTCTCGTCCCTGCCAGCCCTGGCGCTCAGGACGCTGCATGGGAACTCTATCGCAAAGTCGTTGTTTTTGAATTTAAACGGCTGGAGTTTCATGTCCCTGAAATTTTATTTCTATTAGTTTCCTTCCTACTTTCAACGCTCCCTTACAACTCGAGCAGTCGTTAGCGATCGTTAGCTGCATTTTTAAGAGAGAATCGAGCGACACACTGAAAACTGACCTTTCGCAACGATAGCCGTCGTTTATCAAATACGCTCGTTGTGCGAGCGCGATTTCGAACATTCGATTATTACTTTAGGAGACGCTATTCCGACGCGGATCGACGCGGACCGACGCGGACCGACGCGGACCGACGCGGACCGACGCTATACCACGTCTATCGGCAGACCTTTATACTTTTATTTATTTATTTTAATATCAAGTATTCGAAATTGAAACTGAAAAGTGTTGCAGTAAAAGCGATAGATCTAGCGTAGCGGATTATAATGTATACCACAATTATCAGCACTTTCTTAAAATACAATAAGAAAGAATATAATACGATTATAATAACGTTACTCGTGCACCAATCTGCCAATCTATAATTTACGATTATAATCGAAGAATCGTAAGCTACCTCAATGATTTAAATGTATCGACAACTTACCGATTAGTAATTGAATAATTATTACGGTATCTGAATTTAATGCTAATAAACGTTGTTCAATATATATATCGAAGACCCTTCTTAAATTTTCGTAAACGACACCGTGTCACTGCGTTATTCTCAAATTATCGCACAAAAATTATTAAGTTACCTTAATAATATGCTGGCGTGATGTTTCCCGTCCGTTAAGTAAAGTTCTTGCTCTTTAGCACAAGAATAAGACTTTCCAACGGGCGTCGGGAACAGCATCGAGCTTTTCTTCTGTGCGGTACTTAATCTTATTGTTCTATCTGGAAAAATTGAAAATATACAAGTCATCTCACAACCAGGGTGCAAGATTATTTCATATATTCATCGACTAAGATCATTGAATTGAAAAAACTCGATAAAAAATATTAACATAATTATCGTAACAGCCGGAAGAAAAATCATTGACGAATGTGTCTGTTTTACTTTCTCGTAATTTTATTCAGTGCAGAAAAGTAGTCTCTATTTATATAAAAATGTAGTTACTTACTTGGTTGATCAATGTGCTCGAAATGTCGGTCGCTAGAATTGTACGTTAACTCGATCTTATCGACATACCATTTTTCGTTACCAGGTGTCTAAAAATATGGTAAACAGTTTTTTAAAAAATGGAATTAAAAATTACTAAAGACATTTTTAATAAACTTGACTGTGTAATCCGCAGCAATGTTGCTGCATCGATAAATAACTTCGATTGAAAATAAAATTCAACAAATATATATTTTCATCCTTCGTAGTGAAAAAGTATAGAGCTGCCCGAGGTTGCATAAGAGCTATTGAACTACACTTGCTTCTACCACTGACATATTTACTTTAATGGTTCATTATTATATTTTACAAGTCTAGATCATTTGAATTTCAAATATAATTTTAATATTATTTTAATAGAAGTCGCTTATTCAGATGCAATTGATACTGCATATTGCATCATAAACATAAGTGTCACATAAAAAAGTATTGAAAAATATTTTTTACATAATCGTATTTAATTTTAAATAAATAAATAAATATATATATATATATATATATATATATATATATATATAAAAGTGTGTGTGTGTGTGTGTATAATATAAGTAACGTACAAGTTCGTGCAATCTTTTTCTAACATTTCCCTAATAATTCTCCAATTCTTGCAGCCTTTTTCACAAATATTTATCACGTATTTCCACCGTCGATACATAATATTATTAATGCAACATATCAGGTTAATGTAATTTATAGAAATTAAAAGTACACCAACTTATGCTGCAATATTCAATGAGAAAATTAACATCTTAATAATGTTACAAAAAAGCTTTTACGATGATATTCTTCTCATCGAAAAGTAACGAAATCATTAAGGAATAAAGATTTTTACCGTTGATAATATAAAATAACAATCACATATTGATAAATATATGTAAAATGTGCATCCAAAACGTGTTTTGAAGTGGTTTTAGCATAATGAATTTATAGTATATTGTGAAAAATCAGCATTTATAAATTAGATCAATTAATATTGGAATAAAATTACATTTTTGAAATTGTATAAAAATTTCCCAAACTTTATTATTAAATATGAATGTTAAAAGAGATATCAAAAAATTTGTTAACAAATGAATCATTTTCATATGTTAAACGTATGCACATTATTGTTGGTATAAAAATAAATAATCAAGATCATTGAGTCAAAAGAAATAAATTTATAGGGAAATATTTTATCCTCTTTGTTTGAAATATATTTTTTTATTAACTTTATGCATTTTTATGTGTCTATAGAAAACAAAATTACGTAAGCAAATACCTTAGCAAAACTCCATGAAAGAACAAACGCATCCCATTTTAAAGACATTATGGCGACATTTTCATTATCACAATTACCTGTGACTTTAACACCATTTGGAATATAAAAATCAGCTTCCTGTGTGCATTATTAGAAAAAGATTAGAAAAATTCTTAAAACTATTAATAATATATAAATAAATTAGTGTGTATTAAAACTGTGTATTAAAAAAAAAATGAATATTATATAGGAAATATAGGTCACTGACTAGAAATTAAAAAATTTAACAAAATTAACTTTTGAATGAAGAACATTTTAATGTAATTAGTTTTCGAAAATTGACTGATTCAATTAGAATTAAACTACATTGTTGATAGGAAAATTTACCGACTCTAATTGTCATTTCGACAACTTAACTCAGCTAGTTACTTTTCCACAATTCATTATAATAAAAAACGCTTTATGTAAAAAATCTTTCACTTTTTTCTTTTAAGTTCTACCTTATCGTGCGCAATATAATATAATATCAATACACTTATATTAAGCTTTGTAATCATTTTTTAAAGAACTTTGATGTTCTATAAATACCATTATTTCGATGAATATAAAATGTAAGAATTTGAAGTTAATGTCAAAGTCATATATTTCAAAGTATTTGGAAGCGCGAATAGTGTACCACGTTGATGATTATAAGATTTGATTAAAATATAACTATTCGAAATATGTCTATTTGAACTTTGTATCTTAGATAAGCTGCACACCAATTACCGAAGAGTTTTATTCTTATTTTATTTTAAAACATAAAATTAGGTGTATACAAATATTTATAATAAATTAAGTTTGTCTTATACAACAACATTTGAATACAGGCATTACTAATTTTTTAATTTTTATATTGCTTGACGTAAGTATAAATTAGACAAATCATACATTAAAATTATGTGTTTGAAACTATAATGATACAAATAAAATGCATTGATAGAATATAATAATAATATAAATAAATAGATTATAACACCATAAAATTAATAATATTTATTCAACCGTTTCAGGTCTTACAAAACGTTTTACGAATTAAATTTTGCTTTTACTATATTTTATCGTATTTTATTATTTTGCATATTTAAAAAAAATGTATTCCTTACGAATTAAAAGAAAGTATAATCTTTAATGACGATAAAATCTTAATAAGATTTACTGTTAAGAAAATCTGATTGGTCTTTTCTTCGGAAGACTATGATAATCTTTTTATAAAAATGACCAATAATGTATTTACGCAGAGTCCAGCTGATTTATAGGTTAATAACTACAAGAATACGTTAGTTAACTTATACATTTTTCCATTCGGAATAATGGTCATATTTTTATTTCAAGCGACGTTTTATTTTCGTGTTCTTTAAATAGTAACATAATTTATCACTACAATTGCAATCAATATATCATATTGTACATTATTTTCTGAACACAATTATAATGAAAAACGACGTTTAAATATTATAAATAAACAATTGGTTATTAAAGTAGTTTTAAATTTGTATTTGATTTTTGTATTAGGCCTCTTCTACGTATTCATATTGGACGAGTGCAAAAACAAACTTTGAAAACATTTTTCAAAATATATTTATTTACATAAATTAAAAAAACAAATAAATATGTCGACTAAGTGAATTTTTATCAAAATTGAAGAAACAACTTCGAGAGATTACGCTGCTCTTGATTTGAAGCTCGTATTTTAATGTTGTTTTAGAAATTTCAATCACCAACTGATAATAACACAAGCTACATTTAAAATATTTCGACTTTCTGATTAATTAAATTTACGTAGCTTTGCTGTAGTAATAAATTACAGAGTGATTAAGAACAAAGTGAACTTTGGTATCTTTTGATACTTTGCTTTAAAATGATGCTTAAATTTATGAAAGAATGAAAGATTAAATATTTCTTTTTAATATTACAGGTACTTCTTATTTAAAAACTCAACAACATCGTGATCCATTGCATAATTTTTCTTTTTGTATTTCGAAAATATTGTAACACGTACTCTGATTGTCTTTATTAGGATATTCTAATTGAATTGTGGCTCGATAAGCAAACACAGCTAAAAATGCTCTTTATTCGTATATCATAATTGGCCGATGTTCGAGTGATTTCCTCGTGACATCTGACATGCAAACCTGTTCCTCCCCTAAAGTCGTTTTGTACTTGACGGTGATGATGGCGTCGACCTGAAGGAGAATGCAGGCCTGTCCGTTGCTGCCATTCAAACGATAAAGTGGTTGTTCCTCTGATCCGCGAGATGAGGGTTTACTGGGTGGGGATTTCGATGTTACCTTAATCGGCGCCGATTTCGTCGTCGTGATTATCAGTTCCGTCGTTTCCACCGTCGCCGTCACCGGTCCTGTGCTCTTTATCTCGGCGTTGACCACCGGCTATGGGAATTATGGAATTATTTACACATTATTACAATTCATAAAGATTCTTCGGGCTGCATGAAATACTAAGCTGTAACATATTAACGATTTCGAGGAACCCTCAGAGGAATCAAAAGAGTGTCAGTAAATTTTCATTACGATTTCGGGGGAACATTCAAATAGCTGAGACAACCATTTTACACTGTAATCATTAATTGCTACCACTAATGAATGTTGAAAATTTTTATATAATCGAAAAAAATTTGTTAATCCTTGATACGTTTTATACATGAGCGTTGTTAAGTAGTTAGATGTTCGACATTGATCGAGAGTACCAATTTTTCAACAAACAGACAATAATTGATAAAACGAGCTATTAAAAAACTATTTACGATAAAAATAGAGAAGCCTATTATCCAAAAAATCGCATCCATTTACTTAAATGAATTTTAAATAATTCAAAACTCTGACCATTGGATTTTATATCTACTCTTACATAAATAACACTCTTTTTAATGACATAGCTTGTAATGAAAAATAAGTCTGATAATTATAAAGGCGAAATATTGCCAATGTACGTATTGTAGCATTAATATGAACTTAATAACTTTGCAAAAATTGTTTTCTGTACTTAATGGGAAATAGAAGTTATACTTCAATAGTTTAGCTAAACCTAGTGAAATAGTCGATTGTCACGTTCGCCAATAATACTTGTAACTTCGCCAGCAGCATTTCAATAATGAAATTGAGCGAAAACAGCCATATAATATCAACAATCAATGTATACTAATTATAATATTGAGTAATAGTAAATATTGAGTTGTAAAAGTAAATGGAATGAAAGGAGGCATTTATTCTTTAAATTGTAAAATTCTTTATCACACGTGCCCGACTCAATCTCTTGGGATATTCTCTTTTTAATATTCGCTTTATTAATTCTATCTCATTGATTCATAACAATAAATTTAATAATAGAAATGCTGAACAGACTAATTCAAATTTATAGTCTTTTTTTTTTAACACAAATTTATTATTGAATCGAAAAATTGAATAAATGTGTTTGAATAAGTGAACATCCTTTTCAAATATGTTGCTTAAGAAACCCAATATCAACAATTACATTTCACTTAACATTTTGATTGTTTTACATTCTTTATCTTTATAATTATTGATATTACGTAAGATTAAAAGCAGTGATATTAACTTAAAATCCGTTAATATACATATTTTATACAATAAGTAGACAGTGAACGGCGTATTGAAGAGAGTAGTTATAAGAAGTTCAAAAATTTAAATAATTTATAATCCCTTGAAATTTTTATGTACAATCGATTGCATTATTTAGTATGCAAATATAATTTTTGAAAAATTATGATCAGCTTTAATGTAAATAATCATAAATAAATAACAGTATTGATTACTTTATGTTTTTGGCTTATATTAATTACCATACTTTATATTCATCAGCTACTTGCCAAAATTGTAATAATAAAAATTAATAATAATCGCAGCTGAATAAAACTTACTAGTATTACGGTACTATTTCATTAATTATTTAACGAATAATGTGTTTCAATTAAAAAAGTATCAGGATTTTTTACTTTCAAAATTTAATTTTACTCGATTTTATTAGCTAGGTAATGTAATGTTACAAAACTTCAACTACGCATCGTTAATTTAAAACATTGTTAATAAATTATAGACATTGATTAAAACATTGATAATAGACATTTTAAGTTTAAAGATAAATTTGTACTAATAATCTTTAATTTATATAAACAATTTTATAACGATCAAGTGTTAAGATCAAGTGTCAAAATCTCTAAAAAAGATTTATTCAATGTTTCTATCTCAAATCAATTTGTCAGAACATTTGCAATGTGCATCTTATACATTGGTAATTCACTATAGTTTTTCAAACTTCAAATCAACATTGTTTTGGAAAGAATAAGTTCAATTCACAAATTTAAAACTTTTTAAAATAGCTTTTGTGTGTGTGTGTGTGTGTGTGTGTGTGTGTGTGTGTGTATGTGTGTGTGTGATACACATATATATGGATCCTAAAATCTTTCATAATTACGTATCATTGTTTTTTTTTGTACATTCGGGTTATAAACTTTTTCAAGTCTTATTATTATAGGTGCCTATCAGTCATTAAACGTAGACAGTACGTACACTAATAAGTATGCAAATAATTTAAAATTTATATAATTGATTTCTTCTTATACTCATATTTCCAATAACTGTACACAAGTAGTACCGGTATAATAAAATAAGATTAATTATGTTGATAAAATTACGTTTTAAAATTTTAAATATGTCAAAAGCTCAAAATAAAGTTTCATGGCACTTAAAAACAAAATTTATAAAGACTGTTTTCTTTAGAATATTAACTAATTTAAATAGTTCAATTTTGTCCGAAAATAAACTTTGAATGAATATTGCAAAATGAATAAGTTATATTGTTACATGTTCTCGAGCATTACTCGCGAGTCACGCGTAGTTTGTTGTAAAGTAAAAATTTAAAGTATTTCTAAAATAGAAGCAGTGTCCCGTAGAATTTCATGAATAAATTGATTAGTACCGAATGTCATATAAATGTCGTTAATGTATTGTAAAAACTCCAAAATTTTTTAAAACAATTAGTTCTAACAATAAGTTCTTTAATGCGTTTGATGATGGAATACGTACGTTTGCATTTAATCGGACTCATCTTCGTCGAATTAATTAGTTAATAGTTTAATTTTGGAAAGCGGTACATGAAAAAAGTGTCTGATAAAAAAGCATATTATCCAAGATTCCATTTAAGATTGAATTAAAATTTTTATAAATTTAATTCACGTTAAAATCTGCCTGTATATCACGAATAAGTTAACATTAAATTGAATAGTGAGAAGATTGTTCATCGCTATATAATCAACGTAAAAACAAACATTGATATTTTCAGAACAATTTAAAGAAGCAAGATTTTTTTAATAATAACACGAATGAGATCAGCAAAAGTACATCTTTACGAGCTGATAACGCTTAATCCGATTGTAATACGAGACTAATAACATTATATGAATTCGTTTTATCTTTTCTAAGCCATAGCTGACTTCCGAGAAATTCTTTTAACATTTATATTATTATTTCAATTTATCGATGGCGATTTATTTGAATTTATTTAAAAATACTGATATTTCGTGGTATTTGCTAAAATGTTGACAATACGCTTGATGATTATTCACATATTATTTGAATTTATATATTTTAGTATAAATATTCAGTGAAAAATATTTCAAAAAAATTAGCTTCATAACAATATTATAGTTGATATTGAAGGCCTGCTTGTTGCTTTTAACAGTTACTCGTGTAAGACGTTATTAAAGTAATTATATGTAGTAATAGGAACAATTGATAAAATTAGACATTACATCTCTTCTTCGATTAATTTCTTGTAAAACTTTTATAAGTCTTCTATGGTTTGAATACGAAAAGATTTACTTTCGCGAACAGTTAAAATATTTTCGTATAAAAAAAAAAGTATTTTAGGAAGTATAAAATCCATAAAAATTATATACATCGATACAACTTACTAAATTTCTTTATTTGATTTTTTCCAACGAAATTATATCTCAAAATATTATAAAAATTCTGCACGATATTTTCTCAAGACATTCAAACCTCAGATAATTAATCAGACTATAATAAGCTTTAAGAAATCAATAAATAGTAATTATTCGTGTAGTAATCATTTTAAACTTATAAGAAACTGCCGGAATCTAAAAATCTTATTTATCCCTTAGATTAACAGTAATCAATTAGAACAAACTCAAGGGCAACTCGAAACAATATAACAAGTATAAAGCAAGTCAACAGATAACAGCGAACTGAATAAAATGTATAAAAAGTATCGTAACATAATTAAGATCGATATCGTGTACCAGTAACAAGTGGTGAAAGATAATTTAATTTCAAATGAAAATACATACTTTATATGTTTAGATAACCTTGTCGATTTCTTGGTAAAGTAAATATGCTAACTATAACATTATAGAAAATGCATAAAAGCAAACAAATGACTTTGGGTCACTAGAAAATACGTTGACAGATGCACATAAACGTCTAAGCAAAGATAATTTTAAAGGTAAAATTATGTGCATTAGAAAACTTCTACACGTTCTCAGGAAGGAAATAATATTAAAGCTCTAAATTTCACGAGTACTCACTACATAAATTAATTATTTTTGCATTATTCCATTAGAACGAAAAATTACCATTGAATTACCATTAAGAGCATTAGTCCTACGAAAATTCCACGCAATCTGCCGTATAAAGAAATCCTAAACAACGATAATTATTATAATCATTAATATTTGTTGCATTTTAGATACCGAAAAAAGTAAACAAAAATTAATAAAATCTATTTTGGTTGAAAATTTTATACGATATAAGATATATAAGAATTATAGAAGAAATTGAATTTGATAAGAGCAAGTAACATTATTTATTTCAATCAGTTTGAAAATCAATATTTATAGTGTATATTGTCAACGTATATTATTTTATACCTGAAAATTTTAGTCTAATATAGACAGAGAGCAATTGATAAAAACGAAGTTTGCATTTATTAAAATATAAATAATAGCTAAAGATGACCATTAAAAAGTAACCAATGTTTCATATTACACATATTTCGTACGATATATTTAATAGAATTTATTTTTTTCTAATTATTATAATTAATAAAATTATTCTTAAAGATTTTAATCAGAACCCTCAATCAGGTATAAAATTGTTATATTCAACATTGAATATTATTAAATAAAATACCACATTCAATTTAGGCCTCTGACGACTAAAAGTCAAATCAATATTTGACTTGTAATCGTAAAAATAATTATATCAACAAATTTTTTACAATTGCAGGACTAAGCTGGAAAAATGTCTTAAATAAATTAGATAAATATAATTTTCTCTATAGCTAAGCAAAACCACTATCTAAAAGAAAATCTACGCATTTGTTCTTATAATAATATTAATGTTTTTACGTTAGTACTGAAGTTAAGAGTTACAAAGTAACTACTTGTAACAGACAGAAAATTGGTATATAAAATTTGCATTACGGATTGAAAAGGAAAAAAATCAGCAAAGTTAGTTATTTGTATAGGTATTTAATAATGAAATCGGCTGATGGAAACGCTAAAACTCCTTGAAAGGCAAATCAGAAGAAACCAATAAATTCATAACAATCATGATTGTAATTGTATCAATCTTTGATATTTAGAAAATAATTAATAGAAGACAGTGAAAACAGTCGAATGACTTAGATCTTATTTTAATTTTGTCAAATTTCAAAGAAAACGGATTAGAAAAGATGAAAGCCAATGCCGGATATTGGTGATATAAATTATGACATTTTTACAACGATTTAAATGACATATGAATTATTTTTTTATGAATATCTTGAAATAAAATTTATGTGAAACGTGAAAATTGTACAGAAGAAAAGTTTAGAAAAAAGAACCTAGAGTCCCAGCTACCTTTTCGTTAATGAACAAAATTATGATTGCGTTAAATTAATTTACTAAACTCAATTTAATACAGATTTTTGAAAAAATTCATAAACATCAAATTGGAGTTTGGCTGTAAATATTACATTTTATTTCCGAGTTGTCGGTTAGAACATAGAATATATAAACGGACCGTAAACAATTATTATGTTTTATTAATTTTACATTTCATGTAGATTAAGTGCTAATGCCTTATAAAGATTTACTCGCAGCTTTCCGATAGAAATTGCTTTCTAAAACTATTCTAAAAATATCATCAAATTAGTTGAACGTCTCACCAAATAGAAAATAATTAAAATAAATTTTTTTTAAATAATGAACGTAATCGTACGAAATTTACTCCTATTCCTAAAAAATATAGTGACTTTTTCAAGAACTTCTTTATATTTCCATTTGTTGACTATACTCTCATGTATTGAGTAATGTTAAAGTAATAGATGATATTTGAAATGTATTCATATTAATGTAGAACATTAATATTGGAACAAAATGTTTTTGGATCGATGAGCAATTTTGTAAACAATGTATATGGGACTTCATTGGAATCTAACGAAAAATTATTACTTTTCAAGATAAAATGTTCTCGTGGATTTTCACGAACGTAATTTTTAAAACTCAAAGCTCTACTTTACGAAAGGATTAAGAAAATTTTGTGCAAATTTTCTTCAAACACATTTATTAGCGGTGGTAAAAATGAATTATTAAAACAAATTACGAATTACATATTTTAAGACAATGTATCCGTAGCATCTTTAAATTAAAAGAAGGAAAAACAATTGCAATTTGTATTTGTGATTAAAATGCAAAATATGATATCTGTAACTACATATAAGAATTTTGTCTCGGACTAAGTCGCCTAACACTAACGAACTAACACAAGAATTTCCAATAAAGAGTATTATTTATCATAATATTTTATACATTATAAAAAGCGAAAAACTAATTTAAAATTTTATAAAAACACAGTCAGAGCTTTCTATTGTTAAAAATAATTTATCGTCGTTTATGATAAAAAGAAGCTTTTATGTATGTATATATGTAACGCCTCTAAACAACGAAATAAAGCTAACAAATGTAATATGTTTTTAATGATCAAGAATCTACGTATATAAGCCTATGTGTTGGTTTAAAAGGAAACGTCATATTACGATAAATTAATAAAGCTTATAAAACTTTAAACGTAGAATTGAAAAATCATGCAAATGTAGCGAATGATAATTTAGTAGATAACGGTACTATCTTTATTCTTAAACATCATAATCTGCAATTGAGAATAATTCGTAAATTCACACGAGCACATGCACAGCAGCCTATGTTATTTTATTGAAAATGCCAAAGCAACAACGAAGCCGAGGTTAAGGAAAATTTAAAAAATGCAGATTAAAACTCCAGAAAACGCAAAGAAATTGGTATCTATTATTATAAAAAGTTGCCATTGCTTAACATTCAAATATACATTTAAGTCATGCGACATGGTATAGTGAAGGCATTGGCATGGGTTTGTAGAGTTGAGTCGCTTCGCGCTATTCTTTAAGTAACGAGTTATCAACGATCGCGGTAAACAATTACGAAAAATAAGAGGATGAATGAGATTGGTAAGAAAAGTGGTAAGAAGAGCTTCTGGCACGATAGTTTTGCAGAAGGTAACAAGTCAACGCGTACAAAAGACAATCATTGTAGAATGTATAAAAATAAAAGCGTAGGAAAGTGTGAGCTTTTGCTGTCTCTCTTACGAAAGGATAATGAACATCGATCGCGAGAGAAAAATGATCGACTGGTTTTTCTCATTTTGTTTATAACCGATTGTAACCGAGCCAAGTGTAATGTCAAGTGTAATGTCAAGTGTAATGTCAAGTGTAATGTCTTGAACTCACAAGTGGAAATCGTGTGACTTTCGGCAGGTCGAAGTACAGGACGGCGTTGCGCTTGGTGGTGAAGGGCTCGTCGGTATTCGCACCTCGGGGACTTGTTGTCGTGTGGGTCGGCAAGACGAGAGCCGTGCCATGCCACAAGGTCCCTGTAACTGATGGAAGCAGATTGAAATCGTGAGCTCGTGACGCGTAGCGGAGACTCATACGGAGACCGAGGAAAATTCAAGCTGCGCGACACTTAATGTCAATGGAAGAGGAATAAGAGGAATAATTCAGACGAAATTGCGTGACAACGAGCGCCCATTGAGAGAGCGATACACCGTCGGAAAAAGCAATCAATCCGAGCCTGACATTAAGAAGCGTACGCTCGACGTCCCGTAATAGTCCATTTTCGGTAGAGCTTCGGTACAGAGAGACGAGCGTCTCGAGTGTTTTTCCCCTGCAGGAGCTCTCACTAACTTAACAGTCTCGCCCGTTAAAAAGAAAAAAGAAAAAAGAAGAAAAGAAAAAAAGAAAAAAAGAAAAAAAGAAAAAAAGAAAAAAAGAAAAAAAGAAAAAAGATGAACTCTTTCGTGCAAGCAAACGATATTTTTGTACCGTTGACTTCGACCATGCCTATGATCGATACAGTAAAAAAAAAGAGCTTATTATTTGTCCATGCACATCCTCGAATTTTTCATCTTCTATGTTATACTCACAGACGAGCAGAAGAAAGGAGCCGAGGAGGGAAAATTGCCGCGCCATGTTTTGGCGAAAGCTCTGTCTATATCTGCCTCTTTCTCCCTCCCTCCCGCACTCTCTGACTCCGGCGCCTAGTACAGAACTAGTGGTGGACGTCGTGGCCGTCGGTTCGCGAGGAGTCGAGGTGGAGAATGCGAAGAGCGTCGCGCCGTCGCGGCCCTCGAGGCCCTCGATCAATACCTGTATGCGCGTGAGTCGTCGCCATAGCCTCCAATTTAAGGACGTAGTATAGTTTTCACGCGCCACTCCTTCTTTATAAGCAATGCGAACCCCTTTTCATCTTAGTCATTCGCAAAATTGATAAATCATCCGATAGCAATTCTATGTATAAGAATCTCATTTTGTTTTTTATTTAATGTATTTAATGCACCTTGCGGACACTTCTTTCGAATGTAAAATTCAAATGAAAAAGACAAAGTAGCTGCAAAGATGTGGGTTTTTTTTTTTTTTTTTTTTTTTTTTTTTTTTTTTTTTTTTTTTAATACGTTCAAGCCTTCCCAACATTCGTATCAAGGAAATCCCAAAACGTGTAAATGAACGTACAGCGGAAGTAGCTTTACGGTTCTGAGTACTGGATAGTAATTTACATACTGTTATGTTTTTGCGAATGGTGACTTAAATAAACTATTTTGTACGGTAGACTGACTACCGTAAGCTTATAAAGTATTGAAATTTCTGCAAATTCAATCTGCAAATCCTCGATTCGTAATTCGAACGTAAAGATAAAAGCGACTGCAGCGCCGCCCCGTCAATACGGTTTATTTGCAAAATGAAGATAGCAATACGCATAAAAAGAGATAAAACAAGTCGAATGTCAATTAGTCGCGGATAAAGAAAGACGGAGATAGTTGAAAACTGTAATAGAATAGTATAACCTCTCGCGTGCCGTAACGCGAATCGTCGTCGTGAATTTCAGTCTCCATTATTTGAAGAGTCCGATCAAGCCGACACTCCAACTTCGAACGAAATAGTCTAGATGAGATAGTCTATTACCAGTCTAGTCCAATCCGATTGCTTCGATCTTATTATGCTTTGACCAGTCAGTCGTCGAGTTGCGGTTGATCATAATTTTGATAAATAGAAAATTTACTATTTCTCTACCAGCGTAAATTCGAAAAAGTGCACTATTCGAGGGTGTTTAGTTGTACCCCGCAAAATACCTGGCTCGACATTTTCTCTTGTGTCCTGTTTTTTGCGACCTTCGACTAGCTACGCATTCTTTTTATCGAATCGGAAGTTACGGAAATTTCCCGCATTCGTGTTCTACCCATCTCTTTTGGGTGCACGCTTAATCCATTTTTACTTCATTTAGTGCTTTTGATCAGTTTTATAAAATGAATCATCCGGTGTTTGGAATTCTACTGCTGTTAGCGTCGTTTAATATTGCAGCAAGTTTAACAAATACAAGTTCTAAAGGTTTGATTAATATCTACATTGCTTATACCAACATTTGCCTAAATTTGCATTTTTAATGATTTGAATTATCAAAAAGGTTCTAAAATTTTATGCATCAAGATTCTTGGAAATCTTAATAATGAGATAAATATATAAAAAGGATATTTTGAAAATGTTTAATGCAACAAAGTAATTTTTTACACTTACCTAGGAATTCTATTGCCATTAAATACTATCAGTTTCTTATTCGTTTGATTATGCGCACGTGTGTGTGCAAATATCACGTAATTTATTCCTTTCACTTTGCAATTTGTAAATTACTTACTATTAAGTGCTTCTTATACATCTTTTGTAAATTAATTTGAGAGATTACCAGTCTAACCGGATACCATACATTATATCCAATATTATTAAGTTTCATTATTTTTTTTGTTTTTACAGGTCTGTACTAAAAATGCATGGCATATTGTAGCGATGAATATTCGAAGTGTATTCTTTTAATCAATAATATCATCTTCATTTTATAAGTTAGAGATGTCTTAAAAATTAGTTAAAATCTTATCTTTCATATTAATGAAATGTAATGGTTATATTAATAGTTAATTAATACGTCCATCAAAAAATTAATATACAGTTATTCAATTTTCCGTTTGATTTTTTCTTTGTTAATTTTTACTTTTTAATTTTTGTTAGTATTAAGTTTAATTTTTGATAGTGTCATCGCCTTCGGTATTAGCCCAAATGAACCAATAATTTTCGTTCCTTTCGATATAAAGAAAGAACATGGTCATAAAAGCAAGACAAACGTGATTAAATTAAAATAATTCTTCTTTTTGGTCGTATGATAAAATAAATATATCATGAAATTCAATTGTTTATAGAAACAATTAAAGCTGTAGATACTCCCATTGAGCCAATTGTAGAAACTACGACGACAATTACAAATTCACCTGTACATTCTACCACATCTTCATCAGCCGTAACAGTAAACTATATTCCTCTTATAAAGTAATAAAAGATATATATAAAATAGTATTAACATGATATAATCAATATTGTAATAGACTACGGTTCAGCCGACAACAAATGCAACATCAACATCAATATCGACACCAACGACTAATAAAACTACAGTAAGCACTGAAAAACCAGTATCAAATTCACCAGTTACAACTGTAACATTCCCAGTACCGAATACTTCTTCTTCGCCCGTAGAACCAATCATCTCGGTGAAAGGTCGTCATTTTGATGGCCTAAGTTTTATGGGTAAGATAACCACTTTTTTATTACAATATTTAGTGGCTAATATCTCACTTTTGCAGGTGGTATAATCTTAACAACTTGCCTTGTTGGATTAAGCGTAGGTTCCTACAAATTCTACAAAATTAAAACCGAGCAAAGTTATCTCACCCTTTGAGATTATGCACTGATTCAAACAATATAAGGCTTTCAAAAGGTTATCGGCACTGTGAAGTGTGTGGAGTAATAAGATTAATCATTTTAATTATAGTAATGTATTTTTTATAAAGCGTATAGCATTAATGTAATGCTGAAGTGCTCTTAGTATGTTAACAAAAACAGCATTTGTATGATTGGTCCAAATTGTTTATTATGCGTTAAATTATAAAGCACATTTTGAAGTTGTAGTATTAAGAACATTATAACAGAAAATATTTGTCAATGATTTATTAAATTACACGAATAAGCTTATTGCACAGTGATATAATTTGTGAGCAAGTACTCGTCAATGTGAAGAATATCAAACTAAGAAGTGGATTAAAACAAAACCAGTATATTGATTCAAGTCAAAATGCATTCGTTATTTCTTATAAGAATGATATAGTGTATAAATGTATAAAAATGTAAGTTACATTTTCTAAAGATGTACTGGTGAAATAAATAAAAACTACTCTATAACATTACTCTGATATTGCGTTTTACAAGAATTTTTCATAAACTATTGGATGCACTAAATTTTTATACGAATGTTTTACTTTTTTTTTTCTTCATTTTGTAAGCATACGAGAAAGTAAAAAGCAACAAAAAGAACAAAAAGAATTGGGAATTATTTACAAAAATATAAGTCGAAATGAAATTTTTATTGATTTGTCAATAGTTAAAAGTAACAGATATCAATGAGCGTTAAAGTGTGAGATAATAATAATAAATTACTTATACTTTGCATTGTGTATCGATTTTCATAAAAGCTTATATAGATTGGTTATTTTTGTTCTATCGAAATGTTTCGACAGAATTTTTACGAGGCGCATTATAGGACGTAAACGTAATTTTGGCATATATACTTTTACTGTGTATTGTCTCATATCGTATCATTGGAAACACTGGCGATAATCATAAAAAAGTCCCTAAACGAGCGATGGGGAAGATTGACGGGTAACTGGCGAGGATGTGTGAGCGACGCCCTGCGATCGTGAATCGGTGGAAACGACGACATATACTGCAAGCCTGTACTACCGTGTAACGTCTGGTAGGGGGCGTATGTCGGTGACTAGCGTTGATCTGTCGCAGCTCATCGAATTCTTTTTCAAGTAACATCTTTAACGTTAGGCGGCTTCGGTGACAATCTTCAAAGTGTTTCAGAATTACTTGCAAACGCGTACGTCATTTTACTTATAACAATATTCTCTATTTAGCCGTTTTTTTTGCGCAATAAATGTATTCACACTTATACCCTTTGCATGTTCTACAACCTATTTCTCTCTCTCTCTCTCTCTCTCTCTCTCTCTCTCTAAATATATATATATATATATATATATATATATATATATATATATATACATACATATATATACAGATATCCCTTTTCTGTTAAATTTTCAATATCATTTATATCGTTGATGATTGTCTTATGAAGGTTCTATTGCATTTTATTATGTCGACATTCGTGCGTTCATGATACATCATTTGATTCTGCCAACGTCTTAAACTTTTTAACTTTCAAAGGCTCATCAGCAGAACGAGAATTTATTTCTAGAGCATTGATCCAAACGGCCCTGCTGTCTGTACGTGTATGTTTCTTTTATATATGCATATATAATGTATGAATCGTGTGTTATTGGAGTAGTTATATACATTGTATGTATGCACATATTATGTGTAAACGGTTTTTGACTTTTTACTCAATATTGGCTGAAAACAGGAGTTGCTAACGCGAGTTTAATGTGGAATAAGCTAATGTTTCGAAAATGCACTTTATGTATATAAATCTGCAATGTAATTTGTATAATTTATTTTGACAGCAAAAATGACCGACTCGAAATATTTCACTACCACTAAAAAGGGAGAAATATTTGAATTAAAGTCAGAACTCAACAATGATAAAAAAGAAAAAAAGAAAGAAGCTGTCAAAAAGGTAATCTTATTAGTAGTTAATTATTTCTACACTCGTAGTATCGATACGTGGATCGAACCATCTTCATTTTCCCATCACTTTTTAACGAAAGTGCTTCAAAGCTCTTGTTGCAATTGTTACAAGCGTTTACCTTTTAGGTGATTGCATCTATGACAGTTGGTAAAGATGTTTCAGCACTTTTCCCCGATGTAGTCAATTGTATGCAGACAGATAATCTAGAATTGAAGAAGTTGGTGTACCTTTATCTTATGAACTATGCAAAAAGCCAGCCAGATATGGCAATTATGGCAGTCAACACATTTGTTAAGGTAATTTATCTTGAAATTCACAAGTTTATTTCACGCGTTTGTTGGTGCACTCAAATATATAAATACAATTTTATTTATATATATTCTCAATGCTCATGTCTATTCTTTACTTACACAGTTCTGCATTTAATAAATAAAATATTTTTCCTAACTTAAGAATAACATTACTGTGATAATAATTATCTGTGTGCCTAAAAGCAAGTTGTAGAAGATCGTTTAATCTTTATTTCATATTTTAATTTATAAATAAAATATTCTTTCATTGTTCTACAGCTTGTCTCATTTTAAACATGCAGATCATGCTTGACAGTAATATAAATTATGTTAAGCCATCTACATTCTAGTGTGTAGAATAGTATGCTCTGACAGTATACAATTGGATTGCTTATTTTTTGAAGGGCACGAAATTGAAATTTTATCGATACAATAAGTAGTTTAATGTGACCTTGCTAAAATAGAAGAGTAATGTTTGATTCCAAAATGTAAGCGACCCATCACTGCAATGTATGTGCACTTGGAACCAAGTCAAAATTGAACACAATAATATAAGAGCACATGTTTTAACAAAAAATTTACAACAATTCAATAATCATAGAAATAGAAAATAGCTTATAGTTAACGGTTAACTTTTAGTCTACATTCGTTACACAAAGTGACAAGTATATTTTAAAATATTGAAACAATCAATCATATTTTCATTTACTGTATTGACACTTATACTGAAAGTTCTAAATATTTCAAGAATTTAAGACTACTTTACTGTTGTTTCCAGTGAGCATATATTTAATCTATACATTATATAATAAGATTTTTTTAAAGAAAGTGCATGAGCACTGATCATTTGTGTCTAGTCGTAGATCACAGTGCAATTGTTTATGTTTGGCTTGGCCAAATGCATGTACATTTTGTTTGCTACATAAATAAATACAGATATTTTCTTCTCAACAAGGAATTGATTAGCACTTTTTTAAACATAGATTTAAACATGAGTATATTATATTTTCTTTTAATTTAAAGTTATTTAATTGTAATAGCTTAAAAGGTATTGACTAGTGTATGTATTTGAAAATGTATATAACAAGGCTGATTATTGATGTTGTGACTGATTCAAATTTTACTTTTTGCTTCATGTATATTTATTACATGTTTATAAGATTTTTTCAAGATTCAAGTTGTTATCCGTATAATATATCGTGCTCTTTAAAAAATGACTGGTTCAAATGCAATGTGATTTTTTTGTGATAAATTGATACGTAATTAACTAAAATAATAACAATGGTGACGGTGACCAATTTGACATTTTTCGTTCTGACACGCAAAAGGAGCTAACAACATCTCCGATGACTAAGGTACCATATCATTTTCTATACTGTCAAATTCTTGAGTTTATATAGATAGTCATTACTGTGACTAGACTTGAATCCCTGGCGTGACCAATTTTTGCGTAGGACTGCGAGGATCCGAACCCGCTGATTCGTGCATTAGCCGTTCGTACTATGGGTTGCATTCGAGTAGACAAAATCACCGAATATCTCTGTGAACCACTACGAAAGTGTCTGAAAGATGAAGATCCTTATGTTAGAAAGACTGCAGCTGTTTGCGTTGCTAAACTTTATGACATTAATGCCGTTTTGGTGGAAGATCAAGGATTTTTGGATCAACTGAAGGATTTACTTTCAGACAGCAATCCAATGGTAACTCAGAAAACTTGACCTTTTTTCGCGGACATTTTCACGTATAAATTTATTTTAACAAATTATTAAGAATAATCTGTAAAATGCCTTTTAATTCTATATATATTTCAAATTTCTTGAAAAGGTAGTGGCGAATGCAGTTGCAGCCTTATCCGAAATCAACGAATCCAGTTCCAGTGGACAACCTTTGGTTGAAATGAATGCACAAACCATCAACAAACTTCTTACAGCTTTGAACGAATGTACAGAATGGGGCCAAGTATTTATTCTAGATTCACTTGCTAATTATTCACCTAAAGATGATAGAGAGGCTCAGAGTATTTGCGAACGAATTACTCCACGTTTAGCACATGCAAACGCAGCTGTAGTTCTATCAGCAGTAAAGGTAAAATCATTAAAACGAAATTTTGTAACGTTCACCTTGATATTATAAAATTCATTCAACTCTATCGTTTAATGTATCGAATCTTTTCATCGTCGTTAAAATTTTTACATAACTCAGGTATTAATGAAATTGATGGAAATGCTACAATTTGAATCAGATTTTGTGGGAACTTTAACAAAAAAATTGGCACCACCATTGGTAACTCTACTTAGTTCCGAGCCAGAAGTGCAATACGTCGCCCTTAGGAATATTAATCTTATTGTTCAAAAGAGGCCAGATATTTTAAAACACGAAATGAAAGTATTTTTTGTCAAGTACAATGATCCGATTTATGTAAAACTTGAAAAATTAGATATCATGATTAGATTAGCTTCGCAGACTAATATAGCTCAAGTATTATCCGAACTTAAGGAATACGCCACAGAAGTTGATGTGGATTTTGTAAGGAAAGCCGTAAGAGCTATTGGTCGCTGTGCTATAAAAGTTGAACCATCTGCTGAACGCTGCGTTTCAACTCTGTTAGAACTTATTCAAACAAAGGTTTATAATTTTTAATTGTCTAAAATTTGAACTATTAAATACATAATTTGATGTATTTTATTTTTATAGGTTAATTATGTTGTTCAAGAAGCTATTGTAGTTATTAAAGATATCTTCCGCAAGTATCCTAATAAGTATGAAAGCATCATTTCTACGCTTTGTGAAAATTTAGATACGCTAGATGAACCTGAAGCCCGGGCTTCCATGATTTGGATTATTGGAGAATATGCAGAACGCATTGATAATGCTGACGAATTACTCGAAAGCTTTTTGGAAGGTTTCCATGATGAAAATACTCAAGTACAATTACAGTTGCTTACTGCTATCGTCAAGCTTTTCCTAAAGAGGCCAACTGACACCCAAGAGTTGGTACAGCAAGTCTTAAGTCTTGCAACGCAAGACTCTGACAATCCGGATTTGAGGGATCGAGGATTCATTTATTGGAGATTACTTAGTACAGACCCTGCAGCAGCTAAGGAAGTTGTTCTTGCAGAAAAGCCATTGATATCAGAAGAAACTGATCTTTTAGAACCAACATTGTTAGATGAACTTATTTGTCACATTTCTAGTTTAGCTTCGGTATACCATAAGCCACCCACAGCCTTTGTCGAGGGCAGAGCCGCAGGAGCTAGAAAATCACTACCAGCCAGAAGTAACTCAAACGATGATGCAGCTGCTAGAACGCAACCTGAGGCTCAAGTAATTCCAGCACAAGATTCGCTCATTGGTGATCTACTTAGTATGGATATTGGTAATGAAACGATTGCTCGTATATTTAGACAAAGATTGTTCAATTTTCTTTATTTCCTTGAATTAACCTTTGTTAAAGGTGGTCCATCAATAGTAACACCAACACCGCAGACCTCAACAGGATTAGGTTTAGATCTTCTAAGTAGCGGCCTTGATGCTATACTCGGAGGCCCAGATACAGGTACAGCACAACCAGCTGTATCTCAAACTACAACTGGTTTATTGGGTGATATATTTGGTTTTAGTCAAGGTACAACTTTTTATGTAATACCCAAAGTCAACTGGTTATCTGCAGATAAGGGCAAAGGTTTTGATATATGGGGAACATTTTCAAGAAAGTAAGAATGAGTCATTTTAAGAATGTGGATTATATAGTACATAGTGCATAGTGCATGCAAAATATATTCTCAAATTTTCAGAGATGGTCAAATAAATATGGAAATGAAATTTACGAATAAAACTATGCAGCCAATGGGTGCTTTTGCTATTCAATTAAATAAAAATAGTTTTGGTTTGACACCAGCAGCACCTCTACAAGTAGCAGCTCCATTGAATCCAGGTCAAAGTATAGAAACAAATGTAGTTTTGTCAACTGCAGGAGCAGTACAACGAATGGAGCCACTTAATAACCTTCAAGTTGCAATAAAGAATAATATTGATATTTTTTATTTTGCCTGCATAGTTCCTATGCACGTTTACTTTACCGAAGATGGGCAATTAGACAAGAGAGTATTTCTGTCGACGTGGAAAGACATTCCTGCTCAAAATGAAGTATACAAATGATTATATTTTACTACATTGTATATGTAAATTATATATTATTTATTTTATTTTATAGCTCAGTTACATTCTTTCTGGTATAATGTTAACAACCGACCAAATAGTAACAAAAATGCAACAAAATAATGTTTTTACAATAGCAAAAAGAAATGTTGAAGGACAGGATATGTTATATCAGTCTCTTAAACTAACAAATAATGTGTGGGTACTCGTGGAATTGAAAATTCAGCCAGGAAATCCAGATATTTTGGTAAAATAATGTTCCTATATTCAATTTTTTGTATTTAATGTACGAAAAGAAACTAAGTTAATTAAACATATTTCAGTTAGCGTTAAAATCAAGATCAGTGGAAGTAGCATCTGGAATTTTTCAAGCATATAACACAATTTTATATTCATAAATTTAAATCATTCCATTAATATTCAAGTTTTGTGTACATTTGTTAATTATATTATCTAGTGTTGGTGCCTGATGCGAACAAAACTATTTAAGAACATTTGAATTCTGTAAAGTCTTAGGCTTAATAATTTCTTGAAAAAATGTACAATTGTAACATCAGACTGCAGATATATATGTATAAAATATACAATCAATTTATTTACATATTTATTGTATTTCTTTTTTTTTGCTTTCCTTTTAAGTTAACCTAAAACTTTCACTTTCACTCAATTTAATAAATATTACTTAAATATTTTTTAAACTATAAAATACTTTTTTAATACTTTTACGTTGCCGTATTACAATATATTTTTATTTACGTTTACGTAAATTAATTATTAGCAGAATGGGATATTGACATGGGAAAAGACAATAACTCGAAAAGTTTTGATATATTTCTATTTTTTTTAAATTTTCATTTTTTTATTTAGGGTATTTAATGATTGGTTTAATAAAATTAGCACTGAACCTTTCTTCTGAAAGAGCAACCCTCTGTGAGTCTTGCTTTGCCACCCGTCGGTGTACACAATATTGTACGACATCCATCGCATTCCACTGGTCTCTGAGCATGAGAAAAAATTGTCTTAATCGCGTAGCAGCCTGGACATTTTACATCCATAAAATAACTATTTGGTTTTTGAACTAATCGTTTGAGTTTGTGTTTCCTTTTTTCTTCAGCAGGAGATGGATGCAGAAAATCTTTTGCCAAAGGCATACTACATTTAAAAAAATTGTTAATTATTAACTGACAATTATCACTAAAACTAATTTAAAATATTTAAGGTTTTTTTTGTAAATTTATATGAATAATACTTTTATTGCGATAAAAATAAATTCTTATTCGTATATTATCAATGTGCTTGTATTGATTATTGTATTGATTCGTATATTATCAATATGCTTGTATTTCATTATAAGTTAAATTAGTTATATAAAAATTAAACTGGACAGAACAGTATCAATTTCATTATAAGTTAAATTAGTTATATAAAAATTAAACTGGACAGAACAGTATCAATTTTCAGTAGACATTTAAATTAAGAATTTGAAGATATAGGTTAGAATCTCGAATAACAAAATTTTTCATTTTTAAACGAACCCATAATGTATGCAAAAATCTGTGATGATCTTTACCTTAAATGTAAAGTTAATTAAATGAAAATAGACGAATAGTACTCAGTAGTGGTAACAACATTATATAAAATTCGCGAGATTCCGATGAGGCCATCTTATCCTACGTATATACCGGCGGTTATACAAGAAGCTTGGGCTTAGGATACTTCACAAGTGAATTATATTTGAATATTTATGGTTAAAATAATTCACTTTAATCCATACTTACGCGATAGACACTTTGTTTTTCGTAAAATTAACAAATTATAACACCAGCCACGTGTTTCTTATGCGACGCGACGACATAAAAAGGAAATGGACGAATCTTTGAATTGAAACTAGTAAGAGGGCGACGATCCGCGATTTCCACTCTAGAGACTTTTTTTTTATCGTATTGGAAGAAAAGGTTGGTTTTCATGATTCAACTATTTGTATTAATATTGACACATTGCTTCGCATCATTATTCTCCTAGCAATGTATTTTCTTTTTTATAACTTGAGAAAGTTTATTAAATAAGATGTTAATAAAAATCAGATTTCTATACACTTTGATACAATGAATTACTTTTATTTTTCGCAAAAGCTTTTTATTTTAAACTCAATATTTTGTAAAAATAATTGTTAAACTTCTGCAAAAACAAAAAGAAATTAATAGAAAAATACATACAGAATTTTATGTAAAATTAAAATATAAAATCACATACGACATAAAATAACAATGAAATATTTAACTCATATCGCATCCACTGTATGTCTATTGTATTGCCATTTATACAAGAATATTTGTACAGTTTTCAAAGATTTGCAATAAGCAGTGACAGATTTTATTTTCATTTTCAATCCATCTCTGTTACAATAATACTTAACAGTTACTATTTTTTCTATCATTTACTATGCGAGTTGTCAAAATTTGAATTAATGATATGAAAAAGGATATTTCAGGAAGCTAAACAAGTAGAAGCTAGTATTTCTTCTTTTCTTGTTTGGCTCATGTTTCGTAAGCAAAATCGCATGATATAAATCTAGCTATAACAATCTTAGTAATATATCAAGTGATATACATAGCTTACATACCTATAATTTGTGTGATTTTTGTATTAACCAATACTAGTATGCACTTGAATGGAAAGTAGAAAACAGATTTTTTTTAAGAAAATTGTAACGCTCCATAAATTATGCAATCACTCATTAAAAAGGCATAATCGAACAAGTTTATAAAAATAAGAACAAGATTATAACTTTTGTTTATGTTGATAGAACGTACTTTAATGCTGTTCCATAATCACTTTCATAGGCATTATTTGGAATACCATAATCACATAATCTTTAATAAATTTTAATTAATAAAAATTATAACTTGAACGTAATTTTACTATTCATGACATTTACGATTACACTATACAAAAGTATTTCACAAATTTGGATAATTATCCTATCAGTCACTTGTTGAATTTCATACAAAGACAATTTGAACTGAGGCACTACTGCAAGCACGCGTGAACCTTTTCAATCCATTCTTGTGCTGTCGCGGCGTCACCTGCACAAAAGTTGTATGTCCGACGATTTGTGCGAAGCTAAAATAATATTTTGAGAAAATTGTCAAAAGAAAAATTTTTAAACTTTTAAATAAAAGTAATTTACTGCATTTACATCGAAAAAAGATTTGTCATCTGTTTTTTTCCCAGGTGCCTGTACAGGAGCTGCAGGTGTTACCGATACAACCTCAGCCAGATCTGAAATTTTTATTAAACAAAGGTGTAGATCATTTATAAAGCTTTCTAACATGCTGTGCAGAGGTTCAATAATCTAATAATAATTACCTATATAGCCTTTGCAATTTGAGTCCTCCATCGCATCGTAATATCTCAGTTGATGCTTTATTGAATCCAAGACAAACCATCTTTGTTTCCATCCCTTAAGTAGCGCTCCTCGTTTGTACAAGTACCCTTCGTGTGTTCTGTTTTCTGCTACGTTACTAGAAAATTGTTCGTAATATTGCTGCGATGAGGTTTGTAGCGTTGTAACACCTGTAGGCAATATAATTTAATTATAGGCAATATACTCAAATAATTGACGGATTTAGTCGGATTTAAAATATTTTCTACATACTCGAATTTACACTTCCATTATCTCCTCCACTCCTGGTAAGAGTATGATTTTGTACGTTGTCCGAACCTACTGCTTTGTATTTTGTGCAATTTTTAGATACAGAATCGGCACACTTATCGTGGCATACATGGCCACAATCGACGCATCGTAAACCAGCTTTTACAGGACCCCATAAGACTCCAGAGCACGCATCACAGTGCGTTGGTGTTGCTGTGTCAAGTCTTTCAAATCTTGAAAAAAAAAAAAGTATACGATGTTGCCTTAAAAATTGATCTATGTTCATAATTTATATTGCTTAGTGGTAATTTTAATAGATACCTATGGGGATGGACGTATACGGAACTTTCGTTTCCCGATGTATTTCCTCCGGCAAGCTTTCCTCTTAATAGTAACTCTAATGTGGAACGTTTGTGAATTAATCGGCCATGATGACGTACAAGAGCTGTGCTAAATGATGCGTGTCTCTACGATAAAATATTACATTTCGAGTAAATTTAAAAGTAATTTAAAAGTAAATTTAAAAGTCAACGTACAGTTAGCGAATCGGTATTGGGTAATTCAAGTTTGTCCCATAAAACTTTCCACTTCTGAGGCAGGTGGCCAAGCTCGGTTTCGAGTTTGTGAATTTCTTCTAGAAGATGCGTGAATTGATCCGGAACCATTGTATTAACGCCATTATAACTAAGGTTTAAAAAAAGAGGGAAAAAATGAGCTTGAAATTGAAAAAGGCGATATTTTAAGTCAATATAAATTTAATTACATACCCTTGTGTTACGACTTTTCGATTGCTTTTGACAGGGCCATCGGCAGCTTCAGCTTCCTCCTCCTGTTGCGAATCCTGTTGGAGTATTTCAAGATCGTACGCCGGTCCATGAGCCAATTCCTCCTCTAAATAGTATTGCCATGTGTCCAAACTCGGTAAATGTGACACCGGTCGTAGAATCGGATGTTCCGTGTTTGGGGTGTACATAAAGTTGTAAAATAAAGGACATCTCGCGTGTTGTTTTTCGATGTAGTCAAATATGCTTTGACCTAAATTCGTGCCGGTATTGGTGCCAGCCAATCGTCCACCAGGATACACGGTTTCATCGTCGCTACCAGTATCTACACCTTTATAAAAATGAACGAATAAAGAATCTATTTATTTTTAATTAATAAAAGGATCAATACATAATTTTACATATTTTAAAAAGATAAAGCTTGGTGAAATTTATTTATTTGAATAATTAAAGTTACCGGCTCAATTATCGATCTCAGTTTTCACGATTCTCATAAAAATTCATTTAATTAAGCGAAATATTTTAATTAAAATTAGATAGAACTTAACTAGTTGAAAGAAATGTTAGATAAAGGAATTTTTATTTATCACACTAGATGGATATTTATTTAACAATATCAAATAGTGCTAAGTAACCTTTGTGATGGCTAGTGAGCGATCCTCTTTTATCCTCAACTGCTGTTATTCCACACTCAACCCTATCGAATTCACAGTCGAGCAAAAAGGTCCTAAATCGGCAAGATACCGAATGGTATGCTAGAAACTTTAGATAATAGTCGTTAAATTCGAAGGCAAGAGGAAATTGGTTCTGAATTTGGTGGACGATATCAAGGAACTGTAAGAATGTAGGTGTAAAGTTGGTGGTTTGCGAGTTTACTGCAAGATTGCTGCGGTGGCCAAATCGATGTCCGAAACCCAACCATTCCTTTTCAATCAGAGTCCGAAAACCTTCAATTGTTCGATAATGAGGATCTAAGCACACTTGGGCTATCGAGCAGACCGTTGCTGTTGTATCCCAGCCATCTTCCAATGAAACACAAACCGAGGAACCTTGCAAATCCATTAAGTCGATCACGGCACCGGCAAGTTGCATCAAACTTTGAAGCTGTTGGAGCCACTCTGAACTCTCTATTAGTCTGAAATCGATATTACCCAATTGTTAAAGATTATTGTAACTTATTTATCAAAATAAGCAAATGTCACTAATTTAAATTGGAAGAACAAAAATTTGAAATAATCACAATAAAGAAATGTATAGAATTATGATAAAACAAATCATGTCTAGTAATGCATTTCTACTGAATAAAGTATAAAACTGCAAATCAAGTTATTATTAAATTTGCAATTCATTCATTAATTCATTTGCAATTCATTATACGAATATTTTGTATCCATTTACGCTTAAAAACATAGTAATAAATATCATTTCCTTCTAATATTTCCAACTGAGGCTTACTTGTAGAAACTGGCATCAGGTTCTATATTTGGTGAGCTGGGCACGCAGGCTCTGACGAGTTTTTTAAAGGCAGCTTTCGTATGCCTCACATCGTAAAATTCAACAGGTATGAAATCGGTCTTTGGTGCTGATTCAGCCTTGACTCCCTTTCAAATAAATTAACGTTGCAAATGCATAATTAATGTTTTAATGGCAATTCAAATCGAACAAAAAATAATCTTTAAATATTATAAGTATTTGGAGAAAGAAATTATATATAATTTTTTCAACGTTTAATCGAATTCAAATAATAGAGAATTGTGACACCATCGATCAAATATTCTCTAAAGAAAAAGAAAAATACGCTTGGATAAAGTATTTTACTTTCATATGTGCCTTCTCTCCGAGAATATATAAAGCTGCTCTTTGAAATGTATGAACGCATTCAGTACCGCTATCGGAATCTGCTGAATGCCTTACAGTTCCTCTTTGGTTAGCCGATGTCAAGGATGCCTGAGAACTTTGTCTTTTATCTTTCAGCGAACCCCATCTACCGAAATTTTTTGGTCCCTTGCCCCCCGAAGAGCTGCACAAATAACAAATAACAAAGAATATCAAAATATTTAACTGGATAATAGTAATGTATATTTTGATTGATCTCTCAGTAAAATATTATTTCATTATTATTCTATGTTACCCTAAAGTGCCCATGGCTTTGTTAAATGGATTTCTCCGAGATTGTTCCGGAGTTGCATTTCGATCTTCGGCTGCTAGTAGAAGTGAATCGATACTTAAAGAACTATCCGACATACCCCAAGCTGAACCTTGACGCAGTATGGACACTGGTGTAGAGGTAACGAGAGCCGCTATGTACTTTTCTTGTTCAAACGAAGATGTACTCTCCGATGAACTTGCTAAAATTTTAACGCTCTCTGACTTAAAACAGTAGAAAATCAACTGAAGATGTTGATATTATAATTTTAGTTTAAAATATTTTCTGATAATTTTTTACATTTTATAAAAATATTTACATTCGATATTTATATTCATTTATATTATAAGTATAAGTTTCCATTATTTATTTACTTAAAAAGTCTCGTAGAGGTTTTATCGATTTCATTATACTCATTCTACTAAAACTACAAGTTTTCAAGTAGTTTCAAGGAACTAAGCAAATACGAAATACTTAGTGGAAATTAAACTTCTTAGTGAAAAAGAAGCGTATACACGTACAAATAAGAAAATCTAATATCCCAGAACGGTAATGCAATTGAACTTTTAAAAACATTCATAACGTCATACTAGAAATTATTTAATTCTGCAAAATTCTATAATAATTCTTGGCTTATGCGTTTATTTTTTTTTAAAAGTAATTTAGCTTCAATCTTAAAAGTACTTTATGTAAAAGTGTAGACGCATATAAATACTTATATTAAAATACTAAATGTACTTTTACAAATATTTTTGCATATTCGTTTGTAAAATAGTTTTCATCATTTTTATATCTTACGGTTAAAAAATTTAAGAAATATCGATAACCTACCTTTGAGATTTCCAGCAGATGTCGGATGAGCCTTAAGCATTCCCATAACGCTTTTACCATGATAACCTGCACCTCTTATTAATAAAGCCTTTGTTCGTGGATGGCGCCATGTTACTATCGGAATTCGATTATGTCTATATAATCTACAAAATCTACGGATGCTTTCGTCTGTTACAGAGGTAGGAACTATAAATAAAGCGGGATAACTTCTGCATATCATATAGGCACAATTAACTGAGGTCAATCGAAATGGCTCATTTCGTCGATTATTGTGCGGACTACTTGAGCACAAGCCAAGGCGATACCAGTCTCTTACATAACTTCGCTCTGATAATCGTTCTAGTGTTTTGGCATCTGTTACAGGAGGAACAATAATCCCTGGTATTTCAAATTCGTCAACTAAAAACCGACAATGAAGTTAGAAAATGAAACAAAATAATCGACAGCTAATACACATGGCAGCGTACCGCTTAAATCGTCGTCATGACTTAAATCATTATTTTCCGTTATGGGTAAACTCATTCGACCAGGGGATGTCATGTACTTATTATTACTAGTGAGATTCATATTTGGCAAGACATACTTTTGCCTTTTTGAGGATTGTTTAGGTTTAAAACCAGCTTTTCTAGCTGTTTTTAAAAGAGTCTTCTTAGCAAAACCCCTGAAAAGAAAAAATAAATCTAGTAATCATTTTGTGCTTACATATGGTATAAAAACTAAAAATTTTAATTCGCATACTTGAGAGTAGCGTGTTTTTCTTTGCCTTTATTATGAGCAGTGGGAGTGACCAAAACTTGCCCGCTAAAAGCAAAATGATGAAAAATATGTGGAGGATTTCTGGCCTTATGAACTAATTTTCGCAAAGTTTCCACGTTTTCTGGTGTCACTTCCTCATCGAACGCAAGCTTCATCAATTGAAAAGTACACGATCGAAGTTGAAGCCCTTCTTGATGACACTGATCAATATGAGCTAAATGCTGAACAGCAACTCGCTTTTCTTTAGTTAATGACGTTACTGGAAAGGCTCGTACTACCATCTGTTCGCAAGCTGTTGAAATAAGTATAAAATGCAAGTATAAAAAAATGCAAATGACACAAATGAACGTAATCAATAATTTTTATGAAATAATAATTTACCAAAAGGATCGCACGGAATTCCTTTAAAAACGATTCTATAATTTGTAAGGAAGATTGCTCCTTCTGCAGGTAAAAAGGGTGGCGTTTTTGGAAGACCGGCTGAGCCTTCCTCTCGTCCGTCAGGTAAAAGATATACCCTTAAGCCCTCCATTATTACTTCCTCACCAGGTAGCATATTGGGTGTTAATATTTTCGGCTAAAACAGCAATGATTATTAAAGATCCAGTAAACTTTTTACATACTTTTTACAAATGTGTATAACAAAAGAAATGTTTTAAATAGTTAAGGTAACCAAAGTTTTGTAAGATATTTCATTTGTAAATAAAAAAATGTATATAATTTCACTATTTAAAATAAAAAGTCAATTTAATTTAACAAGAACTTAAAAAAATTCATCAAGTACAAAATATATATGAGAAATTTAGAAATCTTACTTTTTGAATAGGAGGTAATCGTTTACTTTCTCTATGTACGGCTTCCAAAGTTTCAATGTGCATGTGCACAAGACCGGGCACCATTTGATGAAGACATCTAACGTGTTCTGCGCTAACGCCGCCTTCGGTACAAACTCGATCAACGAATCGCGATACCATTCGTATTACCGCGCTTCCCAATTCTCCCGGGTCTGTTTCTTCAAAGCCTGACTCAGCATCGCCACTGTCACTGGCAACACTACAATCGTAGTCAAATAAATAATCTTAATTATTGATCAATATATTAATTACGCTTTTTCCAATATCAGTATTTATACTGTCAATTTTTTCGAAGTTAGCTTATACATTTCAACTTTCACATAGTCCAAAATTTTCATTCGGATAATCTCTAAGAATGTTTCCAAAAATACAAATTTTATAAAAATATGTAAAGAATTGCAAACAAATCTTCCTTCCATCCATTTTGTCTTTTTTAGAAGTGTATTCAAACGAAATATAAAAGGATCATCTAGTAGAAAACTTATTTATTTGTACACGCTTTGACTAATTATATAAGTAACAACCTTATATCTTTTAAGAAGAATGTCACATTTAAGTTTAACACTTATGAAGTCCATTCGCTTAAATTCATAAATTACTTAGCACTAAAAGTTCAAAAATTAAAAAAGCATTTTAACATTAATAATTAATATAAATGTACAACTTTATATGAAAATTTGATATAAAGGTTAAATTAAAATCAAATTAGTTCACAGTCTCTACGTAACATCTTCTTACGTACATAAAGTATAAATTACCTAAAAACAATATTAATAACAAAGGGAACACATGCCTATTTGTTACGCTGTTGCTGGCGCGTTCATCGTCAAAAATGTGATCTTGCCGATGAGTCTTAGCTCCTATATCCAATGGCACTAGTAGATTGACCATCCTATTGGCATAGTGAATGGCTTGACTGTAGAGAGTGCTTTCTTCGCTGGCGATCAGCTCGCGCTGCTTCTCCGGGCTCACGGACGTCGATATTCTCATTTGCTCGGCTGCGATCTCAAGGGCGGACGCTTCCTGACCTCGATACAAAAGGGTGCGATCTCTAAATATTAGATCCTTGTTATCCCTTGGACTTGTAGGGCTCAGTACTCCGTCGCTTAATCTTGACAAATTATTTTCTCCTGGTAGATGAAGGCGTTTGATGTCCTTCTGCACATCCAAATAAAACGCGTCCTCCCAGAACTGTTGATTCTGCCACACTGCATGCTCCTGTATTATTGGATTGGTTTATTTCGCTACATAGATCAACGATAATTGAATATTTATAATGTAAGCATAGTAATTGTAGCCTAAATTTTAATTTCATGATATACGTTTAACAGTAATATTATTGATATTATATTTGTTTTATTATGAATTTCATTTAATATTATCTGGTTTTTCTTATTGGCATTATATTAACTGGACGAATTACTTTTATGTCAGATATCTATTAATATTTATTACTATTTAGTACTTAATGTTCATTGCAATCCTTTGTTATTTGACTATATTTAACTTTTAACGCAATAAAACTCTACGTGAAAAAGAAAACTCATCGTTGATCTGCATTTAGTAAGACATTAGTATTAAATTAAGTAGTATTGATTATTACATATTATCCTAGGCTCACCTGTATGCAGGTATAGGCGAACTGAATTACTCCGGTGCAGAGCTTCCTGCAGAAGGCGGTGGCGAGGGGTAAGAGGGCCGCGGCGACCCCGTGCTCGTCCATCGACGAGTCGTCTTGGAGGGCACAGTTCATGAGCCTGACGACGAGGTCGAACTGCTGATGCTCGAGCATCGCCTTGTTGCCGACGACGTGCTGGGACAACTCCATGCAGAGTGCGAGCCGTGCAGCTTTGCTTTTCAGGGCCCGCAGCACCGCAGGGAAGGTTTTACGCGCATCCGAGATCTTGTTCTCGAAGATACAGTTTATGCAGCTGCGCAGCACCTCGAGACGCCGGGCCGAATTGCTGACCAGATGCCGGGTATCGTGGACGATCGATATGTGTGGTCCCGTTGGAACGATATGTGGCTGAATCGGCCTGAGCGACGAGAGCCTACGGATAACCAGGACGGTTCAGGACAAGAGAAAATACCGATCTTTATAATTGCTAATTTACTCAAATCTCAAATTTTATTCTTTGAAAATGAAATCATCAAACATATTAACTATATATATATATATATATATATAAAATTAAAAACTGTCAATCTCCACTACTTGTCTCATAAAAGTATCGATAGTTTTAATTGGTATAATATGGAAAATTAAAAAACTTTGGGACGTACATGCAAATTTCGAAGAAAAGGATGTCCATGTTTACATGGATCCATCCTCCTTAAAATACATATCTAATAAAAAAAGAAAGTTTATTTTTCTTGAAAATAACTGTAAACTTTGTTTACGTTACTCTTAAATCTAAACGGAATATCAGGGAAATAGAATTTAAAGATACTTATATTCGAAGATGACGCATAGTTAAACGTAGTTAAACACGTAGTTAACCAGTTAACGCAATGTTTTTATATTTATTTGATCTTCAATGCTTTTAAAATAATAGTTTAGCATAACTAACAAATAATAGAACTAGAAATTTACTAATATTAAGACGGCTAACTTAAGTAAGCCAATATTGTTCATAATGATTAGTTTTCGATTGTTTTGATTTTAATTAAATAATAAAACTTGGTGAAATAGTTTTTTAAAATACCTTTTGGAATCAAACTTTTAATCAACGAATCATTATTAATATTTATATCTTTTTGTAACTAGCTTTTGTTCACAATATTGTTAATATTATGATCAGTTTAATAAATATACATATAGGCTACAATTATGAAATTCAGAGTTTCAATATTAAATTAATTACTTTAATTAATAATACTATTGTTGGTGAACAGAAAGAATGATTCTTAAAATTTACGATGCAATAATTAATAATAGTATGTGAAAAATGACTAGAAGTCACAAGATTCTTTTGTATTAATAATTTAGGAAATATAATAAAGTTTTATGTAACAGGTATTTTATTTAATGTTAGCAAAGCCGTAGAATAAAAATATTAATGTTTTAATGTTATATTTTTAAAAAAATTTAACAAACCTGACTTTGAGATTACTTTTGGCTAAGCCTTCGTCTATTATCGCTTGTACAGTTTCAGGATTGACACGTGGAAGAGGGGGTTGATGAATTCTTGCAAAAGCTCCTTCAGGAGGTTTCAAAATTTTTTGAACATATGGCTGAGGATTTGGATTTTCATTTGTATATAGCTGTTGTGCTAATTCTTGAATATGTGTTAGAACTAGTCCTAGAAGAACAGAAAATTGTATTACGGTTTCATAATTTAATTATTAACAATTGACATATTTTAAAAGACTCACTATGATCTTGAATTTCTTGTTTTAACTGATCACTCAAATTACTATACAAATCATCCCAGACATCACATGCGCGCCATGGTGGGCCTCTCTCAGCAATGAATGAAGTGAAGAACATACAGTCCAATACTCGCGTTGTAAAATCACAATCTGTTAAGTTTCGTTCCCCGAGAAAAGCTGCCTTTAATTTAGAATACCAAATTGAATTTTTGAAAAAACATTAATACAAAAGAAAATTTCAAATCTTAATTAATTATTAGAATACAGATTTTGCAATTAATAGCAAGAAGCATCAATGAATAACGCAATTGAAATAATTTAATACAATTTATAGCTATAACATAACGTATTATAATGTAAAAATTAGTCAAATTTTTAAATAAAAATAATTTAAAGTAAAAAATAAACACTAACTTTGTGAAACGTTATGACTGGTTTAGGATGAATGCGTATAAGAGTCAGACAACTACGATAACCCTGTAATAATTGAGCAAAACTTCTCATAAAAACTGCACGAAGTTCCTTATCTAGCATGGGAGGATGCGGGGCTCTTGTGGCGAGTGGTGGAAAAGCGTAATCAGCACAAGCTAGTTCTGGTTGTAAGACCAAAGATAAGGCATCTTGAGTTTGAGATAAAAGAGGTTCTGGTAATAGAGAAAGCGAAACTCCATCAGGTACCATAATTGAACCACCATCTAAATCTGCTACAATCACATCCATCTATTAAAAAAAAAGTTAAAAATTGATTATTTTACAAGACAGTTAAAATATATTTTAGCAATATACATTCTGTCTTCGGTACGTATAGATTTGTATAGTTTTGACAGAAAAACAATTAATTTATATTTGATTTAACACGAGTAAGAACTCGTGTCTACATATTTTTGTATGACATTAGTTTTTTCTCCAAACATTAAACTTACCAATTCAGCTACTTCATATTTCAGAGAACTGTGTACACCCATGATAAAAGGAGTAGGTGTACTTAGTACTTCGACTAGAGCAGCTGGTAAAAGTGGAATGTACACATGAGTATAACGAAATGGATACATTAGTGCAGTGAGAGCTCTACATCCTTCCGTTAACCTTGAATAGCTTGCTGAGTGGAATAGAATCTTGTGTTCTGTCATAACAGCACAGAATAATACCAGTACGTTACGAATACCTATTAAAAATTATGAAAATATTAAACTTTATCATTCGTATATTGACTTTATAAATAACGATGAGTATTAATGAATACCTACCTAACTGTTGAAATAATAAATTAACGCTTGTATGAGTAATGGGGAGAGAAGGACTAATTGGCGGCTGTAGTGCTTGACGATCACCTGCACCAATGCTGAAACGTACTTGAGGTCCACCAGCTGGAGGCACTTGTATACATCCTAGAATATTACCTACAAGCGTTTCCAAAGGTATTCCAAGATTTTCTACATAAACGGTGTAAATAATACCGAGGCAGTTCTGCAATTTAAAGAAAATCAACTCTATAATTTACAAAATCTTATATCATTATTAAAATGAGTATCCTGAATAATTATTTGCTATATAATATACGCGAGAAAGTAATTATACTTACACGAAATGTTTCAATATAGTCAAGTCTAGATACTAAAACTAAACATTTTGGAGCGTACATAATGCTGTGATGCGCAATAGCTGGTAATGTTTTAACAACTAAACTGCGACTATCCCCCTCTACAGGATCTTCTTCTTCATCTACAGGCTTACTTGGCGTTATCGACACAGTTTCATTGAAACACATGCATGCACAGTAGTGACGATTTGCATCTATGTCTGTTAATATAGATACAAAAAATCGAGGTTCTTGTCTTTCCGTGGACAAAGCCCATCCTTGCGGCTGACAAAACTGTGAAAAGTTAGGCAATGAGTGAAAATTATAATCAGATTTCTAAAGGAATTATTTAACCAACCCATTCTATCCCTTCAATAAATGGTGTGTCAGGCCAGTCTTTCTCTGGAAATCTTTGTAAAATAATGCCACTACTCGTACCACTTCCTAGGTAGTTAAAAATGAAAACGTTACTTGACAAATAAATTTAAAAATTGAATGAAAACAGTCAATCGTAGCGAAAATACTCACTTTCCTTTTCATGATGGTAGCCCACGATTACAAAGTAATCGGCTAATCGAGACATATCGGTGTACTCGTGAGGCTGAGTGGGAGTGATTGCGCTCAACATCCCACATAGGGTTCAAAGCTTGTAGTTTCATGGACCTGCTACGCAAGTGGCAGGCTTTTTCCCTCCTTTGTCGTTGATCAACCGAGTGGATCAACGGACGTCAATGAATCCTACTGTTCAAGCAGTCGTGACATATCCTATAAATGTTGGAAATTGCCTCAGGCATTTTTGGATATGTATATCAGTTTCGCTTTTAATGTCCACGGTGGATGCTTGGCTTGATCAACGTACAATGACATAGAATATTGGGATTCTGTTGAAATAAAAGATCTCGTTTTACGAACACGCGAACACGACTGTCGACGAACGACTTCTTAATAAAAAGGAAACGTCACGAACGTAACTTTGTAGGTGACTCTCCAGCCAGTGAGCGATTCGAATGAGTCTTTGTTGCAACGGTTCTTCCTGCGACGAGCTTGCATATAATATTCGTGATTTTATTTACAAATCGCCCCTCGTAGCCACACCCCAATGCTTTAATCCATAACCTTTCTAAAGTAAAGCGCTACACACTGGATGATGTGTTGGACTGTGTTGGACAGTCATTAAGAACCGTCCGTGTATAAAGCTATGGCCACGGCAAAAACACTGAGCCACTCGATGACGATGATTAGCAGAGAACCCGCGTATACACAAACATAAGAAACAAACCCAAAGAACTGCCTACGAAAAAACGAACAACAGTATAGAATACGCGCGTTCACGCACGCGCGTGCACACATGCACGCGCACGTAATACTGCAAGTGAAACGGTCGTCGAATGAAGTTAACACTCTTCACTCTACGCGCAATTCATATAACACTGTCTTCCTCTTTTATACAGTTCGCTGCTCTCGTGTATCGCTATATGACCAGTGTATGCGGAGATACCATAGATTCTTCTCCGCTAGGCGGCTGCTGAGATATATTTAATGAACTCAAAAGTGACAAGAACTGTGCAGAATCATATTCAACTTCAATCTTATTCAAGTTCTTCGTTTTCTTACCAAGGTTATGAGGTAGGATTACGTCGAACGATTACGACGGAATGGTCGTTGAGATTTTTTTTTTTTTTTTATTTACTTTAAGTTTTTTTAGAATAAACTTTATTGGATCATACGAGTATTTGTATATGCTGCTCTATGGTAAGACTGTGGATAAATTTTCATTTTACGTTTATCCATCCTATCAAATAAACGATATCTTCTAAAGATCCGTTGGAAGTGTTGTTACTATTTGGCGACGGAGAGTTGGATAAATTCTATAATTCCCCAATAAATTCTATAATTTTGTTTGTAACCGTTTACTGGGAATTACTCAAGATAATTGAGATAACAATCATGGATCGTCTGTGCTATGACGAATTTCATTGCTTCGAATAAGTCACCCGAACATAGATTCTCACGTATAGAACTGGCTTTGGTACAACGATGCACGAAGATCATCATTCATCGTTGTGAAAATAACGTACAACGACCTTATAGTTCAAAAATTCGTAAATATTCGGTTGCTAATTGACCATTTACTTCCGCATTGAGTTTTTATGCGTGTAAATACATGTATAGCTCTATTTTAAGAATTTATAATTTTAAGAAACAATTAATCTTAAAGGCAGTGTATAATCTGTCTACAAAATGCTGGAACCCTTTTTTCAACTAATAATTTATTTATTACAATTATAAGATATATTTGAAAAATAAGAATTTGAAGAAACATATTTCTTAGAAAACTAGTATTATTGCACATAACTTTTTTAAATGAAATAAACTGATTTTTCAGATGTATTAAAAAAAAAAAAAAAAAAAAAAAAAAAAAAACTTAAAACTACGTTTCAAAATATAAATATGATTAATAAGTTGAGAGCATAAAAGTATCGATAAAAAAGTTGTTTGATTTTATACATTCAATTTTGTCATGTTTGACACATGAAAATTTAAGCATTAAAAATATATGATCTTAAATATTTTATATTACATTTTTGTGGCTAAAAAAGCTAGTCAACGAATCTTAAAGTTGCATATGTCAATCAAATTTAAAATACACCGGTTTAATTTACTCCAATTAAAATGGAAAATAACATTTCTTCTTTTTATAAATCAACATTTATTATCCATATTTAGAAACAGTCATTAGGCAACAATTATTATTTACAAAACCTAGAATAATTAAAATATGTTTTTATTAAATTGATAAATTTTTGTAATAAAATGTATTCACGCATCAATTTGAGAATGTGATTCTTAATTCTTTATTAAGATTAAAATAATTGTGCACGTGTATCCTCAAATACGGAAATTTTCTAATAATAATGTACTTCTATTTTTGTAGTCTCAAAATATACTTATATTCTAGTACTTTGAAAACATTTATTGTACATGATCGGAAAGTTTATTTTTTAAGAAAACGTAATACTATAGAGTACAAATTTATTTATTGAAAGTACAATATTAAATTAATATTATTCAGAATTACTGAAATATTATTGATTAAATATATTTTAAATAAAATGTAATAAATATAGGAAAGTATACGTGTAAAAACTAAAAGTAAGAAACGTTTTAATTTAAAACAATAATTATCTATAAACTTTGTTTTTATTATGGGTTATTAATTTTATTCGTTTATTTATTTTTATTTGACGAAATTTATAATAATAATAATATTTTGTAATATAATATTGAATATTTAATATCGAAAATATTATTGACCATTTCTGTATTATGGAGGTCACGCAGTACTTAATCAATCTTCTTAACTTTCAATTTTAATTCAATTTAAAAGTTATGTAGTTAATAAAATTTTTAGTCATAGCTAAATCATATTTGGTACCTTCTTTAAACTCGTTGAAATTTCGAATCTGACAGACTGTTGCATTATATAAGTAAGCCTGATACGAAAATTTTGAATTTTAGAAGCTTATTTTACAATCAATTGTTGTTATATTGTACTTACGTTGGCCTTACGATATTATGCGCTTTCGCCAATGTACGCGCGAACTTATTGTTTGAAGACATTTTAAATCTCACAGTAAACATCTTATATTTCATAAATATTTTCGTAGTGAAATATGATTGATTTTATAAAGATTTTATAAACATTTGAATAACAAAAGCTTTTTGTCATATTATATAATATTATTAACTTGAATTCACTTTTTAAATGCATTATTATCCGTTGATAATCGCAATTTAAAAGTGAATGAAAAAAACTTAAAAATAATTTAAGAACGATAATCGCGTATTAAAAATACTACTTTCAATTATTATTCTACAACCAATAATTGTTATAGTATTATGTGTATATATATTACAATGTAATAATGTTTATCACAACCGATAAATTATTATTATATTCAAATTATTTTTTTATGTACAATGAAAACCGTATAATCAATCCTATATCTTAACGAGTATCAAGAATAAACTCAAGATTGAACTAAAATCGTGCAACTTTCATTTGCGCTTGAAATAAATTTTTTCGAACTAAATACATTAATAATAGTGACATTTATTTACAAAGAATGGACACATGCAAACAGCAAGAAAATGCAACGTGACACAGTACGTAAAAAATACATGAAATCGCTAAGTGAAAGGGACTATATCGTTTCAAGGATTTCAAGGAAATAAGATAGTAATCATTTGAGAATATTTTTAGCGCAGCTTCGAATAAAAAGAACGACAAAATGTGAGGTAAAACTTTGTTGAGAATACCACGCAAAACCTGAAATAAATCGTTATTAATAATATCATTCATCATTAAGTCGTATATATCTATTATTCATTTGCCTAACTGTATGTGGATTTTTTATGTGGTAAACGATAGCTCTGGAAATCCAAATTTTAAAACCGTTACAGTTCGATTAATTGATTTTAAAAATATGTCTTTTGTGTTAAAATAAAAAATACGATTCGGTTAAAATTATGGATTTATATTATTGGTTTAACATTTTCCTTTTAATTTCAGTGAAATTAAATTATTACATTTTGACATGAAGCATAATTTGAAAAGAGAAAAGATGATCTCTTGCTCGATAAAAATTGTACTGCAAATTGTCGAAAGCTACATTGAAAGATGTACATCTGAATAAAAAGTTCTAACATTAACAAAATGTTGGGAAACAAGCTGAACAAGCCTTATTTAAACAAAAGTTAAAGCTGCCACTCAAACAATAAATATGAAATAACTATAAAAACATTTCAAAATTAACTATGTATCAAAATCTGACAAGTTAATCTTTGACTACTACATTTCAATTGAAATTGAGAACAAGAATTTTGATACCATATTCGATAAACCATAAATAGTTGATTATCGAATCGGAATAGAACCGATAATGTAAATGTTTTTAGATAATAAATAAATGAAACACGATTTCAATATAAAAAGTATTACATACTGATTCCATTAAGCAAGTCTTTAAATTTCAGTCATTCGTACCAATAAGACATCTTCATTATAACAGCTGTTGTACAAGTTTTAGATAAAAATCATTAATTTTTCCTTTTCCAGAATAACCGAATACGCGTTCCAAAATTATTTTTATAACAGAAAATTAGTAGATATTTTTTAAGTCCTATACTTCGATAAAAAAAAACTTTTAATACTATTTGCATTGATGCTTGGTACTAACGAAAATCATTCAATTATTTTATAATATTGCACATATTTGAATCATGTTTGATAAAGCGGTTGTGTATAAATTATATAAAAAGCGATAAATGCCTTTATATAATTTAATCATTTCGTGGCTTTTTTATTTTACTTTACAAAAATTAATATTGCAGGGAAGTTGTTATTGTTCCTTTCATAAAGTTACGCTTATAAAATGACGATCAAGCTTTTGCAATAACAATCAAATAAATAATAAATTTTAAAAATGAAAAAATTATCAGTATGATTCGGTATCTTGATATACAGCAAAAAGGGAAATATTTTTTATTTATTTATATATTTTTAAGCAATATTTCTTAGCATCATAAAAATCGCGTCACGAAGGGATGAATTAATTTCTTTTTAAGTTCGCAATCCAAAAATTCTACCTCTGACAGTAAGATAGTAGCCACTGGAATAACGAAGCAAATTGTAAGTGTAAATGGATGGATATCGCGTAATGATTAAACCGAAAATAAATTCTTTGTGTAAAAGTAGAGTAATATATTTTATATTACTACTTTTGAAATCTATTTTATTAAAAATATTAGGAGCTGAACTGTGTGTAGACTATAATAATTTTAATACTCGTATTGCTTCTCTTAATATATCGTACAACATTTTATATTAAGATATGCATCTTAAATGTTTCCTTTATCTTATCTTTATTAATGTTATGAAAATAATTACTTTCCATTTATTTACTTTCCATTTATTTAATTTTCATTTAATATACAATAAAATAACGTAATAATATTTGTTGTAGCAAAAATTGTATAAAATGAAATTATATTCTTATTTCATTGCTGAATGATTTAAATTAGGAAAAATATTAAGAATTCTATTAAGATTTAAAAACTTTTTATTTTTGAGTAATTACAGAATTTAATTTTTTAAATTACAATGTTGCCTTTTTCTCAAATCAAAAAATACAACATGCTTTTTATTTTACATTTATTCTATCTCATATGCATAAATTTTGCATAATTAAAGGAAGAATTTTTTTATTTATCATTTGATTATCTTTTTATACATCAGTTTTGGAGATTTTTTGTTTTTTCGATAATGTTTTATTGACGATTGACAATTATAAAAATAAATTATAATTAGATAAAAATTGATAATTTTTTGTTGAGATATGTGTTTTGAAATTTATATACGAATAAATTAATTCTGATTGTTTAATAAATGCTAAGTAAATATTCCAAAGAAATTCATATGTATCAACTGAAAGTATTTTTTTCAAATTATGTAATATAACTATAGATGATGTAATATTTTACCAAAAATTTAATTATTATTGATAAAGAAAAATAATTGCGTCTAACCAATCTCAACACTTTTAAATATGTATTCATTATTAATTTTACTGAAAATATTTTTTTATAAACGTTCTATTGTGAATCGTATAAATATTTTAAGCTATCTTTTATTGCACTTAACTCGAATAAATCCTTTTTTAATTTACTTGAACAAATAAAAAGTATAAAATTTAATAAATTATAAGACTAAATTAAAAATCGTCGATCTATCTCTGGCCTCTGAATATTTTAAATTATTCACATAGACAAGGTTTTACTTACACGTGCCAAAGTCATTAAAAAATGTTAAAATTAAATTTCTTAAAAATTTTACGTAGGGTTTAAATGTTTAAAAATTTTTTTTTGTGGCATAATTAATTTGAAAAATATATTTTTATATTATAAAAAGTAATAATTTTATATATATATATATATATATAATATCTTCTATACAAGTTACTAAAATTAACAAGTCTCAATCATAAATTATATTAAAAAAATTTAGAAAACATATATACTATAAATGGTTATAAAGTAAATGACATTCCCGATTAGAACCCCGAAGATCCAATGATAAAATTAGTGTTATATCCTACAAACTATATATCGTCAAGGATTTTGAACTAACCATTAGTATAAACAAGAAATTCATAATTATCGACATCTATTTTTAAATACTTACATATAAATACATAAATTGTGAGTCTTGTAAATAGCTTTTGTTTAAAGTTAAAAAATACCAGTTTTAAACGTGTTTTACGTATATGTAATTAAAAACAATTGTTTCAATATGACTTATAATTATTATAAAGATTCATTAACATAAGAATGTTATTCCTTTCTAGATTTATCTTGTTATATTCTGATTTACTTAAGATTTAATTAATTGAAAATTGCATCTAATGAAATGGCTTTTGGCATACATTTTTGATAAACAACTCATTTCTATCTTTTTTTTTTTTTTTTTTTTTTTTTTTAAGTAAGGATCGTGCCAAAAGCTTAACATCTAATGTAATCATTTTAATACGTCACACTTTAGTATCCTGAAAATCTGTGTAAAATCTTATTCAAACTACATATTTTTTTTATTCTTCAAGTTATTTTTTCAGATAAAAAATTATCACGTTTCTATCTTTTTATTAATTTTTTAGTATTTGAAAACATTATAATTTTTTTTTTTCAGAAAAAAACGAGAAGCCATTATTAATAATTGAAAAATTGTTGTAAAATTAAATTGTATTGAATATCTAATAAATGTTTATGTTCGATAAAAATTTAGCGCATTTCTTAGTTTCATTTTTTATTTTCAGTTTATTAAAACCAATACATACAATTAATCGTACGAATATATACTAAAAATTTGGCATTTTATTTTTTCATTCTTCTTTTAGTTTTCATATATTAAAAAAAATACAAATATATATGTATATATATATATATATATACATACACATATATGTTAGATAGAATATAGAATTTAAAAAATTTGAATACATAGTTATTGCAATATATTATAGAAATGTCTTCTTTTTATTATATAGTATGGCTAACGAATGCTTTATTGTTTCCGAATCTTAATTTTTAATTTCTACATTTTCATATCTTGATAGAATATGGATATGGATACAACAGATTACCAGTATTTTTATCTTAGTTATGAATAATATTTGATTTATCTAATTTTATCAGATATGAACATTTCTATTATATATTTCATATAAAAGTTTTTATAGAATTTTATAATGCAAAAATAAATATTCAACAATAAGTAGGTAAAAACACGTTTTCTTTTATTTTGTTTTAAAGGATTATTATATCATATAGTTGAATGTTATGCTACATTTTTTCCTTTTCTCAGTTAATAGGCATCAGAAAGAAATATTACACTTAAATTTTCTTACTCAACTGTAAATATGAGAATATAATTTTTTTGATCAACTATCTAATTAAATGCAATTATATCGCACTTACCTGTAATATGATAAAAAATTAAAGTCTTTATTGCTTATTCAATTCGTATTATAAGAAATTCTTGAATATTAAATATTCAAAACGCATTTAGATATTTTATAGATAATATTTTGAAGTCACAGATAATTGTTGAAACTTATTTATAATATATTAATTTTATCATACAAACAATAAACCAATCGTGAAATCACGAATTCTTGCTTGAATCTAAAACTATCGATTTTGTTTTCAGCGCGCAAAATATATTATTTCATTACTAATTCGAAGACAAAGTTCGAATGATTTATACATTCTAACGGATTCAAAATTTAAATAAATTCATTTTCTTCAAATTTTACTCGATAAATTCCTATTTACTAAAAAAACAAATTTTGCATATAAGTAAAACTTTATGAAAATATTCTCAAATTTATGCAACGTATGATAATGGTGTATAATAGAGACATTCCGTATTTTTAAACATTAAAGTTTATAATAATTCGTTGATTTTGAGTTATGTCAAACGTACATAAACGTCGAATTATATGCGATTGACACTGACGTATTTGATTTCAAAAGAGAAGAGTCGCGCATACTTGAATACGCACAATTTTTCCTTTATGAAAAATAAAACATCATCAGTTTTGAAATTTATTTTTTAAACATAATAATAGGTAAGCATTTTATTAGTATTTAATATTTTCAAATAAAAAATTTACAAAATATTTATTATCAGTTGGAGCTCCGATTTACTTTCGTAAATAATTCAAATTGTCTAACTCAGATCCTTATCTTTAATATCTTCTTTTTTTTTTTTTTAAATTTTAAAGCTACTGTTTATACCAAATTCTGAAATTCTGTAGCCATATCTGAAGCTGTTGATTAAAAATTTGATATATATACGGAACGATATAGCTACCAGTCATAAGACGACCATTTTCATTTAAAAATTTACAAAATGGCAATGATAATTGCAATGGTGATGTAAATAATAATATTAATTATTACAATAATAAAAATTATAATTATAATGATATTAAATAGAATTACCAGTAAACTCTGAAACAATGCGAAACGGTCATAACATTATATAATATCCGATTATTTAAATGTACAATACATCTCATTCTTCTCTACTTTACAATTTTCACCGAGTAGAAACGAACAATGTAGCCTTCGATAAATTAAAAAGAACTATAATAAACAATTATAATACTAGCTATTATTCTTAAACTATGGTAAATTTTTAACATCACAATGAGCACTTGAAGTGATGTCCATTTTCTATTGACTTTTCGATTGTTAATTCTCATCTTGTCTGTCTAGACAGACAGAGCGAATAAGAATTTTCAAGTGAAGTAAGAAGCAAGAAATAAGAATTAATAAGCATCTCGAGATTAGGCTCCGACCGATAAAAAGTGCTCGAAACCTATTAAATTATACGGTCAGTTATAAAAGCTTTTTATTTATTTTCCAAGTGTATCCATTCGCGTGGTGAAAGAAACAAAAATTTGTTTTGCAGTTACATTACGATTCGAAAGGAACGAAAAAATTTTCCAAGTACAAAATTAACAATAAAAAAGATCAACAACGCTTGCCCGGGTTTCAAGCCCCGTAAAAAAAAAAAAAAAAAAAAAAAAAAAAAAAAAAAAAAAAACAAGTCGGCCCTCACATCTCCCTTCATCCGCCTAATAAATTCTAGCTTCAAAATAATTAATTACAAGTGTTGCCACTGGCCGGTCACTGTTGTGGAAGTCTCGGTGACCCTGGCGATGGCCTCGTACAAGCCGTGCCCGAGCCACATTTGATTCAACCTCTTGTACTTGTCCTTGCACAGTTTGAGGGGGTTTCCCCTATGCAGGCCTTGATCGGTCTCGCCGTACTCATCGAAGTAGGGAGGACAGCCGTAGGAGCCTCTGTTCGGACTCCGCAGAAAGACGATCTCGCAGTCACGTACGCGCAGGAACACACCGACGCCGGCGCCGCACTCGCTCGCGTGATACGTGCACGCGCCCACCATGACCTTGTTAAGCTCGATCTGGCAACAGTAGCTCTGCGAACAGAGCATATCCCCACAGATGAGGCACATGGTCGGGTTGCGCGAGTCCTCTTTATCGCTGTTCGGGCAGATGAACATGGACACGGTGTTCATGAGCTCGCTATAGTCCTCGGGAAGCTCGACCAGCCGGTTAATCCGCAGGGGTTCCCGCGTCGTCTTCTGCCGCTCGGCCGAACCCGCGCGCTTTGCCCACTCCGCGCACAACTCGAGTATCTTGTCCGAGGCGAAGAGCTCGTCGCAGCTCTCGGGCAGGCCAAGGTAGCGGCACATGTTCTCGTATGTGTCGCCGTCTTTCTCGGTGAGCTCGATTGGCGCAGGCACGTCGGTCACGTAGTGGAAGTAGAGGGCACAACAGCGCAGGAAAGGTGCGCAGCAGTCCTTCGCGCGTCGCCAGATCTCCGCGGCTGACAATCTGCCGCTGCAAACGCCAAGGACCTTCATGAGGGCAAGGAGCGCACCGGGCTCGCTCGTTTCCTCGTCGTCCACGTCCATTGTCTCGTCCTCGTCGAACTTCAACGTAAGGAGGATTTTGACGACGAGGGTCGTGAAGACGAGCCTGAGCGCGTGCTGCTCGGCGACGTTGCCGGTGATTATCGAATACGGGTTGTCGGTGCGGCTGCTCAGCAGATTCGAGAGGGACGACAGTAGCGTGACGAGCATACCAAATGGATCCCAACTGAGAATGCTGAACTCGCTTTCCGGATTGCGGAGGAGACACGCGAGGCAGTTTAGAGCGTACTCGGCGATGCTCTCGGCTCCTGTTTGGGAGCTGGAGCTGCCGACGTTGCTCGACCACGTCGAGCCCATCACGGCCGAAACTCTCGCCAAGCCCTCCAGACTATCGCGTTGTCTAGAGGACAAGGACCCCAGCAAGGGCTTTTCCGTGTCTCGCAGGAGAAACTCTATGGCGTGGACGGTATACGCGGTCGATTTCCATGCGAGGAGGGGCACCCGTGAGTCGCCGTCGTGAGGCTCGCAGCCCAGACCCTTTGTGTACGTCGTTTGTGTAAACAGCTGAATCATCTCTATTAGATTCTTGGAGAGCTGAGGACCTGCTTGAGCGTAGAGATCGAGTAAAGCTTCGCCGTCGGCACCGCAAGACTTGATTGCCTCGATCGGACAGAAGATGAAATTCGGATATCTTTGAGTATTGTTCGCATCCGCGTCGGCAGCAGCTGATTCAGTAATAAAAAAAAAAAAAAGAAGACATTTTTTTTTCATTTCGACTGTTTTCTTTCATTCATAACACTGGCTTAAAATTGTAATTAAAATTACTTGTTTTAAAATTGACAAGTTCTTTGGAAATTTTTAGGAGGGACCTTACATTTCCATGCGCAATATGATTCATTCGAGAAGTTTGAAACAAATGTAAGTCAAACGACACAATTTTAAAAATAAATAATTAGCATCGCTCGTTCAAAATATAATGCTTATGGCTCAAAGCCACGAGAAGTACGATTTAAATAATGGATGAGCAGTTGACTTATAATATGGAAATTACGACATAAAATTAAAAAAATGTTCGTTCTATTTGAACATTTAAGTTTAAAAGCAACGCAAAATTTGCGAGACAATTTTTGTCGACCAATTAAAGGAAATATATACTTTGAGCCTTATAAGCTTGTTATAATATTGTACTTGGTTAATATCTTTACTTAAATTTGTATGAAATTTCGAAGAGAATCAAACGCAGCTAAATAAAAAAGAAACGAAAATCAGTCGCTTACTTAATTCTTGCTGAGATAGGAATTTACAGTATCGGCAGTCCTCGTCGTGAGGTGATTTTTGAGTATTATCGAATGCGTTGGCGCCCTTGCACTTGCAGACTGCGCTCATGATGTCGAGCCATTTGTCAAAGGTCAGTTCGGGTTGCTCGATGGGTGTGGGTTGGAGGGTTCCGAGTGACGGAAGGAGCGGCAGAACGGTGTTGCTCAAGCACTCGCAGAGCGGACATAGGTACTCGTGCTTCTCGACGTCGAAGCTTGCGGGCTGCCGTAGCCGGTAGGGCCGTCGGTTCTCCTTGGCGAGTACGTTGTCGAAGTACTTTTGCCAGCAGCTCGCGTGCATCACGTGACCGCAGGTGCTCGTATGCGGCGAGGCGCCGAGGAACGAGGAGAGGAAAAGAGGCGTCGTTTCGGCGATGCCTCGCTGCTGCGAATCCTGTTGCTGGCAGAGTACGGTCGATTGCTGGACGAAGGCAGCCAGCACCATTGCCGGCTCGTATGCCTTCACGGCTTGGTCTTCTTGGCACAGTATACAAGTGTAGGATTTCTCGAAGCAGAAGCGCGTCGTTTGTCGGCGACCAACGGCAACCGAGCTCTCGTCAAGGCTCTCGCTTAGGTCCATCGCTGAACCGTGTTCGTTCGAGCCTTTGGTGCCGACGTCCAATGCTGCTTCCTCGAAAAGTTTCGCGTTCTTCTTCATAAAGTGCTTCTGCATCGCCTCCATTTGGGCCATTACTTGGGCGCGCTTCTTCGCAGCCATTTTCATGCGCCACTCTTGGCTACCTGTACACAAAACATTGTTTCCCTTGTAATTTTTTTATTATTTCTCAACGTGAAGAATGGCTGGATTAGCCCAACGTTACGTAAGCGCAATCGTCACAAGATATCGACATTTAACGGATAATATCAAATACTAACAAACCAATTACATTCTACAATAAGTACAGACGTATAAGCAAACAATTAATATCTAATTCTGATAATCATAAGAAATTTTGCAAATCGTTAGCGCGATCCTTAATAATACAGCTAAACAAATACAACATTAGTTTGGAATAAACGTTTAATATGTACCGATAGAAAAGTTGAGCAATATATGCATTACTAAAATTCTCGTAAGCGAGTTAATGATAAGACCTTGTCGATGGCACTGACAGGTTAAAATTCTTAATATTGTGCAATTTTCTCGCTCAGAAAATTTATTAAAAAAAAATTTGTTTGCATTTCTAATTTAATTGAGCGTTAATTTTTTGGCTCCGTATTCTCATAAATTTTTTAGACAGCCATTGTTCGTACATTTACAATACATACGATTACAAATCTACAAAGAAGATGAGGTTCATTTGTCGTTGCAATGGGGGGTGGGGTGGGGTGGGGTGGGGTGGGGAGGGGAGGGGAGGGGAGGGGATGGGATGGGATGGGAAATAACCTAGATAAATATTGAACAAAAACGAAATTAACCCTTCTCCGTTTTCTCGGTGTCTTCGGTCTCGTTGGCCTGCGTTGCGGTAGTAGCCGGTTCGACGTCGGCGATCGACGAGCCAGCGACCTGCCTATACTTTTCGAGCACCCAAGTCAGCAAGTCCTTGTGTGCGTCGATTCTCGGACTGTTGTAGAGGCTCTCGAGTAATTTGTAAATGTCCCACTTGGTCGCCCTCTCGGTGAAGGCGAGGAACGGATAATATCCGGACTCTTGCTCTTGCAGGGCGTATCCGATCAAGTGTAGAATCTTGTGCACTTGTGGCTCGGAGAAACTCCTTGCCTTGAGATCGAGAGTCCTTGATATGACGGTCTGCATGATCGACAACATGACGTCGCACTGCAAGAGGTTCGCCACGAGGCTCGCCATCTCCGTAAGCCGGGGGAGCTTTGGTGGTGGACAGCACTCGAGGTCGCCCGCGGTCTTCCGCCTCTTGCGTTGCGCTTCCTCGGATTTGCTGAGCTCTTCTTTCGTGTAATGATAGAAGAAGACGTTGTACTCCGAGTAGAACTCTGGTTTGAGTTCGTACACGCCCTTGCCGGCAGAGACGACCTGGGGCTTCTTGAAGTCCGCCACCTCGTTTATAACTCGTTCCATGCCGGTTTCGTGGTGCACGTCATCCGGCAACGTCTTATTTAGCTCCGAATGTGACAATGGTTTGATGCACAGCTGCTGGATTATCTCGCGTTTCAGGCAACTGTCCGCTGTCACTCGACCCACGCCCGGGACGTATCGCTCACCAATTATTGTTATGAGCAGCGCTGGAAGAAAAGACTCGATTAGGATCAGAGGTTCTTATCGTCAGTAGTAAATAAGAACGTAAATTAACGATGACTCTGGGATACAATTCCTATAAAGTAAAATGGTTCTTGGTACGAGTATAAAGGCTGACCGGTTTATATTATTATGCGAGCGTCTCGTCCATTACTTCCATTACTATGATTCTTTTCTAAGTCATGAGTTCCGTGGATACTCGAGTACATAAGGAAAGAATAATGCCAAAGATGTTTCCGGAGTCGTTGATAGTCTTGCTGATAAACTAGTTGATTCCATGGATTATGCAGTTGCTTCTTATTTTTGCGTATTTTTTCCGCTGAAAATACTTAATACGCAGTTACAATACAGTTACTACTACATGTACTATTGCCAACAACAACAATATTAACAAAAAAAAAAAAAAAAAAAAAAAAAAAAAACGCTGTGCAACAACAATGACGACGACGATGGTGACGGTGATTATTGTACATTTCGTAGAAATGCATGAATACAAAAACAAAAATAACGATTAATGTAGGAAGTAAATTACCTAATCATAAGTTACATGACATTTATACTCCATATGCGTTACTGTAGGGATAATTGACTTATTCTTTTAAATACTTGGTTTACATAATTAAACTTGCAAATAAAAGAAAAGCACGTAAACTTTTAATAGAAAAATCATAAAACAAATTAAAAAGGTACTACGAAGACAGTATTTAATCATACTAAAAAGAAGCAGCACTCAACAAGTAAAAGCTCAAATTTCTAATGTCGGTAATACATATAAATATGTAATGGAACTACAATTGATACAAAACTTAAAAAAGTTTTTGAAAGATATTATGTTCACTGATATAAACTTTTTTAAATATCCAAGTTAAGTAAAATAAATACATAAATCGTTCATTTTATGAATGTTGAGAAATTCGTTTTTGTTTTTCATATTTTGGCTTGTTATATGTTTATTAGTATTTATTAAAATTTCAACCATAACATTAGTTTTTTTCTTCCTTAAAATTTACCTTTACCTGTATCTCTACGAAAAAATTTAGCTTGTAAATCGAATAAATAAGTATAAGTTTCGGTAAAAGGATTCCAAATTTTGAATGAAACGGGATGAGATATAATTTTAAGAGTTTCTTTTGCGTTATAATGTAAATATTTACTTATTGTTAAAAATTTTTTTTAAGTTAATAAAGTCCAATGCATTGGACAAATATTAGAGCCTGAAGATTATATATTTCGTTATTTTTATGGTTTAAGTCTTGAATAAGGAATATCTTGAAATAATTAAATTTCTAACCAGGAAACAAAAGTACAGAAAAGAAGTTGGAGTTTGTTGAAGTTAAATTGATTTTGAAGACTATTTATTCGAAATATAATATAATAAAATATAATAGAATAATTGTAAACGTTAAATTTGGTTCACGAGATAATTACACGTTTGTACGTAGTACAGACATCTGTTTTAACTTAAAGCGTAATTTTTGCTTATGCATTCGACAAATACTTTCCCGATAACTTCATTTCTCAAATAAAGAAAAATTTGTTTAATTTTGGTAAAAAATGTTGATTTAGAATGAAGCATCAATGTTAGAATTAAGATTATAATGTATAAGATTGCCAATTTCAATTCCATCCAACGAAGTTGACACTATTCCTCTTAAGATAATTCTAAAATGATAGTTTATACATTTCACACTTCTGAAAAGTAATTCATTTTGATAATTGGCTTTTACTAGTTGTAATATTAATGTGATATCAAGCGTTAAGTCGACTTTAATTCAATATTGAAATAAGCGCCACTGTGTATTATCATTTCTGACACTGGTTACACAAGAATAATAAGTCTAATAATGTTTGCTTTGATATTTAGTTCTATTTGAAACGTAAGCCTTTGAAGAAATATTAAAAATGACTTTACACGCGAAAGCTTCATCAAATAAAATTTCCTTATCGTTAGCACGTTTTTGCAAATACTCGCAGAAATCGCAAGTTCAATTATAAAAACATAATACAGTCTAAAACGTGTTATTTATCATGACTGTTCAATTTAGTGAACTTGAAAAAACGTTGTCTGTCGATTGTCTATTTTCATACAACGATTAATTGGAGTCTCATACGGAGCTCAATCGACAATTTATTACGCTTATTTTTCAGAGATCGCTATGACTCATTTTCACATCCGGATATGTGTCTTTGTCTTGCGTGCGGATGGAATCTCCAGTGATGATAGAAGCAACAGCATGCAAGTAAAGACAAAATCGCTAGTGTCAACTCTACGTTGCTACAAGTTGAACATTTGAAGTTATATAAATTCAGATGACTTTATATATATATATATATTGAACATGCATGCAGAAGGTTTTAGCAGCTAATAATGTTCAAAGTTGAAAATGAAATCTTTGTCCTACAAAAGAGATTTTAAATAAGTCCGAAATCAATTTTATCTTTTTCGCCAATGAAAAACTTCCGTGTGGCTAAGATTTTTTTATACTGATAAATAACAAATCATGTTGACATAAACCTGTGGCACTGAGAGGGTTAAGATAATTTGAAAATGAATGATTTCAATTTTAATTGTTGTTTAGTTTATATTCATTTTTTTATCGACAAAAACGTCTTTGCAAAATCGCACGTCTACACGAGTGGGTAACGTATGAATGTATATATATGAGTACGTGTGCGTGGGTTTGTCTGCCTCGATAATAGTCGTGACAAATTTTGATATTCTAGATAATATAGTTTACCTAAAGGTACGTGCATACGTAATACACGTGTGTGCGCGCGCGCGTTAACTAATTAAAGTTTCAAAAATAATTTTTATTTCTTGTGTTTTTAATTTTTAATGACTTTTAAACATTTAAGACATCGTTTCTTTCAATTTCTTACAGTTATATATATTTCTGAAATTTTATAGATACATAAAACTTTTACTTTTGTTAAATAATTGCTTGATCTAATATTATTATAAAATAAATAAAGTAGTTAAATAAAGTAGAATAATAGCTTAGGCGTATAAAAACACGAAAAAGGCATTATCACTAACTATTAAAAATTTCTAAGATAATTCAGGCTTCGTATATCTTTAAATTAAAAAATTACGACAATTTCAATTTTGTAAAAGTAAAGTAAGTTTACGTGTACTGTGAAAGTCCATCATAATAATAAAAAAATATAAGAATCATACGAAACAATACTATTTGAAAATATCGAAATTATACAAAACGAGTGCTAATCTGAATAATTCAGTTGGGAATAAACATAACCGTCGTAATACCAAAAAAAGTCTACACGCGTATATTATCGTTAAAAATTGTTTTTACTTTCAGTTCATTCTAGGAAACAAAATTGATGCAACTATGAACCATTTTATAGTCAAAACAATTTAAATATGTGAAAGATTTCTGTAAAAGATTTTCAAAGCGTAGTCTTGAAAATATATTTTTTCAAAGATAATATAAGATGATATGTGGATTTATTCGGAAAAGTATATTCATACTTTTTAAAAGTAATTGAAGGTTTGAAACGAACAGATTGTTTTGGCGTTTTTACTTTCAGAAATATTATGATTATGTTGAAATATTATAGTTACATTGAAATGGATTTTTTTGTCGTTATTCCAGTATGAGGAAATAACGTTTTTGGTTTTTTTTTTTTTTTTTTTTTTTAAATCTCGACATATGACCAATGTTTAATTTGTTTTTTATCTAATCGTTTAAGAGCTGTCGGTTGCTAATGAATGTTTTATATTCTGTTAGAAAAATACGACAGTCTAACAAAAATGCACGGCAACCGTTTCAAAAGTAGTAGAATTAAGTGTATGATAAATTTTAAGCGAAAAAGGCTTTTATGTCATCTTCCTATCTTAAATACAACTGCAGTTGTAAATATACCTAAAAATTCCTCGACGAGATTGATGGTTTGTCGGATGCTGTCCTCCTCCCAGGTTTTAAGCAGAGCGGTCTCGAAATTCTGCTGGGCCCAATTAACCAAATTGAACTTATTGAGTATGTGAATGAGAAATTCGTTGCTTTCGATGAGAGCTGCCCCAGCCTGCAGCAAAACGATATCCTTGTCGAGCATCTCTGTCCGGCACTTAACGTTGTGATAAAAGTACAGCTGGTGAATAAGCGAGTATCCGTTTCGCCTCCACATGCCTGCGTGCACCTGGGATATCATGGCCTGTGCCCTTAGGACGGGCTCAATTATCTCTTCAATGGAGGGTTTACTAAGAGTTTGAAACTCCGTACCCTGGAAAGTCAGGTCGTACTTCTCAAGGTGGAGGAAAAGGCCAGCCAGGAATCTGGAAAGCGGCAGATGAATGGAAACCGGCTCCGTAGATACGTCATAATGGATGCAGGAGGCGCTATGGTCCGCTACTTCGCGGAAATTAGTCGAAGCTTTACTAGGCTGCTCTTCGAGTTTCTTGAGCACAAGTCGGAAGGCCTTGATGAGGACGACGCGGTCCGATCCGCACCAGTCGAGGGCCAAACTTATCACCGGTGAGAGTTTGATGTACAGGTTGAAAGCGGACTCCCATTCCTGCTCGTATTCCATATGCTGGCCAACTTGCCTCACAACGGCATCCATCCATTGCATGCTACCCAGAAGATGGAGCAGTAGCGAAACGCCTTGAAGAAAACCGCGCCGCAATTCATCAGTCCATGTTTCTGGTTTCGCGCTCAGCAGATATCTCAGATCGTACAATATGTACTGAGCGCGTTTGAACGAGTTATTCGGTGTATTCCTCTCAAACTCCAGTTTACCAGCCGAGTTGCATCGCCTTGAACTCTCAGAGATGAAGGTATTTAACAGTATAAGCAAGGCATCGTGGTGGGCTATCAGATGGTGAGCCAGAGTCGGCACTGTGAAGAGCTGCACTGACAACGATGCAATAGAGTAGGAATGATCGTGATCGTCGCGAATGAAGTCTTTCAACACCGTACCATAATTACTTGTAAAAACGACGGCTAGGGCCTTTTTACTCTCGTACTCCGTCAACATTCCTGAGATAAAGAGACGATGCCAACACGTTCTCGCCGCTTTCCATAGCTGATAATCTCTTAGCAAGATCCCCTTAACAATAGGGATATCCGGAGGCTTAGCGTTCAGTGCAACTTCGCTAAAAATTACTCTAAAACCTTCGCAATTGCTGATAAACTGCTGTAGCCAACCGAGAAGTTTCATGGCAAAGATCTGATGTGCAACCACGTGAGCGTGCTCTACGAGTACTTTTAGAGGGCGATTGCTGTGCCTAGAAGTGAATTTTTCGATTTCTAATTTTAATTCATTGCAGTGTTGAAAACCGGAACATTTTACCACGGCTCGACCCTCTCTGTCGATATTTGTCACGTATTCTATGGCATCTCTTTGGGAGCATTTGATAACACGAGTCAATGTTAATATTACTTGATCAAATGTATGAGTTTCATCGTTGAAGAGAACGGTGCAGTATGTATCATTAGATGCCAAAAGGGAAACGGAATCTTCATTTGTGTTTTTTACGCAAAGATCTGCTGGAAGGCTAGGACTATGCTCCATTGATAATAAATCGTAACAATACTTTAAAACAGCTTGAAATGTTGCAGCTGCTCTTTCAGTCATCTCTTCTGGTAACTTATTTGTAGGAGAGTCTTTTAATTCAATACCAGCTAGATGAATTTTACAAAATGGTTCTTTTTTCCATGCTTCTGTATCTCCACAATCACAACAACCTCCACCAATTGAAATACCCATTTTGTATTTATGGTTTCGATGAGCTGATTGCTTAAAGCAATCTACGCATAAGACACACGTTGAATCCATTCCACATTCTCTACAACTGTATGTAGGCTCTCCAGTTTTGTAAACTCGTCCACATATTGATGGAGGCCTATCCAGTTGACTTAATTGCTTTAAAACTTCATTTGGATTTCCATTGCAAATAAATTCTTCTAGTGGATCGTACAAAATTTTCTGAGCCTTTTTTTCATTAAATACCCATTCTAGGCAATTGTCAGTTGGTTCTAGTCTATAAATTTTTGGAACCCAAATACGCCAATGCTCTTTAAAATGAGTGTTAGACAAAATTCCTTTACTCATTTTATCCATCCATACATTAACGCATGGTGGACTGGTATTTTGTATTATGGGCATTGTCAGAGACAACTCGACATCATTAATGCCATGCCCTTCCGTATCATCGCTTTCGTTACTCATCTTTCACTGCTCATGCAGAATTGATAATTTTACTGAAAATAGAAAATCTACAATGTAATAAGTTCAAGATTAATAAAAATTAAAACACAAAACTAAAACAATTAAGATTCATAAATTCAATAGTGACACAATGACAAATGTTTCAGAGATGGCTAATAGATTTAAAATAAAAGCTTTAAATATTTAAAAGACTTGAAATTTCAAAACATAATTTAATCAAAAAAACTTTACTTCGGTTAAGTTTGGTCTTAACTTAAGACTTTATTAATATATATTAAAAACTTTGAAAATTCTTTGAGTTGTTTTTCTACTGAAAATATTAATAATAATGTTACGCCTGATACATTAAATGTCAATGGTGAATAATTAAATATCTTTTGAAAATATTAAATAAATATTCGGTTATTTTTATTTTGATATAAAATTCAATTCTTTGTCACTTCTTTGCTCTTTATATAAAATTATAAATAACATAAGAAAGAAAAATTAAGACATTATATTTATTACAGATATTATTATAGCAGAAAAGAAATATTTTTAATAATGCTAAATTATGCTATAAATTGTACTACATTAAATCAGTAAAAATAAAGAAAAGAAGTGCATGAAATTTGAAGGTCTTAAATAAAAGTAAAAGATTTCATTTCCTCTATTAATTTATTGAGTAAATAAAATAATAAATTTGGGAAGGTTACAAGGTCAATAGTCATAAATGAAAAAAATTCAAACGAAAATTAAATTGACGGTAAAAATGACAAAAATTTTAATTTTAAATTTTTATTTTAAATCTCAATTCCTGGCTTAGAAAAATCTTGCTTCAGCAGAGAAATAAACAAAGTATGTGCCAATGGAGATAAAGTAATTGACAAAATAAATTCTTTTAGTAATATCCGGAGAGAAAAGCCAAATTACAAGATAAGGAAAACCAAGGAGAAGTATTAGTTGGAACAGAAACAGAAGTAAAAGTAGGTTATAATAAATAAGTAAAAAATATATAAGAAACTCTGTGAAAGAAAATAAGAGAATGGCTCTTTTAAGCTATTGGATTTCTACCAATGCAAACTATTTTTAGACACTTCCAAAAGTAATACTCACAGCAGAATGATGACGGAGCCAAAATCTAATAAAAAAACAAGTGTCGTAGAGACTTGAACAAGTAAAAGTAGTCTTTATTAAGGTTCCTCGTCCTGGGTATGGTTAATAAAATAGAAAAACTTAAAAAACCAAATGCTCGTTTTTTTATAAAAATGAGAGAATCAGCTGGCTCGTTCGTTCTCTCGGATAGTCCTCTTTCTCAGCTGTGCATATTCTTGAAATTCCTCCGGATGCTGCGTTCGTTCTTTTACCTGTCCGTAAATCAGTGACGATTATTGTAATTGCACTGGGACAAATTCATGGCATGATTCGTAGCCTGTGTCGTTGGCTAATCGAGAAGTCAGTCATCCTTCAACAGACCATATGCAGAAATTAATTCAAACATTAAAATTTATTATCCTTCAAAATATTTGTCGCGCACTATATAACGACTATACTCACAGCTGCTTTATTCACAATGCACAAAATGGCTCGCTCTCTCCCCACTGCTGCTGCTTTGTCTTCCTCTTCAACTTTCGCAGTGTTCTTATCTACCTCAAGTATGACGACGATGTTGAAGATGAAGTCGATAGCAACAAAGCAGCAACGACGGTGACGGCGACGACGACGACGACGACGACAGACAACGAAAACGACAACGACGACGACGACGACGACTGTGTCTACGATGACGATGTCAAAAGTCAAAACTTCGAAGGGCAGGTTATTCGATATCAGAGTATAATTCGACTTACGACAGTCACGACTAATAATTACGATTTTGCAACAGAGGCGCTAGCGATATGTAAAATGCTAGTGGTCTCGCGGCCAGTGTAGAAAGTAAAACAACTACGAAGTCACTACGGATTCCTTCTATCACTTTATTTCTTTACCCGAGTACGAGGGTTATACACGCACGAATTTACGTTTTACAATGTATTTATTATAACTCTCGCCTATGTGCGTGTATGTGCGTTGTGTGCCATGATGTGATTCTGCATGCATTCACGCGTGTTTTTTACGCATTACTACAGACACACATGCGCACACCCATGCACACGATATACCAAATGCACTGCTTGCAATACCTAAGCAAAAGGGAAAGTTTTTAAAAAGGGAAGCGCGCACCCCGTGTATGAATATGTGTACATATATATTAATGAGTATTATATGCATATGTATGTATGTATATATATATATATATATATATATATTACTGGAGCGCGCGCGCGCACACACTTACATGTGTGGACGGACGGTCGCGGTACGAGCCTCTTTGTGAAGGCCTCTGATTGGTCAATACGTAAGTTCTACATACTGCTGAATTCATATGCATTTGGGCAATTTCACATTCGCATAGGTGATAACATATTTGCCTACATTCCACAATATTCCATCTTTAAAAAACTTGGTCATTTAAATTGGTATTTTTAATACGTATGTTAAAATTTTAAATTAGAATTTAAATACGTATTTTAAATTCTCTAGGTGAAGTTACAATATTTCTTCTCCTTATAAGAATTTACTTTTATTACGATCAAGTATGAAGAAACAAATTTACTATATATATATATATATATATAAACATTTTTTACAATTTTTTTATATGAGAAACACATTTTTTGTTTGATTAACAATATGAGAATATATGTTTGGAAGTAGCAGAAAAAGCTATTCGAAATTCGTCAAAATTACACGGCAAATTAAATTACATCCTTAATTTGTAACTTAATATCAAGTTATTTTTACGTAAAACTTGACATTTAATTAAATTCCTATATTTGAATAATAATTCTAGTTACAGTTTTTTGAGAGCCTACACTTATTATCGTACATATAACTACAAATGTTCCTAGTTTCGGAACAAGATTTTGCTACCGTCAACACTTTAAGAATTGTTGGAGCATTTTTGGTTCCATAATTAAAATGCAGAACGTAACCTATCTAAATTCTAAATTAACTTATTGTTAAGTTAGTCAAACATTAAAAAGTTTTTTTTTTAATGTTCTAGAATTTATAATTCTAGGATTATTACAGTACTATAGTAACTTATAATATTTTTCACAATGTTTAAAAAGTAATTTAATATATGTTTGATAAATTGTGTAATTTATTTTTAACATAAATTCTATTGTATACAGCATGTATTTAATTTTATTATATATTTTGTAGATTTGATGAAAAGGATAGTGTATCTAGTATTCAACAATTAAAATCATCTGTACAAAAAGGAATTCGTTCAAGGCTTCTAGAGTTGTATCCATTTTTAGAAAAATATATCGATCAAATTATTCCTAAAAAAGATTCTTTTAGACTTGTCAAATGGTAACTTAATAATAACTTTGTTTTTTAACTGTTTAAATTTTCATAATTTTTCTTTTTAATAGTCATGATCACATCGAAATTATGGTGAACAGTGCTGGGGACTTACTCTTTTTTCGCCAGCGAGAAAGTCCTTGGATGCCAACGCTGAAACTTCTTCACAAATGTAGAGAACATTATTGAAAAATTGTGGTTTTATTTTGTTGATCAACATTTTATAACACTATTTTTATTTAATTGATTAGTATGAGACAGTCACTAGAACATTTTACAAATTTTAGTATGTAATTGATTCAATTTTTGTTCTTTATCTTCTAGATCCATTTTTTTTACCATTACAACAAGTAGATAAGGGGGCAATTAAATTTGTTCTCAGTGGTGCAAATATAATGTGTCCTGGATTAACATCAAAAGGAGCTCAAATGTCTTCTGTTACTAAAGGGACTGTTGTCGTATCCTTTTCTTGTAACTAATTGATTATTAATTTAAAATGAACTAACCATTACTTCGAAAGAGTATCTACTTTTATTGAAGGCTAATAAAGATAGAGTACAGTTCTTATGAGCAAATTGGTAGGTTCTGTAAAAATAAAAATTATTTTTAAAAAATTTTAAAATTCATAAATTTTAAAAATAATTTTACAGAAAAGTAAAATTTGTATTAAGAAATTGTTTAAAAAATATGAATATTTAATTAATAAACAATTAGATATAATGTTAAAAAGAGGAACCTTCTATGAGTATTTAATTATCCTAATATTAGATGAAAATGTATTGTATAATGCAAGGTACTCTATATTTATATATTGGAATCAATTCTCAAAATTAATAAATTAATAAAAAATAATTAATAAATTAAAAATAAAATTATGTATCATTGATGTATATATTAACAAAATAATTCATTAATTAAAAAATAATAAACTTATTTTTTTATAATACTTGTAGAAATAAATCTTAAAAAATTTTATTCAATAATATCACGAGACTAAACAGCCTAATCAAAGAAATATTTCTATGCTTCAATGAAAAGTTGGTTATTTTTTTTTTTTGTTTTTTATTATAATATTATAATATTAACTAATATTTCCTTACATTAACTCATTTTATTGGAAAATAGGCTGTGATGGCTGAAGGAAAACAGCATGCTTTAGCAGTTGGAATTACAACGTTATCAACAGAAGAAATGTAAGTATAGTGTCGTGCTTGTAAAATTTGAACGATTGAAACGCGAAGATGATAGTTATGTTAAAAAGAAAAAACTTAATTATTTTACAGAGCTCGAGTTAATAAAGGCATAGGTATAGAAAATTGTCATTATCTCAATGATGGATTATGGCAAATGAAAGCTGTGAAGTAATACATTTTTCACCTACAAAGTTATAAAAAAATAAAATTTTTACTTTTAAAACTTCATGTTTATTTATTGAAACCTTGAGAGCACAATCGATAAATTGCATCATTTATATTTTACATGATATATCAATAAAAATTATAGAATTATAATTCTGTCAAATATACTTAAAACTAGTCTTTCTAACAGTTCATGTATATCAAATTTATTCAATAGCATCAAAATTAAAAATTACTCGGAAATATGTATTTTCCACCGCAAGAAGACGCATCGATTACTTGCTTAGAGCAATACACATCTCACAATCTGCACCTTATTTATCCTTTATCATTCATTAAGCTTTTTATATGCCTGCTATACTTTACAATTACACTTAGTTAAATAAGAGTTAATAGTGGACGACTCGGTTTAGCTTGTAAATTAACGTCCGCATATAATTCATACAAAAAGAAAAGATCAAGTTAGGCATTGCCTGTCTTGCCATCGGTTTGGACATCCTGATTTTCAGATGCTCCTGCTCGTTCGTTCTCGCCGTGGACCGATGCAGATTGGTACGAGGATGTGCCTCCAGGCTGTTCTGAGCTGTTGACGGCAGTGGCACTAGAAACGGGACCCGTATTAATGGCAGGATTGCTGCCTGGACCGACGTCTCCATGAGGGCTCTGTGGATGGTAATGGGGACTATGGGGACCATGAGGACTATGAGAACCGTGTTGATGAGGGCGGCCCATGGCATGAGGAGGATATTGCGAGTACGGTTGATGGTAGTAAGGATGCGAGTACTGAGCGTAGGGTTGATGGTATTGTTGCTGTGGATAGCCATACGATGGATGGGGTGGTCGAGGGGCCAAGGGCACGGTTTGGGCTTGCTGGGGACCGCCCGGAGGCTGGTATTGCTGGGGGTAGTTTTGGTTCGAGGGAATCATGCCAGGTGGTGGTGCGTGAGGATTCGGCGATGCTCCAGGAGCGGAGTGAATAGGAGCATTCGGAGGACCCTGGTGCGGCGGCATCGAGTGGCTCGGAATCATTCCGGAAGGCGGCTGGTGCGTTGGAAGTTGATTAGCGGCGGCATTTGCCGCAGCTACAGCAGCTGCCGCTACAGCTGCCGCCGCTGTTGTCGACGGGGGTTGAGTCATTTTTCCTGGCTGAGGTCCTGTAAACAAATTTTTATAAATATCACATTATTTTTATTGTTTTTTCTTATCTTTACGTCTTGTTACAGTCACACTGTCAACATATAATTGACCTCTTTACCTGCAGAAATGGACTGCTGATGTGGTGGTACTTGTTGAGGATATGGTGTACCTACAAAAAGAAAAACAAAAATATTACTTGAAACATTTTTGTTAATTTTCTATTATTACAATTTTTATACGTTAATTAGGAAAATACATAAAATACAACGTATTTTATACATATTACTTAATGCAATATAAAAATGATAAATATTTACTCGTAAGCAATTACTAAATTTGGAAAATAATTGTTCAATCAATTTAAATAAATTCTGAAATAATCGTCTGTCTATATTTTTTAAATGATATATAATGATAATAAAAGATACAACAAAAAGAAAACTCATGACTGAACCGCGATTCAAATGATTATTACCTGCTGGAATTTGGGACTGAGTTTGAGCCATTTGTTGAGGCGACATTTGTTGCTGTTGAGGAGGCACCTGTTGCTGTTGTGGGGGCATTTGTTGCTGTTGAGGAGGCATCTGCTGCTGTTGAGGAGGCATCTGTTGCTGTTGGGAAGTCATCTGCTGTTGCTGAGGAGGCATTTGCTGTTGTTGGGGAGGCATTTGCTGCTGCTGAGATACCATCTGTTGTTGAATTGGTTGCTGCTGCTGCGATGGAAGAGATTGCTGTTGACTAGAAGGTCCTAAAAAATATACGATTTTTTTTAATTACAATATATTTATACATAATCAACAGATAAGGATTTATAACATGTTCGTATATATGTACCTGTAGGAATTTGTTGCTGTTGGCTCTGTTGTGGTTGTATTGGTTGTTGATTAGGACCTAGAAAATATTTAAAAAATTTTTTTTGTATGTTATCAAGGTAAGAAAGACTTTAGTATTTTTCGGTTGATTATGTATTAACATTTCACCTGAAGACATTTGAGGTTGTTGAGATTGCATTTGTTGTTGTTGTTGTTGTTGTTGTTGCTGCTGTTGTTGTTGTTGTTGCTGCTGCTGCTGAGATGTTACTTGTTGTGGTTGAGGAGGAATTTGTTGTTGAGGTTGGTTTTGTTGTTGAGAAGATAATTGCTGCTGTTGTTGCGAAGATAATTGAGGTGGCTGTTGCTGAGCAGATAGCTGTTGCTGCTGTTGAGATGGCAATGGTTGCTGTTGTGGTGCCATTTGTTGCTGTTGACCAGGAGCAACTAAAAATAATATATAATTTAAAATTATATTAAAGTAATTAAATTTTTAAAATGAAATTGTTGACGTGCGGCATTAAAATATTTTTACAATAAAATTTTAAGAATGAAACATAATGCTAGTTTCTAATTTAATTCAATGTTTATAACATTGAATTTAGAATTAGAAGTTGTTTGTATTTTTAACATCTTAACTGTATTTTTTCAATACCTTGCGGTATTTGAGATTGGTGTTGGGATAGTTGATGCTGCTGATAAGAAGACCCTGGGGAATAAAAATTGTGTAGAGTTTTGTAACAATTTGTGTACGTGAGTTATAAAATATTCATGAATAAAAATTCTACCAACCTGTTATCTGTTGCTGTGATTGTTGATGTGGCATTTGTTGTTGCGACATTTGTTGTTGCGGCATCTGTTGCTGAGGTATTTGTTGTTGTTGTGGTATCTGTTGCTGTTGCGGTATCGATTGTTGTTGCGTCATCTGCTGCTGAGGAGAAATTTGTTGTTGTTGAGGAGAAATCATTTGTGGTTGTTGAGGCGAAATTTGCTGAGATTGTTGTGATGGTATCTGCTGTTGATTAGATGAACCTAAAAAGAAATCAAACGATAAAATAGTTCATTAGTTGAATTATTTAGACATAATTTTTTACTGAATAATATTTTTATAAATGCTTTTTTACCTGCTGATGTAATTTGTTGATGTTGAGATATAGATTGTTGTGTACTAGGTGGTTCTGTTAATGTGTAATAAATATGATTAATGATAATAAAAGATATTTTAAATTTATAATATAAATGTAATTTTAAATACAGCAGAATAAGAGTAAAAAATATGTTAATATACCGAAAAAATATTGATAATATAAAAAGACTCATGATCAATAAAAAAATTAATTAATTTTGAATTTCAACCTTCTTTAAATTCGAAATTATAAAGAAAGTCGCTATAATGTCACAACGTAATTTAGAAATTTCTGGCTTTTATATTTGATTATATACTATACTTGGATGATATACTAATTTGAAAAAATTATCTACATTATGGGAAATACTTGAATAAATTTATAAAATGTAATGGTAATATTTGAATACCTTGTATTTGTTGTTGCTGAGAAGGATGCATTTGTTGTTGCTCAAGGGACATTTGTTGTGGAACAGAAACTTGTTGTTGACTAGACAGGCCTGTGTCATTATATAAAATAAAGTTAAATTCAAATAGATTATACATATTTTATATCAAACTTAATTTGTAACATTTAAACATAGCTGATGAAGTTAAACCTAAATGAATCTTACTAGAAGGTATTTGCTGTTGAGATCTAGGTGGTGGTGGTGGTGGTGGTGGTGGTTGAGAAGGTATTTGCAGGTGAACAGGAGCTTGCTGAGATGAAATCTGTTGTTGCTGTGATGGGATTGGTTGTTGTGGCAAGGGTATGTGCTGTTGCGGTGTAGGTATTTGTTGCTGTTGTTGACTCATGGGTCCTATAATTTATTTTATTTGACGTTATAAATTCTAAATTGTATAAAGGAAAAAAACGTTCTTTTTAATAATAGAAATTTAAATTCCTTAACTAATAAACTGAAATACGTTAATCAATGCATACTTCAAATACTTGAATCCATTACGAAATATTATTGCTTTTTAGAGGCTATTCTCTTATATTATTATCAATTTTATTTTGATAATTATCTTCAGCTATATAGATTATATTTTTTATATTAAAATAATGATGAATAGTCAATTATACGATTTTAAATATAACATACCTGGTGGCAACTGTGGCTGATGAGGTGTAATTTGTTGTTGCTGTGCAGAAACTTGTTGAGACGTAATTCCTGTAAGAAATAATTTGTCAATTATGCATTTGTATTTGAAAAATAAAAAATTATTACCTTGTGCAATTGGTTGATGACAAGGAATTTGTTGTGAGCCTTGTGGGGGTCCTTGAATTTGATGTTGATTATTCATTGTTGGGTAATTTGGTCCAGGTGTATTTCCACTTGGACTAGAATGATTTTGTATCGGAGCATCTGATTTAACTTCAATGTAAGGAGGTGAAGGTGTTCCTTTCTTTGTTTCACAAGGTTTGTCAATTTCCATCTTTTTATCCGCAGGTTCATTGTCTGGTGTCTATGAATTAACAGCATTTAGTGATAAATATATTTCGTTACTTTGATTAATAAAAATTAATACCTCTGAACATGTTTCTTCATTCATAGGTGCAGGAGTAGGAGTGGGAGTGGAATTCGGCGTTGAATCAGTAGAGGGTGGACCATCAGCTCGGTTTTCTTCAGATCCTTTAAGCCTATCTCTTCGTAGTAATTCATATTGCCTTTCAACCATTTTATTAAAAGTCTCTTCGTCAACAGCTGGTTTACAATGCTACATAAAAAAATTATTCATAATTTTCAATTTTTCGGATTATGATTCACACAGGAATAAGTCAATTAACTATTCAACCTACTTTCTTTAATTCTTCTTGAAATATTTCACTTGTCTCAATAAATTTACGTTTTTTAGCTTCAAATTTTTCTTCAATTTGCTGCAATTCAGCTTCTAATTTTTTCTATATAAAGACAATGGAAATAAAAACAGTGATCACATTAATTCAGCGATGAAATATTGAAATCTAGTTCAACTTACTTGATGCATTGTAAGCGATTGTACTTGACGCCGTAATATTTGCATTCTTTGAGTTGTAACTACTGAACGTACATCAGGAACAACAGTATCACTGAAAATCTCATTAATTAAACGGTGGTTACGTATGTATCGGGAATATGCAACGTGTTTTACAGAATATCCATCATCTTGATCTAAAAGAGATAATTATGTAAATAATAATATAAAAGTTATTTCTTATTTCAAGCTCTAATGAAATCTCTTTACCATCTTCATCTTCAGCAGGCAAAATATCAATCCGTCGATCTTGAGCACTTTGATTTTTACTACTCCCAGATGAGCGTTCATGACTTTCTCGTTCATCAGTATTTTGTTGTGCTGCACACAACGCTGCATTAGATATAAGACATTGTAGATCGAGAATGAATCTATGTCTCTACATTTAAAGCCAGTCTCAACATATAACAAAAGTGTCAATGTAATGCTGTCATGCTTATATACATGAGTCAAATGCAAATGAAATTAATTGTTATATAATTATATTTATATTAAAATTAAGAGAAAGTACACACATGCATACATATATATTTATTTAAAATATAAAAGTTATAATTAACATGTACTAATATTTTAAGCTTTAACATACCAGATTTACCTCTATTTTTGGCTGCAATATAAGCCAAATATGCCGGAGAATTATGATATGTTTTCAAACTCTTATCATATTCAATCTAAAAATTAAAATCAATTGTTTTATATAATGGTACATTTAACTCATTTATATTTGTGTATTAGCGTTAAGCCTCTTTATTTGAATTTCACAAAGAAATTAAGAAAGTAAATATGTTTATTGAATAAAGTATATAAAAATAGTTGATTAAACTTGCTTTTTCAGCTTCATATTCTTCTACAAATTCAGTTTTCTCTTCTTCAGGCAAATCTCTCCACATTTGTCCAATAATTTTCCCAATTTCCCAAAGTTTCAATTCAAGATTTTGTGCTTTTACTTGGTCCCATACTTTCCTGCTATATCTCATGTAAGGCATGAGAGGCTTTTCCGGTGGTTTTGGTGGTTTTGGTAATCGGGAATCAGCCTGAAAAAATGAATTTTGCTTATAATTTATCTATTAATCTAATTAAAAATAAGCAGGTTTATCTTGTTTAATACTTACAGGTGCATTTTTACCAACTTTTTGTGGTGTAAATCCTGGATGACCGTGAGGAGTTTGTATAAATGGACTCTGAGAATCTTTCTATAAATTATTTTAGTAAATTAAATTATATAAATTGTTTAGTGAATTCAAAAGTAAATCGAAAGATTTAATTAAACTTTTACACTTTTACATTTAATTAAAATTTACTACTTACGCTAGAGCTAGAACTGGCACCGCTACCTCCAGAAGCTCGTATTCGCTCTGTAATAAAATACATTGCAGTTTAAAAAACACATTAAAAACGCTAAAATAGTTTTTATTTAAAAAAAAATTAAAGATCTTGAAATAAATCATAAAAGAACTTACGATTAGTTGGCGTAACGATATTGGAAGTGCTAATTGACACTTGTTTATAATTAGCTGGCAACGCCATACTGATTACTGGGTACTAACGAACCGGCTAAAAATTAATTATCCTTTGCTCGATCGTTTCTTTCATTAATTCATTAATTTGATGTTTCACATGGAGTTTTGTAGTCTTGTACCGGCTGAAACCCACACGCACAATAAGGTTGAAGGGACGCTATGCTCGAGTCGTGTGTTGTATCATCAACATGAATACAATTTGACTCCATAGACTATTACTCGACAATTAACCGACAATTCGATAAAAGCTTTATTCGCTTCGAAATTTTTGTTTTAATTATCGGCCAGAGCAAAATCAATTTTCAAAGGAAGATCTTTCGAAAACGTTTTCATATTTGCAGCTCAGTTACGAAGCGGCTTTGGCACTTTGTGGTAACAGGACACGAGAAATATGACTACATAAGACACAATGAAATTATCCCCAAGTAAAGTTAAACGGCAAAATGAAAACTACTGTAATTCTCGAAACTCGATCATCGAACCTCGAAGTATGGGTAGATTTTCAATCGTTCAAACTTCAATTGTATTATTAAACAAAAAATTACGTAATTAAAGATACAAACGCATGCTCGTTAATTATTGTAACCTTAATTTGGTTTGTTATACAACCTACTACTTCTCTATAATTTTTGCACACGTATTAGTTCGCGTTTAAATCCTATATGTTTTAAATTTCATTTTTAGATCCCTTAATCTTTAAAACAACTGGATTGAATTTTATAAAAAATTAATTAGCTGTGAATGACAATATTACTCTGCATTCTGTATTTATTTTTACGAGCTGCTTTCTTTTGACTAAAATTACTATTAACGTGGAGCAGTTCACTCTGAAGTTCCTGCTTGAGCTCTGACTAATGTCATTTGCTAAAAAATGCTAAGGTTGGCAATAGTGAGTTAAATGATCAAGATTTCATCTATCGAATTTCAAGCTTATTTGGATATACCCTTATTTCCAAACTATTTAATTTATTTAAAAACTATATAAATTAAATTTGATCGTTCCAAACTTATCGGATTAATACTAAATTATTATAAAATAATAATCATTTCAATTTATAATCTCGGTGTTCATTTTAAAATAGTTGTCATCTTTTTTTCAAATTGAATGACACGTTAAGCGTGTAAGTTTGAAAAGAAAATTAAATAAATATATGTAAATATGTTAAAAATTAAATTGGCAAAATATTTATCTTCATAAAAAACTAGAATTTTTAAACTTAGACATTAAACGATATTAAGATAACTTGGAAGTTTAGCTAATAAAATAATCGATAGAAATTTATCAAATTAAACGTGATATGATAATTTTGTAGTTAGATCTTAATAGTTTAACTATATTTTGTACACGTGTGTCTTTATCTTAAAGAACAAAAAGTCATATTTATTAAAACTATGTTTATTTAAATTTACAGCTTCTTTAATTATCATTTAATAATCACCTTCTGTGTTATAAACTAGATATACATAAATAATATTACATTCGTTATTTTATATGAAAACTAACTAAATAAAATATTAATATACTTTAAGGTTCGAGCCAAAACTTATTACCACTTAAATGAAAATTTATCTTTGAAGGTGTTTTTTTCCTCTACTCTAAGAAATTAACATGTAATCGCTGGAAGTCTTGTATTTTTGCATACGCTTCTTACAATTTTTTAAATTTAATTTTGATAATTACTGTTTGTTTAATTAAGTTATTAGCGATTAAATTAACGACTTCAAGTTTCATTTTTATAATAAAAAAGAATTCAGAGTGAAAAAATTCAGTTTGATATTTGAATAGAGAGTACCATGAAAAAATTTGAAAATTAACATCTACTACTTTTAAAGTTCAATTATCCCGCAACTCATTCTTTTCGTTTATTTAATCGAGAAGTTGTGAACAGAATTATAAGTCACGTAAACGTTGATGTATGAATGATGTTTTTTAAAGATTTAGAATTGATTAGTATAGCAGAACTAATAAAGACCGCTAACATTATTCTTTATTTTATAAGTTGGCGAGTAATTAAATATTACTTCGAAAACGTTTTATTGGTGTAAAAGTAATATTACAGAGGATTAAACAAGTACATCGAAATTTATAATTGAATGTGGTAGGATCAATGCATCAGACGAGTAATCGAAATATAGCGTTTTACGATTGATTGCATTAAAAATTTAAAGTTTTGAAATATAACTTATTTTAATTTTTAAGTATTGTTACACTGATATTTAATTTATTTGTGTACAAAATTCTACTTAGACATTCTATATAAATTTTTAAGTCCAATCAATATTAAATAGAATACATACTTTGTCTCACATTACATTGTACTTTTGTAAAATAGTGTTAGTCATTTTTTGTTAAAGATAATTCTGCACAACTTTAAAGAAAAAAAAACATGAAAAAAGCTTAACTGCTTATAATTACTAGTGTTATTAAATTATAACATGTATTTAAGTTTTTATACTTCAGTCTTTATAAAACAAATATTATAAAAATTAAATTGTACTTAAATTGCTTATTATTAATTACAAATTCATTTGTTGTTCCTTCTTTGACATTAGTTCAAAATTGAATTTCTTGTAAAGTTTAATAAAAATTAAATTGCATGATGTAGATAAATAAGAACTATTATTTTACTACTTAAAGAAAATTTGTCTTTTAATAAATAAATAAATGGAATCAAATTAGAATAATTTCTATTAAATTATTATTCTATATCTATAGTAAATATTGAAGAATTAAATTTCTTCTATATTTACCTCCCTGAGCCAGACTATTATAATAATATTATATTAAATGCCAAAACTTAAAGAAAATAAGTTCTTGGTTTGCAAACGCTAAATAAAGGCAAACGGTTATGGTCTTGAATTCTTTTTGGCAATGGAAAATAGAGTTTCGAGTCATGGAATTGCTTTACTTGTACACTTCAACAGGTAGCAGCTTTGATTATTTCTACTTTAATGATATGTATAGAATGTGCTCTTGCACGATTTCATGCTCCCATATCGCTGTAGCACTGTGTAACTGCTCCACTTTCGGATATATCTCTATATTCATGGTGCATATTGTGTGTCACTGATTGAGAAACATATCTTAACCAAATGCCAACATTTTTAATTTTTATCAGTACTTTTTCGTGAATCTGTAAATATACGTTTAAGACAAAATTAATTCAAATAGCATATTTACTTATAATAAATATAAATGATTTTACACTACCTGCTTTGGAGAAACAATTTCACCAGTAGATATCTTAAATTTCTTGAGTTGATGAAGAAAATATCAAAACCTTGACTTGGCAATAATTGCATCTGGAGCAAATATTCTCATTTTATAAAGAGGAGTAGTTTTGTCTTAACTCTTTCAACTGTAAAAAAAATTAAAAAATTTTTCTAAATATATAATAAATAATTATAGTATATAATATAATATAATGTAATAAAAACACAACCACATGTAATCGTATAAGATTTTATTCGAAATTTTAATATTACTCATATTTATTTTTATCTTTTTGTACTTTTAATTATGTAAATGTTCTTATGGAAATAATTAACATTTAATATTTAATTATACGTGCATACAATACAAATTTAATATGTATAAGAAATTTAAATATTTACAGCGAGCTTTAGTTGAGTGATCATTAAGTTTAGATAAGTACTTTTAAAGTTCTTATCCTCAACAATTTGTAAAAAATCTAATAATATCGAGAGAATAAATTTTTTTAATAAAAAAAATCGTTTTTAGATTTTTTAAAAATAATCTAAAAATGGAGTCAAAAGTATATAATAGAGACCATTACCATTTAATATATCGGTATATTTAATCGGTAAAATTTAATATTTAAATGTAAATTTAAATTTCTAGATAATTTTATACGAAAAACATTTCAGATTCTTAAGTGTCTACTAATGTTCATAAGCTTTCTGTATTGCAACTGAATTACTTTAAAAAGGTAGGTTAAAAAAAACATTGTTGGTATTACGCTTATTATTAGAAATATTAATTTTATGTCATATAATAGTGTAGAAAATAAAATAAATACTATACGATCAACCCATGTTAATGTTTTTATAATTTAGTCCTTATAATTATCAAATGATAAATAAACCACGTAATATGTTAACATGCCGATATGCACGTGAAACTAACTGAAAATTTACAGCTTAAATGTTAAATTAAATAATAATTATTATCTTTTTTGTATTAATGTACAAAATACGTAAGATTTTACGTACTTCTTCTGCCTTAGCCTTCACAGCCTCCTTTTGACTCGACAACTTAACAAGATTACTTATTAATGTCAGTCAGTGGACTGCAGTCACTGCAAGCATACATTATGTATTTTGAAAACGTTGTTTTTAAAAGTTGCAGTCACGTGGTCTGCATGAGAGCGTGAAAAACATATACTATGGATTTCAATTTAAGCAGTATTAAATGTTCACATCTACAATTAAATAAGTATTGAAACTTATTTGCCATAAATTATTTTTCATTAATTGCATATAAATTAATTATTTCTTATTTAAATATCCTAGTTACAATTGGTTAGGTTACTTTACGTAAAAAACACGTGGTTTCTTATTTTTATCAACTAACAGGTATTTAACGATTACGAATATTTACCGCTTTTGTAAATAAAAATAATATTATATAGTGTATATATATTTTTTAGGGAAATAAAAATTTCTTTAAAAATGAGATGTCCTCGTGAAGTTGTTGTTACTTGTGAAAGTTCTGCTGAGAATTGGAGCGCTGCGACTTGGGATCCTTGTACAGGATCTCTTCTATCCACTTATAAGCATGCAAGTACTCTAGGACATCATTCGTTACAATTATTGAGTGACTCCTACTTAATTGCTTCAAATGCAACTAAACCTATTTTGCATTTGTGGCCTTTGAATAGTCAAACACCTATTCAATACCCAAGGCTTAGTACCCCTGGTAAAGTTACAGCATTATCCTGTTCACCTAATGGTTCATATATAGCTGCTGCAATAAGTGAAAAAATTTACATTTGGCAATCTTGCAATGGTCGATTAATTAATTCCTTTGCCCGCCATTATCAAACTATAAGTTGTTTAATATTTAATAAAGATGGATCTTGTTTGGCAAGCGGTGCAGAAGATGGTTTAATTTTTACGTGGTCGGTAAGTCAACTTGCAAATGAAAGCGAAGCAAAACCATTAAGTTCCTTTTCACACCATTCATTGCCAGTAAAGGATCTTTATTTTGGACAAGTTGGAGGTTTTGGTAGATTATGTTCAGTTTCGTTAGATAGATCTGCAAGAATATATGATATTCATGGAGGTTTGTTGCTTTTAACGCTGATTTTTGACATTCCTCTCGTGTCAGTTTGTATGGATATCATGGAAAATGATCTTTTTGTTGGTTCTTCAACTGGTCTGGTAATAAAATGTAGCCTACGAGACCCTCCAAGGGGAATAGAGCATCATATTTCCTCGTGCGATAATGATAAACTTGTAGTCTATAAAGGACACGAAAGTAGCATTACTACATTATCCGTGTCTGTCGATTGTATAACTTTACTCACCGGTTCCACGGATGGAATGGTTCATTTGTGGGATATTTCAAGTTGTCAGATAATCCTTACTCTCAAACATAAAGCACCAGTTGTTTCAGCATTTTTTGCTACAGCATTTGAAAACTTTACAACGAATCATTTTAAGCCAAGTTTGCAAGTTCGAGCTTTACAAAAAGTGTCCGATGCAGCAAATAAAGACACTTTTCTTGAAGTTTGTAGAAAAGGCGAAGATGATGCATGGTTATTAGATTTTGATTCAAAGGTAAAAAATGTACATCGGTTGAATGCAGAAAATGCAACTAATTCTAAAACTAAGCTGAAAGAAGCTCTCGGTGAAATTCAGAGATTGAAGAAGATCAATGCAGATTTATATCAATACAGTGTGAAAAATATTCTCGAAAATAAATTAGACTCTGACGAAGCGTAGAAATTATAGATGAAAAGCAAAACTGCATATGTTTAATTCTGTATATTTCTTAATGTAAATAAAATTTATTATAAAAAACCTAAAATAATTGCTTATTTCAAATTAATCAATAGCCCCTTATCTATAAAAAATGAATAAATATTTTATAGGATAAGTATTTGTTTTTTCTCTAAATTTTTCAGCGCGTGTAAGTTGATTAGATATCGAACCGAATGAAAATCATTGCTTTCTTTCTATTTTACACGAATGGCTGGAACATTATGCGCTGTCATGCAAATGAAATAGCAATATAAAATAGCAGGGTAAGTAATTTCCTGCAAAGGATGAAAGCGTTTATACGCAAAGTAGAAAAAGTCTTTTTAATACAACCTTCATTTATATGCTTAGATATTGCTCGATCGAAATAAGTCAGTTGATCATTGAAATGTTTGTTTTATGAATGATAATGGAATCGACCAAAATAACCGGTGCTTCTGTAGTGGTAATTTCAAATTCGTACATATGATATCCAAATTGCACGGACACAATGTGTAACGCCCGGTATAAAATGATTTATTGTAAAAAGTAAAATATAAATGTCTTAAAAATTAAATTTTCACAATTAGAAAAAGCACTTTTTTACAGTCTAGTTTCATTTTAGCTAGTTGAAAAACCTATCGGAGGAAAAATGGCCTTTTGATAAAAAATAAGATACTTGCAGTTAATACTAACAAATCGATAATAATTATCGCGGTTAGAAACAATTTGTCTAAAAACGGCAACATTGCATTACTAATGTACCATTTTTATCATCTATTTTACAGAAACATGAAAATACAACCACTTTGTTTGATAACTACTGATTTGCGAAAGTCTGAAAGCTCCGAATTATCGCATAACGAGAGGGTCGTCTAAAAGTAAATCCAATTACACGGTAGAAACATTGCGCTGCCATAATTACAATGCGTCCGAATAGCCGAAGACGTAGCAGGGGCTCACGAGGTGACAATCAAGTTGCACCCTCGGGGGTATCCAAGGCCTCGATGCCGGGGTATATAAAATCCACCAGCAGATATCAGTGGCACAATCGCTTGCAGTGCTCTAGTGTTTTGACAGTGCGCGAAGAAAGATGAAGAACTTCCAGAGTTTTTGCCTTTTGCTCGTATTACTCTGCGTCCATCTAGACGGCAAGTTGTATATTATCGCGGCATGTATTTGCACTTTCGTTTCAAAAGCCTTGAAATGTATCTGGAACTTTGAATTTAGAAAATATCAAATTGTAGCCTATTAGTGCGGAATAACGAAAACTTTCGCGCGAGACAATCTCAAATAGTAATATTTTTCGATGCTATGTAAATTAAATCCTTGACAGAGTAGTTGTAGCTACATTGCCATTTTGCATTTAAATGTTGCGCGGTTTTGGTAACGTTTTAGTGTAATTTAGCAAAAATTTCATCAAATTTTTATGTTAATTATGGAGCTTAAAAAGTTTGCGCGGCAACGGGAGGGAGTAATTTGTAGCGTAATATTAGAAAAGTTTTTATTCTCACTTACCGAGGTGGAATATTCAACGTGGTATCGTGAATGTCATCATTTTGAAATTTGAATTTTTAATGAATTTTAAATGAATTTCACTTATTAAAAGTGGGATTTTTTTGAGTAATCGCATCTTTAGCTTTAGATAAGTTATAGGAAAATTATTTAAAGTTGTACTAACCCGAAGGTCGGTTCATTTAAAAAAACACCGTCCATCCAGTTACTAATATAACTAACTAAACTACGTAAAAATATTGTCGAATCGCTGGCGTATAAAAGATCGCGTTTAGATAATCGCTAATTACTTTGATCGCCTGGCGTATTATAATACACGGTTAGTGTCACTTTCAAATGAAGAACATTGTATAAATAATAGGATTAGCTTATTTTATTCTCATAAAAATTTTATTTGCCAATTATTTTTCTGACAATGTTTAAATATTACCGAGACGACGCGATAATAAAAATTAAATTCTGAAATTGGAAATGGATCGTATCGTTGAATTTTCTTTTCTGTCTGCTAATTGCACTTAATAAAAGAGCTTCGACGTTCTTCGATATTCTTTATGATGCACCTAAAAGCAAGATATACTTCTAGATATAGATTAGACGCCATCCAAAGAAGCATAAAAAGTGTAAAAGGAAGAAAAAGTTTGTAAAAGTCTACCTTTACAACAGTTACAATTCGACATTGTAACTTTGCGTTACACTTAAAATTTATCGATCCATTTACCAGGTTTGGCTTGCGAAAGTATCATAATCTTACTAGTATCTTTGCTTCGTAGACGTTTTCTCGCGTATCGATTATTTACTAGAAAATATGTGTAAGCCTTGGGACGAGTCTTCGAAAGGCGCGTCTGAAATCTAAAAGAGTTTCATTGCATCGGTGTACCATCCCCCGTCAACGTTTATTGTTTATTCAATCACATTCGCTCTTTAATTGGCCGTAGATTAAATAATAACATTTGCTTAAGGAAACAAATCGAGGCTTAAGGCTGAATACATTTTTAAAATAGCCATATCAGTTTTACCGTTTCTAGCGTCGTTACTGTGAGCACATTTTTAAACGTTCGTAAATTATTGTAAGTTGACTCGATATCACCAGGATCCGTTATAATAAACCAGGATTTCGCGGTTATGAATTTTGGAAATTCATAACCGTAATTTAAACATCTTGTTCCAAAAGCGACGAAAATAATCAACGAACGTACGTAAATTTCGCAAGTCGCGATTTTAAGAAGGATTAATAGGGTTATCAAGATTATCGTTAAGATTTCATTGAAATATCGAGTCTTCTTACCATTCTTGATTTATGTGAAAAAGACGCGCGCGTTATTTAAAATTAATTCCTTGATTAAATCGACATCTTATTTAAGCGTATATTACAGTGATGCGCGAACACACAAAGATCGCGCATCATCGTTGCGTATGCAAGCAACAAAGACACAAAGACTCGCAAGTACTTGGACGTTATTTTCAAGCAATGAACATTTTTAAGTTATGAAAAATGCCAAATGCCAATCTGGCGAGGCTTTGATTATAAGATAAATGTTTGCAGGTACAACGGCCAAATCTTCAAAAAACGATGTCCAAGACGCACGCGAGTGCCTCGGTGGGATTTCAGCTTCAGGTGAGGTATTCCTTATCGGATCCTTTTTCTCTTCCGCGCATGTACCATTTTAAAGGCTAAGCAGAGTGGCGCGTCGAAGCGCTTGCCCAACGACTCGCCCAACGACTCGCCCAACGACTCGCTCTAACGGTCAGCAGCGAGCCAGAATATCGATGTTTAAAGTTGCGAAGGAAAAGAGCGGCAAAGGGGCGAGGGTGGAACGCGGAGACTAATGAATTCGACAGGCAGTCAATGTTTGCACTTTATTTGCCACCGGTGAGCTTTAGTCGCTCGATTATGCCTGACGCAGCACGTCACTGGAAGCTCGTCGCTCATTGACGCCGCAAGCGCTGCTAAAATGAAGCATTGTTCAGTAAAGCGGGGGGCTTGATCGATGAAAGATGCGCTCCCACCGAAACTCGGGCTGAAACTCAGGCTGAAACTCAGGCCGCTTCGATATTCAGCCCGTCTTTAAAGAGTCGTCTTTTCGCCCGTAAAGGCAGGCTCTTGATAATTATTCGTCGAATCGAAATTAGCTCTCGCAGGCTTTATTTCGAGCCGACGATGCTAATAACGCCGATAAACGCGCGCCCTTTGTACGCACATTTTGGAGCCCGCGCTTAGCGACGATGGGTGGGTGGGTGGGGGGGGGGGGAAGCGGGAGGATTGACATTGGAAATTGAGGTCCGCGACGAGCGAAACCAGTACTAATTTCCAGGCTGATGATATCGTCGGCCTTTATAACCGATAGCCGCTCTAAGCCCCTTCGGTACTTACGCTGCCTTTCGAGTGCCTCGAAAGCTTTGAATTCTCGCGACCGAGCCTCGGCCAACCTACACCGTACACCTTTTGATCACGCGAGTTGGCACTTGCTCGATGAGCAGATTCGCGGAAGGTTCTCGAGCTTCCGCGGCTTCAGCCCCATAAGATCGTTCGCGCAATGGTAATTAACTTGTCATTCGCTCGACAGCGTGCAACAAAAGGCTTCTCTTGTACCCCTTACCACGGATGAGTCGCCGACTAGACGCGACCTTCGACGCGAGGTCACGAAGGGTCTTTGGACTCGTGAAGCAGCCCCGGGTCGGTCGCTCCGATCCGTCGCTGGCCGAGCCCGACAACAGGTGGGCCGATGATGCCGACGAGGACGTCTGGCCTGACGGCAACCGAGATTACGGACGCTTCTCTGGGATACCGGCTTATCGCCGTCGCTCAGGTACGCACACTTCTTGAGTTTGCGCCCTTTGAATCGTCAACAGCCGCGTGTTGTGCCATTAGTTTCGCGCGATACGCGTAAGCTTATTTTTAGCGTTTATTTTTCGTGAATTTGGGACTCGCGTTGGTGCGATTAAGCTTAAGACACGAGGAAGCTGCGATTAATCGTCCAGTAGAAAATTCAAATTTACTTTTCGCGAAAGCTCTTTGCCTTTCATTAAAATGTAGCTCTGGTTAAAAAATCTGCGTGCAAAATTCTAACGCATTGCGCGACGCGATTAATGGCAGAATTTGTGCGCGATGATACAACGTTCGTGTCTGTTAATAATTGTAATCTAGTCGTTAAGCGCGTTAAAATTAAATATTTACTTATTTAAAGTAAATTAAATATTTACTCTTCGATCGTTGGGTGTGTCGTTTGATAGACTTTTGAAATATTACCGTCGACGTTGTTGCATTTAAAGCGACGCGCGTTAAATCTGTATTTAAATTAGCGAGCATCAATTTCTTTTGTCGATCATATTTGGAAATCCTGCCGCGGTACAAATATACAATGCTAGACTCGTGATTTATGCAAATGGCGGGATTACAAGTAACTTTGTTCGCTGATAATTTGTTTTAAGTAAATTTTACCGAGTAATTCGTGTTCCAAGTAAGTCCTAATTTTATAAAGGAATTTCAAATTCCAAACGATGCACTTGGGAACAATAGATTATCGACTCTTACAAAGTTTTGCTAATGTATAATAGCGGAGGCATTGAAAATACGCAAAAATATTTTGATTGCGCATGTTTGCCGCCGTTCCGAGTCTTTATCAAAGCCAAACATTTATCGAGAATTTTCCTCGCAAGAATTTAGCCTAAGATAACTTTACTTTGCTTTAATTTACAAAGAAACAATCTCTTACTTTTCTCTTGTTCTCTTCACTGGTCTGAAATAGATGTCCGAATAGAAAGTATACATCCCTTCTACGGATATCCTTCTTCTACGGATGGTTATAAATTTTCCAATGTTATGAAAAACGTACCTTTAAGGCGAACCGGGAAATTCTTGCAGTTTCTCGAGTGGCAATTCTATCTTTGTTTCAATTCTAAGAAAACGAGCTCGTTAAACGGCAGCCAGAGAGTGAAGCACGTCTAAGATATTTATATATTAGCCTTGTGCGCGTGTCGAAATGTTAAACAACGTGTGTTTCAGTTCCAGGGGAGAAAGAAGGCAATTCACGAAACGAAGAATATTATCTGCCAACTCAACGAAGAGATTACAGTACACCCTGGGCTTTTTTCCTCGTTACGCCGAGTAAGCAAAACCTGTAATAATTAGCATTATTTAATTGCGAGGTTAAACAAAATTGCTTGCATTCGACAGATTTTCAAAATGTGGACCAATTGCAAAGCATGGATAACTTACTTCCTCAGCTCGATCACGAAACAGATGGCGAAGAGTAAGAAAATTCAAGATTCTCGTTGATCGATGACGATCGCGCAGTATAAATTATTTCTTATTTCGTAGAATTGCTTCGTGAAAAATGCACTTGTACTTTTAATTATGGATGGTTACAATAAAAAAACAAAAACAAGAGTTCCAATGTTATAACATCTTTTATTACAAACTGCACTGTACATGCAGTTACGCCTTGTACGAACACAATGAAAAGTTTTCTTACAAAATTGCGCCCTGAACTGATATTTTATCGAAAAAGAAGATGTTTTGATTTGGTAAATGGAAGTAAATTTCTTTATAATTTTGTCGTCTCGCGAATGCCTCGCGAATGCCTCGCGAATGTCTCGTGAATGTCTCGTGTACGACACGAGACATCGCAGTTGATTCGTGTTTTGGACGCTTTTATGAATCTCCCGCGAAGCAACGACGATTCCTCTTTTTTAGCATCGCATTACAATGTGCGTTTCGTTTCATCGTAAATCGCGAAGTCAGCGTCCGAACACTCGAAATATTCAAATGCGCGTACATGTCGATCTCGAAAGGAAATTGCAATGCGACAACATGAAGTTCCAATCCTTTTTGTATTAATTGACAAAGCGTTTATAATAAATACCGACTTACACGTGTTGTAAGGGTGTAATTTAATTTTTTCACCTATTATGCGTTTATGTATGTATGCTTATCTATGTTGTGTCTTTATAAGCGCATGTATGATTACCTTCGGAGAGACTTACGCGCATCATGCGCACATATTGCACATTTTGGCACATATGCACGCATACGCACGCATGCGTATGGATATACATGTATAATGTAACAGGTATTTACACAGGTAGATTCAACAAATCTGTATATCGTAATTTGAGGGATATATTATAAAGGGGACAGGGGAGTAGAGATGCCAACGAATCGTAAGAAGCTTTAGAGTCTTGTCAATCGTTACTTTTTTTCTCTCTCTTAATTATTCTAAAAAATTAAATTTAAAACGACCTTTTTATGTCCTGATTTACTTTTAATGCCTCGTACAATTTTATGCTTATTAACAGTGCTAGTCCGATGAAATATCCGAGAAAAGCTAATAAAAAGGAAGTGGAACAATTTGATGAATTCAACGTTCATCAACCGAATTCTAAAAGAATTTAATTAAATGAATAACAATGCAAAGATCAATTGTACAAATCTTACATTACCAAACGAACTCGTCGACGAGCGAAAAGTATATTTTTCCGTTCCGAAGAATTTTCTCGAACTATTTGCTTACTTGTATGGAAAGATGTAACGGCCGAATTCCACAAGAATGCTTTGAAATTCTCCTTCGTTCGTTGTTTAAGTTGGGGGACGAGGTAACGTGATTTGCGAAAGATATAATTCCTCTTATCCTAATCGTCATTCGTTTCTTTATATTCGTTTCTTCGAGATAAATATTTTTATATAATTAAGGAGATTTTCATAAAGAAGTTAAGTTAATGATCTATGTACAAATGGCTTGGCACTCGGTGGCTCGCTGGTCATAATGGTAGTTGTATGCGACTGTTGGACGTGGGTAATAAATGATCGGATCGAAGGTTGGGGAGTGAGGAATGTGCATCCGAAGCTGTTGAGTTAAGCCTTATTCCTTTGTCGGACGAGAAATATAGGCAATTCAAAATGTTTTGCTCCTTACGAATATTCCCGGTCATTCCGTTTATGTCGAAAACGTAGCTCGTGGTTCAATGGTCTAAATGGTTCTTTCTTTTTCGTGGGGGAAAAAAAAAAAAAAAAAAAAAAAAAAAAAACTAACGGCTACTTAGCAATGAGGTCTACCGCTTAATTTTAATATAAGGTAACGCGTTGGAGGTCAGGTCAACGGAGAAGGGTGATGAGTCTTGTTGAGAAATCACGGAGCTCATCGCAATGAAAAGTTGTCTTACTCCTAGGTAACGCCAAGCTGACTCTTAAATATAGTAAATTAGGTTTGAATTCTCATTGAAACGTGTATTTCCCTTTAAATTGACATCTATTATCCGATCCTCATTGGATTGGTGCAATATCGCCTCAGCCATAAAACATAACTTTTACTAAGTTTTGATGCTTCAGTCAACGCTAAATGCATTCGATTCATTTTATGTCGAAATTTCACCGGTAATCGTCCTCGGAAAATGCGTACTTGGGTAAACAAATCATCTTTCACCGCGGCGAACATCGCTAAAAGAAGCAGAAATTGCGAAATAATACAAATTCGGCTCACGGATCAATTTATATTATTAATTTATAAAACTAAAAGTACATCCAGCCAAACTATTTCAATTTCATGTACTTGCGCATCCCGCGTGAAGAGAAATATTACACGCAGAAACGGCACTTCCATCGGCTAGATAACTTGCCGCATTCGTAGCTCGTATCTCCATGACTAAGCTAACAATTGACGTACGGGCTCGTAACTTTACTATGTACACGGTAATTCCCGTTAAAATAAGCAAGTGCATGCCAAATAGGTGGCGAGGACAAAAGGCGACGTCTCCCAGGGCAACGTGTCTCCTCACGCGGGCCCGGAGTCGACTTTGGTCCGCGTGACTGGTGACTGAGGCTCTGACCCGAGCCTCAGAGCGAGACGAACTCCGGGGGCGGCTGGATGAGGGGCACCAGGGCGCCTGCTGGTTGCTGCGGCTCTGGTTGCTCGACCAGCGAGAAAGTGGAGCTGCCGGTGGCGGTGACCCGGGGACCCATGTTGTCGTAGGGCGAACCAAGCTCGCGTCTGCTGAGGCTCCTTCGGGGCAGGGTGGCGAAGCTCCTGAGGCCGATGTCCAGGAGGTCCGGATAGCAGCGCTCGTGGAGCTCGGACGCCGGGGCCTGGCGCCGCTGCTCCTGCGAAGCCAACGACACCGACACGAAGATGCTGGCGGGTATCCCCGGACTGAGACATCGCCCGGCCCGTAGGAGTCCCGAATGCTGGAGCTGCGGGTGCAACCTCAGCCGCTCGACGGTGACGCTCGTCGAGGTCTGGCCCGAGCAGGGCTCCAGCTCCATCTCGAGCTCCATCTCGAGCTCCGACTGGCACTGACTGGCCTCCGGCTGTCGCGGACCCAACGATGGACTCTCCGGCTGACGATCCTGCGGCTGCGTGGAACAAGGATCGACGGCTGATTAGATCGCGCGGGTCTTTCGCTCGAGGGGTTTGGGAGCTTCTTTCGAGCCGAGCGATGGATGTCGGCGCGTTTTCTACACCGAGGGGCTCGTGTATCAACCCTTACTGCTTAGGGTAGTAACGGATGACCGTCGGCCGAGTGCTTTACTCCTTCTTTACGGTCGGAAAGAAGGAGTATCTTTATGTGCCTCGCGTGCATTGGGACTTATTAGAATGCTACGTTTCTTATGTGTCGGAAGCCGTTAGGTCTTAAGTGTGTAATTTCAGTCTCGGATGATTAAAATATGTTTTCGACAAGTTTCGCTCGACACCCGATAGGTGAGCGAGTTTGGTTGTTTAACAGCCTTAAATAATGCAGAGTTTTAAGGTCTTGATAATGCGGTAAAAGTTTGATAAAGCAAAATTTGAAACAGAAATGGTACATTCGACGCAAGGATGTTAAGACAAATTATATTTTAAGAAGAAAGAAGAACATCGAACCTACATGTTCGTACTGTTTTTTTATTTTCGTAGATTTCGTGGAGAGTGAATTTAGCAAGAACGAGTGAATTTAGCGCAACACAATATTGTGACTTAAAATGAACAGCTGCTGGGAACTTGTAAATAAAAGGTATTAATAACTAGCCCAGGGTACATTCGGTTAATCGATGTAATATTTTCAGAATTCGTGTTAATATTATTAAGAATAGATATTGTTTTGTTAATGCGCTAAAATTGTATGCTTTCAGGTCGTGCTAAAATCTTTCTTATAATTCTTGTATTTATTGATATAAATTAGAATTCTAATCTGTCGTGTGTTACAATCCTTCAAATATTTTTCTCTTTGAAAGAAAACTTAATAAAGGTAAAACAATATCTTCCTTAAATTATCGATGAAACATTAAACGATGTAATGTAACACTTTCAACTTTTCAAATTATTCGGATTTCAAATTATTAAAAAAAGTGAAGTACTTTATTACATTTTAATACTATTAAATAAAACAGCAATACATATTTTCACACAATGAAACAGAATGATATATTGATCGTGTTCATTAGGTTGAAAGCAAGTAACAAGAGTATTTAAAAATGATCGGATACATAGTTTAAAGAATTACTTTTTTAAATTATAAATTAATTTACCGCAGTCGTATGTGAATTAATTTTATTAGGTTTTTTTAACAAATCCAATTGTCACTATTATTATTAATTAATTTTTGAAACTCGAAAGTTCATCAATCAATCGGCACAAAATTATTATTTTTATTAAATGTAATGTAATGCAAAGTATTAGTAGGTATTTGTATTTGAAAAAAACTGTAAAAACAAATCAAATATCAGTTTAATTTATAATGATAATTCAATAATCAAATTAAATATATGAAATTAAAAAAAATTCCATTCGTACATGGTTACATCTATTTAAATTTAATATTTCGTGTATCGGAATTTTGAATCTCACCTGTAGGTAATAATGTTTGCATTATTATTTGTATAAAATGTATCATTTTCATATACGCACATGTACATAAATGATTGACATTTTATGCTAATAATAACATAATTAATGAATAAATTTGCGTAAATAATTTCACATAATAAAGAACTCAACCGAATTTTTCCCTTATAATTATTCCACTTATTATTGTTATTATTATTATTGTTATCGTTATTATCATTATCATTATCATTATCATTATCATTATTATTATTATTATTATCATTATCATTATTATTATTATTATTATTATTATTATATATATGAACTGTCAGTTTCACGGCAGAAATAAGGAACAATTTCAGCTCAACGATGAAAAAATATCATCTGTCGAATAGAAAGTTTGTATCGCGAATGACTTTGTAACATACTTGTTTGTTCTGAAATGATTCTGGTTATTAAAAAGTTATTCTTTAGGCAAAATATCTTCGTACCAACACGCTTTTTCATTTAAATGTTATTAAATTCATCACTGACAAAAGTACGGTATTTTTTTCCTCTGCGATAAATTACCATTCAAAATTCAAGTGAATTATTAAACAGTTAAATAACGAAAGGTTCGCATATAATATAAATAATGCAATCAATTAATTTTTAATTGGCAAAATTTGATTACTTTATTTTTATTTTGGAACTGATTTTGTTACTTTTAGAAGTACTTTTAAATATCCAAGGACTTAGTTTCCTATTGGATTTATTGCAATCGTCATTCGGTACGAATTAGAATGTTAGATGCAGTATGAGAATTGTCTTAGTTTTAAAATTGATAATGAGTTTTTCAGAAGAAAAAGCAAAAAGGACTCTAGTAAAAGTTTAATGTTCAATGAAAGGAAGAACATTATCAAAATTTCAATTATATCAGGTATTATGCTGATAAAGAGGTTTTTATAAGTAACCTTTGTAAAAAAAAAATCTCTTAATTCATCAGATTATATAAAAACATCAAAAGAAAGTTTCAACTTTTAAAGAAGCTTCATCTCATTTTGTTGAATAATCACTCAGATTAAAGTGAAACTTTTATTTAAAACAAAGAATAAAATTTCACTCGTTATTTTAAGGAAAATTTCTCTTTCATCTTGTAATAATAAGATTATTCGAAACTTACAGAAATACAATACTGATTTAAAGTATAGAGGAAAGCTGAGATGAAAAGAAATTAAATACACTGAATTAATTTTGTCTTAACTTACGCAACATTATTTGATACTCTTAGTTTTAGCAGTGACATTAGTAATAATTATTTTCAGATTTTATTGAAGAACTTGTAATTTAATCTTTGTATTTTTTCTGTTTGAAAGTACTCTCATTAAATGTAATATTTTCGTAAATAAAATAACTTGCGGAAAAGATGTTCTTCATCGCCAAACTGAGTTGGTACTTTATTTTCCCCACACGGCATTTACCTTCTTGCTTCTACTAATACTAGATATATAACTATTTTAGTATTTGAATTTCAACTTTTGCGAAATAGTCCTTTAATAATAGATGTACAATTCACTAAGTGTACCGTAAGTTCAACAATTTAGATATATTTATAGGTGGGCATAAAAGTTCCTATATCAATACTTTTATTACCGTTATAAAAAAACTTTGTTAGTTTATCAATAAACAATTATTTTACTATTTTATTTTTGGTTGTTTTCCATATATTGGAAATTTATATAAACTTCTTCTGTTCATTCAGTATGCGTGAAACATGGTTACAAAGCAGTTGCTTAAATCGCTGTTTAACAAGGTAATTTTTTTTTTTTTTTTTTTTTTTTTTTTTTTAATCCAATATTAGTATCCAATCTATTTACACGTGTATTTACAAATGCATTAATTCGCGCGATCACTTGGACCGTAAATGTTCTTTATTCAAAACGCTCGATACATTTAAGTAATTTACGCGACTAGAGTTCTTTTTACAAATATTTACGCGATTTATACCAAATATTAAATATGTTAATAATTTCATCTTATACAAGAACGAATTACTCGGAATTAGTCTGTTTTAATGTTGACTGCAGTTTATTACGAGCAACCACCAAAAATAGTAGTTTCGCAACTTTCTTTGCTTTTAAACATACAGAAGTTTCCACAGAAATTTATCCATGATTTTTTATTTTTGTATTATAAGGCACACTCGGAATATCCATCTCTATAAAAAAAAGTTCTCTTAAAGTTCACTACTTATTAGCGATGTAAATATCCAGCAGCTTTTAAGATAAAAATTCGTAAAGCAACTCCATAAAAGAAAGTAAATTTACATTTTGTCGCACGTTCTTTAGAATATGACATTATAATAGCATCGTGACAAATGCGTCAGTGCGAATTAATCCGAAAGACATCCAACAAGTTTTTAATTTCTTCTGAAATTTGAAGATTTCGTAATGTTCGTAACGAGTCGATATACAAAAACCTGCAAAAACCGCTAGTATTTGCTGGCAAATGTATCGCTTATATCTTATATTTGCTCCGAACGATTGATTAAAAACGATTAAAAATTGCGTCAAAGACGAAGGTGAAACATACGAACATTATTGTACATTACGTGAAACATAGTCGTACGACCGTGCGAGTTCGCATCGTAAAGGTTTATGCTCAATCGTAACATTCTGCAATAAATATTATTCTAAATGCGAGTCACGCGGTACAGATTAATGATGTAAAATAGGCGCTGTTCATAAAAACTATGCCTCTACAATTGCAACATTAATAATTGCGCGTGTTTGATAATGCAGAACGAACTCGCCGTTTTTCAAATAGATTCAAATCAAACACGAAGTCGGAAATAATTCATTTTGGAAATAATTATAAAACACTGTATCCCTATAAAATTCCTCAATTCTTTAAAAAGTCTTTGAATTATGGTCATCGCTCTAAACACTATCTTTAACGAGTTCCCAAGCAATTCCTCGGAAAACTTTTACGAGTTTAACTCTTTTAAAATTTGTTAAGCACGAAAAACCCGTGATAATTTTTTAAACGCGTGATTCTGCAAAAAGTGAATTATTTCAGATATTACCGGGCTAATATCCGAAATAATGTCAGGCTCGATCCGCGAGCGAAGATTTATTACGTCGATAAGTCCACGTTCCGTGGAGAGAGAGAGAGAGAGAGGGAGAGAGAGAGGGAGAGAGAGAGAGAGAGAGAAGCTAAGGCTAGATTCGGCCAAAGTGTTGATATCCGGCGGAGGGACGCAATCCCTGACAAAAAGCTCCCGAGCCCGCGCGCCAAGTGCAATGATATTGGGTGCGCGAGGAGCAGGTGGGGGAGATCACCTGATCCCCAGCTCACCTGGGGATGATGTTGGCTCGTGGTGGTCGCTGTGGTCGTGACGGAGAGGTCGAGCAGCTTCTTCTCCTGGTCGCCGAAGCTCGCGCTGGCCTGTAGCTTGACCTTGGCCCTGCGGTTGCGTCTCCTCGCGTTCCCGCAAAGGCAGACGGCGAGGAGGACTGCGAAGGCCGAGACGCAGAGGGCGACGGTGCCGCCTCCGGCGAGGCTCATCCACAGCAGCCAATTGTCCGTCTGGGAGAGGGTCGGCGCCGTGAACACCCGAGGTATGCTGACGGCGATGGTGTCGCGCGCGGTCCCGGCGAGGTTGCGCGCGTGGCACGTGTACTCGCCGGCGTCCTCGTCGCTCGCGTTGTAGATCGTCAGGTTGCTCCAGCGTTCGACTAGACGACGCCGCGTCTCCAGGGACGTCGAGTAAATGACCATTCCACCTGCGGCATGGGCAACGTGCCGCGCTTTACAATCTCTTTTAGTCCGTATTCGTGCAACATTGGACTGAATTTATCTCCTTTGCGGAATAAGCGCGGAGCTAATATCCATACTTTGCTACGCGAGAGCACTAGAACTTGCATCTCAAGAAAAGCTTGTTGGCTCAGCTTTATTGACTTAAAAATAGAATAGTATTAATTTCATTGCAACAGTTTGCATTGGGTCTTGATGACAAACTACGAACCAACTGCGGTCGTTTATGAATATTTAGTGGATATTTCATTGATGTACGTTAATCGCCGAACATTTAGAAGAAATTCACGTCAGGAGATATCGACTCATATTCCATTCATCCGACATCCGAAAATAAATATTCAAATCTTTGTGAATAACATTTAGGGAGACCGCTATCCAAATAAGCACTTAGAAAGGAAACTTTAGTTGTTTCCGATGGTATGAAATCATATTAAAAGATTTATATGGATTTAATTATATATTTTCTTAAATGGATCGACAAACTTACATTCGACAAAACGTACGCGACGCAAAGTGTCTTTAAATTTAGACCCACATTTTGTTTTCACTTTGCAAGGATGAATTTTAACGGTAAATCTTATACGATAACTACATTTGTTGTTTTCGTATACTGAAATAACCGCAACATTTCTGTTTATCTTTCAAATTATAAACACAAAAACGTACAGGGCTTTTTTAATCATAAAATACACTCTGTCTTACTGCTTTTATAACTGATAATTTCTAAGTATTGAGAATAATTATAAATGCAATCGTAAATATTGCAATCATAGGTATCAATGTCGTATTGTACCGTATGTATTATATTTTACATAAGCACAATGAATGGCAGTATTTAGAAGATCTAAATCATACGATGCAGTGATGCGACAATTATACTTCTACGCATTCTAATATTTACGATTAATTTTAATTATTTTAATTTCAACTACGTTAAATATAACAAATTACTATTGAGAGATATTTAAATATTGCCAGTGTGTATGGATTGCGTCGGTAAATCCACAATGTTATTGCAGCAAACATTTTAATGGGAATAATTTGTCAATATTTACGTGCACTTAAGCATTGTTTCAAATTTTAGAAAAACTTTATTTGTCAACGCACAAAGTTCTTAAATCAATAATTAAAGAATATTTTTAAAATATCAAGTTCGTTCAAACCTTAATTTGTCATTGGTAGGTTATTTATTTGATAGTTTTTTAATAATTCGAAATTTAATAAAACATACAACGTAATATTTTTAATGACAAATTTTTAATTAATATTTTCGATTGTGCAGTGCATTGGATATCATTTGAACTCGTGCTTTCAAAATCAATTACATTTCTCTTTTCAACGGATATCATTAAAATTCTCATTTTAAAATATACTTGTACATTTTTCTCATATACATTACTATATATTTATACTTTAATACACAAACACTTAGTTATGGAAATATCGATATTGTGCATACATGTTCTATCGGCTTCTATTTCTTCTGCTAATATTAGCTCTTGTACACGTAGCTTACAAACTTTTTAAATGTAAAATAAATGTGTAAAGACTGCTGTTCTTTTAATTTACGTTTCTCGTACTGCTATTCTTTAAACTAAAGTCTTCCATACTATTAAGTAAGAAAATTGTAAAACGGATTGTTGGAAAAGTCTCCGAATCTTGTAAAGCGACTCGAATTAGCTGTCCATTATATATCTCCAACTAAATATTCATTTGCATTTAAATTTTCAGTAATAAAATTGAATGAAACGAATTTCAGTAAGTTACATTATTATCTCTGATGTTCGTAATCATGCATCTCTTACTTTTTTCTACTTATTGAAAAGCAGAATGTGAATTTCAGCCATTTCAACCATAAACCGGTAACTATCTTAATTAACTAAATATTTAATCATATGATTTAACATGTAGATATTTACACGTATTATTAATTTAATATTAGTAAAGAATACAGTTTCTATTTATAAGTCTTTTATGACAAAAGCTAGAATATAAAAATACAGCACTTTTATTACCGACCATCAAACGAGTAACGACTCTTTAAAATTACAATAATATGAATTACAATAATACAAAATGTAACTTAAATATTAATTTTAAGAGCAAATTAGTCTTTGAAAACTGTATTATTCAACGTTTGAAGAAATATTTAGCTTACATAAAAAATGAATTAACCCAGATATGAATTTACGATAATGCTATCACAATAAAAGAAAACCGATCGATTGGTAAAAAAAAAAAAAAAAAAAAAAAAAAAAAAAAAAAAAAAAACTAAATTTGTTAGTAAAACGTAAAATACGTAATATCTTCCATTTAGTATTTCATAACCTTAGAGATAACGTCTTTATTTTCAAAATAATTGAAATTTAGTCAATGCAGGGATTATTATTGATAAGCAGAAAAAAGTATCGTTTTTTATTTACTCGGCATCACCGTCGGTTTATAAAACTTTATTCGCGAATACTATTATAAAACAAATCTGTTAACTGACTGTATGCAACAAGTAAGTTTTAGACTACTCTTTTATTATCGCAACGTAGATGATACAATTGCCTATATTTGTATTAATAGAATCAAACTTATACAATGAGAGGTTCAATGTACTTTTGCAACAGAAGCATAACTGTTCAATAGCTCGGAAACCCACACAAAGCACGAGAAAAAGAATATATAATGGTGCTTTTATTTTAACTAGAGATTGAACCTCGAAGATGATAAGAGTAATTAAAATGTTCAAATATATGTTTGGTGGCTCAATTCCGAGGCATCGAATCTAGAAACTTCAGTTAGAAGTCCCGACTGTTGGCGTTTTTTATTCACGATACGAGAAATCTAATTGCGATTTAAAACTAGAACGTGCGTTTTGTTGTTTTATTTTGAGCGGGTAATCAATACAATATGGTTTTATGATTTAACGTTTGTAAAAAAAATTTCAGTTCGGTACTAGAAAAAATTAAACGAATAAGTGATTGATGGACAATGTCCGATTCCTTAAAACGATGTTTTTTTTTTCATTTGTACGGACAGCGTCACAAAGAATTAGAATAATTCATGTTTATTCACCAATGCCACAAAACGATGACCAATAATTCTACATGAATAAATAGAAAACACGAGAGAGCTCTTGCGATTAAAAAACAAAGCGCGTCGGCTTATAGAAGTACAATAAATTATTACAGTATTAATTAACAATGTGCTGCTTCAATTATAGAACATAATGGAAAAAGTGAAAATCTAAACGGATCTCTAACGATAAGTTTTAAAAGCCTATTCAATACAATATCTACGTCGAAATTTTACCAAGCGTAACCCCTCGTGCTTAGAGTAATAAACAACGCAACAATAAACAATTCAATTTTGAAGAACATTAAGGAAGGAAATATTTACGTGTACTAATGTGTGCGTGCGTGCGCGCGTGCGTCAACTTAACCTACATAATGCTTAAAGTTAAATCACCTGCGAACACACATCCAATTTATCTGCACGAGAAGCCCCAAGCCTTTCTTTATTGCTGAATATTTAATCACTGCATTTCGTCATAATGGTATCTAGAGCTACTTATTCGGTACCTTCTTTGTTTTTATTCCAGATAGTGAAAACACGTTAAAATACGTTAGAATATAATTAAAATTGAAATTAATAAAGAGAACTGCCATTCTTTACAAAAAAGTATTTATTAAATTCTTTCCGCTTATGAAGTACAATATTTATTAAATCCTTTTTCTTTCCGCTTATGAAGTACAATATTTATTAAATCCTTTGAAGGAAAATGTACTGTACCGCATAAAAAGCAGTTTACTTTTTTTTTTTTTTTTTTTTTTTTTTTTTTTTTTTTTTAAGTAATTTCAAAGTTTTTAAAATTTTTTTAACGATTTACGACATGTTTGAAAGTTATCTCAAAATATGTAAAATAACTTTGGAGCAACTATGCGAAAAAATAATATTCAGGATAGATATAAAAGAGTTTTCTCCTCTTCTAAAGAAAAATAAACTCATCGTAAGACGTTGCGTTCTTGCATACAAAAAAAAAAAAAAGGAATTCAAGCACTTCACCAGTTATTATTTAACGTAATTAAGAAAAATTAACTTTATTAAACGCGAGAGAAAAAAAATGCATACTTCTTTAACACGTGCAATCTGCAAAAAAATGCAAATCATTTAACATGTTTGTTTTATTTAATGTGTACGTATATAATTGCAAAAACTTTGCTGAATAATTTAACGTCTCGTCATTGCTTTAATTGATAATTTTCAATCTTTATTTTTACAAAGGTTTTTAATTTGAAGTCATATTTCTTTTAAAAAATCTACATCTATTCCTGAAAAGAAAATGATTATCCTTGAGCAACATATTTCACATCTTCGTCTTTCAACTTGCCTTTTCCCGTGCGTTAAATAATCGGTCATATTAAATTATGACAGTAAGAATCCTAATATTGGTCACTAAAATGATCCATAACTTTTCTTAAAGTTACGTAATAATCAGAGGTTTCTTCCTTACTTTTAAACATAACTAACGCTTGCTTGTTCTCGTATAATTTGCCTAAGTGCAACGAGTTTCGCGATCGCGAACAAATATGTATTGTCTAAGACACGTTGTACAGTAGATTCTAATTTTTCGTAAGTTCTATGCTTTGCAATGTTAAACTTGGCAAAGTATCTTCAATATTCTTAATATGCTAAAGTAAAATAATTTGGAGTTCATTGCATTTAAAAAAAAAAAGGGGGGGGGGGAAACGATTCCTCTTTGTAAATATGCAATTAACAGTTTTTCCATTTGTTGTCGAAAATTTTTTTATAACATTGAAGCCGTAAAAATATTCGATAGTAAACGAAAGCCTTTTCATCTATAAACGTGAAATATGACGTTGCAGTTAAAATTAACATGTAGATTAGATATAATAAATTTAATATATTATGGGAAAAATTTTTAATTTAAATTTTTAATTCAATAGTACAACTTTTATAAAGAAATGTTAGCATACGTTTTGGTAATTTCTCATAAATTTATATTATGACTTTAATCATTTCATTTATAATAAATTATACGCGAACCTATGATATTTGCATTAATATTAAATTCTTCCAATAGAACGAATTAAACTGTTCTTTGTAAGACTTCCTCGAAATCTTGGATATACAATTAAATGAAAGCTTATAACTTAACAAGAATTTTTAAATAAAAAAATTAATTTAATTCTCACAACTTTCCAAGCTAAGAACACTGTTAATGTAAAACAGAAGTAATTTTTTGAAGTGCCGTAAAAGTTTCAATGTGATAATAAAGAAGAAAGCATAATAGAAGAAGTCGGATTTCGATAAAAATGAAATACATTTTATTTTTCCTAGTAAATTATTCAGAACAATTAAGGCAGAGAGAACTAGTATTCTCGTATCTACCTCCGCATAAAAATTGATCTGTATCATAATTTATGGGTTACGTTTCGCACACTTCACCTCTAATAATAAATTATTTATTTTCAAAGAATGATTCGAGTATTATATATCTTCGTAGAAGAAACAAATGTAATCATCATCGATTAGTTTAGAAAAGTTCCAATTTAATAACGTACTATTTTAACATTATACTTTTTCACACGTTGATATTTTTAATACGAGAAACACTTTGATTTTTCATGCATCCAATAACTTACTAAGCTAAATGACATAGACTTTTCGATTTTGGCCTTTTTATGTAGAAAGTAGAATCTTTGAATGAAAGAAAATATCAACTTGATTTGAAAATTTCCTTAATAGGTCAGTAATCGAGGTATTTGCGCTATAAAACATTTTTTGAGAGAGGAAGTAGCAAGTTTTTACGCGGTAAGTTCAGCAGAAATTTGTGGTTTTGAGCGTAAAGCGTATTTTTGAATGCGCTTTAAAAAAAAAAAAAAAAAAAAATAAGAAATTTCTTGGCCATCTTAGCCTCGGAAGACTTTAACTTATATTTTTTATCGTCAAACCTGTGAAATTACGCATCCACGTAATCTATTTCCACGAGCTTCTTGGTCATTAAAACAAAAAAGTATTCGGTAAGCTTCTTTATATTTCTCGTAACTTATTTTTTATCCCGTAAAGCTAAAAATCGGAGAAATGTTCATCTACTTAAAGTCGAGGAGTTTACAATTGCTTACAATTGCCTAGAATCGCGTTATCCTCTTGTCATATTATACCAACGTTAACTCGTATTACACGATAAATTCTTATTTTATATTGGGTACGCGTATCTTGAGCGTTTCGTGGATAAATGTCAATGAAATATTTAGCTTCGTTCAACAAACTTAAGAGGCCAAGAAAACTCATTGACAGTCGTTGTCCTTCGATAGTTTCAAGGCTGTGACAACTGTTACTCGAGCAAGGAAAAGTTACTCTTACGTGGAGAAATAAAGCCGATATCCGGATACACTTTCGAGGCTAAAAATAAAAAATTTGTAAAACCAGCTCTTGGTTCAAGTATAGATAAAATGCCCGCAGGAAAAGTAATATTTATACTTCTCCTGTGAGATGTAGCCGATGTCGTTCGCAGGTACACGAAGTATATCATTTGCTTATATAAGTACGAAAATTAATGCTGCCTGCATTAATTCCCTAAATATCCGAATAAGATGAGAAGGAGGGTTGCTTTAAGCAATTCGTGCACTTCTCCTGAAATTTGAATATCTTGGTAGCACATGCCGAGGAAAAGACGCTCACGGCCGAAAAGCTACAAGCAAAGCGCAGCAGAACCGTAACGGAACATTGTTGAATTTCTCGTACATTTGTAATTTTGCAGCGGGATCTCGTCAGATTCGTGCTTATTTCCACGCGTCATATAAGCCAATGTCTGCGCCTGCTGCAACTGTATCTTAAATTTATTGCGCGAGACTTAACGCAATTATCCGCCGACAAGAACTCAGTCAAACATTGAAACAGACTCCACTACTTCCGCCATGTAATATTCTCATAAATTTACAATGGCGCGAGCATTACACGAAATGAGTTTCGAGGGGCATTTCGACGCGAATCTGTGCTCATTTTTAAAAATTATCACAGATTCGCGTAGCGACTCTGTAAAGGGGAAAAGAAGAAGAAGAAGAAGAAGAAGAAGAAGAAGAAGAAAAGAAAAAGAAGAAGAAGAAGAAGAAGAAGAAGAAGAAGAAGAAGAAGAAAGAATGAAAAGTGCTGGTAACTACGAATATCTTCAATCGTAACTTTCTTTATATTCGATTGCGCGTGCTATCGCACTTCCACGAGGCTCCATCGATTCCTGCAGCGAAGGCAGCAGTTAAGTGAAACTCATAAATCATCGTACGTTCGACCGAACACTTCCCTTATTCAACAAACGATCGAAATTTGCAAAGCAATTAGGGAGACCAGAATTCCGACTCGACCGTATTTCCAGCGCGAGAGTTATTCCGATTCGACGACACGAGAAAGACATGGATATTCCTTTCCGGGATTTCCGTCGGGATTTTCCGTGAAAATGCAAAAGAGGCTCGTGAGAAAGCCGCGTACCTGGTGGTCCGACCTCATCGAAGGCGCGCCTCCTCGTGCCGTTGACGAGTCCGCCGTTAAGCTGCCACCAGACCTCGGGCTCGGGGTCGCCACTGGCGAGGCAAGCGAGGCTCACGTTGCCGTTTGTCTCCTCCTGGATGCTGCTCGTCGGCAGGAAGACCGAGGGCTTGCAGGCGAACTCCGTGGGCCTGATCTCCTCCCAGGATCTGCCTTGTAGCCACGACGGGCCGATGCAGGTTTGGGTGACCGAGTAGAGTCGGCTCAGGGCGCCACTCGTCAGCAACCAGCAGAAGTCGCGCAGCCGACAGTCGCAGCTCCAAGGATTGTTGTCGAGCCCGAGGGTCTTCAACCGTTCCAAGCCCAAGATCGTCTCGACCTCGAGGTACTCGAGCTCGTTGCTGTCCAAACTGCGAGCACAAGTCATTCAACTCTCTTATCGGCTATTCAGTCAGCTATCAGCCAGTGGTGTTCGACACCACAGACACAAATGATAACGAGAACTTTCAATGGCGATGCGCAAGGACAATTCCGCGTAACGAGCATTCGTCCAGGGGCTTTTGCGCGACCTTTTGTACGCGACGATTAGTCCTTGTTGCGCAGTCGACGTGATAACCGCGCTATATATATTCGACGCCGTGCAACGTATTCTCGCTATTTCGTTATTTAACGTTGTTCAAAGGAAGACACCATTGCCATCGTTGACCGACATCGGCTACTTCTCGTGACTTTTAAAGTAACCCCGGGTTGTTTCATTTTGCCCACCGGAACAGTCAAAACAACGTCTCGACGATTATAGGCGCCAGCCACTATTAGAGAGCACACCGTGTGCGATACACAGTGTACAGTTTTATATAGGCAGCAGTTTTATCGCCACTTTTCGAACTTGGCGCACTTTCAAGTGGAATCGTATTGAATGGCGTTATTACCGAGTGGATCCACGTAGTTCCTTCTCGATTGCCATTCCTGTAACGTCAGGCTAGATTCTTATGACATTCCGCAATGCCTTTCCTTTTATTTGGAAATAACTGCCGGATTTAGTACGAGGACTCGAATTACGTAATAATTGCCTTACGAATGAGGATTACGTTATCTTTGATTTCTTTAAATTGAATTATAATATTGGATTCACGCGGTCCTTCGTGATCCGATTCATATTACGGATATTCAAACGATAATTAGAGCATTCTTCTTATTAGTTATACTCGGTCGTTGCTTAATTAGTGCAAATAGATTTGGGGCGAAAATTAATAGCTGCTTATTTAATCAATGGATGCGAATACGTGATTTTGAATTACGAAATAACATAATCGCCTAGTGAAACGCCAATGCAATATTATTATGTAAATGTGCAATCAAAAGATTAGCATTAGTTGACATTAGTTTTTAGCTGCAGAATATGAGTGTCGAGTAATTTATCGACGCTTTCGTTTCCTGCTTAAATTAAAAAGAAACAAGTTTTATTCGTATAAAAGAAATAACGAAAGTGAAATTTAAGCAATGACAGAAGTGAGAAAGGTATCAAGCCTCTTTGCGTATAAGTGTAACGAATTTCGTTATTTCGGTGCTGTCGATAATTTTTGTGCACCTTTTGGATCACGAATTAATTTTGCTACAGAATCGCGAATGAGTTATTAATATTCGATCGATCGACCTCAATTTAAAAATGACGTCGTATACAGATGGCAAAAATTAATTTTCATTCGGTTAATTTATAACGAATTTACTTACTTGAGTAAATTTCGTAAAGGTGTTTACTTTTTCAGATTAATTGTACGGAAAAAAGGAATGTCTCTTACACATATGCAATTCTTTTGTATACCTTCAGATAAAGTTATTTTAAAAATAGATCTTGACGCGCTCGTCTAAAGAAAACTTTAGGATAATTCAATTTAGAGATAATTTTACAAAGGAAAATCGCCGCGACAGAAGTCAATTATAATCTTTACATTTCGTAATTTTGAGATAATTGAAACTGATATTTTAAATAATCAAGCAAAGTCGTGTGAAGTGCAATTTTATCATTGAAATATTTTGAGCGCATAGATTTTTTAAATGAAAAACAGTTATGGGAACTGTTGTATGTTGCACTTATTGTTTTGTTTTAGTAAAATAGCAATGTAGAATCGGCTTTTCCCTAAGAGTTATAAAAATAATACTTTTTTCTCTCGCATCGACCCAACGCCAATATATGAAATGTATACTCTAAAAATGTTCTTTCTTCCTCTTCTTCCTCTTCTTCTTCTTCTTCTTCTTCTTCTTCTTCTTCTTCTTCTTCTTCTTCTTCTTCTTCTTTTCTTTTTTGTATGAAAATGAATTGGAAGCTTGCAGCTGATAAAATATGATTAAAATACGTATAAAATACGTATGTGTTATAAAAACATGCGAAAATAATCTGAATGACATTTCGCAAGCTTTTGCTAATGCTCTGTAATTAGTTACACGAATTTCTATATTTTTGAAACAGAATTTTCCACTTTATCCGATAATGAAATACGTTTAACATTAACTTTAAAGGTATCCGTTACGTGAATTAAACCTTTCTGTCAATAATTTGTTTCCAGTTGTTTTTAAGCCGCGGGAACACAAGTGTTGCATTGCATTAAAAGTTTATTTATTTCAAATTTTCTTAGATCAACCGCATAACAGCTTGATATTGATATTAGCAATCAACCGAAATAAAAGTTAATGTTGAATTTATCGCGGTGATTCGATTATTCACCTTTGACCGCGATCAATAACGAGTTCTAACATTACACGGAGATATTGCAATTCCCTTAATTGCCAAAGAAATATCTCAAATATGTGGAAGAATTGCGTGCCTCGTCCTAATGAGGTACGGAGGTACGGTACGTAACGTTCGGCTTTGAAATACTTCTTCGTTTGAAGGTGTTTTAAAAATGGATAATCAACCGCGTGGTAACGTAGAGAGCTTTTACTCGGTACTTGTGAACGCTTTTCCCTAGGGAAATGAACTCTTAATAAATGGAAATGTAACGTCAAAACAGTCGGGCAATAGATTTTACTCAAAGTTTTCACGTGCATATTTTTCACATTTGTTTTAAGATAAAAAAATATAAAGGAGAAAAGGCATTTATATCTAGTTGGGGAACAAGAATTTCGCCTTACTCGCTATTTTTCCAAGAGTCTTTTCTCTTGAATGGCCTTATAATTAGCAAGAACTATGAAACTTCATTTCCATGTAAAAGATAGATTCTAGATCTGAGAAAAGTGAATAGCTTACACTACGTGGAAGTATGTTTCCTTCTTTATTCGAAAACATCATTTCGACTTGCTCCGAGAGTTAAGTAAGTACCGCGATGAAGAATATTTCTTCGTCGCGTTGATCCTCAAAATATTTTCCAGGATGAGACTTTCATCGGTATTTGAAAAAATATTGAATCTTATTGTTGAAGCAACATTGGAGCTATGATCCTTGTTATCCGATTTCGATCTCCTGTAAGCCTCGACGTAATTTATACTCGATTCAGCGCACTATCTTACAAATGCTCGTAGTTAGATTTATTATCTATGAGATCGTATTTCCTTTCTCATAAGATCGTCCATTGCAGGGATACGGGAATTTGTGTGGAAACCATTTCTAACGAGAGTAGAATTCGTTGAAGTTCCAACGGGCTGAAACCGTTTGTGATTGAAATTATGCCGCTGTATTTGTTCAACAACGAAAGCGATGAGTTTTCGTCCAGGTTTTTGCGGCTACGAACATGATTATTGCGATATCGAGTCAGGAATTGACGCTTAAGGAGTTTTATCGATATTTCTAAAAATTTGTGAAAAGGTATTCGTAGATGTAGTATGATTGATGATAATTCCGATAGTACGTTGTTTCATAAATGAATGAACCCTTACGAGGATGCGAAAATCTCTGGCGGTATAACTGTTTAACACTTTGCACGTGAAAATTGATTTAAAGTAAAAATCGATTACCTTCAACCGAAAGGAGAGCCAATGGAATACTTTTTAAAGCTTATATCCTCCGATCACTCTTTGAATACATCCCTTTGTCGACAATAATAAACGTACAATTTCTAAGCAACAACCCGTAGGTGCAAATTAAAAAATGACTGGAGGGTCTAAAACGCGATACAAACGGGCACATTTTTATAAAGGATATTTTTAAATCGCCTTTAGCGTTGTTGCCCTTTATGAGTTTATGACATTTCAAAGGCATAATATTCTTCTCATCCACGTCTTCTAGTTACGTCCACGAGTTAATGATAATTAATTTATCGGATACTTCATAGGGGCAGTCACATTCGCAGCCGTTGCTCGAATACTCAAAACCATTGATTTGTTTTACTCGACGACTTGGCCTTCATTGATTATCCGTTCATCCGAACAAGTTTGCGAGAAAAGGCGTTGCACGAGCATATCTCAAAGATTGTATCAAAATTCCATTGGGGGGCAAACAACAGTGGTGCATAATAAATAATCAGGTGTACTCGGGTGAAAATGAATAGGTACTAGAAAATGGAATCATTGGAATTTCAAATTAGTAATACTCAGTTCTGATATTAAGTTTTACTCTTTGCAATAATAAAAATGACCGATCTACGTTAGTCTAAGACTAATTCATCATAAGCCGTTCTCTATCTTGACGGTTGTCAAAGGGAATTCGCTTATCCTTGTACAATGTTAATGCTGTATTCGTTTGAATATTAATAATGGCCTGAAAAAATGTAACTGCCTCGTATGAAATTTTGGCTTGGTGATTATAATCATCCGATATGTAAATGTTTTATCGCTTCGATTCGTGAATAGAATAGCAAGTAACGAGATAAAGGATATCATTATTTTTATTTACAAAACCGGATCATCGCGGATAATTATCAGATCCTCTTTTCGGTACAACTGTTTAATAATGATTAACGTTATTTCGAAATTAAATGTTCTACGATTGAACGCGAACTGAACGTGAAAACTGCAGCGAATTGCGCTTTATCTTCAAAGAACAAAATTTCAATTATAAATTAACGCATTAGGGCAGGTGGATAAAACTATTATTAAATCTATTAATTATTGATTTTTGCCGGAGACTCTAGCTATTTACTCTAGTTATTTCATATGCTACGAAAGCAGCATGCGAATTCTTTTGAGCCAATGAAAAAACTTTTGATGGAGTATTTACGTGGTATTTCCAGTAGTTTTACGAAAAAAATCATAAGATGCAAATGAGCAAACGGTACAGTATTATAAAAGCATTACTATTTATGCACCGAAAGAAGGTAGCTAACAAATGTTTACGTTTGCATTGCAATTTAAATGACGGTCTTGCGAAGGTACGTATTCAAGGTAAGTATTCAGATCAAGGAGACAAATCTAAACAGCGCGAATAATAAAACGGAGAAGAAAATCCGTGAGAATCGGATTTTTTGTACAAAGTAGCAAATCGAGCCATCGCTCGAGATAATAATTAACGCGCTGGAGTAGGAAATTTCTTGCGCCTTGATCTTGCAACGCTAGCTTATGTGCAACGTTTAATTTACTCGAGGCTACTTATTTAAGTACTACGAATTTGCAACTTCTTACGCCTACTCCGAATGTAATAAGATCTCATCGCTCGGGCAAACGTGAGGCGCTCGTTTTCAAGTATTTTTGTCGCGACTGTCGAATACGACGAGAACGCGGATACAATCTTATAAGCAGTAACCCGACATTTTCACGTGGCTTGCAAAATTTCACGTTGCAAAATTTCACGTTGCAAAATTTCAATAAAAAGCTCTACGGATTATAATATCTATTACCGTTAGCAGGTATTATAAGTAAGTTTTTAAAGGGGTGCTTGGAAATGCGTTTTCTTTCTATTGATTTTTAACGCGGAAGCGTGCCAGGTTTCATATCATTCACGTCAATTGTAAAGTTGTATTTTCCTTTAATTTTGGCTTTCACGCGACACGTAAATGTAGAAAAAGTCATGCAATTGGCTACCGTTGGGACCGTTTCCCCCGTGTTTACTTTTCAAGGGGAGAGTTTATAACAGGATATTCAAGCGGTGAATGCACGTAGGATTTAAAATCAAAAGTAACAAGAGTAGAAAATTCGTCCGCCTCTTCGTTAATTAATATCAATCTTTTAAAGTTGCGTACTTATGGAGATAAGGATGCAAGTACACCACGAAACTTTTGCGCGTTTGTTAAGAATTTCCCTAATTGGAGAAATCTTCACTTGCTCGCAGTTCAGGTGCGTACATACACGCGCTTATTAGATTTCCTTAGATTTAATACGAGGTCTAATGCGGCTATCGAATTCATGTTTAACAAATTCTTTTAACTCTAACCGAGAGCAAACTAATGACTCGTGGCTGCATATGCAGGTCTCGGAGAATTGTTTTTTCAAATGGAATGCACTAGCACTACGATGGCGAATCGCACAAGAGGAGTGCGTTGAAAACGACGTCAAGAAAAGAGCCGAAGTTGAAAAATCCTGCGCCTGAAAGAAATAGGATCCATTTAGAGATTATTCGAGTCACGGAATATTATTGAAGTATCCGTAAGCTTATTGGTAGAAATAAGCAAGGCACCCTGGCTTAAAGAAATGTACCATCTACGTTGGGAATCGACTTTCCAAAAGAACGAAGACATTCCAAAAGAATGGAGGGAAAAGCCGATGTCGCGTGCACCAGGTGCGTCCACCTGGCGGAGGAGAAGTTTTTCGCTCGATCTGGGGGTCGCCTTACCTGAGGGTCTCGAGGGTCGGGAGCCCCTGGAAGGCCAGAGGGTGGACCTGCTCGAGCGAGCACCGCTGCAGCTCGAGGGTCCTCAGGTGCTGGAGAACCGGAAACTGGTTAGCCCCGAGGGTCCTCAGAGGGTTGCCGCTGAGCACGAGGAGCTTGAGCCTTTCGTTGCCGGTGAAGGTGCGCGTCTCGAGCGCTCGCAGATGGTTGTCCGAGAGGTCGACTTCCACGAGGATGCGCATGTCCTTGAAGGCGTCCCCGTGTATCTCGCGTATGCCCGCGTTCCTGAGGAAGACGCGCTGAAGATTGAGCAGGGCCGCCTGCTTGAAGACCTCCGGCTGTAGCGCGGGAATGCGGTTGTCCGAGAGGTCGAGCACCTGCATGTCGGGATCGAGGGAGACGGGCAGCGAGGTAAGGCCCGCGTCCGGGCAGAGGGCGGACTTCTTGCCCGAGGTCCATTTGCAGCGACAGACCGCCGGGCAGTCGGTCCAGTCGGGGAAGGCGGCGGCCCACGAGAGCAACGCGCCGCCCGTCACCAGGAGGAGGAGCGCGAGAATGAAGCGCCCGCGGTGCAGCGAGTGAGCGTCCCTCATCTATTCCTCGCTGATGGCCCGGGCGACTCAGTAACAGTGGCGTCGCCCGGGGGCGGCGACTCCCCGACCTGGACACTGACTGGGGCCCATCGATCACGGGGGCGGCGCGCGCTCTTTCGCTGGCGGCGCCCCGGTGCTTACTCTGGCCGCGTCCGTGCGCGGACGCTGGCGAGTGGCGGCGGCTCCGGGGTGGCGGACGTCCTGCCTGTCTGCTGCGCTCCTGCTCGCGGATCCGATAGCGAGTGGCGGCCCGCGCAGATTTGCCGCAGCGCCGAGGCGCTCACGCTCACGCGCAGCGGCGGCGACGGCGTCGGGGGCGTCGGTGGCGGCGTCGGTGGCGGCGTCGGTGGCGGCGTCGGTGGCGGCGTATCCGGCCGCTCGCCTGCCGCATAGCCGCGGGTGCCGCCACCGTACAATTCCCGGCGGTACTCGACCGCGGGGCGTCCCCACGCGCGGCGCTGCGACCGCGATCGATCGGCCGACGACGACGGCGGCGACGACGCCGGCGACGACAGCGTCACGTCGCCTTAACGGGCTAATCGATCGGTCGCTAATTCTGGCGTTGCTCGTTCGGGAAGCCGCGTGTACGCCGGTGCCTCGGATGCGCACCTCGACTCCCCCGAAGCACGCGTGACGACGGCTACACGCGCCGCGAACTCTCGCAGCAACAGGCGGATAAAAAGGAGCCGGTCAAGAGCGACGGAGGGGCGGGGACGAGGTACTGAGAAATTAAACAAGCCTGACACACTGGTCGACGCTGCTTTTTCAACGCTCTTTATTACAAGAATATAGTATAAATTCTTTTTATCGTCGCCTTCGTCGTCCTCGTCCAAATCATACGGCTCCTTCGCCTTCTTCTCTTCTTCGCCACTCTCTCTTCGTTGAGTGTGTGCACCTGTGTCTGTGTTTCCGCGTGTTTCCGCGTGTTTCCGCGTGTTTCCGCGTGCGTGCTCGCGACGATGCGCTTGTACGCTAACGCACCTACCTACGCGCGTAAACGTACGCACGCGTGCACAATTTACGCGCGTACTCATGGGCATGCACGTTTTGTCCGTTCGCGCAATTTTCATCGTAAATAATTAGCAGCCACCCGCTTGCCGTGACGTCATATACGTTGTTACGCATCCTCGCGCGATTACTTGTCGATACTCGTGTGCCTTCCTCCGTACGTATAATATATTTGTTTACAGGTTACTCGAAGTACATTCTTACTTTTCCATTTTCACTCTTTTCTTCCTCGTTTTCTTTTCTCCCCTTCGGCTATACAACTATAAGGTATATTCTTTTATTTGCAAACGCTCTTGGCGATTCACGTCTAATAAGTTACAGCGAAGCAAATACTTTATTTCGGTCTCGCGAATCTTGTTCCTTTGCTCTTTATACGCGTATGTCTCCTTGTCTCTGGACCTGTCATTGTGTGTAGGCTGATGCGCGAATCAGTGTGCTGGCCGTGTGTCGATGTGCGTTTGAGGCTGTCGCGTGTACCGATAATGCGAACGACTGCGCGCGGGAAAAACGAAGCGGGGGCAGCGATTCCTCCTCGATCATCGGCTGCCAATTGTGGCATCTTGATATGTCAATTGTTTTACTTTATCTATACATCGAAATTGGTTTTTTTTGCTTTTGTTTTTTTTGCTTTTGTTTTTTTTTTGTTTTCATTCTCGAGAGTTAACTCTTTCGCTCACTCTCTCACTCTCTCTCTCTCTCTCTCTCTCTCTCTCTCTCTCTCTCTCGCTTTTCTCTCAATATCATTGTCGACGTTGGGAGCGGACGGGGAAGCGCAGCGAATTCTCGATCGAAGCATTCTCAAGCTTTCTCTTCGGGCTTTATTTCCAACTATTGGCTGCAACAGAAGACGGGACGCTTAATTTGTTATCGCTTAATCCGCCAAAGTTTGCTACCGAGAGTTGGATTTTACTCACCTTTGTAATAAATGTCTCTGTTCATAGTCGGACAGTTTTTCGGGCCCTGTTACAAAAAGTTAAAACATTCTTAAGCTCGTGACAGTGATAAATAATATTGTTATTGTCCGAGTGGCAATACCCGGGGCGTATAGGATTTAGGAGAGTCTCCGAGGTGCAAACATCGATCCGAGGAACTCGAGTGGAAAAATAAGTGGAATAAGTCGAATCTGATGCGACGTGCTCCTATCGGTGTCGCGTCCAAAATAACTTATATACGTAACAGCTTATTTCAACCGATGTTTCAACCGAATTTTCCTTCGGGTAGTTTGGATCAATTTCGTAATACGTCCGCGTGTCGGCGTTCGATAAGACTTTCGCGCGGACGATTTGAAAGGGAAAGAGAAGGGATTTCGCGGTGCGTCTTCCGACTTCTCGAAGCCCCGGTTTCCCGGTTAATTAACGCGTGCTATATCGAGGAGGGAAGTCGTTGTCAAGGCGTAGGCCTACCTTGAGATTGAAGTCGATGTTCGTCCTGACTGGGCGATGGTGCAGCGGTTGAGGTGGCCGAAAGTTGTTGCCCAGGGGCGCCTTGGGATGCCGCTTGTCGCCCTGCTTTAGCTCCCTGAGACCGCGTAGCTGAAAGAGGAAAATCGTCGGCTGTCCTAATTGTTGGCGTTCATAGTGTCGCGTTAACGCTGCTAATGAGCGAATACTCGCGTGGAGAAGGGCTCGGCTAATTTGATTTTCGGATTCCGGCGCTCACCTGCTGCTTCGTGATGTATATGGGCTTGTTGAGGATGATCCAAGTGGTGGTTTCGTGACAGGCGGGCATCGTCGTCGAGCCATCGTAGGTCATGTAGTGCATCGTGTTCGGCAGCAGCTCGCGGACACCGAAACGCTTGATCTCCGTTGCCTGACCTGCGGACGACGCACGCAACGCATTTTATTACCGATCTCGTTTCACCACCCTGTTCCCCCGGCCTCGTGCAACCCCCGGCGATGACGCCGCGCGATTAATCGTAGTCGGCGCGCATATTTACCTCCGTATGTGATTTTATCCAGGTGCTCGGTGAGGAGCCTCAACTCGGGGTTCGAGAGACTGCCTACCTGTAAGCAGCACACAAGGTGTATTGGTCGTGCGAGCGTTAGGCCGTGCGCGTGTGCGAGAGCGGTCGTGTCGATGGGCCGGTACGATAAAGCGTTTATAAGTGAGCGCGTGGATGAGAGATCGGAGTCGGAGATTACACACGTACCTGTAGAAGGAGGGAGACGGCGACGATACCCTGAGCACGATGAAGGGCGTCCGAGAAGTTGTTGTATAAGTATGAGTTGAAGCCGAAAATCTGGATCTAGAGAATAAAAGCGGAGAGTGGTTCTCGTTAGTTCATCCTTTTTTAATTCCTCCCTTTCGTTCCTTTCCTTTTCACTCCCTTCGTCGCGCCTCTTTTTATCTTTTGCATTTCATCGAGACGCGCCAGACCATCAATTGCGAGTTTATTGATTATTACGAATTTATTGCTATTATCGGACTTCCGTTAGTCAACAAATTCTTCTTAACCTTAATTCCCTTATTTCACTTCCATTAGATCTTTTTACATTTTAACTCGGGCATAATTTACGCTTCTCGGTTAACTGGATTCAGTCGTTACATAATTATAATGTATTCGCGAGTGGCAAAGTGCTACAAAGAACCGAATAAACTTGATGTATACATGCATATTTGATCGACGTATTATCAAATCATATCTTGTTAAGAAGAAAAGTTCATTGCATTAAGAAATCAATTTTATATTCTTATTCTTAGCCAGCAAACGGGAACAACGAATAATTATAATTTTCTAATTGTTTCTGCAAAGGTGGAGCTTTGCTTACAGATATTAAAGAAATTTCACGAGCAATTTTCAAAGATGGTCATTATTATTGCATTCCTTCGTCGCTCGTATTCTTAGATAAAAGCCTCCCGGTTTTACAATCTTTGCAATTATGAAATCACTCTAAAATGAAATTTGCTACAACTGGGGAAAATAAAACAACGGGCAAAGCGATGGCAATGAGTAATAACAAGAGCTTCCGTAGCTGCTGCGGCTCTTTCATGAGCGCCCTTTTGTAAAACGAAAGAAACTACGGTCGGCGTTGGTAGAAATAAATGGTTAATAGGCTATCGGTGCGATAGCACTCGTCACTTTCTTCTAAAGGATTCAAATTAGTTGCGCAATTAATTTGTATCGCTCGTCCGCGAATTGTGAATTAGCCCATGAAAATTCGATGCCATCGATTATAACGATAAACTTCTATTTACGCGTTTCCTCGTTATTGTCTAGCATAAAAGACATCAGGCATTTAAGACATTGCGTAACTGGCATTGAATATTGAAAATCACGATTAACAATATTAATTCTACATTAAATATCGCTCCGAAATTAAGCTTGACAAAAGCGAAAGCGAAAAAACGAAATTGTTGCGACTTCTTTTATTTGTCAGGACGTTGGAATCAACCAAGTGTTGGATATTCACTTTGCTTATTTCCAGCGTAAAAAGAATCATTTTCTAAAGTACGAGCAATTTTAAATTTTGACATAATCACTTGACCCATGTACACGTACTTCCTAGTTTTCAATTTTTTTTTTGTTTTTTTTTTTTTTTTTTTCCGCCAACTTGAAGTTCTCTTAACTCATATTTACCTTCTGTAAAGAAAGTTAACATTTTTATTAAGTGTTTCTCTTTTTATTCACTCATAAAACGTAAAAATAAATTCATAAACTTAAAAATAAGAGATATACGCTCAGTTTTTTTCCATATTTATGAATAACAATGTCTGAATTTCTTAATACGATGAATATTACATTGTATTTTGATACGAATAGTAATTAACATCATTAAAATTCGGAATATAAAGTTATTGATTTTACTCCAGTTCTTATTATTCATACCCCCGTATCCCTGTGAAATTTTTAATTAGCATACATAAATGTATTCTTTATTTTCATAACGGCAGTAATGATTATGCATATTGTTGAATAATTTATATCCTATATTTATCAGTCAGTGATACGGTAACTCAGCTTTAAATATAAATAATGCCCTTTAAATGAATGAATAACAATCTGAAGCAGTCTATTCGCCATTCGGCAGTCCACTCGCAGGGGAATCGTACTTTGGGTGCAACGATCGGTAAAACGTGAAGAATCGATGCGCATGCGATGGTACAGCGCGATGGAATGTCAGTGAAAATATTAAACGACGAAATCCTGTCGTTCGTACGATCATAGAGCAATACGCATTATCTTGGAAAGAAAGTTAACGGGTATTTATTTACATTACGACGAATGTTATTGATCGCTTGAAAATGTTAAAGACCGATTGAATCGCTTAACGATACCAACTTGACTAGAGACGTCATAATTTGAGAATTAACGTGACTGCTGCCTACTTTCTCTTCCGAACGAATGTCTTTGCACGCCGCAATATTATTTTGTGTAGCTGCAGAAACTTTGACTTTAGATACCATAAATTCTAATGTTACAGCTAGAATTAGCGAGTTTATGGTCACTGCTGCGCCGACAGCAGCAGCAGCAGCAGCAGCAGCAGCTTCCGAGGCGACAAAAATTTTGCCGAAGCCCGTTAAGTAGATGCCCGTGTTATAAAATTTTTTTAATTTTCGCATCTTAAAATTGTTTAACTTCCGAAGAAAATTACTCGGGATATAAATTTTAGTGGAGCGCGATAAAAGTAAGTTACTTAAGAGAAGAATTTTACGAATGAAAAAGGGAAAACATGTACAATAGGAGGGGGCGTTATTTCGTCGAGGAGGCCTCGAGCTCATCAGAAATCTCATTAGACTTTGAGAATAAAAACTTTTAGTCCGCGTAGTAAAATATAAAATTGTCACCGGGAAAGCGCTCGGGGCGTAATGCAGATCTCGTGTAAGGGAGTTCCTCGTCTAAGGGAGTTCGGCTCCGATTAGACGTGGAAAAGTGCCCGAAATAAGGGCGGTCGCGAGTGGTCCAGTGGTCGAGTGGTCGAGTGGTCGAGTGTAAAGTGAGAAAACGAAAGTGGTGGGAAAAACCTCGGCGGGGAAACTGTAGCCGTCGACGGTGTGCTCGCTGCCGACGTTGTCGTCGAGGCCGTAATGCAGATGGATCTCGTGCAACTGGTAGCGGTAGCTGAGCGGTCCTCCCGATATATTGAAGAGTTCCTTGGTGTCGTTGTCGATGGTGAATACAACGCTGTGCCCGGTGTTGCTGAGCACGCCCCCCACCTTGTGCTTGTCGAGATGGAGGGACTCGAGGTTGGGGTCGAAGAGCAGTCGGTGCGGCTCGAGGTTGACCGGGGACTGCCTCCGGCCCTTGTTGCAGAGCGACCACTCGGGGTTGATCAGACCCCAAAAGGCCGGACCCGAGATCCCGTCGTACGTCCACCACTCCTCCCAGCTCACGGGTTTCGACTCTGCGCAGGCATTATTATTCGACGTGCATCGCGAAGATGCAAACAACGCTTGCACTTCTTTATCGTTACCACTTCTTTACCCTCTACGAATCTGCATATAAAGCGAAAAATCCGTTCCCCCTTATCAGCGTTCGCGGCGGCTACTTTCGGCTACTTTCGGCTACTTTCGCGGCTTCTGCAGGAGGGAATTAAAATGACTCCCGCGACTTTCATTTCAATACCGAGTTAATGGCTTTTTGTTCGCTTACCGAGGAAGAGGAGCGCGTCGTAATTCGGACGTTTTAATAACTGTTAATCAGCGCCTAAAGATCGCGCGTTTCCTAGCTTTAGAGTTTATTTTAATATTACCTTCGTAAATCCACACTTTTTCCTATATACTGCGGATGATTTTCTTTTCCCGTAACGTTAACCAGATTTCTAAGTTTTCATAAATTTCCGATGCCACATAAAGGGAGATAACTGTTTAATGAGGCGTAAAAAATTTAATTGAACCTCTAAAGTGTAATTTGCCCGCGATTGCGATTTCAATAAAAAAAAATGTATCGAATCATGCATCAACTTTTAATATTTAAATACTCCCTTCGAATCATTTACGAAACATCAGTACCCATTAAAATTGTTAAATTTTATCAAATTCTTATCGACCGCGGTCTTAATAAACTCTTAGTCGGCTTTTCGCCCGACGATTTGCCGTCGGTGTCAGTTAAAGTACTTTACTACATTATAACTTAATTTCACCGCTGCTATTTTTCGGCTCGTAATTAACGAAGATTTACTTGTTTTCAGGCTACTTGTTTTCCAAACAAAGAAGCGGGTTAAAAAAAATAATCGACAACCACACATTGATTTAGGCTATAAATAAATGCAATCAATAGGCACTTAAAACGGTGGCAAAGTTTTGTAAAAATATTTTAAATCACCTCGGATATTGCAGACGTACCGTCTGCATTTACAGCCTCTATCGTGCATCCCAAAATAACGCAATTCGATTACGTATAATTGTACAGGAATTAAAACGTCCTCGTCGAATTTTGTTATTAGACAGGCCGAGCTCTTCCAACAAAAGGCTGTTGCATTTCAAATGGTAAGATGCGAATTAAATGAATTTATAGGTTTGCGCAATAATTGCGATTCCGCCGTCGAGAAACTTGAACTTTTGGCTTATATCTCAATGCTTCAACGTTATCGCGACAGTCCTACGACAGTTTTTATCGGATACCTTTTCTATGTAAATCATACGTGTAAATCGTCCCGATTCTACCATTTGCTTCTAATTTGCGCAATGAACGTCCACCTCGTTACGGAAATACGTATGGCATTCTTTTTCAACAAACCGAAGGTGCGCGGCGAATTGCTTTAGCGAGGTGAACGCTACGCTCTAACGGAGTGCGAGTATCGTGTTCCGTAATTAGCGCCATGCGCTGTTTTTCGATCGAACTTTTAAAAATAGCGATAATAGCGCAATAAACTACGAAATTGCCCACGTGAGAATTAATTTTTATCGCAGAAACAGTGAAATCAAACAGACGGTTGAAATTGGATATGGATTTGTAACCCAGAATTTCCGATATTGCCGAGTCGGCGTAGCTAGCAATTTAACTAAACTCCTATCCCTGCTATTCGTGATACGAACTTGAAAATAGAACGTACGAAATTACTTCCAATTTAGTTCGACGAGCGTTTATTTACTTGCTAGAAGAAAAGTTCAAGGATAAATGTAGGATAACGTTGTGCGAAAAGCGATTGACTGCCTAATCCATTATTGGCGCTTCGTTAAGAAACACGCGGAACATGCACAGCGTCCTTCAATGGCGCACCAAAAGTTATTTTGTACAAAACGCATTCGGATGTAAGTTCATCGCGTGCAATAGAGCTGGCCAAAGATCAGCCAAACGTCTTCTCCCGCTGTAAATGTATCGAAGTGCACTTGGACTCTGGACGCAGCAGCCGAGGTAGGAATCAAAGTTTGCATCGCGCAGACTTCCAAGTCAAAGTACACAGGGATCGAACACTTTTCAAGCGTCCGTATTCGCGTCGAGGGAAGAATCGGCGGTGAGTAACGGCGAGTAACGGCTGTTGTCGCTGTTGGACGTACCTTGGATCAGCACGAGAACAAACAACCCCCAAATGCCCAGGAAGACAGGCCTGCGCGCGGCCATCCCTTGGCGGCAGCTTCGCTAGCTCCTCAATTCAGCATCCTCGAGGCGATGCGACAGACCTGTAATGCGAGTCGTCACACGAATCCAAAATCAGTCCAAACGGTTCATCCGTGAGTCGTATTTCGATCGACGACCGTCGTATCGAAAACACGACTCCAATGGGACTCCGTTCGAGCTTAACTCGAGAGCTCAACTTCGATAACCGTCGCGCAACAACTTTAACTTACGTCACAGTGGCTTTACGCGATTATCGCTAGCTAAATTTATCGCGGAGCTTGTCATCTTCGTCGTTGCTGCTTGCCAATTCAACGATAATCTCATTCGATGTCGATAACGATGATTCCGCAAATTGATTTTCAAGTTTGTCCAACGATCCTGCACGTGAATTTGCAACGTAACCGACGGCCGAACGAAAGCTCTGCCGCTGCCAAAAGAACGGTCTATTTACATCCTTGTTTTTCCAATTGATTTTCCGTTTACATCCGGACAAGAGCATACTTGTTCTTATCGGAGACTCGCGAGTGTCGAGTGCGCGCAAACAAAGTACAAGAGTCTATAGGAGCGGAGGCAAACAATTAGGAACCCCCGGATTACCCGGCGTCAGCCAATCTAGTTTCAGCTGTTTAATTTCGCCTCGTCGTTCCTCGATTAGCGTCTCGATCTATTAAAGCCGGAGCTAAAAGCCCGACAGAAGTGCACCGGCAACACCGGCGCTTACTTCCGGCGGCAATCAGCCCACATACACCGACCGGGGTACTACCGAACGTGGGCGTACGCTCGCGTACGTAGCGTTATTTTCGACCGTAAACCCGGAAGGCGCGGTGCCCCGGTCATCGGCCCTCCTCCTCCTCCTCCTGCCGAGACCAACGCGAGTCCACTGAATCTCCTCCGCGCGGACGTAGATAATTTTTCGCGTCCTTTCCTCGGCTCCGATGGACACCCGCGGCCCGACCGAGTGTGCAATAAGTCGATCGTGGTCCGCGTAGGATTCGCTCGCTTTCGGGTGGCCCGAGCCCGGGAAACAGCGACAGGCGCAGCAGCTGCACGAGCAGGAAGCGACGGCTCCTTCCGGAGGTGGGTAACGAGCGCGCGTGCCGAGCCCGGATCGACGATAAATCACGGCTGCTCGGAGGCTGATCGATCGGGCGTCCGAGGTCGCCGGACGACGATCTCCGATCGTCCAGGACGGGCTGCGCCGTCGGTCCCGAGGACCGAGTCGTCGGCCGCGGGCTCCTGCCCGAAAATCAATAAGGGGCAATAAGCCGACCGCGTGTGCGTGCGAGTGTACGTACGTGTGTGAGCTGGCCGGGTCGTCGGGCCCGGAGCTGCCAGCACCGGGAGGCGCCGTCGTGGCCTCGCTCGCTCCTCCTCGCTGGGCTCGCTCGTTCGATCGCTCCGTCTTCGTCCCTCGCTCGTGTCCGTGCGACCTCGCCTGGGAGTCGCGGCGGTCTCTCTCGCGGAACTCGGCCGAGGAGCGTTGCCACTACTGGCCGCGGAGTCTCGCGCAGTTGCCTCGGCGGTTGGCGCCGGCTTTGCGCAGGCTCCGGGTCCCTCTCCTCGAGCCGCGGACCGAGTCCTTCCTCGCCCCCGGCCGAGCGCCCTCTCGCTCTTTTCCCGATTGCGCGTCGGCCTCTTGTTTACGAGGGAGAGCCGAGGGAGAGCCGAGGGAGAGCCGAGGGAGAGCCGAGGGTGAGCCGAGGGTGAGCCGAGGGTGAGCCGAGGGTGAGCCGAGCGCGCGAGAATAATCGAAGCGCGCGCTTTTCCGCTCGCCCTCGCGATTATACCTCACCCTCGGGAGCAGCGAACAATGGCAGAGGCCGTCCGCGGGACTCGGCGAATGGCCCGGAAGTGGCCGCGGGTGGGAAAATCGGCCGACGAGAATTTTCACGAGGGCCGCCGTGGCCGCTGGATTTACTACGCAATTTCTTCGGCCTCCTCGCGACGTCTCCCTTCTTCTCCGTCCCCGTCCCCGTCCCCGTCCCCGTCCCCGTCCCCGTCGCTGTTTCCCGACCGTGTGCTCCGACGCCGCGCGCATCCGCGAGCATCGACGTTCCGCGCGCTCGAGCTTCGGACGTCGGCGCTTCGGTTTTAACCGCGCGCGCACAGTCGTATCCTTTTCGCGAATTCGCAGGACGATCCGCCGACCGAGTCGTTAAGAAAGAAATATTACCGAGACGCGTTCCCTGCTCTCCCTCGGAGGAGGGATTCTTGTGATTTTATCATCTCTTTTCGCGACTTTTCATTTGGCTTTTCCATTTTATCGATACCTACCGCTACCGACTCGTCGATGACTCCTTGCTCTTTACCGCTCGTTGAAAGCGTCCCGAGAACGTTGAATCAAGTGACGATATCAGTGCACGTTTTGATAAGCACGTTTGGCTTCTTTAATATTTACCCCCGTGGGATAAAAATGGATGTAATTCACCGGTATTAACGAAGATGGTTTCCCCCGGGACGTTTGTTTGAGAATTAAAATTGGCTCGTTCTCCGAATATTGTTCGCAGCGTGAAAATTCTCTGGGTTACCGATGGGGAGAAGCGCGAAAATCCCGCAAATATCCGCCCCGTATTCGTGAAAGCAGATAAGGTCTCTTTCATTTCGAATGGAAAAAGCTATAAGCTGCGTATATATACACGCAAACTAAAGCATTTTCCACTTCGCTTTAGGAAAAGCAAATGTTTTCGACGCGTCCGAGAGATGAAATGTAAATAAGAAAGGGATTGACGAGCTCTTTTACGCGTGGAAACGCGAGTAAATTAATATAATCGGATGCGAGCCGTTTGCGACGTAGTTGGAAAGCTCGAATGCACCCCTTGGATTTCGTTTCTTCGGGAAAGTAACGATTGCGTATAGCGCACAAATTCATCGAGGCGTTAACGGAAGGGATCGACTTGCGTTTCAGAAAAATCACCAACGCACTGATCCGACTATCCGAAGCGAGCGTTCCCCCTAATTATTATTATGGGTTATTAGCGCGGATTACAGGACCATTGGCGTGGATTATTTTCGGCGCCAAGGTAACCCTTGGGAAGCGGCTCGCAGGAAAACTAATGGAAAACTAGTGGAGCTCGTTCCCGCAGGGGGAGGCCCTTTTTAATAAACGCGAGTCCTCCTTGCCCTCTTTTGCGAAATCGTACGAAATCCACCTCGAGTGGGGGGCGCGAGTTCGAAACACCGTCCGCGACCGCGACTTAAATTCTTCTATCTTCTACTCGTGGAATCGGCGTTCGTCGCACGTTCCAAAGCGATGGGAATCCTCTTGCTCGCGGAGGATATTCGTCCCACTGAGCGTGGGGCGCTCGGGAGAAAACGCGGGCGCGAAAGGGAAAAAGCTCAACGGGCAGGAAATTAAAACGTCAGTCCGCCCACGCCCCTCCCGCGGCCGCGGCGGACTTATCTATTTACTTTGGCCGAAATAAACGGGTGCCGAGCAACTCGACACTGGGTGCTCTTATCCCGTGGAATCGATCGCGGCAGCTTTCGCTCGGTTCGCTCTTTCGCTGCGCGTAGCTTTTCAATTATCCGTCTGTTTGCCGTGGGAATTATAAGGAGGGGGGTCGGGTCGGCGGGTCGGGGCACGCGGGAAAAAGTAGGCGCGGAAAGGAGCCGTCGCTCGGGAGTCAAAGAAAAATGTAGGAAAGGCCAGGAGGAAAAAGGCTCTCGTCCGCCCGCGCAGATTGGCCGTGCACACGTACACGCGCGCGCCGCTATCGATTTTCAAAGAGCGAGCCGCTCGACGCCGCGCACACACGCAAGCGCTCGCCCACCCCATTCGATCCCCCTGCCAGAGCCGCCCTGCCCGATCCACCCGATCCACCCGAGCCGGAACTATTTAAGCTGCGAGAGCTTTTTCCTACGCTTTGCCCTTTGCCCTTTGCCCTTTGGCCTTTTCGCGCGGACGATGTCTCGTCGGGCTTTCCGGCGCCCCAGGACTACTTACCGCGCTTACTCTCCGAAACATTCCCGAGCGCCTCTTCCTCGTCCTTCGATCATGCACCGGGTACGCGACGCTTTCCCGAAATCCGAGTGATTTCGGATGACGGGACACCGCGGGCGATCGCCCGACCGCAGCCTTACTGCCCCGGATGATTCGCCCTCGCGGGATAAGTGCGTTGAGTGCCGACCTTGTCGACAATTTGCCGCGCAATTTTGCGCGAACGAGAGTTTTCTCCCTCCTGCGTCCTCCGTTCCCCGATGCGTTCCACCGTCGTTACAGCTGATACGGTTTTGCCGTTCCCGTTGGGTTCCTCTAACGTTGTTTACATTTTTCGGGTTCGCTGCTTCGGTTGAGGGAGGACTCAAGGTGGTTATTTTCGCCTGTCGCTACGTCGCACAATGACGTCTGACCCAAGGCATTTTCCTTTGTTCGAATACTTCATCTCTCGAGGCGCACACGCGCGACAAAGGGAAAGCAGACAATCTTCTTAAAAATTCTTTCTCATTTTTACAGGCGAGACCTTGAAGATTCTCTCAAGTTTACGAACTCTGCTGTATTAGGAGAAAACTTCATAACTCTAGGCCTTCGTTATAAGATTTAATTACATTTTATCAAAGTGCGCCTCGCTTGGATAAAGGACTCGTAAAATAGGGTGATTATTACATTTCTCGCGGCTAAACATTTCACGTGGAAACATTACTACTGATTCCGATAATAATTAGACACGCGCGTACATAGGGATACGAGCCAAATTGTAAGAACTTGGTGGGTGGGTGGGGGGTAGCGAGCGACAGGGGGATAAACGTAGGGAAGCCCGTCTTTATAGCAAAATTACTCCACGTTTCCAAACGATCGCAAAATTCTCTTATTTTCAAACCAACATCTTACGCGAATGAAATACTCGAGCACCTCGATCCTTTTAGCCCTCTCTTATTGCTATAGTGACTTGAAACTTGAACACGGTTTACGATCATTTTGTCGAGGTTAAAAATTTACATCCATTCCTTGCGTTACGCATATCGAAAATTACATCTTGGCATTCCTCGAAGATTTATTCGTACTTTTATTTCCCGTTGAAGAACAAAGCTTTGAAGAACAAAAATTCGCCAATAACTCGGCGGAATTGTTCTTAAGTCGCATCTAATTATTGAGTTGTTTACGCGAATGGAAAATTTTAGATCGCAATCGGATAATTCAAATTAACTTACTTATCTCGTTATGTTTTAATTGAATTAATTAAAACGTGTTCGTGGCACTTCTCCTGTTTAAAGTTTATGACAACGCCAAATTTTGATCAATATTGAACTCTGAATCACACGTTTAATCACTTGGAATAGAATTTCACTTCTTCCGAGTGAAATTTCATTGGAATAAATCGCTCAATTTAAAACGGATTTTCATTTTACCCGAGGTAAATTCTCGCCCGAAGACGAATTTAATATTTCGCCTTGTGCTCGCGATTATATTCAGGGTAAAATATAAAACAGCAATGGAAAAATGCCTTTTATAATGCGCAACTTTTCATAAACTTAAATAACTCGATTGTTTGCTTTGAATTTTCATTTTATTCGTATCAAGGATAATCTCGCTTTATATTAATAACGAAAAATATCTACAGCCCGTAAAAAGCACCTCCTGCTCTACTCGTTAACTGCTGATTGTAACTGCGGCAGGTACTCGTATATGCATAATTTATTTTTTATGAAAAGTAAAACAGCTGTATTATTCCGTGTGCTTTAGCGACTGTAATTTTAATAATCAATCGTAATGCGAATATAAAACTCGAGGGAAAAGCTTCTCCCGTGCAATTGGAAATTTCGTACGGCTGTAACTTTTCATTCTCTTTCATGAATACATTCTGACAAATTAATCGAACGATTTTATACGTTTGAACTAGCGGAATTCGGCGTACGTAAAGATGCGTTGAAAAATATGCACTTTTCCGATAAAATTAACGAATACAATTCTTATTCGAGTAACGTTTCATTGAGAGGACAATCAATGGCGCGGACTTTTGTTACAAATGGAACGACGAATCAGTATTAGATTGTAATAACGAGGGACGACAGTCCGATGAGAAATTCGTGTCTTCGTTGAGAAGTAAGTAGCCGATGTCAATGACTGGGAGAACTATCCGAAATTTCATTTTCTTGCGTCATTGTTCACGCGAATGATAATAATAAAACTCGCGCTTCCTCTTCACTGTCTTTAAGAATTAAACCACGTTTATGACTCCAGTTGGTCCTCTTCAGACCAAAAACTCTTCGGATCCGATCGTTCGATTAACATATTCGTAAAAATTTTTCCCGACCACGGCAAATTTGCATCGCTTGAAATGATAGTTCGTGATAACTTTAGTTCTCGTACCTTATTTGCCTATTGCGTACACGGAATACGACGCTCTTCGTGGGAAAAAGCGAGAGACGACGTCTCCTGGATTTATGCTGTAATTTGAAGGAATTCGATATTGAAAAAACAAATGGGCGAATATTTACGTATAAAAGTGACGCAGGCCGCAGTCGTCAAAGTTGAAATTGTAGCGATTATTTTTCAATGCAGTGCAATTGAATGAAGTTCGAAAGAGCCACCCGCCGATTCGTCCATTGCACGAGTCCATTTCGAGTAGCTGCAGCTCGTGATATAAGTTGTTACCTCCATCAAGATCCTGGAGAAAGAGAGCGAGTGAATCCAGCAACCACTGGCCCACCAAATGCGTTCATTTTCAAGTCAAGAATTCGAAACTGTATGTTGACTGCGGAGTCGTAATAATACCAACTCACCAGTGAATCGGACATAAAGTTTTAAATAAAGTTTTTCAATTTAAATAAACTTTATGAAAATGCAAGTTTTATCGAATGTTACATCATTATCCTGGATCCAATTAAATACATTCTCGTCTTGTTCAAGTTTATCGGGAATGCGGGAAAATCTGATTAATGTTGCGAGGATGCGTAAAATTATAAAATTATAAAATTCGATACGATATTCACGTCAATAAACTCCAGCTTAAATTAATACGATCAACATTTTTAACAACTCCAATAATTTCGTATTTTCGTATAATTATAATTGTTATAATACGCGCTGGCTATGCAATTTTACACGTCTAATTATGATAAAAAGGATTGTAAAAAGGCATGTTCAATAGATCTATCCTGGTCGATTGATAATTCGCCCAACAAATATTTTCTGGCTTCTTTTACGTAATTTTTTCATCAACCTATTCATATTTAAGGCAGCGCTACAATTACAAATTATGTAACGCGTGGTATGAAATACCAACGCAAATAATGTATTGAAAAACAGTTTGATCATTGAAGTTTGCTATAAATAGAAGCGAATACACGTACAAGGAGTTACTTGTACAGAGTTTCATCGATTCTCGTGCGTAGCACGAGAGTCAGCAAATCTACCAATAATATGTAATACGAAATCTACTCATAAAAACTTATTACATCTTTTGAATATGAAATTTCAATCAAGAGTCAGAATCAAGCTCGATGTCTTCATCGAGGTTACTCTTCATTTTTACGTATGAAAGAACAATACAACGAGACTTACACGTTAAACGCACATTTAGTTTTCGATACGCTTCTCTTCTCATTTACTTCTGTAACCTTTGAAAATTATTACGATAAATCATCAAACTATAACGCGAGCTTCACATTACTGAATCCGTTATCTTGTTGGAAAAGAATGTTTTCATTTAGAAATCATGAAGAGGCAAAAATATTGCTTAGCCAATTTTTCGCTATTATTTCGACAAATAATGAATAATTACAATTTTAAGGTAATTTTAAATAAATATTAATACTTTCATTCCGGATATTAATATTTTACTTTTTATTCGCCTGATATACTGGTAAAATTGAATAATTGGAATTTACAAACGAATTCATGAGATTCCTTACTCAACTACCGTACAAGAGTGCGCGAATTATGAAATTGCTTTTTATATTAATTTTTAAATAATATCGATAATGATTAAATTTTTAATAGATGTAAAATAATATTGCGTACAGTCGTGATGAAAATATTCTAATAATATTCTAAACCCATAACGCGGAAAATTAAAAGTTAATTTGATTGTACTTAACATTTTTTAATCGTTGCTTAAAACATATTTGTTAATATAGTTCTCTTTATTCGTCTGTGGTATAAGCTGTTCAGAATTGAATATTCTTGTATTATCAGAGAGTTACAAAATGAAGTATTATTATCATCCGCTATTCAATTGATTTTGATATAATTTTCCGTTATATCTAATCGTTGAGTAGTTGAAACGCAAATGCTAATTCGGTAACGAAAAGTTAATCTGTTGAATATTTAAAATCGGTCTCCATCTTTTCAAATACCTCACAATTTCCTTAAGATTCGCTTTATGTTATGATAAATAATTATTTATAAACGCTCGAGTAAGTACTTGAAAAATTAATTCCTATCGTCCAAACGCGTTTTAAGTCATGTAATGCTCGAAAGAAAACCATAAAAATGCAGTCAAGTGTGAAAAACAAAAACAAAAACAAAAACAAAAACAAAAACAAAAACAAAAACAAAAACAAAAACAAAAACAAAAACCAAAACAAAAACAAAAACAAAAACAAAACAAAAACAAAAACAAAAACAAAACAAAAACCAAAACAAAAACAAAAACAAAAACAAATACAAAAATACAAAAATTTAGTAAAAAAGATTAACTTTTAAGTTATATATTTTCAAAGTAAAAAACCAAGAGTCGGATAAAACTTTATTTCTGTTGTTACAATTCTATTCTTCAGCAATATATTGACAGAAATTTAAGAGACACGTAACCTTGTATGCTTTCGAAACTTAACTAAGATATTAATCGGTAGGTATAAAGTTTCATATTTCGGCAAAATTCCACATACGTGCTTTATTTTGTTGTCCATTTATAGGTGTGCGTGCGTGAATGTTTCTGAAACTACATTTATTGCAAATTTCATACTTCTTTTATTTAGGTAAATACGTTATGTAAATTTCTTCCTTTAATTATACATGTTTAGTAAGCCATTGAAAAATAGTAGTTTATCTTCTATTGAAATATTTCTCATTGTTACTGCCCCTAAAATGTTTTTCATTTTCATTAAGCTTACCTCGTGAATTTGACATCCGCTAATCGTTTTACTAATAATAATATTTGCTCGATGTGTATCGTTTTTTACGTACCCATTATTACGTAAGTGTGGCTTGACATTAAATCTGACGTACGCTTGTCTTGTCGTCAATGACGAGATTTAAATGACGTACAATGCGAATTTCAATATTTCGATATGAATTCCCATATCATTCAAGACATTATGTAGAGCTGCATTTAATACTGCGATTTATTAAGACATTATTAACGCACAAAAGGCTACAAGCCATCTTATATTCATTATCTAACCTTAGAATTGTATCAAAGCCATTATAAGCGCGTATCACGTTACAGTTTAAGAAATCTGGATAATGAACGTTACGCGCACGAACGCGTACGCATGCATGTATAATTGCCTACATGCGCTGTATCTCCAATGACAGTGCGCAACCGATGCAGAATGACGTAAACTTACATGTGGCCACCAGGAACTACGATATCCTTGAGTTATAACTTGTTAGTGGTAAGCGAGTAGTCATAAATTCTGTTTCTATGTACAGGTATCAACAATAAAATAGCAAACCTTATAAAATTTGCTATCCGACATTTGATAAATGTATGTATCATACAGAGCGAAAGTCACTTTTATCAGCTAAATTTGTCACATCTAATCTAAAAGTCATAGACGTATAAATGAATAAGTAATTAAATCTTATATCATATATTAGCTCACGTATGAAATTAGAACTTCATCGATTATTTCCTGAATGATAAATTTATTATAATTGCGTGAATCACAAATGCTCTTAATCTATATTTAATTTGAACGAAACGTTAATATAAACTGAATTATTCATACCCATAAGAAGCATAGGTTTAGAAATCACATCGAGAAACTTACAAGCTTTTGCTAGTTAAAATTGACTCGTCTTTTCGCTAATACATTTAGAGCGATTATCAGTGATTTATGTCATATGTTTATAAACACATAAATCTATATTGTATCATTGATAATTTATAATAAGCTGTTCAAATATCATCTTACAGTTTCAAATCCCTCATACGCGTATATTCGAGCTTTTGACGAAAATTTATCAATTATTGGTATATCCGTCACAGTAGGGCTTTCCTCTTAAATACTCGTATAATTTCACTTTAGAAATCTGCTGTAGAAAACACGATATTATAAAAAATTTATTTAACCTTTAAAATACTTTTTATTTAATTCTTGTGGTTCCTTTGGCGTTTAAGAGCTTGAAGCGTTGCATGTGGTTGTACTATGTGAAAATGACGATTACTGCATCGTCGCGGTGCCATTTTATCATCTGAAAAGCTTGGAAAATGCATCGATTTGCGATCTGATGCATTACAGCCATGCAATTTCTATGAATTAAAGGACAGGTTCATAAATCATAACTTCGAGCAAACGCTGTAAAGTACCAAAACAGAATTCCTTATAGAGCATTGGTACTTTGTGCAAATATTCATGGATCATATCGAGGCAACGATCGACGAAAATAATAAAAGAAATTAACATCTAATTGAACTTTTTAGTTTGGACTTGCTTTGGATTCAGGTTCCATTAAGTTGACTAGATTTTTGTTTGGATGTCGTAGCCGCACACTCACGATTCATTACCATTATAATACGTCGAGGCAAGGTTGAGTCATATGTAATTTCATTTATCATTTTTCTACGGTAATACTTTCTTGGGTCGAAATACATGAAAATTCAATAACTCTGGAATAAATTTCTCCGTTACTCATCTCGTGTTTTGCTCCGTTCAATAATGTATAAGCTTTTATCAGCAAGTAAATACTGTATAAAATATATGAACCTTTTTTTTTTTCTTTTTTTTTTTTTTTTTTTCCAATCACGATTTCACAATCAACGAAAATATTTGCTTAAATATTTTTTTATCTATTACTGATGTACTTTCAAATCTAACATCATCTTCGACTCGTTATGCGATGTTCTCGTTATTATCCAAGATCTCACATAAATTATCTTACCGAGTATTACGAAATCGTACTAGCGAGGCTTTTAAATATAAAATACATGCCTGATGTAACTAGTCGTATAAAACATCACAAGCTCATTAATATCACAAACATCGGTTTCTAACTACAACATTTGTAGGGTATAAAATAATAAAAAATGAATAAATTTTTTATCACCACTTGTGTATTATAATAGCTTATTCGATTATATATATTTCTTGATTTTATGATAGTTGTTAACTTGAAAAATATCTTTTCACGTCGATAGAAAATTGTACACCTCAATTACCTCCATAAAATTTTATGACTTAATTCTCTTTCCGTCATATCTAAAATATGCGATGTAATAAAGTGAAGCCTAATCGTAAATTATTAAAATAAACAATTAATATAACACTCAAAAAATATCGTACCTTTACAGGTATGGTATTATTATTATTTAATGAACCGCTGTTTGCACGAGTATAACGAGTATGCTAAATTTAAATGGATGATAATGCAAAAGCGAATCTTAGAGTTTAATTTTTTTTTTTTTTTATCAAGTCTATGTAAGTGTACGTCAACGCGAATAAAATTGAATTATTTTTCCAGTTTATGCCACCTCAATAGTGTGGATTTGGTAAAGGATTCTTTTCGCTTGTTGCAAATCAAATTGATGAGAATTGATAAGGTCGGATTCGATAGTGTTAGAATGAAAAAATAAATCGATACCAATGATATTTTCAACGATTCCGTACATTCGCGCGCGCGCGCACACGTGTTTTTAAATAGTTCACTTCGTTTAAACGTTCGCGCTATCTAATTGCATTTCTATTATACATAAGTCTCGAGAGAGCAAAGGAAGATGGTAAACTTCTTAACCGATGGCTAATTAGAGCAACGCACAACACTCGTCGATTTTTCAACAGAAAATGTCGCGTTAGCTTAGAATTTTTGTTAGCCGTAACTCTTTAAATATATTCGGTTAAACGTTTTCATTGCCAAGTGTTGGATCGTAGCTTTGCTGAATTTAATCGATAAAGCAATATAAATTTAATATCTTACAGCCAGGAAATTATGAACGAACATCAACATAACTTAAGTGATTTGGAAAGGTCTCGGTGATAGATAAAAGAATCTATGTGAAATCGACGTCACCATTTCAGGAAATGGAGTTGATAAGACTCCAAATCGAGCCTCTAACTCGAACTCGAATTCTACTGTTTAAGAGCTCCATGAAGAATCTGTGATTATTACTGTAATAATATTTGTAATTCTTTTTGAAAGGAGATTCTCTCGAAGATTATCAGTCTTCGGACTATTCAACTATTCGATGCGTTCGCAAATAGTTTTTCACGGTAGTTCTCAAATGCGCTCAGTTTAAAGATAACAAGGCCGATTGAAATTATATATTTTTACGCGGATAGATATTGTTTTTCACTTGTTACGTAATGAATTTAATACGCATATAAAGAGATAATCGAAACAAACACACACGCGCAAAATCTGAAATATTATTAACGATAACAGCTATAAATAATGTTGTCTTATTTACCAGACTTATTTTCATGGTTATTTCCATGACCTTACGTACTTTGGAATTAATATCTTTCGTGTACAACTTTGTTAAAGTGAACCATTAAATTATTCATTTAATACTTTGAACGTTGAAAAGGTATAGCTATAGTCGGGATAAATCGTGTGTATCTTCTATAAATTAAAGTTTATTTTTTATTAAAGATGTTTGTTGACTCGGTAAGACAGCTTAAGTGAAGCTTCACTGTACCAACTCCATGAAAAGATGTTTTATATTAACGTACTTATAAATACATTAAAAATGTATCTTGTTGAGATCTTCAATGAAAATAATTTCGTTTTCAACCGATAACTCATAGAATTTACAATATATATATATAACTTTATTATAACAAACAAGCCGATCTTCCCTAACGAATCCACAACGGTAATTATGGCGATGTATAATGAATAATTTATTTTTAAATGCATACGATGTAATTAACTTTGAATAAATTAGATTCAATCGTAATATTTTAATATAAAATCAATATAATCCAGTGAAGTGTTTAATGTATACGGTAAATTGAACAGGAAAACCATTGAAAATATTGCGAAAGATTTATGCTTATATAAAAAAAGTTCTGAAAAATCCAAGGTAACTAAGAGTCTAATACTTTATTTAATGCTTAAAAATAGAATGTGTCGTATGTTTGATTCTGTATTTTGGACGTTTGCTGACATACAATATTTCACAAGAAAACCAATATTACGTCACTGAATGTATTATCTCTCTGACATGTATATGTACCATTTTGCCCCTGCCTTTCGCTTCTTATAAGAATCGACGTCAGTCTGAAAACGATTATCGTTGGCCTGAACATCACCGTCAGAAGCATAAATTACATCAAAGATAATTTTATTTTATTTTAGATTCTCTAGACTAGACCGATTTCAATTAGGTATTCCTATTCGAATTTCACTAATATAAAGGAAATGTAGTTAGACGAACCTACGACCACAATATTCTGGCTTTTACTGCACTGAAAAACAGAAAATGATCCGCGTGCGTATTACTCTTTCTATTTACATTATATTTTTTACTTATCACTTGTGCGCTTCATCGCTTTGAATAAAATTTTACTCTAGGAGAGCGATATGAATGGAACGTAGACTTATAATGAATTACCACTCTCGTTGAAGTGGATTTTGATGTTGCATCTAGAAATTTTATCTTAATTTTAAGTAAAAAAGTATATAAAGTAAAAAAACCCACTCTAATAAAGCTCAACTTTACTCACGGTGTGATATTTTCACCCTGAAACATCCAACGTATACGGAAGACGTGCGCTAAAAAAATAACTTGCAACATCAAAAATATGCATCCTTATTTAATATTTATTTAACAACGAATTTGAAACAACCCGAGCGATTTCACGACAGTATTTGTTCTTTTGTTAATTATTTCATTTACCACGTTCGTAAACTGTGCCTTCTTCTATTCTATCTCGTTCTATTTATAGAGGCAACTTTATAGATGATAATTTTAAACTATAATATTAAGAAGAAAGCGTATTGATAGGAAAGGCATTACTCCCGAGCATTAAAAGAATTATAAAATGACTAATAAATATACGTCTCGTATGTATTTAAAAAGTACTCGGTCAAAGTTGTTCTTCGCAAAATTTTATATGGAGAAATTAAATGGAAACTTTATACTTTGATAACTAGCTCTCCAAACTCTAAAGATAAAAGGTCAATCACTATTTTTATATTCCACATCAATATTTCAAAAGAGAAATAAGATGCTTGATGATGAATATATCAGTCAGAGCTCCTTACTTTTTATCAAATTAGTTCCACAATGTTAAAGTAAAATCATTTTTATTCAATTTGAAGTGGTCAAAGGCTGTAATTAACACGCCATAGGCAAGAGAAACTTTATATTCAATAAGAAGAGCTAATACTTTTTACAGATCTGTAATTACTCATTGAAGTGAGTATCTTTGAAGCGTGCAGAAGGTATTTTCATTCCTTTTTGAAAATTAACAAGTTTCATTAATTAAGAAACTAACTTTCACAAAAATTCAACTGTCAAAAAAAGGTCAGGTTGTAGTTGCATTTTGATAAAATCAAACTCAAAGTTTATCAAGGATTTCTCATGAATACAAAATAGCAACCTTAAATAATTTCTTTCAAAGTTAGAATGATATAACCACAGCCACAAAGAAACGATTATATTTATATTTTAAGACCCTTCAAAGTTCTAAGCGATTGAAATTATCAACGATGAAATATCCGTTTCTAGCGTTATACAGTTTTAAAAAAAAAACAGGCTAAGATCGTACGATCATTTTACATGCACACTTTTCTTTACCACAGAAATCTAAGTACAAGAGTCACACCACTTTATACGTGATTTAAGATGATTCAATTGCCAACTCATATCTTTAAATCTCGGAATCCAAAACCAAAGGATACGCTAAATTAAGTACGCCTGAAATGACTGTATTTTATTTTTAATCTTGAAAATTGTTCCATTGATATTTGAAGCTAAAAATTCGTAAACGCCGAGTAAAACTAAATATTACGCGGTTAAACCTTTGAAACGCTCTAACCGAACCTGATAATCATGTATTCAAAATATGTGCAGATCAAGTGTAAACTGAGTTCGCATTTAGAGAAACTCGTGGCTTGTAGAACTCTCTCTCTCTCTCTCTCTCTCTCTCTCTCTCTCTCTCTCTCTCTCTCTCTCTCTCTGTGTGTGTGAAATTCCAATAAATGATTTATTTCTATATTTAACGTCCGTACAGAAAATACGCGTTTTCGCAATTAATCATTATCACTTAGATAGTAACGTAATTACGATTATTTATTTAATTTACACAATGGTCTTATTCGTGTGGGTGGGTTAAGAATAATGATTTATAATTTTATTCCTATTTTGCAGCGATATTTTGTGCCACGTATGGCGTTTTAAATATTTCTACATCCTGGCAAAAAACGTAAAATTATTTGCTTTATCGATTAGGAACTGCAACTTTGAAACCTTCGCCCGGTTATACTTTGTGATTTATATTCGTGATTTATGAAAGGTAGTTAATTTTTCAACTAAGACAGGTAGAATAATATACGTGATTAGTATTATTACAAGTGCTCCTTTATCGCAGAGCGGATATTATTACTCTCTCACCGCAAAATCAGATGCGCTAACTACCTGCTAACTACCTGCTAACTACCTGCTAACTCTGCCTCTGGATTATTATTTGTGGATAATTCCTGGACTCGTACTGTTTTTCTAATTCTGATTTTTCGATATCCAAAAGAGCGTTTGCAAAAAGACTGCCCACTTGCTCACTCGGTGGTGTGTCTCAAGGGTATCGGTTGTTGTAGGCTTGTGCTTTATAATACATCAACAGAAGTAGGCCAACGTATAATAGAAATTGCAAATAATATGCATGATACGCGTCTCGCGAAATCTTTAAAGTATTTTCAAAGAGACGTTGATGCCAACTGCACTGTCACCTTGGATCGTTTCGTCGGGAGGTGAGCCTTGACTGTTATTTTTTAAGGTACACCTGAAAAATTCAAAACGAATTCGGACGTAAAATCCTATTGATGCAAAATAAATACGTGCCCGTATCGGCGTATATCCACGTATATCTACGACCGTATGATGGATTTATCGATTACATTCGCACGAGCGGGCAAATAAAATGAGCATTTAAAAGTCAGTCGCGTACGATCACCCACGGAATGTCGTCGCATCGATCGTCCGCCCAGCATCGCGTGACCCCTGCGTACGCCCGACTTCCCGTCAGCCACGCTGCTCCAGGATAACGACTTCGGGAGCGCGGAGAGTACCTCGTCCTCTGGGGCACTCTCGCTTCGCACGGGAGCGGCCCCTGGAGACCACGCGTTCCTCCCCAGGACCTCCCCGAGTCCTCCGCTCGTTCCTCTTCTCTGTCCCATCCCATCGGAGGACAGACGTCATTTAACATCAGCCAGCGTCATCGACGCGCTTTCGGGACATTCGTTTGGCACATCGAGGTGTCGAGTAACTGATTACGGTAGTAATATCTCGCACCGATGTCACCGCGGGACTCTCCCAGTTGCACGGAATCGTGTTTCTTCGGCGGTGTTCATTGTTATTTTGGAGGCATCGCGATTCTGCGTCGAAGCCCGACAGAACACACTCGCGTGTACGAGAAAATCTACATAAAAAGCACGTACAGCGTTTCCATAAACGTTATTTATGACTTTCGCAAATCATATAATACCGAAAATTATAGTTTTCGGTAGTTGAACGGGCGCATACAACATTCCTAAGTCTCTTGTAGAGTCCTCTATTGCTGCACTCGGAATTAGTAACGTAAATATGACGGGGGTTCGATCCAATCGCGTAAACGCACGTTTGCGCACGTACGTAAGGATCTACGCGTAGGTGCATTTACATCGTATCTTTCGCGTACGCGCAAAAGCACATTTTTCCGTGATCTAATTTCGTGGACACGCGAGATAGATACAAAATTTGTAAATAACTTAGTAAGCTCAACGTGGAACTCTAAGTCGAAAGCTGAGCAAAGTAAAACGAAGCAAAACGAGGCAAAACGAGGCAAAACGAGGCAAAACGAGGCAAAACGAAGCAAAACGAAGCAAAACGAAGCAAACGAAGCAAAGTGAAGCAAAAGGAATCAGAAAGGACTAATGTCATCACGCTGATTGGAGGGAGCGTTGAGTGAGCTCCATTTATGGGAAAAAATGCTCACATGTTGGAATAGAATATAAATATGTATATATTGCAAAGTTGGTAAGTCCCTCACAAGTACGCTTCCGCGATCTTACTCGTGTCGTGCTTTATTATTTATTTGCCCTTACGAATACTGAGGCGTGCATGCGTTCCGTGCACTTTTTTCTAAGCAATTATCGCCGACTTGTTCGCGATGTATTTTCTGCATTTACTTATTTTAGAATTTTTTCAAGAGCCTCCTATGTTATTCCTGAAAAGGACGACGCGTCTTACTTTCACCTCGTGCACGAAATATTGCGCGATTCAAACGTTGATGCACTAAATTGACTCTCATTTATGCACATTTTTATTAGAAGCCGATATTTGTATTATCCGTATTATTTATCCTACCATTTCTTAAATGTAAATGTCAAGAGTCTTAATCAGGTACATCTAAAAATTTTAGACGAGTTCAATTCAAGTTAGTTAACGTTAACGTTAACGTTAACGTACGATACGTTCGGAAACTATTCCAAATTATTGAAAATTATCAAAGAAAGCATCATATTTGCTCGAAAGTTCCCTGAAAGCACTACTTAAAAACTCCCGAGCTCAAAGCAGCTCTTTGGGATTGATGTACTTTATCATCGTCCGATTTCCTAGTGAAAATATCCAAGTCAAAAATACAGTCTTCAAAGGAAGAAACTACTCGTGTTTTTATTCGGAATTCAGTCGATGTACTTTCGATCCATTCGGCGGTGTAATATTCACCATTGGAAAAATCCACCGTGACATCGACACTTTTAAATTAATGACAATCCAGTAATGATAACGGATAATTTGATTAAAAATGAAACTAATCCGTTGGATGAAAAGGAAATCCATAAGATATTTCATTGAAAGGGTAAATTTTATTATTTAAAACAGAAATCTCATTATCGATTGATAATCGTAGAATTGATGGTCGAAGGACAGCTAATGTTAGCGACGTGCCTAGCAAGCGTTTAATTAATCAAGTATTTTATTCAAGCCACTTTCACAGTTGGATGCGAAAGTGGCATGGATCCTTGATAATTTCATTTGTCCATGATTTCAGTTATGACGTACGTCGACATTCCGCCCAGATTGAATCGTTATCATCGTCCCAGCTGCAAAAGATCTAATATCTTGAATTATAAAGCCACCGGAGCACAGGTTCCCTCGAACTTTCGAAATCTGTGCAGTTTGAGCTTTGCCTCTGTTGACGCACGCGCCGCGCATCGCGAAACACGCAAATAAAATATCCTCTCGTAATTCTAAAAAAGCAACGCGGCGCAGGATTTAAATTCTGCTTTTAGGAATTTTATCTGGTTTTCTTTATTTCTGGTTTTTCGCTTTTTGTTAAAAATCATCCCGGAACAGGGTGAATCCGGTAAAGTGTTTTACCATTACCTAGAGCCGGAGTCGCTGTCGTGTTCGGTTTTATAGTTCTCTGAGCAACTGCTTCGCCTACTTGTTTCCAATCCTCGACAGTACCACGTACGACGAAAGCGAATCAACGTAAAGCTTTAACTGCGCGGAATTGAAAAATCCTCGCGAATTAGCCTCGCCGAATGAAATTAAGAATTAAGTTTTATTTTATTTAATGCGAAATTAGCTGCACTTCGATGGCGCATTACTATGCGAAAGGTCCGAGGCCGACGCCTAATTGAGTAATTATGAAATTATGGGACGAACGTTGTAAGGTAATTTTTTACGCACTCCGCCACTTTCAAGGATTGGCGGCGTATGGACTTCCTTGTGCATATGCCTAGCTTCGATAGTTCCTCCGTGCTTTCTATGCTTTACCTATTCTTCCTTACCTTACAATGAAATACCTCGTATTTATTGCACGGATATAAGAGACGTGCGTTTTATGTGATTTTCCGAGCAGATTTCAGTCGTGCTCTTACTTTTGCCCGTTATTAATGTCTTTTTAACCAGGTATTGGTCCAGTGCCGGTGTTAAGCTAACGTTACGTTTTCTTACAATTTTGCTGGTGAAAAGTCAGCGGCTTACAAATGAAACTAGAATTTCTGCAAATAGTTTTGCGATATATCGACTAGATGAGTATAGACGATCGATGGATAAATCTGTTGACAGATAAATCTTACGTAAAATATTCCAGCACTATTTCAGAACAATATCTATTATTACACAAAACATATAACTAGTACTTCATCGTTTATTTACAGTTCCAGTGCGATATAGATGTATTTATATGAATTGTCACGGCTGTAGCAGCGGATCGACAAGAGATATCATTGGTAGCAAATTGGTGCTGAATTAACGCACTTAGTACAGGCCAACGGTTGATGAGATCTCGTAATCGTGGGTTGGAAGAGAAAGAAGATAAATATTTGGAAAAGTAACGGGAACGCCGAGGTGGTGTTTCAATGAAAACAAATGATTCTTCGTGGTCTGCGACAATAAACACGTTAAGGCTACCTTACGAAGGAATTTGTATTGAAATTTAACTTATTCCGGTACAAACGATTTCGCTGCGTTTTAATAACGTGAAAATTTGCCAACGCATTGATGTGCCTTAGAAATACGTTAAGTAGTACGTTAAAATTATGTACAGATAATTGATTGTGCTCATTCGATTCGATGGATTATTGTAATTTAAGGACGATCACAAAAATGGAAACACATGGACTAATGTTTCTTCCGTACACATTAACGCGCGATAAAAAAAACAGTAATCTTATTAAGTGGAATCTGTGATAAAATTTTAGACAGAGCAGGAGCGTGTACTTTAGATTTTACAAGCTAACTCACACTATGGCCATTTAGTACAAATACGTTACCGCTTGTTTGCTGACAAACCAAATATACGACATACCAAATCTACGCTTTCTCGAATACGAAAGTCGATTCTTGTACCATTACGTTGTAATTTCAAAATTTTTATTTAACCCTGCTTTTTGTTTAACTAACATTGATGATTTGTTATGCCGATTGCGTTGTTTTGGTAGTCAGTTTTGGTATCGACGCAATGTAATCGGATAAAGGTTCGGTATGCATTTTATTAAAAGGAAATTTTCATGAATTTGAAAAGGGTATTTTCATGCAAAAGACAGAGGGGGGTGGGGTATTTTTCCAATAGTCTTCATCGAGCTCTTTATCTAGAAAAATGCAAGAGTTTGCCTTTAGTTAACCTAGAAAAAGGAAAAGTAGGTCAGGCGTTTATCGCGATTTGAGAACAAAGAATGTACATGATGCACGTAAAAGAAAATTAAGCAAAATTCGAGAAGAATGACGTCGTGGACAATTAAGCGTTTTGGTCAGCCTTTAATCTTTGGAACACTTTTTCGATACCACCATATTGCATTCATACATATTTATTTATTTCATTTGAATAAATTTATTCCGAAGCTTCATTTTCATTGCACCTTCGACAAGAGTGAAGTTTACATGTACGCTCTTAAAATTAAAACAATAATCAAACCTGGAGTAAACGGTTGTAAATCTTATTTTGTTTGACAAAGTGTAGTTATAATTTTAGATTCCTTCTGAAATACTTTCGGTGCAACGTATAATTATATCATATCCTACATCCGGGTTTACAGAATTAAATCTCAAAAATAAATTATAGCATCGGTGATGAAATTGCCTTTTCAAGTTGTCTATTCTTGGATTATACGCCTTCCCCAATTAGCTTCAGTAATTACGAATCTGGAATAAAAATTTTAAACTATTTTTATTTAATACAACTTAAGGTTAATTAAATTTGAATGTGTAATATGTAAATATGAATTTAAGTGCAATAATGAAGCTGAAACATCAACGAAATCAATGAAATAATTTTGTTTGAATTATCGGCATACAAGCTGCGGACCAAAATCACGAACGACGAGAGCTAAGAATCTCAATGAATTTGCAATTTAGTAAAATTAGGAATTCAATTGAAATACGATTTCGAGTACAATCTCGAAATTAGTGCTAATATTTGACTGAAATCCAATACAGCGACAATTTAATATTGCAGTGAACATTAGATTTAAATTGTGAACAAAGAATTCGTTCTACCGAACTAAGCAAACTTGTACAAGCCGTGATACCTGTGTTACATCTAATCTACGCACTTGTCCGATAATAAAAAAAATTTGAAAAATAATGGTTATACGTTGGAGGAAATCGTCCGTCGGTATACGAAAATGATCAATTTCTTTTACGTTCTAAACGATGTCATGAATTCAATATCGAGCTTCTTCTCTGAATTCTTCATAGGAAAACAATCCTACGTTCGATATTCAATATAATATTCAATTCCCATGAAATTTCTCTTTTACACGTTAAACTTTAGGCATGCAAGTGAAACTTATTCGATTGTCGATTATCCGCCAAGATATTTATAAACCTAAGACAAAGTATCAGAAAATACATCGGAAATTCTCCCAGTGCGTATTTCCTTCTAAGCAAATAATTTATATATATATATATATATATCTCGTGAATAAGCAAACGGTTACAGCTGTCTTAAGTGAGTAAATAATCCAAGCTAAATTTAGGTTTTTTATTATTATTAATAACTCAAGTAGGACACTTATTACACTTTTACGAGCAAAGAGCTGGATCCTGTTTATGGGAGAAAAGTGTGGGGGAAGGTAGATCGAGATTCACCAAAAATAAATATTTCTTTTCGATTCGCTCTCAATCGAATGTTCCATCTGCGTTAAAAACCGTTCAAGTTTGATGAATTTTTCACTTTGACAAAAAGTATCGCGTTCTCATTTCTAAATTTCTAAATCAAGCTTGATTCTGCTATAAGCGCTCGCGTAGTTTTTACGAGTTTATACGTAGCGAGCATCCCCATTTAAACTTTATTCGCGAAAGCCGATCACTCATGCTGATAATTACAGCGAACTTTGAATCGAGTAATTCGCATTTTGCTTATATTATCCAGTATACGCGTATATGTCCACTTCCTGTAAGGGCACGTTGGAAAAGCCTAAGTTCCTTAAACATTTTTGCCATCTATAAAAGTGGAATGTTCCGAAAGTTTGGTACCTTCGCTAAACTACCGTTAGGAAAAGGACATTTGTTGAATTTCACGTATCTTTCTTTAAAAAGACACAAATAGTTTGCGCATTGAGACGCCTTTGAACTTTACTTTCGAACGGAAATAGCAATAACAAGTAGTAATAAAAATTCTTTTCTGCGGGCTAATAATAAAACTTTTGTAAGATTTGCCGCACTTCCTCGCAGGATAATGTATTAATGAAAGAGTAATGGCGATCTCGGGATAACCCCAAGTAAACCTCTTGGATATTAAGCCTATGCTTGTATTGTGTGTTGTTTTGTGCGCGGGCGCTACCTATGCTTTCTGGAATCGTAGAAGCTACAATAAGAAGCTTAGGAACAGCCGTGATTGCGTTAAAAATTTTGAAATTCACGTATTTATGATGTTTCTTCGTTGATGTAATCTTGATTAAAACATGAAATTTTTAATGACTCTACGTATTTTCTTCGGTTAACGTTGAGAATATCTTTGATGCTTTGGTTTTTGTTGGGCGTTAAAAATTTCCCTTTAATCGATCCTTTTTCATCAATTTGTAGTATCAAGCTGAAGCAAGTGCACGCATTTATTTTAATGTTTAGGCATTTGGAAGGTATCGTTTTAATAGACCGAATGTCGCGTTGCATGGACTTTGCGAAATATCGCTGCATCTTTTAGATTTATCGAGATTGATAAGTTTGAATTTTTTTTCGAATAAGACATTTCAGTGTCTCGCGGTTGTAAATTAAAAGGCAAATCTCATTTCACCCATAAAAACAAAATAAACATAAGATTATTATTATAATTGGAAGTTGCGTTATGTGAATCGAGAACGATGTTGATTAATTTCGACTGTAACGCTAAAATTTTGTTGTACAAAAGGAGATCCAAAGTCCCGTGAGTTGAGTTTGAATAGGAATTTAATTAATTAACGGTTAAAGACCGTGATACTCAGTCTTTTTTTTATTAATTCTTATTCGCATTTTCTGATTTCATCTTGATCGTCGGTAACTTGGACCATATTAAGATCGCAAAGAGAGACAAGTCTCAAATGAAAATTCACCGCTTTTACTTGGGCTTTGTTGGTCACGAAGATTTAACACCCACAGTTGGGCTCGTTTTTATTCAAAACGAGCAGGTTTTGAATAAAAGAGTTTTCACTGAAATAAGTAATAATCGTCCAATGGTAACTCATCCCCTAAGGATGAGGGTCTATCAAATCGAATCACAGTCGCCAGGTTTTATTTTTACGGAGCAGAAACACCTTCCAGAGCCTCATTAAAATCCGTGACTCAGAGTCCAGTGCGTTACTCCGATAACCAAACATCGTGTGTAACGTTGCACAAAATAATTAAAATCAAGATCTGCTGAATAATCGCCACGGATTCGTTGTCGTTTTAGCAACTAAATTTAAGTTTATACAAATTAACTGCACGTCTGTACTGTTGAATCACCCTCGTAAATTTTATGGCATGGTTAAGTGTTCATTAGCTGCAACGTTGCTCTATCAAATGGTCCCTCGTAATAGCATCGAAACATGTTTTCTATAAAAGAAGCATTAACTACTTTGGCTGATAAATAAATTAGCAATTTGAAGGGAATAATTATTTAAGCCGCGGCCAGCAATTTTATGACGTTTTAGCAATTTTATGGCGTCGGGAAAGAATCAAGAGGGAGTTTATGTTTTGGCTCGATAGAAGCTCCGCGCAAAACAAGAAAGTGTACTCGCTCGTCGCGTAAAAATTAGCCTTACAGCATTTGTCGGCCTTGCGGCACGAGGATTACACGAACAATTCGTAAATATTTCTCATCGTACGCTTATCGAAAATCGCTCGCTCGCGTCGTCATGCGCACTCTTTCTCTTACTTTTCTCTTACAAAAATTTACATTCGACCAATACGACGGTGAATCAATGGCAATTTGTCGACAAATATAGCGGCAAATTAATTTGCGCTACGCTGTGCGCATCGGCTTTGGTTATCCGATGTATTCATCGAGTGTCGTCGCGGCTTCGGAGCGCGTCCCCTCTTATTCATAAATATCGGTAAGTGTGTGCGACTGCGCATCCATACGTTGGCATCGCGTAAAGAGCGAGTGGTTATGAGGCGAGAACGAAAGAGCGGGTCGGAGGCAGGGAGACAGAGACAGCGAGAGAGAGTGAGAGAGAGAGAGAGAGAGAGAGAGGGTGAGAGAAATTTGTATAGAGCAAAGGAGAAAGGAAAAGATGGATCGTTCGCTTGTCTGCGTCGAGAGTTAAGTACCTAATTAGGAGCTCTACACCTGGTAGCTTTAGTTCGCATCAGTTGCCGTTTTTTCTTTTTTTCTTTTTTTCTTCCGTTTTATTTACTTTGTTTTTATACACCGAATTGATCCGACGGTAAAACAAGCAACGTCTTTTACTACGCGAGGAAAATCGAAGAATCGAACGATCGAACGATCGATTGAACTAGGAACTTGATCGTATCTGTTTTACAGTGAAATACAGTTCTATCGGTCCGTTTGAACAATTTTATTTTACTATTTATCGGTGAGTCTGGAAAAAGAAGGCGCTGCATTTAAATGGATATTTACCGGAATCGGTGCGAAAGATACGTTGGTATCGCATTTTCTGACATAATGATGATATAATTTTGGCGATGCGAACATTTTTGTACGACTGGTCTAATAAACCTTTATTTCACTGCACGAGAAGAGAAATGGTCCTTTTGTTTGAAGAACATTAATCTTGAATAAAGTTGCTAAGCTAAATAAGAAAGTCTCTGTAAATCAGTTTCCCTTCCGCTGAAAGAGAAGGATTCTTTTTCGTATTCTATTTTTGCAAAAACAATCGTTATTTTTCCAAAGGTAAACAAATTTTTTTTCTTCTTTTTTTTTTTTCTTTTTTTTTCTTTTTTTTTTTTTTTTTCTATCTCGCTGAAGGATTTTCTCCTGGATGGAGTAAATATTTTTTCAGATATATGCGCGAAAATGTATTCGAAGCAAAATCAATAAACGCTTTATGTGTCGAATAGATTTCTATCCACACCAACGCGTTCCCATTGTATCACTTTTATCCACTCGCGTGCATTTCTTTGGCAGCAGCTTATTATCGAAAAGGAAAAGAATTTTACAAGGATTCGTTGTCCAGCCACGTTGTCCAAACAACCAACTGATTAAAAAATAATTAACAAACGTCACCGTCCTACTTTTCACATTACGTCTGACCGTGTACGACTCAAAAGGCTTGTACGGGTGCTTGCGTTTGCAATGCACGGTGCATGGAGTTGTTAAAGCGTCCCTTAAAACTGTGTATCCGCGATCTCAATATTCGCACGCCCCTCGCATCGGCCATTAAAGTCCTCGGGCGAACGCGCGCCTAAATTAGCGATGAATCTTTGACAATTTAGCAGAGTAATGCGAGTTTTATCTGGGCCGACATCCGGCAGTAAATTTCGCGCGTATTATCCAGGATCCAGCCGAGTCCATATAAACGCGAAAGAGGGCAACTTTGATGACTCGCGCGAATCTGCGAATGGGGCGCATTTAATCCCAGATATCGCGGGCGAGTTGCTAATCAGCCGCGGATACACGAGCAAAAGCCGTTGGCTCACGAGGGCGAAATAGAAAAAGCCGGACGCGATACGCCAGCGAAACGCCCCTCGCTCCAGGTCGGGGTTGGGGGCTGCGTCGTCAAATGCAGCCTCTCTCGCCTCCTCGCGCTCTTATGGCCTCGAAGAGCCACAACGCGATCTCGCGAAATCACCGAGCCGTACGCGAGATCCCGAGGAGTTTATCCCGCATTTCGTGGCTCGGCGGCTTTAACGGCGCTGATCGCGCGTCTTTTCACGCGATGATGCCTCGCCAGATTTCCAGAAAAATTGCTGATTCACCAAAGGCAGGAAGGGGAGCGGGAGGCTAGACGAACCCGGGGCGGACGAGTGCGAGTGCGTGTGCGCGTACGAGGGCGATGGGGGGCGACGGGGGCGACGGAGATGATGGAGACGTCTATCCGAGGCCGCTATCTGCGGCATAAATCAAGATTCGAGTCATGCGATAATGCCGTATCAGCCTATCGATTCGTCGCACGCACCCGCGTTTAAGCGACGACGTCGCACACCTACGGCCAGTAATGGGCGCGCAAGACTGTGTGCGTCCGCACGCAGACGCGTGCACGAGACCCGGTCCTTGTCCTACGCGTTCCTCGAATAATAAATAATTCTCCACTACTTTGTCCGTTTTCCTCGCGCCACCCGCGAGTCACGCGTTACCCCCTTGACCGCTGTTTCAGTAATTTCGGCTACCGATGCACATGGCGCTAAACGTTTCGCCGAACGAGGACCTTTTCAATCCAACCAATCGCAATTCGCGACATCGTAAGCCGTCGACATTCAAGCACCTTTCGGTTTAAGCGTTAAAGAGGTTATAACCTGCGGCATCTTCCTAGATGTCAATTGTTCGTTTCGTTCTCGTCGATCGATAAGCAAAAAAGTCGTCGAGCTTGAAACCGAAGTTCCGCGGTTCCGCGGTTCCGTGGTTCCGTGGTTCCGTGGTTCCGTGGTTCCGTGGTTCCGTGGCAACGCGTCTGCCAACCTCGAAGCTTACATTAGGAGCAACTATTTGGCGAATGAGAATAAAAATGAACGTTCGGCTAAGTTAGAGCGTAATGGACGAAGCGCGAATAACCCGAATGCCGATCGAATGCGAAGTCCTTTCTCAGCCGCGAAACTCGAGCGGATTGTCTTGGGTTTCGATGTGCGTTCGAAGCTGCGGGAACGACCGCGAGAACGGACGCCGTTCGCGAGAGCTACGAGAGCGAGAGGAGGCCCTCGTGGACCGTTGCGCAAGGCGCACGCGCGCCTAGACGAGACTCACCTGGGCCCGCGGTCAGTAGACGGTACGACATCGGTTGCCGACCTTGAGCATGTTGGGAGGACATCGAGTGGGCACGTTGATGATGGCGCCCTTTTGCAGCCGACCAGGCTCGTCCCTCGCGAACGGCACGAACCTCTGGCCTGGCTGCAGGGCGTCCGCGAGCACCAGCAGTAGGTTCACCAGCGGCAACAGCAGCAACAGCAGCGGCCACAGCGTGCGTCGCATGTCCGTCATCGAGCGGCAGCGGCTCTATACTACGCGCCTCTCAGTAAGGCGTCCGACACTTGCCCCGGCGGTCCAGCAGCTGGCCGCGTCCGCAGCCTCCGACGCGCTGGCGTCGCGGCGCCGAGATGATGCTGCCCTCGGCGACGAGCTCGCGGGAGGACCTGCCGTCCGCGGCGGACGATAGCAGGAACAGCAGCAGCAGCAGCGGCAGCAGCAGCAGCAGCAGCGGCAGGAGCGGCAGCGACAGCGCGATGGGCATCTCGGCCCGACACTGATGATCACCTCCGTCGGCCGATCGCCGCTCGCCTCCTTCTTCGGTGCCCCCGAGAGCCAGAGGCCACGGGGGCGTCCGATAACGAGACTCGCCGCTGATCGGCGGTTCCTACGCGAACGCAATCTCGCTTGCATCCGAATCCAACGACTTCCCATCGAAGTTGCTCGAACATCGTCGGCAGTCGAGACACGAGATGATCGCCGCTTCCGCAAAATAAAGCGGATTACGCACTACCTGCACTCGCGTCCTCTTCGGGTAATTCCCAGATTCATTTGCCTGCGTTGTGCGTTGTATCCATTCGATCATTGCGTACGAGTAAATTCCCGACCAGAAACGCAAACATCTTATCGCGTCGACCATTATTTTTCTTCTCCTGGAAAATCTCCCGTCCATTTTCGAAGAAACTTCTCTCGTCTCCTCGCCGGTCACTATTTATTCCCTCGCTCTTCCCGGTTTTACGGGCTCCTTTCTAAAGGGGGGATCGCGCAATCGATAAATAAGAACCCCTTTAAGGCAAAATTGTTTTCTTCGATCGAGTAGAATCCTCGGTTTCCTTTCTTCCAAGTACTTGCAAGGTACAAACAAAGTAAGGATCGGACAACGATAGCTGCGATAAAAATAATTTCAGAGGGAAGAAGTGCTGGGCGCACGTAAAGCTACGCGCCTGGGACGCGCCGTTGCAACGGAGTTCGTTGATGCATATTCTTTGATATAGCGAGTGTTTTACATACGTGGCTGACGTGCGTTCTCGCGCTCATGAAAATATCCATTTCGTTTGGAAAGAGTAATGACGAGTACGTGGGCAAGATTCCGAGGGGGAAAAAAGGATTCGCTCCTCCCGACGGGCGCAGGGAATCCGTTGGCAGTCGAGGCATCGCTCGTCGCTTAAAAACTTGACAAATGCGCGCCTTTCGAGGCCACAAAATCCTCGCGGAGCTTTCGGCGGAGTCGCGACGTGCTAGCGTACCGCCAGGGTAATGGAAGGCCGACTCCAAGAGGACCAATAGGACCGAGCGCGTCCGCGTATCGATCGCCCTGGGGATTGAGCGGACCAAGGCCCAAGTGGCGCCCCCGTTGAACGCGAGGCAAAAAGCGACGGCTGTCGGTCGGTAAGCGCGTTGCCTACGGGAGCGCTCGGGGTAAGAGGATAAGTCTTCCTTGCCTCGGTGGGCGGCTGCACTCCGGGGTCCGTCGCCGGTAACGACTCGGCGTGGTGGCGGCGGCGGCGACGACGGCGACGGCGACGACGACGGCGGCATTGGTCGGGCAGGAGGCGAGGAACGGAGTCGCACGGACTCTCGGTAACGTGCATGAAATTACTCGAAATTTACGAGCGCGCGCGCTCGGATAAACGGTTGCGAGCGAGGGTACGTCGCGCCGATTCCAGTAGCGCGGGGTAATCGCGTGCAAGAAATTACATCGGCCGCAGCGCCAACACGCATGTGCTCGTCAGCACGAGCACGGCCGAAGACGGAGAGCACCTTCGTGTCCTTTTTTTTCCATCGTCATCATCATCATCGTCGTCGTCGTCGTCGTCGTCGTCGTCGTCGTGAACGGTAGCGGCAACGGCAGGATCAGCGCCGCCGTCATTATGCTCATCATCTTCGTCCTTCGTCCCATCGACCGCTCATCTCCGACGCTACGCTTGCTTCTGTTCCGCTGCTCCGAACTGCACTTATAATCGATGGGAGAGAGTTATTTTGTATTATTTGCGCTACCATCGCGTGAACTGGCCAAGATTCCTTCCGAGGCCCCTCCACTCCTCGCGCTCGATTTCACAGCTCAGAAAACGCCTCCTTCCTCGTCCCAACCTCTCGTTCGCGGCGCAAGACGGGATTGCCCGCGTCGACTCGCGTTCCACGGGAGTACGCGGCGTCGAGCTCGAACACGTGGGAAATGGAGTCGAGCGGAGTCGAGGCGAGATCTCGCGAGGAGAAACCTTGGAGCGACAGCCTCGGAGAAGGGGTCCTCGGACCTCCCGCGGCGAGCGCATAGTGCCGATCCGACCGAGCGAGAGAAAAGCCCGGTAGGAGCCTGGCTCTCGTCGGCGGTGCTTTTGTGGGGGCGCGCAGAGGGAGAGGAGGAGGTCGATCGGTCCGTCGAGCGGCGAAACGCGAGCCGCGGGGACAAGGGGGAGGTGTGCGCGGGCGCGCGGCCGCGGTTGTCGAACCCCCTACGGAAATCCGAGCCGCCCCTCCCAGTTCTATTCGTGATATTAGATTTCCGAGTGGCGGCGACGGGGACGACGGGCCTCCTACGGGGCCCCGAAGGCCAACCGCGTCGCCCAAGAATCCCGAGCCGCATCCGATCGAAAAACCTCTCTCTGGGCGAAAGCGTCGCCCGGAGCGAGTCGATTCCCTCGGCTCCCGGGCGGCGCTCGCAAAAAGAGCCGAGGAACGCTGGCCGGGCTTGGCGTCGGAGACTCCGCCGAATCCCTATCCAGTGGAAGGGACGAGCGAAGGGAGCCCGTAGCCCGTAGCCCGGGCACCCGATGGCAAACGAGAACGGGATGAGTCGCGTTAGTCCCGTAATTGATTGGCGTTATGAGAGGAAAGGAGAGGCTGCGCGATTCGGGTCTTGTGATGGACGCCTTGGGACGCCTTGGGACGCCGAGGGACGCCGAGGGACGCCCGAGACAAGCCGGTAGCCGTTTCGGAGGCGCTTCAGAGGCGCTTCGGAATGCAAAGAAGAGAAGCCGAGAGTCGGAAGGCCGAGTGGTACGCTCGCGTGCTCCATCCCTGTCGCTACAAATTAGAGTGAAAATCACGAAGAGGGATCGCGAGCGCGGCAAATAACTGCGACAGCGGGGGGCCCTCCTGCGCCATGCCCTCGCGAACAATGCGTCTGGACCTCGTGCTCTGCCTTTATCGTCTGGAGGACTCCGACGTCTAATGCGTGTAAATTTACGCTCCCATACACCGGCCATTCTCGTTTCCCTCGCGCTCGATCGCCTTCCCGTCCGTTTGCCAGCGCCGACGTCCGCGGACTTGGGGATCGGGTACTTGGCTCGCAGGCAGGCCGCGCGGCCATTCGATTGGCCCGAGTCCCAACTTGGGGGAGGGGAACCACCCCCGCTGGGATCCTAATAAAGCGCCCGGTCGCGCTCGGTAATGGGACCCCCGTGACTCCGCAAGTCTGGCCCGCCTCCGATCTGTCTCCGATCTGCCTCCGATCTGCCTGCGATCTGCCTCCGATCTGCCTGCGATCTGCCTCCGATCTGCCCGACTCACGGTAGCAGCCAGAGTCCGCGTGCACCCGCTGGACCACCTGCCAAGGGCTCGGCCTGGTTGCGCAGCGCCCGCGCAATTACACGCACGGGCTCTTGCATGCGCGCTCGTTACGCGGACGAGTCACGCCAAGGCCTTCGCGCGGGGCTCCGGGAGACCGGCCCGACGAGGAGTAATTGGAAATCGGGCCCGGGCAGTGGAAGCAGTCGCGCCTCCGACGCGGATCCGAGGCCGACGGCCCCGAGGCCCGAGTGGCTCGATGGTGCGCGACCTTAGTCCGCGGTTCCGCGCCCTCCCGACGGTAGCACGCGTGCAACAAAGGCGCGGCTCTTGGAATGCGACTGGTTGGAGTGCGCGGGGCTCGATATCCGATGCGTTATTACCTCGGCGTGACTTTGTTTCTAACGCGGGCCGACTCCTCCTTTCGCGCTCAATGAGTAATCCCGAGCCAATTTAACTTCTTGAGCTTTGCCTCCTCCTCTCCTCCTCTCCTCCTCTCCTCCTCTCCTCCTCTCCTCCTCTCCTCCTCTCCTCCTCTCCTCCTCGCCACCTCTCCTCGGGCCCGCTAATGGCTTTGTTTTCACGGCAAAGAGTAAAAAGAGCAAAAATAAGCGTAAAAAGAGCAAAAGCCAGCGCCGTGAGGATGCTGACCTCGCGAGTATGCGCGTGCAGGACCTCGACGCACGTTTCAACGCGAATCGATGTATTTGTAATTTATCGATTCCACCCTCGTCGCTCGGCTTCCTGATCTTTCGGATACCAAGATTTATGGTAGCACCGCCAACAACGTCGGAGGAGCGGTTGGAGCTACTCGCCGGAGACTCGGTCTGCGGACTTTGATGGGTCCGCGACTTCGATGCTCCGGTAATCCTCGTACTCGGTACGGGACTCGGTCGGAGGACTCGGTCAGTTTCGTTTGGAAATGGCAGTCGGCCATTTTGAATGCTGGTTGAAATAAACGTAAGGGCGAGCGATGCTCGATGACGCGGTCGCGGAATAACGGCGAGCGCAACCAGTCCCTCGATGCCGATCAATGACAGTTTAGCGCTCGATTCATTGCCGATTTACTCGACAACTCGAGGCTTTACTTTGGTACTCGCTGCAGGAGCGCCACCGATGGAAAATGCGATTTGCGCTTTGCTCTTTCGGGTGGCACGTCGCAGGTAACATCGCTAGGTTATCGGCATATTAATCGGCTTGTTCGGTGCTTCGCGTTGGCGCCAACTTACGATCGATTATAGCTCGCACAAGTACCTGGGACAGAGTCAACAAACATCACGGCTGAAAAAAGGAGGTTTCGTTCCTTTTCTTTATTTCTAGAAATAAAATATCTGAAAATACCTGATTCGTCCGAGGAGGTCTAGGAACATTTATCAATAAACTATAATAAAACATACGTATCGGGTCAATCAATCGAGAATATCGGAAGATTGATTGTACGGGTGGAATTTTGCCAGCGTCATTTGATTACGATTTCGATATCAATTACAATTATTGCGGACGATCGAGAAATTGTCCTTTTGCATTTTTGTACCATCTAGACTTTGAGGAGGTTGGTCGTTCCTCTATCGGTCCGTTTAAGTTGCACAAGTTCTATTTAGCCAATAGATCATTAAATGAACCATAAGCTTGTTTCGGGCAAACTAGCTAGGCTTTGTACTTGGATAATTATTTCGCATCGATAGATCGTACGTTCCATCGCCTTTGCCCAAAAGTATTCGCTTCTATTGCGCTTTCTTTTAACTTGAACTTAATACCATTTATTGACGCAAATGTACGGAAATGGCGTTGAATCGATTTGACGATTTAAATGGCGAGCAACTGTCATGCGATTAGGCTGAAGCCAACCGAAGAAAGCAGTAGCGGACCGAAGATGGACTAAGGTGGTAAACCTCGATAAACGACGACAGCTACTTGAATTTTAGGCAATATCGCAACAAGCGAGGGTGGCGGGGGGAAGCAAATGCACATATTTTTACGTTTATTTCTAAACGTACCAGATTTAGATGCGACATCTCGTTAATATCAAAATTTTAATTTGCGCACTTTTTTAAAGAGAAACTCGGATTGAAAAGAGCGCATTACGCGTTTCTTTGACCTCGCTCGACTAATTGTCCCGAAATTTTGCTCGCGAAGAAAACGTTGACGAGTAAATTCGCTTCCAATAGCAGTAATTAAATGACTTTACCTTCGTCGCCCGTAATGACTGCACGTAGATGTAGGCGTGCACATGTGTAACGGTAAATGTGCCCTAAACTCTTCAACTCTTCTATCGCAACTTTCGATCTGAAAGTACGAGGTTATCGGAACGAAAATTTCTTTCCATCGGCCTGGATATAACAGGAGTGCGTGGATTTGAAATATGGATTCGAGGAGACTCGGAAACGTGAAAATAAAGAGTCGTTAATAGCCTGTATGGAGCAGCCCCCGGTATGTTAAGCCTACACCGGTAAAGTAACTCTTCGAATACAACGCAAGTATGACTACGGATTTCTCTCCTGTAAACCAGTCCCCCACTCGGATGTTAATGCCAAGATCTTGAAACAGGTACATGGAATGCTGGAAGTCTTTTTACGCCGAGAGCATCCTCCGATGTTCTAAATGAAGTACTTTGATATGGTCTTGATATAACGGCGGTATAAAAGTTAGATCTTCGCTTTTAAGTGAGTACGTTTTGTTTCGTGATCTTCGCGTGGTTTAGCGGTGTCTCAGGCTTATTAGCCGCGAGGTAATTAAAATTGACGGTTGGAAACTTCGACTTTTTTCATTTGTATCGTCGAGCGTAGAAAAAGTTGGTGGCAAACACCGGCTGGATGCCCGGTGCTACTGATATTTTAGCGAATATTTAACAAACTTAACGAAGATTTACAGGGACGATTTACGTCTACAATGATGGAGGTCGTCTTGCTTAAAATTCGAATAATTTCTTAACGGTTACAGATTAATAGGCGCAGATTCTCCTCTGCTTTAGTGCAATGTCCTTCCGCGCGATTGCACGATTAGAATTTCTTTTAAAATGCTCGGAAAATGATTTTTCGGTTTGGCTGGAAGTCTGTTCGTGGGTACGGGGCGCTTGGCGTTGTCGGGAAATCGTCAATTTTTCATAAGCCTTCGTGTTGGCCCAGTAATTTGGGACGCGGTGCTTGAGATTTTTGTCGACCACCGAGAGAGTACGTATAGAGTTACTTTCGTAATATTTAATGTAAAGCTTTGCGCAAAAATTACTATCGGCCAATTTTTTAAACTCCGTTTCAAATTGCCGGCCTAAAATGATACGTACTATTCAATGCAACGAATCTCATTGAAATACCAATAACGTTTCATGAACCAATTCATGAACGGACTGGTGGTCTTTAAACGTTATTTGTATTATTTGAAAATTTCGTTTCAAATTTCTTATCGTTCGCTTATATTTACAAGGTAATAAATAATTACGCTTTATCATATAATCGAAGATATCTTCAATATGAAATATCTGATTTTATATTTTTATCTGTGATGTGTAATACTTCTGTTCCTGGGGTATGAATGGGGTTATGAAAATACAGGATAAGATGATAGATGGAATCGATTTAGCTTACGCGCTTTTCTGATTTATTTCTTATCATAAAGTGTCATTTGTCAGTCGCGCCATTTGAATAAAGGAAGAACGTTTTATCCGCTATGCATTGCAAAATAAATGTTGAGCAATTATGAAGAAATAATTTCGTTATAATTTTTAATACGTAAAGTGTGTCTCGTAATATCAAAGATAACGAAATTGGTGTGTTGGAAGCAGTACGATATCTCGTAATAAATGTACTTTGAAAGAAATGGCGTAAGCTACAGAGAAATTCATAAATCTACGTAATGAGTTTTAAAGTGTTGTAATGGAATATAAGAATGTTGGGATAGATATTCAGGAAGTTAAATCAGCGATTCGAAATCGACAGGAACGATATGAAAACGCAAAATATTCTATAACGTAAAATAATGTTGATAAAATATTAACATTAATAACGTCTGGGAACTAATAGAGATTTAGATTTTTAATCGACTAGATAGAATTTACCAAGTATAATCAAGTAAGAAACGGCAATAGTAGTTATAAAAATTTATGTATACTTACCGGCGAGAGATGATCTATAAATAAACTGCAGGATTATAATTTAAATTTCTGAAGATGGAATGAAATACAGTACGACAGCCGTAAAGCTATCGAATTGAACTCCGAATATTAGGAGAATCCTTTGTAATCGTTATTTTGTAGAATTGCTTTTTATGTAGGTAAATTTATTGAAAATATTATTCAAAAAACTCCTGTAAATCGGACTAATGATAAGAAATAAAGCAACGCTGATCTAGACATTTCTATGTGGCATTCTAGTATTACAACTCTATTGCAACTAATTGGTATTTCGATAAACTAATAATTATTGTAATACACTGTTTGAGTTATAAATAAAGAAAAAAAAGGAAGAAAAAAAAAAAAACAAGAATATAGAGGAAAATGCAAGTACGACGAAACTGAAGTAATTTAGATAATTTAATGAAGAAAATGAAACTTATACGTCGTAAAGAAGTCACGATAAAAAGAGCCACAAATTTTACATGGAATTTTCATCAAAATAATTAAATTTTTACGTAAGTAAACTGTACTTCGTTAAAAGCTACGCAACATCAATGTTAAAGGAACAAATTGTAAAGCTTAAAAGTTACGAGGAACTTTCAAAATTAAATTAAAACAAATGTAAAATTCTTTTGTCATACAAGACGCGAAATAAGAAAAAAGTTTTTGTGCGAATAAAGTAATTTTTTACATACACTTTGGTTATTTGTAATTGTTGCTATACGAATTCAAGTTTATTCCAACTGGTTAAAATATGATTTCAATATATAAAATCAACATATTTCCCTGATTAAATATTGTATTACAGCAATTCTCACATATTCAATACTGAATACCAAACAATTTCAACTTATATTGTATTCGTTTTTATATTCTTTATATACAAATATTTAAAGCTGCATCTATCGTATAAAATACATGCGTAACAATACTTTATCAATCGTCAAAGTATTTCTAGATATTTCTTAATTAGTATAACTTTACACTCGTTGTGTTGTTCACCTTTAATGATTTATCTTAGAAAATTCGTATGATACTGTAACCTTTCAATACGATTTTTCATTATGATATTATATCGATGAGGATTTTTTTTTTTTTTTTTTTTTTTTTTTTTTTTTTTTTTTTTTTTTCTTGTAAGAACTCCATACGAGTATTAATATGTGAATTAGCATATTATCGTTAGCATATAATCGTAGAATGTGCATGAATTACAGGCCACTTTTACTACTTTATTTTTTTTTTTTTTTTACTACTTTTTAAGCGTAACCTCACGAAAGCAGTACAAAATAGCTCAACATTATTATTTGTGATTCTCGGTAGCTCCTGATAAACGTTCGTGTAATAGATCATCGGAATAATGTAAGAGAATATTTTGAAGAACTTCAAACTTAAATATTGTTTTGGCTTACGTGAAACTATAAAATGAGATTATGAAGGAACTAGTTTTTATAATTTAATTTTAAAAAATATGTGTTTATCAAAGTTTTACTATTCCGGAAAAAATGTTTTAATCCCTTAGTTCGATATTAAAAATTATTTTATTTACACAAAAATCGACACTAAACTCTTTAACAATTATATCAATAAAAGCTTATTTGTTTTAGTTTTAGCAATTTTAAATCGATCAATTATAAATCACTCATTATTTTCTACTAACTTATAATCTACTTGACCGGTTTAACGTACGTTTAACGTAAGAAACGCAGCTTGAAAAATTCAATGTAAAATGTAAAGTATGCGTCTCTCTATAGCGAAATAAATTTATAGATGCAGGTACGCTTATTGTAGTAACGGGGGATTACAATGTATACGAACTTTCTGGACAAACCTTTTGAAATTATCAAGTCATTGCAGAAAGGCAAATAATTTCTGGTGCGCGCTTTTAAAAATATTAAAACTTCTAAAAGTGCATAAACATTTTTAACTATACGGATTGCTCTGTTAAAAATGAATGTATAAATAAACAAATAATAGGATAAGAGAAACCACGTTGTAAATGGACGTATTATTCTATTGGCAATTTTGTGCGTATTCATTCATAAGTAAAGGTATTCAAAATAAATAAAGATAATCAGAGCTCATTTTATTCGATTTTGTAGTGTATGTAGTTGAAGAGATAGCTCTTAGAAAATATGATTTTTAAATAATATTACGATCAATAATACTACCGTATTCTAACGTTTTATCGATAGTAAAGTTGTTTCGTTGCGTTACAAAATCAATAATTATAAGCAATTTATTTATTCGTGTCAATTACGTGAGAAAAATTCAATATAAATGCACGATTATTTTAATATATTTCACAACTACCTGTCACGCGAACATACGATTATGGGCATTGATTGGCATTACGTTTGTTATTAAAATAGCGTAAAATTGTACTGGATATCGTACTCTTCGTTATGAAGAAAATTAACGGTATTTCGTAACTTTGTTGAGCAGTGTTGATGGTATTGTAAAAATTCAATAACTAAAATTGTAATTATTGCGCGAGCATTCATTGGCGAGCTTTTGTCTTCGCGAATAATTGTAATCGTGAATTATTAAATGCATTTTAAATGTATTTGCGAATGCTCTGAATGGTTGAAACATCGTACATCGAAGAATTATTTCTAAATTTGTTATTTGTCTTAAGACTCGTTTAAAAACATACTTAGATATAAATTTTACGTGCACTGTACTAATGAGAAAATTCCGCGTGAATCATCATCGAGTATATTTCGTTTTATTCGTTGCGGATACTAAGAGATTTTTTTTTCTTCCTGGCTCAATAGCTGATCCATATTCTCTATATACGTTTAGTATAATTGTACTGCGTCATCAATCGATCAATTTATCCCATCACTTTAAGCTATTACTCTTTATTTTGTTAACTTCGTATTACAGAACCATTATGGAACAAGTATAACTAACGATGATAAAAATATTAAGGTACAGAAGTGGCCTAAATTTAGAACGATAGCTTTCATGATCAAATAATAGTAGCATTTATCAATGTACTATCGTTAGAAGCTTTTCACATTAACCCACAGTCTGCGTACATTTATATTTAGAACTAATTGTTAATTGATTTATTGGTTTCCTAAGAGTATTTTAAATTTTATGATTTTGGGCTTTGAAGTACGATAGAGAAATTGGTATTGTGATTGTGTCGTTGCTTTATTACAATTGAAAATAAAATTGATAATAACAAAGGCACATGCTTAATCGTAGTCATATTTGAATTCGTATCTCTGCAATGTTTGATTTAAAATATTTGCTCATAATGGCGCAGCTTTTTGTAAATGGATTCTCTCGTTAAAATTAAGCTAAAATCAACTCTCGATACAATGGAAACAGTTTTCAATTTCGAACGTATTGATATTCATTCGACGTAGTGATTCTTCGCTTTAGTTTGAAAAACCTATAATTTATTTTTTAATTAAATTCTTAAATTTTTTTTTTTTTTTTTTTTTAATAAAATTTTGCGAATGAGTAATTTAAAAGATACTTGACAATTTTTCAAAATTAAGACTAAAGCGACGGCAATTAGTTCGACATAGAATAAAGTCAATAAATGTTTGAGAGAACGTTGTATCGTATTTTGGAGCTTCGAATGATGCGGTATTAGAAGTTTCGAAGAATAAAATTATTGTTTATTTGCGGTAATTCTTTTAAAATGCGGTATAAATTTTCAGATTTATGGTACTTTGATTTAATTCACGGAAGAGCGCGTACATTTATAATAGCAAGAGTAGGTCAAAGTTTAAGTCTCGACGGCTTCTAAAATTCGAACGACTGGAATATAATTGTTTAAACAGAAATTCTTTATCTCGGCTACTTAACTATTTGACATTGTTCGAGAGTAAAAGAAAAATTGTCCTCGCCCGCGTATTGCTAAAAATGTAAGGTTTCGAGATTATTTGAAGTTCAGAAAGGTATACAAATTGTACTAACTGAATCACAGTGGCTTTAGTAGCATCATGAAAGCGGGTAGTTCAACCTAACACTCGTACAAGAGAAGCTTACAAACAACAGAGATTGGAAAAGTAAAAGGGTGACAACGTTTGCGCATCTATAGAAGTTGTGCTCATCCTGAGAGTTTGAAAGTACAAGTAGTCGCTACGGACGATATTCGAAAAGACCAGAGTTAAGGTTCAATAATTCTCGAAATTTAAATATTTTCTGTAGCCGTAATAGCTCAAAGTTTCGAAAATCCGCTATTACAATCAAGGAATAAGGTAAATTCTTGCATACGTTTCTTTCTTTTTTTTTTGGCTATTATTTTGCGAATTTCGTTATCAGCGAGTTCGATACGAGTTTTTATAATTTTAATCGTACGTACATAAAATGACGTAAATCCCGAAAAGCTTTCGTAATTCGTATTTACAAAGCGAGCACAGAGTGAAATATTTTACATCTCTAACTTAACGCAATGACAGCACTATTCCGTATAATAAACATAAAGATCACATTTTGTTTATGTTTTTAGACAAGTTGAAGTCAACGAACGTATGTGCGTTTCTTCGCAGGCTTTCCTTGAAATATTTCCTTGAACTTGAAGTGCTTTCAATTTACCGCGAGTTGACTTTAAATCATACGAAAAAGCCAATGGACAATATGGTAGTGGATTTTTTATCTCTCGCAATCCGTGATGTGGAATAAACGTGGGTGTTGCTTAAAGAAATTTAATTTCCTTCGTAAAAAAGTAAAAAAAATACCCACTTAACACGCTGCTTTTCTCAGCAACGTTTACCTACAAACAAAAAAAGAAAAAAGAAAAAAGAAAACAAATGGCGTTAGAACAAGTAGAACCCGGGTAAACCATGCGAAATGCTTTTTAATATCTTATTTAAGATGACTTCTTCTGGTTGAAAGCCATTCCATACGTTTCGAATGGTCTCGTTTGTGAGTGAAGAGAGTCAGGCAAAGCGGTGAAAATTTATGGCTTTCGCGTGAATGTCTCTTGAAAAGCAATAGTGTGCCCGAGGTAATCGATAAGTATTACGTGTGTAGGCTTATAGGTGACGCGATTTGCTAGTGTGCATGCGCTCGGTAACGCGAGTCGACAGTGATCAATAGAATTGCCAGTGGAGCACGCGCTAATTATAAATTCTCACTCGGGCAATTATTAATCAGGCCGCTTAATTAATTCATTATACGAGGTGTTAGTAACTTTTGTATTTACAGTATACGTAACCTTAAGTTTTACACCTTTGCATCTGTGCGCGTAATTTTTCGAGATAAAAAGAAATAAAAAACGAGACGCGCCCGACACTTTCTCGTTTATTTATTTTGCTAGAATGAATCGAGCGAATGCAGGATGAGCAAACAGATGGATCATCGTAATGTCGACAAATATTTAGTCTTGGTCTTACGCTTGCTATTCGCGAGCGAATCAGTCGATTAATAATTGTGCCCTAGAAAATTCAAGCAAAATAGCAAGCGTTTATGCGCGTTGTCCGTTATTCACGGCATTGTACGATTATTCGCTATCGGACGAAAGTTGGTAAATTACAGGAAGGAACGCAATGATCTGCAGGACCGACAAAATGTGCGGGATAAAATAAGGTTTCGGTAAAGGGAGAGGTACGTGCAAAGAACGGTTCAGCGGCTAATCGAAGTGCAACATGTACGCGTTATACTTTTCAATTTGTCGGTACGATGTATTTATTTATTTACACGGGATGGAAAGCGACACGTCGCGAGATCGCGCGAATTTACCTCAATACTCATAACTGACAGCATACTTATATAAGTATACTTAATATACCTAACAAAAGAGGAGCAAATGCGTTTCGATGAAATCGCTAATTGCAAGTTTTGCGTCACGACGAGTCCAAGGATCGTTTATCTGACAATTGAACGATGAAACGGACAAAACGAATAAAATAGCGTGAAGTAGCGTAAAGGGTAATTTAGCGAAAGACCTAAAATATACGACGACAGCGCGTATTCTCAAGTGAAACAATGTTACACGAGTCGGGCTTCATACTTCGAGTACACGAGTACACGAACAGCTACAAATGAAAAGGAAAGAAAGACGATTTCTCCAAAAGCTATTTGATTGTGAATTTGGCCAAGAGGAGACGCGTACTTGACGAGCACGAAAGAAAGGATGCGTTTGTAAAAGCAACTTTGTTTCTGCGTCATCGCCTCGTAAACCTTACGCGGCGGAATACCAATTAATGAGCGAGATTTCTTCGGGAGTGAAGTAACACGGTATTTTCGAAGCATTAGAAAAAAAAGGCAGAGGGGCGGTGGTGGCGGTGGCGGTGGCGGTGGCGATGGCGGCGGCGGGGCGAGGGGCGGGGGCGGGGGGTGTGTGTGGGGGGTGGGGAAAGACTGCCGCTAATGATCGCACCTTTTCATCCGGCTAATCTCGACGACTCTCCGCCCAATCAATTTCTACATGCAAGCATTAAATAAACAGACAAGTGTCTTACCGATGTTCGGCGCAGCTTTCGCACGAATTTCATACGGATTCCGAGGACGGGGGGACTTTCCGTAACGAAAAGGAGCAAGGAACAAAAAAGCGTTGCCCACTCCTCGAGCGAACCCCATTAATTACGCTCCCAGCGGATTGGCCGAGTTCGACTCGCTCCCGGGTAGAGTCCACTCGAAGTTCCGTAGTCCGCCTCCGAAGCGCAGCCTTATCAGCGACTCCATTTATCGGGTGCGTATCCGCAGCCCGAGAAACAAAGTAAGGTATACCCACCCGGGCGCTCGCCATTGTCAGGGGCTATTTTTAATTGCGCGCGTGTGCGCGCGAGGCGTACGCACAAGTAGTCGGCCGACGCGATAATCGAGTGGAAATAAATTCGCAGCGCCGCATTCCACCCCACCCCCCGCCTATAAACATGCTAATGGCCGACTCCCGTTGATAAGTCGGCGTGTCTTATCGGGTGGCCGCGGTTTCGTCAAGGCGCGCCTGAAAAATCGTCTAATTTCAGGACGAGGCGCGCCGACGGAGCAAAAGGAAGAAAGGGAGCCCCGAGGCGAACGAGCGAACGTTGCGGAGGACGAGGAGGAGGAGGAGGAGGAGGAGGAGGAGGAGACGCGGCGACGAACGAGGGAGATAAAGGAACGGGGCGGGGGCGGGGAGGGGCAGAGAGAAGGGTTAGTAGCCGTTGTAACGCTATCGAGGCTGTCGCTGTACATCACGTCGACAGCATCCTAGTGCGGCTGCAGCCGAGAGCTGCTCCTTCTCGTTTTCTCGGTTTCTCTCGGCTCGCTGGGCACTGCGGCAGCCTCGGGACGGACGGGGCTCAGAGGGGCAGGGGAGAGCAGCGGCTCGCACGCGAGGGAGACAAAAGCGGGAGCGCGCGCTAGGCTAGACCGAAATAACGAGTGCTCCGCTCGCCCTCTCTCACCCTCTCTCTCGGAACTTTCCGCTTAATTGAGCTCGAGGCGCGAGGAAGGCGCGCGCACGCGAATTAGCCGCGGACGCGCGAACGACCACGAGAGGATATATCGGTCCGATCGGCTTTTACTGCCTGGAGCGCGAACGGCCCGCGCATCCCACGCCGCGCGCACTGCATAGACAGAGAGAGAGAGAGAGAGAGAGAGAGAGAGAGAGAGAGTGAGAGTGAGAGAGAGAAGGCGCGCGCGGACGTGACTGCTGGCAATATCTCATTGGGAAAAGGAGGAGGTGACTTTAATGTGCCCCTCGTCTCGCTCGCGCTGTCCCCCCGCACCTCGTGTAAAGGCGAGTAAGATCGTTAATCTTCTCTGCGCCGATCGCCCTCGGATAGTAATTGTTACGTTCTCTGCTGCTCCTGCTGCTGCCGCCGCCGCCGCCGCGGCGTGCACTGCAAAAGTGTGGAATTGCGAGCGAGCGTGCCTTCTCCCTCTCTCTCTCTCTCTCTCTCTCTCGCTCTCTCTCTCTCTCTCCTCTCTCTCTCTCTCTCTCTCGCTCTCTCTCTCGCTCTCTCTCTCGCTCTCTCTCTCGCTCTCTCTCTTTCTATTTGTGCGCGCGGATGAGCGCGCAACGACTCATAAATTTTGGGTTCCCGCCCCGAAATCGACGCGCTTCGAGATACCAGACGAGAACGAGCCCAAGAAGAAGATGTCGAGGGAGAGAGGCAGGATCGAAATCAGAAGCAGCGGCGGCAGTGACTCGGGACGGCGAAGGAGGAGGAGGAGAAGAAGAAGCCCGTCGGAGGAGTCAACGGGCCGCGATAAGCCAGGAGAAATAGGTGAGAAGGAAAAATGCAAATTGACACGGCGCTCGTTCAAGCGACTTTATCGAGAGTGTAATGCTCGACTTTATAGCCCGGGAGAGGGAGAGAGAAGGAGCGCGCGTGCGAAATTTGTACTCGGAGGAGGACGGGAGCGCGGCTGAGTGCGACTCTTAATCTTTCTCGCGCTCTCGAGAAAAAGAGCGGGCGCGACACGAGAGAAGAGAAAAACCAGTTCCCAGGCCACGCCGTCGAGGAAGCGGCGCGGGGGTAAGGGGAGAGAGAAAGAGACACGTTACAAGGCGATCCTTTCCGAATATTCCTGGATTCGAGTTAATCGAGACGAGAGCTCGTTTCGCCGTAGCGCTGGGACGTCGTTCTTGTCTTAATTCTGAAAATAGCTCCTTCGGCTCTCCGGCCCAACTTTTGCTCCTCCAGGTTCGGTTTTTTGCTGAAAATAATGGGGAAAGGTCGGTCGTTGTACAATGACGACGTGAAATGAAAGAGACACCAGCATCTTTACAAACGAACGCGCTTCATTTAAATAGTCAAGGCTCTTTTACAAGAAATATTACAATTACACTTATTACAAGGAAAGGCAGCACTTGCGCGCGCCCGAACCGCGCCGTACACTTTTCTTCCTTTTCTTCCTTTTGCCTCGAACAACGAAAATTGCACTCGAGGGAGGGAGCGAAACCTAAAGGACGACGACACGTCGACAGCAACTCGCGTTGCTGCGGATCGTTTACTTTTTGCTTTTCTCTTCCTAATTACTATACACGCTTTTCTTCATTTAGGACTAGTTCGCTCGATTATTCGACATGCGTCTTAGGTGCACGCGCTCGAGATACACACCCCCGTCTTCTTCTTCTTCTTCTTCTTCTTCTTCTTCGTCCTGTTCGCGCCTTGGTCGCCTTCTTCTTCCGGGGCCACTTTAAGAATACAATGGAAAGCCAGTCTTTATCTCGGCACGGGAGCAACGCACCAGGGGTTCGCGGCGATCACGAGCGCGTCCTCGGGCCAGCGCTCCGTCGAACGTGTCGGGAGCCGTCAGCGATCGTGCTTGGTGAGCTCGAGGGGTTGCTGCTCGATCCAGCGCTCGCGCCAGCCACCCGGCGAGTCCTGCACCTGAATCTCCTCGTCGTCGTCGTCGTCGTCGTCGCCGTCGTCGTTGTCGTCGTCGTCGTCGTCGTTGTTGTTGTCGTTGGTGGTGGGGACGGTGGGGACGGTGGCGACGGCGGCGACGGCGGCGACGGCGGGGACGGCGGGGACGGTGGCGACGGTGGCGACGGTGGCGAGCGGCCCATGTCCGGTCGGGGCGGCCTCGTCCGCGAGGAGCTGGCTGATGGCGCGGAAGGCGCTCGGCTTCTGGGGCCGCTCGACCGCGCGGAAGGCGCTCTTCTCGCCGCTCCCGAGGCCGGCCAACCTAGCGCCGCCCGCAGAGTGCGAGGACGGGGGCGGCCCCGGGACCAGGGAGCTCACCGCGGGGTTGCCGGCGCCCGGGTGAGGCGGCGAGCGCTTCAAGAGGTTCATGCGCTGGTGACGCCGCCACTTGGCCCGTCTGTTGGAAAACCAGACCTAAGAGTCACGACGTTAGCTCTCGTTATAAGGCGCACACACACACAGTGGGGATGGTCTTGCCCCTCCGGGCAGGGGGTGGTTGCGGGAGCACTGGGGAGGTGGAGGGGAAAATCGCTCGGGGATTTCTTAGAGCCGACATCGATGCCTGCGTGGGGCGACTTTTCCATCCGACGCGTATAATACGCTCCCACGGATCCGCGACCCGATTTTTCTCACACCTTCCATCCAAAGGCCGCCGTTTACCGATAATTTAGGAGTCATCGTTGCAGAAAGCTGACCTTCTCGGTCGCCGCGGGAACGATTCTTGCCCTGAGTTACGACGCGTATCGTTCGGTGCGTGATTTAAAGAGGAGCACGCGAGGCAGATCTCGATCTCGATATCTTTTACGCGTCCTAAAATTATTCCGCTTATTCCAAGGACGTAACGTAACGCTATTGACCGATTTGAAGGGACGTTACCGCTTGCGTCGCTTGTGACGTGCACGCGTCAGTTGATCCTTTTTTACGGCTGCTAAAGAAAAATTCGATCTATGCGGTAATTTCTGCTCGTTGTTTTGGTAATTGGTCCGAGAAGCTTGAGCAAGCACGAGGCTCGTATTGTATGCCGAGAAGCCGAATAATTGCGTTCGCTCTCTGTCGGTGATGCGCGAGAAAGTAAGAAAAAGATGTAACGTAGTTGTAGGCGGTTGTCGATGTCGTTACTCTCGATACTATTCGAAAGACAACGTTTTATTTAAACGATGATAACGGAATTGGTATAAGCGAAGCGTTGAATTAATAACAACGAAGTCTACATATGTCTATCAAGAATTTTCTACGCCAAGAAAATGACGTAATAATAATTAGACGAACTTACGAGAACGAAAAAGTTTAAATTTCGGCAGTTATCGTTATTGTTTAATACGCCCGAATTACTCTCCTCGCTCGTCCTAGCATTCATTCGACGATGAAAATGATCTTGTGCGTAAAATCTTGAAGAATTCGCTTATTGAAGTATTTTCGTTTTTTCTTATAACTTTTAAGCGTCTAACGTATTAATGGAAAACTGGCGTTTTTACGAAAAATTCCAAAAGAATAATGCATCGTTTAATAAAAAAAAACGTTGCGTACCAATGTCGGAAATATACTCGTGTACGCGTAGATTTGTACGGTAATTCGATTAATTACCCGGAGAGAAAGATATGTAAAAGCAATAACGTACGATCTTGGTATGTAGCTTTGTATCGGCAGATTTTTCATTTTCATCCGCAACTTTTAAACAAGTTCAATGCGCGTTTCGCTTTTCAAATTATCGGTTGTAATTGTCATTTAAATCACAAAGCGAGCTCGATCTAAGAGTAACGTAAAGTACCTTCAAGAGTGATGAAATTTTAAGTCAATAGAGCGCGATAAATATTTTTGAATATCCGCTGCTCTAGGCTTGAACTTCTTTCCAGAAGCTGTGACGTAACATTATCCGTCATCTCGATCTCCGAGGCGAGATCTCGCACCGAGAAATTTAACGAAATATCGCTCCTGCAAAGTCTGAATATTAAGCGTGATTTCTTTTTACTCGTAGTAGCTGAGCCGAAGCTGTGGGTTTTGAATTTATAACAGACGTCGGTACGCGTAAAGTATTGAAACTCGTGATGTTTTTTAACCGAGCGATGCTCGGTTTTCAACGTTACGCGCCGATGCGACGTTAGCCAGTGCGACTCATAATTGAATATTCGCAATATCCGTTGAAACATTTTCGGCATTCGTCCAAGCGAACATTTATTCACGTTAACTCCGAGGTACTTGGTGGAGCGATCAACGGGAATTTCCTTGTTCCACGCGTAAAATCGTTCGTTAAAAATCCAAACGTTCGGACTCCTGACACTTCTTCGCTTCTTTTGCTCGATTAACGATGCGAATAAGGAGCGTAACGTAAGGAGCGACTCCTATTGCCGAGTAACTCCATTAACGAGTAAATGGGTAAGCGTTGAAGGTGCGCACTCGAAAATTAGAAAAGCCAACTCGAAAGACACGAATGACACGAATGACACGAACGACACGAACGACACGAACGACACGAACGACGCGAATGACGCGAACGACGCGAATGACGCGAATGACGCGAATGACACGAATGACACGAATGACAGGAATGATCAGCAAAAGGAAATGAGCGCGAAAGGTCGACCTCGACGGGCCGCGCTCAATTTGTACGCGTGTTACATTGTATCGCGGGCACCAATCCACTCGTCGGGGCAGAACATTAAAACCACACGCAAGATATACGCATACGTTCCCTCGCCTTTCGACCCCAAGAGGCTCGATTTTCGCTCTAAGAAACTCAAGGAAGCGATAAGTGATGGCTGACTGACCTGGACCCTCGCCTCTGACAGGGAGGTCTTGGAGGCGAGCCGTTCGCGCGTCGACACGCACGGGTAGTGCGAGCGCTCGAACTCCTTCTCGAGCTCTTCCAACTGCTCCGGGCTGAAGGTCGTGCGGTTGCGCCGGAACTTGGGCTGCTCCGAGCCGTCCAGGCTACCGTCCTCGGCCTCGCCCTCTGCCAACAGACAGCGAGATGCTGCTTTTCAGTTTCCCTCTGGTCGCGGTCGCCCATTATTACCGGTCGCCGATCACGCGTTCCGTGCACCGCCCGGGCGACTCTCTTTCACCCGCTTCATCGATACGCGCTGGAAATCTCGCCTGCGACAGGAGGAGGGATCGCGTCGCGACCTGGGCGACTCGGACAATGTACGAGGAGCGAGTCAACGTGTTGTTGGCAATGTCACTGAGTCAACCCAACCGTTCTTAGGTGTTTGGAACGCATGGGAAAGAGACGCAACGAGCCGGGAAAGGTATCGTGAAAAAAGTTACATCGCTGCTTACGCGATCAAATTTCAAAGCTCATCGCGGTTATTCTGTAAAGTAATCGGGATAAAGTGTATTCGCGTTTGAAGGAATTTGAACGAATTTGAAAAGGAAGGAAATAATTCTGTTTGCCATTTTTGTTTGCCATTTGTCCGACATTGTCGAGCTGCCAACTCGTCTCATGTACATGAGACGCGAGAATGAAAGGCCCTTTGAAAATTCGCGTTTCCTGCGTACTTTGTTAATTTAGACGAGTGAATTTATTTTGTTGAAAAGCTGAAAGTTTGACGAACGCCAAACTTTTTTCGGTTTTCTTTTAATCCGGTCGAGCGTGTAATTCAATTTCATGGGATTTAAATACATTAATTTGGATCTTCGTAAGATGCAATCTTTTAACGAAGTTACGAGTCCCAACGATAATTTAAAAAATACGTGTAAAAAAATACGTTGGCAAATTAATACGAGCTTTCATGTAGACGCGAAAATCACAGTGTAACAATTACTAATTCGATATTAGTTTTGCATTTAATCATGAGGCATCGGAACAAAGCTCAGGTCTAACGGTATTTACACTCTCCGTTACAGTTCGATAATAATACGATCGCTTATTAATTCACGATCGCATTAGGTAATAAAAAATAAAATACATTTTATTTTAGTGAGTGTACCGCGATAACTAATGTCCTGTTCACCGAAAGATTTATCTGCTTTAGATTAGCTCAATGATCTAGAATGAACATTTGCCTTTCGACTAATTGATTCTAAATAATCCGCATAATTGTATAATATACATACACATACACACACACATACACACACACACACACATATATATATATATATATATATAAAATGTAAATAATGTAAATAATGAATAAACGTATCCGCTTTTAGTATCAAAACTTTTCATACGGTGATTAATCAAACGAATCGGTAGTATATACGATAAAATCTGTTAGATTATATAGTGCAAAAATCCTTGAACTAAGTATGCGATTAAGATAAATAAGAAGAAATAATTCAATTAACATAAAGTGGCTCAAAAAATTCAGTAAATCCATAATTGATTCAATTTAATCTAGTTATTCACGAGCCAATGATTTAAATAAAGCTTAATTAATACTGGCTTGATTGATACATCTACACTACATTCGTTAGCATTATCTCAAAATATATATTTATAGAGCATGCGTTATTCCGATGGATACCAGCATTAGTCATTATATTAAGATTATATTAAAATTACCTTATTCGAAAACCTTATGAATTTACTTTTATATTTTCCCTGTGTCTTAAATATAACGTTCGCAAAATATTAAGATAAAATTTACAGAGATATGATCGGAGATATGATACTCTTATATCTATACCGAACGATTTTATATGCAGAGAAATTACAGTTTATTCTATACGTATAAATTATCAAAAGGTTTGTAGTATCGTAATTCTATAAATAATTGATTCGGTATTTTGAAATTGAATTTGAATTTGCTCGATCGATTAAGCAAAAATATTGAGCACTAGATTTGCCAAATAATAATGTAATTATAATTTTTAGCTTATTTATCCTTGTCTAAATATACAAATTGTCCTTATACATTCCGCATCCGATCAAAGTACAATATCGGCATAAAATTTCTATCCATATTCCAGACAACAATGATTTACAGTCGATGAAATTAATTGAACAACATTAACACTACGGATGAACTTTGTGATGCGCGATTTAAGAAAAGTTGGACTTTTTCGTGCTTTAAATTTTGTGTTAAGCTTTTAAGTTTCTACCTTTACGGATCGACGCGTCGAAGAAAAGTAAAGATCAACGAAAAGGATGATTTTTAAAGTTAGCCTCGACGATGTTAGTAATCGCTCGCACGAGCGAGCGATTCAGGACTTTATTGCATTATTCATAGCTACTAACTGCTCTTTCTAATTGTGCCTCGTCGATCGTTTGTTACTTTCACTCCCGGTTACAATCCATTTTCTACGCAACGTTAAGCACGGACGTGCAACTTTTTGTCACCATTTTAACTGCTACCATGATCTCTTACGAGTAACGTTTCACGAACTCGGGCGATAATTTCGAATTCGGATTCCGATGAAACAAGATCAATCCAACTCTAACTTTGTATATCGAATTAGTCTGCGATTTTAATAAATAGCACAACCGAATAACTCGGACGGCCGCTTTTCAACAGAAATATGAAATATTGAAAATAACACCTACTATTTTTTAACGTCCATGAGTTGAAAAAAGTGTGCGAGTTTTTTAAGTTTCGCGCGATTCGATGCGAATCGCGCGAAACGTATGCACAAGTGCATCGCTGCATTTTTAACGCGTTCATATTTCCAAGTGTATTCCTATGGCAATGTTATTCGGAAGTTTCTACCGAATGAGAACATAAATGATTTCCTTTACATTTCCTTTCAGAGCTTTCGATATTTGTTCGAGCATTTCAAGCGTCGATTCTCGTTTGCTTTAAGATTTAATCAAATTCCTAGAAAAACTGTGAATTTTTATATTTTTTTCCCCCGCATGAACCGCGATCCCAACGAGCGATCGATATTTGGCACCCGGATTTCTACAAAATGGCTCGTTGCTGGCAAATTAAGCGTTACACCGCGCAAATTACTCCAAGTACACGAAAGACAATAAAAATGTGCAATTAACGATATTTAATGACGTGAAATAATATTAGTTTCGTGGCCTCGAGGAGGAAAGGAATCGTAGTGGTGATGGTGGATGTCATCGATGCTCCACTATTGCGTACAAAGACTTGACATTTAGCATTGCTCGGGAAAGTTTGCTATTATCAAGAGACATCAAGTTGATTGGTTGATTAGTGATTTACGATTTGATGGCCACGACGTTCTTGGCACTTTCCGTCGAAATCTCCGGGATCGCGTGAACGTTTCGAAGCCCCGGTGACTTAACGCGACGATTAAAAGGAAGTTCGCGGGCATCCTCGTCAACGTGCCAAAGTCATAACCGTAAAGTCCACGGGGTGCACAGACGCATAAAGGGGCTCGGACTCACCCTGGTGCAGGTATCCTCGGGCGATGGCGTCGACGGCGTGCAGCGCGTGCTCGGGGCTGGACGCAGCCGCTGCCGCCGCCGCTGCCGCTGCCGCTGCGGCCGCTGCCGAGGGCAACGGCGGCTGCAGGAGTAGGGCGGAGGCGGGCCCGGCGATGCCCGCGGGCAGACCCCCGGGGAAGAGCCAAGGATGCGCGGGTCCGGGTCCGCCCGGCCAACCTCCCGGTCCGTGCTGCTGCTGGTGCTGGGCCTGCTGCTGGGCCTGTTGCTGCTGCTGCTGCTGCTGCTGCTGCTGCTGCTGCGGACTCGAGCCGAAGTACGGGTGCGGACCCCCGGCGTAGAGCCCGTATCCGGCGGCCCGGGCGAACTCCGCTGCGGCGCGCTCCGCTGCCCTGTTCCGCAGGATCCTGTTGATGCTGCTCACCGACGGCGCCGTCGCGTTGCTGCATACGCCTGGACACGCGATACTCTGAATTAGGGCGCTTGCGCAAGACGAACGGCTTCCGGTCGCTTTCACTCCCAATTTCACGCGCCTGTTTTCAGCGCGTTTTCAGCGCGTCGGCATTCATCGGCTCAGGACGCTGTTTCTCGTGCCCGGAGCGCACTGCGAATTCGTCGACCTGGCGACGACGACTCTTTGCAAAAATATGTTAATTTGGCCGAGACAACCCATTGCATTACGGTCGGTAATTTTCGCTTATGAATTTACATATATTTAGTTACACGTGATGCGATATAAATCTCGAGACAAGATCTCGTAACCGCAACTTCTTACACGAATCCTCGAAAGTTAAAAGGACTTATCGATCGATCTTGCGCGTTGATTGAATTGCTCGCGTTTATCGACGTTTTTCAGGTAATTTAGATTCGTGTCAAAATAAAGGCGCACGAGAATGATTACGTTATTATAATCCTTTCTTTGATACGTCTCACGGTGATTTTCACTTCGCTCGACTGTTTAAATTACAACTTCCGAAAAAATCAACGTTGCATAGCTGTAAAATTACAATGAACCCGATCGTTTTAATTGTCGTGTCAAAAACGTAAAACCGATTTAGCGATATTTGTACTTAATTAATGAAAGTAACGGGCTCTCTATTGATATTCCCCGCGGAGAACAAATTCGTTAAATTGATAATTAAGGAAGAATTTTAATAAAGTTAGAATAAATTAAGAATAGCTTAAACTATTGGAATTCCATTCGTCGTTGGTTAGATGTCGCTTACGATTGTGTTCTCGGTCAAATGTATAACGTTTCGAGCGAGAAAATCTCGTCCACGCGACGAGACAAATCGTACAATTAAATTCTTACAGGGGTAGGACTTACCTCGATAGTAAGATGTTACACGCGCAAAGTCTATTATTCCGCTCGATCGATAATCGAGATTCTTTTAATAATCGAAAGACATGACATTGGAAAGTTCTACTTATTTTGTGGTAAGACACGAGGTTCGCTTGCGATAAAGAAGAAATAAGCATTTATAATTGGCACCCGGCGTTCTATATAAGGTTATATAATAAATTTGATTCCGATAGCGTTTCAGGAGGTGCATGTAACCCCGATGAAGTAGATATTTGTAATTCAGTCGATTGCAGATTAAAAGTCCAAAGATCGAATAAAAAAGGGGGAATAAAAAGACTCGTGTAGCGAAATCATTGCACGTGTTCTTCTAAGATTATACACGACATCGAGGAGTATAACTATTCACCTTCGCTAGATTATCCATTTGTCACTTTGAATACATTTTTCAATCTTGTTTACGAGTTTTCTAGCTCTTTGTACTCGCACAGCTCCAGATAACGAAGGTACGAGCATACGCGCAATCGCGATGAATTATCGAGCTAATTTGAACATTTTTGCGTCGCGGATCTTCGCGGAGGATAGTTTTAACGGACGAATGAATTTACGACGGTGCAATGCTTTTTCAAATCAGCGTAAAAGGACGAACGTTGCTAAGAATATAACTTTGGTTTGTTGCCGTCCACGGCTTACATTGACACGGTTTCTCGCGCGCGCGCACGCACGCACGCACGCACGCACGCACGCACAACAGCTGCAGGGAATCCAAATTCCCGAAAATAAAAGCAGTTGAGAGATTTTCTTCGCATTCGGACGTTTCAAAAGCTGTATCTTCCGTTATTAGCATACTTTTCATCAATTAGCTTATAAGTCCTTGCTCCGTCCGTGTCGCAATCTTTACTTTAACACTGCAATTACATTTAATAGCAACTCTGCTTACAATTAACCAAATTAAAATAATCGATTATAATTGGGGCTGCCGGACGTTTCGTCTTCTATCGAGCAGAACTAGTCGCTGTCACGTAAGTCCGAGGTGATCGTCGCGGGAAAATTATAAACGGCATTTATTAGCGCCGCGACGCTACGTTCACTAAAATTAATATTCCTTAACTCGTTAACTCGTGCTAGGAAAAATTGTGGCGTGAAATACAGCTTGTGTCCGCGGTCCGTTTGTACGCAGAATTAACCGTAGTAGGTTAACCCACCAGTGCACTTAAATAATAGCCATCTTGCGCGGTTAATTCACGTAAACTGAAATATTTCGGAAAACCGCAAGGTCGCACAGGTGTACCTCGTCCATTGAAACGCGCTCCTGCATCACTACGAGGTGAGTTGACGATTCGAGCGCTAATAGACATTACCAATGGCGTTGTTCGAGTAAAATTATACGTTTGTCATTGTTTAAGAATAGCGCGGTGAACGGCAAAGGGCTTTGATAGCCGACCGAGCGAAATGTAAACGCGACATTTATTTAATTAAGCACCGTTGCGAGTAAATCCGAACGCCATGTGCCACGTCTTAGCCCCGTCGTAACGAGAAAGATTTAATCGAGAAATGCATTCAGAGTCTTTTAAAGGTGTCGGAAAGGTCGAAAAAATCCACATTTTCATAACGTCAGCGTTGCACGCGCGTTTATCGTTATTACCTTAGGCATTATCTGGACTTTCGTCGGAGGCGACCTTACGAGATCTCGCATCGGTCGTCCTTGAACGTTCGTTGACGAGAAATGCTTACGAGACTCTGCCATTATTAATTTCCATTTTTTAAGGCAGGTGCACGCGAGCACATCGACTTTCTACGACTCTCCTCGCGAGCTGCAAACTGCACTTTCGATCCCCGGAAATGGAAGCGGAACCGATTAAACGCAAATAGCCGCACTTAATTTTCAGCGGCGGACCGGTGACTTACCCTCGGAGATGAGCCGCTCGCGGATCTCCCATGCGAATATGGTCGGGTTCTCCCTCTTGTACTGCTCGATCTTGGAGACGACCGCGGGTGTCGCTACCTTGGGTTTACTGCCGCCTATGAGACCCGGTGGGCGGAGGGTGCCTGCAAGCAGAAAAAAAATCAAGGCCGGTGATGCGTCCGCTCATCGGGAACAATAGCCTCGACACCTAATTACGTATTTACGAAAAAGGATAAAGGATAAAGGAGAGAGAGGCTACGGATTGCGTTAGTTGTTGGCGCACACATCGGCCGGCGCAGTAAAATCTCTTATTTTTCATAACGCGTGTAATTCGAGCTTTTGCGAGACGTTCGAGAAGGAAAAGAGGCGGCGGTTGCGGCGGGGCAGGAAGGGAAGATGGAAAGAGGGAAAGAGGGAAAGGAGGAAAGCAAGTGGAAAGGGGAAAAAAAGGCAGAGGAGGAGACGCTCGCATCTTGCATCCCGTGTGCGCGCGATTCTTTTTCTTCTCCGTTGCCTGACGGGGTCCGAGCCATGTCCGAGCATTTGAGCGATGCCGTGCACGAGTCCGTGCATGCGTCCGTGCATACGTGCGCGCGTACGCGTACCGTTATTAATATAAAAATAATGGCGTGTCGCGTTCGCCGCGTTCGCCGAGGAGTTCGCCGAGTTCGCGTGCGCTCTCACGGATCAAGTGCATGCTAATGGGAGTACCGCGAGCGAAATTCCCCCGGCCGGGTCTTTTGTTTGGGCGCGCAGGCGAGGCCCCTGGCCATCCTGTGCTCGTCCCGGCATTTAATAAAGGAAACCGCACAAATCGGTCAATTATCTTGCGTCAGAGCTCCGCGGCTCCCTCGCACGAATAGACGTCACGTGTACGCGCTGCGTGAATACTTGACCTCGCGTGTGTGCGCGCGAGGAAATCGGGGGAGCCCGAGGAGGAGAGCACACGGACCGAATCGATTCTCATTGCGAGGCGTTCCGCGGCTAAGTTGCGCGCCAACAACAAAAAATTCCCTGCCTATTGAGCGGAGGCAGAACGTGGGGCAGAACGGGGGGCAGAACGTGGGGCAGAACGGGGGGCAGAACGGGGGGCAGAACGGGGGGCAGAACGGGGGGCAGAACGGGGGGTAGACGAACGCCCGTGAAAGGCGAAGAGGAAGAGACGGACGGCGGAGAACACGCCGCCGGAGACCGAAAATCTGGGCGAAAGGGCCCCAAGGAGGACCTTTTTGTGTACAGTCGGCAATCGCGATTACACCCATTTTGCGCCTTCATATATCACTGCCTCCTTTATACCGACTCTCCCGTCGCTTCGTCCGTCGCGTCGATTTACGCGACTATCAAGATCGATGATTATTACACTAACTCACTTTACACTTTCGGACTTTGCCTCTTCCTACCAGCGCCAAAAGTTGGTGGAAAGCTAATGAAAAGTCGAGCCCAAGATTGATCCCAAGATTGATCCCAAGATTGATCCCAAGATTGATCCCAAGATTGATCCCAAGATTTTCGATACCTCTCAATAGACTCGGCCATTAGCCGAGCGTTTAAATTTAGGTAAACGCCTGGTTATTAAGCGTTAATTACGCTAGCTGACTGGATACCGTATAGATTGTAACGTCGATGATTGCCGTGGATCTGGACGTCAACGGAACTTCCACTGCCTTTACTCGTACGCTTAAAACTGACTCGGTCGAGTGCGATACTCCGAAAGTGCGTCTATTGGAAAGAAGGTGCAATAGGGCCTTTTAAGGCCCTCGGGGCATTAAAGTGACGATACGCGTAACGCGTTAGAGGCGGATTCGCCTCTTTTCGGGGAGATTCGCCGTTCGGTGAAATATCGTCCGTCAACGCTCGCATCCATCCCAGTAGCCTCCGAGATCGAGAACTTTGCAACCGACTTTCTCGGAGGGAATATCTTAGGCTCGTGACAACGTTGCGTCCTTGCAAATATAACGTAAGCGTAATAACGTAATAACGTAATAACGTAATAACGTAATAACGTAATAACGTAGTAAATGTAGTAAATGTAGTAAAAGCTTCGATTGTCAGGCGTTTGCTTTGCCGGGGATCGTACGATCCTCCACGAGTTTTATTCATAAATAAAACACAGCACTGAGAGCCAATCGCTGCTTTATTTTATTATTGAGCGAAATTATTGTTTAAATTTCTTGCCATAATTGCCGGCTTTTTTGAGGCATGAAAGGAAGGTTACAATTTGTTGAAAAAATCTGTCAATGAGAGTAATTTTGTAGGGAGCGCTGATCTTATTACTATAATTATGCATTGAGTTCGAGGTAGCCTTAAAAATTGGGAATACAAAGGAGCACGTTAAATAGCAGTCAATTTCTGCCTGCGGCTTACACGTTAAAATCTTGTGCTTTTTTTTATAGGTTTTGACATGCTCGATTCCCTTATAGTATTTACATGCGCGAAATATAATTTGAAAATTTAAACGGAGACCGAGATAAAACTTTTTTAAATGTACGAAAGTATCGTGCATTCGTTTTGATAAGTCACAAGAGGAGGATGAGGTCTTTTATTTTTTTGGCTCTCGTATGCTTCGGTAGCGCTTTCAAATTATCAAAATGTCGAGGAAAGTACGGTGATGAGTTTACGAGTTTATGCGGGCAGTAATGCGCAATTTCACGATGGCTGACTTATTTGCGGAATTTTTCGATAAACAAATCGAGCACTCGAACCGATTGCGGACATTTTGCCCGCAACCTCGTAAGCCTTTCATGAAAATAGTTGACCAACGGTATTGTCTGATTTAATGACGAAGGCCATTATCATTAATAACGATTTAATTGGATATTTTATCGCGACGTCATTGTTACAATTGATATTTATGTTGTACGTTCGAAACACGTATGTTGCGCGACGGAAAGAGCGACGGAAAGAGCGACGGAAAGAGCGACGGAAAGAGCGACGGAAAGAGCGACGGAAAGAGCGACGGAAAGAGCGACGGAAAGCGCGACGGAAAGAGCGACGAGCGAAACGCCAAAGACATTTACGTCTTTCGAGATTGTAATTTGAAATACATAAAAGTTGTGACGCGCATTGGATTGTTATACGGGAAATAATATAAGTTCTGTTTCCGTGGTAGCGGTTTTATCGCCGAGTTTCGATCTCGGAATCAGGAATCAGCGCTCCACTGAGCTTTTATTTATGTCGGTAATACCGAGTGGCGTCCTTTTAACGATCAAAACTTATACGCATAGTTGCCGAGTCTAAAATTACCCTCTCAATGTTCTCACGAGGTGTCAAGCACGCGAGTGCGTAAAAAATGTAGAATCAATGGATGTTGTGCATTCGGCAACGGCTGTCGCTTAAAAAACGATATACAGTCGAAATCATTTATCGAATCGAAGGGTGAAAATTGAAGAAGTGTTGCCAACTATCCACTATACAGCGGTGTATTATGAATTAACGAGGTTCAGTCGCTATCCTCGATTTTTCATAAAAGTCAGAACAAGTCAATGGGATTTTGTTTCGCGTTCGCGATCAATTCCAGATTACATTTTACGCATCTTTAAACCACGAGGAATTCATACATTTTTATCGAATACGTCTTTCGGTATGTCGATGTACATTGACTGTTTCACAAGCTCGAAATTACCGTTAAATTTATCCCGAGCTTATTTGATTTTCCTTTCTTAAAAACGCCGAACTTTTGGAAAAGGGGCACGAGCACTTACAACGAAATTAACCTTATTGACCTATCATTTAAATGTGCAGAAATAACTTTTTACTTCTTCCTTGGAAATTTCGATCGATCGAACGACGAATAATATATTAATAATAAATTTAATAAGAAATGTGCTTCCAATTTGTGCTTTACCAAACGTCCGTATAACAATTTGCTTTAAAGATCACTGCATCAACGTCACAATGATAACTGTATTTTTTATTATTATTTTGCGTCCGCGGATATGAGATTTTCCATTTGTCACATACAGATTTTATAGATTTCACGTACGTGCATAACGAAAATGAGAGCAAAGCGAGCATTTGGAACAAGGAAATGTTCGTTGATTTCTTTCACATCCTAAAAACTTTTGGTCAACGTAATCACACTGCCTTTTATATTTGTTCTTCTTTAGAAAAAATAGTAGCATCTTTCTGAGCCGATTATAAAATAACCATTAAAATACGAAGATTCTATAGTACCTATCCAGAGTGAATTATACGAGGAGAAATAAATTCACGAATTATGTGACAATGATATTTAGAAGCTGAACTTTATATTCGTATTTTCCGCAGTCGCTTTTATTTTCAAATTATACACGCGACAGTGAAGGTAATAAAGTTCAACTTGTTAGCTAATTTCTGTTCAAAAAATTATGTACTTTTGAAATAATGAGTAACACGTCTTAAAGTACTCCCGGTTTATTCTCGAATGAGCTTTGCTAAGTGATTGAATATATTACGTGAAAAGGCAATTAAAGAGTTTATTACCTTTTTAAATTTAAGACCGTTAAATATAAGACAATTTATTCGAAGTGACATTGATTAGAATGTTGAGAAAAACGTCTTAAATTCGGTAGCGTGTAGCTCAATTGTCTTTTGTAAATCAATTACATTTTTAGGCGAGAATCGTCGTGCACGATGCACAATTATGCACAATTCAATAAGTTTTACGCCTTGTCGTACACGCAGCTTTCTTTTATTTTTTTACCTCATTCGTCTTCCGTTTCACCTTCGGCGAACTTACCCGTCCACAACTTATAAATTAACGAGTTTGGGCTTGAAAATGAAGAAACTGCGAGGATGAAGAGCAACCAAGTACGTAAACAAAGGTACAGTGGGGAAAAGAAAATCTAAAATTAAAAATGCATAAATCTGCGCGATTAACTTGACGAAGGCTACCAAAAGCTGCTAATGTTCGTTAACTCGCGCTAAAACAGCCGATCTTAGCTCGCGGCACAATTCGTCCTAGTGCAGGGTATCGATTCGCAAGTCGTAACAGGAGAGTCCGAGCTAAAGAGCGAGCGAAAGATGACGAGGAGGAAAAAGGGAGCGACGAAGGAGGCGACGAAGGAGGCGACGGAGTAGAGACAGAAGAAGCGCAAGCGATCGCGATCTCGGGAGCTGCGCTGTCGATCCGCTAGAGTCGAAAACGACGAAGACAAGGAAGACAAGGAGAAATAGCGAAGCTCGCGAACGACGCACACGCGTAGGCGTCCTGTCCAGAGACAAAGGTTGCACGAGTGCGACGAGATTATTCGTGGGCGACGAGACGAGGCCTCGCGCGGACTCGACCTTGAGGGGACATCGTCGACCGGGTTAGCGATCGGTTTCGTGGCCTCCCCGGTCTCCCCGGATCGTTGGCTTGGTCGGCTGGTGTAGGTCGATGCGCTCCCATCGACGGTTCTCGATTTCCGGAGCGGAACTCGTCACCGGTCACGGGGAAAGATCCTCAGCGTGGAGGAGATTCCGGACCAAGTGATCACGAGATCCTCGTACGCGGAGACTCGAATTACTACCCGTTTGAAAAAATTGAGCTCCTGCCAGCTCAAGGAACAATGCGTAACGCTCGCCTCTGTCCAACCGCTGTCCGTGGAAGAGAACAGCCAGGATGTAACGCGGCATTTTTCGCTCTGCTTCGATCTCGATCTCGATCTCGATCGTAGTGCTTCGGTTGACTTTCAAAAATAGACGCAACGGTACGCAACGAAAAAGTTAGAAATACGAGGTGGTCAAGGAGAAAGGTTTGTTACATTTCAGTGAATTCTCGCAGTGGATGGAAATCGTTGGAGGACCCCTTAAGGATTCGAAGGTTTTATGAGAAACGCTCTTTAGTAATAACTCAAGAATATCGTGGCATCGTTACGAGCACTTGAATATTTACACTCGAAGGTAAACATATGCATTTACGGTTGTTATTCTATATCTTGAAATTTTAATAATCTCACGTCGTCCGTATCCGAACCCTACGATATAATTACGATATATTACATTACATTATCCATAATGTATTACGAAAAAAGAAAAAGAAAAAGAAAAACCTCAAATATAATTGTAGTTTTATAAATGTACGTGGAGGTGTTACGGCTTTGAAAGTAATACGAAGTATCGTTAGAAAGTTAAGATAAATAACGAATGCTCGTAAATGGAAGAAAATCAGTTTGTCGATGGGCGGTGAACAATGCGAGAAAGTTGCGTAAAATCGAGGAAGATATTCGAGTTAGATATTACAAAGCGAGCAAGACTGGCGATGGGAGAAGGAAAAGAAACGAAAAAATATTCGACGTAATTATATATTTCCAGGACGATTCTCGCGATCCTTCACGCGACTCTTTTGGCGCAACGACGTACCTTCCAACTCTCGTTGCATCGTAAAAATGCGCTCTCGACTTTTTTCTCCAAAACGTTTGATGAAATTTCTCGCGTCCGAACGGTTTCCGTTTTCTGCCGCATCTTTTAATGCACAACAAACCTGCGCCAAACACCCGTTCCATTTAAATCGCATGAAAATGCTCGTAACGTGCGCGTGAGCCTCAAGAGCCCCAAGACCACCATTAAACTATAAAAATACCTTTTCCAGGGAAAAAGTCGGCGAAAAGTCGGCGAAAAGTCGGCGAAAAGTCGACTGAAATTATTCTATTTTGAGGGAGAGCGCGCGACGAAACTTCTGCCACCAGCGAATGCTAATCGATGTTTAAAAGAGAAAACCAGTGCATTTTCATATAAAAGGGCAATTCGCTCGTTAATAATTCGTGGACAGGCGAATGAAAAAAGGGACGGTTAATTTTATATGTATTTCCTTGGTTGAAATAATGGTTTTCACCGTAAAAGAGTTTCTCATCGTAAACTCGTAGTTAAGATTATTCCTCTTGGACGAAATGGATATGGACGTATTTTCGAGGGAATAAGCGTAGGGAATAAGTTCGCCAGACTCGCGCGTTAACCAACGTTAACCACCAACGACCCTCTTTACCACTTGATCATTATTTCAAAAATTGAGTTATAAAACTTTTTGTAATTCATTAGCTTATCGCTAACGTTCGATAGGGAGGCCAGTGCGTGAAATTTTTAAATAATTGATAATGCCTGCTCGCGTACGACCACTGGCCTCGTTCCGTGCAATATGTAAAAAAGCGGCCGATAAGCAAAACTTGAGATTTTATTGCCCGGCTGAGATATTTATCCGATGGCCATTCTATTTATTCCGCGGGCGGACCATAACTTACGATATTTTATTTCGCGCGCTAGTATCTCGCACATTCTTATGCTTTTAATGCGCGATAAAATATTTATCCGTCGATCGGAGCTGCTGCGAGGCCTCGTCTCGTAGAAGGGCAACTCGACGAGATCTAGTCAGCGGCCCGTCTTCCTTTTATAGATCAATACGTTAATAATGCAGGCCAAATCGGCAACGCATGCTGTCCTCGGCCTAAGGTCGGAGGATCGCGGGATTCCGAGGCTCGAGAGCAGAAATGCGGATTTAAAGGCGCATTAACCGAGCGGGGGAGTTGTTGGAGCACCAGCGGGAGTCGCCGCGCTTGAACTAGCCGATAAAAAGCACCAAGGCAATTATCATTGGTCAGTATCAGTATGATGCATGTGCCAGCGCCTCGACAAGTGCGACGATAATTCTGGATAATCACCGACACGCAAAACATCCAACGCGCCACTGCCGAGATTCGATGTACGCGCAAGTGCACGACTCCTAAGTGGCACTGAATTTTATCGCTCGTTGAGAAGCGACGCTCGCCAATATTCTCGCCGAAAAATCTGCCGAATAACGCGGAGATATTTATTACGCGGGGCCCGAGGGAACGCGACCTTTTTTCGACTTGTCTCACTCTCTCCGTCTCTCTCCGTCTCTCTCCGTCTCTCTCCGTCTCTCTCCGTCTGTCTCCGTCTGTCTCCGTCTGTCTCCGTCTGTCTCCACACGAGCGCGTCGGGCGCTCGGACCCGCTGCAATTATGCTAATTAATGAGCTGTTAGTCGGAGAGAAATAGCGAGCATGTACGGGAGCTGGCTCGGTAAATAAATAATAGGGAATGCGGTTCGGTCTCGGCTTGCTGCCGCAGATGTTATCGGCGAAAGCTCAAGGAGCGGAAGAAGGAAAAAGAGCGAGGGAGAGAGAGCGAGCGAGAGCTCGATCTTCGTGGCGTTAAGTAATTGGTCGAGCGATTACGGCGCATTATATTCACCTCGACGAGAGCCTAAAGAAGTCCAGTGTTCACCCGTGAGATGAAGACATTACCGCGTGCGCGCGCGCGCGCGCGACTCGAAAAACAGAGACGAAGGAGAGACGAGCCAAAGAAAGATAGTACGGACGGGCCGAACGGGATTTTTACGAGCGGCTCGTAAACTTAACGAGGACCGAGCGAACTTATACGCTCCTACCCTGCCGCTGCCCGGTCCAGCTACATTTTTTACAGGTTTCTCTCTCTCTCTCTCTCTCTCTCTCGCTCGCTCGCTCGCTCTCTCTCTCTCTCTCTCTCTCTCTATGTACGGCCGAGGAGAGAGGAGGAGCGGCTCTGCCATTAGACGCGCGAACGAGCCGACGCGCACGGGATACGCGAAAGCGCGCAAAAACGCGCGCGCGATATACAAAGAGCGGAAGTCCGCTATGCGTCCGGTGACTTTCAACCGTCCACCCCGGCTGTGTCCGGGTCCCGCGCCCGAGGGACCAGGCGAACCCTGATTTACGGAAACACAATTGCGAGTCGCGGAGGGGAGCTCCGCGCGTCAACCCGGGCGCATCCGCGATGTACTCCGGTGACGTGGTGCACGCGAGAGGAATCGGGTAGCGAGGGTCGTTTCTCGGAGAGAGAGAGGGAGAGGGAGAGGGAGAGAGAGGTAGAGAGAGGGAGAGAGCGAGAGAGAGAGAGAGAGAGAGGCGCGAAAAAGTTGGTGCTGCTAAAGTGGCTTTTAAAGTACCGTTGGCTTTTTGTCCCGCGAGAAGCCGAGCGCCCGCACTTTTTCGAGCATCACCTGGAGCAAGAGAGACGGGCCGCGTTGGGCGCGCTGGAAAAGCCGCGGTGAGCGGACCGTGACAAATGTCCAAGCCTCGGCACCTCGTAAAACGCGCAAAATCCAGAAAGTAAGAGGCCTTTTTTCGGCCGCGGCCCCGGTGCCAGACTTCCGGGAACGCGAGTTAATCGCGCAGCGCTAACGAGCTCGCGAGATGCGGATATTATAAAGCTCGGACTTTATAAACGCGGACCCGACGTCGTCCTTGTGCCCTATAATTTGGACTCTGCGCAAATTGCTTTTAACGCGAGTAGGGCCGTGAACCGCGCTTTTTGCGCCGAGGTGCGCGTACACCAGCCGTGTAATCACCTAATGAAACGGGCCTAGGAGTCACCTAGGAAACAATTTCTAGCTCTAGGATGCCGCGTTAACGACGTTTACAATGTCGCTTGACGACGGAAGCGGCAATTTCCAACGTTTTACCCGGTGGATGGAATCTGCGGGGACTTTCGAGTCCTCGCGCCGTCAGATCCATAAAATGCCTGGCGTTTCAAGGGAAGGGCTTTCGTTTGCTTCCGTTAGATAACGCGCGGCGGATCAACGTCTTCCTCTAAATCATTTCGCTGATAACGGACTTTATCGCTTCGTTGATTCGAGCGTAAGGGGAATGAGCGTAGATTTGTTATTCGAGGAAAAGCTGCTCGCTAGAGACTTTTGACGATCGGATCTCGAGTTTCGTTTTTTACGACGAATAACCCTTTCGGTTTCTCTCTCATCCACGCGCGTGGCCTCGTCCAATCGATTTAAAATGCTTCGTCGTCGGAACACGAAATGACGCGTCTTCGTTAGGACTCGACATTTTAATAAGTTTTACGAGGGTGACTTCCAAAAGTTCGAAAAATTTTTTCCAATTGCCATTTGTATCACGATTCCAAAACTAGTGTAAAATATATTTCGGTATAAATGTTCTTTCGTTCAAGCGGTTAAATATTTATTGACGCCGTGCACGTTATTGTGCAATTTCTGTAAAGCCTTGAAATACGTAAAGTTTTACATTTGATAAAATACGTAAATGTCAATCCGATGGATTGTACGTGTCTTTTTAAAAACAAACAACTTTACGGACTAAATAACTATTCGAAAAATAAATATTATTGAGATGTTTTGAAAAATGTTGGTTTATGCGTACGAGAAGCTAAGAAAATATCATTTTTTTCTAGACGTTGGCTCAAATAACTTTCCCGGTCACCGAAACGCTTCCCTTTGGTAGTTCAAGTCGATTTTCTACTTAATATACGCAGCAGCTTACAATAGCATAAATGCAACGTTGAATCTACAAGGTAGCTTAACGATAATTTCACGATATTTAACAGTGTTCTTGGGTCAAATGAACTACCAACTGCGCAAAGAAAAAGTGACATTGCATTTTTATGCGTAAAAAGGGAAGTCATCTGTAAATTTTTTATACGTGTATTGAATTGGTCTCAGTTTCTTGATAACACGGAGGTCTGAAAAAGTTAAAATTTATATCGAAAAGTTATTAAATGGAAAGAAATTCTTCCGCTTAAAGGAGAGGGTGATTTTTTTTTTTTTTTTTTTTTTTTTTTTTTTTTTTTTTTTTTTTTTTGTAATACACTCGAGTAAAAATTTGAAAGATTTATCGTACGTCAAAATCCGTATCGATTATAAATCATGCACAATTTCAAACGCTTATAAAAAACCGCGCTGATTACTTTCTAATCTCATAAAGTCCTCCATAAATTAAAATAATGCAATAAGAAAAATAGTTATTTTGTAAAAATAATAATCGTAAATTGGGTGAAAATGAGAAAAATTGTATCTCTCGCGAGCAAATCATCGTCTGTGGGGCTGCATTTGTCATAGTTACACGAATGTTTAACGAACTAATGAACTCGCTTGGTGCTGAAAATTTGTTGGCTGCCGATAAAAACGAATCCGATGTATTTTCCAAGGTATTTTTCTCTTAGCAGTTTGTTCTTTGGAATACTCTTTTTGAATGAAATGGACGTATCTTCGAGTGTACATTAGTTGAGAACCGGTGAAAACGTTGAGGTGCAATAAGTCGTAAATTAAAACTTATTCCGTGCGTTTTCTTATTTTCTCATTTCAAGCGAGTTCTAGATTGACCAGCGACATTAATAAAAACATTAATCATTGCTAATTTATCATTTTACCATTTAACTCTTGAGGATCGAGGACTCGTGCTAGAATTTAGTTTAGGTGCCGTTAAAAGTTAAAAGCACCTCCATTAAAGTCCATTAAAGTCCGTCTTGTAGTAAAGTCCGCATACTTATGTACTTATGAAGAAAAAGTTGCAAAGTTAATGTTACCAGTATATTCGTATAGAATGTACTTGGTTATCTCCTGCGTTTGAAAAATCTCAAGTTACCATACACGAATTCGTTTCGCTAAAGTAAAACGCTCGAATTCCTTCTTAGAAGAATAATTCACGACATTATTGTTACAATAGCGTTTCAAAAGTTGGCAGAATTAATATTCAAGAGACAAATCATTGTACCAACAAGGAGAGCGTCACGGAACTCTTACTAGAAATTCTAGAGTAGGTTTTGTTTCACCCGATCCGTGCCCAATGAAAACCCATCCCGGTTAGCTGGACAGAAATAGAGAAGCTACTCGAGTTAACATCTCGATGGGCGTTTTTCTCGATATCCGAGGTTGGATCGAATACAAATCGAATGCCAGTGTTATTCGTGAGTGTTGGCGCGAATTAGAGATCGCGCTAGAAGTGACTGGCTATTGCGAGCGAGTAACGACAACTTCCGCAGACGTGTAATACGAGTATCTGGAATCGGAAATATAAGTTGGTCGGCGCTACGTAAGTCGCGGCCCATTCGGAATCAACGGTATAAATTGAGGAGAATATCGCTGCTTACCCAATAGTTTGGTGACGACGGCGCCTTGCTGGTTCAGCGATAAAACGTGATTCGCCAGGTCGTTGTAGTGCCTGAGGGCGCCGAGGCCGTGCGACAACTCCAGCATTCGTTGTCGCGACGTGCCGCTGTTATTGTTGCCGGTGAAGAGGTTAGCCCCGCAATTTGGCAAACTGATACCTGCAACAACGAACGCCCTTAAGTCACGACCACTTCCATCAACGGTTTGGATTCACCGTAAACGCTCTCCCTCCTCCTCCTCCTCCTCCTCCCGCCCTCGTGCATTCTCATGCTAAAATATTTTTATCTCGCAATTCTGTGCGTTCGTATTCTCGCTCAACTAATTTCAATGCGTGTACGTAATGCTCTGTAAAATAACGAATCTTTCAAAAATAACGGCTGATTTTTTAACTCGTTCTTTTTTCTTTTTTTTACTTCTTTTTTTACTTCTTCTTTCCCCCCCCCCTCTCTCTCTCTCTCTCTCTCTCTCTCTCTCTCTCTCTCTCTCTCTCTCTCTCTCTTCTGTCAAATGTAAGCGCTCGGCGGATAATTTAAAAATTATTGCTCGCTGTTTCGGAGAATTACCTCAAACGAAATTGGTTTTGAATTTGCACAAACGGACTTTTCGTGTTGCGATTCACTGACTTGAGATGTTTTACTAAAGCTTTGTGAATCCGGATTCTCGCTGTTGGTAATATTTATAATTTAACAAAGTTTTATAACGACATTATTACCCTACGACTCATAAAGCGATTGACATAACAGAACAATTTCTATTTATACGCTTGGAATTACTATTATTTATCGTAGTCTACATTAGCAAAAAACGTTAATGTAGACCGTTGAAACAATCGTAATATTAAAATCGTAACATTACTGCACAAATAATATTAAACATTTGTACCAAAAATTGACGATACATATAAAAAGCTTATTATTTCTTACGATAATGAATACTAAGAAGTAAATCAATGAACTCGTACGTCCATTCCTTTTTTTTTTTTTTTTTTTTTTTTTTTTTTTTTTTTTTTTTTTTTTTTTTTTTCATAATTTACAAGATCCCCGTTATCCTTGTCCTTAAATTGAGAATAAGATTGCCATTTGAATATGCTTTATAATATATCGACTCCTCGTAAATTAATTAATCAATTCTCTTATTAATATTTTACGTGGAAAATTTGCATTTGAAGGTATTGAATCAAAGTTCTGATATGCGTAAGAGAGCGCACGAGCACGAATGCAAGACTCATAGAAGAATGTACGCATTTTAATAATGAATGTTACTTATTTGAACAAGCAAGTGTCTCAACGTCGAATTCGATCTTTTAAAACAATCTTCCTCCAGTCATAAAGTTTAACGAATACATAATTATATACATATATTATGCTTGTAAAAGACTCTTCTTCGTAGTCGGACATGTGTAAAAATGTAAATAAGTAAAGCAAGGTGAGGACTTTTTTGTCGCAAAATTAAAATGTTTAAATATCTCGAGATATTTATTAAAGCTTTTGTTACGGGACAAGGCTGAAAAATCTAATCACGTATGCGCAATATTTGCAATATTTGTCAGTAAGTAGTTTATGACGAACTAAACACGCTAAACGTGTAACGAGTACATCTCTAGATAAAGTCCTACGTTTCTTGAGATCTAAATAGTCATAATTTTAATATGGGATAGAAAAATTTTTTATAACGTTACTTCTACTTTTGTACTACGCTTAGTTCTTGAAGATTTTTCTTTGTAACTTCAGAGTAGAGATTATCGATAATACTCCGTCACCGTCGTCGTTAACTATATCCAAAAATTTATATGCCGTTGACAATTGGAAATTTTGAGCAAGTGTGCGCAAATTTATTTACTTTCAGGAAAATATAACTTCAAATTAGCAAAAGCTAGTCTTATCGGCTACAACCTCAAAATTTATCTCAATATTAAATGTATCGCAATACCTGTTAAATACCTAGTATTCTGAAATTATGTAGTATTCAAAAGTGCATTTACCACCTGCATCTTTGTAAAAAGCGTTTTTATTTTTTTTTTTTGCACTTACAATAGCGCACTTACCTGCGCCCTTCTTTTTGTCAATGTTTTATTTAACATTCGCCTTATTAACGTCATTTTTCCCTTTGTAGGTATTAGATGTTATTTTGTTGTTCCATTGCTTGTACGAAGCATGACTTGACGCGATAGTGAGCACATAGGCTGATTTAGATCACGTGCAAAAAATTAAAAATTCTTTTCTTTCGTATCGCGTTAGTTGCTGGATGGATCGTTTCCTGATTACTCGATATTCCGGTTTGCATTTCAGAAGCTAATATACTCACCGTATTATCCATATATTTTATTCGAACCTCAAGCTCATCAAACGAATCGACATCAGAATTAAGTCACTTTTCAAGCGGATTATTTAGCAAACAAGCCATTCAACAATACAGTAAAATCATGCCTTAAGAAGCATTTCGTTGCCGAATTTACGTCGATCAAGTCTATATCCTGACCACTCAGCCACTGATAATTTGGCCAGGTGTGGAAATGTATTAGATTCGCTGGTAGACATTTGAAAAAACTGGACTTCCGAAACAGCTGATACCTCGATAACCCTTGTCTTCAAAATATTGCAAAACATTGCAAGACATTGCAAAACATTAAAAACGGAAACCCGAATGACCTCTTTTTATTAGAAATTTGTAACCCTCGCTTTCAAACCCCGACATCGCCTTCTTTCGTGTAGAATTGAATTGATACAAGTCAGAAATCACTGTACAAATTATCAACTAGTCTCTTTTATTTATAGACTTCTAGCCAAACCACTGCGTGATTTCGCATCATAAACATTCTAGCGCACTTATATCTAAATATAACCGAACCATCTAGAGCTAATTTCAAGAAAAAACGAAGATATTCTTTTTCGCGATGGAGAAAATGTATGTACATAATGTGCATAATGTAACTGTCTTACAAATACAACATTAACCACCAACTAGATAAATAATTTTAAAGCTAGCACTTTCAAAACTGACTTTCATCGCACTTCCTAGAAAAGACGATTGTAAGCTGGATTGTAAAAGGTTTAAGGAAACAGTGCACGAAACAGATCCGTAGAAAGTATCATATATTTCCAGAAAGAATGATAAAAATATGAAACGGATTTTGCAAAGTTAAACGTTTGTGAACATGCGCATTTATTTAGGACTAGAAATATTTTCGATTAAATTCCTATTTCATTGATCTACGAAACTCAACTTAATACGCATTTAAACGTCGTTATACTCGTATTATGTAAATATTTGGTTGCCTCTTTGAGTGTTTGAATCGAAGTTAACCTTTCGAGACCTCGTATAGAAAATATGCTTGTAAATTAATGTAAAAAGATATCGAAGAAATTTCAATATCAATATTCTTTACTTTTCATTATTATTCCGATAATTTTTTTTAATTGTATGTTTATCCAAGTGTCGTTAATATGCTTTTATTATAATCACTCGCGTAAACGGACAAAATATTCTTCAATATAGTGGTGAAAAATGGTAGTATTAATCTTGTTCATACATATCAAGTAACATTTATACGAAATCCAAATCTTAAGAAAATGATACCTATTCTTATTTAATTTGTTAAAGCCTACTTGGTTTACCGTAGATTGTTTTTTATTTCGTTTACAAATCAGCTGCTGCTGACAGCAACTATTCAATTTCTAAAATCATTATCTGGCTAAAGAGTTCACTGACGAAAATGATATCAAGAGCTTGGAAATGGATTTTTCGTCACTTGTACCACATTGTCAAGCAATGAAATTCCTCTACGATTGAATAATTTAATCTTTAAAGTTTAAAAAGAGAAATTACTCGGTGAAAATTAAAACGTACATCGGACTGATATAATTTAATACTGTAATACTCTTACATACCCTTTATTATATAACAATTCCAAATATTGAACTTTCTTAATATTATCGCGTATTCAGATGTTTCATTTCTATTGCGAACGTTTTTGAATGGCATATACATGAATGGCAAATAACGCAAAAAGCTTAGATTGAGAAAAATAATTATCACGAAACTGATTATGCGCAAGTCTAATCGTTTAAAGTGATAATTGTACATTTTAACGCGTTGACTTTTTACATTAAAATACGTACATGTCGTTCTCTTGTGCATCGATAAAAATATCGATAAAAATCGCTCACCTACCGGTCTCCTATGTTCTAAAGTAACACATTTCATATACAACTTGAAGAAAATTCCTTCAAGCCCGAAAACTTGTGGGACGTAAATTAGTGCGTAATTTGAAACAATTCATTGTTTTATTACATTAACGAAGCAACCTTGATTATTCAAAAGTACATTTTATACGTTTAGAATAGTCAAAGCGAACGACGTTACTTGTGTTCAGCCAGTAAATCCGTGATGAACACCTCGTAGAAACAGTTAAAATGCTCAAGAAATGAAATATAATAAGAATAATTAACGATTCGATACATTTAGATATAAACGAAATAGTACCCGAGTGTACGAGAAAGCTAAGTAAACAGAATTACAATGCATTTTACAAGTATGAATTGGTATTTTCAAATGAAGATAAATCTGCGAACGGTAGTATGCAGGGATAATGATATTTTTCAACAATAGACGCAACTTTTGTTGCGTTACATGTACATTTGATTCGCCCTTAATATTCCGATCAATCTGTTGAATCGAACGGTTGAGCGAGTAAGTCAGATGATCTTAAAATACGATTGTAAGACTAATCGAATATTTTTTATGTAAAACTTGGTACGGTTTTATTTCGCTACACTACGCGTATTAGTAAAGTATTACAAAAACTAACGAATTAGACAAAGGCTCGATTGAAGAAGGAAATGCTCTATATAACTGGCAGCAAATATTGCAATTGGTAATCGATTAGGCGGAAAAAACTTTCACAGGCAACGAGCGAAAATAATGAACGATTAAGTAACGTAAAAATGAATTTATATATTAATTGAAATTTATACCATAAAAAATGTACTCTTTTTTATAAATTGAATTTCCGCGTAAAATGTATGGTAAAAATCTAAATCTAAACACATACATGTGCTTTGTAAACTGCGTTGCAAAATAACGTAAAGTAATAAAAACTTTAAAATATTCCCTTAACTATTTCACATTAGCGTGGTATAACGTATTTTACAAATGAAAAACGGTTGTTATACAACTGCGTAACAGTTCAGCAGCAAGTTTACACGAACTTTTATGGATTATAAATTTTAAAGTTGTATTTCCTAAACCGTTGAATTTCTATTTTATCGATAAAAGAATCTCGGCATACGACGAATACGGATAAAGCTAAACGAACTCAACGGTGCGTTGCATCAATCGAGGCAAACAGTAAATGTAAATAGCTTCGTTACGTTGAATCGTATTATTTCACGTAAATAATACTGTAGTAATAATCAAGTTTATCGAAAATGCTTTTTATATCCCAATAACGATAAATAAGAACGCTAACCGAAAGACATATTCCCACGAGTTCCATGAAAATGTCGACCTAAAAATTTCATAATAAATTGTTCAAGCGATTCATCAAAGTACTTTAATTGTCCAAGTCCACGAGAATACGAACAGAAAAGACAGAAAAGAACAAACGTTTCACACATTATTATAGCATCGAACGTGTATATATTTAGACAGAACGCGGCTGAACGTCCCGCATTCATCGAAGCTACTTGTAGGTATACCTTAAAGCGCAGCCATAAAAACTTAGATATCCGATAAGGACGCTGAAATGTAAAAGACGTATAAATTATTCGTCGGATTAATCAGACGAATAACGACGAAACCGCGATAAATAACGCAATCGAAGAAGTGTAAATGAAATTACGGGACTTGGGGTACAAACAATTTTGGTCAAATTCACGGATTTACGGTGTATTCGAACGGCAAAGTTTCGGCGAAAGAAAGTCGAAGAAAGTTGCCAACGAGCGTGTTATTAATTGTGCGTTTAATTATTTGCGATCGGCCGTTTGGCTAGCGTACGCGAGAAATAACCGAAATAACCGAAATAACCGAAATAACCGAAATAACCGAAATAACCGAAATAACCGAAATAATCGAAATAATCGAAACAATCGAAACAATCGAAACAATCGAAACAATTGAAACACTTGTAAATCCCAAGGGAGGTTCGAACATTGGCTGAATGCGCCAACATTAAGATAAGGATTAGCAATCGGTACCGAATAGAAGGACCTTCTTCGGGCCTCGCCTCGATTAACGAGCAATTATAGCAAGACAATGCCAGTCGAGACAGTCCCCGGTCGATAATACGTTCCAAAGAGGACGAGGCATCTCCACGGCCAAGGTTCGCGGCCGATCGCGCGAGTCCGACGTCGATAATTGGCAGCAGCGTCGTCGATAGCACCAGGAACGAGCGACGAGCTCCGCATCTCGTAAAGGAGGCCGGCCTAGGCAGATTAGCGCGCGGTCCGGAGTCCTGGAGCAGGGCGCGATCCCACAGGTACGCGATGCCGAGCGAGCGTCAGGAGAGTTTACGCGGGTTATGCAAGTCAGCAGCTAAATGATTAAAGGAGCAGGCTCGGGTCGTTGTCTAGAGCGCGAGAGGCCGAGGGCGGGGGGTGCACGGTGGATGAAAAAAGGTAAACGATTTGGCACGCTCGAACGAAAGTTTAATTTGTCTTGGACACGCTTCTCCGATTATAAATGATTTTCAGGTGGAATTCAGCGCGCTCGTGGAGAGTATGGACCGAGGCTCCGGCTCGCATTGTATATCGGCGCGCGTTGTATAGACAATGACGAATACGCAGTCATGATTGCTCGATTAAAGTCCGTTTTTTTTCTCCGCTGCTCCATCCTACCCCTCCCTCCCGACGGCCCTACCGCCGTCCCACTAGCCGCGGCCCGACGGTACCGAGTCCGAGGGAGCTCGAAGCCTAAATAGGCTCGCGACTGGATAAACGAGAATATCGATAACCGATGCTACGCGCGAGGGGAAAACGACCCTGACTTTCGTCCCGTACTCTTGTAATCTTATATATTGTCCGATTCAATTGGGCCTCGAGGACCCGCATAGGCGCGAAGAGGCGAGCGCGCGTCAAAGGGAACGACGCGGACACTACCGAGAAAATAATAGAGAGCATAAATAGGAGGCAGAGCGCGTTCTAGAATTTCGTTGTACCTGGAAGGATGCCGCCGAGTCTCGCCGAGTCTCGCCTAGTCTCGCCTAGTCCTTTGCCGCGCGCGCGCGACGAACAAGGGGAATTTGTTCCGGATGGACGGGCCCCGATGATCACGGGACCGCGCCCTCGCGACGCGCACGTAATTGGAAGCCGGCTAATTGGGATACTAGATGGGCCCGATGTCCGGGGCCCCCACTAATTGAAATGCCTCGCGTGTCGCGCTTCTCCAACGCTCGATTCGATCGCGAGGACCCAATAAAATTCGCTAGCGACGTCTTCGCCCTCGTTCGAGCGCGGGCCCCGCACGCACGCACGCGCGCACGCACGCACGCACGCACACGAGGGTGCGAAATCGTGCAGATTTGCGGCCGATCGGCAGCCGTGCTTCGCGATATAATACGTTGCCGAGATTCCCACAGACGAGGAATTCAGCGAGAAACGCCTCGAGCGCTTATCGCTCGGGGTATTAGTCGCCTCCGTTATTCTAACTTCTTTTTCGGTCTTATTAAACGACGCATACATTATATTGGCAATTAAGACGCGACCTACCAATGGTTCGGATGACGAGGATCCTTCCCGCACATCTATCATCTCCGCACGTGCGCCTGTAATTAATTTATAGCTTAAAGATTAAAGGTGGTAGTGTCCGTTACGACTTCGTATGCTGCTAATTACCTTAGGAGCCAATTACGATGTGCGCGGGAACGTTCCTACCGTAATTCGGGCCAACAAAGCTACTACTCGAAATAGGTTTACGAGCTTTCGCTTTCGCATCGATGAGGTTTTCCTTTATAGCCTTTATAACCATCGGATCGTTTCCCTCGATTCCCTAAATTCCCTCGACCGCTCACGACTGCGGACGTTCGTACGAAGAATGTCCGTAGTGTTATATCGTTGCAGTACTGCATTGATACGGGAACAGAGACGCTCGATCTAGAAGATCCGACGATTATACGACGGAGAGGAAGTCGTTATATAAAAGAAAGGAAAACCAACCGATCGTGTCTTACCTAACATAGCGGAAGCAGCCCGACGAGTAATCCAGCACGAATGAAAATCGGTTAAAAGCCTTGGCACTCGCGTACCACGTAAAAAAAAAAAAAAATCTTACGCCGCGATTTCGAGAGCAATCTCTAAAGATCGCTCGAACGATATTTATCGCGAGCAACCCTTTTCACCTGCTCGAAACTTTCTCCGCGCGGCAGAGCCAAACGCCAAGAGAGAAAACGACTCGCGTTCCTTCAAATGAGCGCTTAATCATCCGTCCGCGGTCGCGAGGCGTGGAAGGAGTTCGCGCGAGCGGCGCGCGTCTCGTTAGCCGCGAAGCGTGAATCCGATGGCGGGAGGCTCGACAAGCCGTTTACACGCTCGTCGACCGAGGCGCAGATGTCGGGGCGTACCGGGGCGTATCGGCGAGATCACCCTGGGCTCGTTACGCGGGCGCACCGATCCGAAATCAGGGCCCGGGCGACGGCTGCCGTCGAAGGCCCCGCGGGGGAACCGCCGCGAGAGACGCGCCACTCGCCAGCTTGTAATTTAGATTATCTGTGGCCGGCATCCTCAAGAGGCCCCCGGATTTTCGGGGTCCCCGGGCGCCCGGCGATGGCGGTCGCGATCGCTATCGCTATCGCTAATTAATCACCGAGCGATTACAGGCCGATCGCGGATCGAGCGCAGGCCGACCGCGTGCGAGAGGGGACTGACCGTCGATGAGGGCCCCCGGACCCAGTTGCAGGTGCTGTTGCTGCTGCTGGTGCTGCTGCTGGTGCTGCTGCTGCTGGTGGTGGTGGTGGTGGTGGTGGTGGTGGTGGTGGTGGGGCAGCGCCGCCGTCGGCTGGGGCTGCGGGTGGTGGGACTGCTCCCAGGGTCTGGTTACGCTCGGCAGGCTCGGGTCCGGACCCCGGGGACCGGGCTCACCGTCCTCGTGGACGCTGGCCCCGCTGCTGCCGCCGCCGCCGTCGCCGTCGCCGTCGCCGTCGCCGTCGCTTCGCCGACCCCCGTTGTCGTGCGGCTCCTCGCGGGCGGGGGCCGCGGCCGGTGCGGGACTGCTCCCGTCCCCGCTCGCACCACTGCCCGCACTCCCGGTCGCACTGCCACTGACACTCGCGCTGCCTACCCGCTCCTCCAGCAGTGTCGTCCTCGGCGGGCCCGCGTGCGCCGCGGCGCTCCTGGCCTGCCCGGGTGGCGTCGCGACCCCGCCGCCGATCATCATCACCTGGTGCGCCCGGTCAGCGGGTCTGCTGGGCGCGAGCGACCGCGGGCCCGACGGCAGCGTCCGCCTCGGCTCTCATGTCCGGCTCTGTCGTGGCGTCGGGGCGTCGTCGTGCGTGGAGAGCGGAGCGAGAAGAGCTGCGATCCCGGAGCGTGCGTGCCCGAGACTCCGCGGCTAATCGATGGCAGCCTGGCGGCGGCGGCGGCCACGACGGCGGCTACGGCGGCGGCGGCGGCGAGGACGGCGGCAGCGGCAGCGGCAGCGGCGGCAACGAGTCGCGGCCGCCTGGAGGGGACGCGCGAAAGGGCAGCGGAGGCGCGCCTACCCACCATTAGGTGGCCGCGCGGGCCAATTGGCCGCCGGGACGCCCACCACCCGCGAGACGCCCCTACCCCCGCGAGGGGCTGCGATTGATTCGCTCTCGGGGCCGCCCGAGTCGGACTCCTAGCGGAAGGACCCGGAACCTTGGGGCTTCCGCGACGACCGCGAGTCCTGGGCGAGATGAGCGCGGACACTCGATCGCGAGGTCGACGCTCGGTGCGACGGTTATTCCAAGTTGCCGCGGCCTCGAACTTTCGTCGCGCGACTTTGGCTGCCCAGGAGTCGTCGTAACAGGACGAGCGTCAAGGCTTACGTAGACGCGCTCGTAAGTGAACGCGCTCGAACGAAGGTAAAGAAAGGCGCGAGGTATGCGTTTCCGGGGTTCGTAAAAGACTGTGACTTCTCGCGGAGGAACGCCCGGTTCTTCTGGCCAAAACCCTGACAGCGCATCGCGGTCCTCGCGGTACCGCGGCTTCTGCCGTTGCTTCCAGAAGTAAAATAAAGAGTAAAAAGGAGCATCGAAAACGCTCCTTCGCGTGAAAAACGCTAAGGCCAACAGCCGCATTTTTTCGTTGGACGATCTTTCGCTGTCCCCCGGCCCGCCCTCCCGCCAACCACCCCAACCACCCGAACCTCCTATAAATGTTTCGCGAATAAAAAAGCCCTAAATAAAATATTACTCTAGAATCTACGTAATACAATACGGACTAATGAAATTGGAGATCTTTCGAGCGTTCGAGACGATTTACCGGGCCACGAATTTTTTACTCATTTTTGTTAAGGTATTATTTCATCTTCCTCGAACAATCATAAAATGCGGTGTCCACATTTCTAATAGGGTATCGTCGCAATGCAAAGCAGATGCGCAACCTTGATATCGCACAATTATTCATTTAGATTTTCAACTCGGAACGTCAAGTTGTATTTTAGCTTTATAAAACGCGTTCGTACGCATTTTGATACGATTATCAATGTTGCGCGATATAATTCTTTCTTTGATACTTTATCTAATGAAATTCGAATTTAAATTTATTGACACAGGTGTGAAAATAAGATACAATGTATGCACTTGCATACCTGTATTCCCTAGCCGCTACTGCGTATTTTGCTCGTACGTCTGGGTTTATAACTAAGCCTTATCTAACGCAATACCGTTCTTAGCGTAATATAAAAGAAATTTCTATTACAGCGTTGTATTCTCAAATTGTTTATTCATCTGTGTGTGGTAGGACGCTTTTGTACAATTACGTTCTTGCTTCGTCGCTATACTTCTTCTTTTTTTTTCGTTTCTCCGTTTGTCTTTTTTTTTTTTTTTTTTTTTTTTTTTTTTTTTTTTGTGGAAATCCGGTGGTAATCTAAACCGAATGCAATTTTTACCGCTACAAACCGACTGCGCCTTTCTGAAAATCTTGCGTTTATGGTTGCAAAATACAATACTAAGTATTAACACTACGGAATTAGAAAAATCAGTCCTCGAATTTCATCGTGGATGTATTAAAAATCGCCATTAACGAGCCAGCTACCAAATATAAAATATAAATCTAAGCAAAACCAGAGCGGAACATGTTTGTATTTTTTGGCGCATGAAATGGTTATCCTTTCGATTTAGGCATCAAAATATTAATGTTAAACTGTCAATGAACGTGCAAGTGAAACGTATGCAGAAACGTTGAATGGGAACAAGTACAATATTCGCTTAGTGCGAAAAGAAATTAAATTAAAAATAATGCAAAATAATGCAGAAAGTTTGCAAGACGAAATGATCCAAAACGGTGCGAAATAAGTAACGTATTACGATGCTTGCGATAATTATGGCATACGAACGCGGATTGCCAGCAGGTGTATATGTGTGTGTGGAATAGAGAAGCGGCTTAAAGACCGTCTAATTCTTAAGCACTTGAACTTTTTAAACTGAAATATTCGTGATGATCAAAGCGACAAAAGCCAAATGAAATTCTAGTACAATTTGAATATTTCGACTTTGTTCGGCAGGAGAGAAATAACATCGATCAACTCATTGACACATAATTAATCCGTAGAAACGTAAACAACATTATTATGCACATTTATGAATTACTGTCAGATAATCCATCTGACATTAGGTGAGATGAAACAAACTTAAGGAAGTTAGATCATGCAAGTTTAATACCACCACTGAATAATTGCTCCATTACATTTTAAATGCAACAGAAAAACTAAAGTTTTAGTATCTAGTTTATGATTTAAACTTGAACGACGGTTCTCACTTAATGTTCTAAATTCAAGAGTTCGTTAGTCTCGAATATTTTCCCCGTTAGAAAATTTAAATATCACTTTCCTCGATAATTACCAAATAATAAAACTGCACTTTAGGAAAAATACGATTTAATGTGTAAAACATAAAACATGATGCTGCTGAAATAATTCCAGTCATCAAATGTGGAATTCATACAAATGTACGATGAGATACGCAACTTAATGCATTTTTATCTTTACACACACGCGCGCACACGCGCACACACACACGCGCGCGCGCGCACGCACACACATTTCTTACATCTATTATTAAAGCGTGTCATGAGATACTTTTTCAATTTTGAATCGTGTTATTCGTGTAGGCAAACGTATTCTAAAGTAAGAATGAACAATTTTTAATGTCGCAGAACAACACCTTCGAATTATTATGCCCCATTTAAAATAATGATGGGATAATTGAAATAATGCATTCATTTATATTGGAATATCGTTTCTATTCGGCCAATAATAGTGTTTTCGAGTATTTGTAGAACTATTTCTTTGAAATATTTTCGTTTCGGCACTCCCTCTACCTTTCTTTTCCCTTTCTTCATATTCGCTCGCGTTCTCATTCGCTCTCTCTCTCTCTCTCTCTCTCTCTCTCTCTCTCTCTCTCCTCTTTCTTTCGGTCTTCCTCTCTTACTGTACCTTCTTTCTTTATTTTCCCATGACGAAGATTCCACCAGCGTATTAAACTGCGAGAAGCCTCGCTCCACCTATTTTATTCTTTGCAAACCGTTTTGATTTTGTCGTCGCGTTTATCCGCAATTATCGAGATAATTACTATCATTAAATTGCAGCTACGTACAAAGTGTTGAAATTTTCTGGCAGACTTCGCGTCATTCTTCATGGTCAGGTTAAATCAACGCAATAGCTATAAAACCGTTAGTACCTACGCGTAGAGTAAAATTTGTGGATCTGCATGTATTATATAGATAGATATGCATCTATTTTGCATCACGAAAGATTGCACTAAAGACGCTCCGCTTTATTCCGATAAATATTACAACAATTTATGCACGTTGTATTGTAATGCGCAGTTGATCGCTATGTTCGATACTCAATACATTAAAACAACCCGTTACATTTATTCCATATTCTTATACTTAAATGAATGCAATTTCTTTGGTAAATTCATAATCAAGAATACGGATCATTATCAAGATTCCTAAGTTTTGTAAATGTATGTAAGTTCACGATATATTCCCACGTAATATACATATTTTTCCATACTTTCTAGGGTAGGTTTAAAGTAGAGAAAACGAATGGTGCGGCTACCGAATACAGCTGTTCTTAACGAAGTAAAGTAACGCACGCGTTAAAGTTTAAATTTTAAGCGTAAATTGTAAAAAACGAAAAACCGGGTAAAGGGAATATTCTTTCAACTGCCGTTGTAATATTGGATGTAGGTGTAAAGTTCAAGAATTTAATTATTCAGCTAAGTAAAGCGGAATAAAATGAATTATTGGAAAATATAAATTCTCTTGCATATGAAAAGGCCGTTTACAAAAGATGAATTGAGCGAATGATAGGTGGATTGCGTGCAAACTCGTGGCTGATCTTTAAAAAATAATCACCCAGGATAAGTTCCTCGCAAGCGTCCGCGCAGCGATGTAATAAGCCAATAAACAACATACACCAATATAGACAAAGAAGCGTTCTTTCGCTAAGTCTAGTCATCTAATGAAAAGCCGGTAAATCCAACTCTATTAATCTATGTTACGGATGTACAAGGAATGATATGAAATACGCCTTGCTACATACGATTGGAAAATTATAATAGCCTCGCGCCAACCGAATGTGACAAAACGAAACCATTATTGTCGTTAACTATTAAAGGGAAAATGCCGCCTATTAATCGTCATAAATATTTAAATGTATTCCAAGGCTTTAGTGCTTCGCTATTTTTCATTGAAACGGACAGGAAAGTTGAAGAGAATTCTAATTTGTAAAAATATAATCTCGTGGTTGCTTTACGAATGCAGGTAGGGTAGAATGATTTAACTGGTTAGCGAATAAATTAAATTATTTATGCCTGGCCTTTAACTTTAAAAATTAAAAAACCAATAAAAACATGCGAAAGCCAGGGTGGTAAACGGCGAGCCTTGGAGAAGATTTTATCTAGAAAGAGAATTTTTCAGTAAATTCAAATCCCTCGTATCCAGCTTTAGTGCATCATGCGAAATTATAAATGCAATCGTTGTTTGTGCGTGACGATTAGAAACTTATCGTGTGTACGTCCAGAAGCGATAGGTGAGAAAATCAGTAGTTGCGAAAACCGGGAGAAGTGAGCGATTCTCCAGACACAAGCGGATCGCCCCGATAAAGAATGTAAAAAATTCATAGGAAGAGTTATTCAAAAGAAATTGGAACTCAACGCACGTCAGTGGCAGCCTTACGGGACATAAATGTCTATTATCCCATCAGCCTTTCGCGGTAGCGCGGCTAAATCGCCGAGTTTTTCCCCGAGTGTGTCAGGCTCCCCTCGTAACCGGCATGAATAAATTGCAGCCAGGTAATCCGCGCACCCACACGCGCCCGCCCCGGCGGAAGCCTCTAGGTAGCTCCAGGGTTCGCCCGAGTGAAGCGTTAGTGCACGCACACGCGCGCGAGAGCCGCGGCTGATAAATCATGCGGCGGGAATGAATCAGCTAAATTGCTGCTAAAAGAGCGCGCGGGGCGTCGCGGTCGGTTGGGGGGTGGGTGGGGGTTGCCGGTTGGGGGAGAGCGGAGGGTTCACGAAAGCTCCTGCAGCGCAACCACGCGAGCCGTAATGCGGTACGCAAGCGCGGGGCGCAGTAGACCGCGCGTCGGCCATTGGTCTATCGATTCCCAGCCGCGGGTCGCTGCCGCCCGTCCGCCCGTCCGCCCGTCCGCACGTCCGCCCCCCCCCCCGCCCCACCCTGCCCCAGCCACCCCCAGCCTCGACACCCACCGCCACCCGGGCCACCCCCGCCCAACGTCGAGCAAAATGGCGCGGCTTTTCCTCGCGCCCGACAACTGCACGCGCGCGATTTCCCCGCGCGCTACTCCATTTTGGCGTAGGTGGCGAGCGCCTTCTCGCGATCCCACGATCCTTGGCGTGCCACTCGACCCCCGCTGGCGCCGAGGCGTAGGCGTTGCCCAGGATCGCCGTTTTCCCTCTGTTTTCCCGCCGATGACCTCCGACGTAGGCCATCGTGCGCACCGAGCCCTCGATTGACGCACGATTTCAGACGATCCGCGTGGACGCACATCGAGGGGCAGCCGAGCCCCAAGGAATAATTGATGATCGACGCTGTTCCCCGGCTTTAACGGCGTTTTCACCGTCCCCGGCCATCGACGCTCGCCCACCATTACCGTACCTCGCTATTCGTGTTGTCTGACGCTGCTTCTGTGGCTAAATGCGTGGCCGCAACGATGGGCACTGCTGAAAAGTATTGATTTCGCTTGTACCCGAGTGAGAAACGTTTGCTTGAGAATGAATGGAGAAAGTGGAGAAAAGTGGAGTAAAGTGATCGGGAATTCTCCGGGACGCACCTCCTTAATTTTACCGGCAATCCTGAGAATTCTGTTCCCCGTGCCTTGCTTTGAGGCTGTCGTACACTTGCGTTTTTGTACACCGTGATAGAGCACTCGGGGGGGGGGGGGATTTGTAGTCGCTAACTCGCATTAAGAAGAAACTATTCGAACGGTTCGAACGAGCAACGCAAGAATTTTATCCGAATTTGTTGAAAGGTGTAACTTTGAGTTATCGGTTGTGGCGAGTTCTCTGCAAGTTTCCCGTGCGCGATATAAAATTAAACGAACGAACTACCCATTAAGAGCGCACTAAGTCCTCACATTCGGCAAAATCTTAAATATCGTAAATATCGAGGATACGTTCTTATTTTCGTCCGGTCGATGAGTTTAGAACGCAAATATATAATGCTTATAATGTGGAATGTAAAAGAGTTTAAAAAGTTGGTGTAAAAAGTAGCACGGATTACGGAACCTAGGAACAATGCCAAATAATACGAGCGATCGTGAAATAAAATGTTACGAAGCTTACTGCGTACAAGTAAATAAAATCTCTTTAACCTGTTTGGAACCACAAGCTGAACATTTTAAAACTTAATTCACGTGCTCAAAACTATTACGAATACAACGTTATACACTTCGCATTAATATTTATACATAAAATAACTACTTCTGTGTTGTAAATTATCCAGATATCTATGATCGGATAATTTATAGTTAGCACGGAATCTGTCAAATTTTTAATGATACTTGATAAACGGTATTTACGCGTTATAAATTGATTAAATTAATAAACGTCGTATGTTGGCTTAAGTCGTATTAGGTTCGTTGTTATTTACAGTGTCTTTTTCGGTTTATAAGGACGTCGATTTATAAAAACACTTGGTTAATAATTATTCAGAATTCGTCTAAAATTGTTGAAAAGTGGTACGTGATTCACGAACGTGTAATTTTTCTTTTAAAGAGATCGCTAACACAACGCAACGGGGAGATAAAGCAAATAAACGTTTAGATATGCAAAAGGGAATTTGTATTAAAATTGATGGATATTTTCGAATTTTCAAGTGTAAAATTTCGAGTGTAAATTGTTCACGATATAACGCGTTTACCGTAGTGTATAAGTGCGTAATTCCAGTAATACCCGCAGATGCACGAATACGTATTTGTATAGACGAGTAGATAAGAAAGAAAGGAAGTACATACGTCACTGCAAGTATGCCTGCGTATTACTTTAAGAAGCGTGAATACCGTGAGCGTGAACCCAAATACGAGCGCGTAAATCTTCGGTATCAAGTTTGTGAGAATTCAACGCTTTGCCGTGAAATAATAACGCGATGTAAATTGCGACTTCAACGAACGCCAGATAAATAATTATTTATTTTCAGTGTCCATTGCCATTATTACATTTGATCTCCACCTTCAAATCTAGAATATGCTATACTTAAATCCACTTTACGGAAAGTAATTTCCCATTGGAATTCCGATGTGGTTCTTTAGCATGTAACTGCAGTCTACTTTTGCAATTATTCCTACCTACGTTATTAGCCACGGTTAAAATTTATTTTTTTAATAATAATTGCTAATGCGTTTTGATAAAAATGATTAAAGGTTAATGAATTGAAGTATATTATAAGTATATATAAGTTTCGCAAAATTGATAATGATCGAAATAACGCAAAACTTATATTAAATTTGTCTAGATGATGAGGTCTAATGAAATATAACATAAACATAAAACTGTTAAAGTGCATCGAAGCTAAACGTCAAGCAGGTACACGTGCATAAAGGCTTGTACTCGCGCACACGAACGCACAAACACCTAGAGGCACAAAGCAGAAAGAAAATGACCTGCATTTTGTGACATTTCTTCCGGGAACTGATATTCCAAGGAATCTAAAGTCAGTCTGATTGTTTGAGGAGATCCATAGTAAATTGCAGTTCATCCACCCTCGTAGTGCCTCGTTTAATAATTATGCGCTCAAACGCGCGCATTTTTACTCTTAATCTTGCATTAGTCGCCTATACGATATTAGATTCAATGAGATTTTACATTGCAATATTGTACTATCTAAAATAATAATCATAGTTACTAATATAAAACTCTTTAAATCTTAAGAGCTATTTTTTATTATTAACTCGCATTATATTTTTCCTCTCTAGCACGTTTACTCTTGGTGATTCTTCTTTCATTAAAGTTTTCAATTACGAATAATAAATGGATGAATACTATGATTAATGCAAGATTTCTTGAAGTTTCATTTTAAATTATTAATCGGGTATTTTAATTAACACCGCTGGAACATTAACAGTTATTTTAACACTTCTGAAAAGTACGCTTTGTTTAATAAACATCTGGTTATGGTGCAATGGTATTAATTTATTTTTGAACGATTGAAATCTCATTTCGTGGACAAAATTTATTTAACGCTGGGTTTCCTAACGAAGAGAGGTTCAGAGCTTGGTTAAACGATATCAAAAATTCAAGGTTAAACATTTCATTTACACTTTTAAGAAAATACACTTTAACGAAAACTTCAAATGGATTACAATAATGTCATATTCTTTTGGATTTGAAAATTGAAAATTAGAAAAGCTAAAGCTTTTTAAATTCGACTTAATGTGAAATTTCACGTAGAATGTAGAAAAATAACGTTAGCAATTATTCATAACGTGCGACAAATGGAGAACAATGCATTAAGACTCTCGTTACTTTTTCGGTTTAAATTGCAAAAGACAGAGTAGCAAAAAAGATATAACCACAGCAAAGCACGCACAACTCACAATGTTTTTGAGTAATTATTTAATATTTATCTGGTATGTTTATTCGTAATGGGGACACTGGATGGGTATTTGAAATAAATCTTCGCCCGAGGTAATGTAAAAATGGCATACTTACGTAACGGACATATTTAATTTCATACATTCGTACGTGTGGAAGCATCCACTTGTAGGTGTTCCAGGCACACAGGCGCGATTCGTGTCGTCACGAATGCCTAAAAGTTTGTGCTACAGATAACGAGTTTCTTTTAAACAAATTTTGCTCGGTAAAATAAAATAATCGTCGCTTAGTAGTAATCTCTTTCGAATCAATATTATAAAAGGCTATTAAAAACAAAGGGGGAAAAAACGGAAAATTTGCAATATCATGACCACGTCATTACTTCGTTTACCATACCCTTTAAAATATTCAACTATTCTTGAGTGCGAAGCAGAAACACATTTCCATCAGGAGGTAAGTCAGGTCGCTTTCCATATCGAAGAAACGAGTTTCTGAACAAAGGAAGAAGGGACTCGCGTGTGCTTGATTTGACGCGCCCTACTTTTATAATGTGATCTCACGATTTTTATCGCAAATACCTCGTCAAATTCATACGAACCAAATGTTTTCCCTATAAAATCATGCTCATTCCTTAAAAATAAATCTGTTTTTTCGGCCCAAGAACAGCTTTTCGTGTACCTTTTTTTTTTATCATCCTCTTTATTACCGCGATATTTTCCCCGTACAGTCATTAAATATTGTTTAACGAGATTGAGCACGGATAATTATAGTTTATATTCGACGGAAAAGTCGAATTAATTATCTTTCTCACGCTATCCCTTGTAAGCAGCTGATACGAGGTCTTTGAAATTAAGATAAAATAGCTGAGAGTCTGTACATAGATGTAAGATTTTTCTATTTTTCTACAAACGTTGTTTACAGTTGTACGCTCGGTTGGAAAAATTGGTGTACGCGTACCGGTGTAATGTCATACACTTAACGAGAGTCTCAAAAAAGAAAATGCGTTTGACAGCTCACGAAAAAATGATTGCCGAATATAACACGTAGGTAAGTACGAAGCTTACAGTGACATCCGCTGTTATTAGGCATACAAAATACGTATTGCAGCAGTGCCGAAGAGAAACGCGATACCGTTAGGTAAAATCTCTCAGACCTCACCTAACACGCGAGAACTCGTCAAATAATGATTCATCTCGCTCACGCGACAGCCGTGCAAGTAAAATAGAACCGAGTTTCCATACGCGATATTCCCTTTATTTGCACATTTTTATTTATTAAATCTGCCAATCTCGCAATTATCTCGCGGAAAATGTACTGCGGATCTATTATCGGATTAGGATGTACGTTTCTGACTGTTCGCAGAGCGGTTTATGCGGGGCATTGCACGCGCCGCTAAAATACATAATACAAAATCACGGATTTTCAACGTGATGGACATAATGTTACATTGCATGACTTTTTTCCGTGACACCTGAAATGTATAGATAGATGGATATCGTATCTGAAGTGCACGAACTTGAGCCTTGCACTTTCATAGTGGTTAAATTAATAGTTTCGCTCCCTATCAGTTTAGAGTGTTTATTTTACGTTTCTCCTTTCTCGTGACTGTATTGCCTTAACTTGTATATCAATGTAACGATATAATGGGCTTGAGTATTGCGATTTTAAAAAGCCGTTTAAATAGCGAAGTGGTGGCAAAGTAGGCGAAAATTTCATAAAATTTCAGGTTAAATCCCTCAAATTCGAGTGTTTTTCCCATTAAACTTCTGATTTGGGCTTAAGAGAATTAATGTTCTTGCGTCGAGACAATGAAGTAATTCTGACTTTTAGTAATAATCTGATTGTCGAAAAAAGATGAGCAGTTTATCGTGAAAATGTATTGCTAAAACGATACTCAATTGCTTTTCACAAACATATTAAAGCCCGATAAATCTTTCGAAATAATGACACGTTGTATTTTCTGAAAAGAAACGCATTTACTTATCTGAATCTTAGGTATACGTAATATGTGATCGTGTAAGTCACACGTACGCGTAGTTTTGGTGCGTAGTTTTGAAATATAAATAAAATTATAAGCCGTTGAATATTTAAATCGAACAATTATATTTCACTCGCTAAAACGACAATCCTGCATAACTAAAACACTCTGTTAATTAACAAAAGATTCAGGGCAAAGTAATAAATAACATTCCATTGTAGTTAACGTAAAAAAAATACAAGCTTTGCCGTGAAATTCTTTTTAATATAAAACCAGGTTCTTTGATTAATTTCAATTGCAATAGCGTAAATTATGTACTCGAGACTGTAGTGCGTTAATATCGCATTCGTTATAATAAGACTGCAACTTCAACTTTAACACCTTGTTGGTGCTCGCAAATGTTTTACGAAATAACTTTACCAATAAGTACAAGTCGCAAGAAATTCGAAAAGTTTCAAATTACTCTTTAATAACATGCGATCAGAAATTAAATTAGTGGCAAATAATAGCCAACATCGCGTACTGTAGCGTATTTAAAAATTATAAATTCACCCAGCGAACTGCATCTCTAGTTTAAAAATTCAACGATTATACACGTATAAGGGATTACAACGCCTACGGGGATATACGCGTCGGTAATTTTTAATTTTATTACTCGGAGATACGAATCCAGAGCAATCGTATCCTACTTCAAATATACGATCACTTTCCATTAATCAAGTCAGCGATGGCTTACTCGATAAAAGTGCCACTGAGGAAAATGAAAGACAAACGCGAATATTCACCGCCTGCCATCGCGCGCAGTCTGCATTTCCTCTAAAAACCTACGAAATTACCAGCTTCGCGTTAATCAAAGCTTAGACCGGAACTCGCTTACTTCCTTTTCTTCCCCTTTCTCCATAAAGTCGTAAAATATCCTGACTGCGTTTTTTACCGTCACGGGTGCTCGGAATAGTCGCGTATCGGTTGCCATCGACTTCGCGGGTATTCGTATGCGAAGAAACGTTTTTGCGCGTCGAAAGAGATCAAAGTCTACGTTTGTGCATTGTCGATATTTTATCTCGAGAGCTCGAAACACTCGAAAATGTCTCTGTCGCACCGAAATACGCGCATTGCGTAAACTCCAGCCGAAGCAGCAATTACAATAATTCAAAAGCCCTCGTCGTTGTTTCTCTGTGGCGTCCCACATCCCTCTCTTCATAAATAGTCATAAACAAATGGAATAACGCGTGTTAATATTAAACGCGGATGCGTGCCGTACAACCCGTAGGCGGGAGCCCTATTCATACCCTCGGATAAAACATCGGGGAGCAATTTATCGAGCTTATTTGAGAGCCGAAGCTAATGATCAGGCGGCGGGCATTATTATCGAAAGGGTAAAAGCTCGACGTGCTTAGGCGTGGCCAGACTAGAGAACGGCGAGCGCGCGCTAATGGCAAGACCGACGGCGATTGGCCGTAACGATGGGCGGGGCCTTCGGTATAACTCTGACCATAGCGTCACGCCCATCCTCTCAGCGCTTTAACTTTTAGGGCCCAATTGCGCGCGCGCGCGCGCAGCCGCAAAACCTAATCGAGCGCGCCTCCCGCGAGCGATGGCACCCCGACCCCTCGCACCCTCGAGCCGACCGGTCGTTGCACCTTCCGTCCCGCTCCTTGGCGAAACACCGAGTCGAGCCCTTCGAAAACACGCGGAGAACTGCGCCCAATCCCGAGGCTCGCATTCCCTAAATTCGTTGCGCGACTCGATCTAGAGCGCATTCGCAGAAACGGGCACTCGCGCAACTATCTCCTATTCCCATAGAGTTCCCTTCTTTTTCCTTCTTTTTCCTTCTTTTTCCTTCTTTTTCCTTCTTTTTCCTTCTTTTTCCTTCTTTTTCCTTCTTTTTCCTTCTTTTTCCTTCTTTTCCTTCTTTTCCTTCTTTTTCGCTCTTTCTTTTCCCAATAAATGCGAGAAACTACTCGTCGGTCGAAGCACGTAATGGGCGATTACAGGTTCGCATCGCGAGCTGCAATTGAGGCAAAGTGGGCTGCAGCGCTAGGAAAAGCGGAGAACTAGGGGAGGGTACGCAATAAGAAAAAGCGCGCGGATAGGCGGCGAGGTTACTAATTGCGACCTAATGACTATGCGAATACGAGAAGGTAACGAGCCTGGCGCACGCGGTCGCGTCCGGCAATGCGTAATTGCTAGTCAATCTTGTCAAACTTGCAATTACCGTTAATTGCGAAGCGCGTCTGACATAAGGCACCAACACGACCGAACCGCTTCTCTCTCTCTCTCTCTCCCGCTCTCTCGCTCTCTCTCTCTCGCTCTCTCTCTCTCTCTCTCTCTCTGTCTCTCTTCGCGCGTGATCGTTCCTCTTAAGTTATCCTCCGCGATAAGTTATAATCAGCGCGCTCGCGGTTGCCGTTTACGTAACCAAACAAACGCGCACGCACATCGACGATAATTGCGAAATAGGTGGACGTCCGAGTCGATTGGAGTACGCGCGACGGTTCGATTCGGAAGCGAAGACGGACGCGATTATCCCCGCCGACCGCATTTTCCGTTGAAACGCGCATTGCGCAACGAGTTCGTTCGGCTACCGGAGGCCACCGGAGACCACCGGAGGCCAAGGGAGATCGCGTCTGCCCTACGGATGCAGGCTCTTAAAGAGGCCGCGACCGCAGCAAGAGGCAAGTTTCTCGCGGTAGCGTCCCAGTTGTCCTCGAGACGCTCGGTCGCACGGATCCGCCGAGCTTCCGGTTCGGCAGCGTCCAGCAGGAGCGCGGCCGTGACGACGGCGTCCCTCCCCCGACCATCTGCGCGGGTATCCCAATGCCGCGGTATAAGGGCTCATGCATATGAAAATCCCGCGGCTTGCCTTTAACCCTTTTGCCATTGTGCTCGAGCGCTGTTGCACGCATGTGCGTCTAATGCCGGGGAACCCACGCCTCGGTGCGCATCGGCGCCGCCTCGCGATGGCGGAGCCTGACCCTCTTCCTCCCGCGCATTTGCATAGAATCAACGCCCGAATCGAGCCGAGGCAACCTCTCCTCGCCACCGGGTAAACGATCAGCCGTGGGGATGTGAAAGTCGCTACGGCGACTACCGGCAATTAGCAATTTATCTTCGGGACTTATCGGGCCGCCCGGAGAAAACCGCTGACCCGCGCTCGGCGCTCGTGCGTATATCCAATAAGCGCCCGCATTAGCATTCGTTGTTAATTTCGATCGCCTCGTTGGAAAAGCTCGCGGTACATATGCCGTGCCGCATCGCGTACATCCTATCCGTGTACCAGACACGCCACGATAACCCGGAATAAAGAGTCTTCGCAAAAAATAGCGCCACGTCGACCGCGCGATGGTTAGACTTGCGAGGGAACAACGACGCGAGGAAAAGAGGAAGACATGCGCGGATGTTAGCGCTCGTCGACCCTCTCGAAGACGGCGGCTTCGGGTACGCTTCGGACGGCTTACGAAAACTGCGCTAATGCCCACGATTTTGAAAGACATTTGACGATGATGGGCGCGATCGCGGCTTTTTAAATAAACTTGCTCTTAACTTCGGAGTCTAGGAAATCTTGTCGATTCACTCGCATTTCTTAGGATGAACTCGAATCTGGCTTTCGTGAAAATTTCACGTTCGTCGGCTGCTGGGTTTCGAATAATTTCTCAAGCTATTCGAAACTCTCGACGAAGTTTTAGCGAAGTCTTAGCGAAGTTTTAGCGAACGAAACTTGGCCAATATTGATTATGTCGATTTTCCAAGGAAACGAGCAATTTATACAAATTTATACGCTTAGCCGCAACCGTCCGTCAGTTTTACGCATCTTTCCCGTATATTTATTTGCGTTGAATTACCGTATTACCGTACCGCGAGCAAATACGTAGCACATTGTAATTGATCCCACGACTATTGTAGGCTATGTTAGCTACGCTATGTACTTGCAACGTTTCGCAAGCTATAATATTACGATTGGTATTAATAGTACTCCCGTAGATCCACTCGCGTTTCAAACTCTAACTGAAATCGATTTCTAATCTTATCGTAACCGAGGAGCAAAAAAATTAAATAACCGCCTAACGAAGAAACGTATATGAATGTGAACCTCGCGGATGCAAAGCTAAAGACTAACGTGAATTACGTCATTACTATTACGCAGAAACACACTATTATAATCGTATAAGCTCGCTAGAACAAAATCCTATATCTTCGTCTGATTTAATGAGATGCTCGCCACACGCGATAGCTTATCTTTTTATAATAATTCGCTAAAAACTGGTGATAAAAATCATAGCGATAAGATCATAAAGCCTTTGGATTACTTTATGTTTTTCTCATTACTATAACATTTCTACAAGTATTGCGGTTGCACTCCCTTCACATACGGACAATAAAAAATTTCTTATCGCAAAGATAATTTTGCGAGAATATGCATAAGAAAAATAGAAGCTTTTGTCGAGCGCATTTGAAATCGTTAAACCGATAACGGAACTTGGTTAAGTGTACGCGAGGACTGTACATTACGACTAAATGTTCTTTTTAATTTTTGGAGAAACGTGATTTATTTCCGTACGAAACACCGTGTAATGACGAATTTGGACTCGCGTTATTCCCGAAAAGATCGAGCACAACCTTTATGCAGGATCGATCGAAGACATTTTCTTTTTCTTCTTCCATATGATTAACTAATGGCTGTTTTTTTTTTTTTTTTTTTTTTTTTTTTTTTTTTTTTTTTTTTTCCCAAAAAAAAACTTAACTCGCGTTCCCGTATTCAAACTTGCCGAACAACTTGAAACTCGCAAGCGTATACTGCAGTTGCTGGATAAATGATTAGCCGGAATAAAATTGAAACTAGCTATTACCACTACCGGACAAGCACGTCGAATTAATCCACGTGTAATTTTACAATGGCTCCTACTAAAATTAACCGATTCGTGAATTTCCGAGAAATTTACGGTCGTATAGTTTTTACGGACTGCAATATTATTAAAGAAATTTAGTTGCAGCATTGCACAATAAACGCTTGCTGCGTTGCTGCGTTGCTGCGTTGCTGCGTTGCTGCGTTGCTGCGTTGCTGCGTTGCTGTATTGAAAATTGTTACTAATTCGGAAGTATTTGTCCGAGTTCCCCATATGTTTTTTGGGGTCCGGAGGGGGTTTTGTAATTCAACGGAATTTAAGCGATTCCCTAAGCAGTAATCAGCCAACAATATAATAACGCACATTTGTACAATTAGTCCACTTCTTGCTCGAAAGTCAGAACTCCAAGTAAGCCACGGATGATTCGGTATATCGCGAACGAGCGTTTCCAAAGGGAGTATCGCCAAAGTAGAGTATCGCCCTGGGAGATAATAAAAGGAGCCTAGTCGCACTTCCTGCTGCAGCGGGACTCGTGAGGCTGACGCGGAGTCGCACGGGACATCCTTTGGCGAGCGGAACGCGGAACCTGGCGCAGATGTCGCATTGTGGTGTCCGTTGTCGCGCGTCCCCTTCCCCCTACGACACTCTCGGTGAGCGCACAATAGCCGCGACTCCTTCGCGCACCTGTACGGCCAACTGGGCCCAATCCGAAAGGGTGCGCCCGGGCAGCTGCGCGGGCGAGAATCCGCGACTCCCACTGATAATTACGGGCCCCAGCTTATCTCCATCTATCCTCTATCGCGGCGCATCGGACCGGCGATCCTAGCAATTGCCACCGTCGCCGCCACCGTCGCCGTCCTCGTCCTCGTCCTCGTCGTCAGGAGCTCCGAGGGACTGCGTGCCGCGGTCGCGGCCGCGTAAACGCGGGTAATGGTCGGGGCGGTGCGCCGCAGCTGCTGCTCTCCGCACCGGAGAGTGACAAGATCTAAAATTAGAGCGTTGCGTGTCGATCGTCGCGGCGCTCGAGTATTATTATTATTCTACGCCCCCTTCCGGCTTCCTCTTATTTTCATAACCTCTTTCGATTATTCTCCGCGTGCGTGTGCCGCCCTCCCCCGCGCCACCCTCCGACGTTGCGCGGAGCCGCGTTTATCTCATTACCCCTGCCGCCGTCTTTCGGCTTTCACGCTCGTCCAGGCCGCTTCCTTTATTGCGTCGTGCGGGCCTTTTCTCGAGGCCGCTCCTTTGTGCCCGGGTCTTTTCGGTTCGCTTTGTTCCCCGACGAAAAACAAACAGAATAGCAGGACTGCTCCGCGTATGCTAGTATGCTAATGCCCCCGGGGTACTACCGATCCGAGCTTTTTGCCTTGCAAGAGCAGAACTCGCCCGACCTTGACTCTTGGAGCACGAGGTAGGCGCCCTTCCGTTCGACGAATCTTTCGACCCGTCCGACCTCCAAAGTCTACTTACTTCTACGACGATTTCTCATGTTTTCAATTGCGTTTAATCGTACGCGCGAAAGCAGAACGTAATCGATTACCGAGGGTTTGCGAGCGCTGCGGTTCCTTCCGCCTCCGATCGCCTTGGGCCTCCCTCGGATATGTTCACGCCGATGTTTGCGAAACATCATCGCTAATCCTCGATCCTCGTTCGGAGTTCGAAAGAGCCTCAGTCTAAAGAACCAGAGAGGACCGCTAACTTAAAGCGCGTTGCTTCCGCTCGAAAAACCTTCAGCCGGCCAACTTACGATTCTCGCGTTGAGAATCATTGAATGGTACTGCTCGCGTACGTACTGTAAATAGCAGGAAATAATTCACTTAACGGTTTCTTTCTGCTGTTCAATTTTGCATTACCTTAATAATGAGTTGGAAATAATGAATTGTAAAGATTACTTGTTAATATTAAGACACTATAATGATCAAAGTACTGTAACGATTTTATGCAAGTTTCTCCATGTGTTTTATCCAGGAATAAAGTAATGCTCTCTTTGAAGGTTTTGAGGTGAAGAACAAGTTTCTCGAATCGAAATGTATTCAGGTTTAACCACCGAACATTTCCCACGAAACTTACATTTCTGAGAAAAATTGAGATCAACTTGAGTTTTGAAAGAAGAAAAAAATACGATGATTAACTAATTATTGCAAACGCACGTATACAGTGCGTGAACTTAAGGTCGATATACTTTAGCATAAATAAATTAAAGCGGATTTTCGGTGTCTGCATCGCTTCAAATATACTTTCGGTTTAGAGCCGAAAATCGGTCAATCGGCTAGTTTTCCATCTCGTTATACAGGCAATGCAACTTATTATCGCGCGCTTCTTTTACAGTCCATTGTGTTTTATCTGGGAAAGAGAGAAGAAAAGTTTGTGCACGTTTTACTAACGGTAGCTGATAGATAAGCTCACGGCTGAAAGATTAAGCGCTTTAATTCTAAAGTCATATCGACGCGACTACTTTAGACACAATAACATTTCCGTTTAATTTCGTGTGTTCTATAGCAACCTTCCTTGACTACTTAAGTTTGAACATTCGTAGTGTTAACATGGTAGACGTTCGTCGTTTCGTTCGGTCTGCCAATTAACGCTTTACGTAACATTTAATTCAATTACGCGCATGTAGAATGACCGCGAGCAATAAAAATACCGTCTTTGAATATAATGTGCCACATTTTGTAACGAAAGCAACGTGGTTTCTTTGCCAGTAATTGCTACAAGACTTATGTTTCATAATCTTTGCTAATCGTTCGCTGCGTAAAAATTATACAATGACCTGCTTTATATCACAATTATTTACAAATGTAATTAGTACTATTCGTAAGCCGGCGAAACAATGCAAAAAGAAAAGCACGCAATTAGCTGAAACTCTGGGTTCATTTTGAAGAACGTAAGGTCTATTGATACAATATTCTTACGATATTGCGCCAAGGTACTTGGGATAGGTATGTAACGTGATTTATCATTATCCATTGAAGCATTTTCTGATTTTATCGAAATTGCACGTATCGAAATTTGAAGAATTGGCTTGCACTTTGCAGATATAGATGACCAAATGACCAATATGCGGTTTAAACTCGGTAATTACGTACGTAGATTTCCTTCGTTCCTTAATTCCAGAGATTTGCGCGAGTTGACTTGGTACACTTAACGATGGTGAATTCGCAAAAGCGAATTCGTAAAGCGAAGATTCTTCGTTGGTCGAAAGGTTGGTCGAAAGGTTGGTCGAAAGGTTGGTCGAGAGGTTGGTCGAGAGGTTGGTCGAGAGGTTGGTCGAGAGGTTGGTCGAGAGGTTGGTCGAGAGGTTGGTCGAGAGGTTGGTCGAGAGGTTGGTCGAGAGGTTGGTCGAGAGGTTGGTCGAGAGGTTGGTCGAGAGGTTGGTCGAGAGGTTGGTCGAGAGGTTGGTCGAGAGGTTGGTCGAGAGGTTGGTCGAGAGGTGTAGGTTCGAGAGGTTGGTCGAGTTAGGTTGGTCAGAGGTTGGTCGAGAGGTTGGTCGGAGGTTGGTCGAGGTTGGTCGAGAGGTTGGTCCGAGAGGTTGGTCGAGAGGTTGGTCGAGAGTTGTCGAGAGGTTGGTCGAGAGGTTGGTCGAGAGGTTGGTCGAGAGGTTTGGTCGAGAGGTTGGTCGAGAGGTTGGTCGAGAGGTTGGTCCGAGAGGTTGGTCGAGAGGTTGGTCGAGAGGTTGGTCGAGAGGTTGGTCGAGAGGTTTGGTCGAGAGGTTGGTCCGAGAGGTTAGTGGTCGAGAGGTTGGTCGAGGGTTGGTCGAAAGTTGGTCGAAAGGTTGGTCGAGAGGTGGTCGAAAGGTTGGTCGAGAGGTTGGTCGAGAGGTTGGTCGAGAGGTTGGTCGAGAGGTTGGTCGAGAGGTTGGTCGAGAGGTTGGTCGAGAGGTTGGTCGAGAGGTTGGTCGAGAGGTTGGTCGAGAGGTTGGTCGAGAGGTTGGTCGAGAGGTTGGTCGAGAGGTTGGTCGAGAGGTTGGTCGAGAGGTTGGTCGAGAGGTTGGTCGAGAGGTTGGTCGAGAGGTTGGTCGAGAGGTTGGTCGAGAGGTTGGTCGAGAGGTTGGTCGAGAGGTTGGTCGAGAGGTTGGTCGAGAGGTTGGTCGAGAGGTTGGTCGAGAGGTTGGTCGAGAGGTTGGTCGAAAGGTTGGTCGAAAGGTTGGTCGAAAGGTTGGTCGAAAGGTTGGTCGGATAACGCAAATGTCTCGATAATAATGCTTCTCCTCGTATTGATCCTCGATAAATAGAGCTTCGTCTTCGATCGGTACAATTCCTCCCAAGAGAACGTCGGACCACGAGGACTAGATAGAAGCCGTAGGCGTGTCAAAAACAATGTTTGCATCGGTGCGGAATGGCAACTTTGTCGAGTGGCAATTTGAAAGCCAAGTTCCAAGAAGCATTCACGCGGCTCTCATTGAGCGATTGTCCTTGTTTCATAATTATCATGCAACGAGCGCGCGCACCGTGTGCGAGAGATACCGTGAGAAACGGATCGATGATGCACCTACAATTGCGATAGATGGGAGTGCGCCTGTGTGGGGGTTTACATGGACATACCCGTAAGCTCTCATCGAATCTTCACGGCGATGGCGCTCTAGATCAGGCCGCCCTCTGGAGTTGGCCCTGGAGGAACCATCGGACCGAGGACCGCTTATCCCGAAATCGAGCCAAGGGGATGACCTTGAGAGTGCGACCGCGGAACGTTGGGTTATTGGGTTGAGTTTGAACGTTTATTGTCTTACAGGGGATCGCTCGAGGTGCCGCGTACTTGGAGTACTGAGACGAGCTCTGAAAAATTTGACGCTCGCGCTAGACATTAGTAGTATATTGCACGAGATTTAGCGCTATCGCGTGTTCGATCCGAATATTCGAACATACGAACATAACGGGGGAAAGAAATTGAAGCATCGGTACTTTAGAAATTGCGCTCTCTCGCTTTTTCACGCTTTTGCAATTCTTTTCATCCCGCGTCTATTAAGAACTGCTTTATCTACGGAAAATGTTCGACTTATCAACTTCATTTACAGCTCTTTCTACCAGAATACTCCACGTAGCTTGACGCTATTTTATGTAGCACTGTTTGTTAATTTTGAGCCACGAAGTTTTACAAAAAAGTATGATTACACCTGCCGATACAATGCAAAGATGATAATTCCTGGCGCGTTCTTCTCACCAGCACGGAAGCAAGGAAAGCTACAAAGAAGTGTATACTTAGGCATTTCACTCGAAGCACTGCTGCCATTTTCTTAGAGAGTCTGTTCGCATGACCCTGAGAGGTAGCCGAGAACACCTTTAATGCATAAACTCAGTGCCATTTCATAAATCCATGACTGTATTGTCCATCATTGTACTAATAATGATTTCTCTAGCGTGAAAATTATAGAAGCACGTTCAAGTCGTTTTACTTTAACGAAACTTAATATTCGTAAGCGTGTTTTCCAAGAAGTACATCGATCGATTGCTTGCTCTCGCATATTTTTCGTTCATTTTGAATTAGAAATAAACAGGAAGTGAAACAGTGAGGAAATACACGGCGGCTTGGATCCCCCTATTCTCGAAAGAATTCATTATTTTTATCATAGTAACAGACCCCGACGTTTATCAAAAAGTGAAATCAATTTGAAAGACTGTAATTTCTAATGACGAGAGGCGGGTCAGGTCGACTGTACGAATAAGCTTAACCATTTTTTTGCATGAAATAACGTTCGTGTTGGGCTTTGTTTATCGGTACAGGCTAATATACTTATTAGATTTGCGTACGAGCGAAAGTCTTTATATCATTGTTCAAAATTATAAAATTATACTCCATTACATATCGACAATATTTCCATGGACATCTGGAATAAACATTTTACAAAAATAGGTAGTATCCCCGTTTAAAACTGTATTATGTATATGCTTATTTTATGCAATGTAATGCCTCGTCCGCTCGCGTAGTCTAGTACGCTTGACACGAGACAAATCAAATTTAAGTAATGATAAATGTACTTAGATTTTTGTATCGCACACGAATGCCCGGATATCAACCACGTGTGGCAAAACAACATAGAGTGCAGTTTCAGTAGTCTACGTTAAGTCGTATAATAAATAATAAACACTTATTATTTCGAATTGGACAGCGATTAAAACGTTATGACACTTAGAGTACGCGTTCTGTATAAATCTATAAAATTTTTCAGTCGGAGTGATCGATTAGTTTCGTGTACCATAAAATGTTCGGTTCTGTACACGACCTTCGTACATCCGACGGACAAATGCAAACTATAATATGAACAATTGTAGAATGCGCTTGAGCTTAACTTTCTTCTACAAACTACATACGAAAATTACGTATGCCTGTAAGGAAAATTTAATTCGTTGGTCGTCACTTTGAATATGTTTTTGCGTGCATAAAACATCATTTAGCTTTGCTTGAAAATACAGTGTACAGAAGAAGTATTTAATTTTACCGGCAGGTGCTCTATTCTCAATTTAGAAATCTATAATAATCCTTAGGATTTCAAAAGTAAGTAAATTCGCAATATAACTCTGCAATCTATAAAATTATATTAAAATTCAGTTTAGTTATTTATTTAGTTATGCGCCTCAAGATGAAATTAAAATTTCTGAATAATTCCTACGAGATTCCCATTAAACTTAAACCTTTTTTCAGCTCGTAATATTTAAGTGTTTACTGACGTTGCTACTTCTGAAAGGATACTTTTGAAATTGAATATCTTGACAATTATGTAACTACCTCGTTACCGTGCATTATCATGACTTGTGTTTAATTTATCTTATGTAATAAGGCGGCAATAAAGCAGCTTTTATTGCGTAAAAATTTTTGCTCAATTATTTGAATCTTGCATACTTTTCCTCGACTTTTAAGCACTTTGAATGTAAAATTTTCGGCCGAAAATTGTGACGTACAAAAAGTCAAAGGAATCCTAAAATTGTAATATTTTTTGTGTTTCTAAACGTGTTCTTAAAAGTGTGCGTGTGCGTGGGCGTATACGTGTGGGTGCATTAATTTACAAGTACCGAGGACAATATTATATGGGCAAATTATCTCCGTTCCGCGATCATTTATAAATACATCTCTCCTTTGGAAGTTCTCTGGAATTTGGAATGTTCAAAGTTCAAACAACATTGAATCTACTATTCTTTATACGATAAATTCAAGTAAGACTTATCGGTGGCTTCAAATATTCTACGATTATGTTTAACTATAGATCTATATTTGTCCAACTTATCTGCTTTGTTAGATAAATTTTTATCGAAATAGAAGCTCAATGTTACGAAAGAGCTTAATACTTGTGATATTTTTATTAATTTGATATAATACATGCTCAAACAACTGTAAATCCTCATTACTTTTCATTCAAATACAATAGTGTAATGTTTATACACTTGGAAGGAGATTATGATTTGATAATTAATATTACTATTTATTAATGCTCCAACAGATACTTGACTTCTTTGTAAATCTGCATTTGTGAAATCCATTAGTCGGGTGATTAAATGACAGTATTATAGTAATTTAAGGGAAAATAGTACCTTTATTAATTGAAGAAATTCGTTACAATTAGTAAAGCGCACGGTTTAAGTTTCTTCGTGTGCATTTGCATAAAAGCAATATATCTTTACTTTTTTTTTTAAAAAAAAAACTGATCAATTCTTATTCGATTATAGTAAATTATCAATTTGCCATAATTAAAAAAAATGAGTATATCGCATATTTTTAATTTATTAAAGTATTCATTGCACATGTAAGAATTTACACGCGAATTTGTGTAAAAAACTGTTCAATTTTTTTTGAAAATTTAAAATTCTTTGCTTCGAATAAAAAATCTTGATTTTTATTACGACATTTAAAATTCGAATCGTAAAGCCCAAAATATTATGAAATTAAAATTCGTATTAGACAGCAAGTCAGTAAAAACGAGATTATAAAAGTGAAAAACAAACTTTTCTTCCATATTTTGAGAAAATCTTTCAATCGACAGTGTTTTACAGAATTTTCTTTTAATCTAATGTAATTTACGCGAGGTACGTTACAAGATGTTACAATGGCTTTAATATTACGTAAGTTTTCACATGAAAAATAATTTAAACTATTATTTATCTCGCGACCGAATAAAAACGTATCTCAGTTTATAGTCGTAATATATGTCAATCTCCTGAAAGTATCCAATTTTTAACGGAAGCGGTGGTACTATTTATTTTCTATTTATTCAAAAATTTCATTTCAATACTCGCTCATATTTGCGTAATATTTCCAATGCATTTTTCTTCTATTTCGTAAGTTCGTTGACCGATCGAGTGTAAGGAAATCTATTTTTCGTTGTAAAATACCTAAGCACGAACGATATCAGTTCAAAGCAAGTCTCATGGTTACAAGGTTATTTACTTACACAACTGTTTCAAGTGCTTATTTCACGTGCAATAACACGGATAATAGTATAATAATGCACACGATTTCTAGTCCTCTTCTTGACGTGAAATAAAGAAATTTTCTAGTTATGTTAAATCGCACATTATGTACAATTATCTCTTTAGATGTAGTAGACTCATACTTTGTACGTAAAGTACATTTGTTTAATGTACATTTTCTTTGCGAGCTTCAACACGCGTGTTTAATATTTATAGTACTTTGTTCAATTTGAAAATGTTGAAAAACATTGAGTAACTTCGTCACCGAGATAACGAACTAAAAAAATAACCAATCCTTCTAAGTTGTATTTTTCGTCTTTTCGTTTGAATTGCTTTTTCTGTGCGATAAACGATCGTTTTGATTATTTCGGTACTTTCGTCGGGATGAAACGCAGCGTCGCTAACGTTACATGTTCAATGTTTCGATAACTGTAAGTCGTTTGAAATATTTTCTCGAATTTATTTGAAAAGTAATCGTAGGACGTTAACGGATCTAGACGTTAACCATTGCGTTACTTAATCCGCGCAATGAAATAAATGCCCAACCCATTTTAGTCGCATTACAACGACGTTAATCGTCCGACTTTGCATAATCTCCTGTGCTGTGGCAAATAGAAAAAGTCGTTGGGATTATATTCGAGGACAATCGACGCGACAAAAATACGAATAACAAAATGAAAAAGTTTTCGTTACTCGAGTAACGAGCAACAAAGTATTTAAGAATCCATAGGTCGATTTAAAATAACTTCTCAATGGGACAAACGCGAACGGTAGTTGATATTTAAAATATTCGTGGAAGAGCAAGTGTCGACAAGTGTCAAGCTACTTATTCCGTGGTACGTGTACATTAAGATTACGAGTGCCAGCAAAAGGCCGGAGACATCGGTTAAGTCGCCTCGGAGCCTCGGAGCCTCGGAGCCTCGGAGCCTCGAAGTGCCCAAGTGTACACACGCCTGTTACATTATTGGACTGTCGTCTTTCCGCCTCCGCCTGCACCTTTAACCAGTACACAAGGAATAAGAGAGAATAAAAGAGCGCCGAATGCGTAAAGGCGTAAAGAGGGAATCAGTTGGCCAGGGGTGCGTAAATACGTCTCTCTCGTTCGGGCGGCCTCGAGGCAATTGCTCGGAGCGAGGAACATCTTGAAGAGCTGAAAAGAAGGTTTGCCGGTGAAGCGCGAATTGACACCTGGGGCACGTAGTTATGCAAAAGCGTTGGGCCGTCGCTCGACATTCGTCGCGGTGGCAATTCGTGTCCGGAGTTCGGTAAGCGTGACAGAGGTGCGCGCGTGCCGCGACTGCTGAACGCGCGACCGCGGCACCGGAGGAAAGTCCGCCCGGGTGGCGTCGAGCTCCTTCTCATTCCCCGCTCGGCTCCCTGATGCGCCCGTCCTTTGTTGTCCGTCTCATTGACCGGCAGGAAACGCGGACGCTTTCCTCTTGAGCCGCGCTTTTTTTCAACGAGCTACTCTCGTTCCAACGCGCACGTGGACGACCCGAGGATGAATGGCTGCTCATCTCGGGTCTATCAATTTTTCGGCAAAATGTCGAAATGAGAAGGCCCCTTTTGAAAAGGGAAAACGGGAATACCGGCGGGTCGAGGCCTTTCGGAGACGTTTTCGGAATAAATGTTTCGGCGGTGGGTTCGTCTTTATTGTCAAGCAAAGAAGGTGTATAGAAGGTGTAAGAATGGTGCTCAAGTTTAATGGTAATTTGCTTTTGTGATCCGTGCTGCCGAAAGAAAAAAAGAAAAAAGAAAAACACCGAAAACTCTTGTGTAATGCACGATTTTAGAAAGAGAGCTAGTGTTGCTCTAAATTCCCTTCGAGCGACGCTAAACAACGATATTGCTTTGCTAATTTCAAGCACAATAGCTAATGATTAAAATCTAGTTCCTTCTAACGTAACTCTTTCGTTACTTTATTAATATGAGAGTTGACGCGAAATCCCAATGGCCGATGCTACTACGAAGAAAAAAGAAACAAAGAAAAATGAGAAAACGTACTGATATGCTTTGGCAATTTACTTGTGAAAATACCGAATGTGTTTTGAATTACTCGTTCTTTGTTCAAACATAGAGCGCGTACTTAATAGGCAATCATTCCCGCAATTTAATCTTTAATTTCAAGTCTACGGTGGTACCGCTACCTTTTGCTTTCTAAAATCGAATCAATAAAAAAATCACCGCAATGGGTATGACCATTCATGCAAGTTATCAGCGAACGCAGACCCGATTTATGTAATTGCGAGTTAACTATGTTTAGTCACTGATCCTACGGATTAGTTTTTTTATCCGATTCGACAAAAAATCAGATCTATCGCTGTGGCTTCAAAAGCATCGAAACTCATCGAATTAATCTTCGATTCGTACCTTTTCACGATTACAAATCTTTATTAGTAAATTACTTTCGTTCCTTTTCGTAATAGTTTTTTTTTATACCATTGGGACGTTGAGCTGCGCGTACCTTTAACCACGACGTGTCTTGAAAATAATAACTAAATTTGAAACGGTATCGTTTTATTGTTTAGCGAATGATTATCAGCGGACAAACCCGTGAGAGATATTCGATAGGATTATTTTAAATGCGATAGTGCGAAGTAATGCGTAGCCTGCTATACTTGTTCAAAGTAAGTCGATATTTTGCTCGGTTTCGGTAATTAATGCAATCGTTATTGATGCAATTATACCGGTACGGTAAATCTCGCACACCCGAGGTTTCGAACGTTTCGAAGGATTCGAGCGATTTTCATCGCTCGTTTACGTGCATTTTTACGCTACACTCGTTTCACAAGCGTGATCGAAAAAGCATTTTGAAAAGTGGTTAGTATTCGGAATCGAGCGATTCGCGAAGTTACAATCATTCAACGGAATAAATTTACACTTGGCCGTATGTCGGAATAACGCTTCGGAGGTGTTACACGTAAAACATAAAATATTTTCATTGCATAAATTCCAATTACGTGGAAATTGTTGACGACCATTTTCGGCGTATTTTTCAAAAAGCACCGGGTCCAGCAAACTCTTACTCGTTGTACTTCATTCGCGGATAAGAGTCCTTAATGAAATATTTGGACACGAGTTGAATTTGGTTAGAATTAATCGACAATACCTATTTCGAAGATTGTGAAATCGAACGGAGGCAAACTTTCATTTCAATTTTGTTCTTCATTCGCGTGTATTTCCAGAGCACTCCCGATAATTCGCGGCACACAAGCGTTAAAGAAAATCAGTTGGCGCTAGTGTTAGAAGCGAAGCTCCGAGCGACGCAATATTAGAAGAGCCAATAAAATGGCGGTAGCAGAAGAGTTTTTCAGTTTGGCTAGTTTCGATGATCCACGGTTAAGATAACTCCATTGAACGCGTTTGTCAGACTTTCAAATGTAAAGTAAACGCCACTTGTCTCATGGGCGGGTGCGAGACAAGCCTCGAGAGGAACGGTTAGAAATGCAAAAGCGTTAAATCAATGAAAGAGGTAAAAACGCTCGGAGATAAAGGGGATAGTCATCGCGAGCGCATTTCCTATGGGCTAATGAATGTGAAAAGAAAGAGGGAAGACGCGTAGAGTCAGGCCTGGATAATTCGCAGGAGGAGGCAGATGTCACGGGGCCCGGCGGCGCGGGAGGAGCGGCGAGGGGGGAGCAAGAAGAAGCGGCCGAAGACTCGATTGTTATTCAGTTTTTTCCGCGAGGCGCGAATACAATCGTATCGGGGCCGGGCTTGGCCGTGAGAAGAGGAAGGAAGAGCGCCACGGAGAGAGAGCGAGAGCGAGAGAGAGAAATGTTGGAGATAATGGGCTGATTCTCAAGTCAGAAAGCGTAAACGAGCGTTCGTTCGCGGTCCCGGGAATGGAGATCCTATCGCTCGACCGCCGACGCCGCTTATATACGGCGCGCCCGGGCCGGACGTAAAAAGGCCAGCGCCGCTCCTTCCTGCCGATCTATCGAACGTAATTGATGCGAGGAGCGCCTACGTCGTTCGCGCGCTAATTCACGACTCGCAAAAGAAAGTTCGTCCCTTCCTCTCTCGAGCCCTTTATCGTTCGCGCGTGAAAGAGACGTCGGCGGATTATTGTCCCTGCGGACATCTCAAAGACACCTCGAGGAGCCGCGTATGGGTGAAATGGCCTCCGTTTCACAGAGTAAACCGAGAAGGGGGTGCGTTGTACTTTGACAAAAACCTTGAAAAAAACGACGACCCAGAAGAAGTCGTCGTCGTCGTCGTCGTCGTCGTCGTCGTCGTCGTCGTCGTCGTCGTCGTCGACGACGAAGAACTCGGTGCAGCATTCGTTGGGCACAGAGGAGTAAAGAGCACGTTCTACAAACGGTTACGCGGCGCGAAATGTCTTTGGCAGTATTGAGAAACGTTATCGAGGAATCGGTAGGGACAAAGGTGCATCTGCTCGGATGCAGGCGCGAGTCGAGACTCGCACTTGGAGCCCCGGCCTCGGAGCCGTCGGTCTCTCTCCGAGGTTCGCACGAGGGAATTGCGCCGAGGAAGCGGCGGAGCTTGCGACCGGGCCTCGCTGCTCGTCCCGGCGTGAAGAGGATACTCGGTGGCAGGATGCGCTCGGAGAAAATCGTTGGCTATCGAGGAAGGAGCTTCCATTACGCGCGCACGCGCACACCTTGAGAACCCTCGCGCCTATTAGCGGCGGCTCATTGTTCAGCGCGGCTTCTCCCGGACGTGAATATTCATGGGCCGCGCGACGCTCATCTGCGCCGATCGGCTGCGAATCGGCAGATTGCGCGGACTCCGCAAAAACGCGGCGCAGCTTGAATCGACGGCCCAGATTTCTTTTGGGCCCGAGCGCATCCCACCTGCGATCCGCGCGCCAGATAAGCGCCCGCGCTGCGAATCTGCGCCCGGGTAATTGAGGAAGAGCGCGAAAGTCGCGCACCTCGATCGGCCCTAAGCCTTCTGCCGGCTATAAATGTCTCGCGGGCCCACGGCCTTGACGGACACTCGCAGCTTTCCGGGCTGTTTTTTTTTTCTTCTTTTCTTTTCTTTTTCTTTCTTCTTTTTTCTTTTTTTCCCTTCATTTTCGTTTTTTATATTTCCTTCCTTCTTCGCCGCTGGAAAGCGAACGCAAGGTGACGTCCGTGACCAGTTCCGCAGGAGCCCTAATAACGAGACCGATTTCTACCAAGATTTTGGATAAAGGCTGGACGGACGGGACGAGCACGTGCACAGCCGTCGAGCGAGGACGATCGAGGAGGCTCGAGCAGAAATTCTAGCACGAGGAAGCGTCGCAGCCCGAACTAAGCGAGGCTCGAGCTAATTTGCCCGTATATTACAGAGGATACTTTGTAATCTGGCCTCGTAATCATCGCTACACTTTAAAACCCATTACAATGACGCGCGTTTACGAAGACGTTCATTTCCCGGCAATTTCAGCATCGGCGGACTGAGCGCGCGAAGTACGTCTCTCTCGTACATCGGACACCGGCTCTCGAGCGATCCAAAGCAGCGACTCGACTTTACGAGCGCAAAAATGCATCGGGTGCATCGAATCGAATGATTGCGAAAGTGGCAACCGACGACTTGTTTCCATAAGGCCCCGCGAGCCCGGAGCTCCTTCTTAATCGTCGCGCCGTAAAAAAAAAAGCCGGAGAAGAGGTAAAAAGGAATTATAAAGCGTGAAATCGAAAAGTCTCGGGAGGGAGACTTTTGCTGCTCGCCGGCGATTTCGTCGCCGAGATAAGACGGAAATTATGATAGGCGGCGGAGTGTGATTCGAGCGGAGTGTGAATTACGTAAGCGGGCAGAGGTTACGTTTCCAGGACCGTGGAGGCGCAGGTGCCGGGGCGGCGTCGGAAAAGCGAAAGGGGAAAAATATCGGCGCCGATGATCGGCGCAAGGTGCCAGGAAGCGGATTCAGAAAAGTATCGAAGGAGTCGAGGCGCGGATCGAGTGAGTGATGGGCCCCGGCGATACAAGAGGGGCGGCCTAGACGCCGTAGATCAGTGTCGCGCTGCATCTGCACGCGTGGGCATGAAGGGGCGCGCGATCGCGCGTCTATCAGCCGGTGGATCTCGGGTGGATCTCGGGCGGATCTCGGGGGGCGGTAGCCGACGGCTGGCGATGCGATCGGCGGGGGCGCCTCTTAATATCGACGGGCGCTGCATCTGGAATGCGGCTGGCTCCTCATTAGCCTAAACGGTACAAAGGGCCGAGGGCCGCGGCAAATTATCGGCCCTGCATTCATCATCTGCGGATGATTTACGGGCAGGAAGCCGACGGACAATGCGAGGCTGGGGGAGAGGGATCCGCGCCCTTTGTGCGAGGACGCGCATCCCATCGCGGTCCTGCGTGGCGAGTCACGCACGCGACGTCGCGACGGCGAACGGAAGTTCGCTTTTCCGAGAGGCGCCTCGCGCTCATTTCCCGCTAATCACAATTATTACGCGTCGTTATATCGGCAGCCTACTTGTACGCGTCGATAAATGAGTCCGCTTTTTTTGGCCGGGCTTTCTTTGGTTTCCGATGAAACGACCGGAAAATCACTCCAATTAGGACTCGACTATCCTCTCCATTTGGTGTAATTTCTCGGGGAGGATTTTTACGACGAGCGGAGATTGCCGATGTACGTGCACACCTTTGCTTCGGCCTTCCCACGACGAACGCGATGCCTGTATTTTAGGTTCCGTGGCGAAAAGCCCATTCGAACAAGAGTAGATCGTTTATCTAGAATTTTGTACGATCGATCGTCTGGTGCGCGAATTTCATCTCTGAATCCTATCAACTTGATCGCTTATCTTTCAGAAATTCAATCGGAGATTTGAAACGTTTTACTTTTGTAACGAACGTTGTGCTTTTGTTTCTGCGACTCGTTTAAGGACGTAATTTACGTTCAACGGACGTGAAACTGTACGGTGAAAGGTTGTGTTAAAAAGTATTTGACGAAGGACCGAATCGAGGAATATTACGATAAACTGTTTTAAAAGATAATTTCTTAAAAATGTAAAAATAGCGATGTTAGAGGTAATGGCTTTTTCTCGGTTGTCCATCTATTGTTTCACTTTAAAATGCCAAACTTGTCGAGTAGATGAATTTTCATTAGCTTGCAAAACAAAAAATCAATTCATCGAGATTTTAACTCTCGCAAAACTTCTCCCAATAGTTCCAGTGTTTTCTATCATTTTAAATAAAAAACTATACCAACAACAACAACAACAACAACAACAACAACAACAACAACAACAACAACAACAACAACAACAACAACAATAACAATATCGATACTGATCTAAAATTACGAGAAGTAAAATTTTAATTACTTCCTGCAATATAATCTTGTTTAATTTATAATACCGTTTTACCACTTTTCATAATGACATCGTTTGAAACCTTACTACCTTACAAAATCAAAAGCAGTATAAATATATTATTAAATTTAAAATTGTTTAATAAGTAACGTGCAGGGTGACATGCGGCCAAGGACAAAAAACGCTGTTGCAAAAATATCGTATTTCAATCTATGTGTTTTCGAGTTCGTACTTAGCTTGTTTAATAATTAACGTTTTCACGGATGAAAATATATGCGCAGCAAAGCATATATTAGTTTCTCGTATATCGAAACAATGATTTCGTAAGCTCAACTATTCAATGGAGTAAACTAAATAAACGATCGTAAAATCGAATGAGAAAATTTAATATCTTTTCAGTTATTATTACACTCAATAGGATAAAATGTAGATAAAATGTTATTCAGAAGTTAATGACTCCCAGTAATCATAAAAACAATTTTGTACCACTTTCGGAATTAATGTTTTTAATTTTATAATACTAATTCCGCAAAATCTGTATTATACCATCGTCGACAGTAATGTTCTTGAGCACTTGCCCGATTGCAGTTGGTTGCCAAAAACGTATAAAAAAAAGTATTTCCTAGTCATTGTATAACTTGTTGTTTTTCAGAATTTTTCTCAATTTTTCTCAATTTTTCTCAATTTTTCTCAATTTTTCTATATTTTTCTATATTTTTCAAGCGCTCATTTCCTAAATAACTAATTCTGGCAAATGCACCTTCTTTAATTTGTAAATAAAATAGATTTTGTTAATTCGCACATTGACATTTTTCTAGAGTATTCCATTATGAGCATATAAATTCTTTCTAAAAACAATAAGGAATGAATTCTGAATTGAAATTCTCCGAGGGATATTTTTATATAAGAAAAGAAATGTAATTACGCTAATAATGTTAATACGTATGCTGATAATCGTACTATTACAATGTACCGAATGTTATATGGTGCACTGGGAGTGATTAGAAAAGTTTATTACGCAGATCTTGCATTCAAAAGATCAAATGAAATTTAATAATAAATTATGTACTTATTTATACTTATTTACAGTCAATTGATTAGTTTACTCAATAAATTAATAATTAATAAGTAATTTATCTTATATTTATCATTTTTTTTTGTGGTGAATTCGTTCTTACCAATATAAGTGTACCATTTATATTCAAAAATTCCATCGATTTTTGATAAAATTCTTAAACAAACATATCCACAGCGATTGCTCATCTAAGCAAATGCTATAATAAATATTTGTGTAAATATAAATGTCTTGATTGATCAGTTGAAATTCCTTTATTTAATAAACGCTAAATCGAAGCTCGCCTAGAAGATAATAAAAGTCAATTCACGTAGGTATAAGCAATCGAAGGCCGATATCAAGACATCAAATAATAATTCATGGGCATTTTTCACTAATTATATTAAGAAGAAATATTGTCTGGGTCATATATGTAGAGCGTCGTCGGAGACTCTGTGTATAAAATTACAAAACATAGATAAATCATCCTTACTACGATCTATTGTCCAGTGTATTATTGTGTATTATAAGCCGTAATATTTAGCAGCTTTCTCTCACGTACGAGGGAAGTCGGACATTCTTCTTTTATACGCTTGGTAAGTCTTTCTGTTCCAAGTACTTTCAATTTATATTTGAATACTACTACTGATACATTCCGATAAAGTCTAATTTACGTGCGATACAATTTAAATCGATACAAGTTCATTTCTCTCGAATACTTCATTATAATAATGTGCAATAATTGTTGAAAATAATTGCGTTTTTTTTTCTTTTTTCTTTTTTCTTTTTTTTTCTTTTTTCTTTTTTTTTTCTTTTTTCTTTTTTTAAAGTAATAGATGTGCATGCAGCACGTAGCATAAAAGTAAGTTTTTCAAAGTTTTAGTTGCGAAAGTATTAGCCAAGTAAGATAATTCCGATTAATTTGTTCAAGATATGCGAAATGTGAAAAAGTGAATATCAAGACGAGTAAAAGCTGGCACTGGCTCATTAAAACGCGCCTCTTCTGTCCAGTTCGCAAGGGAAACGCCTGCGTTATTATTCAAGATGTCCTGTCGTAAATTCACATATGGTTCGTTGGTAAAAATACACTAGAAGACTCTTACATCTCTATTGTGCTGTTTATATCACGAGATGCACGTACAACTCGTACAGTGGCGTGCCATATGTACCTTTCAATGCTCGAGCGCTGAATTAAAAGAGCAAAACTGCTTTTATCTTACCGATGTTGTCACCGATATTTAGTAATAAAAAATCCATACATCGCGCAAATGCGACTTAGCAAGGTATTCGCTAGAAATGGTTAAACGTTACTTCCTCTCGAAATATAATAAAAACGATAATTCCATCTGGACGTCGATCCAGATAAACTTTTAAACCTTTGAACGCTCCCTTTTCCTTTGCCATTTGGCGGATATACAAGCGGAAGAGTCGAGATTGCAATTACCGAAGACCGCTTGATAATTAGCGCAACCACCTCGCGTCGGTTTCTCACAAACAGAGGGAATTAATCGAGCAAAATCAGGCTGAGTTGAAAAAATTGGCCTCGCGGAGTCAAAGCGTATTCAGCGTTTCTCAAAAGCTGCCAGTGGATAAAAGTAAGTAGCAACGGTCGCGAGCAATAATACTGGCGCGTCATTTCAAATGTTTCAAATAAAAGTGAGCGGCACTTGGGGCTCGAGATGCTTCGTCGCTAAATATTACCACTGAACATGTGCATAGGTCATTAGGCGACTCTAGCATCGATTAAATTTCAAGTTAAAGTCTCGATAAAAAGTTAGGGGCAGGGAAGGCTCGGTAGGGAAGAGAGTGAGGTAGGGTAAAGACTCGCGGCGTGCGAAATCGCGATATTGTTCTCATTCGAGAGTGCGCAAGGCGAGCAAAAAATCGCGCGCACTTGCCAAGAGCGAGCGAGAGAGAAGAAGTAATTGGCACGGTTAATTAAAGCCGCTGGTCGTTGGATTTTGCGCCTCGTACAGATGCCATGTACACGTGCCATCTGGTGCCTTCCAAGACTGACAAGCTGCGCCTGTAAACTCTGCAGCCGTCTGTGCTCGATAGCGCCGATCTTCCTCATTATCCTCGCGCTAATTATTCCGCTCGGGAAATCACTGCTGCGATCCCGCGCACTGGTGATCGATCGCCCTTCGCTGTCGTACAATACCGCACAACGACTGCCTACCGAATAATAATAAGCGGACAATCCGGAATTAAAACAGATCAAGTGCACGTCGGTGCATGCCGATAAAGCTGGACGAATAATTGACTCGTTGTGCCTCGTACTTGTGCTTCGTTGTGCAAACGAAGTTGCAAACGTTGTGCTACAATTATTCGTGCAAAATATTTTTCTAAATTGTCGATGACGACGACGACGACGACGACGACGACGACGACGACGACGACGACGACGACGACGACGACGACGACAACGACGACGACGATGAATGATTACTCGAACTTGATATCGGCAACCGACATCCTACCTCTCAAACATTCTCCCACAGCTAATATTATATAATTTATTCTCGAATATTCGTTATAACGAATGTCTCGGAATCGCGAGTGTTAATCGTATGAATACTTTAAACTACAATTTAAATAAAACTTAAACATTCGCTCGATTGTGTTTCGAATTAAATCGTAGACAACTTGAATTTTATTGCCACAATTGTAAATTTATGTATTGAAATTCTTTCGACGCGTACACTCTTTTGATAAAATCAGTTATTGGACTGTTGGTCGGTAAACGGACTTTCATAGGTTATCCTCGAGAAACTAGTCCTTAATCAGGACATTATAGCCCATGTCTAATAAAAGCAATATGCACGCATTCGCATGTACATACAACTATTAAATAATGGATTAGGGTCAACGGTGAGTCGTTTATTAGTCTCGTTTCGATTAAATTCCGATTAAGGGAAAGGTATGCAGATACAAGAACTATTCATCGAAGAAAACGTGTACTAATAAAAAACTGAAAATACCAATGATATAATGTCGATGGTATTTGTATATTATATTTGTTATAAATCTCAATAGTAATACATTTTATTTTATTCGAGAATTGCAAGCTAATCAATTATTTTTTCTCCAAATGAGATAAAAATAAAAATAATATCTCTCTCTTTATGTGTAAGTAATAATGTGTCGTCGTTATATTTACAAACTTATCTCTGTACTCCTATCCAAGAGATAATATTTTACTTAAGTTCCCAGGGTAACAATTGTGATTCTATAATGTAGCCCAAAATATTAATATTTGTAATACGTTATATTATGTCTTTTTTACATTTTATTGCCCTAACGATCGAGTTTGCGTATTATCTTAATTCTTGAAAGAGCTGATTCGATTGATTATAAGTTTCATTGAATTGTACGCATTCGGTAAAAATTGGAGCTTTTCGTCGATGGAAGATGAAAGTCGTTGATATCTTGCGTATACTACGTGCTGCGTTATACAAAGCTATAGAAGCAACTAATAATGAAGTCCTCGATGAATGTTAATCCAAATTAGAGGAAATGTTTTCTGCTTAATCTCGTTGATGAATTATGTATTTTGTATATTTTATTTTAAAGCTCAACGCAGAAATCGATTGAAAGATCAAAAAAATCATCCGTTGACGTAACGTAACATTTTTCAAATATACACTTATTTCTATGTGGGTATTTTTAATGTTTAGTCAGTTTTCTAATTCTGCTAATTTTTAAACATACATTTCAAGCATTCATTTCATATTACTATCGCAACTTGCATATACCGCGCACATAACAAGAAGCTAAGTAGTTGATGGACGAAAATTCGACTCCGAAGCTGACGTCAGTGCCCAGAAAGAAGCAAAAGCGATAATGTTACGTTGTCTATTAAAGAGTCGTAAGTTACGTTATTTTGTTATGGGATTGATTGTTAATTATTATGATAATCTTTCTCACCATCTTCAGAGATCTTTTAAGATTTCAAAAACTAATAAGCATTAAATTGATGTCAAATATATTATCAAAGAATGTCAAAGAGCTTGTATAACCTAAAAGCATAATTACCTATTCTATTTTCTAATATATTTTCATTTATAAAAATCTATTTTCATTTATATTTATATTTATTTTTTCTAATTATCGCAAAAAGTTACTTAAATAGTTTTTCTACAACCAACGTGTAAGAATATTGTATGAAATACATTTAATGTATTAAAGTAAATGTTATATAAATTGGTATATGATGGTAAAAAAAAATATTGTAACATTAATGATCTCGCTAAAATGAATTTATTATTTTCACAGATAATTTTCGACAAGGTTTAAATTTAGTATCTCATAATAATGTAACCATCAGAGATAGTCATAATCCATTCTTGGTTCTTGCCAAGTCAATGGCAATAGCGGTGACTGGTAAGAGCGATGAAATAGAAATACCAAAAGAAAAAAGAAAAGGTATTCCTTACAGTCCATTCAAGCCTAATAATACGGCAGAATTCGTCTTAGCTAAAATTGATGATGTGTTAAATTGGGCGAGACTATATTCTTTATGGCCACTCACATTTGGATTGGCATGTTGCGCTGTGGAAATGATGCATATTGCAGCCCCACGATATGACATGGATCGATTCGGTGTAGTTTTTCGTGCTTCCCCAAGGCAAGCCGATGTCCTTATTGTAGCTGGTACAGTGACAAATAAAATGGCATCGGCCTTAAGGAAATCTTATGAATACATGGGAGACCCAAAATGGGTAATTTCAATGGGCAGTTGTGCAAACGGTGGAGGCTATTATCACTATAGTTACTCCGTTGTAAGAGGATGCGATAGGATTATACCTGTGGATATTTATGTACCTGGTACGATATGAAATTTTTATTTGTTATATATTTTAAGTATTTTATATAAAATTTTCCAAAATACAAATACATAGTATGTAAGATAAATACTTTGAGTGGTAGCTTACAGTCGACGTTATTTAATTTTTATTTAATAGGCTGTCCACCCACGGCAGAAGCACTTCTTTATGGAATTTTACAACTTCAGAGGAAAATCAAACGTATGGAAACCACACAAAATTGGTATAGAAAATAATCACATCTGTTTATCTAATAAAAGTAGTCAAATGTTAAATACAATTGATTATAAAATATGTTTTTTATTATAAAATTATTTATTATTATTACTATTGTATATTATTAATGTAAACCGATTTAATCAAATTTACAAATCTCTTTATATTTATATTCAAGCAGATTGTATTGTTTACATAATGGATACAGAACTTGTAAGTGGTAAACTTTAAAATAATAAATAGTAGCGATTAAAAAAATAAACCTTAAAGATATATTATTTTCATCTATAATCTGTCTAAATTTATTACAGTATTTTTTTTCAGATAAAATCTATCTGAATTTCACTGTCGTAAACTATTTATATGTACATTTATACTACTTTGAAATTAAACTACAATTTTTAAATATATATAGAAAATGATGACATTGTTTATTAATATTTTACAGTCTGAGGCTTAATTTTAAAAAATGTAATACGGTCAAACAATTAAATTCCCAAATGTATAATTTTTATTTTAAAAAATGTAATTACATTACTAATGATAACTACAAAATTTGCGGATTTATTAAAGAATTCGTACCAAGGAGATCCTTGATAAGATCTATTTGAAATTTTATAAATCTAAATAAGATTAAACTAAAAAATCTAAACTAATTCCATCGTTACCTTTATATGGTTGAAAGTTGTATCAAAACGAATTATTCTTTTTATCTAGATATTCATGCAAAATATATACAGACTTATTCAAGATATAATCCTCTTTTACTATTTTACGTACTTTCATTTTATAATTCTTTTTCTAAGGAACACCTGTTTCATGGCTACAACTACCAATGAATTCATGAAAATTCTGATGGTGAATTTTAATGAATTAAAATTAAAATTAAAAATTAAATTAAATTAATAATAAATGTTAAATGCAATATTTTAATTAAATTTAATTTGTTAAATTAAACATTTAACCAATGAGTTTGAATAAGCTTCCTTGAAACCAAATTCAACTGATTCTTTTATTTTGATTGTAATTAAGTTTTTAGGAAAAAACATATTTTATTTATCTTCAAAATAAAAGTTTTCCATTGTAAATATTTAAATAATTAGCATCTATTTCATGGGGGGCGGGGGGAGGGGGTTATATTGATAAGTATATCAAAATATAATTAAATTTCATTTACCAATTTAATTGTTCTATAATTAAAATATTTCAAAAATAATATCAAACTTCAATGCATTTAACTCTAAAAAAAGTTGATTTGTATAAAAATTGAAAGGTCTAATTTTAGCATAATTCTGACTCAGCATTAAAAATCTGATCTCTCCAACTTTAATGCTTTCAATTATTAATTGTAGTTTCAATATTGCAATAATCTCATGACTTACATGATTCTGAACTTAAAATCCTTTAGCTCATAACAAGGCTAATGATCAGTTTTTTACAATCTGCAATTTTAATACTCGTTAATCTTTTTAATGCTAATTATGTTCTGTATTACCTTACATTACGTTCAGTCTAATAAAAAAAAAATGACAGTTCTATATTTTTTGGTTTGAAATACTGTTCTTATTGATAATTAAATTTGGTATCTTTTTCAACGTACTATTAATTAAGGCGCTTGGCTTTTTATGAATACAGTTAATTTAACTTTGAAATCCATCTGTTACAAGAGGTGCATTTCAAGTTCAATTTGAATAATTCAAATATATTTTTATATAGAATATATACCAAATTTTTAAATTATATATACGCATATGTTAAAAAATCTTAAAAATCACTGAAAAGACTATGAATAATAAATCGAATGGAATTTGGATGAAGCTGCAAGGGATTACTTTTCTATCAAATTTATTTTATATTATTTTTAAAGATATTAATTAAAAAATAAAAAAAAAAACATCACTGAGATCTGCACCAAATTTTAATCCAACTATTTACAGTTTACGATAGAGCAATCATATATACTACATTAAACCTTTAATTAAAGTGATATAATAAAAAGTATTGCTAAAACCGATTATTCTTAAGAAGAAGGTCTTAAAAAAATAATTAAAATTGGTCACATTTTTCCTACTTCCCTTTAGTCTGTTGCAACTTTAAACATTTTAATATCTTGGTATCTTTTTTGTAATAAAAAGTTTTATAAAATTTTGAAATATTGCTGTGCTGCTTTTTAGAAAGATAAATTATCTATTATTTCATTATGCTAACGTATGAACGTAGTATATACACACGTACATATTGTTCGTAGCAGTCGCATTTATTCATTTGATATTTTTTAATAACTTTGTATGCAGAAAACAATGTTCGATTTTGCTTTTTCAAAATTGCTCTATACATAAGAAACACTTTTTCTATAGAGTGACAAATTCAAACAGTCTTAAGTGCATACATAAAAATTTTTAACAATAGCATTTATTTAAAAAAAGAAAAATTATAATTATAATAATGATGATAATGATAATGATAATTTAATATTATTATTTCCTATGAAGCTTATGTAAATATTATAGGAATACAAAGCATAATTTACAAAATGAAATTACTAATTTTAGTAATAGATGCATATACATTTTACACAGCTAGCTACACGCTCATACAAAAATTACTTAAATCTACTATTTTTAAACACTCGGCTTTTCTTTGTATACAATGTGATATACAAAATGATTTTTGTACAAGTTTGAACAAACATACTTCTCTTGAATTTTATCACACTTATATTATTGTTTACTTCATAACTGACTTAATTTAAATTTGTACGTACGCTTGGAGTGCAAATTTCTAGTGATATTTTAATTCTAGAACCTTGATATCTACATACCATTATACGGAATTATTTTTGTAAATTTTTCGAATATTCCAAAATTACCTTATAATTTTATTATTGTATTTCCCAAGCCAATCAATTAATTCCTTTAATAAGCATTATAAATATTTGGTCCTAGACTGAAGAAATTTAAAGCACGTAAACATAAAACTTTTTATATAATTATTCATTATTTACAATAATGCATCAGTTCTGAACTTTCAAGACTCTCAGATTTTGTCCTTATAGGTATAATTTAAAAATGTGCAACATGAGAAATACATACAATATAGTTAACAAACGTATCAACTTTTTGTATATTTCATTATTTACAATGTTGCTGTCTTTTAACTTTAAAAATCTTTTATATTAGAGTTATCGAATAATTTTCAAAATACAATTGACCAATGTTTATAGAATTATATTATATAGTTGGTACCCCACAAGAGGAAAATCAATATTAAAAATAATCCATGAGACCAAAAAATTATATTATAATAAATATCGGATAATTTTACAATAATTTTAATAATATTCCTTATCATATAAGAAAAAAGTATTGCATAATAAATTTAGGTAAAAAGAATATAATTGTCTGCTTTTTCCTATAGCAATTTAAAAATGTAATACATAAATAAGTTAAAATCTGTGCTATAAGTTATTTCGTTGTATGTTTTTATGCTTTTTCTATAAATAAAATACCTGATCGTGAGAAATGCTTACCCTTAATAAATTTTTAAGTTAAAAGTTTGAGGCCATTTTTATTGTTATTACTTGTACTACATTTTATCAAATTATTAATCATTTATAATAACTAAATTTATCATGCAAATATTCTTCCTACATTTTATTTTGTATGTATATACATATATATAGGTGTGTGTGTGTGTGTGTGTGCGCGCGCGCGCGCGTGGTTCAAAAAATTATTCGAATTTCACTGAGTTCAGACATTTTCAATTTTCAAGGAAAATCGATTAATATTTTAAACATAAATATAACATGAGTGAAAGTCATTCAACAAAATAATATATATAGTTTATCAACATATATTCACGCTTTTACGCGCTCTAATGAAGCCTTTGAAATATATAATTTATTTTATACTAAGAAGAAAAAAGAAAAAAAAATTTCTTTTTTATCTTCTTGTAGTAACCTGTTCTAAATTCTTCCTAATTATGTTCAAGATAAAAATTATATTTAAAAAATTTAAGGATACCGTTTATCAAAAAATTTACTTATTAATCTAACAAGTGATTCAAGAATAATGTTATATATATACAATTATAACAAGCTACATCTTGATACTTTTATTTACAAATAATTTTTTCAAAAAACAGCATCCTTTGTAAATTTACAAAATAATGAATCTCTATCTGTACACTATAAGATTGCCTGCGATGTAGAAGCAGGTGAACTATTTGGTAATATGGGTACTGGGCCTTCAGTCCATTGAATTAAAGAATGTTCACTCATTTGAGTACTTTGAAAGTGATCTTTGAGTAACGTTTGAGAAAATGTACAATGCATTTGATATGCTTCACTTTCACGATTGTGGTCGCCACAAATTCTATTCAAATCTAAACGTAAACATTTTATTATGATTTATTTTATTTATTTATTTATTTATTTTTTTGTAAAATGCTAAAATTAATTAAATAGTTTTACCTTTTAAAATTGCTGTTGCCCATAACTGTACATGAACATCGGGTATTTTGGAAGCCAATTGCATAGCAGGGGTTACCATATTCATGGACTCTCTATGATTTCCTAATGATAAAAATATATGACCAAGAAGTACGAGACTACAGGACGTTAATCGATTCAAATCTTCCGAATTTGCCATTTTTAATGTCTCTCGAAGATACCTCCTATTAAATGGACAAATTGTACACATATGTTGTTTAAAATTTTTTACTATTGTTATTATATATATATATATATAATAGTTATTATAGTTATTAGAACGTAAAAAAAATTAAATTATTACTTGGCTTCATTGTATCGAGCTCCAAAAAATGCTTGAAGACCCTGTACATAATATGCTGCCGCCCTTAAGGAATGCGAAAGAGATGGTAATGATTCTGGATTTATCCTTTCCAAAAGTGTTCCTAATTCAGCATCTCTTCTCGTCCTAAGATAAACTATTGCTAAATTTAAATTCGCAAATGTTACCAATTCCTTTTCTTGTGATTTCTGAAAAGTGCGATGTAAAAAACGACAATTTATAAAGCTTGTGATAATATGAAAATTCAGTGAAATTAGTAGTATCGACGAGAAAGTAACCAACATTTAATGCTGAAATTAATTGAGCTTCTGCCGCTTCCATACAATTCATGGACATTGCATATAAACCAAGTAATGTATGGAGTTGTGCTCTATGACTTTGTAATAGTTTGGGTTGATGCCTGCACAACTGACAAGCTTGGGAGATTTCGGAGAGAGCTGCACTTTTATTACCCATAACAAGTCGACACATGACTATATGTTCCAATAACATCAATTGAAAAACAGAGAGAATTGGTTTATTGTCGACAACTAAAAAACAAAGTATGAAATTATAACTATATTTTCAAAGGGATCTGAGGTCTTAGATATCAAATCTTATTAAATAATAAATCTATTTTATAAAATATTATAAAAGAACATACGTTTCAAATTCTCTATTTGGGCAAGTGCCTTGTCCGTATATTTTTGTGCCTTATCCATATAACCTGACTGCATAGAATGCATAACAGTCACTAGGTAAACAAGAACGAACAAATGCTCTTTGGGCATCCATATGAACATATCACCTATGTGAGGACCAGTGACAATTTCATCGGAAGGCCACGATGGAGCCATTATTGCCTGTATACTTTGTTGCAACTGCTTTAAACACGGTTTTACACTTTTCACCTGTGAAACATACAATATCGAAGCACAAATGAAATGCATTATTCTTTATTATAAACTTCATTATAAAAAGTTTCAATTATTTATTATAAACCACGTAAATAATAATAATAATAATAATAATAATAATAATAATAATAATAATAATAATAATAATAATAATAATAATAATAGCGTAAAAAAGGCAAATATTTACTTGTCCAGACATCAAGTAATGACAGACTTGAAGCACCAAAAAGTATACTTTTAAGTACTCCTTTTGATGCAGGTTGCCTTGCCAGTTTTCCACTTGATGCCCCGTTGAACTAAGTAAAGGTGAAACTTCGGCAAACTTTTTGTCAATTAGCAAGAGCATGCACCGACTGAGAAGAAATAAGACCCTTGTGTAGTTTGCGTTGCTTATTTGAGAATAGTCTGCGCCAACTGCGAGTAGTCCTCCCGCAGCATTCAGGTCTTTTTCCGACGCATGTATTTGCTGTAATTCAACGAGACATTTGTATTCGGTGGGAGATAATAAACTAACGATATACCTTTCGCCGATAAACAAATGAACATTCGTAACGCAGGGATTAAGACTTACGGCGAGCTGAAATATGAGCCTACAGTGCCAGTAAACGTTGTGCTGAGAGAGTTCGATGGCCTTACGCAAGATGGATTGACTCAAACTAGACTGCTGCTGCTGTTCGTAAAGCTCTGCTAGAACACTGGCTGCCTCAAACTTAACATCATCGAACGTATTTATCGTTTGACTCAGCTGCCACTGCAAGAATTGCAAAAGATTCGCTTTGTTTTCTATGGGTACCACTGTAGGTCCATATGAGGTTAAGTGCGCATTGTATACTTACCGCGCGCTCGAGATGCGTTCGGGCTAGATCTATATTTTTTGTGTGCGTGAGGAGGATATTGCCCAGTTGAAGGTGGGTGCGGGCCTCGACCCGAGGTGGTGGCTTGAAGTTGAAAACCGCCTGCAGACACTGTATGCAGGACTTGATGCTGGGCGGACTCGAAGTGCGAAAGTTCTCGGCTAGGCCCAATAACGACAGATACCAAGCATCCTGGGATGACGCCATTTTTACATTTCTCGCCAGGAGCTAGAACGCGCCTCGCCAAGCCGATCGCACTTTCGAGCTCCCTTCAGCCAAGCCACACACCTTCTTGATTTACGAATTCAGTGTAATCACCAGCCGAGAGACGCTGATCCAACAACCGATCGAGGCGGAATATGGAACGGAGCTTGAAGAACCCCTTCGCATATACACAAGCAGCTCGAAATGCGAAGACACTGCGAGAGACACATTAATCGTTAACTCTTAGGTATTATTTTTTTCTTCTAGTCTTGAACATTGGAGGATTAGGCTTGATTGGATCGACGACTTGCACATTTGCAAACTTGCAAAAGTCGTTGATAGCGTGCAAACTATAGGAGCGCTGCTGCAGTGCTGCTGCCTAAACAAAACAGAAAAAACGCCAAAAACTGAGCTAAAGTCAGTGTGCGCGGTTATTACCGACGGTTGGCTGACTGTCGGACGCGACCTGGACTGGTCTATAACGGTCAATCGACAATCACCAGTTCCAACCTCAAAGTTCATATAAACAAAATTGATTCGCAACGAGTGACAAGTTCAAATTGAGGCGCACGTACGAGTTTTCCAATGTACATCAACGCGACCATTTACAATTCCATTAGGAAAATCGGTCGCACGCGAGGAATTACGTCTTGTACGAGTTATGTTCGTTTAGCGTGAGATTATAATCTTATAAATTACCGATTGAAATGCAATTAATATTAATCCGTGCACGCGTGATGGATTTTAAAATCAACGTTATACAACCAATAAAATTCGCTTGATTTCGTGATTGGTTGGTTGCTTAAAATAATAATAACTAAATAACGCTGTCATGGTGAATATTTATTTGTTTTTCAAAATCAAAATCATTTGAATTCGATTTGATAACTCATGTGCTTTTTACTTGTCACAATTTCCATTCGCGTCTGATGACGTTGCACGGCTAATTGAACAATGACAGTCATTTCCATAAGGAGATCACTGATAAAGCTACAACACTTTGGCAAAACATTAAATAACGAATAATGAATTTTCGAATAACTGCTCTTTTCTTTACACTTCCCATTAGAACTGATCACAGATCGAATTGACTCTCCTTAAAATTGCTTACGCGAATTTTAAAAATTGTATTTTGCAATGTGTAAATTTAATAGTGCTTTATGTAAACGATGCTCTGAAACTTCGATCGTTAAATATACTGGTATTATATATTGTATATATCACTCGATAAAAGGCTATAATATTTATTATATTTCCAATGCTGTACCAAGTACATACATTGAGCGCAATCCATTGCTTTAATATTCGTGTTAACAAGAATTTATAAAGCACGTTTTTTTAGAATCGCAAGGTTTTAAAGGTTCTAAGCATTGATCCCGTATAAGGTTTTTAAATGTATTGCGTAATCTACACTACGTGGTAGTCATACCGAATAAAAGGTTTAACGAAAATCGAAACGTACATATTTGCTAAATTATCTTAACGTTTAAGTGCCAGTCCGTCGTAATCTATCCACTAGCTTTAATTTCAAATTAAATTAAGCTCGCAGAATAGCGTCAGTACCTCAAAAGTCTAATGCAAGCGCAAAAGTTTTCTAAGGTATATCAGATGTGTAATAAATTAATAAATAATAAAATTACCACAAAATTTAAAGAGCTCAATGCATCACGCTTATCATTCCGAGTGCTTGTTTAACGCTTTACGTGTAAAAGCGCTCGAACGTCTTACTTCGTCAAGATTTGCTTAGAATTGTAAGATAATTAAATAAATATAAATAATGCGAGAATAAATCTTTTGAGCGTTTCATTTTATCGTTTGTAAGGCCAATGGCATCGTATTTTCTTGTTGCGTTGAATCTACTGTAAATTCTTGGAATATACATTTTAAAACACAATAAGATCTTTTTGTATTTGAAAAAATTATTACTTTTATGATCGTTATTAAATAGTTGCATTGCATAATTATATCAGAACAGAAAAAGCACGTATATATATTAACTGCCAATGATACTATTGACACCAGACTTCTCCGAGTAATCGGAACTGAAAAATCAATCGCAGTTTCACATTAATTGCGATCTTTTGTAATCCAGTACATTAATATTTTATTATTTAACAATGAGTCGATACGTGGATGAACTATGGACAATCTGTTTGAAAGAAAATTATAAAATATAAGGCCAGTTTGACAAAAATTCAGAAAAAATCAAGTTTCCATGTTTTTTAACAGAAATGTTTATTTAGGCAGAATTCGAGTCCTGCAGTAAAAATCAAGTGCACGTCCAGAGATAGTTTATTTACCGACATACACAGCATGAAATGGCTGATATTCGAGAAGTTAATAATAAAATCGAATAGAGTCCGGTAGAGTAACAAACAAAAGCAACAAACAGCAAACAAAAAGTGTAATCAATTAATTTTAAAACTCGATCTAAGCTGTGCAACTATCCCAGCTAAAGTTTTACCCTATTATTAATTTTATAATAGACAATATATTTCAAAATATTTGCATCATTACGTAGATCCTATTTTAACAAATATACGATGCATATGATAATCACAAGAATACCAACATACTAAAATAACCCAAAAGAAACACATTCCTAGAAAGTTAATTTTTAAATTTAAATTTATTTATAAAAATCGCAGAAGCCTTACTTTATACAATGAACATTTTTTAACGCTTTATTTCCGCGAATATACCAAAAACAGCTTAGGATAGAGAAATAACGATAAGCTGTGCCATTGTTTTACGTTCTTTTGATTGTTATTGACACGCGCTTGAAAAAAATTTATAAAAAAAATTACAAAGGCATTGCTAAAGCGTGTAACAATGTTTTTGTAACACCCCTTTGAAAAAGCAAACATTTCAAGCTTTTCTCAACTTTTGAATTTAACGCGCAAAAAGTCGTTCTTAATGAGAAAAAATACAATTTGCATTTTGTTATAAAAATATAAGTGTCTGACCTCCGACATAAAGCAATGAAACGTGACATCTAAGCACCACTAGTCTTTTTTATGATACAATGAATAGAGAAAAGATTTAGTAATATTTTTAAAAGTAAGAAAAAAAGTAGTGTTAATATCGTACCTTTGCGTTCCAGCTTAGAAAAGCACCCGAATAATTATTTTCAACCCTGAGATATTGGAATATTTCATTACGGTAATAATCGATTTAACTTTGTGAAAATTTAAAATTAATCGCGCTGGCATAAGGCAACGGATACGCGGTACCATTACTCAGCAAGCCTCTATTAAATAAATAACAATGCCAATGATATTCTTGTTAAATACAACCACTCTACAATAGAATCAAAGAATGACGGGATAATTGATCAACTTCGATACAGAGGTAATTTACTATGTACATAAATGTATCTTTGAATTAATTATCACTGTTGGTAAAATGCATCGTGGATTGCATAAGTCATGAAAAAAAGTTTCAACAAAGTAGAACGATTTTTAACCAACTGTTAGATGTAAATTACGAACTATTAAGGATTCATCTAAAAGCACGAAAAGCTACTGGCTTAAAAAATCAATTCATTCTTAAATTAATAAAGACTCTTATATTAAAAATCAACAGATTACATTTCATTACATTTTATTGCGTGAGAGTGACAGCAGCAGTGATTGAGAATCTACGGGACGATATAGAATTATTGCGTAACAAATGGTCATTCGAAGCTTACACAGGGTGAAGAATAATGCGACACTCGTTCACCTGAATCTTTCCCGAAATCTCGCTCGATAAAAGTAGGATACGGATAATCTTGCGTCCTGTACCGAGATCTGCTTAAACGCATTAATGCAAAACTTAACAACATTCTCGAATTACAAAAGCAAACAGTACTGAAAAATTACCGGTAACATTTGCTGTCACGCATTATCGAGAATGTGCTAAAAAACGGTAAAAAGTGTATTTTTATTTAAAAAAAAAAAAAGGAAAAACAAAACAAAGACCAAAAACAAAAAAAAAACAAAAACAAAAACAAAAACCAAAAAAAAAACGACGGTCTTAAACTGTAGCAGATGAGGGGATAAGAACTTTGAATATTTCAAAGAAGAATTTCGTTTCAATAGATAGAGTAGATCTCTATATTTTTTCACATTTAATTGTCTGATGAATATCACAGCCATTTATTCAATAAACGTACATTAATGGCACATTATATGTATTTTAATAGATTCATTGAACTAAGGTTCATAAGGTTTTTATACAATGAGAAAATGTAATTGATAAGCGTCACTTGTCGATGTCTATAGTAAAACATTATAGGGGCAAAAATCTAAAAATTAAATTCATACACATAAATATATACTGTTAAATTAAAAACGTCTTTGTTTAATATGTTTTATTATTTTTTTTTTTTTTTTTTTTTTTTTTTTTTTTTTTTTCTTCTTTTCCATTGGTGCTAATAAAGAAGGTGGAGCAGTTACTCGACCGAATAAACGATTTTTCGATTAATTGACAATAAATTAATTTTTAAAACATCCATTAATAGTCAGCTATCGAGGCTCCTTACTTGATATTACTCTAAAAATGTAAAGGTTACGGTAAAAGTATTGACTTTACATATACGTTGGAACACCGTGTATAATTGTAATACTTCTTTGTAAATTTTACAAATTTTTTTTGGTATAAAGATTGAAGTATGTATGTGTATAATTTATGATAGAGCAGAATCTGAGAAATTGTAAAAATATATTATACAATTTGTAGACCTAACTCCTAATAAAAGTGGATGAATTTCCTCGATAAAGTAATTAATTAAGATACGACGAACGACATCCAAACAACCGAAACAGAATTATAGGCGTAATCTTATCGTTAAACTTAGGTCTATCAGATGTGCGTTTACTATTAATTTGAATTCGTATTCGACTTACTTTAATTCATAAGCGTGCTTTCGGATACATTGAAAAAATTTACTTAGCTCGACATTACATGACAGCACGAGCAAATTAAATTTCTTATGCCTTTCGTTGTCGACGCTTTAAGATTCTGACCGATCCTCGACGGTCGTGCACGCCACTTTCGCTTCATTTCCAAGCTCAATGCTTACATTCATTGCATAACAAATGTATTTACACTCCACTCTCAAAACGCTTGCGACGATGACAGTAAGAGTTTATAACGTACAGGTGCTATACCAAGGTTTTAGTATCGTCGAAATGTCTTTGAAGAACCGATTTTCGGTGATCGAATTTGATTTTTTTGATATTAGGACCCACTAACATCTAAAGATGGACTTAAGACTATCCTCGATCATGCCGGTTTATCATGGATCACTTGAATTTAATATCCACAGCACGAGTGGCGTTAATCAAAAAGTTTAGTCGATCGGGAGAATCGCTTTTCAAATGAAACCTAATATTTCCAAGCGTTGAATAAATGCTTCTTACAATTTTCTGTAAAGAACGTAATTTTCTTTATAAGCCATTAAATTAGTCGTTTTAATGTTCTCGACAAACGTGCTAACGGCCGCTTATCGTCACATGTTGCTCACGCAAATTTCCCGTAGAATGCAAATACTAGATGTACGAACGTGTATAAAAAGTGAAGGGGTCTAGTGTGGGTTGACTATACGATGATACCTAATATAATGTCGATGCTAAATTTCTAAAGTTGTTGCTCGATCCTGGATTATTTATAAAAATTGTATTATTAAATTGAACGCATCTCAATGTACAAATTTTTAATATTATCAAATAGATATTATTATTTATAATTATCATATCATATATTTTAAATTATTCCTAGGGCTATACATTTGCAGTATTAAAGCGATACTTTTCGTATTCTCGTCGAAACTCGACTCTTCGACCTTTGACGCCAAGAGCGAAGGCGTTACCGTTAAACTTTAATCCAAAGATTGGATTGCCTTATCGATTGAAAAAGAACCTTGAAACTAACATTAATTCGCAGTTCTTAACTTAGGGGAGTTTACGCAATTTGTACAATTAAATAAACCGATTTAGCTAAATTCAACCGTCGAGCCATGAGAGCTGTCCTTTCATTCGCACAGGCATTAAATCCAAATAAAATAAATAAGCATGCGAACAAGCGAATCGCAAAAAGTCCGATAATTTGAAAAGCTCCCGAAACGGGACTCTACAAGCCTCGTAAGAGCGTCTAGCGCGAAGCACGGCGTTCACGGCAACGCTCCAAATTACACAGGCTTTTGTAATCCGTGTGCGTAATCCTGTGCGTAATCCTGTGCGTAATCCTGTGCGTAATCGATACGCGCGGAGGGGTTCGGGAGGTCCACGATCGTCGGCACGCGAACCGACTTTTCAACGATGTGCCTCACAGCCACGCGAGCATTGGCAACCGCAACAACGACGACGACGACGACGACGGCGACGACGACGACGACGACGACGGCGACGATAAGCGGCACTGGGGGATCGGTTCTCTCCTCCCCACCAGTCGGCCGGCGGCGTCAGAACTGGGGATCGGCGTTGCTCGACTACGCCGGAGTAGGTCCGCGAGCTCCGAGTGAGAGAGAGCGCGCGCCCAACGAGAAATGAGTCGCGGACTGCTGGCCGTGTCCTGGATCTGCCTCGTCCTCGTGCTCGGCACCGAACTCCTTGGAGGATGCTGCGCCGGGAACGACACCGAGGCCAAGCTCGCCAAGCTCGTCAGGATCTTCAGCAAGCCCGGAGCCTTCAGCCAGGTACGACCTTTACCCAGGTTCGTTAAACTGGATAATTAAGGAAGATCGGTCTTGGTGATACGTGCAAGACTGCAATACTGACTCTCGAGGCATCGAACGTCCGAGTGAAACGTATATTTACGGTACGAAACATTAGCGACGTCTGGCACTTTGTCAATTCCTATTCCTCGTCACTATTCCTCGCTACGCTCGGCTTTCGATAATTAACTTTGGAGGATTCGATTATTTCCTGAAAACGTGCTCTACAACGGGATGTGACACTTAGAAGTTGTGCTGTTCGCGCGGTTGACAAATTACGTATCCACCTCAAAATTTTGCCGAATCAAGCAGTTTGTGCAACATTGGAATAGTAGAAGCGCGTTTAAAGTAGAGTTTTCGCAGAATGTTCGACCAAATGTTCTTCCTTGATCCAAAGTCACCAAAGTTCATTGAAAGATAAGCTATGACACTTTGTACGGGACTTTGTTAATTGTCCAGTGCCCCGAGCGCTTGAAAACCAGCGGAAAATCCACAGATAAGCGATCACGCGAGTCTGAGGTACAATTGTGCTCGACTTGAATTGCAGATCGACGCGATTTTCGGGGAAGAGGAGCCAGTGGCGGAACCACCGTCGTGGACGACGTCGAGCTGCCCGAGCGGTGCCGAAGGTCTGGAATGCAGGCGCGCGGAGGCGCGACGCTCCGTTGATTGTCCCCGAGGTAAACGAGTGCGGCATCTCTCTGTCCGCTCAACGACTTCCGTGTTTCCCCATTCAACGGCAGCTGCCCTTGACAGCAGCGTTCACGCAGTGCCGCTCCCGAATCAGGCGCGCGGCGCTTCGAGGTCGCGTCACGCACGAAAATCATCGCATCCGGGGCAGATGTGAATATTCTACCGGTTCCTGCCGTTCCTGCCGTTCCTGCCGTTGTCGTTGTCGTCGTTGTCGTCGTTGTCGTCGTTGTCGTCGTTGTCGTCGTTGTCGTCGTTGTCGTCGTTGTCGCTGTCCTTGCCGTTGCTCTCGCTCTCGCTCTCGCTCTCGCTCTCGCTCTCGCTCTCGCGCAGTTTCTCCTTTTACACGCGTATCGCAAACGACGCTCTTACGCAAGCACGCGCTAATCAATTCGCTCTCGCTTTCGCGATGCCTTCACAAGAGTAAATAAAAGCTTCGATGCAAGAGAAAGTTTAAGGGGAATAAAAGTTATGGAAATTTGTAGAGATTGTCGAGTGCTGATAAATCAATTTATCGTTGCAAATGTATTTTTATTATTTCTGCACGGCCTTTAAGATATCATTGGAATGCAACGAGCTTGTCGATACCATTAGAAAATATCGTGCATTGGAGCACTCGTCGAGCGACTAAATATTCAAATGTAAAATTATTGACTTTGCCGTTTACTTCGCTCAATGTTTCCGATGCTAATCTCGCGTTTCACGCGGAGTCTCCACTTTTCTTCGCCGCTGTATTTTTTCTTTTTTTGATCGAATCTCAATTCGTATTGGTGTACGTGGTTATTGGGCTTGTAATAAACAGACTAGAGTGACTTTATGTATAGAGCGTTTGCAAAGATTAAAAAATCGCGAATAAAAAGAAAGCCAAAAGGACGCGCAATACCGATGTTACGCATTAGGAAACAGGTCCACGTGATAGAAAACGAATTTGCAATTGGAAACGAACTCGATCTCAAAATTCTAACGGGGGATCAAGGATCTTCTCATAAAACGATTATTCATTTGCTACAAATGAAGGTCCTCGTACCGCGGTGTAATCTCGCACAACGCAGACACGCCACGCGACGTTAAACGTTTTGATTAAAAATCTTGTATAACGCACCGGTTTCCACTAGTAGGTCAAACGTTCTCCGAGTAAATTTCATTACAAGTAATTTTACAGGATAATTGGATAACTTTGCATCGAAACTTCCCTTGTGCTTGCAGTAACTGTCAAGACGATTCGTAATTCTGTCGGTATTCGTAATACTGTCGCGAGAAGAGGTCGCGCAGACTCGTAATCAGCATCGCGTTGTAACGACGAACTCTAGCGACGTCTGACTGTTTTAGGTGACTGCTACTGCTACAACTGCTCGAAAGCAGGCCCCGAGCTTTGGGCCTCTTGTTGCCGCGAGAGCCTCAAGTGTTGCTCGCACTTGGCCGCGGCCTGCCGCACCTGCGACCAGCCGCCACTCTACTCTTTCTGCGCGAAACATTTCAAAAAGTGCCTGGGACAGCTCAGCCATAAGAAATCAGCCTGAGTGTCCGGGGGAGAGAAAAGCAAGAGCACGTGCATCGAGGGAGACGAAACTGTCGGTATACTGTACACTGTAAATGTTTTGGTATGCCCCGGCTAAGGTGAAATTTGCGATGAATCCCTGCCCCTCACGCGAGCGATTGCTTTGAAAGTACATGCGTTTCTTCACTGGGCATCGAACATGTGCGGCTAATGACTAACGATAATGACTCGAGGGCACGAGGATCGTGCGTTTAAATTGGTTGTCCGGATAACGTACTGTACGTTAACTTGGGTCCTGTCTTCTCGTTTCTCTTCTTCTTCTTCTTCCTTTCATCTCTCTCTCTCTCTCTCTCTCTCTCTCTCTCTCTCTCTCTCAGTTCGTTCTTCTTCCATGACTTTTGATAAACGGCACAAGTATTGTAAATAACGTACAAATTCGGTTAAATTTGAATTTGAACTCTGCGAAGAGCTTCAACATAAGTACTTAATTTATTACTCTAATACAAAAACATTTACAGTGTTACACATGTTTTCGGCGCATCGTTTTCCTTATAATCTGTATGTACATTGAAATTGGAGGTGCGGTTCTCGCGATGCAAGAAGCTGGAATGACGACTGAAGTTTAAAAAGACGCATTGCATAACTTGTCGGCTTTATCCGCAGGCCGGTGCGCGGCGTACGGGACTTCTAAATATAGCCTTCGCACGGCTAGCTTAAAACAGCTTTCGAACGATTCTCCATTCGATGATTATGCACGCTTGAGAAAGCACATCGACATACGTAAGCTTTGATACCACGCTCCGGCCAATCGTTTCAGGAAGCGTGCTGATTTTCTTTTTAAGTAAAAGGTGTTTTATTGTCGAAAGAAATGCAATTATATATAAAGGAAGGGCAACTTATTATTGTATATTTACAAAGTAACGCTTTGAAATGATCTTTGTATGTTGTTTGACAAACTGCGGTACTCTGGCTAGCGTTTGACTATCGAATTGCTAGAAATGATATGTAGCGACGATTCAAGGGAAATACAAGCGCGATCACGGATTAACAGGATACCGTCAAGGTGAGATTAACTTGCGAGGCCACAATTTTGAACGAATTCGTGTAAAGAATTATGCAACAACCTTAAGCGCTAATAAGATAGATTGAATGTTTTTTGTGGCGTCATAACTAAGTGCACAGGAAATGTTCTCTTTAAAGGAGATCGATCGCTTAGTAAGGTAAAAAAGGAAGCGAAATACACGTTGTTATTCAAATTTTACGATTTTCTTTATATTTATAAGCTTTCCTTCAGAAACGATAAAAAATTCATTTTTAAATCTCCATTTAACTTGGTGCATTCAACATAACTTATTCGCTTTCATAATGGTCTCGGCTATCAAGAATCAAGTTTTACACTTTCGTAATATCCGCGTACAAAATTTCTACAGATTTCTATCGTAAAATACAAATAAGTCAAAAAACTATTTTCAACGAAAACTCAATTAAAAAATATGTTTCTTATAAAATACATGATTATGCGTTTTATACAGGCGAACGGCTATTTACTTTTCCACTTCCTTGGTTACCTTTAGTCTAGTTCATTCATTAGCTTTAGATGCGTTAAGATGAATTTAAAGAAAAAAAAAACTTATCTTATAATGTTGCTCCGAATATTTATAACTTTTCACGCTGCCTTTACTTTACATTCGTAATATTTTTGTTCGGTTTTCCGTGGTTCTCATAAATTTGACTCAATCGTACATTATACATTTTCACCAAACACATTTACTATTCGCATTTTTTCCCGATATACTCGATATTATTGTATAAACAACGATTCTTCTTTAATGTTACGTCATTGTAACGGTATCATTTTTATCCATGATTTTTATCCGCCCTATTTTGTTGCATTTAATTTGACTTTCAATTTCAAGAGCTATTATTTAGCGTGAATAGAGGCAGTTTCTCTAGGTTTAAGTTTCAAGTTTATTAACTTGTAATGTAATAATAATACACATCGTAATTTTTTATAAATGTGTATCGAAAAAATGTAAATGTATATTTGGTTTATAACTTAATGAATCCGGCGTAAGTGGCAAAGGGCCAGGAAGTGCTATCAAACATAGCCAGCCGAGAACACTGTATTTTGCATTGAATTTTTGTTATGAATACATTGTTTGATCTGAATATAAGCACGTGAAAAGTGAGAAATAATAGAATCGGGTAACGTCCAAAAATATTGTGGCTTCACATTTTGCACTATTGACTATTATTACAAACCATAAATATATTACGGAAGTATAAAAAAACTCGTCCTTTATTGTTATCACAAGTACGAAAGTGTCGTTATAATTTGACGTCTGCATTGCCTCATAACAGTAAGTATTTATTTAACACTGCCCTTAACTGGAAGCATTTTATTAACGTTTTGAACTTTTATGATGCTTTAACACTAACTTCGTGTGCATATTACTTAAAAAGAAAAAAGAAAAAAACACGTTATGCGATCGTGCTTTACCCAACAAAAAACAAAAAAAAAAAAAAATATTCATACAAATACACAAACATTGTGTTGATACACCACAAAATAACAGTTAATCCCGTTCGCATAAACAGAATTCCACTATTAATTACAACCATTTTCTATTTAATATTTTTACTTGAAAAATTGTCAGAATTTGGAGTTATACAAGGAGTACAGGTACCATCATTAGATGCTTAAGGTTTGCAACAACAGAAAACCAATATATTCATACGTTCGAATATCTTTAGATGCAGTGCTTCAAGAAACTCAATTATTTACTGAAAATGTTAGTCCGGTTTAAGTGGTTATTATATTGTTGTCTCAACAGATTGACATTAATCGTTCAACCGACCATCATTATGTTACATCAACTATTTCCCTAACATACAAATGTTTTACTGTGGTGTTATTATTATTGAAATATTCAAATACACTCATGATATCACGCATTATGCATTTGCTTTCATTAGCTTCATCTCAAACAACGAAGCTAAACACTTTCTTGACTTTTACTTTGTATTTTTTTACATAAAGTATCGTAGTAAAAAGACAATTTAAATAAAGTTTTTCAACAGCGTGTTTTTCCTTTTTAAATTAAAAATACACTAAATTTTACTTGTCAATATTCAGTGATCTTGTACCCACCATCTGAAAAAGAAGCACACTTTCGTTGGAGCCTATTGACCTCGCGAAAAAATCGCGAGGTCGATATCTGTATCTTTTGAACAGCACATTGGTAGCGATCGATCAAGTAACTCGATCAGTAAGTTCGCTAGTTGCATGGCCTTAGCCACGAGTCAACAATCATCACTGTCGCACAGTGTTGTCGAGAGTCTTGTGCCAGAATTAGTGGACGCCTGGTTACGTCTTCCAATTGTGCGGATGGGCTCGGGGCGGAGCTTGGTTGCCCTGGCCCTGTGACGCCTGCGAGGGGATCATGTCCAGCAGATACTGACGTTGAAGATCCGCCGCCTGGCGTTGCAACTCGGCGAGTCCCTTGCCGCCGGCTGCCTGTGCCATCGCCAACTGATAAGGATATAACAGTGGGCTAAAGGGCGGCATCATGTGCGCTGGAAGAGGCTGATGCGGTGACAAACCCGGCACTGGATTCTTAGCCAATTCTAAAATTCAATAAAGTCATTTTCAAATCAGCTGCTCGAACCGAAGAAACCTGCTTTCTTTTTAGAGATGATTATGTGCACTTTATAATGTACCTATGCAATACTAACGTTTTCTTTTAAAAATGTTCACTAATAACTTTGCAGAGATTTTGATACTTAGAACGACAGCGCCGACGAAATTATGTAATAATTATTTATAAAACGTGAGCCAATTACAATGTCTCATCTAACATAATGCTTATATACTTTATTAAATTCGATTAAACGTAGGGCCAATAAGACAGAAATTTGATATACGATGTACCAGATACCTGTTATACCCACGTTACATCTGTTCATGTACTACTGCATAATAAATAAATACTATAAAATATGATAAAATAAATTACGTAAGTGTAGTGATTTCGAACAAAGTACGTAATGTTCGCTTATTTGAAAATGAGTCATTAGAAAAATATTCGACCTCGAAGTAACTGTTGCTGCAAGGCAGCAGCAGCAGCTGCAGGGTGTGGGAATTTGCCGCTCTCCGCCAACTTAACCAGTGGATGCTCCTGAAGTTTTGGTGCCGGTGGCGTTGGCGCTGGTGGAGGTACTTGAACTTGTGATGGCGGCGCGGGAGGCGTCGCTACTCTCCTCGTTGGGGTAGGCGCCTTGGGTACTGGCTTTGGTGCGGGTGGATCTGGACTAGGGCATGCCGCTTGCGCTAGTCTTTCGTCAATTTCCTTCTCCTGTTTCAAAGCCTTTACAAAAGCAGTCTTCAACCTATAAACAATTTGTGCGTGAAACGTCATCGCAATGAAACGTCATTTTATAACTTCAACTGACCAATTTCTTTACAAGTTTTGATCGTGATAACGTGGAAGATTCGGTATTAGATTGTCGTAAATTAGAATGCAGCAGAATTAGCATGAATAAGAAGTAATTGAATCAGAAATCAATATTTTTTTCAACAATTTTAAGAAGAACAGTTTGGTTATTAAAGTAACCGAATTTCGTATAAATTGGTTGTGTACGTATAATGAACTGATAACTTTGGATTACGGCATGCTCTTTTTTAAAATCCGTATCGTGAAATTCTTACCGATTGGTGTGTTCAGCCTTTAGTGCCTTCTTCACATTGGTTGTCACACAATGCTCGCAAATAACTCTAGGGTCCCGACCTGCTGCTGGTCGCTGAAATGTCGCATGTTGTCCTTGTGGGCCATCTTTCTTATTACTATTCGTTGGCTTCTCCCATTTCCAAACTGGCGTGAAGTCGGTCTTACATTGCGTACACTCGAACGGTTCTGGCGGCGGTGGAATAGCCGGCTCTTTTGTAATGAAGTCAACGACGTGCTCCAATCCTACCAAGTAAATGAATTCTGGATTCGATGGACTGGGCACAAAGTGCATCTCTGGAGGTGGAGGTTTCGGAGGCGGTATCTGTAAAAGCGTCTTTTCTAATTGTTTTCTAAGAGCCTGTTTAGCAGCTGCTTGACGTTGTGCAGGGGTTTGATTGTCTTCCCGAGTCCTTTCCTGTAACGTTTCAAAGTACCTTCGTTAATAATACGATAGGATGCACTGCACGCAATACACAATTCAGCATTTTGGTAAATTATTATCAATACGTCGTACGATCTATCTAGAGCTGAACAAAAATGAGAAAAACAATATTAAACGTCAGTCTTTACGAGGTACAAAAGCAGCTTTCATCTGAGAGTTTGTTTCTAAAAAAATTTGCACTACATAAGATGAAAAATAAGCAAAACTGAACGTAAAAAGAATTTCTGTTAAGCTAAACATGAATCGTCTAATCGAGAGTACCTGCTCAGGGATCACGTGTGCGTTTAGAGGCGCGGCAGGCTTATTTTCTTGGGGCCCAACAAGCTGTTTTTCGTGAACACATAATTTATTATGAATTAATGAATCAAGATTGTACTTTCGACTATTATTACAAAAAATTCCAAACAAGCATTCAAATCAATAAAAACAGAAATTTGTCTGTTTGTCTAAGCACCATCAGATTTTCAGCGTTCGATGTTTAATGTCTTCGTGTGCGTTTATTTTTTTTTTTTTTTTTTTTAAGCGCATTATCTTAAAAAATGAGAAATACAATGATTGGGAAATTTACTTTTGCTTGTACCTGGTGCACCGGACTTGGTGTAGGATCTTTCGTAGACCTCTCGGTTCGATCAGCTGGAGGATGATAACTAGAAACACTCGGAGTACTACTCGTAGATCGTACTCGTGGATGAGGTGGTTGCGGTATCACCATATTCGGTGGCATACCAGTGGTCGAGATTGTATTTCTTCCAGCTGTTGGTGGTAATAACATACCAGGTGGCGGTGCATGAAGACTGCTACTTCTGCTAGGAGCAGGCTGCCCTCTTAACAAAGGTGGAGGTGCCTTTCCAGTTCTGTGACTATAAGGAAAATTAAATAATCCTTCTGACCGAAAAGCATGAATTTACCTTTTATATTTACTGACGAGCCTACCTATGAGTCATTACTGGTTGACAAGTGACCGGTGGTGGTAATTTACTGGGAACTTTTGGCACGGATGCTATATTTTCTTTCAACTGCTGGGATTGCCTTAACTTTTTTAAAAGCACCAATTTCATTTCTTCGGATCTTAGTTCTTCTCTAAGTTTCCTCAAAGTCCTTTCGCGTTCCGCCAATTCATCGGAAGACAATTCTTTAATTGGTAACAGAGGTGGCATCTCAGCTACCAGGAAAGAAAAATGCATTCGGTAGAAACTTATAAAGTAATAAGAATTTTAATTATTCGACGTATTTAATAGGTAATAAATGTCGCTCAATGGGATTCTTTTTATATTTTCAGTACCTTCGTCGCTGTCCGATGCATTTCCATTTAGATAGCCATTTATTCTTGGCTCGTCTGGACTTTCGGCATAACTTCTTTCAGTTCGAGGCCTCAAGTTTCGTCGAGGCCTACGATCATCTCCAGATTTTGGTGCTAAAATTCCTCTAGAAGAATTCTGAATATTTCTAGGCTCAGGCATGTTATTGTCTACGTTTGGACTAGTCGTATAATTTATACCCAAATCTAGCGGAGGGTCTGCATTGTTTAGGGAATTCAGGGGTACAGTCGGAGACTCTCTTCTGTTGCTACTTCTAAAACAAAAGGAAAATATAAGCACAAATTTATCAGTATTTATTAGTAAATTTATTTAGTGCTTTAAATTTTTTCATAAGCCTTCGTTATTAATATTAGCTTTATCAATAGCTCACCCAACGCTTAAATCAACAACTGCATCACCATCCAAGTCCATGGCTTCCATGCTTTTTTAAATCCTACAAAAAGAAAAAAAAAATTCGTGTTTTTCTTTGCAATGCGAATGGTCCCAAGCGGCGATCGCAATTAGCACAGATCTTGCAAGAACGAAGGTGTGCAACTGTTGCACGGTAGATGCTTTTTTATTTTTTGATGCGGAAATGTTTTTACTATCCCAATATCCTTTCGCGGTTAATCCCAAGCATGACGACGGTGAGTCGATCGGCTACACTTGTGCCATTATCGTCTTGCAGCCCATCATCCGTTTATCGAGAAGCTAAGTTACCGCGCGGTTCCATATTACGTTACGTTTACCCAAGTATTTCGGATTACTCGGAGCTTTTTCGACAAAGTACGGCAAAACAAAAGAAACGCTTTAAGTAGGGTGGGGAGGGGTGGGGCGAAATTCGATGGACCAAGAAAAAAATGCTGCCGATAGCGTTGACGAAAAGAAGCAACTCGTTTTTCGAGCATCGAACCTAACCTACAGTATCCAGATGCGTTTTTTGGCATATGTGTGAGTACTAATGTATGCCGCCGTCGGCACGACCTTGTTAGCGCTGGCACTTTTTCCGTACGATTGAGCTCGAAATTGACGAACGAAGACAATTCTGCCGAGCATTAGTCGCGAGCGGCAACTTTCTGACTGGAACTGCCGCTGCTCCTCTCGCCCTCGAGCTCCTCGACGAATCGCACTCTCGTGTTCATCGTTCGCACACGACGCCAAGTTCAGATGCAGCTCCGTTACATACAAAAATTAGGAACCGCTCGTACATCCGAAAGGGTCTACGCAAGTATATACTACTATCTCCCTCTAGCATACGCTCGCGCTCTTCGTCTTTCCCATTCGGCGGCGGCGGCGGCAGTGGCGGCAACGACACAACAAGTCAACGACAATAAATGAGAGGGGAAAGAGAGATAAAGAGAGATAGAGAAAGAGGAGTTGGCAGCTCTCTCGCCGCCCGCGAAGATTATATACGGAAAGCGGAACTGAGACAAGCAGAAAGCGAGCGAGCGAGCGAGCGAGAGAGAGAGAGAGAGAGTGAGAGTGACACGAAAGCGAAATAGGAGAAGGGAAGAGCGGATTGGGCAGCGACTGGCAGTCAGATGACGAGGGGGAGGGAGAAGAAAATAGTGGCTTTTCCAATTTTACGATCACGGAAAAGGAACAGGCTGGAAGGGGAGGTGTGCGGCGGTGGAGGGCATCGATAACTACGTACTGACCACTGCATGTAGCTGTGAAAAGCGGAATGCGGAAAGCGGAAGGCGCAGGCCGACCACTCGGACCAACGTTTGTAATTTTCCATATACGTGTCCCCGCTGCGTGTCCCTTTAATTACGCGGAAAACCGCACGTCGGTTTTCCGAGCCCGACGACGATCCCGGCGACGATCCTGGCGCGCACGCCACGGCCCCCCAGTATCCGCCGTATGTGTCACGTGAACTCGGGCGAGGACGAAAAACCTTGGAATTTTCCGGGAGGACCGTAGAGGCGACCGCCGTTCCGCGACCTGCTCTCTCTCTCTATGGGAAATCGATTTTTCACCCAACGGAACACTCACGCGTACGTGCACGTAGCCTAGCGCACATACGTGATGCACGCGATAGACGCGAATTCCGTTTCTCGCTGAACTTCTTCGCTGACTGGTGCGACGGAGGGTCAGCGAAGCGTAGCTGACGAAAGATGCAGATTCACCGATAGCGGACCCTCATCGATTATTGCTCATTGCGATTGTCGCTTTTTTCGCCTACGTTTTCTCGCCTTGGTACGTCGCGACCGCTCGCCGAGTGTTTTCGTTCGGTGCTTGCCGAGAGGTCCATCGCCCCGAGGACTCTCAAATGCTGCAACGAAGGAAACGGCACGTCCTTGCGCACGGGCACGTTAATTTTTCCTGCCGCGTACATGGATTCCCATTAGGGTTACGCTGCCCCGAAGCGAGCTCGTCGACATCCTACAGGTTTGGGGCCGTGTCGATTCTAAAACACGGCTCCTCTCGGTTTATTCGTAATGCAACTATTTTTCCAGCGAATCGAACGTTTACAGCGCGTTGGATCCGAGAACTGGAAAAGACCGAGGCTCGTTATAATTCGCAAGATCTGGTAACTCGTTAAGCCAGCGGACACTTTAAACGAGGCTTCGCGTGAAACAACGGAACGCGAAAGAAACGGTGATTTAAAAAAAAAAAAAAAAAAAAAAAAAAAAAAAAAAAAAAAAAAAAAAGCCGAGCCAAACCGAAGCCCCTCGTTGATTCAAATCGACGGCTGTCCATGCATGTAATTAATTATTCACAAGTGCAAGGCAGATATCGGAACTTATTAACGCGCATTCCAATTACAGCAGTTACATTACGAGCAAACGCAGGACGGAGAGAACAATTAGGTTATGGGTAATCAATCTAACGTGTTGTTTCTGCATATTTAAAGGCGCGACATCGCAAGCGTTTTTATCAATTTTATCGCAAAGTTTATCCAGTTAAGGCCCGATTAAAGTCCAATTAGCCCAAGGGCGATTATGCAGCTATTAGCGTTTAATAACGGGAATATGTTCGCGTTAGCGATAAAGGAGGAAAGATAACCACCCAACGGTGTAGGGATTGCGCTTTCGGTACGAAACAACGACAATCAAGGATAAAAGCCCTTGCTAATGGGAGGACGTGACACAATTGTTTCTACCTGTAACGCAAAAATGGAGGAATCTCGGGCATTTCGGGCATTTCGGGCGCCGGACTCGAGCGAGATTTCAAACGCACCGTCCTCGCTACGTACCGCCGTACCGCCTATCGATATATACGTGCGCATATGTACCCACACGTACCCACACGTATACGTACCCCGGGCTATATACGTAGGCGAGTCTCGATGGGTAATTATAACCTCAAAAAGCGTCGGGTGGCGGGCGTGCAGAGAAGCGACGCGCTCGAGGCTCCTCAAGCAGCTGCGCTCGTCCTGAGGCTCGTCGCGGCTGATGCCGGCAGAGCGGCCCTCATCGCCGAGGCTCGAGGCGCCCGTACAGCCGGAGTACGCCTAGCAGGAGCGCATCGTCGCGGCGCGGCGTCCTCGGGCCTTTGCTTTGGTCGCGTCGTGTGCGGTGGCCGGCGTTAACTGCTCTACACACTGCTCGACACCCGGATGCCTTGGCCGCGCACCGTCTTCCTCGTCGCTCGCACAAAACTGCCCGCGAGGCCACCGCCAAGCCACAGCGGATTCTCTTCAAAATGGCGGGCAAATCGCTCTCTCCTTCGGCTCCGCGGCCCTTTTTTTCCTCCACGTACGCGTGGATACACACTTGGCTTTTCCCTTTTCCCTTTCCACTCGTCCCCGCTGGGCTCGCTCCGTCTCTCTCCCTTACCCTCCGTCGCTCCCCCCGGCTCGGTCGAACCACGTCCTTCCTTCCCGGTTGCGTGCGCGATACTGAGCCTCGAGAGACGTGCGCCGAGAGAACCGGGAGAACCGAGAGAACCGAGAGAGGAACGACGTTCGCCCGTGTTCGCCGATGTTCGGCGTTCGGCCACTGGTCGCATCGCCACCGCCGTCGCTGCTCGACTAGGCCACCCTCCCCTGCGGCCCCTTTGCGAAAACCGTCGGACGACACCGTTCGCCTGGTGCGCCTTCGGCCACCGCTTGAGCCCACCGCCCCCGTCGGCGAGGCAACGCGGCTTCCAAAGGACGGGCCTCGGAGGCGCTTCCGCGAGGACGAGTCGCCGCGCTCGATTATCGGCGATGAAGGAGCGTCGGAGCCCTCTCTCCGCCTCGCGCACACGCGCGCACACGCGCACACGCGCACACGCGCACACACCCCGTCCCCCTACCAGCGCGGGTCCACGGCGACAGTTGAGACTCTGCTCTCGGCGGCGACTTTTCGACGTTTGCGCCCCACGGCACGCGAAGCCGCCCGGTATTTTCAGACGTTGAGCCTGACGACGACACACTCGCCGCCTCTCCGTGTCCGAAATTCCGGAGCTAACCGAGGCATCGTTGGTTACGTGCTCGGCTCCTCGGGGCCAATCTGTTTATCAAGTTCTGCGACACAACAACTCTGCCACGTTTCGGATCGACTTTTAACTTTTGATAACTCGACCATCCTCTTTTTACCGAAACATACCTGCCGTGTAATCCTCTCTCGAAAAAGCGTGACTGAATGCAATTCCCCGCTTCTCGAGCTTTCTCCCAATGAGAGTATTAATAATAATAATAATGATGATGATGATGATGATGATGATGATGATGATGATGATGATGATGATGATGATGATGATGATGATGACGACGACGATGATGATGATGATGACGATAATAATACGAGAGAAGGAAGGAGCGCGGATTGATGGGACTGGCGATTCGTCGATGTTGCGGTAATTAATTTTCAATGACGTGATTTTATGAATATCGCAGCGCACGCCGCAACCGAAAGCAAACCTTCGTTGCAGGAGAAGGAGATGTAGGGGGAAACGAGTTGAAACCGTTGATTTTATGCGCAACGATGTGGCGTATTTTGACAATCGAACGCTTATCATCGCTATTCATCACCGACGAATCGCTCCTGCTCAAACATGTTATGCAAATTGTTGTCGGAAAAAAGTAAAAGCTATTCGCATTGGCTCGCGGTACGAGAAAGCCGAATGGAGGAAGAAAAAATAGTTGGAATTGGTAAACATTGATAGACTTACTCCTACGAGTATTTGTTTTAGAACTCGAGCCAACAAAATTATTAGTATTGCAATGATTAGAAAAGAGAAAGAAAGAGATAGAGGTGATTAAATTTATAATACGCGATAAATTCAGTAGGTGTGCGCGCTTAGACGTACCTTTATTCCTCGCACCTTTTACGATCAATCGTCGAGACTTTTGCTATTATTGACGAGTCTTTCGACTAATTCAAACGTTCAAAAAGTCGTCCCCCTCTCTCGTGGATCTGGTGTCGCGTAGAGTAATCTGTAATCTGTACTCAGTATCTAAAATCCAGAGATCGGTGAGGGAAGGTTTAGTTTCATTTTTGATGCTAGAAAACGCTCCTCTTCGTTCAAATGCGTTTCCGGAAGACGCGATAACGTGAAATTTCCCGATAAGAAATTGAATGTGCGTCACGGGAGTCTGAGTAAATTTCTGAGTAAAAACATATCGAGTAAAGTGACAATTACGATGAATCTCGCAATCAGACTTCAAATCCTCTTTTGGTCAATAAGTAATAACTACTCAAATAACTGCATCCTCTTGCTCCTTAAGTGCTAATACGTTAGATAATTTTTTATTATGTTACGCGAGGCGTATCCTCCTTTTCGTTGTAATGTATAAAACGGTAAAGTAATACTTTAATTCCTTACTGATGGCAATTATGCGTTAAGAAGTCGTTCAATTTTCATATTAATAATGAATTATTGTTGTTTAAGTTTACTAAGAACACGTCCAGATTCGGAATGACTATAGTTATTTTAGGGTGCGTACGATCGCAAGTGAAAAAAGAATTATCTCGTTCATTGGTGTTGCGATTTATATCGGTCTTATTTCTAATACTGTAACGTCGTTCGATGTACAAATTTACATACGAGATTTAAATATACTTTTTTTAATTATATATTTCCTTGCAATTTACTGTAACTCTTATATTTCAATCGATATTTTGTTCCGAAATTAAACTTTTTTTAATTATATTTTATTTCTCACAAAACCAATATATATTATAACCTTTTTAATCGTAGTAGCAATTCCTATATACTCTTTTTACTTGGGAAATTATGGTCCTATTTATATTTAATAGATAAACATGCTTTTTAAATTTTACTATTTTTAATACTTATTAAGCGATGATTGTAAAGTAATCATTTTAATAACTTGAAATTCTATTCAAAATCATCTACCATCTAACTCTCTCTCTCTCTCTCTCTCTCTCTCTCTCTCTCTCTCTCTCTCTCTATCATTATTCTGATTATTATTACGATTATGATTCTTATTATTGCATAAAAAGTAACATAAAAGTATACTTTGTTCAGACAATTTTTAAATATTAAAACATAAAAGTATGATTTATAATACGCTTAAACAAACTTATATAAACAATAGCTTTTCGTATATTCCATTAACTTATAGTTCTAGGGTAATAATTATTAAAGTAGAAATAATTATAGCTCTATTTTACACAAATTTTATAATTGAAAGCTACACGTGGGAGCATTTCTTTTCATTTTACCGTTTTACAAATTATGATACTCAATGTAAATGTAAATACTAAAAATAAAAATAAAAAAAAATCGTTAATTGTTAATTTTAAATTACTTTGCCTATCCAAATGATCTCATTTTTCTACAAAACCATAATACAAATCTATGTGTTTTTAGTAATGAATTATATTAGCGCTAAGGTAAATAAATATTACTTAAATGTATAATTATGTACTTTTTTTATTACGCTTGATATCTGTCCTTCAAAGATAATAAAGATTCCTAATTAAATTTTCTTTTGTAATGATTCTTAAATTATCCGAAAGAAAAATTAATGTTTTAAGGTTTTTAATACAATAGCTTCTGATGTATACAAATTATATATATATACTTTTTTAAATTTAGATCAAGTATATTGTAATATTTATAAATTTAATTATTTCTAAAACTAACGCTATACTATATATAAATATACTGTATATGCCTACATATAAGCATAGTAATTAATATGGGTTGTATGGTTTACGTTTATAAAACATCGAAACGTCATCTCTCATCACACCTTTATTCGCTGCACTTCACTTTAGATACATTTTTTTTTGAATATCGAATGTTATATAGGAGAGAAAAAGTTTACTTCTATTACGGTGCATTTAATCATACTTATCACACATTTTTATAACACTTTTTTCAGACACACATATCACGCACACGAAACGTACGAATAGCATACTTTTTGTAATAATTGGATGTGTCCATGTAAGTCTAGCCAAGTCTTATACAGATTCATGAACATTTTGTTCGAGTATCATAAATAATAAATGTACTGAACATTCTAATAATTCCTAAAACTCTTGCATCATAGCAACGTGTCGTTCACTATTTCGAATTTTCTAATTGTATGTCATTATTTTATCTCAAATTCTGAATTCCATTTCAAATTCATCAAGATACACGTATTGCCAAATTTTAACATTTCCCAAAGATTAAAATAAGAATTATTTATACTTAAATGAAATTAAGCTTTGTGTAATAAGAGTTCAATGCAATTTACCAATAATATGCTCTTAAAATGTCCACCAATAGGTTAAGCGTACAAGTTATCATATACATTTAATCTCTACCTATAGTCTATACTACTAACAAAGTCAAGCTTTTCAGATTAGCCTATGGATGCTTTTACATTATTTTATGAAGTTGTATGCGATTGAATATAGTAAACAAACTGCAGTGCTAAATTAGAAAGTCAAAGTAATCGCGTTAACCCACGATTATTTCACAAATTGCGTATTAATTTCATCTTTGACTAAATTGAAATATGAATTAATTATGCTGAAATGGCCATGTCACATAATAAATGTCCTAAATAATAACACAGGGAAACTCGTCGGATATGTTAATAAAACGTTTGCAGTTCAATCTTTGAAAATGCTTAGATGGAAAATAATAAATGTATTCGCTGTTCATAAAGTTCCCACTAGTCAATCACCAGTAAAAATGTACACACAAAAATTATTTAAAAGCAATTATTCAAAAACTTTGTAAGGAAATAATAAATGTTTAAGATTTCGAATCAGCACAAAAGGATTCGCTGATCTTACGTGAAAACTTTTTACTATAAGCAACAATATTTATAACGGAATAACACCTTTTCATTGATTAAAGATAGTACTATTCAACTTTATCAGGTTCACTTTAGACAACACATTTAGATTACACGTGAATTACATTTTTTTTCCTTTAAAAGGCCTCGAAATTTTAGAAAATACATAACAATCTTCTTCGTTGAGTTCTTTAAATTTAAAAAAAAAAAAAAAAAAAACAAAAAAAAGCAACAGAAGTCAATTAGAATTTATTTCTGACAGTGACTGTCGTTCTCCGAGTTATGAAAATCATGTAATTAATAATTCCAAGCGTGTAAACTATGTTTTCTTGAAAAGCCTATTTTATAATGTATTCCGTACTTTGCATGGATTTGCGTTAATTTCCTTTGTTTAAATTATTTAATTTCATAGATGCGCAGTGCCAGATTTTACATTGTAATTTATCGCATCGACGTTCAGTTATCAAGCACGTATAAATTAAAAAATATTTCTACTTATGCAAAACCATTATCCCCCGATTTTGCAAAGTAGAATAAAACGTTATCGTACGACATTTAAAGCAAATACATCCAAGCATCAACAACTTTCAAATGAGAAATCATTTATTTTAATTAGTAAATTAATTCTTTTCTCTCGACATATTTACTTGCATGTATGTTTTTTTTTCTTTTCTTTTCTCAATAAAGTCATGAATTTATATCTGATCGAGACAGCAGATCATACCATAAAAGTCACTGTTACATATCCGCTTAATTTTCATTTCATTTTAAACTATACCTTGACCCCTCAAAACATAACAATGACACGATATATAGACGAAGTTTTACAGAGTTTTTTTTTCAGCAAAAAGAAACTTTTCATTCTTTAAATTTTTTCCGTCTTTTCCTAGATCATATTTTTCCACAATTTCAATAATGATGAATATTTATAACACGCTACATAACAACAACACTTAAATATTTATGTATGGGATTTCCAAGATGTTATTTGTTAAATATTTCAAAAGAACGAAAAAAAAAAAAAAAAAAAAAAACCGACGGAAAGCCCTTTTGATTGTGCGTAGTATATAAGAATAATATTACCATAGATTATAGTACATTTTAAGGCTACAAACATTTTACCTGTCGTTAAAATATAACAAAGAAAGCGCTCTTATTATTAGTTTATTAATATTTAGATATACCTGATAAAGTACTAAATTAATTAAATTTTATATTTCGAATTATGCGCGAAGATAAACACAAATACTTATGCCCAAATAAACAACATTATAACGTTACAAAAGCTGTGTATTTCTTTAAAGACAGCCGGTCATTAAAATTGTAAGTGACTTAGATTTGATTCATTGTTGAAAGTACGCGATTGATAACAAAGTTACTTCTCTTAAATAGAAAGCTCAAAAGCTGGAGTGTGCAAAAGGATTTTTCGGAATAACGGTGAGTGACGTATTCACATCTACAGACCATTTATAATTTTAAACACTTTTTGAACTAAATTGGTTAATGGGGTGTGAACGTAGGCAACAATACGCATACGTACGTACGTACGTACACATGTTGTAATTAAAGCGTATTTAAGTGGATTTCAATTTTGCAGTATTACATACGATATTACAAGGAGAGCAACCAATATTGGAAATATAATACTTATTTTTCGTTCAATTATACTCAGCCGTTAAAACGGCAATAAAAAATTCCCTTTAAGACAATTCTGACAAGTGAAGTCGTTAACTATTTTTATAAAAATATTTAAAATAAACCGAAGTTTTGACGATGTTACAATAAGTCGCAGACGAAGATGATTTTTCTTTTACAAATGTAAGTATTAACAAAATTATATATCGATATTTATAGTGCGGTATTTCACATTCTTCTGACATTCAAAAGGATTTAGACAGACATTTTGCATATTACGGTAAATATGACTATTTTATGCAATCATGATTATATCGAGCGCAATTTTGTATTAGGCGTGTAATTTATTTTAACGCCAAGATATTTCTATCCATGCTTCGATACTATGACTCGTATTTATAATACTCTACAAACGACCATTTTAATCCCAAAAAGAGAAAAATAAAAAAAAAAAAGAATCGAAAAGGTTCTTGATATACGCTTGGTTAACCATGCACCTTTGTTTTTTCGTCCGTTTGCTCATGCTGCTGCCTATAGTTATTACTTTTAACTGGAATGAGCTCCGATAAATTCAAAGAAATTTTTGATTTCCTTCGACCCGTTTCCGTATTCTTCAAGATAGCTTTAAAACATGTATACGTTGCAATCGCGTCGCACGTGTGCTGTTCGTATAGAGGGCTGGTTATTCCTATTTCGTTTCGCACGTCCTCATTTTTCTTCGCATGTAACGCGTTTGGTGAAAAATGGAGAAAAGTACTCTCAGCTTGTCCTAGGAACTTTTAATACTGTTCGTGAAGCATCGTCTCAATCCGACCGTACTCAACATTTTATTCTAAGAACCGCGTTTACCTTTTTTCCTTTTTTATCGATGAGTTATTATTAGTAACGCAAGGAATTGGAATGTCGCATCGGTTTCTTCGGTGATAAAAGAAATAAAATCCTTCTCTTTGAATGGCGATTGCGGTATTATTTAAGAGGGCAAAGAGGATTTCTGAATTGCATTACTTTTAAGTATGTGTGCTCGTCGTTACGACTCGCGTTCGAAATCATTGTAAAAAGAAGGTTGACCTAGGCACCGAGGATACGTAGAGCGACGGTGCTAGCGTTGCACTAGGAGTCGAGAGCTTATCGTGAAAAAACCTCTGTCTACGTACGGGTAGAGTCTTTCTAAATCCGGATCTAGAGTTCAGAGAAGATAGATTTAAGTCTTTTAATATCCATAGGAGTAATACTGAGAATTGGAAGAATAATCATTTAGAGCTATTATTAAAAAGAGACGGATTTGTACATAATATTATTGATTGTGCAGATATTATCAGTGCACATGACACAACTGCTTCTTCAAAATAATTTGCAACAACCCACATTAGGGTGTCTGGCTGTGAAGATACGTAACTTGCACAAAAGGTGCCACCAAAGTCATCGAAAAAGAAGGAAGATAAAGCGAAGGAAGGTAGATTTAAACCAAAAAAAAAAAAAAAAAAAAAAAAAAAAAAAAAAAAAAAAAAAAAAAACAAAGACGAGGCTTGTTGGTATAACAGCGACATTGAAATGCAATTCTATATTACCTGCTAACTATGATAGTCCAGCGCTAAGTGACGCTCGTTTCTCGGTGGAAATACCATTATAATATGCACGAGAGTACGATGGGCGTAACATCAAATAAGCTTAAAAACGAACGTGGTGGCGCACCACTGGATTTCACAAACTCGCAGAGACAGTTGAAATAAATCTGCCACGATTGCAATGAGAAACAAACTGACGGTTTTCTGACGGTTTTCTATGCCGTGGAATTTTGAGCTAAGATCCTACCTTCTGATACCTGATAGCAGGCCTGATACCAGGAAGGTCAAAAACAGGCCAGACTGATAAATCCTGGAAGATTATCAATTTACATTTTTATACATTGAAAACAATGAGGTAGTTAGAGAGTGAGCACGTACTAAAGCTTGGCTTACGAGCCTGCGTACGGACATGGAATTATTGTACTATCGATAAAGCAAGCTAGTCCACTTTCAATCGCCGCATCGAATCGCGGGCATGTAGAATCAATGATGAGTTTTCTCAATTGCTGACAGCTCTAGGGAAGACCTAGATGTAATTACAGAAGAATTGGTAACGAACATCGTAAATGCAACTAGCGAGGTGAATTCTAGCTGCCAACCGGGTGGAAACACATTGGCAAATTCGGATGCCAACGTATCGGCAGTTGCTGCCTACAGTGGAGAGCCTTCGCCAAGGTATTATAAGACAAGGACCTACGAGATGGCATCGTGATTAAGATAACAAAGTAGTACGTCCAAGCATTGACGGAGAAAGACTAGTTAGACCCTCAACTTCAATCGTGCTCATCATTAGGGGTGCCAAGTGAGTTTGCTTTCAAAGAACTCGTTTAATTGTAGGACGTTGCATCCAACCTCGGTTTCGTACCAACGACCGATATTCGGGCATTAGATTATTACAGGACCCTTCGCACAGGTCAGAAATTAGCCTTGAAGGAATCACCGATGTATATCCAGAAGGCGACGGTATTGTACGGACGATTACGGTAAATGCCATCACCGGTACGTACGATCGCTGCGTCAAAACTGTGCCAACGTTCCCTTTTCAATCACGAGATTAGCTTCATTTATGTAAATATACATATTATAAAGAAGTATTATTAGTAATTAGCAAAACAAATGCGACGGCGATTATGATATCGTGATATTATTATAATGGTTAATTGCATTACTGAGGGTTAAAAAAAAAACCTTTCTTATAATAATAATAACAATAATAACAATAGTAATAATAATAATAATAATAATAATAATAATAATAATAATAATTGAATATGCGAATAAGTGTGTAGCGAATGCGTATATAACGTATGTGAATAATTACAATGTATGCCGTTATTTAATCAATTTGTATGTAATGAGAATTTTCTATTTTTCATTATTTTTCATTATTTTTCATTATTTAAGGTTTATCGAACGCGTTCGTTCAAGGTGAACCGGATGTCCAGCGCTGTTCCGAGTAAATTTAATTATTTAGCGTTTGCAATTGGTATTTCTATGACATTTTGCGTTCGAAGCTATTGTAAAAAGAAGGTTGACCTAGGCACCGAGGATACGTAGAGCGACGGTGCTAGCGTTGCACTAGGAGTCGAGAGCTTATCGTGAAAAAACCTCTGTCTACGTACGGGTAGAGTCTTTCTAAATCCGGACAAGTTTGCTCTTGATGTTCGTAGATTATACATTTGGAGAAATTATGAGGGAAATACGGACTCGTTCGGCTTTGAGTCTCCTCCGTAACTAGACAGCTGTTATTCGAAAAATTTGTTAAGACAAAATGTACAAAGGCTATTAAACGAAACTCATCACAAATTTTTTCGTGCATTTATTTCACTTGCTTCGAACAAAGTAGCGACACTTTTTGCAGAGGCAATAAGTGTACTCGACGCTATTTCGTTAAAAAATCTCGTCGAGTCTATTCAACAGCGGAACGCGAGCAATAATTCGCGAAGTAGTCGCCGAAACAAGGTGTACGTGTAATTTTCATTGGTAACTGTATAGAAATTCACGAATAACATAACTATTTGTTTTTTAGTTTGATTGAGTGAATCTTTAAGTTATCCCTCGAATACGTATAAGACCTTCTTGATCTTTTCAATTTGTCTCTTTGTCCTTCTAGTTGCACTTATGTGAATCCTACTCAAGACGCAACGTAATATTTAATGCAGAACTTATATTTATAAGGGTTCGCGAAAGAAACGAAGAGACGAAATTTGTAAACCTCGTGAAAATTAACGATCGCATCGTAATACTCATAAATAAACTAAGTTAAAGAAAGATAATTTGGTTTGTTCAATAAATTTTTTTTCTTTCAGCTACATTTCCACGTAATGAGTGCCATTTGGAACACTAGCAATTCTTTATCTCTGTCATTCTCTCTCTCTCTCTCTCTCTCTCTCTCTCTCGCACGCTCTTCTTCTCATTCGTTCGTTATCCATTTATTGCCATTTTATCCTCTTTCTCTTTTCCATATTCCATTGTCTCGGAACGCATTTAATGCACGCGCGATGTTAATATTTTTTAAAATCGCCTGCTTTTCTCTTTTCAATAGACGCACACAAACACATAGGCACACGCTGACTTGAAGTTTTCGCGCACGCATTCATTTTTTTTTATTTTTCGGTCACTCACTCTCTCTCTCTCTCTCTCTCTCTCTAGCCGAGTACCCTCTAAAATTTTTTTTTTAATAATTATCGTTATTTATCACAGATGTTTTACTCGCTCAGCCGTTCATCTAACGTATGTGTGGTGTGTTTTTAACGGCTGGTCCACTCGTCGTAATTATCTTCAAGTATATAATCTCTCGCACTTTTGCCCCTTTGGCCTTTGTCTTTTATTTAGCGCATCACAGATTTTTTCCTAGCTTGCTGTGCAGTTTTTATTTTCACTTCCTAAGGTAATATGAAAGTCATAGCTTTATCGCCATATTCGCATTTTCTTTTTTTCTTTTTTTTTTTTCTTTTTAAATTTCAATTACACCCCTTCAATTTATACAAACGAGTCACAACTTACCCTCGATCAGCGATATGATATATTTTTAATTTTTAATAATATTCTACCAGAGGTTATAAAAATACTTTGTACAAAGTAAAAGCGAAAAGTCTTATCTTTCGTTTGGTTCCGAATATTTCATAGGAAGAGTTAAAATCTTTCATTTGAGCTTTGTACAATGGTAGATTATTATAACGCCGAGGTTAAGCGATTTGGTGTTTTGTATAAATTGAACTATTTCTTGTAATCGTGACAAATGATTTATTGGTCGATGAGCAAAACAAAGCGTCGACAAAAGTAAACTCTTGTAAAACGTTCTAATAACGCAAGCGTAATTTCAGCGTAGGTGTAACGTACCGTAATGTTTTTTTCCGTTTTCTTTTTTTTAAATCTGATGAGCAGCGACTCGGATTTCTCGTAATGTCATAATTCTCGTTTAAATGTAATAATACAAGACTAAAACTTTTACATTTGAATTGATCAGTCTTAGGATGGGTTCACCATAGACGCAACATACTTTGCAGTCTCTGAAGCTTTTTCATGGAAAATAGTCTCTTTAAAAAAAAGTTTCTAATTCACGCGACAGAACTCTTGAAATCCCCGCGAATGGTTTCTTTGTGTAAACTCTAAAAACAAGTGAATTATGGAAAACGTGCATAAAAAAGGAAATTTCAAAATTTCAAGCGAACGGCACAAGTTATTGGTCGATATGAACGTGTACGTGTGCGTGCACGTGTACGTGTACGCGTATGGGAATAAAAGAATCCGAATCGCTGTCTCATTTTGGCAATTCTAACAGACGTAATTCAAGTGGTATCGGAGTATCGCACGGTACACGTAGTGCTTATTGCATAAAGAAAGTGCACGCTGGTTATTTGTCTTTTGCCCTCGTAGAATTCGGAATACTTTGTTCTCTTGCGTTAATTGCTGTCGACGATCCATCGCCTCTGGCCCTTTTCCTCGCGCTTTCTTTCTTCATCGAGGATTTTCCTCGAACACCTTAGCGACGACACACTGGGCGCAATCGTCTTATACGCACACTAAGGCCTGCCTTAGTATAAAAATATACATTCGCATCTTAAAAATAGGTCTTGACTTGTTTCTCTTAAACGGAGCTCTTACAACTCGCCCGTGCTGAGCGCTTTTTTTATGTAACGGTATTCTACCTATGATTAATTGTCTTTGTATCTCTTTTGTTCGATTTCCCGGCTGTTGCACTTCTACAGATGCATCGTACACTGCTGCGCTTTTGATTATTTATCCTCGGCTTGCCATTGACTACTTATTTTTATATTTGGATATATACGTATTTTCATCGCTCGTATCTTCATGTGCCTTACTTAATCTTCATTCGCTTGGAAGGGGCTTTTTGTTTTTGTATCAGATCTCATTAGTCTCTCTCTCTCTCTCTCTCTCTCTCTCTCTCTCTCTCTCTCTTCTACTCTTTCGTTATATACGCGGAGATTATTCTTTCGCACAATTAATTTCTTCTAGCATTTTCATCTTGAGACAAATCATACATCAATTATCCAATCAGCCTGGCTTATTTCTCTTTTTTTTTTCCTAACTAAAAATGTCGACTTCTAGCGAACGTAACAATAACAACAATTTGGTCAACGAGAAAAAGCAAATATTAGTTTTTCGGATTTTTTCAATTGCACGTCGGCATGCAGCCCTCGTGATTGTTCGTAATCGCGCGCAGATAGTAAATTCAGTCTTTGATAAATGTATGTCATAATTGCGCTTATTTGCACTGGGCCTTGGTCGAGAGCTACACCGCTCCTGCCTTTGCAGAATCATATTTCTTTTATTCTGGTATTACGAAATGATATCACCATGTTTCTCGCTGTCTACTGGCTTCTATTGTTTTATTCGTCTTCCTTAATAACGCATCAGGAACACTCATGCATACTTAAGTTATTATTGAGAATGTACAGTTATTACGTTGATAAAGAAAAATTCAGAGTTAAGGAGATTCATTGTTTCCTATGTCGTTTCTTCTTCTTCTTCTTCTTCTCAGCTAAGATGATCATTAATATTTTAATTAACGCGATCTTCTTTTATCGCTTAACGGTGAGTCGATCGTAAAAACGTGAAAGCTTTTAACATCAAGTTACCCAGCTTGGACATGGAATTTCTTGTTGCCTCGTAGTATAACTGCGTACGCTAATTGGCTCACTTATTTTTGTTTTTATTAAAAAAAGGTCTCTCAAGGAAAATAAAATCGTTATAAAGCAACGATTGGAAGGGATTCTTAATATTTACACAAATTGAAAGCGTCAGAACTGTATCAATTTGTTCTCGTGGTAATTTTGTCAACTATAGAATCGCGAGGGCTTGACTGTCGTCTACGTCCACTTGATCGAGCTCAGTTTCGTTTCTTTCACAGGCTACGCAAGTTGGAAAAATCAACCGCCTTTAATGAGTGTCATGAAATATCCGGCCATCGGAATATCACTTAACGATTTTCAGGTACATGTTGAAAAGGCCTGCTATGTTTCTCTCATGCTTCCTTATATTCCGGTTAATTAATCTATGACACTGTACCAACGAAACGTTTTCTTCCTGTTTTGATATTAAATCTTCGCTCTGTATTGGCGCTCCGAGGTACTTGCAGTAACTATTCGTATGATTTTTTTTTTCTAGAGCGTCAGGAATACAGTGAAGACATTTCTTTTTTTCGCCCATGAAAGAGTTAACAATCGTATCAAGATAATTTCAAACGTCGCAAGTGGCCTTTTATTTTAACTTACTATATAAATTCTAAGCTTTGCGCGTAGGCTTTCAAATTAAAAACGCAACATCACATAAAAAATTACTTCGGTGTAAGTAGCTACAAACCGAGATATATAATGGATATACTTGTGTGTGTGCACACACGTTCTCTGTTTCGTGTGAGTTTGTTTGTTTGTTTGTTTGTTTGTTTGTTTGCTCGGGTTTGTGGGGGGGGTGTGTGTGTGTGGGTGTGTGTGGGTGTGTGTGTGCGCGTGCGTGCGCACGGGCGTATGTTGTGCTTTGCGCTTGCCCAAGCATGCACGCGTGTATTGTACACGGCAACGATATAGATTGACTGATAATTATACAAGGAGTCAATAAACACTTCAAATCAACAAACTATACATATTTTTGACGACTTTCTTGTGATAGTTTGTTTTTATGTCTCGAGAAAACTACCCTACATTTGTACCTTTTAGTTTTTCGATCGATTTAAAGGTTTTCAGCGTTTGTCCTATCACGCATACAAACAAATATCGAGACACGTGCCGCAGTAGATTTGATGTTTTTAAAGTTCAAAACCTAGTAGATACATACATATACATTTATATCAGTTAGTGACTAAACTCTTCTAGATATAGGTTATCTCGTATTTGAATTTTCTCTCGATGTTCTACAATAGAGAACATAATGTGATGAGCATTTATTAAAAGTCGTTCAACCGATGGAAGTGCTCAATCCTATCGTAATCACAGCGTATATGCACATCAAGATGCTTCTTCTTATGTTAAGGCGTCCGATTGGTTTTGGTATTAAAAATAACCTCGGATCGCTCAATAATTACATATGCTTTCGTCGAGGTTGACGTCGAGTTTGGCGCAATATTTTCTTTATTTCTCACACGACTCTTGTAAAATATTTGCCTTTTCTTGGCATTGTGATGACTGTCAACATTGCGCTTAACGTTTTCCTTCTACTTCTCTTCCGCTTGTCTTTTATCAATGCTATAAACTAAATTCCCATTCCAATGGAAAAATACTTGTGACATTTTCTGGCTACATTGTTGAGCTTGAATACTTGTTAAAGAAATCAAGTTTTGATGTTTCTATTTTACCTATCCCTCGACGAATCTATGTTGTGCTTCTTTTTCTCTGCACGGTACCATCAAACTGTACATTATTTACCCTGTATAACTGGGTTTCTGTCACAAAAGACTATGTTAGTCCTGTAGTCTAGATGTACTTTTTTTATTATTACTTCATTATTTCATCAGTATCCAACAATGTGGACTCATCGAGGAACCGGATAGCTGGTCAAATTGTATGTACAACAGCGTAACTTTGTATTTGTTACCATTGTGAAATTTTCGTTGCGATAGACTTCTACTGACAAAATAACGAATACGAATTTTTTCAGTACGCTAAATAGGTTGCTGCAGCTTTCTTAAGATATGGATGGCTGACTCTTATCACAAGTGTACTCGTGAAAGAATGTATTTGGGACTATTATATCTAAACCTCAGAAATATATAACGCAATAATCTCAATATAATTTCACTTAAAATTAATTAAAAAAAATTGCATGTTTCGCATTTAAATATATCGATAGAAAAACACAAAAACATGACAAATGACCTAACATATGACATTACGTTCATATTTCTGAGAATAAGTTTCATCCATAAGAAAGAATTATTGGTGATGGATGGTATTCGAGTGAGGTTGCTTAAATTTTTTAATTTTCTTGGACACAAGTTACTTTTGGTCTCGAAGAACCATTGGCATTATTACTTCTCTACTGTCGCCACTCAGAGGATTTATCACAACTTTTGGAAGCTCTTCGTCGCTCAAAAGTTTCCACTGTTTTCCCATTACTTCTTTAACTTCCTGCAAATTAATACGTATTTATAAAAAGAATTCCAATGAATTTGATCATTCGTAAAATAAATGCTATAATGCTTACATTTATAATTGCCTCTCGCTCTGACCAAGATTCTTCGTAAACAATATCACTTTCAGCAAATTCAAATCGTTTCAGCATGTTATGCCTCAAACGAACAATAGCAGCCAAATTGTTTGAAAAATATTTATGTCCTATGAACACTATTTCACTCAAATGTTTACATTTCCAAGCAGCTAATACTAAAGGATCAGGACTATAGAACGAAAAATTTCGTGTCACAAACGTTTATTATAAAGCTAAATTAAAACATTTAGTTTTGCGAATGAACTTACTTGTTTATATTGCCAAAATGATAAACGGAATTGAAACGATTTTTTTGCGAATTAAATGAATCTATCCAAACAAGCGACTGTAACGTATTTGAGTACGAATCAGAAATTCGTTGAAGAGCTGTAACATTAACACTTTCACAAAATAGTACTTTTAAGTGAGTCAAAGGCATTGCTGATTGTAATATTTCACTATCCAATACTCTTACTGCATTGTAGGAGTGAATAAGATTAAGACGTAATTCACATCGTGGGCTGAAATTAAACATTAAATAATAACTAGTCAACTAGATAAAATGCATTCTTGCGCTATACAAAATGCTCTATACAAAAAGTCTTAAATTATAGTAACATAACTTTCTACATTTTATAAAATGATAAGTATAGTATCTCACTTTTTCTGTGTAAAAGCTATCCATGCATTATTGCTTGTCCCGATGTACTCTCCATTCCAACCATGTACATGTATAACCAATCGTTCCATTGTTCCACTATTTAATGCTTGAAGCAATTCATCACTAAAATGATCATAGTCTATAGTTAATATGGAGAGTCTTAGAAAACTATTAAACCATGAACAATCCAATTCCAAGAAATTATAGTGTTCAGGATCATCTTTAATGGAGGCCAAACTCAAATGAGTTAAGTGATTGGCATGATTATGCTTAAGTGATTCTAAAATAAATGTCATATCTTCAGTCAACTCTTCGATGCAACCTAAACTTAATGCTTCAAGACAAGTTGAAGTTTCCACTATATTTAACAGCTGTTTTAACAATTTCTTACTATTAACCTCTTGAGTAGGATATTCAAATATACATCTAATTGGTTCTAAAAAAACTTTACGAAGTTGCCTGTTACCACTCAATTTTTTTAAAACAAATAGCGCTTCTCTTACATAATTATTGGCTGACTCGCAACGAATCGTTACTTCTTGTACACTGAATTTAAACCAACTTGATAAACACCTGAAAAGAAAATCATACAGATGACTTGACTTGACTCTGTTCACAGTTTGAAAAATAAATAATCCATTAAGGAAAAGTAATTAACCTTGACCATAAAATACTATCATTGTCCATTAAAGTAAATGTGATTTTCTTCCAAAAACTTGGATGAAACAATGCATACCTCCAATATCTGCACACCTACATTTAAAATATAAAACATAAATAGTACTTATATTGCTTATATAGGTTATAGTAATATAGTAAGACTAATTTGTATTAATAATTTATCGAAGAATATTTAATTCAGAATAATATATTGTTAAATTTAAATAAAAATAATTTTTAACAGTAAATTAAATAACAAATAATAGTAGTAATGATAATGATAATGATAATGATATGATTGTGATTGTGATTGTGATTGTGATTGTGATTGTGATTGTGATTGTGATGACGATGTAGATGACGATGACGATGACGATGACGATGACGATGACGATAACAGCAACGACAGCGGCAACAACGGCAACGGCGGCGGCGGCGGCGGCGGCAGCGACGACGACGATGTTGATAATGATAATGATAGTACAAGTAAGCAGAATGACATTTATGTTTGCAAGTGCGAAAGGATGAAACAGAAAAAGAGACAGATGGATGAGGAAGATATAGATATAATTTCAAAGTAAGTAGAGTGAGCGAATGGAGAAATTTGATGAAGGATAGAGTAGAAGAGAGATGGACAAAATCAATGAAAGTGGACTATGCCAAATAAATTACTTGCGAGGCTTGAATTCGACTTTTTTGTGGCAGATACGAGAAGATCTCGAGGAGAATGACACTAGGCAAACTGTCCCAACAGGGACCTGCATTGTTGTTGTCCTTTGCAATGACGTCTGTGCTGCTGCTGCTGCTGGTCTTCAAGGACGTCATCGGGCAGCCCGAGGACGTCGTCGCAGCTGTTTGTTGTCTGTTGCTGTTGACCGGCGCCTCCTCGATCTTCTTCATGATCGGCTGCAACGATAACGATGATTCTTCATTTTCTCCCCGTACCATTATACTTCAATCGAGACAAGAGAGGAGAGAGAGAGAGACAGCCGTATGTTTCTCTCTGCAAATCCTCTCCGCTTATTGCTGTCGTCGCTGCCGACGATCAGCCGCATCCGCGCCACTGAGCGAGAAAACTACGAACAATATTTGCACAGCGTAGATATCCTAGGCATAGGTATAGATGGATATACGGTAAGTTTTAAGTGTAGAGAAATAGCCAAGAGAGAATACGAAGTACTCGACTGCGCTTGCGCACTACTTGCTAGCGGCTTAATAGCTGTGCGTACGATGGTCAAACACGTTCATTCCAATACATAAATAAGTCAATAAATGCTTGTGTGCGATACTTACTCGCGTAATGTTATGCGTAGGCACAAACATGTTTATCGATATTTTCCTCTCTTATCATCGACAGTTTTTCTGGTATTTATGAAACCCCTATACAGTTGGATATCGATATCAATTACGCGAATATCGACCATTCATTAATTCTTGAGTAAATTCAATTTTCAAACATTGATTAGAACAGATAAACCGTTTTTTTCCTCTTAACTTATTTATAAACTTAATAATCATAGGCTTTGCGCGATAACGTATGCCGAAACAAAACACTCCATGGGATTTATACAGTATTATTCTTAGAATTATTATTTTTCGTCGAATAATTAAAACAATATAAACATTGACGTGTATTATTTTAATTTTTACATGGAACACCATTTGATTCAGAAAATGCAGTTAATGTAAGTAATAAACCAACACTTTTATTTTTAATTACTTTTACCATGAATTTTTCAATTCTAATGTTTTAGAATAATTTTGTGCCTAAGCTTTATCATATACTTTTCTTACAATAACTAATTCAATTAATTACCCATTGACCTTAAGAAATTAAAGTTTATTTTTCTCAACTATTCCGATTATAAACATAATGATAACTAAAAAGTAATCAATTTATTTTACGAAATCATTTAAAATTAAAAATAAGCGTAATCTATACCGTAAGAATATTTTCAAAACTATTCTTATCAACGGTAACAATATACAATAATAAACTATACATTCGCTTTTAAAATATATATATGTATGTATGTATGTATGTATGTATGTATGTATGTATGTATATATAGAATAAAGAGCTATGACTTTTAAATTACCAGAACGTAAAAGTTATGAATGACTATGATATAAAAATAGCGCGACACGCTCGGTTTTTTAACCGAGTTATTGCGCAATTTGTCCGTCATAAGAACACCACAGAAATTTCAAATTTTTGAAAATGATGTATTCTTTAGTGTTCGTCTGACAGTTCAACAAAGCAATGAACTCAGAAATTTTTTAAAATATGAAACAAATTGAAAATGTGTACAGCGACGAAATATTTTGTTAAGAAAGGTTTTGGTTCTATTGATGTAAAAGAAAAATTTGAGTTGAGGGGCATTACTGATAAATACAACAGTTACGAGTTAGATTTTGAAAAATTTTAATTTTCAGCTTTAAATCAGTCGAGCCATGATTAGTATTGAATGAACATAATAGATATTCTTATAAAATGATTACACCCAAATCAGTCGAAAATATATATAAAAAAAAACGTTTTGAAAAACCTCTAGTGGCGATAAATAAACTGCGAGAGACTATGAAAATGTAACAATTAAGGTAGGCTTAATATTTTCCATAAAAATTTGGGTATGTTATTATTGTCATTATTATTATTATAAAGTTATTATTGGGTATGAACAGTATTTGCATCATATTTTAAAAGAAAAAAGCCTAAGCTTTTTCACGTTCATCTACAGAAATGTTCGTATCGATTAGAAATTATTGAGGAAATTTACGCCCACCGTTATCACCTGAGATAAAACAAAAGTCACAAAAACGAACCCAACAGATATACTACAGCTCTAAAGAAAACGCAGACGACAGAGAGGTTATGATAAATATTTTTTGCGATACAAGTGGAATAATTTTCACTTTGAAAAAAGACAAAAAGTAAGTATGCTAACGCTTCGCCAGAGCATTTTCTTCGTGAGACGAAGAATAAACGATCATGTTTAACGAAGAATAATGTGAATTTCTAGTACGACTGGCCACAGCTGACATATTATTCATTACAATGATAAAACTCAACGAATTAAGGCACGAATTACATCGGTACACTCTATACTCAACACCTGATTCCTTTTCAAGCAATTATAATGCATTTCTTACTCTCAAATCGGCTCGAGAGGAAAATATTTTCTAATGATAATGAATTTATAGTATCTGTAATAAAAGGTTATTTTAAGAAGTCGGACAAATCGGCGCATCGAAGTGGCGTAAATGCATTTTCGGAATATTAAGCAAGAGTATTAATTTCAATGATGATTATGTAGAAAAATAAATGAAAATTAACCTATAAAAACAAATTTCTTGTTAAGGTTTGGAAACTTTTAGCCTACCCTTGTATGTAACTTCGAAGTTAAGCACTGCTGGAAACATAATAATTTATGTTCTGATCTTCAATATTATTATCCAAAAGTAACACAAATAATTTTTACATTCTCAACTTGTATATCATGCAAACTAAGTAATTTAAACAAAAGTAAAACAATACACGAGAGAAAAATGGATAAACTAATAATATTTAATTAAACTGTCTCAAGAAATAAATTAATCATTGTCTCGATACAAATTTAACAGCTGTACGTTAGATTTAGTTTGTAAAAAAGAAAAAAACATTTCTATTCAACAATTGGGTTCTCAAATCGAATATCCATTCGGTTAGAAAATTCAGATAAAAAAAATTTAGTAATCAACTAAAGTAAAATTGAAAATTTACGAATATCAAGTATTAGGTCGACTTCAACATTTATATATATATATATATATATATATATATATATGTATTAAAATTAAAATAAATGAGAAGTATATATACATTTTCAATATAAAAAGTCATCCAGATAAATATAATTTAATTCGTGTTTGTAAATATTTAAAGAAATTAATTTTTTATCCTATTATACAATAATATAGTTCGTTAAAATAATTACTATATTTACATAGTTCTGCGCTATAAAAGAATATATTAAAGTAAAATACATTTTAAATTAAATATACTTTTTTTTATATTTAAATTCGTATCAATTGATGAGCAATTTTTTTTTCACAGTTGACGAAAAAAAAGCGAGACATAAGTTGGATATATATTTAAAAAATGACATGTATTTGTAAGAAACCATTAATGGCATTCAGTATAATCGTTGAAGCGTTACAACATAAATTATAAAACAACCGTTTTAAAACCTTTTTTTTTAAACTTTCTTTGCATTCTGATTAAAAGTTGATCACTAATAATAGCAAGAAGAGCAATTAAATCGTTCACTTATTGGTATATGCTAAATTGCAATGCAGATTTTCAAATGTAAGAAATTTAAGATTTCAATTATCACGTGAATCCATTCTTTTCAATGGTATAAAAACCCAGTTTAATATATGATCATACTTTTTTGAAGTTTGTTAAAATATTACAAAATATTATAAAATATAAATTACAGGAATATTGTTTAATTCGACACTTGCTAATGATTAAATTATCCCCGTTGAAATTATATATCTTAGAGTTTATTGTTACTTTAGTTTTAATAATAAAAGTGTGATAAAAAAGCAATTGAATTCTGGAATACTTAATACATTTTTCGTATGAAATATAAGGGATTCAATAATAACCGACAGGAACAGCGTTTAAATAATTTGTTAAGATCTGTAAAACTGAGAAACAATGCGACCCGCGTCGCACAACATGAAGATAAAGTAAAGAAATGAAAATGTACGCAAACAAAAGAAACCAAACTGAAGAAAAGAATAAACAAAACCAAACTAATAAAAGAGGACTTTGAAGAATAACAAACGAAAGCGGTGCAACATAATCCGCGCAACTTCGCAACTCCAGGGTGTGTTCAACCGGCGAGGGTAACAAATTTCCGGCGACAAAATTCGTGGCGACCTCCACATTTAGCATTTGAAACATTTTCAGCGACAGCGAGAAAAAACAAAAAAGCATGACCTCGCCTACTGCCAGCGAAAGTGGGCGCAGAAAACTTGGGACCGAAAAGTCCCGATGAACCATGACCTCTGCCAGCCGCTCTCGAGGTCACCCTTGTCCTTGTTCTTGTTGAAGAAATACGCTGCTGCAGTCGAAAGACTCCGACACGTGGACGAGGGCTCGCTTATGTCCTCAAAACTGTACTCCCAATTTGAGTTAGTATTTTGTAAAAAATGTTCGAAAACTCCCGACCAGTTCAATTGAGTTGAAAAGAAAAGAAAAGAAAAGAAAACAGGAAGATTTTTTTCGCAGCACCCGCATAAGCACCCGTGACGTGGGCGGTATTTTGAATATAAAATTTACTTAAAGAAATTGCACCCGTTGGAAAGATTTATTTTGCAGATGCCAAACTTATCTCAAATTCTGACTGCGAGTCAACAACTATTCATTAAAGAATTGGCACAGTTGGTGTCATCCGCTTAAGGCTACCGAACATGCAACCCTACCGAAAATAATTCATATATTCTTAAGATCATACGAAATATATTACGTAATTTCTTGCAAGAGAGTTTAAACGGAAGTTCAGGACAAAATTGCATTTTTAGAGTTGCAAGGACGTGCAATTTGTCATAAAGTAATATTGGTTTTACTTTTAATATTACATTATATTATACTTGACAAATAAAGCTGAGAACGTTTATAAATAAATTATCTAAGACTGTTAAATGGTCCAAATGTTCTGGGTCTACTGTTCGGACCAAAATTCTACGTAACGCAATTTATTGTATTCGCGGTTTATGATTTTTTCCTTGTCGTTGCAATTTCTGATCGAGTATCGAAGTATGAAAGTACGTATTGACAATTCATAGTAATTTTCAGCAAATACACGATTGACACAAAACAGGATGATATTTCTATGTAGAAAAATATTTTAAAAAATTTGTTATCAAATAATTTAACCCGTTGACTACGTAATAATAATATTTTTTAATCTTTTCAATTTTTTACGCGCTGAAAAAATTGAAACTTGGATTTTTATTTTGTAATAATGTATTTTGATGTAGTTCGTAGTATAATTTTCACGAACAATAGTAATCATTACTATGATTCTAAAATGATTTATTTTTTCAACATATTGAATACCGAGAACTTAACTTTCACGCGTTCAACTGCGCTAGTGTTGAGTGCAGTTGTTTCAGTTTTTTTACGGATGCAGCACTATAACACCCGGGATATATTTTTTCCAATTCACATCTAAATAAACAGGAATCGTTGTTTCTAGCGGCCGAGTTCGACTCGAGCTACAACATCGTAAGACCTTCGAGGATCACGTAGTTAATATCTCTCAAATTTTTCAAATTTATACATTTGAACTTTCGGGATGTTGCAAATAAAACCAAACGTATTCGTGACAGTGATATCGAGACACGTAACTCGAGGTACGTAAGAGTTTACCCAAAAATTTAAAAACGTCGATCAAATTTAAAAACATCGAAAAAATGTTTATCAAACAAAGACCCTAAAGTAGGAAAGGCATAAGAAAGCTGAAACATAGCATTTCAGATAATTACCGAAAAATATTTTTACACGTACTGTGGCTCATCGACCTGGACACCAGGTCTCGATGATACGTCCGGTGATCAAAATCGGCAAATCCTACCCGAAACTTAATGCGTCGCGTCAGAGACAGAATTACGAGTAAAACGATACAATCCATCCATCCATCCTATTAGGATTAGGGAATCGGGGACATATTTTACGTTAGAAGAGACATTAGTAATTAAAAGGGTCGTGCATCGTTGTTATTGTTCATTTTATTGCATTCGACATTACAAAGAAATTCACAGAACGGCGATATTTCAACTTAGAATAGCACTATCGAATAACGAATCGAAATTTTGATATATAATCATGATTATTGAAATGTAATTTGGAGAAGTGTAAGGTTACCGAGAAGGTCGAACTGGAAAACTACTTTGTTTGCGTAAATGATGAATCAATGAGAGCTTGTAGCTTAGATTGCGAATGGATTAAATAACAAATGCTAACAAATTTATCCTTTCAAAAATTTTGAATCAAGAACCGAAGACGCCATTGAACAAAAATTTGGTCTGTTTGTCCTAATGGGTAAGAGTAGATTTTAAAGTGCTTGTAAAATGCTTGTAAAGGAAGTGACAGATCCGATAAAACGGACAAATATCATGAAAATATCTAGCGAGTATGAACTGTATCGTTTTTTAGAATTTCAAGGGCCTCGTGCTTTCGTAAATATGATGTACAGAATGCGTTTAAAATTGTAGCGTTTATGAAACAATGTAATTGTCAATACGGTTGCTTACAACTCATTTATTCTTTCGTCACGATTCACGATGCTACAAAAGTACAAATACGTATAATTATAGATAAATTATCTTAAATGTAAAATACAAAGCTCGGCAGGCAGTTATCCCACTTAAACTTTATAATTTGCATATCGACGCTGATGCTCATAGTCTTATCAAGATGAAAAATTCTCTTGGTAATAGATAATTAAGCGTAATAATAAATAATGCAGTTTCATTGTACAACGCGATGATTAAATTTATGACGTGCAGCATTATGTAGCGTAAGGCGTAAAAGTGTCGTTTGAGCTTACAGTTTGAACGTTAACCTTTCGATCTAGCCAAGTAAACGAGGCGCAATAAAGTGCAAATTTATATTATCGCTTGGTACAGTTTGCAATTTTATCTCTACGTATTTTCGAAATAAAAATTGCGTTTGACCGATCTAGTGTCGCTCGACGAGCGGCTCGACGAACTATCGGAATGCGTGTCTGAGAATGTACGTAGGCGTTGGAAAATTTGGTATCGAGCAGCTGTTTGCGCTTTCTATCTAAAAGTATTTTATTATCACTGGTCAAATTTTAACCCGATAACAACTGCACCTATTTGCGAGTAGAACAATAGGCGAAACGTATCGTTTGACAAATATCCGATGTAAGATAGTTGGAAGCTCGATCGTTGGAAATCACTCGAAATTTCTTTACGGTGTCGCTTCGAGTCCAAAATGAAAGCGAATTTTCTCGAGACGCAAAAATCTCGGGCGCGTCGGAAGCCTTTCCTCGAAGCCATAAATTTACGGTTAAAACGCCAATCGTGAGAGCTGAAGATGCACGGATCGCAGGTTTACTGCATTACCTGCGAGCGACCGGATGTCTTCAGCACCGATTTGCCTACGGAAGCTTCGTAAAACTGAGCCGAACGTAACAGAACGTAACAGAACGTAACAGAACGTAACAGAACGTAACGTAAAACACTAAACAGTTGCAGGCGCGCGTACATGCAACCGAGCACTGGCGTGTAAACTTATAAATAGATGTATTACACGAGTCACGTGGACCGATATTTAGACTCTCGTGCACCGAAAACAATACGCGAGTGTACATACGCTTTAACCAAAAAAGTAACCATCGTAGATGTTTTTTGCTATTGTACGCGATTTATTTGAACCCCTGCGAAGATTAATTAGACTTTGAAAACTTCGCTGATCTCGCTAGGTGTGCAAATACAAAACAACGATTTAGTAACCTATTTAAAAAAAATTTTTAGCGCATCAGCTTAAGTTTACCTTTGTCAACTGGTATAAAGAATATCCTTCGAGTTACAAATTTATAAATCCGTTCATAACCTGTGAATTTGAACAGTCGGTAAAAAATGAAGGTAAGGAATTACGTTTCCCTTCGAATGACTTTCATTCCAAGTGATCGATGTGCTTGTGATCAGGTATCAACTCGTAAAATGTATTAGTCTACTGACATCTGTCCTTCAAATGAGGCGCATTCTTAAATAGAGTGTAATAATTAATCACCACAGGGTCAACAATATTATAACAACGAGGAATTGTAATTTTTAAATTCTAATAACTCACGGCGTTGCCGACAATGGGTAAAACACCGATGATCGCGAATAACACCAATAATGATCAATAAAGTTAATTTGTTGTTAGTACCTAGCGTATCTAGCAATCGGATAACAGACCACTAAATGTTTATAGCATTATTTTACCGTGGGTCACAGGATTCATGAAACCGATTCATGATACCGAACGCAATAGGGACTCCATAACGGCGATTTGCTTAATCGTAAAATTCATACTGTCCGCACACAAGTGGATAACGATCGCGTAATTATTCTGCGCAGAATCAAACCGCGCCTAATTGTTGTGGCAACGCCGCAAAAAGTCGATCGGAGTTTGTTACACAGTTTCTTTTAATTGCATATGCGTTTAATAATTGCGTGTCGATCAAGAGATGTATTCAGAATTCAAAAAGTCATTTTCCATTTTAAGTACAGACTCTTCGATTTGTATTTTTTAAAGAAATAATTTATTCCAAGTATAATACCCTGCATGCCGATGGTAAAAAATTTATTAAAAAAGTCGAATGCAAAAGTTGATAAAATCACTTTACAAAAATGACTGAGAAAAAGCGAGTACTTATGGTTTGTTTAGGTATACATGTTCATGTTTCTTAGTTGAACTTTTGTAAACGGTAATTCTTTTAAATTAATCATCACATTTTACACGTAACGTCCTGCATACAACACCTGTATACAAGTGTACGACTCGTTGACGACCATCTGACCATTTATTTTTCTCTCAAAAAATATAACTTTGTTGATAATTACTGGATATTACAGTATTTATACAAATTGCCTACTTTTGCTTTGCTTGTAGGTAATATATGTCGTTCACCAATCGCAGATGCAGTATTCGCAAAGATCGTCAAAGAAAAGGGCCTCGAAGATAGCTGGGAAGTAGATAGTGCAGCTTTAATAGACTATCACGTTGGGAAAAGTCCTGATAAACGAGCCAGGGAAACATTGAAAAATAAAGGAATTAATAATTACTCTCATAAAGCAAGACCAGTAATAATATTTATTAATATAAAAGTCATCGGCAGAAATGTCACATTTATTTTCACAAATTTAAGGCGGATATTTATTTATAGATAAAAGCAGATGACTTTAATCAATTTGATTGGATCTTTGGAATGGATAAAGACAATGTTCATGAACTGAATAGAAAGAAACCTGCAGGAAGTAAAGCTAACGTTGAACTCCTTGGAAAGTACGATCCCCAGGGAGATATTATTATAAGAGATCCATTTTATGTAAGTATTTAACAAATGTAAAATGTCTTTTATTTGATTTGATATTCCATCTGTTTACAATGTATTAATTGTACGATACATTATGAAATTATGTTGCGACAGGATTATGATAGTGCTGGTTTTTATAAAGTGTATGAACAATGTGAAAGAAGTATTGAAGCCTTTTTAGACGAGCAATAAATTGAATTCTTTGAAATTATAAAAAGTACATTGATAACTCAGCAAAACTTAGTAGTATCGTCTAAATATTGGATAAGAGTACAAACCTTTTAAAACTATTCGAAGCAGAATCTTCTTGTATAATAAAAATTGTTATATACTCTTATAAATAAATTGTTTATTCTTTTAATTTCTGATTTTTCGTTATAAATTAATATTTAATTTGCTAAAATATATTTTGAATTTTTTATTTTACAATATAAGAAATATAAATTAATTTATTAAAATTACACGACTCGTTGTCCTGAAACATATACTTCTACTATGTTGCGATCATCCCCGCAATATATAAGCCTTTGTAACTTCTCTTCAAGAGAATATTCCTGCAAATTTTCAAATATAGTGCCAGAAGCCGCCAAGTCAATTACCAAAGCATCAAATTCTTTTCCTGGTGTAAAATTTCCAATTTTGTCACTCATAGCTAAAGCTATCGATATAAAACAAATAATACAGTTGCTATCATAATTCAAATAATAATATAATTAATATAAATATTCAGAAGACTTTAATTTACCCTCAGCTCCTCCAAGTGTAGCTAAATGAAAAACTTCTTTATAATCGAGTGGCTTGTAATCAGGTTTTGAAAACGACAAATGAACTGAAACTTGAAGAGCTGCTCGCATGACCTCTAATATAGATATCGAATTACCACCAGAAATATCTTAAATGGATAAATTGTAGTCCATAGAATTATTTTTAACTTATAAATTAGTTTTCATCGAATTAAAGATTTTAAGCTTTCATAATTTATACTACCTGTTCCCAATCCAATTTTGATATTTGCTGCTTGCAATCTACGTACATCACACAGACCACTTTTTAAACAGGTGTTTGAAGATGGACAATGAATAATAGCAGACTTCTGTTTACTAATAACAGCAAGTTCGCTATCGGTTAAATAGATGCCATGAGCTAATATTGTCTAAGAACACATTTCAGATTTTAAATTGTTAGAATGAATTTAATTGGTAAAATTTAAATGTTTACCTTATTCGTTAATAAGCCTGCTGCATTATAAATTGCTGTATAGGACGAATATTCGGTAAACTGGGCTTTTACATTTTTCACTTCTTCTGTAGTTTCAGAAATATGAGTCTATAAATGTAGCAAAAGATAAGGAAATATAAAATTCGAACTTCTTTAAATACACAACGATCATACCTGTATGTACGTTTGTTTTTTTCTTGCCAAATCACCTAACGCTTCCATTAATTTCATGTCACAGCTTAATGCAAATCTGGGTGTTACAATTGGTTGTACCAAAGGACTCTGTCGGTTACAGAAAAAATTCTTTTCAAATGAATCATACGTGCTACCATAATAATATATTGAAATTAAAATCATTGCCTTTACAATGCTTACATAAATGTTTTCAACAGCTTTAATAAATGCTTTGGTTTCTTTTATTGAAGCCTCATAACTTTCATAATAATCACCATTTTGAGGTTTATTCATATTAACTTTACCAACTAGTGCTCGTTGACCGTACAAAGCAACTTTTTTAGCAAGGATCAATGACGCTTCTCCAAACAAAGAAGCAAAATAACAAGCAGTAGTAGTTCCTACTTGTAAGGACCTCTTCTGCAATGCATCATTCAGTCATTAGTGAACTAACTCAACAATTACACTTCTAAACATTGCAAGTCTAATTTGGTATACCACAACAGCATCAAAGACTTTATCTGCAAATTCTAGATCTGCGTATTTTTTCTCAAGTGGGAAGGTATAAGACTGAAGCCAATCGAGTAAAGATTTATCATAACCCAGACCAATATTTGGCACTTGCACGGCATGAATGTGTCCATCGATAAATCCAGGAATGAGGAACTGACCACTTTTTAAGACTTTTACATTTTCGGTGTCGACATTATTCTTGTCTGGATTTAATATAAGTTTGTCTATCTACAAATTTAGGATGCACCGATTTTATAACATTTTCTACGTGCGTTAGGAGTTACTTATTTTGAATTAGACTTACCATTCCGTCCTTAACATCTAATTGAACATTTTCATGGATAAACAATTTTCCCTCAGCTGTACTATGGATTATTGGACCAATAAATGAATGGACTGACATTTTAATCTACCTTTGAAAGCATGATAATTAATTACTGTAAATGCAAGCTTAGTGTTCTATTGTGATACTTTAAATGGTAAAACGGACATAAATAAAGATTGCTCTTTATCTCTAATGGAAAGCACCTAGATACTTGATACTCGTTAAAAAATTATTTCAAAGAATCAGTATTACCAACGGATCCCTTATCTATAAACCTGCTGTTCGCACTGTTATTATTATATTTCTAGACGCTTGGCACTGCATACTATACTGAATACAATGCGTAAAAATGTTGAAAACACCGTAGACTTTAAATAACAGCACCTAGGCGCAGGAACGCAGGATATCCGTCTTGAAAATTGTAAATAATATAAATAATGTAATTACGTTGTAAGCTCACCGATTCACGTACGTTGTTAATGTACGTCATATCACAAATTTGCCCGTACTCATTTTATCTAATGTTTCTTTTTATCTTGTATTATATTATCTAGTACATGACCAGTGCACAAATATTTAAGAATAAATCTTTGCTTCAGGTAATCGCCTTAGCGAAGGCACTAAGAGTCGCTCACTGGTTTGATAATAAATATACCCAAAATTCCTTCCAAAATTGATAATCTTTGCGTACAACGATATTCAACGATGTATCGTTCGGGCAATTTCTGCCGTGAACTCCGAGAATAAGATACAAGCGGAAAATCGTGTTAATATATAATTGTATATCGGTGAAGGGATGAACGTTGCGCAATGCAGGTACTTTAAGATGCGATTGCGGTCTACATTTCACTTTACATCTACTCTATTATTTTTTTGCTTTGTGATACGTAGATCAAACAGCATAAATTGTCGTACTAGCTTAGTACGACAATTTTTTCCTTTGACTTTCCCCAACAAATCGGTTGATTTTCCCGAAAAATATTTAAATAACTGCTTTAAGATAATCAGTAATTTTTAATAATATTGTATTATCTTATTTTTCAATATCAATAAAATCTGGATGGACCTGCGATTGCAATGTAAAACTAAACTGATCGTTTGTCCTAGTTAAGCGACGTTTGCTTAAGCAAGTATTTAGATAAATGTTTATCGTAAATATATCGTATTGGCGAAAGCGTTACTCATCATTAAATGTGCTTTTAAATCTACCTACAATCACAGGTATTCGCTGAATATTTCATGAAAACTGACCTACGATTCCAAGGATTATAAGCACAATGCTGCAACTTACTTTACATAGCAAATAAATTTTCATTTTTATCCTGTCAAATTCAATTGATTACATTACTCGATATAATTGACAACGATTGACAATCTCCGTAGAATTGTAGGATTGGTAACTTGAGTAATTATCAAATACCATTTATCAAATTAAATGGTAAAATGATTGTGCTACTCGTGCTTTTTACTGAGATATATTATTAAAAAGTAAAACATAAATTTGTAAAGAAAAGGCGATTTATCAAGAAGAACGATGTCTGCTGTATCAGCTAATGGAATTTTTGTACCTTAATAGATAATCAGCTGCAACGATGCGAATGCTCACGTGGCCCAAGTGCAGCATTAAATGAAAGAGGCACTCGGTCTTTCCTATTACGGCCTCATAATTGTAATAAGATTTTCTGCCACTTTGCCATTAACAGATTTGTATCGAAGGGTCCTCTGTAAAAAGGACCCTTGTCGATAAAAATATTGATTTGCTCTTTAAGAAGAAATAAAAATAAAGAACCAATTATTTAAAAACTGTTGTTGAAGCAATCAGTGCTTAACGCATATCATGTTTATGTAGCAATGCAAAATAAAATTGTATATTGCTCGCATGATTTATTTACAACAATCCTTTTACAATGAATGAAAGAGACGTTAATATTTCTTAATGTAAATGAGTCATGTTACCAAATTTATCTATCAGTCGTAAAAAAAATAAAATAAAAACTTTTCTTTGTTGAATTGTAATTCAATTATTTTACAGATTTAATATTAAGTAAAAATGCGTCACAAGTTTCACGTATTTTATGCTTTGAAATTATAAAAAAAAATCACAAGCAACTTTATGTTTTTATGTAAATCGCAAACTATTGTTAACTCTCAATTGTATTACTTACTAACTTTCTTAATGATAACGCTACGCGTGAAAGATCATCTTCTACCATTAGTGGATGAATATTAACAATTGAATAAATTATATGCAATTTGAAATGTTCGAAAAAAAAATTAAAATTCTATAATATTTGAAAAACAAAGGAGAGCAACGATGAATATTTATCTAAATCCCGCAGAAGGAGCAACTTTCCTATAAAATTTCGTACAATGAAATTTACAAATTTTACAAACATCAGACTCTTAGTGCCGACACTCGTACTTTAAAAACATTAGAAATCTAATGAAAAACGTATACTTAACTCGTTCTTATACTCGATTTAAATACAGACAATAAAATATCACAAGTGCTGTCGTTAAATCGTACGTATAAGTAGAATGATATTTCTTATCACGATCAGTCTAATTGGAAAATACTTTGGTCATTTATTTGTTCAAAATAGATATAGTATAAGTTCGTCATCCGGTTTATTAGTATCATTCTTTTTTTCTTGCTTAGATATTCAATATGTGTTCGGTGTTCTGATACTATATACTGTAATAACAACGGCATTATTCTAATAACATTCTCAGAATATCTACAAATTTTATCCGAATAAAAATTAACAAATGAAAAAAACGCTCGTATCATAGCAATTAGAGTTTTTATTAATTGTTAATATTACCATTGATTCGTAAGCAATGGTGAGGTCATGTGAATTATCTGAAATTTAAAATAAAATTTCTCGAAATTACCGTTGTATACTGCGTTTAAGAAAAAATATTTTTAATGAAAAATAGCAGTGCATTGAGCAATATTCAGTAATAATATAATAATATTATAAATAAATATAAAAATTATGACGTTCAATGCAATATACTTCTTTTTACGGAAAAACAGACGACAAAAATTATTGGTCACATTGACAAAATTCATGATAATGACAATTCGTAATTTTTTCTCTTGTAACAAATATTTATATTATTATTGGAAAAAGGGAGAATTCTTCATGGCAATTTCAAAGAGCTTAGGAAGAAAATGAACTATAAAGTAACGATGAATTTAATTGAAATTGTTAATCGAGGTAAATCGCGCAGTTAATCAGAAATTTCTGCTGTTACGAGAGCCGTTCAACCTGTTCTTATACCTTGAAATCCACGTGTAATCGTATAATTTTTCCCTTTTTAATCGAAATACATATTTGTATAAGATTGCTAGTTGTACTTGAAAATTAACAATGTGGTAAGTAAATATGTGTGCCGATATCGTGCCAAATACTTTCCTGATATATCGCTTTACTTCCTAATTAATTAACTGTACAAATATTCATTCTGCAGCATAAAAAACTTCACCAGCACATTTGTGAATTATGTTTTTAGGGAGCGCAACGATTTCAAGCACCAGAAATCTTCAAGAAACGACGATTTTCCTGAAAATCGTTATATTCTAACTGTCCGTAAAACTTGCAACACGACATACATAAATATGACAATTTAACTTTTAATCAAAGGCACAGCAATATCCGCTTCTAACCTCTTTTTTCCACTCTTCTGTTGTACGAACTTCCGAACGAATATTGCGATGAATATCACGATATGCGAGCGATTCCGTGATTTCCATAAAATTACACACCTCGCACAAACTGCAATAATAATACTCGATATTTCGAGAACGCGGGGAACTTGTAGGGAAAAGGTAGGAAAATAAGATAAATCGAGCGAAGAATGTGTGCCTTTGATAATGTCGCGATATGAGTTCACGAATTCGGTGATGGACTTGGGCCAGATGGGACAAAGAAAAATGTACTTGCCGATCATAAGTCGGACGAACACTGAAACATGACTTTTAGGCTTTTATCGCTCCATTGGGCGCTGCACTGCGCTCCATTGCGCTGTAGATCGTTTATGTAGCCATTGCTGCGCACCGCCTCGAGTCTCATCACTTTTCACAATCTCGGCACTTGCGATTATTTCAATTCTTTGCAGCTTCACGAAATGCCACCGATGATACCTTTTCCATCACATTTTCAATTATATATATATATATTAATAAAATGAACAAGGAGTCTTATATTTTGAATTAGCGGATTTCACTGGTTATATCAGCAAATGAATTATTAATGCGCGAGCAGCGAAAAGAAGCATATTTTTCGGGAATAATTTATTTTACGGCTAAGCGAAGGTAATATTGCCATAAAATTTTGAATAAAATCTGGATTTTTGAAGCCACTCGTTAAGAATATTACATAAAAACTGAGTGCTTTTTCTTCACATTCGTAAAATGTGTCTTATAGAATTTTATAATTACGATAGATATTTGAATGTAGAATTTGAATTTAACGAGTTAGAGGAGAAAGTGACATAGAGCGGAAGTTACGATCCAAATTGCAAAGTATTGCCAATAAAAAATAATAATAATAAAGGCTCATGCCTGCGTTAACGACTTTTTTAAAATAATCACTATAAAAACGCGTTGAGCAAGAACGGGTATCTGGCATTTCTTATTTGTAAGGAAATGTTTATTTCCTTACAAATATTTTAATATCTCAGATGCTACGGTATTTTTATCGAACGGAAACAATGTATTTTATCAAACGAGGATAGAATAAAAAGTTTCAACTGAAAATTCGTACTACGAACGTATGACATACCTCTTTAATCTAATCCTATAGTAATAAATCTGTACATCATTAGTATCTATGATCTCTGGCAATGTTTATTTGTTATTAATGCCTTTAGAGGTGTTTTATTTTGAGTTTTCCGAACATTGGTTAAGCTTATTTCGTCGATGATAATTTTTATGATGCAACCGCTCCCTTATAGTAGCGATTAAATTTTGCGATTAAATTTCATTAACACGTTAGAGCAACTTCTTAATTTTTATTGAAAAATCAGAGACGGTAATAATTATTTAGCCTGAACAATGCAGTAGGTTTAAAAATTCTTCAATTAATATTGTATTCTTAAGAAAATCTAGTTGAAGTATATTTACTCGTTCATCGTCTTAAAAAATTGCCTCGAAAATACATTTGTAATATGTGCTTAATTATACATTATAATAGGTGATTATACAGTATTTCTTGTCCTAGAATTATTAAACTAAATAATAACAACGTCCGTAAAAAGAATATAACTTTGAAAAAATTAGAGATTAAGAAAAAATACACATTAATTGCAAAAGATTTGTTTATTTACATAAATTTCGAATAAATGCAATTTTAAAGCAGCGAGTACAATTAAACATACGCTACATACTCGTAGAACTGTAAAGAAAAAGTTGAATCACACGAAAACAATATTTTACAAGGGTACAAAGGCCTATGCATAAACAAATAAGTCGTTAACGATGCGAGCCGGAAACAAACGTATCTGTAGTAATAGTAAGGTCATCGTACTATTGGCAAGTCTTCCAACATTATGTCAATCAGCTTTCTTTGGATGCTATTTTTAAGCTTTTCTTTCTTCACTGGTTATTACATTATTGCATGAGACAACGCTGATTAGATAGCGGAAGTAAAAGAAATGTAATTTATGCGCTTGGACAGCCCTCGCTATTTCGAATATGCACTATTAAGTAATAATTAAGCACTAATTAAAGCATGATCAAATTTTATGAGTTATTGAAATAATCTCACGAATTTGGTTCTTTTTACATTGAAATATAATATGCCGATCCAAGACAATAATTTAAAATCTGATCAGTGATACAATATATATATATATACATATTTAAAGAGCTGATGTAATAAAGATTATGTAAGTTAAAGAATATATTCTAGCGAATTCATTCGAATAATAAAACAACTTGAATCGTGTTTACGATATTATTTTATTGCATCCATTGATTGTAAATGTGACGTAAACCACGCGATGTTACATACAAAGCAATTTTGCTTCTTCGAAGAATCGTGTCTTAATGATTCATAAAAGTAAGCAAAAATAAGGTACAAGAGAATCTATCGAGAGAAGTGGAAAATTCTCTTTCAAACTTAAACAGATTTTCTTTTTAAACATATTTTTTTATTCACGCAGATGCGCCTAAGAGAGAATCAGGATAATGTTCGTGATACCTTGATAAATCTGCCATGGAAATGTCCGAAATATTAAAAATTACTTATTTGACCACCGGTTGGTCCCTACAAGCGGGCGGACGATGGACCGTCCTAATCCACGCAATAAATCAAACAGAAGATCTCCAAATTTTTTTCCAAAAGGCTATTTTAAATGTAAGCCCTCGACGTGTATCATAATACACGCCAACCCGCTTAATTGCATTTGAACGCGTGACCTTTTCCTCTAACGTTCATTCTTTATCTACTCGTCGGACATTAGTGCAGTGATATGCTCTGGCGAAATCGTATATGAAATCATTTCCTGTGTTAAATTAGGATCTGCACTCGGAAAGAAAGTGTCGATATTCATAACGAAGGTCCTCAAAGTCATTCGCATTAAAACAATCGAGTCAATTTCATTTAACGAACGCCAAAGTTTTAAAGCAACTGGTAATAGCCAGTCGCGGTAAAATGTGAAAGAAATAAAATACCGCCAGCTGGATGCTCTGTCAAAATATATTTTTCACAAAACTTAGCATCTTCGCGGTTTAGATATTGGCAATCGAAGAACATGACGGTGCACTATCTGAAAAATGCACTAATGAAAAAAACCTCCATGGGTATAATTTTGAAAAATTCCTGACACGCTGGAACGAATATAAAGGTGCAAGCGGGTACTAATTTAAAAGCAATCGAGCATCTGTAAATGTTAAAATTTGCCTTTCACGATAACTTTATGGCAACGTCTTCAAGAATATTGTAATTTTGTCTACCTTTTTTTATCGGAATGTACTACAAATCCATTGAAATTCGGTAAAGGAGATACTCGAATCACTTCCTCGAACGATATTTTTCTCTCTGAATCATCGAGTTTAATTGGACACTGATCAATCTACGATCTGCATTTAAAAAAATGTTTATCTAAATTTCAAATTGATTACATTTACATACAATAAACGAAGCAGTGTGGTTCCACATTAAAGTCTATTGTGGAGCATTATTGATTTAACAATTGTGGTAGCAACCGAGGCTCCACTCTGCGCGTTGCATTCGCTGTTTTGTTTAAAATTTTTACGCGTTTTCTAGTTTTGCGTAACTTAAGGAACTCTAATTCGCAAACTTTCAAGATGGAAATAGAAATCAAGAAGCAGAAATCCCTAGAATCCACGAAAACTGGTCGAATAAAAGTATCCGAAAATAGAGAATATTTAGATATGGATACGGATGAAGAAGAATTCGGACTCAAAGGTAAAGTGCTTACAAAAAACTTCAAAATTTATTTAAATTTATGTAGCGCACCATTTGCAAGCAAAAGACACTTATAAGCGCATGGCTAATCTTTTGCATTTATTGTATTACTTTTTAGTTTAAGACATTACGAGTAACATCTATCTGTGTAAATACTTTGTATTTAACTAGTAAAATAAATAAGGTTTTATCGCAGAGTCCCTGCGTAAAAATATATGAACATTCGTGCATTTCAATTAGGCATTGGTATCATAACCCAGTGCACGTATAAACGTTAGTTTGGTCTTGAAATGGCAATGGAAAGCGCATAAGTAACGGTAAGGGAAAGGACGCGTTCGATCAACCTGTTTACATTTGCAGCTAATACTACCGCACTCGATCAAACGTGCGTGAAATTGTTTGCTTTTTCTTTTATCTAAAAATTTCGAAAAATGCATTTATTTTGTATTTGCTTGACATTTTTGTGATGCGAATGTCGATTGGGCCAAAAGTATTACGAGGAAAGGAACTTTATAAGCATTTTTGCTAGTAAATGTAAAAGCAAATATTAAAATGTGCAGGGAAAGGAATCATTTTAATAAAAATACCAAAAGATAAAAGACAGTTACGAGCAATTTCTATATTACCACTTTACTTCTTTCTTTTATTCTCCATATTTTCGCGTTTCAGCCATTCATATTTGGCAGAGACACGTCAAAGGGAAAAAAGAAAGAAGAACTCTAAATTCGGATAAGTTTTATGTAAAAAAATATATTTTTTTCGATGACAATTTGAACGAATAAAATAAATTCTTTTATAATTTTCAATGTAAAAATGTGCAACGGTAAGTTATTTTCGTCTTATAATCGCTATGAACAAATCACGTAGAAATAATAGTCATTCTACAAGTACAAAAATTAGAGTTGCTCGGAATGCAGCTTAATTAAGTCATTAATAACGTAAAGCGTTTCGTACATTCGTCAAGCAAGAAAAACAGAGACATATTTACATTTGAGAAAAGTAAATACAGGTATTACAAAATGATTTACAATTGTTAAAAATCTGTAAAACTCGTTAGGATCTACGTTTTAAGGGGCTTTTCTCAGAAATGCGAAAGTTTGCGAGGCAAAATATGTTGCCGGACTTGTACGAGTGTAGGCGGATCATTGGTGAAGTTGATCCGGTCAAGATCCGAGGCTCAAGTACTTCAGGTAGTAATCCAAGATCTTTCGAGGTGAAAAGGCGCCTGCAATGAACGTCAGGGAAATTCTCGAACGCTTCTTGCCAGGTGTCGCATTTATTGAAGGTTTAATTGTTTTATTGCGCCCACGATTTTTCTTCGCTTGGAAAGTTTCCGTTAGATGCACACTGTACGATGTGCGGCAAAATCATTTTACAATGGATATGAAGTTGAGGATGCGTAGTGTTCGATGAGAACAACGCACATGAATATTGGATCACATTGATGCAAACTAAAACATCGTAAATCTTCTAATGATGAAATTGACGTACTTTCACTTGGTTTACGAATATTAATATTCGTTCGGCGTTTACCAACAGTTATTTCAATTAAATTTAAATTAATTTACCAACGGTTATTTAAACTATTAAATTTAATCCTTTTAATTAAAACGATTCTATAGCTTCTTCTTTAATTCATACTCTAACAATTATCTTATTACGTGAGTTAATATAAAGTTACAAAGTAATTACTTTTTATATAAAAGTTTTTTCGACGATGTCTAGAAAAATATCCTTTTCTTTAAAAAATGAAATCTTTTCGGTAATAAGAAAATTCTTTGTATTGCACGTATTTACCATGATTTTTCTTCTTCGCGTTGTAAATCTGGATCAGACGTTTTTTTTAATTCACCAACAAAAATGAATAATAACAACCATAATTGGATCTTGTAAATGCTATTGACAAACACCTTGGCCTGAAAAACTCAAAGAATCTTTCTAGAAACGAGATTTCTCTCATGTTAATTATAAATATAGTATTTCTATAAAAAAAATTCTACGTACGAGCAAAGGAAGTTTAAAAAAACTTTTTTTTTTTTTTTTTTTTTTTTTTTTTTTTTTACCGCAATGTTCTTAATAATTTTTCATCGAAAAACATAGTTAATAATAAAAGTATTGACAATTCGTAAGGTTATATCTATTGGTAAATTTTACCATAATTCTACCGACTAAAGCTACATTTTTAATTTGGAATTAATGAAAAAAAGAGGCGCACTTTACTTACTTTTGTGAGAATTGTTCGAAAGGCGGAATATCGCTTCGAACAAAAGTTGTCGATGTCTCATCGTAAAATCGAGAAAGAGAGATGCGCAAGTCGGGAAATGAACTCGAAACGCTTCATCACGGCTAATTCAAACACGAACGTATGTATTTTGATAAAACTTTTTATCTCCATTCAAATGGCAATAACTTTTAGTGGGAAATGAGCAAACATGACGTGGCAATGATAAGATGTCAAACGTAACAAATTGTCCTCGTTATTTGTGATTTGTGAAAAACAAGAAACAAAGAAATACAAGGGTAAAACAACGTATTCCAATATCTACAAAAGCATATTTAGGCATCGCGCTGTTGTACGAACGCGCCAAACAAACCATTATTTCCAATAAACCAAGATTCAATAGATCTCGATGTGCATTGACTTGTATTTATTTAGATAAGTTTGTACAAAGATTACGAACGTTTTTTTATATCTGTAACTGTGCAGGGATTTGATCTTACATTTAATGCGTCGATTCAACAGAGACACCCGAACCTGAAGCCGAAGCTCCGCCTGAACCCGATAAGCCTGAATTTACCGACGAGGAGCTCAACGCTTTGGTAAGTGGAAGAGCTTTTTCCCCAGCTTTGCACTTCGTTAAACGGCCGAGTTATCTCACACCCTTTACCCTACCCCTCTCGCGTAACTTTTAATTGTTCTGCGTGTTTAGGTTCAGCAGACGAAAGTGCTAACGGTGCTACCGGGCTTGTCGGGGTCAAGCTGGACCGAGTCCGTCCTGGAGAGGATTCGCGAGTACTTTTGCGACCCGTCCAACCTCGTCTTGACCATCTATTTCTCCGGGAAGGGGTTGCGCGCCCTCCTCGACTTCCCCGAGAGCACCGACGACGGTCTCGTCTACTTCCTGCGCGCGCCCTGGCAAATCTATCGCCCGGGGGATTTCCTGACGTTCGGCACTGTGGCAGGAAGAATAGAGAATACCGTCTTCAAATTCGTCGACGGCCTCTACTCTCCGCTAGCATTTCAGAGCGAATGGCCCCGCAGTATCCTTCGTTTTATTTCAAATAAATACGTGCATTGCCGCTTCTCTGTCTACTAAATCGTTCATCACGGTTGAATTTCCGACTCGTGAAGACTGTACGCGAAAGGACCTTTCACTCGGCGGTGTTACGCAACAACGTGACGCTTACACGCGTCTTTCCTCTGCTTCATTACGAGCTGAAATTCTAACGCGTGCACTTCATTGTTCAAAATTATTTATCATCCGGTCGTCATTGCGCTTTTGAAGACGCGTACATATTTTGTTGATATTAGCCAGGGATTCATGCGCGCGAACTCGTGTGAGCTTATTACGACACATTCTGTCTCTTTGGGCTTCTTGGCAAAACTCAATAGCAAATGGTCAAAGCTTAAGAATCTAATTAACGAATGCATTCACGGCGACCGATTCGTAACGCGTCAGAATTACATTTTAGAAGATGTTAACCAAGCGTTTAAGCCGCTTAAGCTCGCGGTGCGTGTCCTAAAAAATAAAGACTTGTTGTTAGCTTGACATTCTCTATAGGGTAATTAATATTTGTTACGACTCTATTCGCTTTCAAATTTTAATCCTTCGTTAAGAACAAAATTCATCTATTTTTAATTTTTCCGCTATACCAGCTGTAGATCAACTTTGAAAAATTATTACAAATGTCCATTGTATATGAAAAATAAATTAAGAAGTGGTTTTTAATTTAAATTCATGCGATTATTTACGCAGGATAAACGCGCGATAAACAACTCGAGAATAGAAATGTTTAAGCGTCCGTTCAGTTAAAACTACAAATCGAATGCAGATAAATCTTCTGAAAATGAAAATTATTGTTTTCAAAAAAAAGAAACAGATTCGTGAAAATTGAAGTATTTTACACGGGGTTTATTAAATATCACACGTTCATTTTTAACGCTTTTTTTAGCGCTGTTTACCCTTTGGCAAACAACGCCCACAATGTATATTAAAAAATTATGACATTACTTATTTGAAAGCTAAAAAGGCAGCTGAAATCGACATGTTTTGCATGCACTGATAAAGTAAAATCACGGCGAAATAACGGTATACAAGAGAATTTAGCGAAACACGATTCGTAAGGTTGCAGGTGTGCATTCCGTGCAATTTATTGTACATGCATTTAATATAAGCAAAACTCTAGAGAAAATGACAAGCATAAACTCCTGCTTGCATACTTTCAGACGCATGCCAATAGAATAAAGGATATACTTACACAATCTACCTGATAAGAGTAAGGATAAGAAACATGCTGCACCAAACAAATTAAAGTTTGATGTACCGAGGAAGTTACTTACGGTATAAATTGCAACATCGCGTACCTAATTTTCTCGACATTATCAGCATTGCATGTCTTTTATTACGCTTATGAAAAGTTTTCCTTCTTTCTGGAAAACATTGAAATATGTACTTTGGAATCTTACACCTTATTTAAGGCATTGCACGAGTTAAAATTCGTTAGCTTGCGAGTAGAACTTCTTTAAATAATCTTCACGCGTGACCGACTCAACTACGAGGCAATGTAAAACATGCAATGTAATACAGCAAAAAATGTATGCAACCATCGGGTTGTTGACTTAAAGTCTTGGACGACTCTATTCCTCCGGCTAAAAAGTTATTCTTACAAACGATTCATATGTTGTCAAGAAATAGGTTTGTTCTCGTGAAATACAATTACAAATGCGCATTTGCCATAAACATGGCACGTCATCGAGTACAAAGCTTGGACTACTTTAAACGTAAATTCCTATGATTTGCGATAAATGTCGAAGATTAGTTTGTACGATCCGAGAGTGTACGCTATTTGAAGTAACTCGAGAAAGTATTGGACTTTCTGCGGGATAAAATTTAAAATTGTGCGTGAGTTTACGATGCGGCATATTTTTAATCCTGTTTCGAACGATAAACTCCGGGATTTAAAACAGCACAATCGTGATAAAAATCAGATCACAGCAACATCGAGTAATATACGAATATTACGAATCCTAGCAGTACTTATGCCGTTAAAGTTTAAATAGCTCTCGAAAGCTTTTTAAGCGATCATTGTCGAGTGATGCTTAATTATTTGAAAAAGTAATAAACGTGATATACGTTCGAGGAGTGCCAGGAAAGAAATTTGTTACGTGATCATCAATGCGGAAAGAGTTGAATCGTTTAAATCCTGCTCAGTTCAATTAGCTCAAGCAAATGCAAATATTACAATTTTTTACAACTACTTTTATTCAAAGTACACGCGTTTAACGCCCTTTTCAAGATCTTGTTTGTTGCGAATATTCATGAGTAACGTCGGGAAATATTTTTAAAAATGTCTCAACGTTACGGCACACTATATTCTGAAGGGAAATCATAAAACAGTTCCTTATCGTTATTCTTCTCATCCTCCGGTTAATTGGTATTAACATTTTTCATAAATCTTCGCAATTCGTACACGTTCGCGCATCGCAGGCGCTGTTTTTGACACTCACCGTGTTCAAGAACCTTAACTACATAAAACGCAGTTACGAAAGACAAGATTTTCTCAAATATTAATGACTTTCTCACGCGAGCAGTGGATGCGACTTATAAGCCGGTGGGAATGTTGGTGCTCTACGTACCATGGGAAGGAAATCGAATAAAACAAGCGAGGCAGAGTCTTAAAATAGAAAGAGAAAGTATTATCGATATAGCGCATGAGAATGAGCACCGCTTGTTGATTAATAGGATAGAAAAAGTTACGAGGACATGGATAAGACAAATTCAAGAATCACTTGTCATTTCACCGAGTTCAACGGATGAACTGTACGATGCCGTAAGCGAATTTGCATTTTGGCAAAAGAGACGTACGTACACCCACTATGTTTTCGTAAATTAGCCAACTATTAAAGTCTGGGTTAATTTGGTGGAAAATCGTTGCTTTAATATAAATGAACGTAGCTCGTTCGTAAATTTATTCATTAAATAAAAAACAGAATTGCACGGGAGATGATTGTAAATTTTCGCGAATTACTTTGTAGAAATTTCCTTCTATTTATGCCGTTTTATCGTGTTGTATTTACGTCTAGTTTTTTCTTTCGCGACGATACATTGCAAAATTTGAAAAGGCCATTTTACGTACGTGACTTTCTTGCGTTACGTATCAGCAGGACTTTTTCTAAAGAATTAAGTGGTTAAAATCAGAAATAGTCAAATAATGAACGGAGGGAGAGAATAAATTTTGGTTTACAAAGTTAAAGCAACGACGTGTAATTTACGAACGAATCGATAGTTGGTATTTAGGTTGTTCCTTTCATAATTCTAAATGATTATTTGATACTTTTGCAGATGAAAAGTTAGCTTGTATAGCTAAGCAATTAAAAAGCGATCGAATTTTATTAATAATCCATGAATTGAAAAAGGCAAGAGTGCCGAGTACAAATGATTTAAAAATGCTCGCCTTGAAAGTCGATAATGCTTTAGAGGAAGCTAAATCAAATCTAATTTATCTTGATATTTTACTAAGAAATATTAAAGCTTTCAACGAACCGAGGAAGGTTAGCGATTGTCTGCCAAAAATCTTGCATATCGTTAGATTCATTTTTAGCGAATCACCTTATTATAACGTATCGTAAGTATTACTCTATCTTATTGCCTCGTGCGGCATATTATCTAAAATTATACAAAGTCTAAAATGACTTTTTGTCCATTATCAAACAGGAGAAACATCGAAAGACTTTTATGTTCGCTCAGTGTGTACGTGATTAAAGTGTGCCTCAATAGCACCGATTTGAAAGTCTCGATGTTCGACGATTTGAAAAAGTGCGAAGAATGTATCGAAGCGAGCCTCTCGTGCCTACACTCCTATTCTCAAATTTATGATCGGGTAAGTTGATTTGGCTCCTGCTATCGAATTGATCCCATTAATATTCGTTAAATATTTCTTAAAAATCTCGCACCAACTCAGAGCAACAGAGGCACTAGCAACAGTGTCACGCGTGAAGCTCGTAAAAAATCGTTCGGTTCGCAATTGACATTAGAAGGAGAGGCGTTAACCGGTATTAACCGGTATTAACTGGTATTGCGTTTCGATCTCGCCGATTCATCTCGGCGCTCCGTCGTTGTAACCGGAGCGCGACACGAATCGGCTTCGTTACATCTTGCTGTTCGAGTTCGTCTATTTGTACTCTTGGTTTGTACGGAACTTATCCAATTCTACTCCAGTGGATTGTCCGTGGCCCCGGCACGCCGAGAAACCATTGCATCGCTGATCGTCGACAGTTCCCACTCCGAATACCTACGGTTTCCGTGGGAACGATGGTCAGAATAGGAGCGCGAGTTGCTGCTGCACACGCTTTGTGTCATTAGCCTTTCGTTCCTGATTCCTCTGGATCTCGAGTTCGCTTCCCATTGGTGATCCTTTCCTGGTCTAATTTATCGACTTTTCGTGCAAACGGTAAAGACGCTTTTTATTTATAAGACGCTGCTATCTCATTCGCGCCCGAGTCGCGTCGGTGACTTCCGTGCAAATATGTTTACCTAATGTTAAACGATCAACGTTAAGTACTTCGGAAAATTCTTTTTCTTACTGTCAGATGTTTATTCAATTTTTATAATAAGCATTTATATTATCTGAAATAGATGCAACGAGTTAAATTTAATTTTTGGTTTCATTAGGTGTGCTGCGATTTCAAACTGCCACAGGTACTTTATGTTATCTGCAAGACTTGTCATGCAGATAATCATTGCACCTTTTATCTCTTATTGGTATTGAGAACTGTCATTAACCGTATCACGAATGAAATCACATTTATACACATGTGTAATACTCGACGTAGTGGATGTGCATTAGGTGCGATAAAAGATTTTTCGTTTTTCTTCCAATTTTTTCACGCGCTCGCGTATCTGCTCGTCTTTTTCGTTGTTTTTCTACGTGAACGTTTGCTTTCAAAATCTCGTGCCGTGCACTTCGTTTGATATCGATGTTTATTAATTACTTACGCGCTTGTACTTGTGGTGTACTTAATTTGGAACTTTGGAACACGACTGCAAAACATTCGAATATTTATCATTTCAAATGTTATTAAATTTAGTTAGTTAACTGCTTGTGTATGTTGTGCGTTAATAAAACTAACATTGAAACTTTTATTTTTACAAGCATTTGCTTTATCGGCTGTTTGCCGCGTAATGCAAGAAAAAAGAATGTTTGTTTACTAAGCTTTCGTGCATTCGGCCTTAAATAGGTGCGTCAATGCGTCATACGTTTTAAGAGTCGACAATTTTCTGCCTAGAGATGATATTCTAAAGGAAAATCACTCGTGAAAATCGAGCAATTTGTGGCTTTATTTTCATAATAATATTTCATTACAGACGTTAATCGCGTTAAAAACTTACGTTTGTCTTACTCAATACTAAATCACTTTTACAAGGCTGTAAAGATAAAACCAACAGCTTCTATATTTTTCCTTAAACTTTTGCAACTTATTTGACGTATATAGAATTTATCGCTTAAAATTTACTTAGATTCTATGAAAACCTTTCTCTTTGTTTAGCTAAATATTTTTCAATTGAAAAGCAATATTTTATTTTGAATTAGCAATTATGTACTTCCTAACTTGTTTAGAAACGTATAATGTAATTCTTCTATCCAAACTATAAATGCATGTAGATAAAATATGACATATTATGTTGTTTCTGGCGTAGTCGATTAGTAGTTTGTATCTTAACAAAGTTGTGCAATGTCGCTTATAATAATAATATACTTTTACCATTGTGAAGGAACGAAATAAGTGAAATGAATAATATTCAGTTTAAAAAATTGGATACACGCATAACCAAGTTTATGTGTTTTTTTGTTTTATTACTATCGCAGATTTTTGAAAATTTAATAACAAGTACAGATAATTGGAGAGTTAACAAAATTGTCGTATTTAAATGTGTCGATGCTTTCGAGCAAAGATGTCGAGATGTTTCTGAAATATGCGATGCGATAAAAATTTATGGCAGGTACGTTATTGTACAAATAATAATTACACTAAATAAGGAGAAGATTATTAAGACTAATCGAATTATAGTTCGAGCAAAATTAATTTCGGAGGCACACGAGGAAATTACCACGAGATGCAGTACAGACGGATCAAAGATTACTTTTCAGAAATTATGCACGAGATGAAAATTAGTTGCGATTATGCGTTAAATATCACGGAACCTAAGTGGTTCCAAGATATGTCAATTTTTCGATGCGAAGTTGATGAATTGGATAACATTATGACGAATCTTCTGAACAGTTTATTCGAAGATGTTGTAAGCGTGGAAATGGGCATTGAAACTCTGTACATCCTATTTAAATTCAAGGAACATAAAAATTTCGCCATTATTTTACGCAAAAAGTGGAGGCAGGTAAATGAGAATGCGACATCAATCTACCAACGAATATTGTTACAAAATTAAACTGTTTCGAAAAGCATTATTTACTATTCGATGAAAAAGAAATCGATCGCTAATTCAATATCAAGCAATTGTGTTACATATGAAATTCGCAAATTTCCATTAATTGAAAAAGAATTAAAATTAAAATAATCGTTTTTTAAAATGAACTTTCGTAGAACGTTTAAATTTTGTACGTGTAACATTCAAACATGATTATGTGGTGCTCATTACGAATATTAAAACTTCATGTACTTGTTTCTGTTTCAAATTGAATGTTACGGAAAGGTCTGGGAAATGTTTTCTGAAGAGGTTAAGCTGTGTTCTGAAGAATCGATTGAATACGAAATATGCCAAGATCGAGCAAAATTACTACAATCGGAGCATTCTATAATTTCTAGCATTTTTAAACAATATTTAATGAAGCTATACAAAATGATGATTAATGCATCAGATTGGCTTGGAGATTGTGATGTACAATTTGAAGCGCCATTAATCAACTTCAGCAGAGAAATTAGTGATTAGCTTACTAGTTATTGTACGAACAAACTAAAGGTTTGTGTGTGTATTTTTCATTTTCGTACTTATCCCTTAAGAAGCAAGCAATCTTGTTTCTGATAATTTTATTTTAATTAAATAATTTTACTTTCGATCCCACATATATTTATGACGTCTTTTTGGTCGATTGCTGAATATAAAATAAATAAAAATGTCACGAAATTGAGTAAGCTTTATAAATTTAATTGTCACCTTAACGTACTTACAGACAAAAGAGAAGCATAGAAAATTGGTTTATGCATGTGCAATTTTATACAATTCAAATAAAATTATTTATTTTTAATTTCTTTTTGTATCTGACATTTGTTTTTTTTGTTTTTTTTTTTTTTTTTCCAGTATATTTTCCTTTTTATGGAATTATTTATACAACAGATAAACAAAAATAATCAATATATTTTACTTTTTATTATTCGTACGAAGAAAAACAGTTAAACACCTAAGAATTACGAATAGCATGTGAGCAATATGATAATGATCGTTTCATCTGCAAATTTCATAATCATAATTTTTAAAAAGATGACATGCTAAAATTATTTTAGTACGAGTATACGTAGGCGAGGTTCGTTAAAATTATGCTTGAAAATGAAAGCATAATTAAGTTTTTTTTTTTTATAAAGAACTATAATTATTATTTTTTCAAATATGCAGAAATATAAAAGGAAAATCAGTAACTATTTCAAAATAACTTTAAAATTATTTTTTAGTTCACCAACACACTTACTTGAGTAAATACTTTTCGAGGTATTTTATTTGTCAAATATAAAAGTGTATAAAAACAGACTTTTTTTTAGACTATTAATAATATTTGGTAACAAATTATTAATACTGTACATGCAGATAAAATTCAGTTAATATCCATTACTAAATGACTATTTTGTTGACTGTCATCGATAAGAAAAACAGAATTTTCAGGAGATTCTTTGTTATTAAATTCATTAGCACATCTATTCCTCAAAATTTCATCCTTTCTCATTGGTGGTAACAAAAAAATTAGAGATATTGCAATAATTGCGTGCCACAAACTATGCACATACTAAATAAATGTTTATTATAAATCATATTTTTAAGGTAATATTTCTTGTACGTAATTAATGCATCAACTAACCTTATAATTGGATTCGGTCTCTACTAAACAAAAGAGTGAAATACCAAATCCAGCAAATGAGAGGCCGATGATTAATTTTATCATTCTTTTTGGCCAAGCAATCTTTTTTATTTTATAACAATAGTACCCATAAGAAGTTAGCTGTATTTATATTCAAATTATGAGTTTAATTAATTGTCATGACATTGATGATAATAAATTATGAAAGAAAATTACCGGTATGAGAATTCCAATGATCAAAGGTATTAAAATGTTGAGGAGTCCAGTTTTATCAGATTCAATTTGAAAGGTAATTATAATAGCTCCCAGCATATGACAAAAAGATATATATTGTACTGGTATTTCAGCCATAGCCACCAATGTAACCCAAAATGCAAGTATACCTAAGAAAAAATCACAATACTGAAGGACCTAGATCAACAAACAGTATTATTAATTTTCTAAGAATCGAATAAAAAAATTTCACGAAATGAAGTTGCTTGCATTTACGTTAACGCATTAAATTGTACAGGTACTTTTACAAAATAATTTACTTACTTCAAATTTTGCAATGCAAACAGTAAATTGTTGATCGCAAGCGTGATAGAGTATAGAAAAAAACATTGTACAAAAGTAGATCAATCCTTCTGTGTACAGTCTTCGTTTAAGTGCTAAACATATAGCTGGCATAAAAAATAAGTTGCTTAACGTTAAAGCTAGGGTTGTAACTAAAAAGGAAAATTCGGAAATAGAATTTGAATCATCTGTACAAGCCAATCCTCGATGACCTGTAAGTTTAAAAGAATTATCTTATAAAAAACTTCTGTTTATCATTTACACGCAGACGTATAAATTGATTTAGATTCTTGCCTCTAAAACATTTACAAGCGGTGTAAGAAAGTAAACCTTTATGAATTTCTTGACATATACCGTATTGACCACACGAATTACTTCCTTCAAAAACACATGCTCGTAATTTGATTCTTAACGATACTAATATTTGTTCCATTTCACACGGTACTGGCATCCTAAGTATAACAGAAAAGTATAATTTCATAAAACTTATTTTATACGAAAAGAATTCCACCAATAGGAAATTGTGAAATCCAATAATATTACACGAAAACGCTCATCGTAGAATCTTTTTATTATATAATAAATTTTTTCATAAGTTAATGAAAACTGATGTTAATTATTTTTTGTAAGATAAAGTGACGACAAGGAGCAAAAAATGAGGTGGTACATTTTTGTCAAGTAACGCAAGTCGGCGTGAGCTTTATAGCACAGTAATTTTCTAAGTAAAACTTAATTTCACTTACTCGTTCATATGGCAGTTTGCGTGAAGCACGATATACCAAGTATCTGGTTGTGGGTAAGGAATTAGAAGACTAGCATTACGCATGTCAGTAGAAGACAACCGCATCATCATATGCGAATTATCGCATGTAATATTATCGCTTGCTTGATTAGGTACACGTCCGCGACTAATGCATGCAACAACATATACTTGTTGCTTGCTTAAATTCTAATATTAATGCAAATATTTTAACGCTCTGAATCAATGAAATATTTAGAAAATGTTAATAATGACGTGAATTTACCTTGTTCATTTCGAGATTTAAATTGATATTGAGTGTTCCACCAATGTCGACCAATGGAAGTATTTGAAATTGCACGATAACTGGATATTTATCACTTAGCGTTAACCATGGTGTGAGCCATTCCTGCCCCTGGGAATTTTATGTCGACGTTAAGTATAAAAATTTGCTAAAATTTTTTTTTTAAAGAAATAATTTACCCTCAACAAATAATCCCGGGAGAAAGGCTCCATATGTTTTATTCTAACGAGTTGATATCTTGTAATGCACGAGTCCAAATTATTCTTGGCGTTTAGATAAAAAACTTGCCGAGTGTTGGCAAACATCAGACTTTGCTGAATATGACTTGGGCTCGTGGAATACCACGGTATAGAAAAGTTTTTAAAGTCATTTAAATATAACTGATTGGATGCATAAGTTGGTGAATTTACATATCGCTGAATGTAGGTTTCTTCCATTGTCCTTACCGGGCAATCTGAAAAATAATATTTTAAAATCAATACCAACGAACGTTTCCAACACATTTTACACATTTTCATTTCATTTAAGATTTACCCAATACTGTAATCTTGACGTTGAAAGTGATTACGCTAGCGGATACTACCATCAAATAGTACCAACTATCTTGATAAGGGGAGATTTCTGAAAAAGTATACGTATCTATCGACGTTAAATTTCCAACAGGACCTGGATTGGAATGGTTGTAAAAAGGAAGAGTTCGTCCTCTCAGTGCTACACTCTTTATACACGGTTCATGAAACTTTGCCGTTTTCAAAGTAAAATTACAGCCCCAAATATCGACATCGAAACTCCATGTATCCATTGGAATATATATTCTGTAAGATATCGACGCAAGAATTTATCAAGTAAACGATAAGAGATAGTTAAAATAAACGATATTAAATAAAATTATACTTGTAATAAGAAATTGTTTTGCTCGTCCTCATAGTTTTTTGATACCCCAGCGGAATATTTTGTATGCCACTGCTTTCCGACCAAATTGCTATCGAACTGATACTATAATAGCACTCGTGGCCAAGGCCCTAAGCAATTTGTTAAGACATTTGTTGGCTATTCAAGTTCATCGCACCGCTATCGATCATTATAATATTTGAATACAAAAAGGAGTACTAACTTTTTGATGAACATCCGTATCCCAATTGGACGAGTAAGCGCTAACGAACCAATCACCAGGTTCAGGACTATAGACTGGAACAATTACCACGGATTTCGATTCAAAAGCTGTATCGGTGGATACTTTTATCGTATAATTATGTTCTACAAACACATAAGGTGGATATGTAGCATTATTAATAGAAATAACTGGATAACTCCCCCACCTTAGAAATCTATTGAAACCAATAGAAAATCACTTACGATGAGCTTACAGATATCAACAGTTAATAGTACACTTACACGTTTACTTTATGATTTGGACATTTTTCATCGTTGGCAAATGCGGAGAATTGCCAAGTGGCACAAACTACGTGCTTTGGTACATTATAGTGAAACACGACAACGTCCTCATAATTTTTAAAAGAACGCAATGCTCCTTGTTGTTCTGCCTCGGCTATAACACAGGCTCCATTCGTAATATGGAGAACTTTATGAAAATTCAATGTAATTCTAAATAAATGTGCGATCGACGGGGCAATAAGTACACCGGCGAACGATCTTACTTACCACTGATGTAAATTGCAAAAAGGGTGATGAGATACCGCAGCTGCCGAGTAAACGAAAGGTCAGAGTGTCGTAAGCGTATCATAGCGTTAGAGCAGCAATGCGCCTTCGTATTCTACAGGAAAGAAAACCGATTTCCAACTCCAATTTCCAACGGTCGCTTTTAAGAGCTTCGTTTCGCACGTTAACACTTTCTTTGGCGGTCAACGTTCGCAAAGGCGTTTGAACGTTTTAAATTCATCGAGTTGCGAATACGACCAACGCACGTTTTACCATCATTCTGTTTATTTTACTGTCTTCCGCTAAGGTCAACGCGATCAGGCCACAGAGTTTTAAGTTGCCGTGATCGCGACAAAACAAACGAAACGCTCGAGTTTATTATCGGTCGCAGTTGGGTTGTTGTTAGCTCGCGAGCTCGTAAAGAGACACATTGGACTCGTTGGGCACTGATCGTAGCTGGTAAGATATTTGAAGAGCGTCCAGGGCGTTTGGTATTCCAACGGTCCCTCGCTCATTTAGGTCGTGCGCCAAAAGAAAAAAGACCGATGCAAAGGAATAAAAGCGAATGAAAATAGGAACGTTGACGGGAGTAGGCGCATAAAGCTTCTCGCGAACGCAAGTCAATCGCTCGCGCGGATCCGCGTGAATCGATCGTCGGGTCGATCGTCGGGTCGATCGTCGGGTCGATCGTCGAAGCAGAGGCGTGAAAAGAAGAACGGGGAGCGTCGGTGAAAGGGTGTAGAGTAGTTGACATAAAGAAAAAAGTCACCGAGCGACGAACATCGCAAGACGAACATTCGAATATCGGCTCTTATCGCTCGTACTCGCGATTGGCCGCAGCCTTTGTTGACATTGGACCGCGCGACGCCTCCGTCCTCTCCGTGGCTTATACCTCACTCGTCGCTCCAGCGTGTCGCGCGCGTCATCACACGCGAACCACCAAACCCGAGCACCACCACGCGAGCGCAGCGATGACCGCTCGCGGACTATCCGCACGGCATCCGACGACCCGAGCGGAATCCGAAATCCCGGCGGCGGCGGCGGCGGTGGCGGCGGCGGCGACGGCGACGTTGGTGCGGAGAGAGCGGCGGAACACGGGACTGGCGGTACTGGTAGGGACTGGAAGGGGAGCGACGGGATCGCTCCGGAGAACTCGAGGCGCGCATGTGTTCGTCGGTGTGCGTCCGTGCCGCGGGAGAGCGAGAGAGAGCGTTGGTTGCGCTACGAACGACGGTGGGGAGTCGGACGAGCGCTCCCTGGAGAATCGAGGAGTGCTGCTCGCTCTCGGGGCTCGGCAGTGATCGTCGCTGTTGCTTGGGCACAACAACGCGCTGGTGCGCAGCACTGAACGCGGGAATCACGCACGGGCCAACAGAGGTAAACGCGTGGACGCGCGAGTGCCGGGCAGCCGCGAGACGTGGATGTGCGGGCGTCGCGACGCGCCACCCCGTAACCGGCGTGATCCCGGCCTCCCGTGGGAGCGGGCCGCGTCGTCGGGGCGTATCGCAGCCAGCCAGGCAGCCGCTGAGCGCACGGTAGGTAGAGGGAGAGCCCAGGAGGCGGCGAGCGTTTCATTATGGCGGGCGGTAAAGGAGAGGAGCTCCCTCGGCTCCTCGGCTCCTCGGCTCCTCGGCTCCACGGCTCCTCGGCTCTGGCGGCTCTTTAAGCGCGCGACCCGAGAGCGGAGAGAAAGCTCTGGACAGGCGCGCGAACACCCGACGCACACACTCGCGGCGGTTAGGCGGGCCGGAGAGAAATTGGCGCGATGTGCAGCGCGCGCCGCGTCTCTCCGCGCTCAACAGGTGCTTTTCCTCCGCGCTCTTGGGCTTCTTCGGCGAATTCGAATGCCCGGTCCCCCCGACGGCCCTTTAAATCTCGGGAGGCGCGGAAGACGCTCCGGGACGCGTGTGCGTGTGCGACGTTGGAGTCTCGAGTCGCTCTCGACCGAGAGACGACCGCGAGAGCTGCTGGACCGCCGCTCCGGAGCGCGGGACTAGTCTCGCTCTCTCTCTCTCTCTCTCTCTCTCTCTCTCTCTCTCTCGCTCTCTCTCTCGCTCTCGCTCTCTCTCTCTCTCTCTCTGTCTCTGTCTCACGAGTGGCGAGGAGCGCCGCGCCCGCCTCGAGTCGAGATCGGAGTCGCAGCGGCCGGCTCCTGCCTCTCGAGGATTCAATTCCTCGGCTCTCTCCCTTCCTCTCGGGACATTCTTCGATTCGCCACTTCGAGCGTGTGCGCGCCTTCTTTTTCTGCGGATCCCTCGACCGCCTCGGGGCAGAGCGAGAGCGAGCGAGACCGAACGAGCGGAGAGAGGCCGAGAAGGAGAGAGGGAGATCTAGTTTTAGTTATGACAATTCTGGAAGAATTTTTTCGAAAGTAAGTGGGTTGAGGCAGCACAGTTATTTCGGTCACTTTGCATCGATCGGCTCGCGCGTGTACCGTTCGTTCGATGCTCTACCGACATTCACTACGTCACCATTTTCATAACGAACCTTCGGTAAAAGCAAGTCGCTCTTGTTTATCGCCGCTGCCCATGGAGTTGTTCGAGGCGAGGATCGTGGCGAGGATCGAGGCGAGGCGCGGGTGCGATCCTCGCCATTTTTTCCCTTGAAATTGTCCTTCCGCGCGATCCACATCCTTCCTTTTCCGTCCCGACTGTAATTCGATATTGCAATCGGAGTTGGGGCATTCGAGGCATTCGAGATGCACAACGATAAAACGGGGAATTCCTCGCTGGGAGCAGCCGCGATAAGCCCCGACTCGTCGCGAACGTGGCCTAGTGCTTCTTTTTCGATGTACGTGCGTCGCTTGTAATTATAAACAAATCAAGGATGCAGTCCTGGGTAACGGCTTGTATTCAGCTCGGCTCGGGCGAACCCGACGGTCGAACGTGTCTTGAATTACAGCACGAGCGTCGTTATATCGCGAACTGCTGACGAGGTGTCGTCGGCTCCTAGAAACTCGAGTTCTTAAATTATTCGCTTTATGATAAAAGTCAGGCGAGTAATTTAACGTTAGGAATGAAGGCTAAGGCGTTAATGCACGCGATAAAATCTACCGTTATGATTTGCCCGTACGGTTTTCGGTATTTTCTCATTGAGCATCGCGGACGAGCGAACGACGACGTAAAATAGAAACGTGCTTACTGCAACGTTATTGCAGTGCCCAAGTTGCAACCGCTCGTTCTTATCAACTTGTTCACCTTCTCACGGATCCCATCCTTTCAGCGTTTCTCGCTCTTTCTCCAAGCTCCCAAAACAATACCATTATCCATCCGATCGATGCGGAGTGTATTAGGTAGGGTACTTTCGGTCGACCGTTCGCCCGAAAGTATTTGAACGTTTCGTTTAATCGGGGAAAAGGGGTTGAGCGCTAAACTTGTCCGCAAATCACATTGTACAGCGGTAATGATTCCTATAAAAATACTTTTAACGGTGTTTAAGCCCTTAATGGTGGATGTTGGAACGGTAGTCGTCGAGCTACGAAATGTACCCCGAGCCTCCCATGTACCGCGAATACGATTGCGAATGATTTCACGACAATGACGAATAGCCTTAACACGTAACACGACACTTGCCAAATTGGACGAAAGGTTTGACAAAGTATAAATTGTTATTTAACGCGTGCCAACGCGCGTTAAACGTGGTAAAAACACTTGGTCTTCACTTGAGGTTGGGTTTTCTATAAACTTTTTCTAAAGTAACGTATTCAACGTTGATTCGTTGAAAATTTCTTCGTCCACCCCTTTTAAATGCGTCTATCGAGTGATCGGGATGTCGGATCAAAGGTTTTGTTTTGTTCTTGAATCGATTCTTTTTTTTCTGAATACCGATATTCGTTCGACTGGCATATTTAATTCTCAAAAGTTAATTCCGAAGAAGGAGGGGGATTTTCTTACGGTTTTCATCTCGTTCTTCTTCTCGGATCTGCATTCGCGACAATGGTCGAAAGGTCAACTTTAAACCCGTAAAAACGCTCGTAGGCTGCCAGTTTTCGCTATTTTGACCAGCAGAGGCTGGTCCAATGTGTAATCAATTTACACGCTTACGAATTCGACTCATCTCTTGGACGATAAAAACGAACGGAGCTATTCTCGTTGGAATCGTCGGGTCTTTTAATGGCAGCGAACGCGGCTCGATTAGAGCCGTAACGTACGAGCTCCATCGAAACGAAAGATGACGAATAAGATTCAGGTTCGAGTCGATGATCGCATTTCCAACGTGTACGTTGCATTTGCCGTGCACCGCGCGCACCACTCGCGCACACGCACGCAGGCGCACACAAACACGAAAAAGCGTACGATGTAGACGAAGCCTGGTATGCTTGTTTGCTCGTTACGTGATAAATGGAAATGCCGATAATATGCGTCACTGATTCCTCGTAATAAAAATATAAAAAAGGCCACCTCGCATACGTAACCGTGAGAGAAACCAGCGAGCGTAACGGGCTTTCTTTCTGTGCCAATTGGAATCCCTTCAAGACCTCGATGCAGACCGGGTCGTCGTCGTCGTCGTCGTCGTGGTCGTCGTCGTCGTCGTCGTCTGTGGGTAGAGTACGCATTCGTCGCGAGCAAATCCGAGCGCTCGACTATTCCGAGCTCTTAGGAAAGACCGTCCCAGGGTCGTTACATCCGGTGTTCTTGTGCGGTTTCTCATTCGCATATGTCCGAACGGATATTTTTGCCCTTTTACACGTGTACGTTATTTCTCCTCTCCTGCGCCTTTCGCCGTCCCCAAAACGCGCGCGCGCGCGCGTACACCACAATTTATCGCGGCCCGTTTTAGTAAGAGGCTGCGCTGCTCTTGTTACGAGTGCGTACCAGTCCGAGTCTTGATTATTGAACTTTAGGGAAAAAATACCCTCTCCCGGCTTGCTAATGCAGACTGCGATTATATTTTACGAGCGCTACGTTTTTCGAGTCATTCGCTCTTTCCTAAAATATTTCATAAAACAAAGACTCGAGTTTTTAAGAGGGAAGCGTTTACTCGAGGCTCACGGAGATGAGCTTCGCGTGGCTCGAGTAAACGTTCGAATCAACTATGGCTTTTTAATGAAATTTTTACCGCGGCGAAACTGTGCGTTAATTGTCCATCGCGTTAGAATTTCAGAAAATTCATAAAATTCGGAATCGTTAAATTTAATATTCCTTTTACTTTTATGCTTTGGCCTTTTACTTGGGCAGCATCGCGCATTGTATAGATTGTTTCGCCGAACATCTCCGCAGCAATTTATCGCGGTAAATGTACGGTCGGCAACGCGTTCGCGATAATCCGATATATCTCGATGATTATTCAATTGTAATTTATCGCGTAAACTCCGCCGTAAACTTAGCGAACAGTTGGCCAAGTTTCATGAATGTCGTGCGATTCTTATTCGACAATCGCGAAGGAAATGAAGTACTCTTTTTTTTCTCGAGGAATCCTTATTTGTCTATTACTCGTAAATTGCCAAATAAAACAACGATGAATAACCGAAGATTTTATCTCGGTTATTGAGAGCTTGGAACAGAGTTGCGTAGCACTCTCATTTTAATTATCGTAAATTTAATTATCGTAATCACTCGAGAAAGATTTTCCTTTCCTTTGTCAAATTTGATTGGATTTGAATCGAAACTCGATAAAGTATTCGAGTACTATATCGCGATACTTTTGATAGTGAAGCGTGCGCCCTTGCTCGTAAGAGGCTAAACGTTATTTAAATGTTATTTAAAATTTTACATAAACAATCGCAACGAGTATCGCGGTTGCTTGAGTAACTACACTTTTTAAGCGTGCTTATTACACACCGAAGTTTCGCTCGCGCGCCTGTAACAGCCCGTAACAGCAATAGCAGCACAGTGGCAGAAAAAAAAGACGGCGATGAGTTAAGATAACAACCGATCCTTTGAAGCATTAATTACATTCTTACTTCAGCTTACTTTGAAAACAAAAAAACGAGCGTGAATTTGATTACTGCGAATGATTTAGCTACGTACATCGGAAACTTAAAGTAATAAAGAGAAAAGAGGGTACGTCTTAAAACTCGGGATTCTAATTAAGTTGCTTTTGATTAATTTTATTTTGGAAAACTGCGTCGACGGACAGAACAATTTTTATGGGAAAACGTTTACGATTATCTTCCAGTCGTTGGCGCCTATACTTCCGGAATAAGACCGAAGAGCGTGAACATTTAATAAAATTGTCTTACGGTGACAATGAAGTTTTAGGACGCGTTATATTATTCAAGCTGATATTGTTTTTCTCGTCGTCGTCGTCGTCGTCGTCGTCGTCGTCGTTGTTTTTTCAAGCTCTTTTTTATACATTGCTCTGCAAGTTTATAGCGTAGACTCCTACGCGATAGCGTTCAAAGACTGTCGATAGCCAATCACTGCATTTGATTGATATTTGATAAATATTAGCGCACACGGATGAAAGATAAATGATATGGTAAAAAAGTGAATGCATTAAGGGGAAAAAAGCGAGTGTTTTCCATATAATAGTGTTTCGAGAGATTGCGTCGGCAATTGATAAGATTCTGGCTCTTATCAAGGTAAAATATATACGTGGCAGTAATTCGCTTGTCGTGGTATGCGCTTGAAGATAAATATAGCTCAAATTTTCAAGTATTCGTCTGCGTAATCACATTAATATCTTGCACATACTGCGAAAGTATTTATGTAGTTGAGATCTACTCCGTTGCGTTCAATAGATTCTCTTACTTTAGAGTGAATTACAAAAATTACATTCCCATTGTAATTTAAATTTCATAACTGTTCCCTAAATGCACCAAAATTTCAGAACTCGCATCCGAATTTATTGTAATGCGTAATATTTGCAGTTTTCCCATGTTATTGTCGCGTTACAGTGCGAAATATTTTGCAAGACAAATGACTAAAACGATGTCGAGTATCCAACATCCTTAAAGCAATGTTAAATTGCATTTTTTACTCTTGTTTCTGAAACATAAGTTTTACCACGGCGTAAGCCAATTTCCATTTGCCTGTAAAATAGATTAAAAAAAAAAAAATAAAAATAAAAAAAAAATAAAAAAAAATAAATAAATAAAAATTAAAATCACGAATATTTTGTCAGCCAAGGAACAAATAAATTAAATTTCCTCTTACTAACCACGTGTTAATCGCAATAAAATAATAAAGGCGGTTGATAATATTTCTGTTTTATCATTCTGTTACGCGTTATATTTACTACAATAGCAATTGAAAAACTCTGGTAATGATATTGTCAGCAACACGTGTTCGGAATATGTTCAGCGCTAAATTATAAGCACGTCAGCAACACACCGAAATTTTCGAGGAAAGACGTTTTTTCTTTTTTTTTAATAGCTTCAAATTATTTAGTTGGCGATTCGCTACTTATTGCAGCGAGAGAAAAAGTATAGTAGAAATTCCATTGTACGCGCAATAAGCCATAGACGTGGCTGCGTTCTATTAAAATTTCCCACATCGGTTTGTAAGAATCCTTTTGCTAGAATCAAAGGTATTATTAAATTACGGTACTTTTTTTCTCATTTACTTGGTTTTATAAAAGTAAGAAATTACATCGCGATTGAAAATTAACGATCTTTGTTACAAGAGTCCAGTGTCGCATTCATTCCGTTGCTTTGCGTAGATTATTTTCATTATAAACGATCGATGCTCTACATCCGTTAATGTAATTCAGCTAAGCCTTTTCATCGCTCGAATTAATACGAGGAACAAAAGAAAAAGAAAATGGTATCCGACTTAGATAAATACATGTTTTACGCGAAGGAAACTCTTCGTTAATCAAGGGTAGGAATAGCCTTAACGTAACACGTGGACTAAAACATTTTCTTTTCGATATTGCAACATATGTTAAGAATTTGAACGCATGAATTTTTTATGTACTTTACGCGGAGAGCGAAGAAAGCTAATGTGCGTTCCTAATCGATGCTAAGATTTATATATAATATTCACATTCGCTTGTCAACGAGATTTTTTAGCGATGAAAGTAGCGAAGTAGCGAAGTAGCGAGTAATTTTTCATCGGTATATTTAAATTAATAACGAGTGAAATTGAAACTTTGAGGCATTAAAGTTTTTTTTATTTATCCCAGAGTCTGACTGAATTTATCTCTAAGTGACTATGGTTTTTCTCCGCTTACTTAAATTGAAATACAAGATGAGAGTTTAGCAAAAAAAAAAAATATTTTCCTTTTTCAAATAACATTTGCATCAGACGTTCCCCAGACTAAACAGAACCTTCTACGTCTCTTGCGTTTAACATTTGTACTCTCGACTTGTATTTGCAACATTTAAATGCTCAATTGCCGTACAATTAAGAGCCATTGGTGTATCGCGAAGCCTATTAAAGCTTCAACGAGTAAAAGATAAGGAATTGGGTAGTGGTTTCTGAAAAGTTGTTTCTGAAAATTTCGACAACGTACGAACTTTCAAGTTTGCCGATTCACGGCATAAAACCCATGTTGCAAGCAGATGTCCGAAAATGAGTAAACCAGTGGTAGAGGGTCCTGGCATAAACCATTTTAACTTTTTGAAGAGCCGTGGGTGTCTTTGTACCGTCGGTCCGCGCCACTCGGCTTCTCGAGGTCCGTGTGAGTATTTTTTGCAGATGTTGAAATTGCGATTCGTGCGCTACGGTTACGTACGAGTGCGTGTGAGTGCGTGCGAGTGCGTGTGAGTGCGTGCGAGCGCGTGCGAGCGCGTGCGAGCGCGTGTACACGCGCGCACACGCACACATCCTTAATGAGACTGGAAATTCTTAAAAGCCGGTTGTAGAAAATGCATAAAATACTATTTGATTTACTTGCTCGTAAAAATGCATGTTTAATAAACTCAGCAGTCGAGTTGAAAAATCGTTGTAAATATTGCTTTTCCATTAAATATATTTTGAAAGTGCGCGGACGAGGTGTCAACGATCTGTATACTTTGAGATTTTATAAATTCGGCTCTGCTAGAGCAAATCTTTATTTAATATGTTATTTCGACGAGTATCGTCGAATCCCTTGAAACTATCACGGGATTTTAAATCGATAAAAATGTAACGATGTTTGGTGTAGTTTGTTTGAACACATGTAGTCAGCAGCCGATAATACTTAACGAGAATTTCAAGTGTTTGCTCGATAGAGGATCGTAGCAAAATTGTATTTCTTTCGCGTCCGCGACGTTCTTCGAATAAAGAAAAATTGGTAAAAATACGCAACGGCGAAACAAATTCAACAGATCGATCAGTAATTTTCAATTGGATGGAACTAAATGAGAGCCGCGCACGTGATATTGTAATAAATAATCATTCAACGAAAGTAAATCTCAATTCAACGACTCCTTCGCTCCATTTGCGATTTGTTATTTGTTTATATTTACACAACGCACTGCTAATTCTATTAGAATTGTTAGCAATCTCGTGTTTATCGCCGCGAAGGCTTCCTAACGTTTACGTAAACGTAGAGAATCCAATGGCTCGCGAAAAGCCGCGACTCGCGCTACTCGTCCCTGCAAAACCGGTGAAAACGATAAAAAGGAAAAAAAGTCTCCTCCTCCGTGGCACGGTGAAACATTAGAAAGCCTTTCTCCGTACGTCCGAGGATCGCTGGAATTGGCTGTACGCGCATTCCCGGCTGATCCCATACAATTTCCTCAATTAGCCCTCGGTTAAAGCTTCCAAGTCGTGCGGCCGCGCGCGCGAGGAGAAGAGGATGCCCGCGATTTTGCACGTAGTCGTCGGTGACTCTGAGGCTCGATGACACGGTCTCGGCCGTCGGAACACCTCACGCGATAAGGAGTCGCTCAGTAGACTCCTGGCAAAGCCGCGAACCAGTCGAAAATGGAGCGCCTCGACGTCCACGGCAGTCGACCTCGCGGTGAGCATCAGTTGGTTCTCCGCTGCGAAAGAAAAAAAAAACCGACGAGATACGCGTGCTTTCTCTAGACGGCGTTGCAGTAAAGTAGCACCAAGGGCGGAACGGGAGCTCGGATTTCTGAAATTATCGCGAACTCGAGCGACGCCAGCTGATAACATCGAAAATGTATTCGAACGTAAGAAGTTTATGACGATGCCTTAGGAACTTTCCACGGGGGAATTTTAATGGCTGCTCCTTGCGAGGAGCCCGCGGAAAAAATTAACTTTTTACGCGCATAAGTTTTGCCTCTGCCTCTTTTGCCTCTTCTTTCCTTCATAACGAGCCGTTCGACAAGGAGAGGACGTCGACATCGCGTCGAAATTACGGCTTCCTCCGAGAACCATAATCGATCGCCATCGCGTGCTTTCAAGAGTACGTACTCGCTTGTTACGCTTCTCGCGCGTGGCTCTAAAGTGTTTTTGTCGCGCCGTAACGCATACGTTTTAACCTCAAATTCTGATAAGCTTACGATACGATACGACGTTACCTAACGTTAACGATACGCGCTATCGCAATGAGACTGCGCGTTCCTCTCAAAGCTTCCGTAAATCATGCCATCTTTGCACAAGACGCTGGGCCAAAATATCGACACCTACGATACTTGACAGTTCGATAGTTCACCGTTCACCGTTCATCGTTCACCGTTCACCGTTCATCGTTCATCGTTCACCGTTCACCGTTCATCGTTCATCGTTCACCGTTCACCGCTCACCGCTTTTTACTGTAACAGCTTGACACCGTGATAATGCCGCGCATTTGGGCTTCTTTTCAAGTTTCCCCCGCTGCTCTTGCAACGCGCTTTACTCATGAATATGTAACGAACGCAGAATTAAGGATGTTTTAAAGACCAACGCTAATTGTCGAGCGCGCGTTCGATGGCAAATTTAATTTCAATTAGCCAGGCTCGACGATGTACGCGACCCTCGACGTACATCCAGTGAAAGTAATTATCGTGGCTTTAAAGGGCCGCTCGCTCGCTCGGAAGTAAATCGCGATGAATGACGATTCCCACTTTCGTTTCCTCGTCGTGCATTTCTCGCACCAGTCGCGCACGATCCAGCGAAATTCGTTTCGCAAGCGTCCAAACGTAGACGACGTCGTTTAAACGCTATCGACGAGTACATCGCTGTTGTCAACTCGCGAACATCGGAATTCATTCCCAAAGTTTATCGCCGCCCGTCGAAAGAAAAGCACGATAAGCGCGATAAGCGCGAGTTGCGCCGCGAGCGCATCCGACGGAACGGTTCAGTGGAAGCGCGGATCGGCTCATCCCCGGGAGCGATCGCCTCGACCACCGGAGCGTGTCGCGCGGGTGGTGCGCACCTGCGCGCCCGGAATGCGCGGCTAACGAGCGCAGGTATACGAACACTCGGCGCTCGGAGAGGCGCCGAGCCGCGAAGAACCTCGTTAACGGACGCCGAGATTCCCGTTCCGAGGCTTACGTAAGCACCTTCGGTCGGTTGCCGAGTCCCGGGTCCATTGTTTTCGGTAGCGAGGGACGCCCCGGTGATCCTCGGGCGCGTTTATCGACCGAGGAAAAACCGAGATGCACTTTGCGTGATTGACGGAGGGACGAATCGATCGGTCGATCGGTTCTTAGTGGCTTGGGTCGTTTTTTTGGTGACTTGGCCTCTGGAACGGGGATTTTTTGTCTTTTTTGTCCTGGAAGCGCACCGATTGTTCGGAAAAAACTTGTTTGAATTCTATTACGGAGTCTTCTCTAGGTCGTTCCAGTGCGCGAGTGTGAACTTTTGAAATTGAAAGGGGGGAAAAAAAAAGAAAAAAGAAAAAAGAAAAAAGAAAAAAAGAGAGAGAGAGAGAAAAAACAAGTAAAACTTGATATAATCTTCTATAGAAAGACGAAATACATTTTGAAAAACGAAATGCGTCAAAAAGGATGATTTTCCCAGTTGTGATGTAGTCTGGCGTACTGGCGGGGTGATAACGCGTCGTTTTGTGCTTTAAAAGCGCGATTATCTCGAAATGGTATTAGTTTTTTTATTCTCGTGCTAATTGGCGTATATCATAGCAAACGAGTATTAAAAATCACAAGTAGATTCGAGATCTAACTTGTTTAGACGAATTTCTTGATGATTCATGCCCGATCGTTGCTCGTAAAATCACCGGATAAAAATCAGAGGAATTTTTGTTATAAAATATTGAATTTGATATTCGATTGAAGCATTGCTCTATTGAAATGCTCAAAATCGTTTCTTTGATGAGATAATGACGTTTTTCAGTAGTTAACCTGCCTTGAAAATGTACGTTGCGTAACTTTAAAGCGTTATAAAAGAAACACGTCGATATGCGTAACTAGTGTGAAAACACTGGTTACTCATCGGCTCAGCAGCTTGATAACGCAAAAAACAAATTACTTTTACACTCGAGCTCGGCAAGGTACAACTTTCAAAACACGTTATCTCCGGCATATTATCGAGTCCGTTTCCGACGCAGCGAACTTGAATAAATCAGGTAACCGAGTCTTACGGGATCTAATACACCTGGAATCGTTATTTATTGCAATTTTAGGACAAAGCATTATAATTACGAGCGTTATGCAACGAGTCACGAGTGACAGAGGAGGAATTGTCGATCTTTTCGATTGAAAAATGCTGTGGAGCACGTTGAGGCGGTGGAAGAAAAACTAGGAAAATTCAGAATCGAAGGTGATTTGATCAGCTGGTCGAGCCGCAACAAGTGCTCCTACTTACGATAAAATGCGTTTGAATTGGCGAGCGATGCGAATCGATGCATACGGGCGTGGCGCTTCGCTGCAACGTCTCACACACGCGCACTGGAGATCGAGCGCGGCATATTTCGGAAGCCGTAAAAGAGCGCCAGCGCCCAATGGAATGAGTCGAAGCTTGTTTATTTAATATACTTCGTTAGAGAAACGTAGCGTAGGTCCGAACGTGTAGGACGGTAAATTTAATGTAATTACAATTTGTTTAGGCTCGTAAAATTTATTTATGCTACGGACGGACGCACATTGAAATTAAAGTCACTGCTCACATCTCGTGGGATTGTTAGCGCTCATTAAGATACTAATTAATGCGGCAGTGAAATTGCCGTTTTTTCGCTCTTCTTTGCGAGTGAAATTATATCTGTGCGCGAGGAAATTAGATTTCGTTGTTTGGCTCAAATTTGCTTAGGTTTTTTGAAGCTAAGGACGTGCAGTTTCCTTGTACCGGTGTCACTTATCTTCGGATACGTTCCTCGTAGCGGTCAATTGCACAGTTTCATAAATAGAGTAGACTCTGTTAGACTTGAGAAAGAATGACGCGAGGCTCCGTCTTGATCTCATTTGCATGAAGGTGGTGTACGCGTTTGCTCTGCGATTTCCACTATTCCTGACATACTTGGCGAGCAATTTTCGAATTTAGAATAAAGCGAAGAAAGTATGCAATTTTAGGTCCTCGCGAATGCGATGATGAGGAAAAACGGTTGGCGAGAAATGGCGAGTCGGAGCATTTTTTGTCGCTAAAGAAAAATCCCAGTAAAATACAAGAACGCATGAACCGAAATTGTTTGGAACTTTCACTCAACCCACTTAGCTGTGTAAGAGCTAAAGTTTCAGGTCGTTCAACTATTCTCCTTCTCTCTCTCTCTCTCTTTCTCGCTCTCGCTCTCGCTCTCGCTCTCCACACAACAGAAGCCATGTGTAGCTTGTCAACAATTTAATAACGTCTCGTTTTTTCTTCTGATTTTGCCCACCGCAGGAGCACAGTATGAGCCCGGCGTTGGGCCGAGCGCCGAACCTCACACAAGGTCACACCGATTTAATTATTCCTCGTCTACGACTTGTCCACCGTCGAGACTTGACAGATACAAAGGTGCGTCTCAGATACAGAAGAGAATGACGCAGAGGGAGGATGCTCTCAAGTTCGAGCAGAGCCGTATCAAGTCCTTGCAAGAAGAGCGGCTCCTTATTCAAAAGAAGACCTTTACGAAATGGATCAACTCGTTCCTGCTCAAGGTAAGCTTCGTGACTCGTTTAAATTTCCTGACTCTTTCTTACTCTGATTTTTTCCCATTCCTTTTTTATAATTGGGATGCATCGTTTTAACGGACGTTAAACGCATTCGAGTGGCCAATGGTTATCGACGCCAGGCGCATCGGTCTTTAATGTTAAAATCGCAGCAACGTACCAACGTTCTTCGTCCTTTTTCAACGGAATACCTCTCCTCTCCTTTGCAAATTCCTTTCCAACGGCATCGATTGGCGAGTTATCCTCGATATCGATAGGGCTCGCGCAGTTAGTTGAAATTCTGAATTCTCATTCACTTTTCGCAGGTGACCAAAGTGTGAAAACTTAATTTTACATTCTCAATCGGAATAATAACGCTTTCGTCAATGGCGGCAGACGAAACAAGCGCTTTAGAATATTACAGTTAGCTTTGAAAGTAAGGTTGTCGAGTTGTGTCATTGACGAGCGTTTATACGTTTAATAATATACTTGCTTTTTTATTGACGTCCTCCAAGACCCACGGTTAATTCAGTTTTTTGGACACATTCTAAGGACGCGTTCGGGCTCAGTAGGAAGCGGAATTGTTATTTTATAAGGTGTAGTTGGAAAATAGTAGCGCTAAGACGTCCTGAGACGCACACCGTTGCAAAATTCACAATCGGTGGATACACGCCCAGCCGATGTACGCGATTCTTATCCGGAAATGTGGAACGCGTACAAATTACAGAAGCCAAAACTCTGCATATCGGTTGTTCGCGATAAGGAAATTCATCTGTTCTGCGAACAAAGAAAACTTAACAATAAACAATGAAATACGTTAAAAAACAACAAAGTGACAAGGCCACACTCGGTCGGTTAAGCGATCGTTTCCGCGTAGCATAATTTCTCTTTTACAGCAGATATCTCAGAGTTGAACATCCGGTGCTTCGACGTCTCATTTTTAACGAATATCTTCTGTGTTTACCGCGTTTAAGGCTCGCATGGAGGTGGAGGACTTATTTACGGACCTGGCCGATGGAAAAAAGTTATTGAAGCTATTGGAGATCATTTCGGGTGAGCGTCTGGCCAAGCCCAACAATGGCCGGATGCGCGTCCACAAAATCGAAAACGTCAACAAATCGTTAGCGTTCTTGCACACTAAGGTAAGACTCGTATGAAAACTTTTAAATAGACTCCTTAAATGGACTCCTTAAATAAGCATGGGTAAGGAGTCTCCGCGATATTTCGCACCTTACTTTCGACGTTGATATCGTAGGTCTAACCTTGAAGCGATCGATGCGTCGTTTCATTTCGTTTCGTAAATGAGATTTCCGAACGATGTTTTTTATCAATTTACACGGGCTATTATTCGTATCTGTGGCGATAGTGGAATAAAGGACAAACGCTGTTAAACATCGCTAAATATTTCAGTTACGCTACTGCCATTGATATTTTTCGCTTTTTCTTTTTATACCGCTGTGATAATAAACGCTCTGAAAAGGAAAATAATAACAATAATCGAAATACCAGGTTCAATTGAATGCCAATAATTGCCGAGTATGCATTTATCACTTGCCATTGATACCACTTATCTTGGCTATAAAACTGAGCGGTGACATCATTGGCTGATCAACAAACTCCAGTCCGATACTTTCAAGAATCGTTTTCTGATTCCGAGACCGTTAATTACACTTGCTCTTTGTCAACAATTACGCGATTGTATCTGAAAAAGAATACGAACTTGTTTAAAATTTTGAATATTCACCGAATTGAAGAATATCGCCACGTAAAAGTTGCTCGAGAATTATTCCGTTATACCCGACAGGCTCGTGCTGCTTTATTCCGCTTTCTTTGCCAGTGCTATTATTACTTCAATACACAAGAGTTGTCTAAGAATTTGGCTATAAATCGAGCGAGCGAGAGAGAGAGAGAGAGAGAGAGAGAGAGAGAGAGAGAGAGCAAAAAAGAGAATAAAAAGGGGAAAAAAGAACAAAAACTATTTAGCGCGGAATGTATTTTTAATCAGCAGCGCGTGCAAACGTTCGAATGAGTTAATTTATAAAAATAAGTAGCGTTCAATAAATCGCGAGTTAATTTCATTGTACAAAATTCTTGTTCAGTTCACGAAACCAAATAGAATAAATCTAATATTGCTTACGAACGGGTAGAATAATTGATCGTATAATTGATCGTATAATTGATCGTATAATTGATCGTATAATTGATCGTCAACGAAGAGGCTACGTACGTTTGACGTGTATTTAGCGAGATTCGAGGGATACGAACTTACTGGCCGTTTAAAAATAATGCTTGCATCAATAACTCCGAATCCAATGTCGCACGACTGTACGTACCCAGGCATTTTTTTTTTTTTTTTTTTTTTTTTTTTATTAGCGACGCGAGTGCGCTTACAAATAATAGAGGAAATGAAAAAGAAATTGCATCCTAAAGGCTTCCCGTAAAGGTTCGCATACTTTTCTGAAATTCGTTATTTTCTCGTGATAATTGCTAAATCGCGATCAATTGTTTAATGCAAGCTACACTATTTAAGCAGTAAGACTTATTACGCTACCAAGCTTATGCGATCGAGTACATTTTGCATTAAATCGAATTTTTAGAAAGTTTAGCTGAATCGGCTTAATTCGCTCGCGCGGTACAATAGGCGAGGCCTTGTAACGTTATTATTTGAAGAAGGTGTGCTTGAAAAGCAAGGAACAATTAACAATTCAGTGCATTAGGCACCACTGATGCGTATAATGCCCAGTACTGTGATATTTTATTTTCAAATGTGTTAACTAATGGAATTTCGCAAGAATATATACCTATTGTATTATCGAGTGCAGCGCGGTATAACTATAAAAATACACCGTTAAACTATAAAAAAAAAAAAAAAAATTACCAAAAACAGCCGAGATAGAAGGCAAATTCAGTTTTTGTTCCAAAATTGCCAATAAGAGAATAATCATTTTGTCGTCGCAGATTCGTAAAAATGAGGATTTATTTTCATTCTCGAAGACTCTGGTAAATTGAAGGCGAATGACATCCGCGAACTACTACTGTTTTCTGTCCTATTGATGTCACTCGACTAGTTTTTTTTTTTTTTTTTCTTTATCTGGCCCCAATCGCGTATTCATCGGAGCATTCTTTTATGAAAACAAATGCAGTTTAATTTTAAAATATTAGGCGCTATTTTCGTGCTCTTATGCCTTTGTGCAAAGGCCAGTCATATTTACAAAAATAACAATTAATAAAACTTAATGAGTAAGACTTTGGCCGAGTCTTAGATCCTTAACTCTATTTACGCACTTTAACTTCCAATGTTGAAGTTGAATCTTTTAAGGCTTTCAAGGTTATTCAATTAAAAACTAAAAGGAAACGGTCTTAATTGTCTTTGCAGCATACGCAAACGTAAACAAGCTTTGCATACGAATGAGTAGTCAAGGCATTAAAGTCAATTCTTGTTGTAAAATCGTGAAATAAACTTCTCTTCTGATAGTTGTGAAAAGGATTTTTGCGAAAATGTCGCACACGATGTATGCAACACTTTTGTAGGTACGGTTGGAAAGTATCGGCGCGGAGGACATCGTAGACGGGAATCCTCGTTTGATTCTCGGTCTGATATGGACGATAATCCTACGATTCCAAATCCAAGAGATCGAGATCGACGTCGACGAAGAAAATGAGAGCAGCGAGAAGAAATCGGCCAAGGACGCACTGCTGCTCTGGTGTCAAAGAAAGACGAACGGATATCCTGGTGTAAACATCCAAGACTTTACGGGTAAGTTTTTTCTTCTCGTATGCGACGATAGGCTTGGTATTGTCAGAAACTAATGCCGGGAACGTAATCGTGCGTTGATCGTAACATCATCGGCCATCTCATTTGAATTTATTTATTCGCGTCCAGTTATAAGAATGATCGCTTTTTGTTAACCCCGATAAGATCCGAATAAAACGAAAATTAGATCAGTAATATTGACGTTTTAATGAATACTTGATTATTATCGCACGAATACGTGTCAAGACATGGCGCGTAATGGCAGATTTAAATGTATAAATTAAAAATCGAAATGCACGCTATCAAATTGTGACTGTTACCAACTGTTATCAACTTGACGACTTTTGAATAATAACGAAAACCTCGTGAAAGTGAATTAATTCGTGTTTTCTCTCTTTACGTACCAATGATTTTTTATCCTTAGTTACAAGTCTATTCGACGCACGCGTACGTGCGTCTGAGTACATAATCTATGACGGAACATTAGGGAAAAGACATAATCAAGTGTTCATTTTAACAAATGCTCGACGCTAAAAAATTTCATTTTCCCTATTTTTCCATCGGGTGTTTTTTTTAACAAAGTTTCATTCGTTCGAAGAAACATTTTACTTCAACGACCGTACGAATGGCGTAGGTAGATTCTTAAAATTATACTTTTGAATAAAACAAGTTGCAAAAGGTTAACTAGATGTCTTTCCACTGGCATTCGTCGTAAAAATGTAGGTAACGATGACGTCCTCGTCATTTGGCACACGCGAATACATTATTTTGTAAATACGTAACAGTTGAAACATATGGGCACGTGTTAATTGTAAATGTGCTCATTATTTACGGCACAACTTCTTCCTTAGACGAATGTCTAAACTTTTACTTTTGGAATTATGACTGTGAAACAGTACTTGATAAACACCGAGGGTTTCACATCTATGCACCTGCTTTTTTAATTCATTATCCGCAATTTGTAAACGTGCCGTCGCGGCCAAAGAATAAACGGCCCAAAGAATGCAAACCTTTTCTCAATTTCACCTTTAGAAAAAGTTATCCACAACTTGTAGAGGCTATTGAAAAAATTATTTTCCCTGTTCATTTTACCTTTCATCGTAGCTTTAAATGTACTTATCTCGTAACGACATCTCAATATAGGCTCGGGGTACACCGAAGGCGGAATGCCGTTGTAGAAATAAGGTAAATAAAGCTGATGTACGACGTACTTTTGTGCGTGTGTGTGTGTGTGTGTGCAGGATCATGGAGGAGTGGGTTGGGCTTCAACGCCCTCATCCACGCGCATCGGCCGGATCTGGTGAAATGGTCCGAGCTGCAGCAAACCAAGCACATCGACAATTTGAATTACGCCTTCGATGTGGCAAATTCGGAACTAGGGATACCGCGACTCCTCGACGCCGAGGACGTGGACACGGCGCGACCAGACGAGAAGTCCATCATGACCTACGTCGCTTCTTACTATCATACTTTTGCCAGAATGAAGAACGAAATCAAGAGCGGCAAGAGAATCGCGAACGTAAGTTTCCCGTCCAGCTGTACGTAAGGTCGTGACGGTCCTTCGCGAAAATCAAAAGCCAACTTTTCGTCGGGAAACTTTGCTTTCGCTTTACTCGAATCCTTTTCTCGAATCAAGACTAAAAATGTAGGCTCGGTTTGCGTAACCAGCACTAATGGCACTTAACTCGCACTTAACTCGCACTGTAGAGCCGATTAGACGAAAGAAAGAAAGAAAGAAAGAAAGAAAGAAAGAAAGAAAGAAAGAAAGAAAGTAAGAAAGAAAGTAAGAAAGAAAGAAAGAAAGAAAGAAAGAAAGAAAGGCTCGCGCGACTCAAGCTTATCTTTAAAACGTTCCTTCGATAGATTCTCAATGCAATATGGTTGCATTATTATCGGTATATCATTATCGGTATCGAACTAGTAACGGTAACAAAGCCGATGCGAATAAAAGATTAAGGACAAGTGCGCGCGCGTAGCCTTGTGGATCATCGATACGCGTTTAAACGCACTTGGCTATCTTAAAAAATTAAAATTCAACCTAAAGTGTAGGACGCGTTCAATGCCCGTGAATCGTCGTCAGAGATCTAGAAGTCGTATAAGCGGCACTTGCACTAAATATCGCGTGTAAAAGTCGAAACCTCGTCTCTCAGATCGTCGGGCAGATGATGGACGCCGACAAGATGAAGGTCCACTACGGCAAGCTCACGGCCGAGCTGCTCGAGTGGATAAAGTTGAAAATGGCGGTGCTGGAGGACCGCGAGTTCCCCAACTCCCTCGAGGGCATCCAACGCGAGCTGCTGGCGTTCAAACAATATCGCACCGTGGAGAAGCCGCCCAAATACAAGGAGCGCTCGGAGATCGAGGCCCTCTTCTTCCACATCAACACGCGCCTCAAGTCCTTGAACCAGCCGGCGTTCGTACCCCAGGAGGGTCAACTGGTGAACGACATCGAGCGCAAGTGGATCGAGCTGGAGCGCGCGGAGCACAGACGCGAGGTCGCACTACGTAGCGAGCTTTTGCGCCAGGAGCGCCTCGAGCAGCTCAACTACAAGTTCGAGCGCAAAAGCGTCCTTCGCGAGGGCTACCTCAAGGAGATGATCCAGGTGCTGTCGGACCCACGCTACGGCAGCAACCTCGCTCAGGTGGACGCGACGGTGAAGAAGCACGAGGCTATAAGCGCGGACATCCTCGCGCGGGAGGAGCGCTTCCACGACCTGACCAACATGTCGGAGGAGCTCGTGCGCGAGAATTACCACGGGCTCGAGCGGGTGAGGGCGCGCGAGCAGCAGGTGCTGCAGCGCTGGCGGGAGCTCCTCGGGCTCCTCGACAGGCACAAGGTCAACCTCTCGGCACTTTGCGCCCTCATGAGTCTGATGCGCGAGATCGAGACGACGCTCGCGAGCCTCCAGGAGCTGCAGCTCTGCTTCCAGAGCATCGAAGTTGGGCCCCACCTTCTCGGCGTCGAGGACCTCCTGCAGAGGCACAGTCTGCAGGAGCTCCAGGTCACCGCGCTCGGCGAGAGCCAGCGAAGACTCGCCCGACAAGCGACGCAGCTTCAGGGCCAAGTTGCAGCGCAGGCGCAACAAGGCGCACCGGTTCTCAGCAAAGAAGCCGCGCTCCTCGAGACCAAGATCGATCAACTCAACAAGGCTTACGGACAACTGGGTATGCAAACGCGAATCACCTTTTTTAATCGTCCTCGAACTTATCGTTGCTACTTGTCGAACTCATTTTACCAAGGAGGATTGGTGAAATCGCGCGAAAGAATATTAATGTACGCTTGCCTACAAATGCCCAGTCGCTTATAAATGGACAAACGTTAAGAGCACATTGAATCCGATGTTTTCGTGCGACGTGTGAAATAAAGTCGACTCGCCAACGTTGCTTTATTTAACGTTGCCGACCAATGCGTTTTACTATTAAATGTATAAAGTAGCCAACGAAACTCTGACGAAGTCTTCTATTTTTCGGTAAATGTCGACGGTAATAAAATCGATTTGTCGAACGTACTTGTTTAGGAGAATACAGTAAAGAGCGTAAAGCGAGGCTGGAGGACGCGAGGAATTTCTTTCAGTTTCTACAAGATCACGAAGACGAAGAATCATGGCTAGTGGAGCGTCAAAGGATTTGCAGAGCGGGAATACTGGCGAAGGATCTGCGAGCGCTGATATCGCTGCAGCAGAAGCACAAGGTCTTGGAGGACGAGACGAAGACGAGGAGGCCGAAGTCGGAGCAGCTTAGCCAGGCTGGCAAGAGGCTCGTTTGCGAGCAGCATCCGTCTGCTCCGGAGATCGAAAACAGACTGGAATCGTTGCAAAAGCACTGGAGGATTCTTGAGGAACTTCTCGCCTTGAGAAAGAAGCAGTTGGAGGAGGCTGGGGAAGCACTGCAGGTAGGAATTGCACAGGACTCGCCTTAGAAGGATTTAGCACGTGAATCGTACAACGAGTGCCTTATTATTTTTTCAAACGGAAAGTTATTCGTTTGGGAGCAAATGACGGCTTCTCGCCTCGTCTAATTTATTGCATAAAAAGCAGCCTTATTTTACGTTTTACCTTTCGATCTAAAAAATACTAATACAGTTGAACAACGCAAGTTAATAGAGATGCGCTCGCGCGCGCGCGTGTGCGCGTGCTCGTACATGATAATTCGCGTATTTAAAATTATTGATTAAATTCTCGAGAAAAAGTTAATTTTGTTTAAATTAAACGATGATAAGTTGTAGAAGTGATTCATTAAAAATGTCGATAATTGAATTGTGTCCGAATCATCAGAATGTTAATGTATCCTTTTAATTTGTGAAGTAACGAAATAAATTAAAATTTTTCGCATTAAATTTGAATAATTTTGAATAACCCGTTCTCGATTTATCGGCCTTTACTCGACATAAATTGTAAAAAACTTGTAGTTTTGCGGGAAAAAAACTTCTTGCAAAAAAAGTCGATAAATTATATCGATAAATACGGTATAATAAATTCGATTGTAAAATACTTCGATAAAATTAATTTCTAAAAAGAATATAAAATACATACGGGGTATGAATATGAACGGTTTGAATTTTTCATGCGTGGTAAATGAGTGGTATTTTCAATGCGAAGCTTCTTAACAATTTTCACCGAAAATGCTTGTAATTAAATCAGGCTTTCGTAAGAAATGATTATGCAACAAAATTAACGTATTCGTTATAAACCTCGCGAGACAAATAATTTCAAAAATAAATCAAAAGGTCAGCCATCGGCCAATGGAATTAAAAAATTTAATTCCATTCTACACGCGATAAAATACACGTATGATAAAATTCTAGTTCTGCGCGGATGCCAACGAAGCCGATTCGTGGATGAAGGAGAAGATGGCCCTCGTGGCCTCGGAGGATTACGGAGTGGACGAGCCAAGTGCACAGGCGCTCCTCCAGAGGCATAAGGACCTCGAGGGTGAACTAAACGCCTATAGCGGTGATCTCCAGTCGCTCAACGCCCAGGCGGAACGACTGCAGCGTGCCGGGGTCTCGGCCCTCCAGGCAGACGGTGGCCAGGATAACGAGCAGACCGAGCCACTTGTGGAACTCGAACAGGATGAGTGGACGCAGGAAGTGCGGCTCGTACCCCAGGATGAGTGGGTCGACGAGATCGTCGAATGCACCGAGCCGCGCACCGTCCTCGAGGAGAGGCTTGTGCCCCAAGTCCGAAGTCTCTACCCCTTCAGCGGCCAGGGCATGCAGATGACCAAGGGCGAGACGATGCTGCTGCTGAACAAAACCAATCCGGATTGGTGGAGTGTAAGGAAGGCCGACGGTGCGGACGGCTTCGTTCCAGCCAGCTACGTACGCGAAATCGAGCCTAAAGTCATTCAGGTAAGACTTTTGTTTGTACGATTCGAATTGTAAACGGAAATTCGGTATCCTGTTGTGAATCTGCCTGGCACGTCTACTACCTAAATGTGTCCTTTTGTAAATTACTTAAAAATAAAATGCAGTTTAACGCATACCTGGTGTATTCCGTATTAAAGTAATCTTAGCGTAGCCTACTTTTAATCAACATTCTGCCAAAAAAAAATCTACATTTACCTGTACAGAAATCTGTGTCTACATGGGGAATGCGAGGAAAACTAAGCTTAGGTTCCTCGAAATTTTAACTTTGTGGCCGAAATAACTTTTCCTTTGTCTACGAATTAGAATGACAAGTTACTCTTTCTTCAACGTTCGCAACTAAATACAGGTGCAGGTGCGAAAACCCGAGCGGGTAAGATTGACGCAACGCGTGAAGAAGACGAGAATGGTACGACAGGTGGTGTTGGTTCGCCAAGTGAAGTCGCCGCGTTCAATCGCGAAGTCGGTGAACCGTCGACCGCTCGCAAGCGACACCGACAATCTCGAGAAGCGCATGAAGAAAATCAACGACACGTATGCACAGCTGCAAGAGCTTGCGACGAGGCGTCACGCCCTTCTCGAGGACGCGATAAGGCTGTACGGTTTCTACCGGGAGTGCGACGACTTCGAGAAGTGGATCAAAGACCGGGAGAAGATGCTAAACACCGATGACTCGCGCGATAACGTCGAGACGGCCAAACGCAAGTACGAGAAATTCCTCACGGACTTGTCGGCTTCTGGCAAGCGTGTCGAGGCCATCGATGCAGCGGTCGATGACTTTGTCCAACAAGGTCACAGCCAACTGGACAAGGTTAAGGCCAGACAGAGGCACATCCACCAACTCTGGGATCACCTCAACTGGCTGAAGGCTCAGAAGGAGAAGAGCTTGGAGGGGGCTTCTAGCGTCGAGTTATTCAACAGAACTTGCGACGAGGCACACGACTGGATGCTCGAAAAGATCACGCAACTGGACACCGCGGAGATCGGACCGGATCTTAAGACGGTTCAAGCCCTGCAGAGGAGGCATCAACACCTTGAACGCGAGCTCGCTCCGGTCGAAGAGAAGGTTGGGGGAAATCGATTTTTTTCCTTCATAATTTTAGAATGGAACTTCAAGTTACATTGATTTTGAGTTAAAAATGTCAATGATCCGAAGCAATACGCATCTGTTTTCAGGTTCGAAAAGTGAATTTATTGGCAAATAGCGTGAAAAGCACATACCCCAACGAACTTAACAATGTGAACGCACGGCAAAATGAGATACGCGACCTTTGGCAGCAGGTTCAATCGAAAGCCATAGAACGCCGTTCTAGATTGGAGGATGCGGTAGGTCAACAAATTTTCATGAACAGCTCTAAGAACTTGATCAGCTGGGCGGCAGACACACACGACACGATGAAAGTTGAAGAACCGGTGAGAGATATCGCTACGGCTGAAAAGCTTCGGAAGCAGCACGTGGAACTTGGTGAAGAGATTAAAACGAAAGAGGACGAGTGAGTATCTAGATTCTGCCAAAAGACAAAATGTCCACTTGGAATTATTTCGTTATTTAAATAAATATTTTACTTAAATGCCTCTTCTCTCTATCGACGTTTGCGAAAGTCACGAGTAGTTTGGAGAACTTTCATCAGCTCTATAATAACATCCTATGATTCGCTTTATGACACGTTATTATACTCAATAGTTATAAGAAAAGCGATCATAGATGTGAAATTTTCATATTACCTTAACATCCTGGAACTCCCTAAAATTTTACATCTTTCACAGTTATACAATTAAATCAATAACTTCTCTTTTACTCTTAAGGTCTAATTTATTCTTGAAAAACATAAACCTTGGATTTCGTAAAACTTAGGTAATCGTATCAGCTACTTGATGAGACTCAAGTTTTTTATCAAGTTAAGGAGTACTGATTAATCGTCGATGTATAAAATCCACTTAACATTATTTGTACAGCATTTAACTACAGCAAAAATAACTTTCGCCACCAAACAATTTCTCTTACAGATGAGGCTGCACTTACACATTCAGCATATGTAGTTGATAATGTAATCATTGCTGCTGTTTGCTTTGCTGTACAGTAGTTGCACTCGCATACTTGCATACTACGCCAAAAGTCGACTTTGATGTTTCTTTGTGGCCACGAAAAAGTCATCCTTATATAATATAAAGTTATCCAATAAAATAATCCTAAATCTATTGTACCTTTTAAATATAATAGATTTAATAGTTTGTGTGTGTGTGTGTGTGTGTGTGTGTGTATATATATATATATATATATTAAGATATAATAGTTTTTGCCTCAATATTAACTATTAATTGCAAAACTAATGTCAGGCCTGCTTACCGTTTGTAGACAAATAACACTATCAACGCCTTCACGGATGGGTACCATTATAAGCTCGAAATAAGTTCGAAAAAATTGACACCTTAATTAACCACTATTTGCGTAGACCCGCTATTTACTTCTTTTAATTTTGAATTTCTCCAAAATTTACTTTAATTGAGAAAATGACTTCATTTTATCTGTAATCTCAAGACTTCTCTGAGTAGAGAAAACTCGTTATATTTTCCGTATAACTTTCGGGTTATTTCATATATGTATACTTTCCGTAGAAAAATGCAGTTTTTATATCAAATTGGTCAAGTAATAAATAGTCTTAGTGTATAGTAAGCAAACAACAGGACTGAAGGTTATATTTTTCTATTTATAACTTTTTGAGTTATTGATTTCATGCGAGTGCTTACGTCTCCTCCTGCATCGTTTTTTGCCAAAAATCCTTTTCCTTGTAGTTATATTTTTATCCTTTATTGATTCATTAGAATTTATAAGAAGCGCTTTTGCCAACAACGTATTTGAATTAAATACTACAGAAATCCGTCAAGCTTATCTTACATCTACCGCGCAACTCTTTTGCACCATTATTTGAAATACAAAAAGGTCTTTCCATTTCTATTTTATGACTAAATTCTATGCTTTAAAAATTTTCATTATATACAATAATTCAATGCTTAGTTATAAGAGCTTTATTTGAAACAAGTGCATCAATGTTATTCAATGTAATTTTCTCAAGTTTAAATAGAATATCACAACTTAAAACAATTTAACCCTTAAATTTTGCATGTAAAAACGATATCTTAAAATTTTCGTTATAACCGACCATAAAACCCTTTTGTGATTGCTCATGGAACCTTTTCTACAGGTACGAGTCCTTCGTACTCATACCTGTTCCAAAACTTTTCAAATCTTTTATATCTGCGAACATCCTACACGGCGACTCATATAGAGTCTTACCTGTCAACTTAAACTTACCAGTCCTATTCAATAGGTTGGCGGTATTGTTCATTGCTTCGGCCCATTAAAACAAAGGCAAATTAAACTAAACCATTTGATTATCATTTTTAAATAAGAATTTTCCTAATCAATGTGAAATTCTTTCATTGATTTTCTTTAGAATTGATTTTTTATTTCATTACTAATTACTTTTAACTTTTCAAGAATTTCCGATTTTTCCGTTTGCTTAAAAAAATTAATTTTTCTAAAACTTGAAAAATCGTCTTTGATAATTAAAAAGTACCGTTTTTTATCAATGGATTCTTGCTTCACGGGTCTGCAAACGTTGGAATGTATAATTTCTCTAATTTTATTAGCACGGTTTACATTTTTATGAAAAACTCAGTGATGTTTTCCATATTATATTTCCATTGAAATAAAATATTATTTCAATATTTAAAAAGAAAATTGTTATCCTGTATATAATGTTGATGGCATAATAGACCGTGTAATAATTGTAATGCGTTTAAACTACTGTCTTCGCTTTCTTCTTTGTTTGTAGATTTACATGTTTTTTGGTATTACCATGTGCAAATTTAATTTATATAGACTACCGATATTTGAACCTGTTATTGCTAATATTTTGTTATTTTTCACGAGCAAACGTTGTTTCCCTTTCCCTTTATTTTTACGTGAAAAATCTAATCTCTTATTTGCCGCTATTTGCACATATTATTATTATTATTATTATTATTATTATTATTATTATTATTATTATTATTATTATTATTATACATAGTGTGTAAATTTAACTATTTTTCGCTAACATAAGTTTTAATTTGAATATAACCCTTGTGGTACACGCACATACTGTCGCTATTTTCGGTGGTGCTTCCGATTTTTAATGGTGCTTCAAAACTTATCGCTAGCTGTGTCGCTCATGCCTTCGAATGCCATTCATGACGCGTGCTGCTCTATTTTAAAGCAATTTTAAAGCTTAAATGTGTTTTTGAGCGGCATTCAAAACATCCAACACAGTCTCCTCTGTTGTGGCCAGTTTTGCGCAGTTTTAACGCGTATTTATTATACGCGTGATCCTCTTATATGCAAAGGAGAAGAGAAACGAAGCGCTAATAAAATATAAAAGATAACGCTTTATTATGAATAATAAATAGGCACGTAAGAGAAGCTGTTACAAGACAAATGACCAACGAACGTTAATAAAGCTTTTGAATATCAAGGTTGAAGAATTTTATAAACGAAGAAAGCATTAATTATTATATGCAAAGACATTTAATGTTGTCGAATGTGCGCTATCGATAATAAAACGCGAAATTTTCTTTCTTTCCAATCAGATTTCGAGAAGTTGAAGCTCTAGGAAGTCAGTTGCTGTTGAGAAATCCATCGCTAAATGAGATAAAAGAGCGTCACGACAAACTCCACGGCCTGTACGACTCGGTATCATCAACCTGGTTGTCAAAACAGGCATGGTTGGACCAATGTCTCGAGCTTCAGCAATTCAATCGCGAGGCGGATCAGATAGATGCCACCACTAGTTCGCACGCCACGTTCTTAGAGTTCGCCGACCTGGGGGAGTCTCTCGATGACGTCGAGGCTCTGCTCAAGCAGCACGAGAAATTCGAAAATACGCTTCACGCGCAAGACGATCGCCTTAAAGTATTCAGCGACGTGGCGGATAAGCTCATCGCCCAAAATCACTACGACAAGAACAACATCAATGACAAAAGAAATCAGGTGATCGCGCGTCGAGGAACGGTAAAGGAGGCAGCGCAACGTCGACGGGCAGCCCTCAAAGCTTCCGAATATTACCAACAGTTCTCCGCTGAGGTCGATGATCTGAGGGACTGGCTCAGCGACAAAATGAAAACTGCATCCGACGAGACTTACAGGGACTTGAACAATTTGGAGCGCAAGCTTCAGAAGCACGAGGCCTTTGAGCGAGAGCTAAGAGCCAACGAAGGCCAGCTAAGAGCTGTCAATAAGGCTGGAAAAGCTTTAATATCCGAGGAAAATTACAGGTAACATTTATCTTTGAGTTTGATAGCTAATTATCCGAATCATTGCTTGCTTTTATAATTAATGAGATAAATACTGGTAAAATTTTATGTTGTAGCTATCGTTACCTGCTAGCAATAAGCTATTAATTTCAAAAGCTTATTGTCGGTAGTTATTGAAAAATGTTGAATCGAAGAGTCTAGAAGGAATATAAACGCGCGCACACGCACGCGCGCACGCACACACGCACACACGCACACCCACACGCACACCCACACCCACACGCACTGTTTAAAAAACTGCTGGATTTTGCTTATCAGTTTAGATTTTTACTGCACTTAAACTGTATGAGCCAATGTACGAGATGTAAGACTATGCTGTTACACGAAGCGACTAAAAACTTCATTTTTTCTCAGATCCGAGGATGTTGGAAAAATCTTGAAAGATCTGAACGAGCAATGGGGTCAACTGGTTGTTCTTTCGCTGGAAAAGGGTAGACGATTGCGACAGGCAGCTGCACAACATGGTTACAATCGTATCATAGAAGACGCTCGTCTCGATTTGGAGGAGATTGAAAATTCTTTGTCGAGTAAAGAAGTTGGTAAAGATCTGCGCAGCTGTAAAGATCTGCTGAAGAAACATCAGATACTGGAAACAAAGTTATTGCAATGGGAGCAGAAGGTCAACGACCTTGTTACAATGGGACAGGAAATGGCTCACGAGGGACATTTTGACGCGCCGAACATTTTGAAAACTAGTCAAGCTACGCAAAAGAAGTACGTTGTTAAATCTAAAATTTTGTTCCTACTACTGATGTTGAAGAAAAAAATTATCAAAAATTAAAAATTCACTTTTACTTCAACGCTCAGATTCCAAAGTCTCAAGCAACCGGCAAAGCGACGCCGCGAAGCTTTGGAAGAAAGTCTACGATTCCACAAGTTTGGCTTTGAGTTAGATGCAGAACTGCAATGGATCAACGATCACTTACCTCAAGCGTCGTCAACTATGTTGGGACAAAACTTGCACCAGGCGCAATCCTTGCACAAGAAGCATAAGAAATTTGAGGCGGAAGTTACTGGACACGAACCAATGATCATGAAGACTCTTGCTTCCGGTCAAGGACTTATCGATCAAATGCATCCGGAACGAAAAAAGGTATACCTGATTTCAAAATTAATGAATCATTAATATCCCAGATAAAATATCTCATTTACGAAACTCAATGTAATTACTCATTTGTAATTTAAGTCGACTTTCTTATAGATTAAAATCGTTTTATCTTATTTAAATGTTAGGCTTGTATGACACAGTGTAATTACACGTACATCGATGATGAAAAGAATTCTACCACAAAATGACTAAACACCTAAGCGCTAATAGTACTTTGATCATTACAAAATTAAAATTGAAATTATGACTTAAAAATTTCTAATATTACTATCTGGGATGCCATTTCACTACCTATGTATATGTATTCTATACATTCATAAAAAATTGACATAACATATAAGTATAGTGGTAAAATTTTTATACAGTTGGAGTACTATTGCATCTTTTGGTTCGATCGAGGTAAGAAGCAGGGGTGTAAACCAAAAATGTACGCAAAAAGAAAAGTACAGTAAGCGTGTATTTTTGGAAATGTGTCCTCTAAAAGCGACGAGAATCGCAAATGTTTAAAAAATGCTTTTCGTACACTCTGTTATGGCTTTTTATTTGTTGTTGCTGTTGTTTTATTAATATCATTTTCAAAATTTTGACAAACGTTAACTCGATGTTCGCGCATGAAGAGTTTATAATACCGCCTCGGCAAAAAAAATTATTCAATATAATGAATTGATTTACTTTTTCCTGCGTTTATTTTAAATTACTACACAACGGTAAATGTGTTTTGCATTTTTATAATACAAACTTACATTTCCATTATCCTTCTTCGTACACGTAACATACTCGTAACAATTCTATCGCAGATACAAGATCTATGTGATACTTTGAACAACGCGTGGAAGCATCTTCGAGAAAAAGGAGCCGAGCGAAGCCATACTCTTGACTTGTCTTTGAAGGCCCAGGAATTCTTCTTTGAGGCTGGTGAAGTAGAGAGTTGGCTTGTCGAGAAAAACGATGTCCTCAATTCGACCGACTACGGAAGAGATCGCGATGCAGCCACAAAATTACTCACGAAGCACAAGGTGTGTTTTCAATTCTGCTTCGATCGAAAAGGAAATTTAAATCAATTTTTTCATCATTAGTGTTAATATTGGAGCTTGTTTCGTTATATCAGTAGTTGGTGTTTTTAAACGTTCCGTGATATTTTTAGATATTTTTAGTTAGAATATAATTTGCAAATTTATAATTAAATTTTTACTTTATACGTATATCATGTATATAAATGGTTACCTTTCCAAAGTAATGGCTCGTGACGAATCATCACGTAGATTGAAATTAAACGTTTTCTTGCTGTAATTAGGCCTTGGAGCTTGAGCTGGACACGTACAACGGTATCGTGACGGAAATGGGCAACACCGCCTCCTCGATGATCAACGCCAAACACCCGGACAGCAAGGCTATCGCCAACAAACAACAGGCGATCGCTCAACAGGTCAGATCGCTTCAGCGACTGGCGACCCTTCGCCAACAGCGTCTGATGGAGAGCATGTACAGGCACGAGTACTTCCTTGAGAGTCGCGAGCTGGAGCAATGGATAAAAGAGCAGGAGCAGACCGCCGCCTCCGAGGATTACGGACAGGACTACGAGCATCTGCTGCTTTTGCAGGCCAAGTTCAACGACTTTAAGCACAGAATCGAGGCTGGCTCCGAGAGGTTCAACCAATGCCAAGTATTGGCGAAGAAATTGATAGCTAACGAGAGTCCGTACATTGAGGATATTGAAAAGCGCCAGGAACAACTTGGGTGAGGAATCATCGCAATTGCTCTGGATTCAGAAATTATATTTATCTTAACGAGTGGATTGTACATAAATATTGTGTGATAAACCAAACATTGGTAATATTGTTGCATGGATCTTAAACAAACGAATTGTCTATAAATGAGTTTTTTTTTTTTTTTTTTTTTTTTTTTTTTTTTTTTTTTTTTTTTTAATAATGAGGTGTAGCATGGTTTTAGTAGGGATATGGGCGTACTAACATTAATTATATTTTGTACATACATTCATCAGAAAAGGTGATGACGATCCGGTACTCCAGGTGGCTCAGTTGCATGCGTCAATATGGTAAGTCCGTTTGCGTGTGCAGTCCTGTCTTGTTAACGTTATTTTTATCACATTGTAACATACTATTAACAGCGTAAGAAAACAGTTGAGTCATGAGAAAAAGTTACGTCGCAATTTATTTTAAAGTACGTGTACTATCTTTGTGTATTATCAGTAAAATTCGAAAAAATCAAAATGCTACCTAAGAAACTAGTATTCGAATTTCATAAGCTCTAATTATTTGACAAACATATTTACCAGGCTTGTCAAAAATTATAAAATACATTGAAAATCTTTGAGGGTAATTATTTCAACAGTACCCACAAACTATAATTTTATCGTCTTGACAACTTAAGAGGCTCTCTACCTATTTCGTGACATTTAAAAAATAAATTATAGCCTAACTAACTCTTGACATCGCAAAATACTATTCTGTCAAGGCAGTAATATACCATTACCTTCGTTCAACTTGCAGCGAGTCTTGGCAGCATTTGTTGAAGTTGGTGCGAAATCGCGAACAACGTTTGCAAGCCGCCGGCGAGATTCATCGCTTCCACCGGGACGTGGCTGAGACCTTGTCTCGTATTCAAGAGAAAAAGGCTGCTTTACCAGACGACTTAGGACGCGATCTAAACTCGGTTTTGGCTTTGATTAGACGTCACGAGGGCTTCGAGAACGACTTGGTTGCCTTGGAGGCGCAAGTGCAGGTTCTCGTGGAAGATGCCGCTAGGTTACAGGCCCTCTACCCTGGCAATAATGCCGCTCACATTGACCAGCAGCAGAAGATCGTACTAGACAACTGGGAAGAATTGAAGGAAAGGGCGGCGCATCGGCGAGATCAGTTGCAGGCTAGTTGTGATCTTCAGAGATTTTTGACTCAGGTACATCGAGCATTAATTGATGCACGTAATTTTGTAATGAACAAACGCATGTAGATTTACGTCATTTAAATATTTATGCGAATAAAAGAAAGGGGATTAAACGTAAAAACAGGATATATTTAAATGGATCGATACTACAAGTGTTCGGATCCATAATTAAACACATTAATGAACTTGCATTACCCAAACATTTATTTTACCCAAAGATTTATTTTCACAAGAGACATAATAAAGAATTGTAAAATACGTAGGTTCGAGATTTGACAAATTGGACAGCTGGATTGTGCGCGACGATGTCGACACAAGACAATGTTCGCGATGCGGCCAGTGCTCAAATTTTGAAAGCTGAACACGAAGCTTTAAAAGGGGAGATCGAAGCTCGAGAAGACACATTCAGTTGTGTTCTAGATCTCGGCGAAGCCATGGTTCAAACTGGACATTATGCAGCTAGCGTATGTATTTAGAATGCGACAATTCAAAAAATCATGCAATGCGACATATGTTCGAAAATGGGTATGTAATTCTATTTACATGGCAGGAGGTTGAAGAGAAATGCAGTCAGTTACTGGAGGAACGTCAAAAGCTGCACACGGCCTGGCAGCAGAAGAAGATCCATTTGGATCAACTGATAGACCTGCACTTTTTCTTGCGCGATGCGAAGCAGCTGGATAACTTGTCGGCGAGTCAAGAAGCCGCGCTGAGCAACGATAACTTCGGCATATCCGTCGAAGAGGTTGACGGCCAGGTGAAGAAGCACAGCGAGTTTGAAAAGCTACTGCTTACCCAAGAGGACAAATTAACGGCTCTCCAGGAGCACGGCTCGAAACTACTCTCGCAGAATCACTTTGAGGCGCGAGCCATTGCCAAGCGTTTGGACGAAGTCATACGAAGGCGAGCTCGTATTCGCGAGCTCTGCGCCGCTAGAAGATTAAGACTCGAGGCTGGATTGCTGCATGCACAGTTTGTCCGGGACGTGGGTGAAGCCGAATCCTGGATCGGCGAAAAGCAGAAGAAGCTCGAGGCTGAGGCATCCAAAGGCCAGGTCTCGAGCCTCGAGGACAAGATCAAGAAGCTGCAGAAGCATCAAGCTTTTCAAGCTGAACTTGCCGCCAATCAGAGCAGGATCGAAGAAATCAAAGGTACGACGATTTTCATAGCAAAATAGCTTGTCCAACTGGAATTATGTGGTCTTAACTTTAAAAACGCAATCCTGTGACTGGTTGTTATGCATCGAATATGGCTAATTGAAACGCTTGAAACGTAGCAGAAACAGGGAAAATATTAATAAAATATGTTTCAATTTTGTAATCTATAATTAAAGTTATCAATATGAGTTGAATATTGTCCATAACTTAAAAATACACTAACGATATTAAAATAAGCAACAGAGTAGCTTTTTATTTTATATTTACTATTTCATTCCGAGCATTTATTTTTTACTTTTGCTAAATCTAGTCAAAGGTGAAATGTTGCTGATGCAAAAACACCCGGCAAGCGATGAAATTTGTCAACAGTTGGATCATTTGCATTCGTCGTGGAAAAAGCTCCTGGTCGAATCGCAAAATCGCGGCAGAGGGCTCGAAGAAGCACAGGATATCCTTGACTTCAACAATCAAGTCGAAAAGATCGAAGCTTGGATCCGTGATAAGGAAATGATGGTTCAAGCCGGAGACATCGGAAAGGATTACGAACATTGTCTGAGTCTCCAACGTAAGCTCGATGATGTGGACAGTGACATGAGAGTCGATGATGCTAAAATCAAGACAATCAATGCATTAGCTGATAAATTGATCAAGCAGGTTTGTACTTGTTTCTAACCAAGCGGTGAAAAAGCTTTAAGACGCTGTTTTAATAGTGTCATTGTGTGTGTGTGTGTGTGTGTGTGTGTGTGTGTGCGTGCGTGCGTGCGTGCGTGCGTGCGTGCGTGTGTGTGTGTGTGTATTAATGAGCATTTTTGGTTGTAGGAAAAAGGCGAAGAAACCAGAGCCATTCAACAGCGTCGAGATATCTTTAACAATAAATGGCGGGGCTTGCAAGGAGCACTAAGCGCCTATCGAGAAACTTTAGCGGGAGCCCTTGAGATTCACTTGTTTAACAGGGACATCGATGACACGAATCAAAGAGTCGTTGAAAAGTCATTGGCAATGCATACAACAGATGTAGGAAAGGATTTAGCTGGAGTTGAGCAGTTACAGAGGAAGCAAGAGACAATGGAAAGAGACATGACAGCGATTCAAGGCAAATTGAAGGTCAGTCTGATTAATACGAATGAAAAAATACCAATAATCTACATTTATCAAGTATAAAAATTAAAATTGTAACGCAATAAATCTTATGTAATATTTTACATATTTTAGAAGTGAAGAGCATTTATTGATGCACTAAATAGAAGCATTAGAAATTTGACTATTATTCAGATTTAATAATTTACCTTGTTACGTTGTTAATAATTTTTATTGCGGTATATTTAATTAACCGCATTGGATGTGTCATTAGAAAATTGAAAATTTCTATTTCATCTTTGAAATCACAAACTTAAAGAACTAGAGAAAAACAAAGCTGTTGAATCATATCTGTCCAAAACTATTTATTTTACCAAATAATAAGGGAACGATAAAATTAATAAGTATCGTTATCTATTGTTTTTATCATTATTTTTAATTAGTCCTATCCTATTAATAATAATTTTATAAATTAGCAATACATATTGATCGGTATCAGCTTGCAGTAGTTCATGCAAGCCTCCAGTCTAATAATAAAAGTAAGTTTAAAAACGCACGCCATAATTTTCAGGAGCATCAAACAGAGGCGCGCAAGCTGTCGCAAAAGTACCCGGAGAACGCCTCGCAGATAAATGGAATACTTTCGGAGCTCGAGACGAATTGGAACGATCTGCAATGCTTGACGAGCGAACGGCGCACATCTCTCAGCCAAGCCTACACCCTGCACAAATTCCGGGCAGAGCTGCGTGAGCTGGAAATCTGGGTCGCGGAGACGATCAAGCGCATGAACGAGGTTGAGCCGCCTACGAGCATCTTGGAGGCCGAGGCGCTGCTCGAGTTACATCAGGAGAGGAAAGCGGAGATCGACGGCAGGCAGGATACGTTTAAAGCTCTAGGCGAGCACGGTCGCAAGCTAATAGTCACAGGAGACTTCGTACGCGAAAGCTTGAACCACCTGGAGAAGCTGCAGCTAGAGCTCGACGATGCTTGGCACACGGGCAAACAGAAGCTCAAACAGGCGCATCAGCTACAGCTATTTAAGGAACAGGTAATTTATAAAATTGACTACTGAGTCATATTCAACAATACGCTTGCTCTCTACGTGTTACGGTTGTATCAAACGTTTATACGGGGGAACGTTTAGTCGAGCCTAATTAATAACAATTTTTTTCATTTGAAAGATTTTTACGATGCGAATACTTTTGCCAGACTTCAAATTTCAATTTTTTAAAAATAAACGTACTTATCGAGAACTTTTACAAGAGGTATAACGTGATTTTTCCAACAACCAAATTACGATAATATTTTGGAAACGATGAACAATTTTAATAAATGTACCCCGACTGCACGTTTAAACACGCAGACAATAACGGATGGACAAAAATAGTTTATCTTCTTGAATTCTTTTTACATTATTTATTGAATAAGTAATCTGTTAACATGAACCAATAATTGAAAAAATCTGTATAAAGCTACTTGACTTTATAATTTTAACCTCAAAATAAATTATTGTTTTTTGTTATTTGTTAAATTAGGCCAGTCAAGCCGACAGTTGGTTAGCAACGAAGGAGGCCTTCTTGAACAACGATGACCCCGGTGAATCATTGTCTGGAGTAGAAAAGTTAATGCGCAAGCACGAAGATTTCGAAAAAATGCTAATCCCTCAGTTGAGTCGCGTAGAAGAGTTGGAGAAGTTTGCGAGCGCCGTCCTGTCCGAGGGTCACGCGGACGCAGTAAGCATAGAGTCGAGATTGGCGACGGTGTGCGCCAGGCGAGACAAGCTGAGGAATTCCGCGTTAACCAGGCGAAACAAACTCGTGGAAAGTCGTCGTCTACATCAGTTCTTACGAAATGTCCTCGAAGTCGAGGGTTGGCTACACGAGAAGCAACAGGTGGCAAGCGACGAGAATTACAGGGACTCGACAAATTTGCAGAGCAAGATTCAGAAGCACCTGGCGTTTGAGAGCGAACTCTCTGCTAATAAAGGAAGAGTTTCCGCTGTTACCAGCGAAGGTTAGCGGCGATCAATTTGTTCCTTAATTGTGTTTTTTCTTTTTAATCTGTTAATATTTTTGTCTCTAAAATAAGAATATGATTAATTCATGAACTGTAAGATGAACTTTTCCACTTTCTGAGTCTGGAGATATTTTATTTCATCGGAATTTTTCTTATCATTATTCCTGTAAGACAGCGATCTAAGATTTTGAGAATAAATATTACTAGTTTTGAATAAAATTATATACTTGGCTATTAATTTAGTTTGGTAAGCAAATCCTACGTGCACAATAGAAGTATTTATATAACATTCGTACTATACATTGTAGGCGAAGCTCTCGTCAAGGAGAACCATTACGCATCTAAGGAAATCCAAGAACGCCTGGACGAGCTCGAGGCCGAATGGGAACTCTTGCAGGAAACCAGTAAATTGAAGAAAACTCGACTCGACGATGCGTATCAAGCGCTTTTGTTTAGTCGAACCCTCGATGAGTTTGAGGCCTGGATTGACGAGATCGAAACGCAGCTGCAGTCCGAGGACCACGGCAAAGATCTTTCCAGTGTCGCGAATCTCTTAAAAAGACACACAAATCTGGAGAACGATGTTATGAGTCACAATGAAGCTTGCGAATCAATCAAAGAGACCGCGGGAAGCTTTCAGCGTGCCAAACATTTTATGAGCGAGGAGATTCAAGAAAGAGCTACGGCTACTATAAGCAGGTATACTGCATCATTTTGATAATTAGTTTAACTTTTCATTTAGACTAAGAACTAAGCATTTTTGTAATTCTATTCCGTTAAGACAAACACCATTTTATATTTCGAGCTATTAAATTAAGAATTTTTTATGTCTTTGACATTATTACTTATATTGACATACGAATAATAAAATTATTATTTTCTACCCACTGTGCTGTCGTTTATCATCGGGCTTCGTGTTAATATTTAAAGAATGAGTCTTCTACAAACAAGATCTATTGTGAAAACACCTCGCAATCATTCGCTCCTAAATCAACTAAAAACGTCCCGTTTTAGGTATCACGGCTTACAAGAACCCATGCAGATCCGGAGGGACAACCTGGAGGATGCGAAACTGCTCCACCAATTCGCTCGCGACGTGGAAGACGAACTACACTGGCTGTCGGAGAAGGAGGCTCTGGCCGCCAGCAAGGACCTGGGCAGCTCGTTGACGACGGTCCAGCGGTTGCAAAAGAAGCACCACGCGCTCGAGGCCGAGCTCGTCTCTCGGGAACCGGTCGTCGCATCTCTTGCGAGCAGAGCCACCGCTATGGTGAGGAGTGGCCATTTCGCATCCGAGAAGATCGACTCCTTATCGCGAGAACTGCAGCAGAAGCTGATACATCTCAGAGACCTCGCGAGCATCAGGAAGTTAAGATTGTTGGATGCTGTTGAGTCACAAATGGCAAGTGTTTATATTTTACGAGAGTTTCATACTTATGGTGTATATTTGATTATTGTATTACTAAAAAACAACAGTTCTGCTGCGAGTAAAGTAATTTTAGTGAAAGCTGAAGGCATGAAGTCGGTACGATATTATAAACTAACTACTAACTACTAATACGTTACGTGTATTACGTAAAAGTGAATCTTTAGTTTGTTAACGAATTTTCTTTTAAAAAGACTTTGGCATTTATCATTTTTATCGAATAGATAAATGGTTTATCTCTGCGCTAATTTTTTTTATCTCGTACGATCGGCTTTATTATTGGAAGTTATTATATATAATTTTTGCTTGTAGTTTTATGCCGAAGCTGCCGAAGCTGAACAATGGATCAAGGAAAAACAACCGCTCTTGAATTCAACAGATTACGGCAAAGACGAAGACTCGGTTCAGTCGCTGTTCAAAAAGCTTGAGGGCGTTGAGCGTGATTTGTGTGGCTTCACCAGTACAGTTGAGAATTTGAAAAAACTGTCAAAAGGATTAGTTGAAAGGCATCATTTCGATAGTAGAAATATAGCTTATAAACAATCGGAAATTGAACACAAATTTGAAGATCTGCAGAACTTGAAAGAAAAAAGATCCCAAAGGTTACTCGAGAGTGAAAAGTATCACAGATTTATTATGCAGGCTGATCAAGTTATAGAATGGATAGGGGATCAAACAACGGTTCGTATTTTATATCATACGTACCAGGCTCCTTTATGATAATAAAACATGTTAAGAGAGATTATACTACTTTATTTTCGTAATCCAAGCAAGATCTTGTGAACATTTTAAAGATCTTAAGCTCAACCGGAGTGAAGCTGCTATTACTGCTATTACCTATTGCATTATTACGATTGCATTAGAAACACATTCATTATAATTTTTATTAGCACACGACTGCGAAATATATAGCTTATACATTATATTCGACGCAAATCAAATAGATTATAGAAAAAAAAAAGATTTTTTTTTTTAATACAGATTGCAAATTACACTAAGAATTTAAATATATGCCACATATTACAAATTGTTAATTATTTATGTTTCTTTACCAAAGATCGCAGCGTCGGAGGACTATGGATGTGATGTGGAACACGTGGAACTCCTAATTCAAATGTTTGACAATTTCCTGTCCAGCTTGATAAGCAGTGAGAATCGCATGACCGGTATAATCGAGGCGGGACAGAAACTTATCGAAGAGAAGAATCCCGAGTCAGGAAAAATCCATATGAAAATTGACGAGACGAAGCAACAGTGGGAAGATCTGAAAGAATTGGCACACGCCCGGCAAGATGCGCTCGCTGGTGCCAAGCAAGTTCACATGTTTGACCGAACGGCCGATGAAACCATCTCCTGGATCCAAGAAAAAGAGGCGAGTCTTGGCTCCGATCACGAGTACGCGCACGATCTAGAGACCATCCAGGCCCTCGTCCGAAAGCACCAAGGGCTGGACACTGACTTAGGGGCAGTTAAAGAGCAGGTTTGTACCAAGATACAGTTTGTTGGATGAGATGATTCCTGTAATTGATTGCCATAAACACGAGCTCATATTACTATAATAAAAGCATTGGAACTTGATATTGACGTATTAACTCGAAGGTGGAGTCAGTGATGGAGGAGGCGTCGAGGTTAGCCGCGCTGTTCCCCGACGCAACGGAGCACATCGCCGTGAAGCACGAGCAAGTGGACGAGTCGTGGAACGAGCTGCTGGAGAAGGCAGCTCAGCGCAAGAGCAAACTGGTGCAGGCAGAGCAGCTGCAAGCCTATTTCGACGACTACTGGGACCTCCTCTCCTGGATCAATGAGATGGTAGCGAAAGTGACGGCGCCAGATCTGGCACGCGACGTCCCCGGAGCGGAGGCTCTCATCTCTCGGCACAACGAGTCCCGCGCTGAGATCGACACGCACGACGACGCCTTCGGCAAGTTCTACGAGACCGGGCAGGCTCTCGTTCAACAGGGTCACTTTCTCGCCAAAGAGATCCAGGAGAAGGTGTCCGTGCTCAGGCAGAGAAGCCAAATTCTCGAGGAGACCTGGCAGCGCAGAAAACTTATTTATGAGCAAAACCTCGACACGCAGACGTTCAAACGCGACGCCGAGACCCTTGAGAATTGGATCGCGAGCAGGGAGCCGATGCTCAGAGATGACCACTTCGGCGAGTCCATACCCCAGGTCGAGGAGCTCATTATGAAGCATCAGGACTTCGAGAAGACTATTGAAGCACAGGAAGAGAAATTCAGCGCACTCAAACGAATAACCATGGTTAGTCACTTACAATATTGAATTAGAAAATTCGTACAATAGCAGAATCCTTTGTTAAGTATAGAATTTCTTATATCTCCGTATTTTTAGCTGTAGAATATTGCACATGCTCTGACAATTGCAATCGAATCGTTGAAATACGAAAATGAGAATGTCAATGATACTCGTTTTTATGATCGGACATCCGGTTAAAACCTTCATCGTTCATTAACGCTAATCATCAAAATTTGATTTATCCCTTTTTAGCTGGAAAAGGCCTTTCAGAAACAACTTGAAACCGAAGTGGCTGCACGACAAGCGGAGAAAGAACGCGTTGAAAAAGCGCGCCTCGAGGAACGGAAGCGCAAGGAAGTACAAAGGATTACGGAAGAACGAAAGCGAGAAGAGGAACGACGGCGGTACATCGAGAGTCCACGACATATATCCCGGGACGAGATAAACGGTTCCTTAGACGACCACGAATCGTCGATGAATAGGTACGAATACATAATCACTTAAACTTACAGCTTATTAACGTGTATTGTACTTGAAATTCAATAATATTCGGACTTAGGTGAATGTAATTATAAATTATAGGCCAGTAAAAGGTGTAGCTTTCCCATTATTTTTCATATTGAAATGTACGAAATTGACTGATAATTTATGAATCTAGTACTTGAGCAAGATCGTACGCGATGGTACAGTCTCAAAATTATAAAACAGACTTGAGAAAAATATTAGAATGCGAAGTGTGTAAGTTTTATAATAGTTGAAGACTGACACATAAGAAACATCGTAATCGAGAAAAATTTCTTTTACAGATCGTCATCTCCTATGAAGAGTGGAGTCAACGATACTTCGCAAAATGTCCCGGCTACTAGTAAATATGGCGGTCTGCATCACATGTTGAGCGACAGACTTCGCAGAAGTACGTTTTCGTTTTATTGCCTTTTGCATTGTCTCTAAGAGATGTATATTACATATTCGTATAGAGGTATTCGAAAATAATTATTTATTTTTCTTTCCTTTCTTGTTTAAACAACAGCATCCGCTGCCGATATTAAAAGAGCCGAGAGCATGAAAGTGGATACGAAGAAACCAAAGAGAACACCAAGCTTTACTACGAGGCGAAGAACGCAGAGCTTCAGGAAGCATCAGCGAATAGAAAACGTCGACTCTTTACCTCCGGTTGAGATTCAAGGTGTACTTGAAAGAAAACACGAACTCCAAAGCGGTGGCAAGAAAGCTGCTGTTCGCTCTTGGAAGCCATATTATACAGGTAAATTAAGACTTATGCTCCTTGTGTAGACAAATGTAGACAAATGTAGACAAATGTAGACAAATGTAGACAAATTAAAGAAGAATTTCTAAAATGTTCGCCTAAGCGTCTTTACAATGTAACTAAACAAAATAATCAAAAAAATAACAACGCGGCTCAACATTCATCAAATTATGTGCGCGGAAATAGCTTTGATGCAAGTTCGTTTCTTTTATTTTTCAGTTTTATGTGGACAGCTATTGTGCTTTTTCAAAGACATCGACGATTTACAGTCGAGTAAAGCAGCAACCGCTCCGATCAATATATTTAATGCCGTTTGTGAAAAAGCCGAGGATTATACCAAGCGCAAAAATGTATTCCGATTGAAATGTACAGATGGTTCAGAATTTTTATTCTTATCGCCAAACAAGCAAGACATGGAAGACTGGGTAAACAAAATTTCGTTCCACGCAAAATTACCGCCAAGCTTGCAGCTTATGAGCTACGACGATTCACACAAGGTAATATATAATATATCACGCATAAAAGTATACGTCTAGGAATCATTTAATAACGGCTTCTCAAAATGTTTCACTCTAATGCTTCGAAATCTTCGAAATAAGTAGATGTATGGAATTGATTTCAGTAATTCATATTTTATTTGTGTAATTTTCATCTCTTCGTTATCTAAATTCTGCATAACGGGGGCTCAGGAGGGTTTGAGAACTTCAATTTTTTCCATTCAAACTTTTAAAGAATGGTTGCGACCTGCTGCAGAATCTGCCTCCCGATCACATCGAGGATACACTGTCCACGGGTAGCAGTCACGCGTCGACACCTGAAATGGAACGCAAGAATTCCGTGATCAGGCGCGACGTGCCTTCGAGCCCCAGCAAAGTACAGGCAGAATTTTTGCCGCAGCAACAGCAGCATCTCCACCACCAACACCAGCAGCAGCACCTCAACAAAAAACGACACGATCCCAATCGGAACGCCGATAACGTAGGTTTGCCTAGAACTTCCCTGGACTCCCAACCGCAAAAGGAGTTTCTGCAGATGTACATGCAACAGCAGCAACAACATCAGCATCATCATCACCACTCGATGCAGCAGCAACAAACGAGACAACACGAGCAGCTTTTAAATCCGAGGGAGCAGCAGTTCGTGATGCACCCGAGCGACAAGCCTCCGATACCACCGAGAGGCGCCCCGCCTCCGGTCCCCGCGAGATCACCCAGTTTTGACAATAATGTACCACTCAGACGCAACGGTAGGGCTTACTTGATGGCGTTATTTTTCATTTTAAATTGTATTCTAAATTCAACGTTCTCGTGTCCGTGAACGATAAATTAAAGTACCATTCATTCCTTGCACGTATAATTTCTTAGGTACGTTCGGTATTCTTTCCACGGCATTAACCAATCCTTTTTCTTCCCTCACATTTTTCATTTTACGAAGAACGAAATTTTAGTTTCGCTCAAGCATTATATGATATTTATACCTTGTTCTAATTAGACATGTTTATCCGTAGACGTTGATCATTATGGGCCACAGGCAAGACCGCAGTCTTATCAACCGCCAAGTGCAAATATGAGTCTAAACGGTACATCTGGTCAGTATGCCACGAATGATAGTAATTGGCATAGACATTCCAATGTCGAGCACAATCCGCATAATCAACAACAAGGTATACGCATTGCCAGTAAAATGATTGTTCCAAATTGTTCCAAATTTTTACGTTTCCATAAAAAAAAAATGGTTTCCATACATGTTTTTTTTTTTTTTTCCCCTGTAGAAATAGTGCCCCCATTGCCGTCGACTGCCCCTCCTCCCTCGAATAAAATAACTCATTGGAATAGTCCTCATGATAATGGTTAGTTCTTTTATTCACTTTTAAGTTTTTTATGTTTTTCGCATGTAATTGCCGTATGTACGATAACGTTAATTCGAGATTATTCATTAAGCTCTTCAAAGCGAAGAGAATAAAACGATAAATAATGAATCGATATTTTCTCTGTTTTAGCTTACGGAAATGTAGCAGTCAACGCAAGACAGGTGAGTCAGATGAAATATAACGCGTCAATTATTCAAACATTTAATTCCTTGGATTGATTTTCAATGAATACCGAATATATTATTTTTTACTTGATATTTTTTTTTTTTTTTCATTACTACGATTACACTCGCGCTCGGTTTAAAGTGAGCAGATGAAATCACAAGTTCCGTGGATTGTCGCTAATTATCGCGATAACTACCTTAACGACAAATTTTTATTTTCTGCTCATCAAGATTGCTGGTCAACACCAAATGAATACGTTTACCGGTAGGCCGACTTCTTTGCCACCTTACGTCGCACCACCAATGGCATCATCTCCGACGAATTCTACAAACGTTTCTGTGGTCGATGGTGCCGGCAGAAGACCATCAGAGAGCGGATCGGAGAGTGAACAAAGCTTCGGCGGTTCGCGAAAAGATCGTGATATAAAGAAAAGTTCCGTATTGAGTAATTTGTTTGGTAGACGCAAAAAGTCCTCGCAACAATAATTATATAAATTTGGTGACAGCTGGACTGCGAGATTAATTTTTATGAGACGTATCTGAAGCTTATCAGGTGAGAATACGATAGAACTTTCACTCGAGAACTTTGTTTACTTAAGGTTATTTTTATTTCCAAAACGTGAATTAATTGTTTCAAGGTCTTGGACGCCCTTGAATACGTACGGTTTAAACCTTGTGTATAATTATTAAATTTTTTTTGAATATTTTTTGTTAATAGGATAAAGTTGAATGATTGTTGAAGTATTCGCATGTTATGAAAAAGACATTAAAAATTCCAATTCAAGTGCAGCTTGAATCTGGTAACAAGAAAGATGATCAATTTTCTAGAACAACCATTAATAAGCCAATAAGTAACAATAATAAAGATAGAGGAATCAAAACTCATCAAACAATAAGTAAGTGAATGTAGCACACACATACACTGGCTTAAAATGTACCTGACCATGTAATTGAAAAGAAAATAAGTTTATAAACTCGACTGTAGCGCCAGAGATTTGTATGTTTATTTTGTAGATGATTTAATATATGTTTCAAAATGTTAAAAAATATTGTATATTCATGGCTACCATTCGGGAACAATTAATGTATTAAGATGTATGTTGTATGAAATTAAATTTATATAATATAGTTTTGGAATATCAAAAAACATACTTTTTTTTTAAGAATGAAACACCATTGTGAACAATAACGTGTAAAATGTATGCTTAAATAATTACATAATGCATATAGTCTTATATTAAATAGTTTTCTTATTATTTATGCTACCCTTTGGTGTTATAGTACTAATGCATTGTAAGATTCATAATCAAGTATAATTAATAAAGACGTGACTGATTTAATTTTTCACGTGTGTAATAATTTTCTCTAAAATCATTGCATCTTTTATTTCATAAATTTCTAATGTATACGTGTCTTAGACAAGTTTGTAGCCACTGATGCGGCGTGTTTCCAGTTGCTTGACGTCTATCAAAACAATAAAATTAACGCTTTCTGAAAAATAAATCTATTAATTTGTTCACAAATTATTAGAGAAGAGCGAATGAAAAATCGTTTTCTTATATTTTTCCTCAAATTGTCTGGAAACACAATGGCGAAAACGTAGAAAGGCAAATTATTATACTTTTTAAGTAGTGATGTTCTCTTTCATCTGCTTGTTGAATACCGGTCGAATACTACTCCTCGCTCAACAAATAGTTTACATTGTGGAGTGACTCGTTGATAACACCGCCATCTCAACAAGAGTGAAATTAATTTATAATCAACAATCATCAGTGAAATATATCATATTGATATCTGTCGATAAAATAAAGTAGTAATGCTTTATTATTCCATAATTGACAGCGAAGGTCGTACGTGTTAACAAGATTACAAAAATTAAGCGTTTCTTTCGATGGTATTTACCTCATCGACAGTTATTTCATTTATCCACATTAAGAAAACTTTCTTTCGCATTTTTTATATTAATTCATTATATATAAAAAATAGTAGCTTTGCAATATTACCGTAATGTTTTAATATTAATAATAAACTACTTCGACTATTTTGATTTATCTATGATAATTGATTGCTTATATTTTCTTTACAAACGTAAACTAAATTTTTTGCCTTTTAGTTATTAGATCAGACTCGGAAAAATAATAAAGAGGTTTACGAAAGTATAATGCACATAAAGGAAGAAGCATCAAATTATTTAATATTAACCGAGTAGCTTGATGACAGCACTGATGCCGTTCTAAATTAAATTACAACAATTAAACGACGATGGTTACGTTCATGTTGGTACCATAATTGTTTTCACTGAATGCATTTGTAGTCATAGTAATTTTATGAATAACGATAGCGGTGATAAATTACGCTGCAATAAGTAAAAAAAAAAGATAAATAAAGTTATACACACGGTATAGGATACAATTGGAAATATTACGGGTAGTTATCTACATCCGTAAATTTAAATCAATGTATAGGTATCGTAATTACGATAAAACTTTCAAAAAAAAATCTGGTAACACACGCTAAAAAAATCTTTAAAGTACACATTGAAGCATTTATTCACAGTAGCTCGCTAATAGATCCTAGAAAAAATGAAGGATCATAATTTTGTTACCGATATATATATATATATATATATATATATATATATATATGAATATGACTTCGATAGCCAATGGTATAATTTACTATATACAAAATTACACGGATTTACAACATTTCGTAGATAACTCATGTTAATGACTTTTATAAACATCTACAGTGGAAAATAAAATAAATTGATTTGGAAAAGTGCATTGAAATTGATGAATTGCTTATGGTTTGTGTCAACTAAAATTATCCCATGTTAGATGATTATAAATAATTAAATTAAAGAAAAAAATGTAATATTCAAAATAATATCAATTACTACTAATAACAATTAAGGGTTATAAATAATGTATTATAATAATGTATATTATATCATAGAATATGCATACAAATATTCTGTAAGAATTTCTTTCTTATTTTTACTATTTTGTTTACTTTAGTTTAAGTTATAATACGGATTCTTAGGCACAAGTCAAATAATACAATTATTTTACACATCTTTATTTGTTGGCCTTTTCAATTTAATTATATAGACTTGTAAAAAACAATAATCGATATTCACTTTGTATTACTTTCTAGAAATGGAACTCGTAATATTTATTCTGGTGTTTGGTAGACTTGAAAATGATCATTCAATTGTACATTTCTTACGTTAAACTACTGTCAGTTGTTTCTAAATTTTTATCCTTACCTAATATGTATCAATGTACGCTATTTTTAACTGCTTATACATATTAGGAAATTACCAAATAATACCATTTTTCAAATGCCGTTTAAATAAACCTTGAAAGTGCTAAGATAAATGAAAAATATTGGAAACTACCAGTTAAAAATTTGTTAATAATATGCACGTACATGCGAGATTATAAAAGAAATAATTACGTAAATGTATTTTTAAAAAAGAACCAAGTCTTAAACATATGCAGGGGACGGACTTATTTCACAGAGCACCACGAAGCTGTACAAATGAACATGTATGGGGCGGCAAACTAATCGCAGAAGTTATTATGCATACTCTAGAAAACACTGGTAAGATCATTTTACAACGAAGTCGCGCAAATGTGTAGCCTCGCTTACTAGAACAGTAACTTATGAAACTGTTAAATCTACTATGAAGGAACGTAAAGCGAATAAAATCTTTTGAATTACTCGAGCGGTCAATCATCAATTTTTATGAGCTCGAACGAGAGGAGGGAAGTTAATAAAACAATAACGGTGAATATCCAAGTCCAAGATCTGCAATGAAAAATAAAAGAATGAGAACATTACGTGGAGAAATGCCTTATCAAGATACATAACGGTACTGTTTTAGTTGTACCGTAAGAGCACTTAATGATAAACGCCGATTAATACGTGGCTTCTTTTTATCATTGCGTCCCTAATGTTTTGCAAACTATTCTGATGCTCATAGTAATTTTTAAAATGCAATCCAACCTAGAGTAAGCTTAACTTACCGAATATGTAAATCGAGCGTCGATCGGTACCGTAAAACTTTCGCAACTTTAGTCTGACATTTAATTAGATGCTAATTTTCAATTAAATAGTTTTTTCTCTACCACTTTATCATCGATCATTGAGAGATTTTATGTTTCGCTTCCTATCTCATTTTCTCATCTTTGTACTTAATATCAGTCATGTAATAGTATTTCTAATACTTTAGTAAAGCTCGTTCTCTGCTGAAATAGTTAACGAAACATCCAAGGATATATCAGAATAAGCAGTGATCTTGCCTTAATCTATAACAAAAATTACATCAAGTTTAACGTAAAAATTGTAATAAAGATTTACGATATTACAAGCCACTTTTATCCTTTTATAGTTAGCATCCTATTTACTACAAAGACTTATTATTGCTCAAACTGCACAGCTCAAATAAATGGTTAATTAATAAAATTCATATGCAATTTTTTATCAGCATAATTTATTTTTATTTAAACAATATTTTATTAAAAGTAATTCGATGTTTGACGTAAATTATATGTCATTTTAGAATCCAGTACAAATTTATAAAATTTTCCTGTCTATCGTAACTTTTGAAACGTAGATAACGTCAATTAGACATTCTCTAAAATTCTATCTTGGTACATTCGCTTACTTTTTAACAACCTTATTATAATAAAATGGTTAGAGCCAGTTTACTTGTCTTTCACGTTCGCTAGTCGTTCAAAACTACCTTTGCATCGTATGAGAATTTATTAATTAATTGTTCGAGATATCATCGTAGTAATGATCTTTCATTATCACATCTTTATTATTTGTAAAGCATTAAACGTAAGAAAACACATTCTGTTATTGATCTTTACAATAATAAATAAATCTATCTAGAAACAATAAACCTAACCTCTCAAAGAATACCTAGTGCTTGCTATTTATTTACAAGCCTATTTCTGTTTATAATCTCTCCTATTCAAGAAACCATAATTAACCAATACTTTTTCCCTCTACTTTAAGTCTTATTCCCAAATACGTTATCAGACAAATATGTTCCGCCTCGTTTAAAACTTCAGTAAGCGCAAATACACCACAGAAACTGCAGGCTACATTTACATTTTTATTTTCCTTTTCTCGCGATGCTTCGTGTGGAAATTTTTCCGAGATATTCGCATTTGTTTTAATCACAGTCATGATCACCCATTTGTATAAAAAAATCGTACTCCCTGCGGAACCACAAGGAACCATACCACTGATTTTAATCAGTACATTAATAAAAAAAAAGTCACTACGATAATTACATACCACGATCAAGATTTCAAAAAAGCATATAGATAAATTTGTGATAAAGATTCTCAGCGACGCTTTATTGTCCAATTGAAAAGAAAATCAACCTAAGGTACATATAAAGTGTATATACGTACTTCAGCCGAGCGTAAATATTGTTAATAAATTCATCCGCAGTCGTTTCCTTATCTTTCAACCATGCAATCCCACAAGCATACAAACTATCGATAAGGAAATAATTTGTAGATTAAATAGCTATTGATAAGCGAGATGCGGTGCGCTCAATGACATGAAAATGAAAAAATTCAAACATAAAAGAAAACCACTAGTCCGAGTATTTTTTCTTTACAAAAGGTGGAATATCAACATTCTGCATTATCTATTTACGCGAGTTAAAAAGGTAATGGTAGTGACCGAGGTAGACTTTACCATTTTATTTATTAATTGTAAATAAGTGTGATTGCAGTGTACTAATACGTATGTACACGTTTTCAAACTCTAAAAGTATACGCAGATAATTTATTATGTGAATTAAAAATTTAATCAGCGATTCAGACATCTTTCCTGAAAAAGTAAACATAATAAAAAGAAACAGTATAAAATTCTAATTATTATTTTGAAATTTGAGTGATTCGAAACTGTCATATTATATTATAATGAAGCATTAATTTACTATTATGTATCAACGTTGGATTAAATTTTTTTTTCTAAAAGAAGAAACTTACTTTTCTATTGTTTTGCAAAAAAAAAAAAAAAAAAAAAAAAAAAAAAAAAAATTATTTTCCACATTCTAATTATCGCATAATGCGTAAGCATTTTTTTACTACCAGCACTTATTAATAAACTCGGGACGTTATTTTTTAAATCTAATTTTTAGGTCAAGTTAAAAAAAGGAAAACATCTAATAAGTACAAAAAATTAAAGCGCATTTTATTTCGAAAAATCGTATATATGAATTTTAAAATAAACAAATCCATTTGCATTTCATAGAAGCTCTATAAAAAACGGTGCGCACGCAAATGAAAATGAATTCAGACATTTATTGGAAAAACTTTGACACAATGGATATTATAAATATTGTGTAATATATAAAAATCGTTGCGTTTATGTGTGTTGTGTGTTTATAATTATGTTGAACCAGTAAATTTTAATTAATTCAACATTGAATACTAATTTACAGTCCAAACCAATATATTTCTCAAAGCAGTTGAATGAAATCTTTATTTGGAAGATACATATGTAGCAGACTGAACGCAAATCTTACAGTTAAAAAAAAAAAAAAAAAAAAAAAAAAAAAAAAAAAAAAAAAAAAAAACTAAAGATCGGGAAAAACGTGGTTAAACAGAAATATACAAACGAAATACAATTCAATATCTTTGTCATCTTTTGGCAGCAAATAGTCACTTTGTCAACATCATTCTTTAATGCACCTGCCATTGTATAATTTACAACTGTATATTCAACTCCACTTGCATTTTTAAAGCTCTGAGTTGTCACTAGATTTTTTTATTTCTCAAAATATAATCTTGCATCTCTTTGCTATAGAAAAAATAAAGTAAAAAGTTGCTTGTAACACAGACAGTCGACGCTTGAAATCTGAAATTGATCATTTGCAGATCAATTTTGACGAATCACATTGTGACTGCGATAAAAATCCCACAAAATTATTAATGTCACAGAAAAAAGTAGGAAAGGAGCAAACGAGAAGGATCTCATTTGTTGAATGATTTACATTTTTTAAACTTTATATAGAATAATTTGAACTTACGACTTTTATTTTTTATCTCATGAAATATTACACATCATTAATGGTTTTCTTCTGTTTTACTCCTCAGTTGATGTAATTAGAAATCAATCATCAAGATAAACGCATGAGAAAAGCATTGCTCTTGGATCCTCTTTTTTCTGTCATTTACAAAAAATCATTAGTATACCGCGTCGCAACACGAAGAGTCATAGAGGTGTTATCTAAGTTTTGTCACTGTTTTTAAACTACATTGATAAGGCAAAGCCAATTTTTCTAATAATGCTAGAAAGTGATTTACATATAAATATGACACGTTAACAAAATATACCTAACCTACTCTAAAAATTATGATCGTATGAATCTTATATATAAGTTAATCGCATTTTAGCGCTATGAGCTACTGGCTTTGCCTTATCAACCTAACTCGATATTTCATTACATACACCTGTTATGTGTATTTACTTAAAATGCACGTATTTTCTTCTTTTCTTGGGGAAGGGGAATTTTTTTTTTAAATAAATTTATATATATTTTATCTTTATTTTTCTAATCTTGGATCAGCTGTTGTTGCCCAGTGAAAACTGCCTTCTGTCACAACACAATTAATACTTGCATGGCGGTTTGACATGTATTTAAACTTGGTTGATCTCCCATACTTTTCCACTTATTTTGTATGTTTTCCTTTGCATCGGCGTTAGAGCAATAGATTTGCCCAATTCATAGCGGGACACCAAATTCAAGTGGCTATATTCTTATCACTTATTCAATCATTCACTTGTAAATGATCCAAGTCATAAAAGACAAAAGAGAAACAAGTCCGTTTAATGTTTACGACATACTTGGCTTGGTTTAACAATAATACTTCTATTTTATATTGAGAATTCTCAAAAATCGCTTGATAAATTGTCCCGTTTTTTATACAAATGTACCGGATGAAAACAAGTATCATTGTAACAAAGTCATAAAAACTGAAGGTAAAAAAAAGAAAAGAAAAAGAAAAGAATGATCTTTGTTTTGACTCTAACGCATGCATCAATTGCATGCATTATACAATTTATTAAAGCGATTTTATTTAAGAATTCAATACTTTTTGAACTTGAAAATATAATCTATTTTACTCGAGTAACTAAAAGATCAACGTTGTTTTTTACCAACAAACTCCATGACTTGGAACATTGAAAAATATGATTGAAGTTGATAAAATGTAGTTCACTATCAATATAGCATGTAGCTTCTAATGGCGTCTTTAATTTTGTGCTTGGGTTTTACCTCGAGGTGTATAATTAGTACGATTAGCGTTTCTCTGATTTCCGCGAAACTGGCCACCACCGCGTCCACTTCCACCTCTTTCTCCACGAGGTCCACCTCTTGGTTGATTAATGGCTGACCTCTTGAAGCTACTGTTGTATCCAGTGTTGTTCCCGTCAGTGTTGTTACTCCAGTTACGTTGATATCCATTTTGATAATTACCATCATTGTTGCGATAATATGTTCCTTTAAATGAAAAAAACTTTTAAATCGGTGTGTCGTACATACGAAATTACATTTGTATTACTAATGTAGACTTTTTGTGATTCGAATTCTTTAAATCTAATAATTAACGATATGCTGAGATTCGAACTTATCGATATGAAATTGTTTATCATTTAGACTACAGATGTATTTATTACCATGAATTAATCAAGAAGTAACAATATCAGTCTCCCGATTAAGAATAAATTATGCTATTTGATAAATTTCGTAAAATTTGTTGTACTGCTATGTGAATTAAAAACGGCTCGTTATCATATTCCGTGAATGTTTGTGAATGTTTTCGAGCTTATCTAAGTAATAAAAAGATTTTGATCGCGTGCAGCTCCATTGAAACGGCAGATAACTGTTAAACAAATTCAACATACCCCTGCCATTTTGTTGATAACTTCCTCGTCCTCTGTTGTTGTAGCCGTTTGAATTGCCGCGTCTACCACCACGGCCTCGAAAATTACTTCGTGGCTGATCACTCCAGGACTGCTGGGAGTTTTGCAATTGCTGCGAATCTTGTACAGACTGTTGCGATTGATCAACTTGGCTCCAATCACCAGCTGCACTATCTGACATTTGAGCCCAGTCCGAAGTATCATTACTTTGACCTATATCACCTTCTCCAACGCCAGATTCATTTGTATTTTTTTCAATGTTATCCTAAATAAAAACATAATGGGATAAAATTAAGTTGTTTTCTTTATAGTCAAATTTAGTTAAGACATTTTTATAAAGGAAGATCCTTCTCTCAGAAGAAAAAGAAACGAATAATAGAAATACAAACATGCATTTCATCCTTCTGTTGTACCAGAGATTCTTGTTGAGATATCTGTTCGAAAGCCTGAGTCTGCTGCGGTTGAAAACTGCCAGGATTTTGTGGATTGAATTGCATACTGGTTTGATGCGACGGTGGCATTGGAATGGGAGGAGGAGGATTAGCACTTCCAAAAGCAGGCATGTGCGATATTTCTTGCGATGGTTGATGTTGGTACATCACCTAAAAGCAGCATAAGGTTTTCTTTTTTTTTTCCCCCGTATAAGAAGAAAGTTGTAAGGTAAGTATTAAAAGTAATAAGCGATGCAAGTTAGTATGAATTACCTGAGTGGGTACAACAGGACCAGCAAACGATTGATTTGTAAATGTTTGGGTTGGGATGGGGGTATTGAGAGTAACAGCTGCAGCGACAACAGTGGCTGCAGTAGGAATGTGAGATACGACGGACGGTGTCTGAGATGCAGCGACTTCTGGTGCATCGAGCTCAGATTCTTGCAAAAAAAAGAAATTTGGCGCCGGTCCAATGACATCGTTGATTCTTGGTGCCGGAGCTGAAGTCTGAGCTTGAAGAGGTTGCTGAAGAGGCTGCTGTTGAACTTGTGGATTTGGTACATAAGGAGCAGTATTTGTATAATAGGATGCATCGACGGCTTGTGGAATAAGAGGAATAGCTTGCGTTACAACAGGGATTGGGGTTGCAACGGGCGCAGCTCCTGCGACAACAGGGATAGCAGCTACTTGAACTGGAAAGGCTTGCATGGGCAAAAGAGCTTCGGTTTGCGATGGCGGTGGAATGTGTCTTTCACTGTTACCGTACTCTTCGTTGATCGATTCTGGAACGTGCTCGTTAACAATTTGAGTTTCAGCCACACCTTGCATAACCTGTATCAGCAAACGAACGAAAATTTACAAGGATAACTTTAAAGAGCAACGGGAACGAGCTTGGCCTAAGTCTCTCAACCTACTTCTTCGAGGGGTACTTCGATTTCCTGAACTTGATCAAAGTAACCGCACTGCGTTATGGATGTTATCAATTCCTTAAGTTTGGAATAAGTTGTTCCGACTACCTCCCTTTGTTTCCCATCGACTATCAGCACATAATGCTCGGCAACTTTCTGTGCTTGCTGAAGAAATGTAATATCACCCTCTTGACGATCGTGCTTCAACATAACTTCGTTATAGAGGTCATCCAAAAATTTGAGGTCCTCCTCCGCAATCTTGATGGCTCCGTTAATCCCGTTGATAAAATCATCGCGAACTCCCTGAGTACCCATGTTCATGAGAGTGTCCTGAATCAACAATACCTCCCGGACCTGCAGGGCCAAAGTCAGTTTTAAGTAAAAATGGGCAACTCCTGCTCAATTAATTAGTCATCCATCTTAATGCATCGAACTAACCTTGCTTATATCTTGCTGCATTCTCTCCAGGGCTTCCTTCCTGGCGAGCTTCTTCTGCTGCTTGGCAGCATCGTTGGCTATCCCGACGATCTGCTTGTAGAGCTCTCGCGTGATGTCCAGAGTCTGCTGCACCTCGTCGTACTTGGCGACGGCCGTCTTCTGGTCCGCGTTGAGCTCTCCACCATTTTTCACGATGTCCCTGTACGACTCGAGCTTGCCCTGCGCGCGCGAGGAAAAATAATTAAATAGCGCTCGGGGAGGCGGTGGCCGGCCACGTAAACGGCGAGCACGGCCGACGAAGACGACGAGGAGGCCGCGGGCGCGGGCTCCCCGTCCTCGTCGGCCTTCATCGGGCGCTGGGGGATCTGCTCGGGCTCGTGTCCGGGTCGCGATTCCAGCGCGAGCACATGGCACGGCGCACACCGAAATATGGCGGCGGCGGAGCCTATCCAACGCAGGCACAAGCCAGCAGCCCACGTCTGACAGGCGAGCACCGCGCGTCGTATGCGACGTATCGTCGCACTTACCTTGCGCTTCTCGAGGTTCCGTATTTTGTGTTCGACGACGATGATCGCTTGTCGAATGGGGTCCGCGGCCTCCGTGGAGGCCTGCTTCTCTAGTTTGGGGTTGGCAGAAGGCATCCTTCACGGGCAACGAACGCGAACTGGGCCCAGGCTCGCTCGCTCGCTTTGAGTGTGTATGCAGGGCTGCTGGCAGCGGTGCTGTTGGCTCCAGGAGGGCGCCGAGCGCAACCGGCGCGCAAGTCTCCGCGGGAAGCTCGTGCGCATGCGTCGACGCCGGTGGCCGCGCGCACTTTTACTTTTGTCTCGGGGATGCGGCGCAGTAGGCGACCTTTGTTGAGGATCGCGTTAACTGCTGTTAACGCGGATGTTCCCTTCCTTCTCGGTGTGCACCGAGTGCGTTATGTAGCCCCCGAGGTGCCCTTGACCTTTGCGCTGCTTTAACAGTCGATTTGCTAATAATTCATCGTCGCGAATTAATTGTCTTTGTTTGGCTTTAATTGGCTCGAGGCTCGGTCGTCGTCGTCTAGCCGACGTTGCATCCCCGTATCACTTTGAATATTCCATTTTTGCTCTCTTACGTTCTTGTGCTACCGCATTAATTCGCATTCGCGACTCTCGAGGATTCCGGTACACTCGTGAATCACTCGTGACATCTTGAATCGAATTATTCCATCCAAGGTATAAAATATCTAGACAGAGTACAACAGCCTTTTGTCGAGCTGAATTTTGCCCGTTCGTTATTGGATTAAATGTGATCCTTAAGCACGACAGGAGCAATAAGGTTGAATCTGACTTTGAATTAGGTATATCAAAATTTAAAGATTGATCGTTTAATGTCAAAGCCTTTTCTCCTAGTCTCTTTTCCTCTTCAGGTTTCAGTTTAAAAATCGACAAATGTTCGCCGAATAGTAACAGATTATTATTTACGTACAAGGGATAAAAACTTTCTCGGATAATTCCTTTATAAACAACGGTCGAGCTATTAATTTAATCTTTAAAACGTTGGAATGTACATTTCGAGTTCTTCGTACAAATTAGAATGACAAAGCAAGTAAACTTTAAGAACGTAAATTATTAAGCAATAACGGTAAATCGTAAAACATTATTCAAATTTTATTATTCGAGTCTTATGTCACTGTGCAGTCAATTTTTAATGCACTACAAACAACTTCGTTTCAAGTGGATACAAATATGCTAATGAAACTAATATTTAAAGTAGACATGCATTCTTTTTTTTTTTTTTTTTTTTTTTTTTTTTTTTTTTTTTTTTTTTTTGGACTAAAAATGTTTTTTCCTAGGCAAATGGTTTGATTTAAGTACGGGTTAAATATGTAAAATAAAAATAACATCGATGGATAAGGAAATTTGTTTTCTTTTTTTATATAAATGTAAAATTACAAAATATATCCACAGAAATTTGTCGATACAAAGAATCCCCGCTTTTTATTAATTTTACAAATCGTGAGATGATAAATTTTTTTGTAAAACTTTCAGTTGCAAATTTATACAATAAATATATAAAAATTTCATTCCATGAGAAAATTATTAATTAGTTTAAAGTAACCAGTCGTTACATCCACTTAATATATAAACCATTCTTTTGTTTTCTTACCATACTCGTAATTGTGGAAGAGAAGGAAGCTAATTTTTAATACAAAATTAAACGTTATTTCATATTATAAATTCTAGAAATTTATGTGACACAATTTTCGACCAAGAATTAAGATGTAGAATTAGCTACGTTAATTCGAATTAATAAACTTTGTTTTTTCAATTTTGAAAATAATTCATTTAATCGATATAACTGCTTAATAATACAAATTTACCATAAAAATAATTTAATATTTTAATTAGTTTAATTTTTTATAGAACAAAAGAATTCTAAATCCTACTAAAAATAATTTTCTGATCAATTTTTCCTTCAAAAATTATTATTATTATTATTATTATTATTATTATTATTATTATTATTATATATACATAAGATATGTTCTAATGATTTAATTAATCTTTAAATCACTAATATAACTTATATGAAGTATTAGTAGTGCAATTACTACATTATTTATGTACACAACTTTCGTTTTCAAAATGTGTGAGTATCATTATCAAATAGCTGTAGAATGATTTTGAAATAATTTTAAATAGAAAATTATTTTGCATAACGTTTTATTAAAATTCACAAAATCATTTCGTGAAATTTATTGGAATGAAAAACAAATTTTTAATTCACAGTACAGCGAAAGATCGGTCATAAATTAAAATAATGACAAGAACCTTTGTTTGAAATATTAATAAATATCTCCATAAAATATCATTACAAATATTAAATAAAGACATTATAAATATTTAATATTTAATATAAATTAGAATGGAGTATGTAAGATTGAAACGATTTTTTTATATTTTCTGACTTGATCTAATATTTGGAAAATTATAAAAAATAATTTTAAGAGAGAAATATATTTAATAAGAGGTGGTTTAATCTAGTTTCGTTTGAACGTAATTTATATGTTTATGGCTTTTCTAATCAAACTTGCATCATTTACTATACTTACTATATAGTATTTACGTATAATGTGTAAACAAAAAATTAAAAATTAACGATTTAATGCGAAAGTTAAAGCGATTTCTTTCTTTATACGTATGTACATATAAGTAATAATTACAATAAAAATAATAACAACAATATTAATATAAATAATAATAAAGTTGTCTTTAAATCAAATAACTTAAAGAATTGGAATTATTAATTTAATAGCTGTTTTTTTTTTGTTTAACTTTTAAACGATATTAAGTAAGTTCTTGACCAATGTATTTATGTTTCTGAAAGCCATTTTGTCAAAAAGATATCGCATAATCGATATTTATTTATCAGGAAAAAGCTTGGATAACGTATAAAAGAATTTTTTTAATGTTATTGAAAATAATTGATAAATAATTCCACTTCAATCTCGCTACAGATATGAATATCCCATAATCTCCGGTGTACTATCTTAACCGAAAAATACTGGAATTGTAAATGAATTTCTTGTTTAATATAAGTATGTTGATTAGGAGATATTTTTTAAAAAATTACAAATGACATCAAAAGTATTTGCGTCTATTTGTTTTTCATAAAAGACATTCGTACACACATACAAAAGTATGTCATAACAATAGCATTTCGCGATTTTTCGATTTATACTAGATTTATACTACAATTTTACGGCTAGATTTGCACGCGACCAATGTCGGGCAGCTACTATGCAAGATTTTTCCATTTAAAGTCTTGCTTTCTCTGAAAAAAAAAAAAAAAAAAAAAAAAAAAAAAAAAAAAAAAAGTACAGGAAAGGGTGGGGCACGATGAGCTGGTCGCAAAAACCAACACCCTCCACGTTTCGTAATATCAATGTTTACCATTCGTTTTTCTTTTAACATTTTCAATACATTACTCAATGATACGATGACTAAAAAGTAATAACTATAGTCAAACAATATCGTTTTCTTAATTAAAGAAAAAATTATTTCTTACGCAGGGTAGATTATTTCAATAAGAAAGTGTATATTTCGAAATTTGACAAAATACACATTGGAAAACATCTTCTTTTTTTCTTTTCTTTTTCTTTCTTTCTTTCGTTCTCTTTTGATTTTTCAAAAATCGTTTATATCAGATCAGATATAGAAAAAAGAATAAAAATATTTATTTATAAAAAATGTTAGCAAGGCACGAGGAACACAGGTATCATAGCACAGAGAAGTTAATTTTACCCCTAATTAACTGGTTTCTCAATCTCTAATCTCAAAAGTGCTGTAGTCTCGTAAAGTCAGTCTGCTAGGTATTCCTTTTTTAGAGATTAGTATAGAATATTCAATACTAAAAAATGTTTTTTTTTTCTTTTTTTTAAATGTTTACGTTTCCATAAAGATGCTGATCTTTAATGAACAAATGAAAAATAGGAAGTATTTACAAGAAATTCCGTATGACTCTACGTAACACTTGACAATTTAAATTTAAATTCTAAATAATCATTTGTAAGCATATTTACTGATATTTCGGAAATAAGTACGAGTACTTAACATTTTACTTTGAAAACATCTTAGTTGTAAGATTATTATCTTATTTTGTATTATAAATTGCGAAGTATGATTGTTGTCTTATCGTAAAAATAATCGTGCCTCACTCGTACTCTACATAACTTTCCTTTTCTAGAGTTTTTATTATACTTTAAAAAAATATATAAATAATATGTTTTATGTTTTTAGTCGATGATATTTCTTGATAAAAAAATGATCGATATCTGAAAAGAAATCGCAAAATTAGTGATTTAAGCAAAACGATATCCAACGTGCCCCACCATCCTTATTCTGAAACAGAACATCGAGATTCCCAAAATTGTAATTTCAAATCATTTTAATTCAAATAAAGCTCACGCTTAGTAAAAAATATTACATGGCACAATCCCTACGTAATATGTCTCATGTAACTGCACATTTATGTATTGATTATGATTTCATAGCTGAACTCTTTTTTAATTGTAAAATTTGTCACTTATAAATGCCTGCATTTTTAAAATGAAATTATTTAAATGATTACATTCTGTCAAGAGTAGTACGCGCCTCTTTTAGTTGAATCGACTATTCTTACAACTACAGCTTATTACGTCGTTATCATTACATATTTTTACAATTTACAAATATGATCTCACATATATTCGCTTTTTCCTAAAATACATTGCATCACTCACGCACCGTTTTACCATTTTTTCACCTTTATCAAACATACAATAAATCTGGAACATGTCAAAACTTAAACGTCAGAAGGCATAAACAATGATAATGATAATTGTCTTGATAATATCATTCTATAAATATACATATAATTCAATGTACAGCAAAATCATTAGAGAATATCACGCTGTTATTGAAAACTCTATTGCTTATTTTAAAAAATACGTTTATAGTAATTAAGAGGAAGCCTAAAAGAGTTCAACAGGATTATTGTTGCCTTGTACTAAAGAAAAAGTATTAAAAAATAGAGTTACACAAATTCTGAAATATTTGAATTTGTCAATAACGCACGTGATGTCTATATCCAGTCTATTCAAAGGCAATTATTTATTAGAAGAGATAAGACATAAAAACAAACTAAACGTATAATTATCCAAAACGTATTTATAGAGAAAATATTAAAATTCTCTTTCTTTATCTTTCTCACGCATGCATACTCATTCTCTTTTAGTTTTGTAACTTAAATCAATTAATAACGAAAATTTTTAAAATATTCATTAATTGATCATTTTTAGTCGTGACTTAAGGGAAGTGGTCACCCAAAGTTCTATCACAATAATTTAATTTACAAGACTTGGCTTGCGAATGTTATAGAAAGTTTCAATTGCTTTACCTTTACAATAAATAAAAGAAAATATTATTATTAAATTTTTGACACTTAATCTCAAAGTAGTGGAAATAATAAAAATTTAATTCTTATTATACACTAAATATGAAATTCTGATAATTTTCCACGTTTCCATTTTTCTAACATTTAGGAGTTTTGATAAATATTATTATTTCAAAAAGCTGAATCACTTTCTTTATATATCTCTCTTCATTTGAAACAAATCACTTATACTTGCATCCGAAGCCTTAAAAGAAGTGTTGTAATTGTTACTGCGATCATATAGTGTACTTTCAATGAACTTGAAAATAAAATTATTATAATTCTAAAAGTAGGACCATACGTAATTGCCATCTGTAATTGTAGACTAGGTTGAATATGCTAGTTCGATGAATCTCCCATACGCACGTAACAAATACGACCTCCTCTTGTTTGCACCGCAAATGATATTGTGATTAGTCTATATGTAGAGTGATAAATTTTATCACTAGCATTTATGAAATGCGGTACATTACATATACTGCAGCAGTAAGCAAAACTACTGCATATAATACAATATTTGTTAGATGCACTAGAATGTCATCGAAACAAAGTACCTGAAACCGGTATTCACTTGGCGTACTTTCGTTTTCTAACTTATTCATAAGTTAGCAAATGCATTTAAAACTGGCACTATCTTTATGCAGACACTAAGATAAGTTACTGCTCATTTGATCATTATAATAAATTGCTTGTGGTTCGTTCAACAACTGTGATGCAACAGGCACCTTCAAAATATGCGCCGACGAAGCTAGAGTATTATCTGCAACGTTAGCAGTGGAAAAATTTGCTTTTTTTTTCGCCTGCTGTTGTATACTATCAATCTCGGCCCAAATACTCCTAACTTCTCTGAAGAGCTGCAGCGGAAATGGAATTTCAATTTTACATATCACTGTTGTTACTTACATTTTTATTGCTTGCGAAAGTACGATAATACAAATTAACAGACCTGGTTTAACCACGTTTCGTCTGCCAGTAGTTCATTCAGAATTATCGTGGTGTCCTTTTGAGGATCGGCAACTCTTTTATCAGCAACTCTTCTCGCACATTCCAAAAACATAAGATATTTTTGATGTGCTACTTTGTTGAATAATGCCACTTTCGTTTGACAAAGACGACAAAATAGGAAGTCCTAAAACAAATTTTAGCATTTTACTCAATATTATTAGTAATAACGTAATAACGTAAAAGTCAATCGATTTTTTAACGTCGACTTCTACAGATCACGGTATTAATTATTAATTCGCATGACATCCCTCTTTGGTCCAGCATGTAATTTTTTCTCAGACTCTGTACAATTTGTTTAGACTGCTTTTTTAGGAGAATTACTTATTAAATTATAGTAAATATTACCTTCTCACCGTCGTAACTAGTCTTAATATCTGCCTTGCTCATTAAATTCTCGTACATACAAGAAGATTAGTATTTTATTGTAATTTCGGATTGCAAACTCTGTTTATCTGGATTTGTAGCTATTTATAGCCTTCATATTATTAAAAAAGTATTTTTTCCCCGTCTTCATTGTGATTAATTTTAATTCAAACATTTTATGAAGAAATTTATTTTCAAATGCAATCTTTTTTTTACTTTTTTATTTCATCTGTCTATCAATTATTCAACGGTATTAATTAAAACTAGACGCCTTTTTAAAAATCTCTATTTACTAGAAACTTTTAAATCGGCATAGTCATTAGTAATACGTTGTTTTTTCTTTATATATTTCTAAGTCCATTTATGATGTTAATTGCATTCGAAATAAAAGAAAATTAAAGAGTCACCTTTTTTAAAAATCATCGCAATATATCAAGAATTATTTTCGTACGAAATCAAACACGATTACTACTACAACTCGTATGTAGTTTCAATACTACGTTAAACAAATTTCATTGTCTTCTGTAATTTTAAAACTACGCCGATGTAATTATCCTTTATACGTAGCTAAGCCAATTGTCAATTTATTAGAATGATTTATTTGTATCTGAGCCTTAAATAAAACACTTGTAACTGCAAATAAGTGCTTGTCATCCGTTTCTGTTATTAAATTGAGTTTATAACTTTGCATATTTCGCGTTACTCATCTTATTATTTTATATATTTAAGTTATTATTTCATCTTCTTTTTAATTCTTGTTACGTATTACATTTTCTTTACTTTCTATTAAAACATCGTTTATGCTGTGAATGATTTTTTATTGAAAATGTTTTGTGCCTTATATAGTCTCGTTAAAATTTAATCTCCTTCTTCGCTGCTTTTATCATCGTTTTAGTTATAAAGCACTTTAAACCGATTAGAGATACTTAATTCTCGTTCTTTCTCAAGTTTCCCCTCGTCAAATTTACCTACTGCGCTACTCTGATTTTCACTCGTATTTATTTGAAAATAGGTTCTAATACAGTTTTCGTTAACGTTATTTAGACTTTTATTACGTACCTATAACTATCCTATAATTCAAAATGTATACAGTTTTTTTTTTATCGAATTAATATGAAATAGGGTCCCCTGTTCCAAATTGTTCTTTTTACAACCTCTTACAAATCGCTACATATATGTCATTATACTATTATTCATAATTATGCGATTTTTTACGAGAAGTAAGAGAAGTAATAAGTAATGGAATCAATAAAAAAAATGACCATGTCACAGATAAATATTATAAAAATTTGAATACCATATTACTATTGCTAAACATGCGTCGTGTATTATTATCGTTCGCTTTTTTCGAAGGGGAAAGAACGGATAAGAAAAGCTAATGAATACCCTGCCCTTAGGGACATTTTTCTATTCATCAAAAAATAATACACTAGGCAGTAACAGATGCATGTACAAGATTTTCAAATTACGAAATGCGATATCATAGATCGTACTCGCGTTTCTTTTTAACCAAGATCAAAAATCCAACGTGTCTCTATAATTAATCCAAAATACATTTTTATGAACACAAACTTTTATGCACTTCGCACGGTTGTAGTGCTTTTAAGAAATAAAATTTTCCACGATTTTTTATTTATTGTATTGCATGAACATGTGTTTATCGATATTAATAGATTAAAATAAGCCGAATGATTTTAATAAATTTTAAACAGAACTTTGACACCTAATATTTCTTCCAGTAAAAATCAATCCCCTTTACATTAGAAATAAATTTTAATGTAGAATAGCTTTTAAAAGTAGTTTTTTTAATACTTGAATCTTGAATGAAACATTTATGACCAAGTAAGCTAATAAGTTTGCGTAAACTACTAGAAACAGGTTAGATTAACGATTTAAAAGAATTTAAACGAAATTAACGAATTTAAAAGAATTTTATACGAGAGATAATTTTACCTTTTCTTGAGGCACTTGGGGATCAGGTGGTGAACCTTCGAGCGTCGTACCATTGTAAGGTTGTCCATACAATAAAACCCTTGCATGGATCTTAACTCGATTGCATCCAACACACGACTTGCCTTTATAATCTGATACGTTATCTTTTAATACATTTATGCAAGGCCAAGTGGACAATGCAATTATAATATTTTGGCGCCAATTTGTCGTTGACAGCAGTCGTTGTTTTCTTTCTTCCGTAATTTCATCGACAGTTTTAACATTTAACAAGAAGTAATCATCTAAAATTGTAATGGTAAAAATATATTTATAAATAAAGTTAAATTAATTGATTGAATAATCAAACCAATCTAAAAATAACAAACATTGTAGTAAATTGTTAAGATGCAAAAAAAATATTTTCATACAATTAAATTTACAAAATTATAATAATTAAAATTTGAAGGTTATAATATTTTGCTTAAAAGAGAAATCATTGAATTACCTTGTTCTTGGAAAATTTCAGTGAGAAAATTTGAATCCAATGCTTGAGAAATTAATGTTTGTATGTATACTTCGAAATTATCTTGATATTTTCCTGTATCTTTCATAAATTTATTTATACATTCGCTAAAGTAACGGAAATAAAAAAGACTTTAGTATTATAAAACGTAGTTGAATTTCGCGGTACTTTTTCGTGTTCTTATATTCACCTGTCATCCACTATCATATCCTCGCGTAAAAACTCGACAATCGTTTCCAGCTTACCTTGCTGCCAAAATTTAACTGGTACTTGTTGATAAATATGTCGATTCTGAGGAGCCCAACCAGAATACTAATTTGAAAATGAAAGATATTCATTGAATAAGGAGTACAGCGAACTTATGATATAATTATTTTAGCCAAAAAGATCGGTATACCGTAGATATATTTCTATATAATGTCCTTCCATTACTTTGAAACGGCTCATACTTTTGTAAAAGTGTTTTGCCATCGATTCTCCACAAAGGTGGATATTCTTGATCCAAATCACTCTTTATTACAACGAATTCTCCAGACTAAAATATAAAGGGGGTCTTAAATTATTCTGCTACGCGCTATATTAATTTCACGACATATCATCTAATGATACCAAAGTTCCGTTAAAATTAAAAGTATTGAAACAATATAGATTGCCATTTAAGTTACATGAAAATAAACTATTATTCAACAATGAAATCAATAGCTTACAGAATCGGTTTATTCTGTATTAACGGCTAAAACTTAAAACTCATTGTTTCCGACTCTAAATTCTGCAATAAGCAGAAGTTAGAAATTAATTTCTACAAAGTTAGTAGTTGCGATTTAGAAAAAGTGACACTGATAAAATCATTTTACTTTTTAATATTCATGTACAACAATTTAAAAAACAAACAGATAAACGAATAGATAAATGCTGTAAAGGTAATGTTTTAGTAGGTTAAGTGTTATGCTAGTCTTGATTTGATAATTCAGAATTATTCAATTAACAGTCTATTAACAATTGGTATTTATTATCAAATGAAAAACTCGTTGAACGGCACGTCATTAAGATTTTTATCGAACTTAATTATTAGTTACACTGACGCTTAGCTAAGGAAAACACAAAAAACATAAAAATTCAAATTGCACAGACGGCCTTCGAGTTAAATAATAAAAAAGTATTATAATCAGGAAGAGTAGCAGAATTAGTGTACTCTTACTTATTATGATGATAAGACGTACAATAACAGCCGATGAAAGATATTACAGATATAACCGATACGAAAATAATACGAAAATAATAGACGACAAAGCTATTGTTTTGCAAATTCTCGCAAGACTATTAGTAACACTTGTTTCACACGCGATATTACCTGATACACATTACAAACAAAATTATAAATGACTGCGATGTATTTTATTAACATCATAGCAAAACTTAAGAAAAAAACGGAACAGAAGTCTTAAAATATTAGACTCATAATATATTAAGTGTGTTGATTAAGATTTACCGCATCTTGGGCATCTCCAATTGTAGAATGCTGCGTGCAACAAAGTAAGCGTTACATTAATAATGACAATTGGACGATATTCAAGCATTGTTTATAATATATATCCTATATAGCGCTTTTGCAAATGAGTCGTGAGCAATTAGCCATAGCAACGAAGGCGCCAATACCTCCTGTGCGTCCTGCAATAATCGTACGTACCTTGAAGGGCGATATGTCAATGTCCTCGTCGCTCACGGAGGCCAGGAGCTTCTCGTCGATTTTACAGGTGAGCTTGGTGGAGTTGGCCGCCTCGATGGGATTGCGCCTCTTTCGTCCGGGCCTCTTGGGGGCGCTCGTCTGCTCGCCGAGATCGCCCTCGACGGGCTTCCGCCGCTTGGAAATGATGGGCGGCCTGCCGCGCTTTTTCCGCTTCTCCTCCTCGTCACCGACGGATTTGGCCGCTGGCGTCCACGCGGGGTCGGAGTCCGAGTCGCCTTGCTCCTCCTCGACGTCGTACGGATCCCCGCCCTGTTGGCTGGCCAGCATCTGCTTCACGCTCGTCTTCTCTTTGGCTTTTCGCCTCGAGCTCTCGCGCCTCGGAAGTTGTAGAGCTTCTGCATTTGTATGGCAACGTTGCGTAATCAGTACTACTTTTGCAGAGTTGGGGAAAGTCGGGCGGTACTTTTAACACGGGACAGCCGACTTAGCGACTCGGGGTCCATGGGACGACGTTACTCTCGTGCCAAGAGACGAGCGGATAAGATTAACGCTTTTAGAAATTTATGACTTGCAGAAGCACTTCTTCTTATTTACATTCGATATTTCATGATTGCGAAATAAATTCCTTCAAACAACCGCGTGTAGCATTTGTCTAATAATATTAATCGTTTTGATTAATTAATAAAATGTATCCTAGCGTAAAACGCTGTTACTTTTATTTACTTTTATCTTTCGGTGCTTTGATTTCATTCGACCAATTTTACATTTAAAATTAAAACATAAAATTTACAATTAATTTGAGGGTTACAGTAAATTAGCTCCACTTTATAAGTTCGTTACTGAGGGTGAAGATGAATAGGGGGGGGGGATGGTATTCCTGCATGAAATTATCTCAGACCCTAGGCTCTAATCCATCGAGAAGTTTCTCGACATATGTCGTTATATTTTTTCTAAAAACTTTTCTTTGTTATTTCCATCGGTGATCAAATATTTGGCGACAATTTAATCAAGACTTCAGAAGGAATAAATGAAGTGAGAAATAAGAAAAAAATTTGTATCAATAATCTCGTTATTAATAAAAGAAATATAAAATCTGGAAATACGAGATTTAGAAATTACTGCTAACTTTTAAAGGATAAAAGGATAAAAGGACAGAACCTAAGATTTTTCTAAGATCGATGTTAGCCCAATTAAAATAAGCAGAATAAGGCACGTTTGTTAATTTATCAAACTTGTATTTAGTGAAATTAAATTTATTTAATTTAAAGACAAGCGGACTTATTTTATTGCTATTTTTAATTATATTCACGGTATCGAAGAGCTTTGATGTATACGAGTGTATTTTTAACAAAACAGTATTACATTGCTTCAATATTTATTTCAAGAACGAATACATTTATACAAGAAGCACCAAGATAACTGCTCATTAATTACTGGAAAACGTTTATGTACGCATTATAGTCGCGTGATCCTTTAATTGCGCAGGGCCTTGGATGACGCTGTAATACAAGGGATATAAACAATTTATTTACCGGTTTTCATCTCATAAACGCACCATCTCAATGACGACTGCTTTTGGTTGCTCTTTATAGTTATAGTAATCGCTTTTATATTTCAGTATTGTTAACTAACGTTTCATACGCTCTTTCGTTAACTCGAAATGAAGAAAAAATGATTAAATGTCGTTTAAATGAAAAAGTTTCAAAACCTGTGGATTAAGATGTAAATATCGAACTCGCGTTCATATGTTGATATAAAAAAATGTAATAAATCAGACGAAGCAGTACGACGGAAAACTATATAATACTATGGTATTCGAAGATAGTAAATAATAATAATAATAATTGTAAAAGTACACAAGACAATAGAATCAATAAATGTAGGCATAATAAATTTTTTATCCGACAAACGCCGACTTTCTCAATAATATCGAGGAAACAGTGGGAAAGAAAAAATTTAAAAACAGTACAAATGTATTATGTAACTTTTTCAATTTCATTGCCTAAGATTAATAAAGAATATTTCGACCGCTTATGCTTATTACGAAAAATCGTAAAAATTTACCTTTATCTGCACAAAAGAGCTGATAATATTAATACTTCGAAGAATCATTCTATTTTGTTTTTGGATAATCTTATATATAAAATGCATATTTATAAGTAATTACGCTTTCCCGAACAACATTAACATTATTCAATTCTAGAGCGAATCGAGTAAGAATTATTATCTTAAATTATAAATAAAGAAAAGTGTAGAAAAAAGATTATCATTATAACTGTACCGTTAATTTAGATTAATCATCTTTAGGATATAATTCTTGTTAGAATTTTTAAAAAAGTAGTAAATGTTTTTTTTTTAACATTTCATATTCTATACTTAATGTACTTTCGCTGCAAGAATGAAAGAATGAAGAGTCAAAAGTCGTTTGTACGAGAATGTCGTAGGAGGAAACTTTTAAGATTTTATTCCAAAACCGTATGTTTATTACAGATTATAAAAATCTGTCAAAATAATTGATTACGTTAACTTCTATTCAGGATTTCATTTCGTCTTGTACATCTTGTAATGAATTTCTTCAATGTACATCTGCCTACAAAAATATTTAATCAAGTATCCCGTAAAATTTGTAACTGGAGAAATTCTATATGTAAACTAAGATAGCGCTATTGATAAAAATTTGAAACCGCCTCTGCTCTGCATACTTTCCTCACAGTAAATATATACAAACTTTCACTGCATTTATTATAGTTACGTCTTCTGTAAGCCGAGAAAATGCAGGTAGGGAAGGATATTTCATATCCACTACACAGTTGTCTATTTTTCTATTGTTATTATTATTATAATTATAAGAAAGTTATACTAACTTTTCTTGGTAGTTTCATTAGAAGGTGGAAGTACGATGCCCTTGGCAGCTGCGGCGGCTGCAGCAGCCGCCGCTGCAGCTGCGGCTTTCCTTTTCCTGTCTGTCGGTCCCCCCGGCTTGATCGGCCTGCCCTTCTTTTTAACTTCGGGTATTTTAGTCACCAACGGTGGTTCCACCCGATTTCGATCAAGACACGCGCCGTCCACTGTCGTGGATTTCCGTTCCTGCCGTTTAGAACTAAATGATGGAAGCTCATCGTCGCTAGAGAAGCCATCGTCACTCGAGTCGAAGTTTTGCTTTTTGCGCTCTTTGGGTAAAGGAAAGTAGCGTGGATCGTTCGCGTAATCGATTTGTGGCATGTCCTTCGTTTTTTCGGAAGCGTTTGTCGTCGGAGTGTTGATTTTGTTCCAAACGTCACCGCCGTTAGATTCGACGGAAATGTAGGGCTTCCTATTATTCCATGAAGCTTTTCTACCTGTAAGCGATAATGAACTATAATAATTACTCACGTCACGTTAATTATTTCTTAATAGATAACTCAAGAATCCTTGAAATATTGTGTTAAATATAAATATTTAACACAAACGACTCGTAAAACTAATTCTTACATATTCTAATATTCCAAATACTTATTGCATTGTATTTGTATTTCATTTTCTTTTTCTTGGTTTTCTTGGTCATGTTAAATTTATGCGAGATCCGTTCGCAGATTCGAAGTAAGCAATCTACAAATACAAAAATTTCCTTACCTCCTCGAACAGCTGGTGGGGGTGAGGAATCTTTTTCGCCTTGCAAGAACTTGAGGTAGCTGGTCATGAATCCAGTATTTGGATCATTATTCATCGGACGCTTCATATCCGGATTCGTGGGGTGATGGTTATTGACGATGACATTATGCTGCTGCGCCTGATGCAGGAATCCTAGCTCTTCTTCGATATTTGGGACGATCACTTGTGGCCTGTCATCTTTCATGGAATTCTGAAAGCAAGCGGAATTCTGCTGACAGCTACTCGCATCCGCCATGGCTATCGAGTTCATCTCCATCGTCTGGTGCAATTCGTGAGAGGGATTGTGCTGTTGCTGCGAGTGCGGATGATGCTGCTGTTGTTGCTGCTGCTGCAGCGGTAGAATCTGATGTCCGGAAGGCGTTATATGGAAGGCTGGAAAGTACGAGACAGTGGCGGATGCGTGCTGGGAAATTAGGAGTGGCGGCTGCTGATGTACTACGGTACTGGTGATCAGATTTCCACCGTGATGCAGCGGCTGCTGTTGCGGCTGCTGCGCCACAAATGTTCCCGGGCCCGTGCTTATCAATTTTGCATGGGGAAGGGCCAGATTCCACCTCTCAAATTCTATATATCCATTCTGAGGCTGCGACTGTTGTTGCTGCTGATGGTGATGGTGGATCGCTTGTTGGGGTTGCTGCTGCTGGTTCACAATCGCGTTATGGTGTGCGGGTGGTGGGATGCGATTCAGGTAATCGACTACAACGTTCGCACTCGCGAGATCGGTCTCGACCTTATCAAGGCTCTTCCGTTTGACACCGATGGGCCCGATCACCGTTTGGTGATGGTGTCGCTGCTCTTCGAGTTGCTTGAGCTCGTCGCTTTCGTGATCAATGACGCCAGACTGCAGCGTTTGCAGATTTTTTACGATGGTCATGGGATCACCCCGACAACCGCTTAAGTCTTGCAGTGTTATCTGCCCTGACTCTAAGCAGGATGGCTGCCGATCCGTGACATTCAGAATCCTCTGCATCTGCTGGCTCGCAAGTACGGTTGAATCGGCGTTTTCAGTGGCCAGGTAATTTGAATTGGGAAATTTTCGGGGATCACTGGATTGCTGTCGCCCGTCGCTGTCCCAGCATATTTGTTTTGACTGAACAAACTCTTGAGATCTCTCGTATGTGGCTCTATTAGTGCCTAAAATAATACAGTAATTTCGTGTTAACATTAAAGTATACTTTACATGTACTTTATGTATGCAATTTACAAGCACACATTCAAAGGAAATAAAAATGATTTATTAACGAATATAAAGTCTTTATGCACCGTATTCCACGAGTATTGAATTATAGGGCTTGAAATCGAATTCCTGTTCTTCAAATTAAAAGAACTTCCAATTATACCATGATGCGAATTTCCAGACGTTAATCGCGTGTTTAATTTCGTTAATGTACACTTAATCGCTCGTTAGCGATTAAACGACACTCAAATTAATTCTTCCCAGTGGTACAAACTTAAAATAACAATTCCACGATTACCGTCAGTACTGTAGGATGCCTTATTTTCATTAGCGCCTAGTGCTCTAGTGATGACGGAGGAGTAAGCAACTTGGCCTTGCTGCGAGGGTGACCTTGTTACACTGACGTCGAGGGGCGAGGGGGGCGTCATTTGCTGTTGCACATTGCCCGTCTTATAAGGCGTACTGGAAGTGCCGTCTGCGTGTTGTTGCTGCAGTGGCGAGGGCGACGACATACTGGCCATAGGACTATTGTACATAGGATAGGTGGCGGGACTTGGCACATGACCGAGTGGCGATGCCTGTGAGTGCGTCTGAAGTGGGCTCGGCCTCCTTGGCACGACGACCGCGCAGTCCGGCCCATTTTGCGACGTATTCGACGAGTAGGCACTGTCGGTCGAAGCCGCGGATTTGGAACGCGCTGGATGGTGATACTCCGTCTCGGTATTTGTCGCATAGTGTCGGCAAGAACTCGGCTGCTGGCTCTGCTGGCTTAATACGTGAAATTGCTGAACCGCGCCGTTCGGTGGCTGCTGCTGCTTGTTGTTTGAGCTGTTATTTGTGCTGTAGTTCACGCTGCGAGAGTCGATGATGGAGAAACTAATAGGCGACGATTGACTACTCTCGTGACTTTGGTCTGGCCCTATGTTTTCATTGTGATTAACTGCAAACGGGAATTAATATTTTGGATTTGTGGATATTTTTATCCAATTAAAACGCTGCTTTGCTTTCGAAAAAAGTTAAGCATCGCATCCTTAGTTCGAGATTCGATTATTCTTTGCCGATAGAATGCATTAGCAAAACTAGTAGCTAAGTTACTTCAATACGTAATTGTACTTGTCGATTGAAAGAAAATGAGAAAAAATACTTGGGTAAATTGATCGTTAATTCGAAATTAATAAGAGGCAATATAATTGAAATTGAATTTGATTGATTGGGGTATGTAAGCAAAATGTTTCATATGTAATATATAATGCGCATGTTTTGCATACTTCATGCTGGTATGAAAATTTATACATTTAGAGCTTAGTAAATATTAAATTAAATTATTTGGTTCATTTTATGCACCGATTTAATAAATATTTCTTCTGTTAAGCATAATTCGTTTAACGTTAACATTTTAGAATACGATAAGAAAATGTTGTTATCATGCAGTGATTTAAGTTGAATGTTAATTTTTTAACAAGTTATATGCACGAATCATTCAATTTAATTGTGTTTCATTTTAAAAACATTCGAGGAGCTTTATTCTTAAATTAGTTAAAAATTATCATCGGATTAAAATTGAATTTTCGTTTGTACTTCCATTTAAATAATCATGTTTTAGATCAAAATTTATTGAAAATGATAGTGAAGGTATCATTACCCGATGTCACTTGCTTTTCCTGCACAGTTGCATTCAAATAAATGGTTGTTGGCACTGGTGACCTTGCTGGTAATTGAGAAATCCGAAACTCTTTATTGGATGGATTTAAATTTGGCGTTGAGACGATGCATGACTGATGATGCAGCGATGATTGTACGGCGGATGGATTAGCAGCTGATTGATCATCGGTGGAATAGGCTATCGCCAAGCCATCGGATTCGAAATCAGTAGGCCCTTGAAAAAATGCATGCGCAACGGGGATCGAAGATTCCGTCACAATAGACTTTATAGAATTACTATTATTATTAATCGGTGACTGTGATTTACTCTTCTTAGAGAGATTTGAATTAGACCAGATACCAGTTTTGGTGTCTGTTCCGGTCGGTGTCGTCCCATTGCTATTGTAGTGCGTGACAAATGGAGTAGTATCATAGGTAAGAGCACTGGTAAGTTTTGTTGCGTTTGGAGGACCTGTTGCGGATGTAACTACAAGACTTTCATGTGGTAAAATACCAAAGGGACTATTGAGTTGATTATTACTGGGATGCGATAAGTTCCAATCACTTGGCGGTGATGTGGTTGCTGTTTGGTGCTCGAAGAATGTCTAAAAAAATAATTACACATAAATAAGCAAGGAAAAAAGCTAATAAACGACTAGGCTGTATAATTAAAAAATTTTAATTTTGCAGAGAACTTGAAAAGAAATTCTTACTTCGCTCTGTTGAGGTGAAGTATAATTATTTCTCAAGGCAGGAATGTCTGACTCTACAGGGGAACTTGGTTTTGATGTGGTTACTACTTGTGCTCTATTAATTGGTTGTGCATGTTGAGATAGATAGTGTGATGTTTGCTTTGAATTTGTATGATGAAAAAATGGCGAGAAAACATCATAACCCACCGCTGGGGGAGTAGATAAGAACCCTCCCGGGTTGAACGACGTTGGTTGGCCTGCCAGGGTTACCGTTGTGGGAGAAGCTGTTTGAACAAGTAACTGAGATGTAGTTGCGGAGGGCACTGTCTGGGTGTTGACAGCAACAGGAGTCAATTGATGCGATGCGGGATCGGTGCTCGCATCGGTTTGGGTGCTTGTTTGGAATGTGCTAGTGATACCTGCAGGAGCAGCTAGACGATTATAAGATGCGTACCATGGACCAATGGGATCCATTTACCTTCTTTCGGCACAGAAGTGCCCCTCGAGAGTTTATTTATCAGTTATCACCATCAACTGATAAACTCTTGAAAACATAGTTTCTCCTTATTGAAAATAATGTTTTTATCTTGTTTTTTCCACTTGAATTTGCACATTTGAACCATTTGGGCTTGGCATAGGGGATATACCAAGTGTAGAAAATGGTACTCTACCTAAAAATAATGAAATACCATAAAAAAATGCACGATTAGCTTTAAATAATTAAGAATTCGTCGAGTAATAAAAGATGTAAAAAAATGTTGAGGAGGAATTAAGAACGGAGCACGAAAGTAAAACGTTCTTTCCTTTATCACATTTTAAAATTGATTATTTTAAAAATAAATTATTTTATTGTTTGACATGTCTGCATAATATGTTTTTAGTGAATACATTGAACCAAAAAGCACTTTAAATTGTTTATGAGAAACAATAAATTTTTATCATTACAAGTCTTAATATTAAAGCATAAAATGTGCTTTGGTAACTTGAAACATTAGTTATTATATAAATTCATTAAACGAAAGCAAAAAAAATTTCAGCAGTATTAATCGTTTGGCAACGGATTCACAATTACTTACTAGTAACAGTTTTTAACTTAAAAATTAATATCCAGATTGAAGCTAAATAAGAAAGCACTTAATTATACTATTATTATAAAAAATGTGCTGCAAAATTATTCTAGTTTCCTGGCGATAAAGAATATTAAAGTTTTTTAACGATAGCACTTAAAATCTTAAAGGGAAATCTGAAAGAATTTTGTGAAAACTTGGCGAATAAATAACAAAAATTTACCTCCACATTAGACGTAGTACATATTTACCCTGGTTTAAATTTCCTAGGTTTGATTATTTATTACTATTTTCTAGAATTTGATTATTTCCACGCAATAACATAAACATTTTTAATAATCATAACGAGTAGTTTATGTCTTAAAAGTTACAGTTAAAAACGTTTATAGCAAAGTTTTAAAAGAGCGTCACAATATGTTATTATTTCCTGGTATACAGTATTAACGGGAAAATCTGATATTCCCGTGAAAATAATCGCGAGGTATCTTTCGTATTTGTCATTCGATGAAAGAGAATCGAACTTCGTTTTAAGCATGCAAAACCACCGTTTAAGCGAACGCGTTAAAAACAGAAACATAAATCAAAGATATAAACAATAATTTCGAGCAACTCCAAGCTACGACACACTTGGAATCACACGTGATCAGTCGCTTGACAAAAAAGCTTCGAAGCGTCTTTATGCAAATAATGCACGTTCCGAATTCACCATATCGCGTAGGGTTCTGCGCATACTATACTCACAAAATTTGCTTGGTCCAAACGCCCCCGCAGGGCGTTACATCTGTCTCCCCTCCGAGTTTGACGCAAAATCATTGACTTTCGTAGCCGGCCGAAGACCCTACTTTACAATCCCCGCACTTGAACCCACGAGTGTACATTAGGTTAGGTTTTTTCTATAGTGTGCGCGCTTCCCGCGATTTCGAAAAAGCTCGTGTTTACTAGAGAAATCATGGTCGCTCTCGTTGTCGCTCTTAAAAAACATAAATTCGATATCAACCTCGTTGCTTTACGACACATGAGCGAGAGAACGCGCGGGGTGGGTGAGGGGGAGAGAGACGAGAAGATTGAGAGACGAGAGAGCGAGAGCGAGAGCGAGAGAGAGAGCGAGAGAGAGAGAGAGAGAGAGCGCACGCGAGACAGTGCGAGAGGGAGAGAGACTTGATTTCGACAATACGACAACTCGACATGTACGACTACTTTCCCGCACTAGAGTACCAATAAAGCATAACGAAATCGGAACATCGTGTGTGCATGTGTAAGCATAAGCGAGCGAGCGCGCGCAGCCCCATGGCGAGAAGAGTAAAGAAACTAATTAAGAGGAACGAGCCGAGCAATTAAAGCCCATTACAGCGTAAATTGTGCACGCGTTGGCACACGGAAAAAAGGATGAGCTTTCGAATCAGCGGTTGCTGTCATAAGTCAGGTCGTTCTTACCTCCAGCGTATAGCTTCTGCATCGAGTATAGACCACGCGCGAGCTTGTAATTATGCGGTACTCGGCAACCTGTTTGCGTGCCCTTGTAATTCATTATCTGTTCGGCTTACCTTAACGCGGAACGATCTCCGCTGTCGGCGCAGACCAGCACAAGGACGGCCAAGGCTCGCTTCGCCACTGCTGTCAGCGTCTTCTCGATGACGACGATACGATCCGCTCGAGGAGGAGGTGGAGTAGGTGGAGGTGGAGGTGGAGGCGGAGGTGGTGGCGGTGGTGGTGGCGGAGGTGGCGGTGGAGGCGGAGGCGGTGGCGGTGGCGGTGGAGGTGGAGGTGGAGGTGGAGGTGGTGGTGGTGGTGGTAGTGGTGGTGGTGGTGGTCTTTGAGCCGCTGCGATGCGCTGCGAGAGCGCATTATTTTTTGCTTATGTTTTTTTCCTCGCGCCTCTTCTCTCGCGTGCGCGCCGCGGCGAACGAACGGCAGACGGAGTGATTCCGATAAAATATCGTCTAGGGGGAGACTACGAACGGACGGGTACGACGGACGGACGAGCGAGACGACGGCCGTACGTGTGCGCGCGTGCATACGTACGCACGTATGCAACGTAAAAAAGTGTAGGTCTTGTGCCGTTTCTCCGCGGTCGACGAGACTCGGACGCGTGCGCTTGCAGTCGGGCGGCTGATACTATATCGTGTTCTTATGTACGAATTCACACGCCCCGCACACGCAACGCGTTCGTGTGAGTCCGCGACGGCCCGCGCACCAGCCAACGGTATCCAGCTCGACGATATACGAACGTAGCGTTCGACGATGGTTAACGCGAACGCAGCGGTGTTTATGTGTTCAGCTGCAGCTCTCGAACACTGGGGAACCTCCGCTCGGGATTACGAGGATGGTAAAGGAGGGTGTGCGCGCGCGCGACGCGACGCCCCGGTCGCATTCTTACGATCTCGAGCTACTCGTTTTTCCTTTCCTTTGGCTTTTCCTCGAGATACGTACTCTTCTTTCCCTCTTTCTCCGAGTCCCTCGAGGCTCGCGATCGGCACACGACGAAAGAGCACTTAATGCCCTTGTCGCGTGTGCACCGAAAATAGGCCCCCAGCTATATGCCGCTAAAATTGGAGACGTCAAGGGTGAGTCGGTGTGCGTTGTACGCGATATGTAGTTCGGTCGATCCGTTCGCCGCAGGTTAGCAGGGATCAGCCACACGTACACAACCGCGCGCACACGCGTGCGCCACACGCCCACGAGAACCAGGGGCACAGGCGCGCGCACCGACACGACACACTCGTCAAAATCCGTGCACTTGTGCTGCGCTGCTGCTGCTCTCTGCTGTTGCTCGCTGTGCTGCTGCTCGTTGTTGCTGCTGCTGCTCGTTGTTGTTGCTGCTGCTGGTGCTGCTGGTGCTGCTGGTGCTGCTACCACGGCTACCAACGATTAGATCACATATTGTTATTCTCGTTCCACATACGACCGCCAACTGCCATTTTGCGCGCCTCCCTCGGCGATTATTACGATGCTAAATTACGCCGCGTGATCGTCATCCCCGATCATCCCGCCTCGCGTCTGCCCATTTATAGCAACTTATTTCACGACGGTTTTACGCTCGGGCTCCTCCGACTCGACGGCTCTGTGTTCGTGCGTCCGTGTGCCCGTGCGTGCGCATGTGTACTGACTCGAGAGCGTTGCGAGTCGCTCGCTTACCCGAAACGAGTCCAGCCACGACGATGCTGTGCACGCGATATGCCGCGGCACACGAAACGCACACTCCTCGAACTCGAGCGCATGCACGCAAACCCAAGCAAACCCAAGAGCCGTGTGTGCGTTACACGAAAATATATAGTTATGCTAATTTCGTATGCGGCGCGCGCCACCTATCCATCGAGGATGCGCCTGCGTATTCAACGTGTTTACGTGCTGTCGTTCCTCGTATTTGCGATCGGGGTAAGGCGAGCGTGGATTTTGAATGTTCCCGAAAGCGTTTCCAAAGGATCGTCGTCCGCTTTCTTATCAGATTTCTCCCGTCGAGTGCCGACGATCGGCGCGCTCGAACGCGTTCGACGCTCGCAGTGCCATTGAATTGAACGATGAATGGGAACTAGGGTTTTCTCTCGCAACGCGCGCTCCGGATTCGGGGAAAATTCTCGTGAAAATTGCAACTGGAATCGCGCGGATACGGGCAAGCCTCGGGTCGACTACGCGCAATACGCGTACGCTGAACCGTTTGTTTTCATTGGTTGGGTGGACCGAACGAACGAGACGAGTAATATTTACACGCGTAGTAAATATGGTACGGTTGCCATTGACGTTGTCCGAGGACTAGCTTGAATCCCTCGCGAAGGTAAAAATTTATTTTACCTTCGATCGTGGCGATATCGATATTTTCAAGATGCCCCGATGAGCATCGCTTTCGACGAGGATAAAAAGACAATCGAAAAAACAAGTACATGGCCTGCAATTATTCAGTAGAGTGATGAATTTCCAGGGAAACTACGACTCGACGAATTGCGTCTCGAAGAATTATTTCGTGTTCTTGTATTCGAACGCGTTATGTTGTTGACCTTCTTTAACGAGAAATATCTATTTGATTTCAATAGTATAATCTCTTCTATACGTGCAGTCTATTATCGCTATTAGCTTGTGTATACGTATAATACGGACGTATTTTAAATCGTTGGTTGTTACCATGAGAAAGAAATTCGTTACAGATTGTCCGTAAATCGCTCGAGAACCGTTCGTCTCGTATACGTAAATCAAAAAGATTATTTCGAATGAACGACAATGAACGACATTGTGGAACGCGAATATACGTAAGCCGACTATTGTCGCAATAATATTTTCTCAAAAAATGGAACGTAATCCTTGGCTGTATTCGAAGCAATGAATATTAAGCACGCGCATGCATCGGCGATAATAAATGTCAGGGCTCCTTATTAGCCACGTATAGATGCAGAAAGACAGAGAGAGAGAGAGAGAGAGAGAGAGAGAGAGAGAGAGAGAGAAATTCCTCGTAAAGGAACCACAGGTACTTTGCAACGTATACTCGTCTACCTGGCTGCCAGAAGTTGATTCGAGGAGACCGCAAATAAGGCATGTGTATATAAGTGTACACGGTCATTCCCAAAGGTAACAACGCGGTAGACGTCGGCCTGCAATAAAGCGCGTATAGAATTTCCGTTTTAGATTAAATTCAGATATTTGAGCTTCGTATTAGAATTCACAATGTTAACTCTGCTTAAGAGGTAGTTGTACTATCATCCATGTTTGAAAACTCAAGAGTGCAGTATGCAAATAAGTAACTAATATGCATTAATGGCTTTAAGGAATATCAATAGATGTCTTGTTTGCAATGTATATAGGTTGCCGAAAACCAGTTTCGCTGTTCAATTGCTTCATCTCTCGGTGGCTTAGTCGAAGCCGAGGTAAAAACTTACGTAGTTGTTAATATCCTAAAAGCATTCGCAAGAAAATACGACCCATTGCGTTTTCTTAAATTTTGCAAAAGTGATCCAGCCTTGGGATCGGACAACTTTGGTTTAACCGGATGCGATGGATTTCCTTTTATCGTTCGTCGATTCACCGATGCATTATACGCTGACACTTATTTCAGGCTTCGAGTGCGTCGCGAGCGTTGGATCTTCGCTTATTTGCGCAACCTTTCGATCGACGTCGAATCAAAAAGTCAGGAAATTATATCGGTAAAGACGTGCGTTTCCTATCGCTAAAAGTAACGCTCCTCGATAAAAGTAACGAGCACCGTCTGTACGCCGACATTGAGGCCGTCGTTGCCTCACTTACGAAAACCGCATTCGAAACTTCGCTTCAGCTTGTATTTCGGTTACGTGCATCAACGTAAAAGTGCGCGGACATTTTTACCCGTTTGCTTGCGGCGATTTGCGGCGATTTGCGACGCGCTCGAAACGTCGGCTGCACGAAAATAATATTCCGCTCGTTCTCAAAGTTGTCCTTTGCGAAGAATTACTTCGCGAATGCGCCTCCTCTTTACTGCAACTCACGCCCGGTATTAGAATACATTTGAGACACATCGCCAAAAGACTCCTTTCGTGCTCGTTATACGTACGCATTTGTTGGCTAGAACGAATCAAACATCGTTCCAACTTTGATTTTCAAATGCGTCGCTTACGCTAAGAGCGCGTTGCATGCCTCGAAAGATAACGATCAATTTATATTTGTAATATAACTACGTTGTATTACGTTCGCATTGTATCGCGTTGGCTGGATGTATAGGTCGCCGCCGATAAAATTAATTCTATCGCGGTTTGCGCTCAAGGGAATCGCGAGATCTATTATTGAAATTTCGTCGACGGCGACAAGAATAATTTGGACCGAGAGTGCAATTTTCTTTCTTTTCCTCGCATCTGACCGATTATCGGGCTTACTTTTTTTTATCAGCCGGACTTTTAAACGGACGCCACGCGGACGATAGATATCCGCAGGTACGTTTTTGCGCGGCTGCCGACGATTTCTGCCTTCGAAAATGATCGGACGAAGGAAGCGTTGCACCAAGCGCTGAACGATGCACAGAGCAAGAGAAAGAGAAACGGAATTCGGGAGAGACATCGCCAGCGAGAAAATAAGAGGGAGCAAGGTTTGCCGGCACTTCGGAAACGGACTACTTTCTGTAACGCGGAAAAGGACGAAGAGTCCCTTCGGAGCTGAAAAAATAAACGGCGCAAAACAATACGTAGATCGAAAGCGATTACGCGAGCGTCATTGGATCGGGGACGCGAGCGTCGAATCTTGCAATGCCAAGTGGGCGATAGCGAGGGGAATGGCGTACCGCTCGTTCTGTCATTTCTCGAGTTCGCCGTTCCGTACACACGGCGAATAGCAAGGGGGAGGCTTCGAGCTCAGGGTCAAGGTTTGGGTGCGCGCCAAAGTCTGGCGGCCGAGTGGAAAGGGCCGCTTCAGGGATGAGACGATAGAAGTGGCGAGGCTCGAGATTTCGCTTCTGCTCTACCGACCGTAAGTAAGCGGAGCTCGTTTCTCCTCTCTGAAGCGCAAGTCGTCGTCGCCGTCGTCGTCGTCGTCGTCGTCGTCGTCGTCGTCGTCGTCGTCGTCGTCGTCGTCGTCGCCGTCGCCGTCGCCGCCGTCGCCGCGTAGCTTACGCGCTTATGTAAGGAGCGCGCGAACGAGAAAAACCACGTCGCCGCGTAAAATAGGAATTCGCACTCGGAGGCCGGGAGGAGCGTCGAACGAGGTCGCGATACAATCGTTGATTTTATCGAACGACGTTAATTAAGTTAGACGGCCGCCGATGCCTGAGATCGAGCGAACCTTGTCGAGAACGCGTGTCCCTGAATCTTTCAATAATTATAGGATCCGATGATTTATGCAACACGAGTGCGTTAAGTACTCTCGCGATAATACAGCCGCTAGGTTTCGAGCAGCGATCACGACGAGATTCATTAGAAAGTTCTGAGCTGCATTTGATAGTTCTTCGTAAATGAACCGAGATGCGAGGCAACTAATGCGCGTAAAACCGAGTTTTACATTAACGGCTTGTCGGTGTTTTTGTACGTTCGACAGGAAGTTGACCGCTGCTGCACTTCTATTTCCGTGCCGCACCGACGGAACTGACGCGTACGACGTGCCATGGAAACTGCTGTAATTAAGGAGAAAAGGAAAACTGTGCGTGACTCGATAACATGGAAATTGGATAATCGTGGAGAAGTAAAATGCGCTGCCAATGACTGCCAATGGCTGCCAATGACTGCCAATGACTGCCAATGACTGCCAATGACTGCCAATGACTGCCAATGACTGCCAATGACTGCCAATGACTGCCAATGACTGCCAATGACTGCCAATGACTGCCAATGACTGCCAATGACTGCCAATGTTACAAGAACTTAGATCTATGCGCCTATGTCCGTAGGCGTTACACAGGATGAACGTAAATGAAAATCGAGTAATATCGAAGTAGTCGTGTGGATTGATAAATTCTCGATAGACGCTTGCATTTCGGATTGCGACGGATATCGTCCAAGAAGAGTTCAATTGAAGCAACAGCAAGCTCGAGATAATCTCGAAATAAATTGTTTGAAAAAATTATTATCAATGTAGGCTTAATGCGATTTACTTAATGCGATTAGGAAACGGATTACTGCTCTGCGATTGGAAAAACGCTGCTAGAGCGTTTAGGGAAGCGTCTATCTTTGATACGGAATAACAAGATGTTTCGCGCAGACAACGCTTTTGAAGTCCAATATGGCGTCTTCAATTATTTCTCCACGGGGACCTTGTAATTCGACTCTGTCTCTCTTATCGCCGACAAACTTAGTCGGGCTCGCAACGCGGTAATTGTTGTATTTATAGAGAGAAATTCCCATTCCTTGGGCGATAAGCTGTTGGACCTGATATCCACTACGACTGATATCTGCGTCGATACGCGGCTCGATAAGAATGCTGCCAGCTACTCAATCACGGTAGATTGTTAATATTTAAAAGTTAGCGTTTAAGTAATCCTTACGATAGACCGCGATAAACGGCAGACTATAATAAACGCCCGTACCGTACGCGAAGAAAATGTCGACTTCGATCGAAGAACGCATAAGGAGATGACTTCAGATCGTGGCAAACGAAAGAAATATAAAAAAACAGTTACGAAAGCCATTACCATCGACCGTTGAATCAACAAGTACATGGATTATTGACAATGTTGCGCACTCGACAAGCTGATAAAGTCGTTAATATTTTTCATTTTTCTCTTTGCGATTCTTCCTCTGACAAGACTGTTCTACACGCGTGGAACAAAAGTCGGAAGTTTTTTTTTTGTTTTTTTGTTTTTTTTGTTTTTTTTTTGTTTTTTTTTAGTTCCCGTTGCTAAATCAATCTCTATTTATTAGGCCTCGAAGGCAAAATAATGCACCACGTGACTTTAATAGCGACCGCTGAAGGTGGCGAGAAAATTAGGCGACAGGTCGCGTCGGCCTACAGGAAACGCCAATCTTACATCTCTAGAGCTACGACATTTTAATCTCTTATCTCGCGAAACCACAACCCGTGAATGCATCTTTGTACTTGTTCAAGGGAAACGGCGAGAAATATTTTTCCATTTCTTGCAAGTATGCGCGCATTTATTTGCTGCTTAAATCTTGTAGGTCGCGTTGGAATTTTATGGCTGTAGTGTGAGTCAATTAGTGTGCAATAATCAAGGTGAACTGTTTAGTTAGCAATTTGAGTCGCGATAAAGAACTGTCCGTTAACCTTGCAAAGAAGTGCAAATAATTCCAGAAGGCGCTCGCGTAAAGAACTTATGTGTTCCCGTATACGATAACGATAAACGCATCTCATCGTAACGAAGACGTTACGTTATTGGCGACATGAAAAAACCTGTCGACTAATCGCGAGGTTGTACTTTCATATAAACGTTGCGTTGATAAGCGTGTAAGTCTGCATTCCATCCCTTAAATCCGCAGACCATCGATGAAAAAGTAGACGAGATTGCGAAGAACGTCTCTCGTCAAAGACCAAGTCAAAGCAGATACTATTTTGGGCGGAATTGCGATCAATAAATCAAATTGAATGTGTATTAATTTTCATCATTGACATTGTATGGACGTCGCGAGTTATATATAGCACAGACGGCTACTTATCAAATAAGCAAAATAAAGAATTACGAATGAAACGAAATTATTCATCTAAATTAAGAATACACGTTGCGTTGAAGTAGCGTTGAGAGTTTCAATTATTCTTGACGTTGTTAAAGCTAGTGATGTAACAATAAATAATTTATTGCGACGATTAAAACGTAATTGGCGACACGTAAGCGAAACTACGAATAAGTGACAGATTTGGATAAATTTGGAATATCAAATATCTTATTGGGTATATCGTAATTATTCTATTAAGGTTCATCTCTGGAAAAGTCTACAAGATTTAAGTGACAAGCTTCCCGATAAGCTGGTAAAGAGTTTCCAATTTGGTTGAATATGCATATAGGTGTATCTAGGTGTATTCGAGTTAAGAATTAAAAAAATGACGTAAACGTAGTAGTGGTACCAAATGATAGGCTGTCGCAATTGAAACGAGTGTAAAGCGTATGAATGCAAAGCAATGTAAGCTTTAAATTTTAAATCCGGAGTTGCATCTCAGACCAATAGCTCACATTTTTATTTTGAATGGTATTACGTTCAAGATTAGTGCTATTATGGGTTCTCTTAGACTTGGAAGCATTGGGGACTTTTATTGCTAGCGTTGAGTGCTTCCATTTCAATTAAGACTATTGTTTTTTTTTTTTTATCGCTGGAGTTAATCGAATGCGTAGAATTTATGGATGCATCCGAATAGTTAGAAATAATCATTTATTACACGTAAAGTTACTTCGCTTAAATATACAATGGAATATTCCTGTTGAACAGACGAAACTTTGGTACTTCTAATGGTAAGACTAATGGTAGCTTCATTAGGCAATCGAACTTTATTAAAGAATGAAAAAGTTCATTAAAACCTCTTAGGTGCATTCGCATAGTTTCATAAATGTACAGTACAAGCAAGTTCGAACGCGCCCAGAGAAAAGAAAAATCGATCGGCAAACGGACTTTGTATTGTGCATAGGACAGCTGATGACATTATACGAGACTGTTATGTTGCATCGGTGGTAATCGCCCTTTTATCATTTTTGTCGCGCTAACGAAAAAGCCCGGTTGACTACAAGCGCGTATGCGAGGCTGTGCACGACGTAGTACTCGTATCGACTATCGCTATCTCCGTATCTTGTCACGAAAGTATTTATGACGAGTGTTTTAAAATCAAAATACTTCAAAACCAATGTTAAAACAGCCGAAACTAAACTATATTAAATATAAAATAATTTCAAGCGGAGTAGACGAACATAAGAGAATTTACCGAGTGAAAAATGCTGATTCGAAAGACATCTCATATGTTTACGGTATCGTTTATTGGTAATTCTTTGTTTTCGCTAAATACAATTCTCAATATTTACCCGTTGATTTAATAAATTTAGATTCTTGATGGTTGGAGTAAAAAACGTATTTAAGGATTGAGCAGACTTATTTTGCAAGAGGAAACGAAAGCAAAAAGTTTTCTCAGTTTATTTTTGAAGCGTAACTTCCAAGTTTGAATAAATCTTAATTATAATTATTTACTATCAATTTACTTTAAATAAATATCTCATAGGTTGTGAATAAATTTTATTTAATAACATACATACGTCTCCATTGACTTACATTTGAAAATAACCTTAAGAAATTGATAAATAAATAATGGGTATTACATTTGTAGGAAGAAAATATTAAATAATAGCAGGTAATGCGTGGCAATTTATACTTTGTTATTATTATATTCTTTATTTAACTATTGGGAAAACAAATAGAAAACAAATCGGGGATAACATTAATGTTCCAATAGAATTCTATTCAGAATATGTATAAAATCTTTTAATAAGAATTCTCATCTGGTTGGGTATATTTTTCAAAATATAAACAAATAAAAATGTCTTTGCATTGGGAGATCAACCAAAATAATTGAGATCTCGTGATCGATAAATTAAAGTCTTTGTAATATTTCTCGACTGTATGTACCTTAAAAGTTCCTTCGAAAGCATTTGTAAGGATATACGTGCTTATATTCGGACTACCACGAAAGCATTTACAGAATTATTAGCCTATTTTAATTGATTTTAACTATCCAGTATTAGATTTTAACTATATCAAGTTGAAATCGAATTTAAATTATATTAACAGACGGACAACACATGAGTCAGAAATAAGTATTTTTTTCAGTACTTTCTTCAATGTTGATTTACGTGTAAAAACGTGCAATTAATAGGTGCCAAAAAGTTCTTTGACTGTACTTCGTATCGGCATTCCCATCCATCCGTGGGAAAACTCAATCACAGCTCATGCTCAAGGCTCCAGGCTACCTCATTTGTCCAGCTCTTCGTTGTTGCCAAAGTGCAAATTTTCTGTAGGCAGCATTTAGTAATTGATTCAAGTGGCTTGTCAGGTGCTGACTAATTGCCGAAAAATCTCTTTGCAGCCGATCCTATAACCATACAAAACACACGAAAGCTTTACTTGCAACTCATGAATGCGAGTACATTACTTGCAACGGTTTTCTATAGAATACGTTCATCGAGTCTATAACAATAATAGCTGTTACTGATTTTCAAAATTAACAATTAATAGAAATTTATACCTCAAATGGCTTTAATTTAACGGAATGAAAGTTACGTAATGCCGAATGCATTCGTGTAACTTTTTCTTCGAGTTGAGGCGTCGTCGGTGGAAAGCTCCTCCAAAAATGTTTTAATAATTCACATGTACAAACGTATACGCTAGCGAGTTCTTTTTCCAATTCCTTGGGTATTAAGTCTGTAGTAAGAAAAATCCATGCGTTCGTTAGCGACCAAAATTTTGTTCTAATCGTTTAGAATCTTGTAATATAAAGTATATATAACTCACGACCAAGGCTATCTTCGCGAAATCCTTTCATAAGAGATCCACCTGGGGTCAATTCTCCTAGCGCTGATACAGATGCGGCAGGGTTCACCAAGGAGGTGGACGGTTGTCGTGACAAGTAAGCTGTATGGGACCATTTATTAGTTTCCTTCATCAACTGGCTTGCAATAGTCTTGACGTGTTCTATCGTTGAATCGTGGTTATTTTCTGCAGTTGCGACCGGCCCATGCAAATACCTATCTACTTGTGTTAATACTAATGGTGGTCCAGTATTTAAGTGTACATCGCACTTGGTATCAAGGTCTTCGTATATTAATTTCTCTTGTATACGTCGCTATGAGCAAATCAAGGAAAAATGGATAATTGTTAAATTTAAGAAATAGAAATTACCAGGGCGTAGCTTTCATTAAAATACTTAATTAATGATAAATAATACAGTTTATTCACCTTCTTAGATTTTGGAGAATCGATCACCGATCGATTACTAGAGGAATTTTTATTTGGTAATGCCGAGCCATTTGACTGCGGATGAGTTTGCAGCGTTGCTAAATTGGTAGTATTTGCTTTCATAACCATTATGCTGTGTTGGTTGAATCTTTTGATCATACTTTGATGAACAATGTTGCCGGATGATTTGTCAGATTTGCCAGTCCCACTATCGTACATCTCATCCAAATTCACATTATCAAAACTAGTTATATCCACCATGGGATTATCAATTCCTGCCTGAATGTCCTTTTTTAATTCTTGATCATCGATTTTGGCACACTCGGTAAATAGATCTTTGGTCCCTACATTTATACGATCTCGATGAAAATAGTGAGATTGAAAAAACTTGGTCCAGAAGTCGGATTCTGTCATTTTGTGAGGCACGTATTCTTGATGTTTCTTTTTCACTGCTGGATACGTCTTGAATATACATTCTATTATATCCACCGTTAAATTATATTTCAGTCCATTACAGCCATCTGTTTGTGGTTTGATATCTGCCTAAAATATACACGGACAAAATAATAAATTGCACCGATCGAAGTAAATATTATTGGTTATTTATAAATGCAATTTAAGCACTCACTAGAAAGGCACTATTTACACCAATTTCTTGACGCGGAGCTAATTTGGCCTGCGTATATTGCGCAGCATACTGGGACCAAAATTCTTCGGATGTTATGACTTGCGTTATTACTAAATCGCGATAAAGCTGAAGTAGGGTTGGATGTTCTTGTAACATTCTTTAATGAGAAAAAAAATCAAGAGATAGCTATTAATAAACAAAATAATGACATTTTGAGTATAAAACTGTGTCTGCAACTTATTATAACTGACCTATTTTTTTCTTCGAGTTCTTTATTAACTTTTCTCTTGAATTTTGGCAATAGTTGCTGCAGCAGTTCTTTAACCTCATCTCTATCCTGAATTTGTGCTTCTTGTCCATTTCTATTTACAAAGTGGAAAGTCGACGACTGACCATCATGAAGAACAACTTGCAACTGAATTTTCGACTTTCCTTCGGGTGAAATTTTTTGTACTGAAACATTAATTTTTCATCGGCATTTTATTCTCGAACAACGCGATAGCTGATAAGCATTCAATTACATAAGAACCGGGGTGGTACTCACATTTTATGTCTGCAAATTTGTGACTTACTGAAACGGTATCTTTGTTATCGAGCATCCATGCTATTCTTTCGTTCATAATATATAACGTTCCATCTCCTTTCTTATAACGAACCTGCCCCACTTGCATTAAAACATCTTCCGAAGACGTAGTCATTTTGACAATGCGTAATTTACCTTTGAGCTTTTCTTTGAAAATTCAAGCACAAAAATCATAAGACAAATGTATTCCAAGCAAAATAATACCAATGTCGGTATAAAAATTTGGCAAAGCGAAAAGCAAACGTTAATAAATAAAAGTAACAAATAGGTAAGTAGCTCAAGCTAAATTTGTAAGCACGTAAACGATGATGTCTTCGTAACGTTTATAAATGAATATCAAATACGTTAAATCTACGAGATGCGACTCGATATAATGCAATAACAATTATCAAACTATTACCTTTATCTTTACTTTAGATCATGGTATATTCGTCTCAGCCTTGCTAGCCGGTAGATGATACACGAGCGCCATCATCAGAACTACACAATTCCATCGAAATCGACGTATTCATGTGCAGTTGTGCATGCATACTGGCAATACACGTACACATTCACACTCTACGGCAAATGCACTTAAAGCAGTAGCGCTTATTTAAAAAGGTCTTGACGCACGACGCCATATTTACAGTTGACTTCCATTGGTGTTCCGAGCTTTTTTCAAACCCACGAATTCAAGAAAAATATCAAACTTACCTTTCATATTTTATCAGCCACCAGTACTACCGAGTTGCCTAGTACCAGCGGAAAAACAATCAGCGAATGCTATTGTTGTTATAAAAAAAGTAAAATATAAAAAAAATTCAAAATATTCTTTGGTAAATAGTGCGACGTCAACGCATTGGAAATTACGCGTCAGCATTACGTAATTATATTTCAGTTACTTTTCAGCGCTTTTCTATTGCAATAAAAGTCGCGTCGATAACGGTTTATTTTTAAGCCGATTATCCAGCTTCGCTCAATATTTAAGGACTGTCAGTCGTGAAAAAATCGCCACAACGAGGTTCGTCATTACACGAGAATTAAAGCGTAAAACCTGTTAAATGAGAATTCTATCGATAATTTAAAAATATATCTTTGGCAAATATTTGAAGTAACGCTATTTACCACTCGCTCGCTTTCTTCCAACTAGCAACGTCTCGTTTAAAACTGAAAAGAAATTATTAACGAACCGCGTGACCCCGTATAATGCCCAACTTGACACAACTTGACGCAACTTGACGCAATTTGACGCAGCATTGACAGTGGACTCGATAACTTTGAGATTCCTTAAAAAATAAATAGAAGCCAGTGCATACGGGAAAGACGCAACGACCGATAGCTTCGTACATCTAACGTTGAATCGTGCGCGCCTATTGCCTTCAGTTTCATTTAAACAGAAGCGTAGGAGAAGATCCCGTCCAATCCCGAAGCCGTCGGCCTCCGTCCCAACCTCGAGCGCGAGTCTAGGTACTCGAGGACTCGACCTCTGCATTGGCGCGAGCGAGAGGGAAGCCGCTACGCGTTTGGAGGGGTGGGGCGCGAAAAGAGCGCGGGCACCTACCCGGTACCTAGGGGAGAGGACTAGGAGGGGGCAGACGAGCTGCAGCAGAGACCGGCTGCCATGACAGTCGCCGTCGGTGCGCAGCACGTCGTGCGGTTGTGTCGCTGATCTGGGACGTAGGACGGGTGTAGCGTAGCGCTGCTAGGCACGACACTCCTCTATTCCATGGTGTCCTCGCGGCCAAACCCAGACAGCAGAAAGACAAATAAATAACGAGAGTGAGAGGGCTGTCGCCCGGGCGAGTCGGACGCAGCTCGAGCTCGGGCAAGCGGCGCGACACGAGGACGGTGCTCTTGGTTGCATGCCTGTGGAGGTGCGCAGACGGAGGAGGAGGAGGAGGAGGAGGACGACGACGACGACGACGATACGCGGTGCAGTGCGCGTTAAAGTTTGCTGTTGTATCTTATGCGTGAGCGGTCGTACGTACGTGTGTATACGCAGGTAAACGGTGGTGCGCTGCGTGGGTGCGTGTGTGAGGATAGGCACCGCTCTATCCTCGTTTGTGTACAGCTACGTTGGCTGCTCGACGGCTGTCAGGCCACTCGCCCTTAGCGCCCTAAGCTACAGCGAAACGTAAATTGCCTCGCGCGCTCTTCCGATCGCGAGACTAGATCTGGTCTAAGGGTTGGGGCTGTTCGCTACATTACAGCTGCGTTTACGAATGTTTTCTCCACACGAGATGGTGTGGCGTGTGCGTGATGTCCGCGAATGGTCGAACGAACGAACGAACGAACGAACGGTGCATTGTTAGGAATGTGTACAGTGAGCAAGGTTAGGTTAGGTCGAGAATAAAGCTGGTTTCTCGATACGGAAATCGGATGTGTTCGGATTTACGAGCTTCTTTTCTAACGTCTTAGTTTTTGTTTTTGTTTTTTTGTTTTGATCCTATATACATGGTTCTTAGAAGCGCTCGTTTCCGCAAATACTTTTTTCTAAGCTGCGAGCTGTGCAAATGAGCCTGAAATTCGTTGGCGTACAAGTTCTCTAGTTGGGAATTATAACGAAATAGATTTATCGTCAGTTCGTGCATTCGTTGAGAAGATCGATCTTTTTTAACGCAGATTGCAATGTTAAATTTTATTAGAAAAGGTAAAAAAAGTTTCTTCGCATTAATTTATTCGTAGTGCCGTACGTAATACGTATTTCATAACTTGTATGAGCATTTTCGTTAACCTGCTTCTTCGCGAGATAAGCTTAGAAAAACAACAGTAATAATACGGCACTTTTCCACTAGAAGAATCTATGACAAATATACATACATATATATATATATACATACAATATATATATATATATATATATATATATATATATATATATATATATGTGTGTGTGTGTGTGTGTGTGTGTGTGTGTATAGATTATATATAGATTAGCGCAGACGTTCAAAAAGACGCGCTACCTTTTAACGGCTACCAAACCTTCGAAAACAAAAACTAATTTCTTTTTGTTTTCTAGCGCACAAAGTGTTCGTCGTGAGTTGACGGAGGTTGCGAAGTTGCGGACAATCAAAAGATCGACTTTTATCAGCGATCGCGTGTTAACACGGTGTTAAGCGTTTCGCGCTTAAAATCTTGGTGCGCGATTTTATTCTCTAATATGGTATTTTTGTCGTCGCCCGAAGTTTCAATGTGAATTTATTTTTCGAAAACGGTAATACCAACTTCTCAAGCATAATTCCTTGAAATCGAATAACAAATTGTCAGCCTCGTATCGATGAATTATGAATTCCGTAACACTTATAAATGCAACAAGTGGTATTAAAGTCTTTGATCAAGTACATATTACAATGAAAAAATTCGTAAATTTTAACAAGAAAGAAATTTTACAAGTCTAATTTGTAAAGAAATTAGGATTAAAATGTGTAAGTAACGCTTTAAACTAAGTAGTTTATTAAAATAATGATAAATTGCTTCGGTTTGATAATTTCTCTCGAGGTCCTAGTGAATCGTGTGTGAATTATTTGAAATTATTTATTTGAAATTATTATTTAAATGTCAAAGATTCGAGCACGCGTTACGCTAATCAAGAACCTTTTAAAGCTTTTTAAATAACAAACTATCGAATGTAGTACTTACCACGTATACGCATCCGCGTTTACGAAATATGAGAAACCGAATGATTACACGACGAAATAAAAATTAATAATAAATTTCATTGGAAAAAATTTGAGTTCGATAATCTTCGTAGAGTTAGTATTTTTTTTTCGCCAATGTGCGAATTCTCAAATACATTTAAAGAATTGAAATATATCCCGTTACGTGAAATTTCATACGTTGATATTACATTTTTTAACAACACTGATGTAATAAAAACGTATTTGAAATTTATTGGCATACTTTACCCGTTGAAGTGCGACGTTCAAAGGAACGATTTGCCTGGTATCGGATCACTGGCATTTAAATTTTTGTAGTAACGGAAATTTTGCGATTAATAGCCTACGCGAAATAACAATTAATAAGCCAATAGTTTATATAATTTGACGCAATTTTTTCTACAAAATGTCACTCGTTGACAAATAAGTCAGCATTTCTTTTCAATACTTCACAATTATTTATGTATTTCTAATTTTGAAATTCTGCACATTGACTTGAGACTTTTTGAAGATTATAGATAAGATTTGCAGTATCTGCTTCTATGCTAAAATTGAAAACTCGTTAATTTTTCATTATTGACAATCGGTAACTAAGATCGGTAACTTTGTTGTCCCAGGGATTTTATTTTTAAGCGACTTAGTAATGTCCAGTGCCTATAATTTACGATTGAATTTGCGTTAAGCTCTCCGTTCGTAACGGTAATATCATTCGATTGCCAAAGTAATATTCTGCAAAATTAGCGAGGTGGTAGTTATTGCCAAACTTATCGGTAATAATAATAACGATCGATAGAACGAATACGAAATTCTTAATATTTATAGCGCACTAAATATTTCATAAAGAGTTTCCGAAATATTTGCATGCACCAGACTTTGGGCGGAAGTGCAGTTTGAAAGTACAGCAAAAAATTTGTTCCGTCATGCAGATTCACCGGAAAGGCCGTCCTAGCAAATTTCGTTCGAAGCACTCGTCAACGTTTTTGGAAAACAGACGGAATTGCACACTCGAGAAAGCGTCCTTGATACATCCGCGCAAGTACGCGCGCGCGCCCCCACACACCCACACACCCACACACCGATAGCAGCGCAGGAAAATCCGTGAAGCTCAGCGGTGCCATCGTCAGGGCGGCGCGCACAAGTCAAGAGGAAACGGACGAAAGAATGTCGGCGACCAGCGACGAATGCCCCGCGAATCCGTCGCACGATTAGATGTCCGAGACGGATTATTTCCAACCCGGGAGAGCGAAGATGAGCTCTCGAGTGTCGCCGCTGGTGCTCGGGTGTTGCTGCTGAGTTATCAAGGACAAGTGCCCGATAATAGAGCGAAGAGAAAATTTCATCGAAGCAAGGAGGAGGAGGAGGAGGCGGAGGAGGAGCAGGAGGAGCAATCGTTGCCAGTGGGTTTGTGCGTTTTCGTCCGAGGGTCGGAGAGAAGAGAAAAATGTTTAATTTTATGAAGAAGGCGACGGAGAAGGAAGAGAAGGACAAGAGGAAGAGAGAGAAGAGGGAGAAGAAGGACGTGAAGAAGAGGGACAGAGGTAGCATGTCTGCCGAGGAGCTGCTTAGATTGGACGAGGTAAGAATCTTTCTTTTCCACTGGTTTTCCAAAGCTCGTTTGAGGGATGTTGGGCAGGTTAGGAATTCCTCTGCGGTGCAGCCGTTAGATCTCTTTCGGGTTGCGAGGGGCTCATTTGGATCTTTGAAACCGATGTTGGCTTCGCTCGTGTATCAGGACTTGATACGACGCTATATTTCGTACTAGCAAGGACTTGTGTGCACTTGTGTGCACTTTCACACGAGGTATTCATAGATATATTTAAAGAGTACATTTCCAATTTGAGGAAATTGAAATAACAATGCGACATTAGCCAAACCCTGCCTCACGTTTAAGTAATTACTTGCATTACTCTCTAAAAATTAAAAAGAAAATGCCTGGAGTTTGTATGTGCCAGTTTTCACACCTGTTACAGTCGTTGAAGGTAATGGAGCACGATCGTTCGTAATTCTTTTTTTTTCCCTTCCTTTTTTTTCCCCATGAAAGTTTCTAGTAAATTGCGAGTAATTTCAACTGTCCTCGATAGCGTTGCAAAGATAAAAATGAAAAACCTATATTCGAAATTTATCGGATGATCGCAGCGAAAGAGAGAAACTTTAATGGACGATGCTTCGTTAACTTATTCTTGACCTTTAACCTTCACATTATGCACTTCTCAAACATATTAACCGAAGAAAAAAAATTCTAAATATATATTTATAAATAGGAGTTGTTTTATGAAATTTATTAGATTCGCATATAAATAGTGTATGTCATTAAACATGAAATTTGTGTTTTCAATTGCGCCACGCACCCGAAAATTTCGGTTTATCTAATGTGAATAATTGCGCGTTAAAATTTATTGTATACGCGACGGTTGAATCAAATTTATTTCGACAGTATTTTACTTTCACTGTAATAAATATACTTTTTCGAGCGAATGCTCGTACGGAAAATGAGACGTAAGTGTCGTACATTATAAGCACTGCAATCGAGCAAAACAATTAGTCAATTATTATTAATGCGAGTGAAGATAGTTACACTCCGGTATAGTTTAAATATTAACCTCTTGACCATGTGTTTATTATTGCAGTCCAAATGATAAAGGCGCTTATTGATTTTTGGTGTATTTTTCTTCATGCAGTAGGTTTTTTCGTTAATAATCACGTTTGTCGGAACAACACGAATAACAAACGGTAAAACAGGCGCATAAAAATGTCACGGAATATATATTCACGATTTCTTCGGTATAAAAAATTATAAAACTAGAACACGAAATGAAAGAATTAGCAAAGATGCGGTCGCGGTGTAATCTACGGACTAGAGAAAAGAGAAAATGTGATCTCGGTGATTTATGCATGCGTGTCGGCTTGTTTACGTTTATCGTGGGACTACAAATAATACGAGGCAAACGTAATCCAGATAAAAGCTTCACTTTACAACTCTTTTTTTCTTATTTCGACTTTGTTATTCCTTTTGTTTTTTATACTCTCGCTCTCGTGCGTTGATGCTAAATCGCTTGATTTTTCTCTCATTTTGTTCTGTCCGGTAAAAGAAGCTCAACTTCACGTTCCCGTTTTGTTTTTGCAATACACTCGAATTTCCTAATTAAATGTTTCTCGTATTCGCGGTAAATTAGTTGTGAATTTTTAAGGCAAACATCGATCAAGAAACCTGCGATGGAGAACTTTTAACGTAATTCATTTTCAGATGAAGTAATAATCAAACAACTTTTAATTGTAACGCGCGCGCGCACACGCACACACGCGCGGAGTAAATAGGACGTTTTTAAAATTTCTTCAAAACTCTAAGCCACGATATTTTGATACTTGTTTAGTACCAATGAAACACGAAGATTATTGATTATTGTCTAGAAATATCTTATTATTATCATAATGGTGCAAAACCGATTACAAATTATCTCAGAGTTCAAGATTTATTTTATAAATAGAGCCACAAAACTTAGCCGAAAGTAGAGTGGAATTACAAAATTTGTTTTCAAAAAGTCGTTCCCCAAACAATTAGTACAAAGACCAAAAGCATTACGATTTCTTTTACAGATGAGAAGGTCACTGAAGATTCGAGGTCGTCGCAAGGAGAAGGAAAAACTGCCGAGCGGTATAACGGCCGACTATAGCGCTTCCTTTTTCGCTCAGCTGGACCGCGACGTTCTCGACGACGCCCAGAGTATCGTCAACGTCAACTCCAGCGTGGGTCGCACCCCCGAGGGCCTGACTCAGAGCGACTCCTCGGAGGCGTCCTTGACCTCGCTGACGAATTCCGCAGGTGGAAAGAACCTACCGCCGTTGCCCCCGAAGCCCCCGAAGCGGGGCATACTAAAGGGCCCGAGACTGAGCGTCGGCCCGTCCGCGAGCAACCCTTCCGATGCTGTAGTGTCGCCAACGTCGGCGCCTTCCTCGATGGTCTTCCAGAACGGTGCTAATCAGGACAACCATCACGAGGCAAATAATTTACTCGTAAGAAATACACTACAGAACGAGGTCATAGCTTATCAAAATCTGCCCTTGCAGCAGAGACAAGGAAGAGATGAACTGCAGCTGATTTACAGCGAAGAAGAGTCTTATCAGGTACGACAGAGTCCGCAACAGTCGCACCATCAATTCGGGACTTCCGGGCAGCAGGACTCTAAGCTCTTACACGTAAGTTGGCCTCTTCTTCGCTTCCAAAGAGTTTTATAAATAAATATCGATGACAATGTCCCAGTGCAGTTGGTATTTGCAAATAGCAGAGACAGTTATTATTTCCATTGTATATTCGCTGTGCTACGCAGTCCTGAGAGACTCTCGTGTCTGAGAATCACGAGTTCCCACGTAATTTTGTAAGCTGATCTAATGATATGAAAGCCAGATTTACGTATTGCGTAAGGAAGTCTTTCGCGATAATCAGACAAAAAAATAAAGTTTGAAAACGCCTCGTCATCATCATCCGCAAAGCTTTTTTTCACGCATATCCACTTACTTTAGTACAATTTTTATTGTACATTTAAAACGCAGCAGTATTGGAAATCAATTTACCGAAACTAGTATTTTATACAGGTGTTACTAATTTCAACATATTTTCAGTCACATTATTTAAGCAAACGTAATATGGCAACGAGTGCGTTGTCAACGTTTGTTCACTTTTCGTTCAAGATCGTATTTCAAAATTCATCATTGTATTCGAATGTAATTTAAAATTGTTACCGATAATAAAGTCGACGTTTCATGTTCGTGAAGTTAAGTGCGCGAACGCACAGCGTGGAATCGTATAAATAATAATACTCGCTGTCGCGTTTCGGATATCAAAGTAAAAATTCAATAGTTTTTCATATTGTCCCGAAAGAAACATTAGCCAAGTTTTAACAGAATTTGCGTATTCCCCTCGCTGTTGACCAAATTTGTCCGTAATAACTCCCAGATAGACCATGTAATTAAGAGAATTACACACACTACTTTCTTGGGAAGCACGTATGTGCTTCGTTTGTGCACTCATTCCGTACATGGATATTATATACGCTACGCAATGCTCTACACATAGTAATTCGTGCTCATACCACTTTGAATAAATACGTCGACTGGGATCGATGCTAATTTGTCACGAGTAAATTTCTGAGTGGCTTCTAAAAATGTTAATTACCAAGCTTGCATCTTCATAGAGTGATTGATTTTTTAAACGATTAGTCGAGTATCTTTTATTCGAGCACGTCTACAAAGACGTTTGGACGTTTGAGTTTAGATGAACTTGTGCAACGTGAGAATGTGCCCTAAAGGGCCGACGTGACATTTCGTCGTAAAATCATAAAAAAACATTTCTTCTAAGAAAATAAATGATAAGTTTAAAAGGAATCCCAGCAAAAGTTGAATAATACACGTGAAAACAAAATCGGTATGTACGCACGCATTTAAGTACGCGCATTTAAGTACAGTGATTTTAAAACTAATAATAATATAGAGCTGCAAAATTGAGGGCTTTAATGTACATTTAAGAACATGAAACGATTTCCACGTAATTTCGTTTCTTTAATGCCAGAACATTATGCAATTGTATTATTTGGAATTACGTTAAATGGATAAATAAAAATTACCATAATTGTAAAACGAGACTTTATAATATCACTGACTTTGATTTAAAATTAGCATCCATCATTAGCCGAGTCTTTAAATTATCCAGACAATTAAATATTTAGGAAGATTGCACCATATTGGAGTTGTTAAAATAATGTATAATTACTAAAACTTAATCCTCGCTTCACCAGCGAAACGTCCTAATGGTAATAGAAATTGTTATCGAACTCTCGATGTCTTCCGTAAATTTCGTTTCACGAACAGGATTTCATTATAAAATTACCTAAAATTAATTACAAAGAAAAGATATTTATACAATTGTCGTTTAGAAATGGCTACCACTGTTATTAAACGTAGCGAATGGCTCTTAGCCTTCGTTAGTTACGTCCTTAGTACAAACGAGTACAAAATTAAACGAGAAGAGAATAAAGTACTCGTGGAACAACGAAATAATAATAAGACACTGTCGGTCATTGAAAATGGCGTCTCTTTGAGAGTGAATTTTTTGTTTGCGAAAGCACTTAAAAAGCACATTGAGAATATACGCGATGCTAGGCGATGTTTCAACAACATCACCAACTATCAGTTTTACAATTTTTTATAGCTGTAAACTGTACAACGTGTATACGTGTGTATAAAATTTTATTATAAAGTTATATCGCTGGGACTTTCAGTTTTTAAATTTCAATACAGAGCATAACGTATAATCATGATATAAACTATTTTAAAATGTGAAAAAAGTAGGAAATTTTCATTTACCATGACACAGATTATATCAACACATTACCGTTGTAAAGGCTAAGTCCAAGCAAAATTATATCTTTGGTTTTGTACCTGGACTTTTGGTCGTTGCATTTAATTGTGGATTTATCACATCATTAAAATTGAAATACAGAATGCCGTGTAATCTATAGATTCAACCTGTCGTTTTATGGTAGAATTCTACATGAAGTGTACTTTGCACGTTGTTAAATGCGTTATTTAAACGAGTTACTTGTGTATGATGTAAAATATCGATGCCATTAACCGTGAAAAGCGCTAAATAAATGTAAATCTAATAAAATACGAGGCAGTTTGCGAGTGCCAGCTCGAGTTGTCGAGCGAAGTGTATCTTAGAACGGTATATCCAATGTTTTATTTCGTTTAATGAATTTTACAAAAAAAGTCGCGCGATAGGCTTAAATTTATGGACTTGTCGATGAAATATTTCAAGTTGCATTACGAGCCCTTTTCTTTACAACGACAATTGTTTTGCTTGTTCGAAAACGCCGAAGGCAAAAGCTTTTATGAAAAACTTTTTACGAAACTGCAAGTGACGACGACTTGGATAAGTTTAAAATGCATTAGCAAAATAAGCGCCGGGGATCAGACTTGTGAAATTTTTTTCACAAGACGTTTTCACGACCTTTTGCCTTCAGGACTAGTAGAAGCGAGAATTTCACGAGGAACTTTCTTGTATGTATGCCGCACAAGTGAAAGCCAATACAAGCAAAGTTCGAGAGCGCGAGCGTCGCGGGATGCATTTTGCGGGATGACGTTTGACCGAGTCCGCGCACAAGTGCACTTTCCATTTTCATTCGCAACCGATGCACTTGTCGCGAGGCAAGAATTCTCCCGATCCTCGGCATCCCGTCCGTTCGAATCCCAATCCCCAATGACTATTCTCGCTATCCTCGCGAACTCTGTGATAGATGGACATTCGCAGTGACCAAGGGCGCCTCGTGTTCCAGGTGATGACGAGCGCGAGCCCCTCGGCGGACTCCCTCACCGACACCACGAACTCGAGCTTCGCGACGCCGCCGTTCAGCTTGTCGCCGGTGGGCGAGTCTCAGGGCTTCTCCCGCTGGCGCAGCTCCAGCTCGTTCGAGGAGCAGGGCGTCCTGGAGCTCGGGCTGCCCGAGATCGTGCCCCTAGAGCTGCCCGAGCCCCGGGAGCTCGTCATCCAGCGTCAGCCGCCTCCGCGCTCCGATTTTGGCTTCTCGTTGCGTAGGGCCGTCGTCGTCGAGCGCTCGATTTCCGGGACCACGCAGATGCGCTCCGTCATCTTCGCCGAGCCTGGCGCTCTCGTGCAGAACGTCAACGACACCGGTCTCCTGCCCGGGGACCGACTCATCGAGGTCAACGGGATAAACGTCGATGACAAGTCGAGGGAGGAAATCATCGACCTCATCAAAGGATCCACTGGCAGTGTTACCGTCAAGGTTGGTGTTTTTTTTTTCACGATTTTTTCAACGATTTTTTCAACGATTTTTTCAACGATTTTTTCAACGATTTTTCAACGATTTTTTCAACGATTTTTTCAACGATTTTTTCAACGATTTTTTCAACGATTTTTTCAACGATTTTTTCAACGATTTTTTCAACGATTTTTTCAACGATTTTTTTATAATTCTTCGACGCTCGTTCACGCTCCCTCGCGTTTATCAGCTTCTGCGCTTTTGCATAACGACGCGCCGTACCTTCGATTAAGAATGCGCCACCGTAGCCGTGAGTAGATGTGGCGAACAAATTATCGATGAAAATGTTTATTCAATTATTGCGCAGCGGCGACGCAACGGTGGATTAGAAATGCCACTGGAGTTTCGTCGAGCTTAGAGGAAAATCGAGATCGCGAAGGTTCTCCAGAGCTTCGTAATTAGGAAGATGAACAAATGATCCTTAATGAAGTTCCGCGATGAAAGACATCGTATCACGATTGGTACGTGGTTTTAGGTACAGAATGAAATCCTTAGCTGTGCGAATCGTTTATCTTTCAAGCCAAATCGAAACTCAATGAAAAGTAACGGAATAATGGCAACAATTCGAACTTTCCCTTTGATTTTAAATAGAGATCCCCATTGAATTGGAGTCGTTCGTCCTAATCATGCTCGAGCGATTCAATGAATCATGAATCCTTTTCTTGTAAAACGTTCCTAATAGCAGTAGCAGCAGTAGTAGCAGTAGTAGTACCGATGCGCTACGAATGAAGACGATTACCAATCATCCGGTGGTCATATAACGTAATATTCCCCAGTACAGTGTTTGCGCCTTCTCGCGGTACACCCATACCACTCGATAATATCGATACTCTCAGACGAGACTCCCGACGAATCTCCTTTTGCCGTGGAAGAATGAATTCTCGTGGCGTGGCTGGAACGATTTCGAGTCGCCGATTCGTCCTTTTGAATTTAACATCTAATGCTCGTCGGGGGGAGAATTTCTTGCGCAAGATACTCCGCATACTTAGCGTAAGGAGTGAAAAAGCGAGAGCGTTTGAAGAGTTCCGAAGGAAAAGTAAAACCTAAGCTATTGGCCTTGGAGAGGAGGCGCTGACAAAAAAATTCGACGCTCTACGATCCGTCGCAAGTGCGCAGGAGATGAAGCAATCATCGTCGGCAAAGGCGGCGCAGTCCGATCCCACGGGAGTAGCGTCGGGGTCGCCAAAGTCGCTCGTTCCTCGGGATTAGAAAATCAGCCGGTGCCCCTTGCTTGAGAAACCGCTGCTGTCGCTTCCCGGCTGCATAGCTCATCTCGACGGCGGCGGGGGCAAGGCACCAGCGGTGAAAGGCGCGAGGAATCCGCGAGTCGGGAGCGCGTATCGACGGAGGCTGCGCTGATGCGGAGGATCGACGATCCTCGAGGGCAGACGCCGAGGCTCTCGCGCGTCTTCGTTGCGCAACGCGCCAAGGAACAGGAGCGCCTGAATTATCGCTCGGACGCGGTGGAAATTTAAGTCCGAGTCGGATCGCCTCGGCTTATTTGTCCGTGGGTATTTTTCGCGCGACTCTAACGGGGGGTAAAGGGGCTTTTTAATTTATCGTCTCCTGCGGATGAGTCGCTCGTTAGACCCGCAGTCGTACGAAGGAGGAAGGTCTAAGATAAGGGACGGCGCCTGGTCGAGTCAGACACGAGGCTTCCCGAAGAGGACGTCTGCGAGTCCACTTTTCCCCTATAAATTTGCGGATACCGATATCATATCGTTCCTTGTTTGCGTTGGCACTTGTCGCCGAAGAAATCGGACCCCGCGTGTATAATCCGCATGCGTACGCCGAGTTAAGTACCTGGGCTGCCAATTTGCCAGCGTACCGGGCTCTCTGTGCTTTTAATTTAATAAAGGATCAAATATTTGCGCGTGTTATCGAAAAGACACGGGACTCGACAATCCTGTCACTTTTCCGGGGTACATCGCGACAGTCGTTATCGCGCGCCATTTGCTCGTCGTTTCTTAAATCAATGACGAAAGGACGATCTCTAATGACGCGAATTTCCTTTAAAGAAGAAGGGCGGGGGGGGGGAGGAGAGAGGAGAGAGGCTCGCTCGCGTAATATTTGCGCAATTTGCAGGTGCGTTGCTCGTCGAGCGGAGCCTCGAAATTCGTTCGAAAGCGAAAGATGCATCGGTTTATTGAACCGAAAGCGCGCAATTCGATGCGCGATCGGTGCACGCGACTTCTTCGATCCTTTTTCCGCGCGTAACAAGTTGAGGCTGTTGAGGCTGCCGAAGGAGCGCCGAGTCTCACCTTGCAAAGTTTCGACGCTCCCGTTAGGCGCGAGCTTTCCTGCTCCTTTTTCTGATAATAGCTAGTTGTACGGATTGTGGGCTTATGCGCGCAAACGTTAAATGTGCCAGGCGTCATCGAACAGCGCGCGCGCATGCGCGCGCAACTATTCCGAGTATGCGCGGAGGAGAACGTCTCGAGTTGCGCTCGTAGTCGGAGGAAAAAGAACCGCGTACTTTTTCAAGTATGCCTGCACGTATCGTCGTCGGTAGCTCCTCGAGGTCGTAAATTAAAAAAAAGCCAAGACCCGCGCTTGCACGCAATGCGACATTGGAAAGGCGTACCGGTGGACTTTTTGCGGGGAAAGACGCGCCGGAGATCAAAAATTTCACGCGGTTAATTTTTCTTCTCTTAAATTGTATTTGTGGGATATCGCGTAAGAGAGGGGATATTCGGTTTTGCTGTTTTGCGGTTGACAATAGTTGTCGACGGTCCACGCGAATTTACTTCTTTTCCCTTAATTGCTCCGAGTATTAACGAGGGACGTAGCTTTTATACGTGTAGTCCTCGTTCGGCTGGATGCAATGCAACTGGACTTGGTATTTTTTGTCTGTTACAACGGTGTACCTTTTCGGATGATTTACGGGAAGAAGCTCAAAATTGGGCAATGAGTTATAGGGCGCGTACGTAAAACCCGATTGGCAAACAGCGCGTACAATTGATGGGACGGATTATTTTATTCCACGCTTTTAGCCCCGATCATCTCTTAGCTCGAGCGTTGGTGCAAATAAGTGCATTCTCAACGTGTTTTCGTTGAAAATAAAAGTAAAAAAGGAAACCGAGTCGCTTATCGCTCGCCTCTCGCTCGCCTCTCGCTCGCCTCTCGCTCGCCTCTCGCTCGCCTCTCGCTCGTTTCTCGCTCGCCTCTGCGCCACGAAAGCTCAATTTTCGCGGGATTCGCAAAAAAGAAAGAAAGAAAGAAAGAAAGATAAAAAGAAAGGAAAGGAAGGCTAGGTGATATCGCATTTCTCGCATTGGCACGCTCTCATCCGCAAGTTTGAGCGAAGGACAGGAGGCGGGACAAGAAAGGGAGAAGAAGAGAAAGAGATAATACGAGGTTCGCGAAAAATGCGGCTTCAAGAGGAGCGCGCTTAACCGAATTCTTGGACGACTGCCGAGATAAATTATTATTTCCAAAGAGAAAAGAGGAATGAAAGAAAGTTTTCGTCCTTTTCGCCTCGCGCACACACCGGCTAAGCCATTCTTTTTGCAAGCTGCGCGACGTCTTAATGTTGACGCGCCTCTTCGATATCTTCGATGAAGATATTCGATTTTTCAAAGGACGAGTCACCAGTCGAGTTAGGATCGCGAAATCGTCTCGGGAACTGTAACTTTCTCAGAATTCGGGGAAACGTCTCGGGTTCGTCGCTCGATGCGACAATGATGAAACGGGGAAAATCGGCGTAAATTATTGATTATAAAAAAGTGGATCACCCGTAGTAAGCTGAAAATCTTCACTGATCTAACTGCCTTTATTCAATGGTTTACCTCTTTGAGAATACGTTACTTATCTTTGTGCCCGTAAGATTTGATAGAGATGTACTTCTTCGAAAGAATTTCTTTTGCATTATTTTTTATTGCCAAAGCGTTAATGCGATGGTATTCGTCGTACCGTATTTGTACGACGAATCTCTGCTCGGAAATAAGGCGTTATTTCCGAACAATTATTATTGCTCTATCGTATTCGAAATCTAAAGTTGCGCGAGTTAAAGCATCGCATAAAGTCAACCAGCGTGCTCGACTTTTCAACTACGCTCGTTTAGCTGTAACTGAACTTTTGAGAATATTGTATTGAGAATCTGGATCGTTGATACATCGACACATCGAAATTTCTTTACCTACGCACGAACCGAAAATTCCCCGCAAATTGTAATTCTTGCTAGTCAAACAGCCTACAATAGAAAACAAGTTGGATGCAGTTGTTTCCATACGTATGAAGTAAATGTGATTCTTTAATTTTACAGCAAACGATACGGACAGGAGTTTTATGCGTAATAAATAATACCGAAAACGCTCCGCGAGTAATAAAGAAACAGTTAGCTCATAGAATTCGCCGGTATCTCAATTACACCTCAAAGTATTAGCGATCGAGTGGTTCAAGCCGCAGTGCAATTAGCAATTAGCACCGTGTTGGAGTTTACTGCTTCAAGCATTACTTGAATCGCGCAGTACTCGATCGCTAATAATTGCAGATATAATTGAGGTACCGACGAATTTCGCTGCCCCGTTTCACGAGGCGTAGAGTATATTTCGCCGAGTAAAAATTTGTTATCTCCCTTGCTTAGTTATCCACCTTTCTTGGGAAGTAACATTTGCAACATATCGCACCTTTATAACGCGTGCAGTCAATAAACGTTTTTGCACATACGGTTTGCATCTCTATTACAAATTATAACGTTATCGCGGGGCGGGGGGCGGGACTTGCGTTACGAAACCGAGACAGCGCCAAACTTTTATCGTTTCCATAAGAATATTTATTCTCAAATAAGTGATTATTAAGAAATGTTATTAAAAAAGCGAGTATTTTTTCCCAATAATAAGTCGCCTCTACGCATCCTCGTCTGCTCGCTTAAAATGTCCGTAGATAAGATCTGCAACACAAAGAGTTGCAGCACGAGTGTTACCAGCAGCAAGACCGTTACGAAGTAAATTATCGCTAATTTGGAACTTATTAAAACAAGTTACCAGTACATTCGTTGCAAGCACGGAGCAGCACCGGAGCACCGGAGCTCCGGGTGTTCAGTCAAGTATCCGGATCCACCGCACTCGTCGGCATTTCCATGCTCCTACGACGATTTCGGTCCCTCCCAACTCCCGATACGCGTACGTAGCGTCATTCGAGTTGATAACGCGTTCGATGAACCAAGCAGTTGGGCAGCTTCCTGATATTTCGAGGACGAAGAAGGAGGAAGCCCGGGAGGATCGAGCGCCTTACGCGGGGTGGTGGCCTTGAAATAGTTGCTGGGATCGAGCCATTTCCATGGCGACCGCACGCACACGTTCAAAAGGTCACCCGCTCGATTCTACCTTCCGACTCGTCTTTCATCACACCTTTCTCGGGGAGGTTCGGTCGATTATTATTTCCGCTTGCAAGCTTCTCTTGAATTTGCGGGCATTTTTATTCTTATCATTGTCGGTGTTGATGAACGTGTTGGCGGAATTGACATGAGAAATCGACTTTGAACACACGTAAAGTCAACGCTGGACTGGAGAATAAATTTAACCCGTAAATTGTCGCCTCTCGCATCCAATTTTCAAGAATAAAATACAAACCCCAAGTTTTATTACGAAACACCAACGTACGCCGTGAGTACGGATCGTCGCACTATTTAAAAGAAAAAGTTCGTTCTCAAAATCTTACCCTCGGTGTAAGAAATAATCGGTCACTCTTAGATTGATCACGGTAGCTGACTTCCTAGATTCGTAATTACAATTCCACCTGGATTGCGCGTACTCCTTTTGGAATATGCGAGCACGGAAATTATGAATTAATATCGAGCATTTGCGCGCGCGTCCCTTGATAATTCCTTAAAAATGATCGGCTAAAGGTCGCCGGTTGCGACAAAGGCACCGCCAATATTTTGACGATAGCGCAGTAATTATAAAAACCCTTTCGACCAACGTAACGTAAATACAACGTAACGAAAAATACAAATTCTAAGGCTCGAAAGTTGCTTTGGGATTCTTTGGGATTTTCGTAACCCACCCTTGATGCCATAAAATTCATTCGAAGGAAAATATAAGGCTATAAAGAGGAGAAAAAGCCAATCTCGCGGACTATCAAGCAGAAAACCGTAAACCCGTAGGATTCCCGGTTAAAGAGAAAAAACCTTTAGAAATGCAAATAACGAAAACCTCGGCATACGTTACTCTTAATTCTTCCGTAATGTTTGGACTTTATCGACCCGAGAGCTGCGAGTGACGGGACTTAACGGCGCTGCAGCGTCGATAATTTTGTAACAGTTTTAATAAATGAATAACAAGTGACAAGAGAAAGAAGTGCAGGCAATGATCCAGTTGTCCCTACCAAACGGAAATCGCTCAGCAATTAGTCGTGGCCATCGCCAAAAGTCCACGGTAAGTTCCAGACGTCGAACGAAAAAGAGAAGAGGAGCATCTTTCTCGGTCTCGTTCAACGGGGCCCAATCACGCGAGCGCTACTTTCCTCTCCACCTTCGCATCATCGCGAAGAATGCGCATAGGTTGGGCACCGGTATCGGTAGATATCGGTAGATATCGGTAGATATCGGTAGAGCCTGCGGTGCTCACTCGTACAAGCTTCGCGCCTCTGGCTCCGTTCACCCCTGGAAGGAGCGTCGCCTCAATTACCGAGTCCGCGTTATCGTGCACGAGGTGCATCGGGATGCCTTGGTGGTGGCGGCGATTCGTTATCGCCTCCGAGGAGGCAAGCAACGCGCTTTACGCACGACCAGCGGCTAAGGATGGCGAGGCTGCGCGTAGTCTGGGTCGAGAAACCGCTGTAATTGATGCGCGATATCGATCGGTAAGTGACGAATTTCTTTTAGGTGGATCTTTTAGGTGTCCGCACGAGGTGCTTTTGAAGTATTTAGCTTGGATAAACGTAATTGAGATCCAAGGACGCGTGGAAATGACGCGTGGTTGGTAAGCCTTGCGTTTGATCGGCGGCTGCACATTATTACAAAGTGTACGCGTAGAATATTGCCACGAGATTAATTTCGTAGAAATTGATTTTAAAAAATTTTTCACAATTAATAATTCAACGAGGGAAATTAGTATCGCTTGCTATGTCCGTTTCTACAAATTGTCGAATAAATTTTGCAATTACCGTTACAGATTCGCTTGTTTGCCAATTGAACGATGCATTTTTCGTACATTTTATATAAAAGGTCGGTTATTCTAATTTCTCGAAACTAACGCGTGAAGTTTAACCACGTATAATCATAATCATATTTAAAGAGCGAGCTTCGAAACGCTTAAGAATTATCGTTTCTTATTTCACGCAAACGTTAAGTCGCTGAAAAGCTGCGCGATTAAATGCTTCTAATTCGTGGGGTGAAATGCAGTTGTCATAGTTTTCAGACTTTTTCACGAATGTGTTATCACAATATCATAGACATATCGTGTATTTCACGGGAATCGTCTTCGTACACGTGACGAACGATGTTTACAACTTTAGAAAACTTAAAATTTTTTAATGAAAATTTGCCATTGCACAGTCATTTGTTGCATAGTCGAGCCTCTCCAATGGATTCAGATAATTGTAGAATAATCTATCCATAGATTATAAAAATTGTGCAAAGGATTATTGATGAAATTGAGAGGCGGTGTGGAAAGATATTCACGATAATAATTTGGAATTATCAATGTAAAAGCAAGAAGAAAACGAGGACTTTACTTGCGCACCATTACTCGAGGTGGCACTTTTTTTTAGAAAAGCGTAAAATTCTTCGAGTGCCGCGGCTAGAAAGTATCATCGTCGAGCAGGTAATCTTCGTCCTGCACTTGGTAGAAATTCGCGAATAATCCGCGTTTTCGTCGGTGCGTAATAACTATTTGCGTAACGAGGTTCAATAGTTGTGCGAAAGTGTTGTAACGATCGATATAACGGACCTAATGACTCTATTGAAATACAATTTGTTTTCATTAAACTTTCAGGCGCTGGTTTTTCATAAGGATCCCAATGTTACGCTATTACGTAAGGTTTCATAAATAACAGAAATTACGCAAAGAATGGCAAATTACACTTTCGAAGGCCGTTGTTGCTAGGGAAGCTTCAGCTTTGCCGGCAATGATTATAATAAATTGCGAAATTTTGCTTCGTTTAAGTCGATTGCCCGTACGATGATACGATGAAGGGTGAACATCGTTGAAGAACGGGTCTTAAGCGTAATTTATACGGAGATTACTAATTTAACGCTGAGCACTTGTCAAATAATACGCAAAAACACCGCACGAAGATTTCAGAGAAGCGGAAAAATTGCATTAAAACACGCGGAAGGAGGATAAGGATAAATGCCATTTTTAAATAATGTTGCGCATTCGCCTGAGTTGTTATTGTGAGTATTAAAGTGCTTGATTATTAAAAGACCAGCGACAGCGCCGGGAGTTCGCTGTTCATCCAGTATCAATAATCTTTATTTAAAGTTTAGCAGTTAAAGCATTTCAATAGTTAAAGCAGAATATTTACACTTCCAACCCCACCTTCCATTGTCCTTTATTTGCCTATTATGACGCCTAGGCGTAGAATGCCTTTTAAAAAATATCACTCGGCGAACTTTTCATAAAAGTACTGGTAAAGCAGATACCAAACCGTTGCGTTTATCATAATCAAGCGTGTAATTTAAATATTAAATTACACTCGGCTTCAAAGAATAATCCAACGAGTATAAGCTTTTATTATTCATGCCAACGCGAATAATAACACCGACATCGATATTAACAATATTAACAAATGAACAAAGGCCGATGAGTAAAGCACACACTGTTGCGACAATAAAAGGTTCTTCGATGAAAAATTCTCTGAAAAGCCGGTGCTTTAATTGCGCGCTCTCAATTGCGAGCACGAGGCTCAATCCAAACGTCGTTTTAATTGATTACCAATGGGTGTCGGCCAATTGCATTTCTAAATAGATAGAAAGTAAATTTTAAAAGCAGCCCTTTTTTCTCAATCGCTCGTCGTACTTTCTAAAACGTCGTTTTTGGCCAATCAAAGCCAATAAAAATCCCTACCGCGAAAATCGCTTTGTCGTCGGCCTCGGCGTCGGCGTACAACCGTCGAAAGTACAATCATCGCGCATAAGCATCTCCTCGCTCTCTTTCCTTCCTTCCTTTTTTTGTTTCCCTCCCTTTATTAGCCGTTAACCGCTCTTTCGCCGAAGCAACACACGCGCATCGAGCCTCTTTTCCCCCATGGCTATAAAGAGTCACAATGCGTGCGTGCGCGTGCGCGCGCGCGACAAGCGTCAGAGCTGTCGCTTCGCCGTTAAATTTAGCTTCGGTCCGCTATTTTTATCGCCGAATGCAAGTGGGCGTCGGCGCATCGACTGTGTACTCGTATCCGTGTATTCGAGCGAGGAGAAAATTGCTCGGTCTATTGGGGTAAAAACCGCCTCAGCGAGTTGAAAAGCCTTTTTACTGATTTTTCAAGGGACAAGATTATACCGAGAAGAACGAGTCAGTCGCGCCAATTAACCGAGCTAGTGGACACCGCGGAGGATGCAATTTGTAATGCGACAATTTGTAATTTGTCCAGCGGCTGCCGAAGCAGCGATACGTAGTACTAACTGAATTTCTAAAGCCGATGTGCTGCGCGGCTGCCACTCAATGAAAAGTCAGTGCTCTTCATGGTCGCACCCAGAAAACGCGAGGCTTTCCATTCCTCGATCGCGCGATCGTTACCTCAACAATCCTCAGTTTCCAGGCATAAACATATCGCCAATTACGATTGCTGTTTTAGCGACTTTGCGCGTTCACGCTCCGTTTTAACTCGTTACGCCCTCCTTTATTCAACGTACTTCTCACTTTCAACGGGCCTCTCGTTACTACACATTTTAATCACTACCTTGTAATTAATCTTACAACGAACTCAACGACAGAGTCTGCTCCGCTTGCCTATCGCATCATTTATTTTTCTGGCCATCGATGCAAGCTTGTACAATTTCTTGTACAATTTCTTGTACAATTTCTTGTACAATTTCTTGAATTTCGCTGGGATAAGCTTCAGCGCGAACGTTAAGCGACATTGCCGACTTACTTTGTTCACACCTTGGACTTTTTTACGATCGACGTTCGTAAGCGACGAGTACTACATTTTATGAATCCGATAAGAGTCCGGTGCGCTGCAATTGTGATGCACAAGCTACGTTCGTGATACAATTCATGATTTCGTTGGTAGTATCGAAGGTGTAATTAGTTTTCAGTTTCACTGCTCTACGTCTTTATCTTGTTCGTGAATGAAAATCTTGCCCGTGATATACCCGTGACGAACGCGTACGCCTTCCTTCTCCAGTTTACCAACGTCTCGGTTCAAGTGCGAGAAAGTTCGCAACTCTTTCTCCGCGGTCGATTCATCCAGACGGATTATTTTATCGCGATCCTCGTGCGCTTGCTCACTCGTTTACCTCCATTTATCCGAACTCGCGAGAGCACGTTATCGCAGCATCTGTCACCTTTAACGCTCTCGCGCGTTAAAGGTGCGCAAACTGTAGCGACTTAAAAATAGATGGTTCGAGTAGGCCATTAGAATCGCATTCCGAGCACTTACGTATCCGAAGAATTGCTGCTCTATTAAAATGCACGCGTCTCATTAAGGAAGCTGGAATCCTATTAGGCAACGGATCAAATATTCATTTAATTAGGAACGTATAATGCGTCCAGGGATAAATACGATAACGAGGATTGCGCGCACGGCTGATAAATGTTGGTCGAAGGTTCGTGCGAACATTCGAGAGACGAACGGCGGCTCCGTTTCTACCGATCGAAATGACGGAACGAACGAAAATCTGCGGCTATTAGCGACCATCGCGCCACTCCTGCTTCGGAATATACGCGGAGAGTGCAGCCAGTGATTCCCAGGCGGTCTTCCTCTTGCTGGGAGGCTTGCTAGGAGGCTGCATCTGACCGGCGCGAGAGCGAATCACGCGAACGCTCTCGTTAAAAAGGCCCGTCGACGTCATCGCCCACCGCAGCGGCCCGTGGAGCCGACGATTTTTCCGAGGAGGTGCAATCACCGTAATGTTATGCCCCGCGTTATGTGTGGCCGGTCCGCGCGACGGGGATGAGAGAGCGAGAGAGCGAGAGAGAGAGAGAGAGAGAGAGAGAGAGAGAGAGAGAGCGAGCGGGAGAACTCGTCTTCCGCTCATTACGTGCCGCTCGATAAACATCTCGGGGTGTGTGCGTGTGCGCGCGCGCGCGCACGGGAAAATGCTCGCGATCGCTCGGCGGCCTTGGGTTTCTCTCCTTCCTCGAGGCGCATGGCGTGATTCGCGGTCCCCCGCTGGCTTTTGCTTTTACCAACGTTTTCTCTTCCGGGTTGCTCGCGTCCCGGGGCGGTTCTTTCGGGCCAATTACAATGGTCGTGGTGGGATCGATGCGCCGAGGAGAGGCAACCGGTACGTTGTTAGTGATCCCCCTTGCCTGTCAAATATTTCGCGGGTCCTACGAGCTTTTGTAATCTTCCCGACGAAATTAATCGCTGTGCAAGGGATTAAGGCACGTGCCATGGAGAAGTGTGGAGAAGGTGCCAAAGCGAGGCATTCCGATCGTACTATTTGTTGCAACCGACCGGGTCTCTTTGCCGTGTGCCTTTAAATGGAAAAATCGAGATTTTTCGAGGATGTACTTACGTAAATTCATATTCTGCTTCGGTAAAATGTATTGGAGTAAAGCGAGTAGATTCTTTTATCGCGTTTTCCAAACTGTGGATTTATAATTTACCGAGTGGTATCGAGGCGGATGAAAAAGATCTAACCTGAGAGGTCTACACCTGTAAGCCGAATAGTTAGATCAGGATAAACTCCCTAATCCAAGAAGAATAGGGCTTTATTCGCTACTCGTGGAAGAATCACGGGATCCAGCGGTCGATGGTTGGCCTTCCAGACTCCCAATTATCTCCAACTTGGAGTGGAAATTGTTCGGTTTGCCGAGTAATTTGTCGTTGCATTTTGCAAAATTTCTTCTAATCTTAATGTTTTTCTTTTCGCACTTTTTCCCAAGGCGTTCCACCGAACGGGACGATGACAAGTGCTACTTGAAATGCGTCGATATTCTTTTCCGAGTTTCTGCAAACAAACGCACCTTTTCTCAGAGCGAAGATCAAAAATACCGGTCTTAATCGAGATGCAAAAAATGCATTATTTGACAAGCTGCTTATGGGATGAAAAGTCTCACTGGTTTATGTTGGGAGAAGTTAATTAATTGATCGAGTATTTTCGAGCGATTTGCGATGGTTTTTGTACCATCGGTATTAAATATTCCCACTGTCGGTACTTTTAAGCTAGAAGAAACTGCGTCGATCCACGGTGCGGTCGAATTACCTGGTATATAATGGTACGAATGCCGTACCATTCGGTTACGGGAACTCGACTATCGATTAAAAGACAATTTTCATACTTACAATTCCTTTTCTAAATCTATTGCTCAAGGCAACGAGTTAGGATCTCAGTTAGGAATCATCGAATGACACGATGAAAAGTTCGAAATGTAAGCAAGTAAACGAATTATCTGGCTAATAACGTTTCACGTGATTCGGTAATTAATGGCACGCGTCTTGCCGGAAGAAAATCAGTGCTTTCAATAACCAGGCGATATAACTTTTCTCCTAAAGTGGAAATCCACGAGACACTCCAAGGTGAAACAAGGAGAAAGTCTCTTAGAAGGTAAACGGAAAAATTAGTACGAGTACCTCTCCTTTAATCGTTTGGCTGTGTTTTCCCGTGCGAGTTAACTTTTCGTTAAATTTTCGTTAGCCTTTCGTTAACTTTCCCCCCCCCCCCACTCCGCGCGCGCGTGCGCGCGCGTGTGCGTGTGCGCGCGTTCGTGCGCGCGTTCGTGCGTGCGTGCGTGCGTGCGTGCGTGCGTGCGTGCGTGCGTGCGTGTGTGGGGGGGGGGTCTGCATTCGCGTCCGATCCTGGCGATCCGTTTCTTACGCCAATGTAATAAAGGCGCGTACGCGCGCACATTTCTTACCGATTAGCCGTTAAACGGCATTACCGAACAAGGAGTCCATCGCACGTGAGAATTATACTCGGATCTCGGGAATTTAACACTCGCTGGTTTTCTATAATAATTCGAGCGTTATGAGAACGGTCGCTCGATATTCCATTGAAAAGTACCGTCGACTTTTTACTTGTTTCTCTGTTGTCGAAACGTTACGTAGTTACGCGTTCGAGGTTTTCCAATCACTCGGATAGTACGAGCATCGGTTAGCGATAAATTCGAGGTATAAAGTAACGATTGGGTGTACGGAAAATTCAGGGAGACGAGGTCGCGCGTAACGAGATAACGCGACCAGTAAAACCGTGCCTCATTCGTATTGCGCATGCCTGTATCGTGCTATTTAAATATTACATTACAGAAATTGTTAAATAATAATTAGGTTTATCGCCTCGGCACTTTTTTCGGGTAATTACGAGGAAGAGCCATTTAGCGTGCGTTCGAAATAATTCGCTATAAATTTATAAAACACAGGTTGGTGTTGGCTTGTTGCTTAAGCGTTGCGGCGCTTAAGCAACTTTAATCGTATATTTGCCGAATGTTAGATTGTAATCCAGGAGATCGTGTGTCGACTTTCTTTCGCGATTGGAAACTAAGGTAAAACGCGGACTCACTCCAGAATACAGGCCCTTCAACAACAAGAAAATACTTTTGCCGCGATGAAGTAGTTTTAAAATTAGTTTTGCCAAGTATTTCTCGATAATAAAGCGAATCCCAATGTAAGTACGCGTCAACGGTCAGCCTCGGCAGGTTCAAGTAGCGCACAACAATGACAATATTTGCCAAATATTTCCCTTTAATGCGAAAATGTTGTTGGAGTGTAAATGTGTGTAAATAAGCCAAGAAAAGAGCGAAGCGAAGGTTCAAGTCATCGAGTGACGGGGATAAATAATAAATGGGGCACAAAAACCGCGCTGTTTTTCACGGTATGTGCTTAAGAAACAAACGCGAATTGAGAGGCATCGACCTCGGTTGCGTCGACCGCTCGTGGAAAAAAAGAGTTTTGTTCGTTTACGTTTGTGTGCGTATCAGGATCTCGCGCGGCGTTGCGGTCCTTTTCATCCTTCTCGCGACGAGCCATACAAAAGATCTCGTTAACGTCTTTTTCTCTCCCTCTAGCGACCGAGTGCGTAAATGCAAACGGGGCTAATTAATTGTATAATTAATTATTTCGAGACTCTTTTTGCCCATTCGTTAAACTTGCGCTTCGCACACTCGTTTCGCACACCCGTTTCGCACAGTCCTGTATCGCCGTGTACCGCCGTGTATCGCCGTGTATCGCCGTGTATCGCCGTGTATCGCCGTGTATCGCCGTGTATCCGTGTATCGCCGTGTATCAGAAGAGTAAGCGTGGGTTATTGACATTCGGTTAGCTATAAAATCCTTTATAGCAATTTCCATTCTAGAATTACAACTCGGTGAGTCTTTTTGTGCGCGTGTATAATATTCATGGCATGCAAATGCAAGGTTGAGGTTAAGTCCGTTGCCCTTGAAACTGAAATTGAGAAAAAAGGCTAAAAAAGCAAACGCCTGGATATTATTTATATAGCTGTCAGTCTCGTGAAAAGCGAAAATTTTCAAACTTGGACGACTCCGCGTTAGAGGTTTTACGACGGATCTACGATATTGTGCTATTGTGCGTATTAAGTCATAAAATGTCGGGGTATCGTCGTTAGTCCGACGATGGTTCGAGGTTTTTCTTTTTTGTTTTATACACCTGCCCTTTCTGGCCATTTGACCTTTCCGGGGAAAAATTCCGAATGCACCTTTCCTTCGGCGCTCGATCCTTCCATTCTGCATCGTCAACCTGAAAATGAGTCGAGCTGCTGTAGCGTACAGCAATAAGAAAGCTGTTCTATAATTTCATCCTGTATTATTTATAGCCTCTTTACTTAATTTGATGTTCTTTGGACTCTGTCGTTTTATACTGGATCGGTCTCGGTGAAATATCCATTCGCATTTCCAAGTGGTATTTTTGTAAGTTTACTTGTTCTTATTTGCCGCGAAATGGCTTCGATCATTGCCGTTGAAAAGAAAAATCAATATCGGGGGATTCGAATTATCTTGTGAATCGCATTATCTTGAATCATCGAGAACAAACCGATTATTTCGAAGCTAAATTTAAAAGGACTCGGATTTTTCGTCTTCCTTGTGTATCGCGCTACGATTGTCGTAATATGTTGAAATTCCATCATTAACGACACATTGATATTTTCCTAATATCCGAAGAACGACGGAAAGTAAAAAAGCCGTGTCATCAGATGCGACATTTGCGATTTTTCCTCCCATCGAATTTCCATCGATTTTTATTTAAATCCCAATCACCTACAGTAATTCACAAGCAAAAAGTTTGCGTTCGATTAATTCCTTCGTAGGTTGCGTTGATTCATCGCTTATGCGCATACGTCGTTAAATCTTCTTCTTATCGGTTAACAATTAAAAACGATCTCGTTCAAATGTATATTCCGGAATTTTATGATTTCTCGCAATTTCTATCGTCGATTTCAGATTACTTGCGCGTACTACAAAAATACCGAGCTGCGTGATAAATATAACAGTAAGACAACCTCTGCTAAGAAATGAAATTTCTTTCAGATGTAAGGCACGCGGAAGCACTTGGTTCGGTCAATAATTCTTTAACCCGTTAAAATCTTTTCAGTTCCGTAAGCATCGAGCACTAAACGTATCTAGCCCTGTTTATATTTACGTTGCATAAAGCCACTTGTATTTGTAATTACATCAACACTTTTTATCAACGACGCGCTAAAAATATTTAGCCGGCGTTTATACCTCAGGTTCTCGGCGTCCTTATGATTGATCCTCAAAAACAATCTCCAACGGTTACCGAGAATGCAAGCAAAGTTTCTTCTACAGAGGAATGCTCAAAAAGCAGCTAACAAACATTTATCATCAATTTTTATTACGTAACTCGACAGATTGTAAAACTGTAAAAGAAGCGATAACAATCGAAACCTGTACAATAGAATAAGTTTTTTTAATAAAGAGTAAGCAAACACATTGCCTTGCATTACCGCGTTATTTTATGCGCGGTATTAATCGCGTAGCCCATAAATCGCTGTAAAATTTCTTTTTATTACAGGCACGTCAGTTCTCCGGGTGCGTCTGACCGTCTCGTGCGTTAAAAGTCGAGTGACCGGTAACGCGTAAACAACGTAAAACAATGTAAAACACGACGCGTCGAAGAAATAAGCAAAGATCAAGCGTGGCTTTAATTTGTCTCTGTTGAAACGTTGATGTCAAAACCAGAGATCGGATTCAACTCGAATTTGATGTACTAGCATAAAGCTAGTACATCCCAATTATTTACGTTTTAACCAACGACCGACCGTCCTACTCTTTCGAAGGTGGTGCAAGAAAACGACTGGAATCGTTGTTTTGTCAACGCGTCATCGAGTGCAGTTGGAGCGACACCGATACATAGCGGATCCGGCAATCGTGATCAGCATCCGAAAGCGTACGAGAAATATTTGGAAATGTAATGGGCGATTATCGCGCGTGCGCATCTTACGAATGGCGGACTCGCAGGAGTACATCGGTCGACGGGAAGCAGGATATACGATCGCTCGCGTGTATCCTCCTGTCGCTTCACCGTTGACGGTCTCTCCAACTGCTTTTTTCTATTACTCTTGGTCGGCGGCGTCCCTTCTGTGCGTCGTGCACGTGACTAGACTTGTGAGTTTGCTTCTTTGAATACTCGCTGCTCGAGTCCGTGTTCCTTTTCTCATGAACGTATCGTGGACGTTTCCGCTGTTTGGGCCTTTTAACCTTTTCTTCTCTCTCTCCATCTCTCTCTCTCTCTCTCTCTCTCTCTCTCTCTCGCTCTGTGCACGCGCGCAGTTAGTATCAGGGCAACGGAAAAAGTCGAGATCCTTCGAAATATTTTTAAGCTTTTCCCTACTTTTCTCCTATGATTCGAGTCCCCGCAGAGGTCACAGTTTTTTACCCGAGCTAATAACTTGCAGCGCTTTAGCTAAATAGGCATCGAATACAATCGCTTGATCAATCTCTCTCGTTCGATATCATTTTTCAAGAAATCCCTGATTACGTGTGCAATCGCAGAGTTTGCGATATCGGCGAAGGAATTAGCGAGAATCGACTCGTAGTGATTTTATTCGAAGTAGCGTACAACGGTAGCGATCACATTTGCAATTATTATTCGTAAGAAAAAATATAGGCCAAAGCAGAAATACGTACGATTTAAAAAAGAAACTCTCAATCGACGCTTTGAAAACTATGAGCAAATTACTTTTTGTGCGATTCAACGACGTCGATTCATTTTCATCGCGCGTGAAAATGTGAATGTAAAATAGGAACGATTGAAAGACGTAGATTCTGGTTTGACGGCAAATAAAAGTGCGCAACATTTGTCCACCCGAGCAATAAATAACGTATTCTTGCAAATAGCGAGTCGCGATGAAAATACTCGATTGAGAATCACCTCGTAATAACTCGTTGATAAAAGCCGTTTGTTCATTCGAAGGATTCAGTGATTATCGACGGGCAAACAGACCTGAACGTTGACTTTAAAGGAAGTACAATTATCCAACTATGTTGTGATTTTCTCGCGAAACGAGTAACTGGATGGACTCATTACACCCGCGCTTAATATACTCGAGCGTATTGTCAATGTCTCCCCGCGAGTTATCGACTCGAAATAACGTTTCATCGTAAAAGCTGGTAAAGAAGAAATTCGACTCTTACAACGATAAGCCTCGTAACGATAGACCGCGATCGAGTGTCCGAAGTCAAATCACTCGACGAAAGCATCCGAGTCGTGTGCAACTCGCGCTCGAACAAAGCGAGCGAATCGATAATCCCGTGTCGGTGTAGCGCACGCATTCCCCCCGACGACGACAACCGGGGGTAAAAGTATGGCGGGCGTCGCGAGCGAACTCACCCCGAGTGCGTCGAGGGTTGTCGAGAGCTTCTTTGCGATTCCAAGGGCTTCCGGGTGCTTCTCGCGAGGAGTCTGAGAGTTGTCTCGGCAACCTACTCCGAACTCGATCTCGTGGAAGTGAACTGTTTACGCGTCGCACCCCGTCGCACCCCCGTCGCACTCCGAGTCGGGAATCTATTGGCAACGTTTTCTGGTCGGAAATGACTTGAGCGCGAGCCGATCGAGTCAACGAATCCGAGCTTCGAAATCACGTCAATTTACCAAGTGATACTCGCTCGGTTCTTGGATGGCTGGTCGGTATAAAATCGGTACGAAAAAGGGCGAAGAAATCGATGGATACGCGCCTTGAACGCACCTTTTACATCGCCACCTCCGTATCACCCAGTTTTCAACGTCATTTCTCTTCGATAATGTCCGTTTCGATTTAATCGTAAGGCGCGTACTTCATTCCGCTCGATCCATCTTCCAGAGCAATAACGGATGCGATCGGAGAGCGAAACGGACGAATATTGCTACCGATACACGATTTATTTATTTACACAACTTGTGTGCGTAATTATTTGCTTTTCGAGCGCCACGTTAATAAGGTACATTTGGAATTGAAGCATCGGATAACGTTTAATATTTTACAGCGATATTTCGAATAAAGTGTTCGAAGAGCGTAAAGCACTTATTTATAGATCTGCAACCGCTGGCACTCGTTGGCTACTTCGCAAAGGTTTTTTTTCTTTACTGAAATTATTTCCTCGGATATTGCCGCTGCGTTTTTCTCGTTATTCTCGCGCCGTTCGAAACGAATGCATTACCGAGTGTTAAAAATAAAAAAAAACATCAATGCGTTTATGTTGCAAAGTTGCGAAAGCGTACTTCGGTAATTCCGTTTTACCGATCATCGATAAAACATCCAGACGTGGGATGGAAAAGTCCTCTTTAGACTTTTGCATCGGAGAAGAGTAATTCAAGTCGTTACTGCTACGAGCTTTAGTACTCGAGTACAATGTCACTGCAAGGGCACCGAGCGAAGCCTATGATTTGTTAAATATAAATCGATAACTCTGATGCTTAAAGTCCCGTCTCCAGTGATAAAATTAAACATTTCACGATAAAACCACGACCATTGATCGAGACGATCGAGACGATCGAGACGATCGGGACTTTGTTAAAAAGTCACAGTAATCGGCGCAAAGACACAGTAATCGCGTTGCTTACAAATCTTGCAAATTTATTTACAAAATCACAAATGCAATCGAAAGCTCTTTGACGGTTACGAGATGCAGCTTAAACAATACCGAAGCCAGAAAGCTTTTGCAATTTGCTCTCAAGCCGTCGCCCTACGAGTGTCAGTCTTTGCTCGGTTGCACTTGGTAATTGTTCAGCGTAAGCGCGACGACGTGTGGCGCAACGACGACCAGAGATCGATTAGTACGAATTCGCGCATTTCGATACTGCGCTTTCCTTCGCTGTAAAACGCTCGCGTTGCTCTTGCGTTGCTGTTGCGTTGCTGTTGCGTTGCTGTTGCGTTCTATTGCTGATCTTATTTGACGTTTGCCAACGTGGAATATCGCTGGCGAGTACGAATAAATAACGCGCTGTTATCCGCTGGGTTTAGTGAACTGTAAACATGTTTGTAATTGTTATTTTTCGTTTGATTATCTATTTGAATATTTTAATAAGAGCAGTATGGCTAGACCGCGATATCGTTCGATAAACTTTTATGCGCTGAAATGGGAATTACGTCGATTGTGCAACTTCCTCCGTCTTTCGTGCGATTCGGAATGCAGCTCGGGTTGCGAAAAATATGAAATAAAAATTCGGCATTAAAACTGTAATTCTACATTGTAAAATATAACGGACCTTACGTTTTTAAGAATGAGCGTTATGTAGGTTATGCGGTACGCGTACTTGTTGGATTTTTATGAAAAGTTGGACGTTACGTCTAGAAAATTTTCAGATAATTCTGAAGTCTCGCTTTCGAGTGGCGATTGCGTTAATTCGTAAAGCACCTTTTCCCTTTTTATCCAATTGTAAGTTTTTGACTGCAGCGGAGTTTAAGAGAGATATTTGTCATGTTTTGATATTTTTCCTTTTGCTACGAATCGAACGTACGATTCGTAATAATAACGGTAATGACATTTAAATTTGTTCTCGCGCAATATCGAAATGTGAAAGAAGTCGATTCCGATAATATTAGAAAATATGGGAAAATATGAGAAAATACAAAGTTAAATATAAGAGAAAAGTCTTTCGTTTGCTAAAATTACCTTTATTTCAATTCCCGGATGTTCAAACGTATTTCAATTTTTTGGTTTTCTTCCGTAACGCGGCTGATCGCCATTATATCGATAAATTACAGTTTACGTTTTACAGTCTACTTTCAAGTTAATTCCAAGTTAAATGTAAATATTTTATAAAATCATTAATTACGTTGATGCGCGCTATAAATGGACAACGCCGTATTTAACTGCACTTTTAGAAATTCACGCACAAATTATCATTTGTTATTACCGGGGAAAATAGGAAAATATTGCAAAGTCGTGTAAAAGCCATTCGGAGAATCATCGAATTTGATCTGCTGGTATTTAGTTTATAAACGACGACTCTGGCCTCATTGTCATATAAGATATCGTAGACACCTACTCCGATGAATATATTACGATATATACACATCTGGTATAACAAAATTTAATTCTAGAAAAATTAACGATCTTTTTGGAAGCTCGAGCCACGGGATTTTCTATTATCTAACGCTTGCACGAATGAGAAATCTTTTGCAAATTGTTGTAATCGTTGATGTGCATTTTATTCGTGGCAATAAGTTTAAAAATGTTGTTTCTCATTTGTGGAATAAAATTGTATTCGAATGAACCGTTGGAATAACGTTGAAGTCGATGTACCAGTAACTTTACAGGGTACTTTCACACTCGTACAAAATTGTAAATAATTTCAAGTCACGCGAATAAAAGTACATCGTTATTCAAAGATATTAAATCTTGAGTTTCGATAAGAATGCGTTCGTTCGCTTGTATTTGACTTGTTGAGCGAAATAGCCGTTAATTTGCATAAAATAAACATCGAATACGCTAATGGGCGTCGATTGTAACGAAGGAAATTTAGAAAGAAAGTTAATTCGATTAAAGTATTAAAGTATTAAAGTCAATACGAATAAATTTTAATATTCCGAACATTGTTTGTTTCATCGTGCGGTTTTAATCGAGTTACGCTAACTCGGGCACAAGCTTCCAAAGTTCGGATCATGGCGTCGCGGATCAAAAGCAAAAGAAAAAGAAATTCAGTGCATAAACTTTCGAGCTTTCCACTTGAACTTGTATCATATTAATGCTTGCTAAATTACGCTCCTCCGTACACCCATACACGAACGTGTCTAAACGAAACGATCATTTTCATATCACTTTCATATCCTAGAGCGCATTCTCGTTAAAGCCTCAATTATTTAAAATAATATACGCGGATGAATAACGCTTTTGATTTGCGAAGTTTTTTTAGTAATTACACGTCGATGAAGCTTAGCCTGATTTGAAGATTGCTCTTCAAAAGTGGAATAATTTTTCGCTTAAACGCTCGATTTATCCTATCTATCCGAAACATCAACCTTCTATTGTAATCCAATCCAGTTCTTCCTAATCTCGATCCTAATTGAAGTAGCACTTACGTTGAGAGTGACTAAATCTCACGGATAAGCGTAATTAGTTTTTCAAACATAAGTACCGGTTTGATAGTCGTTTACACTTATAAAACAGCCTTATTGTGTAAGCGTAAGCGAGGAACGTCACACGGATAAACGTAGAAGTCAATTCTGGCAGCCGAGGCTCAGGATGGAGTTCGGTGTGCGAGGGTGTGCGAGGGTGTGCGTAAAGTACTGAACTTGGAGCAGCCCTGCCTCGACGCGGCTTATCGCGCTCATCTACGAGAGGCGACGATTGCAGGGTCGCATGCTTACCGAGAAACGACGACAAGCCTCGTGCGTCGCTCATGTCTGTGTTTGTGTTTACTGCCGCAGGTGCAACCGGTAGCCGAATTGTCGGAGTTATCACGACGGAGTGGCACCGACGGACAGAAAGTCGAATTGGCAGCAGCCAACATTCGTGGCGGAACTTTGCGACGCTCCGGAAGTCTACGCTTCCATCAGAACAGGGTAAGCAATGGATGTTTTGGTTTCCACAAGATTCACTTTTGAAAGATCCCGCCGCAACCGTGCATATTACTTTTTTAACGGGGAAAATCAACTTTGTACTCTTAATCACGAACAGTCTTTAGAGGACTTTGATGAAAACGGTATTGATTTACCGGCGCTGTGCGCGTTATCGCGATGCGCAACCGTTTTTATTTAATGCATCCGAACGGATTGCCTTAGATTTTCCTTCGAGATCATTTTGTACCGTTGATATGCGACGCTGAATCGCACGTCGTTCTTTTAATGCTTCTCGCAATAAATCCAACACTGACGCATCTCGGGATCACGCAATTTTCTTAAAATAATAATCAATGGCGGGTTTGTGATACGATACATTTAGTTTTCCGTTTAATAATCCGTTGGTTATTCACGAGCAATTCGTTATCTATTTAACCGATTGCGCTAAGTATATCGTTTATTGATTTTAACGAGGACGTCTGTTTCGTTGCGTAATTATACGCGCGTACGATTTCGAATTGCGCGGCTATTTTTTATAACCAAGGATCTACAATTTAAAATCTAAAATAACTATTGTTAGCGTTATTAGTATTAGTGCTGGTTGGTAATCTTTTGATTTCACCATTCCATTGGATTGTACCATATAATCAGAGGGTACGTTATCCTTTCGTGAGCCACTTTTTAGATAAAAGACTCGAGACGAGTTTTCGGATTAGAAGCAAAACTCACGTTCGCTAAGACCTCATTTTCAGACGTGCGTTTAATTTACTACACCTGCCAGGTATAGTCCCGTCGCTTGTATCGAAGTAAGAGGGGAAAAAAGTAGCATCCTATATGGAAATTAAGCATGTAACGAGTTCGCGCAATAGACGCTTGTGTGATCCGTTAGGTTGATAACGCATACATTCGCTTTTGAGAGAAAACTAGTCGGTGCTGTTGAGGTGACCGTGCACTCAGCGGAGATTTAATGAAAATCCCAGACAGATAATTTATTCCAGCCTTGGCGGTTCATATTTAAATATAAAACAATGTTTATGTAATTCATGAATTTGAGAGTCGGCTAGAAGTCGTTTGGATTTTCCTTTTTTGCTTCGGAGAAGAAACGAAAGGATAAAGGCAGGTGAGTTGGATATTCCGTTTGTAACGCGAGCAAATTTCCTTTAACGAGCCTTTGAAAGTACATGCTCCAATAGGTAAAAGGTAAAAATATCGAGATTAAAATAAATAATGTACGCGCTTTAAGAGGGAAAATAAGAGACGCATGGAAAGTTGAAGGTTTTGTAAGATTGTGGGATTTTTCCCTCGCTCTTTAGGATATGGTACACTGTAGCATCCTTTACGAATTTATACGCAATGATACAGGATTACAATTCGTGGCCACTTGTACGATGCGTGGAAGCATAAACATAATACGCAAAACGCCGAGTCAAAGCAATTTTACGAAACAAACGACACCTTTGCCATTTCTGCCCGAATGATAATGAAAAACGAATGCGCGAGAATTACTGGGTTCGTAAATTATATTCGAGTGCACTTAATTGAAAAATGCATGCTCCTGTGATACATCGCAGAGAATGCGTTAGTTGTGCCCATTTTTATACTTGTCAATTACCGCACTGACACTTTGCACATTTCCAAGGTAAAAAATTTGTGATTTAACGGAGCTATTAAATTAAATCAACTCGCGCCGTGAATAATGTATTGGTTGCAAGCAAAGCGAGTGAGCTCTCCTTTGAAAAAAGGTAAAAAAACAAAACAAAAACAAAAAAAAAAAAAACAAAAAACAAAAAACAAAAAAAAACAAAAAACAAAAAACAAAAACAAAAGATGTAAAAAAAAAAAAATTATTTCTATTTACAAAGAGCGTTTGGATTAATGAAATGGGGTCGGTACCGTTAGCTTTTAAGTAAAGTAATTTCATAATGCATTAATCAAAATGAACTAAATACAGATGCGTTCCAATGCATTTACGCTACACCGTCAGCGTTGACTTACACGGCCGCGTACTATTCATGAAAAGCTATTCGAAGTACAGTTGAATACTCTTGAAGATCGATTGAAGAACAATCGGATTTAATTTGTTTATTTTAATATTCGATTAGCAAGACTCACTTTTCGCAGCAAGGACAAAGCGGTGTAAATATTCTTTTTACGTTCATCGTAATATCGTAATTACGCGTAACTATACCAAACCTACGTTCTCGATCATTTTTTTTCAAACAAAGGAATAATAGCTCCAGCATACCGGAACCGTTTTATTTTAATTCACTGGAAACCCGCTCGCTATAAAAGTCAGAATGCAAAAATAACCTCACTTGCTATAATAGCCTTAGTCTCTTTTACAGCATTGAATGCACGACAGAAGTTTCCCTTTTCTTTTCCGTGCGTCGTCATTTTTGCAACTCATCCCGACTAGTGCAGCAATTTGCCGCAGCTTCGCGTAGGTAACGCGAGATCTTTAGACTCTCGAGTTCGTTTTACAAACCGTATTGCTAATTTATGTTGCATCGTTTATTATTTTTAAGAAATTTATGCTTACAACGGGCACAAACGTATTTCCATTCGCACAGTTTTCCCGTGCACAGCGCACTCTAACGGTTACTTTGATAACTGAAGATACGAATCGAAGAAAAGGAGAATAAAAACGAGAGAAACGACGAACCAAGTTGTGAATTTTCCCCAAAGAATATACTCTTGATGGGGTCGTATATCGAGTACTTATCGAGTACTCCCTCGAGTATTAAAAAGTAATGCTCATTCGAACAATCGTGCACTAGGAGAACGAACGAAAGACAAGAGCAAATTATTTTAGTTTCGCCTCCGTTTTTACAAGTCAAGCCATTTTCACGAAAACAAGAACGATTTTTAGATTTTTACACGCCATTCGATCTATCATTCCACGTGGCTTTTTAATTTTCTAAAATCGCTGCTCGTTATTATACGTATTCGTAATCATTTACAACGAAGCAACATTTATACGCACGATAAAAGCAGTGGGAAAAGCGATTAAGTTTGACGATAATAAATGACGAAGATTAAAGGCAAGCGTATGCCACTGCGTATTACAACAGTTACAACAATTTCAGCGACCTAACGTACATAAGCGCGCACAACCGAGAAATATTTCATTACTCGTTGCCGTACCATCATCCGAGGGAACTTAAATTTTTTCCATAATACCACCGGGACAGACCGATACGAGACGAAGCAAACAATTAATTTCCATACGTTGCATTTACGAATTTGAGAAAGCTATGGCGATGGCGGTGGCGGTGGCGGTGGCGGTGGCGGTGGGGGGGGGGGGCGGGGTGGGCAAAAAAAAATAAAAACATGTAATCGGCACTCTAGCTTAATTTGCTTTGCTTTTCGATTGCCACTCGGTGCCATTGACGTTTCCGCAAACGTTCAAAGCGTCAGCGTCCATTAATCCGCGAAGATCCGCGTGCTCTAAACGTGCTCGCAAGGTTATTAAAATCCAAGAGGCTCTCGGCGCTGATTCCACGCACGATTCCAAGCGAAAAGCATCGCAGCCCATTCTCAAAGGCGACCGTAAAAAGATTTCTGGCAAGCGAATTAGCGAGAGCGCGGCGGCGGCCAATGCCCCGGCGGTCGTTACCGCGAGGAGCCTACGACGAGGAGCCTACGACGAGGAGCGGGAATTTCAAAAGGCCACCGTGTCCGACGTCGCGAGGTCGTCTCCACCTCCTGCGTCACCCCCTCCATCGCCGCGTGATCAGCTGAGTGCCCGAGCGGCGACCGCGCCCGGGAGAAGCCCCGACTCGAGCGAGCGGCGGTTACACGAGTGCGCGCGGCTTTTTAGAAAGCAAAGTATCCGATAACGGTAGAGCCGTGGGTCGGTGATTTTCGCAGCGGACTTTGGTGCGCTTTCGGTGCTTTTGACCAAGGTATTCCAAAGGTAGAGCCACCAACTTTCGACTTTGCTGGTCTATCCTCCAAATTGTCCTCCATCTCCATCGGGATGAAAATCGGTCGCGAGTACGCCGCCTAGCTTGATCGTTTTTCGTCCTTTTTCGTCCTTTTTCGTCCTTTTTCGTCCTTTTTCGTCCTTTTTCGTCGTTCTTTTAAGCCAAAGGCACAATGGTCGATTTGAAAGAAATGCATCGCTGAAAGTTAGCCGTCGAGAAATAATTCAAACAATGGCCTACGACTAACGAGGCAGGCAATTGTAAGTACCTTCTTCAAAGTCGAGGAGTAACTGTAGAGACAACAGGCAGTTCCGTGTGGTCCAACCCTCTTGAGATTAGAGCTGGAAAAAGAAGGAGAGCATTGAAGTGTAAAAGTACGGAAAGAGAAGCACACGCGCATTCGCGTGTAAACGTTGTTGTTACCGATGCCTTCCACCCACATTTCCTTTGTAGCGACTTAGCATAGTAATCGTATAACGGTTCCTTTCCTCTCTGGCTTTTGCCTTTTGCCTGACTACTTGATAAACTTTAACGCTCTTCCTGTGTAATTGTTTGTCGAGAGCTAGTGTTTCGGGAGCATCCTTGAAGTAAAAAAAAAGGGGGAACGCGTGGAGCTTTATTCGACCGGTTACTACTGGCCAGTTACTCCCTAGAAACTAATCGGACATTAAGTTTTCCTCATTCTTCATATTCACGCTTGCGCTTTCCGTATATTTATGGCTTACGAGGCTCTTACGAAATTCGATTTACTTCTTTTACTTCTTTTACTTCTTAATTGCTAAAAGTAACGTTTTTAATTGGAGATTGGGTTCGCGAATACCTGGAATATCTTGTTTTACCTTAATTACCTTAATTCAAATTCTAATAATACGTTAGAATTACCTTCATCACATCGCATGAGAAGTTTTACTCGGGCAAAAACACCGTGTCAAGGAGATAAATGTAATGGCATAATAAAGCAACTGATTTGTAATTATTCAATTTTCAACGGATCTAAATGCGAATGTGCACGTGTGCAGTCTTACGCCGCGTCCGGAGATGCCAGGCAGTCAATGTTGGCAGTAATGGCTTTTACAATAAAATCGTTGGATGCCGAGCACAAGCGCTGGTACAGTATTACACATTTAGGTAAAATTGCCACTTAAGAAGTTGTTGCTATTTTTACAGTATGAATCCCTTTAAAGTTATTACGAGCTACGGCAGTAATCCATGATCATCGGTTCCAAGTATAGATATCGAAGTCAGTGATAATTTACAGGAATCGATGGATTACTCGAGCACCAGTATGATTTTAACAAATTGCCAATTGACCGCTCGTCGCTCGTCGCTCGTCGCTCGTCGCTCGTCGCTCGTGTTCATTGCAGCGCGAACATTGACCGTCGAGGTTACGGCTTAATTGTCCTTACGATGGTTTTCGCGTCTCCGTTGACTATTTTAATTTTACTCTCCTCGATTGCGAGCAAAATATTTTCAAAAGGGTGACAGTACTTCCTTTCGTGCATTTCTCGCACGACAATTTTGTTTTGTAATTCCTTGAAATTGACGATTTTGCTTACAGGTCTCTTACGTATCTTTTATAGGTTACAAGAGGTTACGAGAGGTTACAAGAGGTTACAAGAGGTTACAAGAGGTTACAAGTCTGAAAGAAAGTCATGGAGATTTTTTGTATTCTCGACGTCTGTCAATTAGTGCAAGACTCCTGAGATTTTAATCGAAAAACACGATGTTATTCGTCTTTCGTGCGGCTTTCAACGGACGCGATAAAAGTAATTTCGATGTTTTACTTCTACCTACCTTGATTTGATTAATTTTGGATATCGTCAATCCACGTCGAATAACTCAGTTAATTCGATTCATTATAGTATTGGAATCGTTACTCAGACTTACTGGGGCAATCAAAGATATGTAAGATAAATTGCCCGCTGATCAATTGGCTGTAGGTTTATCGCAGGCTGATAAAATTAAGCGAGTTATAGATCTTTGGATCTGTTTTGTATTTTTTTTCTATTTTAATACTTTGTATTTTAACTGGAATTGACGTGTACGCGAGCTCTACGTACGTGGACGTAGAGCTCATAAACGCAAGTGAAACAAACGCATTCGTTTGTTAAGGAAAGCCTATTTTAACGAAAGAGTTGTAATACGTTTCTTTCTTTTTTTTTCTTTTTTTTTTTTTTTTTCATTAATTTGTAATGGAAGAATAATTTGTTTAATTTTTTGAAAACAGTTCGAATTATGAATTACGAGCGAATTAAATAAAATTCATTATCGTAGAAAAGCGTAAAGTAATCGATCACTTTAAGATATTTGTCTGGACACTTGTATAGAAATGAGATAACTAAATAACTAAATAGAAGTTAATTAAATACTCCATGTAATCGATTGAAATTTAAGAACATATCGTTTGCTTTACCTTCGCGTTTTCGTTTTCTTCGTGAAAATATTGAGTTTGCGTAATTTACGTTCTACTTTGTCGCGAAGGGGAACAAATTCGATCTGATTAGAAAAGCTCGGAACTGCGTGGAAGTTACACTAATAATTGTAAAAGAAAAACTTGCACAATCAGGAAAATCGGAATGTAGTAATAAATGAACAGTGTAAAAGTAATTGTGTACTAGGCAAATTTCCGGATCGCGTACATTATTGCTGAGTAATCTCCACGCAAACTAGGATTGCGTTTTTACTTCACTAGACCGAACGATGACGCAATCTGCGTAAATTTATACTTGCCGTACGGGATCCGTTACGCCTCTTGTAATTGTAACGTACACCTCCTCTTATAGCGCTCATTACTAGGTTGCGTGAGAGAATAAATTCTATTGCGTCCAATTTGCTATACTTTCAATTTCCGAATAAAAAGTAAACGCAATTTCAAGTCCAACAATTGGGAATAACAATTTTTATAAATCAGTTCAACGTGCGTTTTAAGATTTGTAAATCAAAGTATTTATATAATTAGCGATTGACGAGTTGATATGCTATTTCAAATACGAGGCAGCAACTTCGCCAAGGATCGAATGTGTCCTTACAAGCTCTCCTTTTCAAATAATTCACGATGTTTGATACTAAACCTATAATTTGTTTAAGGGTTAGTTATTAGCGGTCACCTAGCGAAGACAACTTGACTCGAACTGAATTTCTCCGCTACTTTTTTCCAACGATCGAAATTTCTTTAGATATCATGAAATATCTGTTGATTCTCGATAAAGCGATACAAGTAGAAGTAATTTGTGGAAATATTTTTAACGTTACTCATCGTTCACCTTACGCGTTAAACATTTACAAAATGTTCATCGATCACTCAAGGCACGCCCATATTTACTTCCTTAATCCGAAAATCTTCTGAGACTGTTTTTTAGATTCTATCGAAGCGGTTCTCTCAACCAATGCAGTTTCGCTTCAAACTATTGTTTACGTTAACAATCTCTTCGGAGACACACTTTTTTATATTGGCCTTTTCGCGTCGTCGCGAAAGATGACGTGTCGCTAACTCATAACCCACCCACCCATTTAGCCCCTTTCCAACACACGCACGCACACGCGCACAAAACATCGTACCAAATGTGCTTCTCTTGAAACTCGATGAGATAAGAGAGCGCAAACGAGTTTACATCGAAGGCGTGTACGGGTGACTTGTGCCGTGATTGTTATTATTGTGAATAGTAGCATTAGCTGCGGTAAAAATAGAAGACCCAACAATGATACTAGTAATAGTGTTAACAGTATCGGCAATAAAAGTAATGATACTTGCTGTTAAGTCATACTAATAGCTGTAATAATGGTAGCCGTTGTTATCGAGTTGGGATTTTCAATGTCGAAATAGAAAATTCGCCCCGATACGTGGAGTTGCAGTTAAGATCGGTATTTTGGTTGAAGGCTCTCGTGCCGGTTTATACAGTAGCTTAGCTGCAACGCTTGAATGAATACGTTATTTTAGCGCGGAGGGCGATCGGATTGGCGCGAAGTAATGCGATAAAAATATATCTCTTGCATTATGTTACACATTTGTAAATTTCTTGCCCGAGTACCTTTTACCCTTTCGAGTGACAGTTCAGAAGTTTGAAATGGGAAATTGCTACGATTATTAGATCGGTGCTGGCGTACTGTACATTTTGCGCATAAATCTTTCATTAGAAATATTTATGCGCAAAAAACGAAGGGATCCTCCCTTTATTCGAGAAAGAAATATTCTTAGCTCTACTAGCGCATAACCGTAACCGATTCTTCCCACTTATTACTGTAATCAAAATCTGCTGTCACGTTCTATCATAAGCATAACATTGGATTTGAATGCTTATTATTGTCAATATAAATAGAATCAGATATTATAATTTCAACGTAAGTCTGCGATTACTTATTATTCATTGCAGTAAGAATATGCCAAGTAATTGGTCAGTTAAGTTTTCCTTAGCACTTATTTGCGTCGCACTTCGTACTCTCGCACGGCACGGCAAGTGGTTGAAATTATTGCACCGTAATACAATACAAATGTCTTCTTTTGTACTTTCAATATACAGTTCCGTATGTTAATTACTAGGCTCGATGAATGTGTACATAGGTGGTGTAGACTGAGAAAAATCAAAAGCGGTCACTTTTGCTGCGGTACCTCGGGGACACGACGCGTTTTACGACAAATTATTTATAATATATTTTACGACGTTTATATCATAAAACGTAAAATACGGATGCAAGTTTTTATTAAAAATTGACCGATTTTTTTCTTTTCTTTTCTTTCTTCAAAAGCTGTCGTTTACGATGAAACGTTTATCTTTGAAAATTGTTAATTAAACGTAAAGAGAATTTGAACAAGACCGGTATCCGATTCAATCGACGCATTTAATTTTTGTTTGCTGATTTTTTATGCTTGACGCGAGTGTAATTTATGCGATGCATAAAGCAGAATCTTTCTTAGCATAATTAGTAGGCATATCTTATGTACATTTTATTTATAGAATTCAATCCAATGATTTGTAAGCTCTCGCAGCGAACGATTTTACCGTTACGTTCATAAAAGTTAAATAATCACTTGATTTCCCTCTCGTCGTTGTACCAATGAAATCATTGAAACTAAATGTGATTTATAATCCTAAGTAGAAATTAGAAACAGCACGTACTATAAGTCACATTGAGCGTGTACGTTGATTCGGTTGCTCATACGGTTTGTAATGCCGTGGTATTAAGCCGCGGTCGGAGATTTCAGCTGTTAGTTCTTCCGACTTGAAACTCGTCAAATCAATGCTCCTACATTGCTTTCAATTATACTTTCCGTTTAATTACGTGTTCATTAGATTTTAATATATTTATGACATAATTGCTTTCTATTGATAGCGCTTGTCAGTACTGCGAATGTAATTTAAGTATGTAATCGCATTTATTGTGTCGGTAATTATTTTACGATTGAAATAGAACGGAGTCTCACGTTTATGTGGCTTATACAAATAACAATTTGTTCCTGCACGAATAGAATTATATGCATTTGTGTCACTTAGAGCTACGATAAACAGGTTGTCGGAACTAGCTGTTTATTTCATTTCGATGTGGTTAAAAAAATTTATTTCCCTTCCGTTAATGAGACCTTTAATATGTGCATGCGCCTAGCCTTATGGCATTATAAATTTGAAAGCCTAATCTACAATTAAAATACATCCGACAATTTTAGCCGTGTATTACTCGTTGGTATTAAAAGTTGATAAAAATGATAAAAATCGTATTAAACTAAATTTGCACGATTAATAAGCATTTAAGACTAAATACTTCGCAATGAAGTTCGCATGATTTTCATTTTGTAAACATTGCGTTATGCACGCTTTTTAGATAATGTCGTTCGGATCAAGAAAGTCAATCTCAACTAATTATTTAGTCAACATTCCTATAAATACAAATCGATATTGAAACAGGAGTGATTCATTTTCTTATCGCGTGTGTCTCATGTTTACAATTTAAATACGTTGAAAATCCTTTGATTCTTGCATTTCGTAAGTTGAATTTGCCTACAATTACTTGAAAAGGTATCCAAGCAGTAAATTAATGCTACCTTCAGAAATAAGTCGCATCGATTAAGCGTGGATTTAAATTCGTGGATTCAAATTAATTAACATCCCTGTACATCGCGATAAAAAGTAAATAGCTTTCGCGAACTACGTATACTCGAAACAAATCTCAGTCGTTCCTGGGTTGTTGGTTAATACGCGCTAGGAACAAACGTTACGTACTTAAGTTTGCATTAGTCGAGACACTAGGGCGTTAACTAGGGATAATGGCCTTGAATTCACTTTTCCTCGAGATGTCGCACACTATTTTGTCGCGAAATTTCCGGTTTTGCTTATTAAATAGCACATCAAGCAAATTCACGTTACCGCAATTATCTATCGAGCCTACTTTAGGCGTATGAAAATTTGAATCTTTATAAAATTGCCGGTTGTGAATTAAGTAAAATTAACGTTTCTAGAATGCGCGATATATCGACAGCTGAGAGCTCCCTCACTGTGCAAGTTACGCTCTACATTTTGCACGCCAGCAATTTATCGCAACAAAAATGTACGATAATAAAGTAACCATAAATCATAGTGTAATTCATTAAATTACATTACCCCCCCTTTTGCCCGATGAAAAGGTAAAGCGTTTCTCTTTAGTTGTCGTTTGTTTTTTGACCGCCAGAGTGATTGTTTCATTTTTGTTTAACCTACGAATAAAACGCGTCTTTACCATTTGCATCGTTTCTTGTTTTGAACAGTCGATGGCAATACGTGGGTGGGACTTTATTTATATCCTGTGCTATTATAGAATTCTACAATGAAAGGGCTTTCGCTTCACCAACAGCTTTCACTTGATAATCCAAAATAGAGAACAGTTTAAAGAATGAAAATTTAATCGATAATTAGGATTTTCTCCAAGAAATGTAGAGCGATTGCGTGCGCTCTCAGTCGTTCGGAAATATCAATAAATGCCATTACCATCTCGCGACCGAATATAATAGAATTTCGAGAGCTCGAGGCGTATTTTCCTTCGAACTTCTATTTCGCATCCACCATTGCATTAAAACTGTTCGCACGGAAAAATTAAAGTATAACCATCTTGTTTACTTTTTCGCATCGAGCGCTATTATTTGGTATTGCCAAGCACTGACCGAGTGTAGAGATAATCCTCTCCTTGAAAGTTCGACCGTAAAATATCGAGCGATTGATTATTTTAAAGAACGCGAAGGCTCGTTTTATTTATCCGTGAAACGCTAACCGTACCGCGAAAACCCGTAGTAGTTGGTTAGCTAGCAACATAAAGTAAGCCTACTCTTAAGCACTCGTACGGGAAACAGTCAGGAAATTAGAAGGCGAGTTCCGATTTAATAGAGCCGCAGTGAAAAGTGTCGCCTCTATAACTTTCCCGATGAAAACCAGTGCGACAGTCCTCGATTCGCTAATCGGACCCACAAATCCCCCACCTCTTTCGATGACCTCGTGCGCCACCAACTTGGACACGCGACATCGCGATCCCCTAAAAGCTTCGTATCGTATATCCGAGGCACGAGGGTGAGTCGCCTTGCAGCTAAGGGCGCAGCGCTCGCGCCCTTCGGCCAATACGTTTCGTTGCATCCGACAGGGACGAGCCCCTCTTAATGTGGGGGTATTGCTTACACCGTTCCCGCTAATAAATCTCCTCCCGGACGGGCGGTGACCGCCTCGGGTAGCTTTGACCTGCCAACTCCTTGTCGGCTGTTTCGACGGCGGTGCAATAAAGAGGTTATTGACAAACTGCCGCTAATTTATGAACTTGCCCCATTCGGTTCTCGATCGAACGACGTATCGCATGGACAGGCGATATATATAAATACCAGGGAGTCAAGATATTGAGGTCTAACGAGGTTGGATCTTTACTTTGATCCTGAGCCGCCGATATTCCACGGTATTGGCGTTGGCTTAATTAGTAGCGCGTAGAAATCGTGAGATATTGGAGACTGTTTCTCGGGAAATTTCTAGCGTCTATTTATGGATCATCGCTGCTGCGGTCTACTTTCCCCGCGTGCAAGTAATGTAGTTTCGCTAGTGTTCGCAATTAAAATATCGAAAAATAAAATGTCATTTTTTGGTCAGAGTAATCGTTTAGCTGAGAGTTTTAACGAAGAAAAGTTTTGCTCACTCGGTCGTAGAAGCCTGATATATTTCAAAAGCAACAACGAGACTCTTATTAGCAAATTCTCCGAGTATGGAGTATCAAAATTAGCAAGCATCGTTTGGTTGCTAATTATTAGCAAGTACGCGCGTACGCGAATAGTTTAGCTAAATAACGAACCAAGTGCATTGTTTGTGACGACTATTACGAGCGTCGGGTACTAACGCATTCGCTGAAAGCGATTGTTTCCGCAAGAATAATTAAATAATAATAAAATCGCGAAAGAATAATTCCAATGATTTCGATAAAATGGCATAATTGGCAAATTTACGGGTCTGTAACGAGAGACCCACGTTTGTCGCAATTAACTGATTCTTGCATTGTAAAGAATATACCGTTGAAGGTACTTTCTCGCATAAGCTGCTAAATAGTAAGAACGGTAAAATTAGACCATTGGCTGATTGCATAACTCGCTCGGGAACATTTCAATGCAAGGAGAGTACGAGGATTACGGAGATGGAGAGAGGTTGCTCATTATGTAGAAAATACATATCGCGAGCACCTTCCGTTCGTACAAGTACGTTTCTTTATTTTTGCCCTTTCCGCGTTCACTCGCGGTTGTTCTCCTTCGATTCGGCTTCGATTCGGCTTCGATTCGGCTTCGATTCGGCTTCGATTCGGCTTCGATTCGGCTTTTTGGCTTTTGATCCTTTTTTCTTTCTCGAGAACTCGCGCCTTTTGTATTCGCGCACGTACGCGCACCTCTCCTTTCTCTTTTGTCAAAGTGTGCGCACGCGTACGTTCTCAAGTAAGTTTGCGCGTCGTCGAGGTGGAAAAAATCGACTGACAATTAGTCACAAGCGCGTTCTAGTTTCTTCTTTTAAGCGTGCGAGTCTCTCGATAGAGACAGAGAGAGATATAGCCGCGCGATCAATAGGATTTACCGCTCGAATGACTAGTACCGCTACCTCTGACAAAACCGTAGACCGCACACGCGCTTTTTTACGCAATGTTATTACATCGAAGTCGCGCGTATGGGAGGAGGTCGTTAACGGTGTTGAACACGCCAAGTGTTGCGCACCGCAAATAGTAATGGAATTCTTTTTGCACTTTTCGCGGGGGAGGGAGGGAGGATTTTGGAATACTTGGGACGTGTTCCGATCGACTCTGTAACATCTTGCATCTCGTGTCCCCCCTTCAAATGGGGATACCAGATGCTATTTATGAAATAATTGTTTAACGTTACTCAAAGGCCCGTGAAAAATCTGAAGTTATATATAACTCGAAAAGGGAAACTGGAATTTGTGGGGACAGATGCGTTGGTTTTAAATTTCTATACCGAGACTGGAGAATCGCTCAGTTTTAGTATTGAAATTGTAATTCTCCGACTGTAGACTTGGCATTGTTAAAAAGAATTAAAAAGTTTTAACGAATTTTTCTTTCGAATAAGGTAGATTAGCCCGAATCGTAATTCCATTTGATTCAATCAAAGCTTTAACCAGTTTCGAATGATGCCTGGTAAGCATTAATCATATTAAGCTGTATCGGAAGATACTTATTGCGTTGGTAATAAAGAAATCCGTACAGGTTTCTACATTATTGACCAAGCTAGGAACTCCGTATCAACCGTAGTCGATAATTTAGCCAATCCCCGCACTATTCCAAGGGAACTTCCTTATTCCACAATGGTAACTCGTATCTCGAATAGAAATAGATAGATAGATAGATATACACCGACACACGTAATTGGGTATATTGGATATATTGACGGGATACAATATCTAATAAAAAAGATGTTACAATTGATGGGCTCGATCCCAACAGCATAATATCTAAATTCTCACACGCATACGCGAGATCTTGTACTCTAGTAAACGCGCGCGTAATAAATAAGAGCAACGTAAGATTGCGCAAACCTCATTCCTAGCGGAGATCTAAACCGTGTTCAACTATATGCAAATTCGATTATCCGCGTAGTTTCGAGCGCTTGGAGCCGACGTATTCCATTATGTAAAGGCGATTTTGTTTCTACGGCGTTAAACCTGACCAAGGCCGACGACTCCAAGGAGCGTTCCCTAGACTCCCTGCGACTGGCAGGTATTACAGGCGACAGCTGTCCTCTATGTTATGTACGTGGAGGCTTCCATGTTGAGTAGTTCACTCGAGAAATTGTAATGCATTTTAAAACATAAGATATTTGTAAGTATTGCACGCGCTACTTTTTACGCGTTAAAGTCATCATTATAGATATTTATAATTATTTATAATGGGTATTTTCATCATCAAATCGTGGTTTTAATTTTGAAATATAGATTGACAGTTCTTTGAGATTTTTAAGAAATTTCAAACGTCTGTGCAAACTCATGTTATGTATTCTTCGATTCGTTGGTAGTACTGTGATTAATAATAGATTCTATTCTTTTATTTAGACGCATTTTAAAATTGTGTATTTCGATAAATACTTTCTACCAAGTATTTATAGGGCACATTTAATAAACAAATATGTGCACCGAGCATTTATTACATTCTTAAAAGTAAATCTTGTTTAGACGGTAAAAATTAATTATCTTTTTGGTTAAAGGCTTAAAAAATTTCAACTATACTCGTAAGGCATTATTTCGATAAAAAATACGTAGAAATGCATGACAGAAGAGACGTTCCATTATCTTCGTGGATAATGGAACAAGTTACTTTCGCGTCTCGTTTAGAAAAAGTAATTTAATACCCGGTAAAATATTTAATTATAGTGCTAATAAACACGTGGAACGAGGTATAGATTTTGACGCGTGCTAATAGTTGTAAATGTTGTATATGCGTAACAATTAAACACAAGTTAACATACACCGCTACTATGAATGTCCATTATTCTTTTCTCGTAACAATCATTAATATTTATTATTTACAAAAAATAATTGCACGTGTAATTGTGAATATTTAAATGATAAAATATTAGAAGCTTTTTACGCAATTACCATGGCTTAATAACAATTGGGCCTTATCGTAATAAAATTTAAAGAGCTGAAATACATTTTTTCGTTGCCCTCGATGAAAAAAGACGTTGAACGATTTGCGTAGATCATCATCAGAGATTCATGCGCCAATGAAAGATATTACGGAAAATTTAAAATTTAATATATATGTAAATGTGTTGTAATAATTGCGTTATATAATAGCGTTTTTTTAGAAAATATAAAAAATTGAGGAAAATGAAAAATTAATGAAAGGACGCGTATAATTATCTTCGCAATAGGTAATCTTGAGATAGAATACAATAAATGTTATTACATAATGTTTATTAAACTGATGGATATTCGACCTTGAGTTGTTGAATAGTTTTGAAACTATATGCTTTACAAGTCACGTACAAGCTTTTCTTTTCAAATACTGATTGTTTTAATATTTTATGAAAATTTGATTTTCATCAGATTGGTTAATACGGAAGTCGCCATGCATACGTTAGTAATGCGGCTATGCGCGGTAATTAATTTTGTGCGCACAATTGAAACGAGAAAAATTTCGCGAGAACTGCAGAATATCAAGTTGAAGTAGAGCAAGAGAGCGATAGAAGAATAAGAAACGTTTGTTGTAATTTAGACTAAAAATGTGCAGTTCATTACTAAGATAAATACCCATGCGATTACGAACACGAATTACAAATATTCTCATTTCATTTCTATTAAATGAAGTTAAATTAAAAATGAATTATTAAAATACTCTTCTTATAAAGTTGTTCAAAAAGTGAGAATATGTTTCGATGTGAAACACTCTTAATTGTCACTTATTTAGTTTCAGCGGATTATTATCAATGGTTGCGATTAAAACTTGCCAAGTAGCAGGATTATAAGCAATCATTTCGCAGAATTCTTGAAAACATAAAAAAATAACGAATCGAGTAGAAATTTTTATTCTTTGAGATATCGAAATATTCGTCGTAGGAATGTCGAGAGGGAATGCAACATCCAAAGTTACTGCAGCGATGCTTCTTCTTTTTTTTTTTTCATAATAAATCTGTCATTAAGAAGAAAAAATTATGTACATAACTGGTCGATGTTCATTTTGTTTACGAAAATTTATTCTTCCGTCGTGAAAAAAAGATTCGAAGGAGTTTAGTTGGTCAAAATGCCAGCAACTAAACCGAGTAAATAAAGAATTCATTCATCGATATCGCGCGCGCGCGTCTGTAATATCGATGTACGTAATACTGCATACGAAGGTAGAGAAGAAAAGAGCTTTCACAATAATTTCGTTCCCGGTATCGAACAACGAGCGACAGAGACCTCGTAAATCCTCATTTACTCAATAGAGTCGCGTTCCGAATCGTATAAGAAAGTGGTAAATTAAACGAAAGTTAAAAGGCGCAGGCCGCTGCTGACTTTATGCATGTAGTGTGCGAGCGGCGAAAGAAGGCCAAGGATCGCCTAATTCAATTTCAGAGATACGCCGCCGCATAATATAAAAAACGAAGGCGCGCTCGATCGCTCGCGCGGATATAATCGCCCCCTTTGACAAGAATCGAAGATCACGAGCGACGTGACTCACGTGAGCGGTACAGTGCATTAGAAACAACAGCGAACCGCGCCGCGATACATCAAAAGCCGTGAGCGAGTGAGCGAGTGAGCGAGTGAGCGAGTGAGCGAGTGAGAGAGGCTGGAGGAGGAGGAGGAGGACGACAACGACGACGACGACGACGACGACGACGACGACGACGACGACAGTTGATGACGTCAGGCCATTGACTCTCTATAAATACCGGATTTCCAAAAAAAGCTGTGCAACCTACGCCACCTCGACTTACCGTAGTATATATGTACGCACAAGTGTGATTCGAATGATCGCCAAGTTGACTGTCCTTACAACACCTTCCGTCTCTGCTTCTTGCTCTTTTGCGCCTTCAGCTCTCCACTGAAGCAGATATATCAATTCCAGGATCGCTTTGACCACGTCAAACTTGACGGGGACAAAAGCATTCCTGGACTTGTCAGAGCGCACGTTTACGTATCGAAAAATTAACAATTGGACATTTCGCCGTGAATAGTCTCCGTGTGATATTAAGATCGGCCTAAAGGAAAAAGGAAAAACAAGCAAAATCCAAGCAAAATCCAAGCAAAATCCAAGCAAAATCCAAGCAAAAACAAACTGATCGTAATGATCGTACTTTCTGAATTCAGGGGGATATTTTACGCGAGAAGGTGGTAAATCAGGGTGTAAGTCGACTATAAGTTAGTCAAGAGCGCGCGAATTTCTTAAGAAAATTTATCAGAAAAATTATTGCACATCCGAAGTATTGAAAAGAGCCGCGCACTTATTTTTCAGGCGAGCCTTCGCAATAATATATCGCTTTAAAAAGTAAGACGCTGCAGGTGCGATAAAAAATAACGAGCCATTGGAAGTTAATTTATCGTAATTGACATTTTTAGGTCTGTTATTAGGTTAGGTCACTTTATGATGTCTTGCGGCTAGAAGGGCAGCACAGTGATTTATAATAACGGTATTTATAACGAGCGTTTCCTAAAAATTACCAGCTACATTGTACTTTATCGTAAATGGACACGAAATATAAGAAATATTCACAAGAATTCGTTTGACCTATTCGCACGACCTGGAAAGTGGAATCAATTAGTTAAATAGACTTTGTTAACGGCACAGAAAAATTTTCTCCAAAAAACATTCTCAACTTGTATTGGATTTTAACGCAGCAAAGATCCCATGGTCGGATAGGCTTGAATATATCCCACTTTTGGTCAAGATTGCGATGAAATCGACATTCGATCCTAATCGAAGTTCCATATCGAGAGTACAAGTTAGCGTTAACGCATTACGTTCCCTATGAAAGACATTGGTAATTATTTTTCATTTCGAAATTTCCGATGTAACTCTACTGATAGTGGTAATGATAGTGGTAATGGCTTATTAGAATATTTATAATAAAGGGATTTTCGCTCTATTCCGACCTTATCGGAATTATTATCGGAATGTGCGCGTGTTATAACATTCTGGTTCCTACGAGTCATATCAAAGAGATGTAATAAATAAAGTGTGAAAATTATTGCCTTTAATTTTTACATTTCCAAATCGGTCAGTAATGTACAAGTCCATCGATTATGTTTCTCAAAGAAGTTTTCATACTTTGTACGACGATCGGTCATAATTACAAAATGAAAAAATATTGTCATTTTGCATAAATCGAGGTCTCTCGGTAAGTAGAGTTGCTTATTTATTGGTAGGTCTGCATTTCAGTTTGCCTTGTGGAGGAGGTACGTGTCCAGTACTTCCTTAAAATGCAAAGTAAACGAGAGTATCGATGAATATTACATTTTTTCATTTCAGCTCTCGTAAATTCCGAAGCTTAGCTTTTAAATGCAAAAATAATTGAAACAATGCAACAAAGGCTCAGCCATAGCATCTAGTATTCGCCATAGCGTTTAACTCGTTAAATCGCAGAATTCTTTTATTAGCACCTTCGAAACTGCTTATACCAAACGCTAATCATCGTATGACGACGCATAAAAAATATATTCCATCGGAACTGACTAAATGACGTTTAAAAATTTTGCTATCGTTATAATTATGTTAATTTATTAGCGCTCGTAATAATAGATACACAAGATTCGTACGCTATTTCAAATTTGCAATTTAAAAAAAGGAACAAACGCTCGATATAAACCTGTTTTTCCTAACTAATTTTTATTAAATATTCATGATAATAAATCTACGCGTATATTGTGTATTATAGAATGTTAGATTGTATGTTTTAAGCCAGTATCATAAATAGCCTGTCAGAGAATGTAAATGTGAGATTTTATTCAATGTTCCTTGCGACTGTAATTTCCAAGAGCTCACTATTCTTTATTTTAGAATGTCCAGCTTGTAAAGACAAAAAGTAGAATGGAAAGGTTGACGCTCGTCTGTGCTCTTCTTATGATAAACATCCTCGCCGGTATTCAAAATAATTATAAACTGATTTCGATTTACTAGGATTAGATTTACTTTGGAATTTACGTCGTATTCGGAGAACTTACCATTATCATCACTGTCGTCTTAACACGATGCTAATGAGGGAAATTGATTTTTGTGGTATACTTTGTACGATTCACTCGACGACTACGAATACTTGGACAACTATCGCTCTTCTGGATCATACTTAATCTCGAGTGGGTCTATAGGCTAATTTCATTACTGGTGGGCATTTACAGGACGTTTTAAAACCAAATGAAATTGCAAATGCCCGTTTAATGGGGTAATTATTTTGCGCGCATAAACGAATATGCGCGTGTGATACGCATTGGCAAATTAATGAAGTTACATTTACAATGGATCGTAACGGGCGGCATAGTTTACACCGGTTTATTAATTTCGGAATATCTCATACGAGCCGTTTCGTACAGCAAATACTTTATTTTGAAAAATTCACAAAGCCGTTTATCACTGAAATCTGAAACGTGTTATTTTGATTTTATAACTAATAATTGCGCCATTTTAAATCCACGTAACAACAACAGAGCCTGCAGCATTTAAAATGTTGGCCGTTGCTGTTAAGTTCTGCTGCATTATGTTATGTTCTGGCTTATTTATTTATTATGTTTTACGGCATAATTTGATCGATCGTAAAAAAGCGACAACTGCGTATTGTGTAGACGCTTTAATAATATATGACTCGAAAGACGACTAGAACTATTATATCTTGCCTCTTAGAATGAAAAACAGCCATTTATCGATTCGATAAAGAAGTATATGTGCTTTTAATCTTTATTGAAGAAAGAAACGCCCGTCATAGCGATAGGGGCAACCCTCTCGTTAAAATTTCTAATCATAAAGTTGAGATCGTCCGAGAATGTGAAATAGGTATTACATTTACATAATTTCATCATTCTTTGAGGCTTCAAAAATATGAATTTCAAAAATGAGAAGAAAACTTGGGAAAGTTGAACGAATGAGATTGCTGATTAGTTGTACCGTTTAAGGAAAATGAGTTAGGCATGACGAGACCATTATTATACGTAGGATTTGGATGTATTTCCCGTACGATAGAGTCGATTAATATTTATATTTATGATTTTTTGCTTCGTTGAAGATAAGATTGAAGCAGGTAAGATAAATTTTCTCTTTTTGAGGAGTTGCATACGAGAAGCATATTGTAAGGTAGTTGTATAAAATTTATCAACGCAATCGCACTGAAACTCATGAAGTGCGACCTAACGAAGCTATTTATCGCGTTCTCGAATATATATTTAGTCTTGTAAACTGCATTTTTAGCACCAACTACGTGGAGCCGAAGAAATAATTTCTTCAAGCGGACGTTATCATTCGAATGTAATTATTGACGGGAGAAACAGGAAAACGCATTTTAAACGATTTGCACTTGCAACAACCGAAAGTACAACTTTGCCGCGATAGCGACCGAAAAATCACACAACAAGTGTAAATTAATATTCATAATTCACACATTTCCCATTGTTCCGACTCGTTTTATCCCAACAATATTAACAACCCCTCTATTGCCGAACGCGTGACAAATTAATTCCCTTTGCTTTTAAGAACAATTGTTCCAAGCATCGAATTGACCGTTAAGTGTAGTCTCGTTCCCATATTTTCTCTCACATTGTATAGAAAACAATTTTTTATTAAAATTCAATTGAAGTACCTCTCGGAAGGTTTTACTCGCAGTCTCTCAATCAATGTCCTCGTAATCTAATCTCAATCTGTCAATTGATACGCATTTTTATTTTCTCGATTTTTATTTTTAAATTCCTTATTACGAATTCAACATTTTCAATCGCGATTTCTTTACTATCGCTCATAAAATCGGGCTTGCATACGTAGCTATGCACACTAGTACTTTAGTTACACCATTAAAGAGTTTTCCTTTCATTGCTCTCTTATACGAGTCGCCTTTATAACGCCTTTTAAAATTAAATAAAATTAAAGAAGCTGTCTTAACGCCGTCTTAATCCGTCATAAATAACGAACAGTATTTATTGATTATTTTCCATTTATACTTTACTTTGTTTGGCTGCGATGTAAATTTTCATACGCGCGATATCTATCTTACGCATTAAAACCGTTAAGTTTTAATTATTGCGCATAGAACGTTATGATTTTTTAAAGCTTACTACCACTTCATTCGCTTTAATGGCTATTTTTTTAATGGTGGTTCCCTAATTATTGAGCAGGCCTTGTGGCATCGAGGAAGTAAGCCGTTCGTTAATGAATCATTGAACACAATTTTATAGCGGTGCATAGTAATCAAATGGTTTCGCAATTATTGTAATTAGCTTCATTGCCTTCTGGAAATACCGAAACGAGCTTCGTACTAGTCGTCGCATATACGTTTACAGAGTAGATAAGTTTGTAAGCTTTAAGAATGAATGTCATTGCAAATGTATTTTGCCGATATTGCTTTTCAGCTTATTGAAAGATAATTCCTCTGAGATAGCCTCCTCGTTAGAATGTTTGGAATTTTGAATTTCGTCCGTTGTTTACGGACGTTTAATAGTTTTCGAAAATAGCGTTCGAAAATGAAAATTGAAAATGAAAAAACCGTTTTCATCTCACTATCTCGCTCTAGATTAGTCGTACGACATGGTACTCATACATGTACCATTTCCACGCAGCATTTTTTTAACCACTAGTTAATATTACTACACAAGGTTCGATCAAATTTTTTCTCGAAGGCCCTTTAACTATTATTGTATTATAAAGCATTTTATAAATATAATTTTGTAAATACACGAATTGAGTAGCTTTCGGGAACTTATAAGTAAGAAATGGAATATTTACGCATTCATTTCTATTTATAGTGGCGGCGATTCTTTCAACTTAACCGTCAAACGCCGTTTCTATTGGCTTCATCAAAGTCAGATACGAAAATGCCAATAACGCAAAGCACACGAATAAATGCGACTGTAATCAAATTACACATAAGGAGAAACAATCGTATAAACGAAGCGTAAAATGAAAAGTGTCGAATTAATATATAAAGCGGCAGCTGCATCAACACATTTAACGTTAGAAAATTTCTACGATTCGGTAAAGTTGTTCACACTTAATAAGTTGGCAAAAAATGAAAAAAGAACGTTCCAAAGATAATTCGAGTGAAAGTCTTCGAAGCCATTGCTAGAACGATTTACACGAAATATATAAGGCGGGGGGCGGGGGGAGGGGGGGGGGAGAGACATAATACCAACTTAGTACGTAAACTGTGCGAACTCATTTTTTGCTCGCAAGACTCCTTAAGTAGTGCATTTAGGGAAAAAATATCGTAATTGCAATTCTCACAACAGATCAAAGGAACGAGCGTTCGTTATTCGTTGGTGCGTGTGCGCGGGTACCGATAAAAAACTGGGAGGACTCTGCCCGTAGAATAATTCGGACACATAACGATAACTGCGCGTAATACACCGAAAAGTGGCACAGTATCGAGAAAGCCTCTTATTAAGATGAATTCCGATCGACGCTCCGTATAAATGGCAGTGAGCTCACATGGTAACAGAAAATGTGTGAAATTGAACGGAGGAGAGTCTTGCGGTAATCGGCGTGCCATCGATCTTCGATATGCGGCCGCACTACGGTTTCACTTTCACCGTCGTTAAAAATTAATCCTTGACTGAATTATTCTTTCCGCGCTTGGCAGCTCCCAATATACACATTTTATGCATCAGGATCGCTCGCTCCATTAGCTCCATTAGCTCCATTAGCTCCATTAGCTCCATTAGCTCCATTAGCTCGGGAGTTGCGGAAAAACTTTATAGCGACGCATGCGCGGATTCGTAATGCACGCATTTGCGCTCGCTATTAGTTTGGAATTGTCGTTTTATGCTGCGATGAGGAGAGGAGTGGAGAGGAGCGGAGAGGAGTGGAGAGGAGCGGAGAGGAGTGGAGAGGAGTGGAGAGGAGTGGAGAGAGAGAGAGAGAGAGAGAGAGAGAGATAACGAACGAATGTGTACGCGTTAACGACGCGTTAAAAGCCGACATAATTATCGAAGGAGCGGGTGTGCGCCAGTGTTGCGTGCGTATGAGCAAACGACGACTAATTCAATCGGAGAGCGAAGAATGATTCGATGTCGAGTGGGCCGTTCTTCTATTTGCGTTGAAGGAAATTATGTTAAAATCATGCAAACTATCGGATACTTACTTTCTTAGCTATACGGTAAAGTAAGATTGATTGACTATTGATGGATCGATAGCCCTTTGCGTTGATATCGAGAGATGAGCATTTAATCGATCTCTTCCTTTGAAAATCATTGACTTTCTTGTCTGGAGTTGGTGTAACCGATCCCAATGTAACACCTCCGTGTACAATTTGTTACGACGTTATTACGGGTTGCAAAATGTTTACGTATCGTGTATCGAGTTCTTTCTTTTGCGTCGCGTCCGATTCATGCGAGTTCTCGCTACAATTCTTTTCGATATTTTGGACGTGATTATTCGTTACTCGGGTGTCACAGGATATAATAAAAAGCGCCACGTTAATCGCGAGTATCCGTATTATTATTTAAAGTTGCACCAATAGCAAATTAACCAGCGGTCAAATATAATCGTAAAAAGACAGTATGAAATTTCCTTTTGTTTGACTCTGTTGACTCGGCGAGCTTTTGTAATGTACGCGACATTCGCTTAAAATATGCCTAATTATTTAATTGCCGTGTTTTTATACCCGTGATGTAAATCGGAAAGTTGTTATTTTGGTAACGGTTGAAGGAAATATTAATTTTATTTTGAAATATCCTTGTTCGTCGAATGAGTGTCCAGCTCTGCCTTTATTACCAGATAATCTACTCTGTAAAATTATAAATAATTAGTTAACGATAAATGAGCCATTTTATTATAAATAGAAATGGGAGTGTCTAAAAATTTCCCGATAACCCGTCCACTTTCTTAGCCAACGTCCACTTTCTTTCTCATATGTTGTACTTCTTCAAGGAGGTGTATTTTATTCGAGTTAATTCTCTAATGTCATATTTTTGCAATATTTATGTTACAGGTGAGTTGTGGAAAACATCACTTCTTTAAACAAATCTTCGTTATCGCGTAAGTTAAAACACCGAGCTTTATTTAACGATCTTTTATTCCGCAAAAGATAAATATCATTCATACATAAATAATTACTTCGATTGATTTATTCGCGCTATCGATAAAGTTAAACGTAATAAATCCTTCAAGTATCCTTGGACATGGTAATTACCAATAACTGCTTAGGGCATTTCGATATAATTAAAGTAATTCTTGAAAAGGAGCTTAAGAAATCGAATTGAACGTAACATCCTTACCCGTAACACACACACACACACACACACACACACACACACACACACACACACACACACACACACACACACACCGACGCTTTTTAAACTGTCGTATGATTTTCTGAAATCTATTCAATTCCCAAGTGCAGCAAAGTGTCCCGTTGATAATCCGTTAACTCAGCAGCAGCAGCAGCAGCAGCAACACTTGGATTATTTTATCTTATCCTCGACGGTACTTTCGGATTTTTTAGGCTTGTACTTTTAATCTTAAATCTTTGTCAGCAATATTAATATAAATTATCGCGCGGTTCCGTAGATTAAAAAACAATGGAAAAATGCAAGTAATCGCGTAAGTGGCATTATCGCTCTATCTGAGCTTATGTCAGTCAGCCCGAGGACAATGGCAGCCATTGGAAATATTTATGTTTCAGGTAAAGCAAAATCCGTATCGGTAGATTAACCGTGCACGAATGAAGCGATAAAAATTCCATTTTCACATTTTCCGTCTTAATATGTATCTGCGCGCGCTTGAGTTAATAGTTAAATGGAAAATTCTTTCCCGAGGTGCATCTCTCACGGTCCTTTTGGTCTGTGCCGACGTATCGGGTTTTGCCTTCGTCATTGGTCTCGTTTTACAACGTCGTTTCCCTGTGTTATCAGCGCGAGGATAATTTTATGGAAAAGAAGGATAGTTTGCAACCAGTGGCGGAACAATTTGTATCAAGTCTTCAGCCGTTATCTGGGCAATCCCCCCACCCCGGTGGTATACGTGCAAGTTTTAATTTAGCGATACCTACGTTAAGAGAGACACGTACATTCGCCACGCGGTATTATTAGGCACTTTGAACTCGGACGCAAACGAGCGCAAAGATACGTCATTCTAATTCGGAGTCTTGGAGCGACTGATTTCCCGTTCGCACAGGAGTCCAATTTAACGGGCCGTTTCGCGATAACGGTGTGATTTTTTTCGCCTTGCTCCTTTGCAATTACGTGTCTGCCGAGGATTGTTTCGTCGGAGTTTACGAGCGAGTGCCCGAGGCGGGGAATTGTCTACTTTAGGTACCCGTCGGTACACCTCTTTATAATTCACTTGGACTAGAAGGTCCAATTCATTTCCATAAGCCGATCATTGTTTATCCGCACTGCACTTTCGAATGCGCGACTTAATGCGCTGAAACTACGAGGGCGGCATTATCGTAATAATATGCCCAAGAAGTACCTTTTATTTTTCAAGGCTAATTCAATTTCCTGCATAATGATGCAATGGGTTTTCATTAATTAATTAATCTCGCGCCAAGTGCTGCTGCGCGAGCTCTGAACCAATTGTGAGCGATTAAATTGAACGCAAAACCCTATCCTATCAAAAGCCTGTTGTTTATGCCGAAGGGAAAGTTCGATAATAGTAGATGTCGGCTCGCAATATTCTCGAATTACAATTGCATTGGAACCTGAAATTCGATAAGATTTTTAAAAGAATGGCACTCCCGTGCAGATGCGGAATTCGGTCCGAATTGCAGCGAAGCGTTTTCGTTGTCTTTGGAAAAGAAACGTTACCGATCAATCATTCGAGTCGAACCTGTATTTAGAAATTATTTTATATCGGTTACGCGAGAGACCGAGTTAGTTCAACCTGATAAACGATTAAATTTCACTTTTCCTCCAGCGGTTTGTATCATTCGACTAATGATTTAAATAAGCGACGAAACTCCGTGTATCATCACAAATGTGCAGCGATGCGCTTTTTAACGAGTATCGTTACGAGCTCGCTATGTCGTTGGTGTCTTTGGCGTAATAACAACGTCGGCGTAATAACAAAGCGTCGATTCGATGCAGGAAGAGCTGCTCAACGTTCCTCCGTACTCCTGTAATGTTACGGTAATAGTATCTGTAATACGCGCGTCACCAGCGATCGCGTTCTTTTTTACGCACGAGCTAGTGGTGAAAGTCGTAATCGTACCGTTAATGACAGGCTCGCGTATCGTGACTCGGCTTGTCTCCGTGCATCCCTCTAATTTAAATGCAAAGGGTTTAATTCGACTGAAAAAATGCATTCGCCAAGCCTCGAATGTAGCGTAAAGGTCATCCGTCAAATTGGTACTGAAATATTACATCTCGTTGCATGCCGCGGTGCACAACGATTTCTATGAAATCTCCGCCTGTGGAGAAAGTAACGAAGAAAGAGTACAGGCCTTTATTTTTCAATTAAAGCGTGAAATCGCGTTCCTGTTACGGTAGACGGAACTCGCCGTTTATAATATAGAAAATGTGCCGTGTACGTCCCAATGAGATCGTTGTGGTGCGATACCGAGGAGAGAAGCGATTAAGTTGGAAGACTCTTATAAACGTACATTCGTGGTATTTCCTTTGCCTACGAAGAAGTTGACTTCTCGCGGAGGATTGCAACGCGTGCGCTTTTCGGTTGAAATTCGATAACCGTTTGTTAGTTTTGCTGCTCCTGAAAAATCATGGACGAGAAAGAAAACCGCGCCTCTTGCGATAGACCAAGTTGATTTTTATCGTGGTTATTCGATAGAACAAATGCTCGTGTATGGTAAAAATAGCCAGTTCATAACACTTTTCGCGTAGAAAGTTGAAACTTGAGAGGCGACCGAGCAAAGTTTCCCGTGTTGTACTAAATCCTTAGTGCAACGTCGTAGATGCACGAGTGCGAGGGAGGCATTCACCGATATTCCCGATATTCCCGACATTCCCGACATTCACCGACATTCACCGACATTCACCGACATTCACCGACATTCACCGACATTCCCGATATTCCCGACATTCCCGATATTCACCGACATTCACCGATATTCCCGATGTTCACCGATACCGATGTTTTTGTCATCGGATTTTGCATTAACTAGCGCAATACGAAGCTACCGAACGCTGTTTTTTCTTTTACGATTTAGTGGTGCTCCCACCACACCCTCAGCTCGTCATTCGGCAACGAATTCCTTCCAGAGATAAAAATAGTCGCGAACGTGAAAATGAAGACTCGATTGTGCCTCGCCTTGAAGCGGACATAAGTGAACGTTCCTTACATCATTCGCTCGCTAAAGCCGCGCGTCTTCGCCTCGTTCTTTTTTATTACCGCGGAGCTCGTCTCGCGTATATTCTCGAAATAGCCTCGGCAACTGGAGTAACGGCGAACGAGTAAAAGCGCGAGGGAGTCTCCTTTCGTCGCGCGTCTGATCAGAGGAGCCGTCGCCTACCGAATCCCGGGGGCAGCACTTCCGGTCCTTTGCCGACGCGAAGCATCTTCTCCTCTATTTCTGGGGAAAGTTAAAATTACTGTAAAAATCACCGTCACGAGAAAGCTCCGAGGGATTTCTTTCTCTTTCTTACCCTTCCTCGAGCTCTCCGCTTCTCCGCTGGTTGCGCGCGCGCGCGCCCCCATGAGTTATGAATGTTAAATATCAAATTACACGGGTGCGCGAGAAAGGAAAAAGTGTAATCCTAGGCATTAATGCCGGCGCGTGTATTTTATCGATGAAAATGCTCCTACGATTTGTTTATCGCTCAAACGTTCGATATCGCGTTCGCGTTACGTTCCGAGGATTTAGCAATTTTGCCGCTTGAACTTTGCGGAAAAATCGATGGATCAGTTTCTTGCTGAGGTTCTGTCGTTACTTACGTATTTAATCGCGAGAATTTCAGCTTCCGAAAGTCGAAATGAGTCGGAAAGAGTCGAAAAATTCTGTACACGGATTTTTGACCTCAATGGGACAAAAGCAATAATGCAAGAGACGGAAATTGCTAAAATGTACATCAGCAATTTTGTCGGAATTTGCTAAACTACGCGTACCAGCTCGAGATTACGAGTTCCAGTCTGCAAGCTATGCGTTTAGTTGTGTGTAATTCAATTTCGATATTGATTAAGAAACTATGCTTTTAACACGCAGGAACAAGCGGCGGGGACGCGTTAGTTCTCTTAAGTACTCGAGTAATTACCGCGGCCAATTGCCACGTACGATAATGTCAACGGTGTAAAAACAAAGGCTCGTCTGCCTGGGCAACTGTCGGCGATGGATGAAGAGGAAGAGGTAAAGATTCCTACGAATTAAACCGATCGTCGGTTAAGATCAATAGAGTAATTAACGCTAGGAATATACGTACTCTGTTTTTTGCTCGTTTCCTCGTAAAGATGGTGGAAAGGAGGCGCTACTAATAAATACTACATGTGCGCAGAGCTCGACGTCGGGATCCGCGAGTTTCTCGTAAATTACGATGTCAAATGCCTCGAGCGTCTTGTGGTACTGTTTGTGATTCCATTTTCTATTTTCTCTTTTCTTCGTGATTATCCAATAATGATACGGTATCGCGTGCCTGCTGTAAGATAATTTCAGGATAATTCTGGATACAATGTTAGTCCGTGGTTCATTACACGGATATAATTTTATGAGAAGAGTCTGCTGGTCTAGAGACGAAACTTCTTCACATAAAGATAATTAACCCGCTCGGAGCTCCGAGGAAATTAGAAATTTGATACGGAACTGTTGAGTATTATTTTTCGCAAATTGTTTCTAAAAGCTTCGTAAAGATAAATATATGTACATATTGCTAGTGCACGAAGATGTTGGCGGGATATTTTTGTACGAAATGTTATTTACTTTCGCTACCTTACGATTTTCGATAGATATTTCTTCGATGGAAACTTCATTGGACAGACGAGTCATTAATTAGTATCGAAATTTGCATTGTTCACGATACGAGTTCTTCTCGCGCGGGAAAATTAGTAAATCAATGACGACGAGCTCAGATTTGTCTCGCGAAACCAATAACTACCACTGCCAAGAGTACGCGAACGCGATATTCTCTTAAATTTGGCAAGACGTGGGCGGTTGGAATCGGGGTGGGTGTGTGTGTGTGTGTGTGTGTGTGTGTGTGTGTGTGTGTGTGTGTGTGTGGGAGTCGAGGGAACCAGAATACGGATCACAGCCTTTGGAATGCCGTTAGCCTCGTTCAAGCATTCCAAGACTTGCGATGCTCATTGCGCGATGGCATTTGGAGTCGATGTAAACGAGAAGTTTACGTAAACATTGATAAAAATTTACAACTGCGATTCGTCAATGTCGCGGCACTGCATATCCGAGGACGTTAAATAAATTGTATTTCCGTTAGAATAATGCGCTTGAGATCGTTGAGGTAGGATGCCGATGAAATTGGGTATGAATTTGGTAGAAATTGCAAAGATTTAGAATTGTAATTACCAACGCAAAACCACAAATGTGACCTTTTTGATGCGCGATGGACTGACGTTTCGTTCGCAGTATCGCACGAGTTCAACACAATGTTTAGTCATAAGCTCACGTAGGGTATAAGTGTGTAATTCTCATCTTCGAGAAGGTTGATCTATCGAGTTAATACGCGTTGATTATACGCGTTGTTGCAGGTGCACGGTACCTGAAATGAATATATGATATTCGGAATTTCACGTACGCATACACGTGCATAATTGCGGATTGTGTACCTTTAAGGAAGTAAGAAGCAAAAGAAAAAGAAATAATAAGTAACTGAATACGAACCGAAGAGGCATACAAGGGAAAGCTGTAAATACTTAAGTACTTGAAAAGTGATAGGATAAAAGGAAAATTACCTTATGTGTCGTGCGAAAATGACACGAGCTTGATTTATAAAGTTTGATTTATAATCTGAGTAAATTTTTCACATATACGTATTATGTAACGCCTCCCCAGATTGGGTGCGCTATATCTTATGCTTTTGAGTAACAACATCGGCGCATGTTGAAATATCTATAAAAATGCATTCGACATTTATTAAAGCATTAAAATTAGGAAAAACAGGCTTGCGCTTTCTCTTTGGCCATTAATTGAAGTAAATAACATTTTTTACAAGGAATTTCGTGAACTTTTAAGGGCAAAAGTCGAAAGGAATAGATTTACCACGACGACGGAGTAAAGCAAAGTTACCGGTACCTGCAACAGCTAAAAACAGCTAAAAACAGCTAAAAACAGCTAAAAATATTTCCACGCATCTTCAACGCGAGGGTGGTTAATCGTGCGGTGCTAATTATATTTAGCGAAAGTTGTTTTGAAAACGCACAGCTCTGGTTGCAAATGAACGTGTTCCCCTCGTAAACGAATACAGTATTTTCTCAAGTTCCTCGCTCTTTGACCTTTTGTCGCTCTGCAGCCTAGGCTTAGAAAGATATTCAGGGCGACCCTCCGAATACGGGAGCCTCGTATATCGCGTTGTTGGCATTCTCGTCTCTTGCGCTTACGCTTGTTACATTTAGAGTACTAAGGACGGGGGCAAGTTTCGCAACAGGATTCGTTTCTTCTAATACTTGTCGCCGGCGTGCACAGGATATACCAAGTGCTACTGGAATAACAAGCAAAGTCTCTAGCGCATTAGTGTGGCTACTAACCCATGTGCGTTGAAATAAATTTTTCTTCGCGTGCCAGGCCTTGGTTACGATCTTTCTCATTATCACCGTGGCTTTCTTGGTTGGACTGCAGTAGCCGAACGCGTTCGTGGTCGGTTTGCGAAAGTTATACCTCGTGTATGATAAAATAATTGCGGAAACGTTTTGGTCACCGTTGGAGAATAATAGTCGGTTGCCTGGACTCGTTGTTTGTATATCGCTCTGCAGAATTAAAAATACGCCAAAAACAGTGATTTGTTTACAGGGACTAATTGAACGCGTGCTCGAGTACGTAAGTATGGAATAATTAGTAAATAGGCGCAACGGTAATAGTTAGAATCTGAGCTAATGGAACGGACTAATGAAACGGACAAAGTAAAAATAACTTTTTCCTCGGCGTTGAATTATGCAAATGAAATTACGCAAAATGTAAAGAAGATTCGTGCATGCATATAGAATGTCGCGGCGAGTTTGCATGTGATTCGATCGTACACGGCGACTGCATTCATTATGAATGAAAGCAAAGGAGCCGGTGCATCTTCGACGAGGCAAATTGAACGACGATCGTGACAGGCGGTGCATTCGCAGTTGTAGGAATGTGGAATCACTGTTTCCGAATGGATTGTGTACTTGACATCTATCGGTCATGCGCAACGAGTGGCTCGATTTGCCCCTCGCGTCTTTCTTTTACGTTTTCTTTGCGTCGTGATTCGAGGGGATAGTCGTAATCGCATTATTCGCATTAGGTGCAAACGATGAATTGCGATGAACTCTCGTTATTTCCTAACGACACCTTACCGAAAATAGTTGGTCACTGTTTCTAAGAAACGCATTGTTTCTAAAGCTATTTCCTTTGGACTAAAGCCTCGCTGTAGCGTTAAAAAAGCGTTTAAAAAAAGCGTTTAAAAAAAGCGCTAAAAAAAAAGCGCTAAAAAAAAGCGCTAAAAAAAAGCGCTAAAAAAAAAAAGCGCTAAAAAGTCCGATACGAGGTTACGTTTTCTGGTTTCATTAATTTAGGACAAATGTATACCAAATGGCCAGCGCAAACGTTGGATCATTATGCAAAGTAATCTAAAGTGTCCCCACGTTGTAGAAAGAATTTGATTTCAGAAGAATACGTTTTAGACCTTCGCTGAATATGTAAGAATGTTATTAATATATACTAATAGAAAAATGTTGTATGCGGAATAATTAACGCGACGGCGACGCAAACTGGCGCAAATAAACTTTTTACGAGTTTTCTTTATTCTCGTCTTTGATGCAGTGCGTTATTTTTTAATTAACTTTGTCAACAGAATTTGAGTAAGATGGAATTTTGCAAACCATCTTTTGGTATCTCGCGTAGTTCAAGGAATTACCGTGTGCTAACAATTGAATCGAAGCTGAAAAGTGCACAGATCGATGCTGCTCTACTAAACTGAATTAAAATGCAAGATTAAACTACTTTGGTATTTAAGTTCAAAAGAATTAACGTTTAGTAGATACGCATAGCGACGTTATTTTGTTTTGTTCGGAGCAAGTATTTAAAAAAATGAAGAATAAACACACCCTTGAGCATATTTGCTGTAAATCGTATTGACTCCGCTTGCATGCGTAATAAGTAGAAAGTTCTTATTTTTTTAAAAAGCTAACTCGAAACACTCGTTTAAATCCCCAGTTCTCGCAGAAAACGCTGAAAGACTCATTTTTCATAGACGTGCATCTCTTTAATACGATTCAGTCTTTAAACCTAACGATCGATCGCACAGCTTTTTTTTAATGCATGTATATTAAGTTATGCGAATATATATATATATATATATATATATATATATATATATATATATATATATATGTGTATATATATGTATATATATATGTATGTATGTACATAAGCAACAGTGAAGTTTCCTTTGCACTACACACCTTGAATATTCAAGATCCGCGGTATGCAATGCGTCGTAAACATCGACTTGTTCAAACCGATGAGCCGTTAACGTCACTTTTGAAATGTGCTCTGTTAAAAAATTGCGACTAAGACTTTGTACACAACTTTTTTTCATTAAAGATGGAAACTGAGTTTTTCTAAATGTACCGGAGAAAAGAACTTTATGTACAAATGCACACAAACTTTTTGCATTCCTTTAATGGACATTTTCGAAAATTTTGTGTACGTGTAAATTGAAAAATATTTTATCCATCATTAATGCTTTGGAGGTTTTGCAATATATATCGTTAGCGCTTTTTTTTAACGAATTTGGTTGCTTTTGTATCGAAAGAAATTTTTATAATTTCATCAAGATAATTAAGAATTTTGAATGCTTTGCTTAAACAGTTTAATAAGTTTTTAAACAGTAAGCGTTAGTTGTATCGTGATAATGTAACTAACGAGAAATTAAACAAACTGTAAAAACATACAAAAGACACAAGTGCATGACTAACGTAAACAGTAATGCTACCGATTAAAATTTGCCAATCATTCGGTCAGGATCAATTTAACTCGCTTTCAATAAAAGCAGTTTAACCTGTGAGTATATACTCATACGTCGTTCGTTCTCAACTATTTGCAGTTTTGCCGTTTTCCATTGGGTAATCGATCAAATATTTTCTCGACTCGCGTTTCAATCGTATTCATCAGATTTGACTGTATTTTTCGAAAAATCATATTATTTACACTCGCGTGCTGTAGGCAAATAACGAATAATTTTCTATCATTGCAATAGAAATTTAGTAGCTTTCTTGCGGAATCCTTATAACGACACAAACGCATTAATATATATATATGCAGTCTTATATAAATCATAACCAGTGAGGAAGCCAGACAGCTTCAATATAACCGACTGACTGACATTTACTCTTTATAGGCTAATCCAATAACATATTTTCCAATTCAGTCATGGAGAAACGTTTAGTAACAATAATAGGTGAAGCTCGCCACAATGAAGGTAGATTAATACCGCGGGAACAAACAAATGTATTTCTGTTTATTGAGCGATCGAATTGTATCCATTTCAGATAAATAACGAGTCATATTAATCTCAAAGAATGTAGATTTTTTTGAAAAAATATAATTATTATTTCTCGATGTAAAACTTTTAAAACTACTTTAAAAAAATTACTGAGAATGACTTTGCGAAGTGAGTCGTTAGAATGTGGCTTCATTGAAAAATGGTAATCAGGCTTACGACGAAATTTTGCTTCAACTGACAAAATGTTTTGACATTTGAACAGTTAAGGTATTCAGTTTTATCGTAAACGTTGATGCCTACTTATGAAAAAGATGCTTTCTCGAGAAGCTGCAAGTATAAACGTAAAATAAAATCTGATTAAAATGAGCTTCAATGGCATTTATTGACGGCAAAGCTTCATTTCGCGTAGCCGCCATAACGAAAGAAAATAATTTAAGAAAATAAAACGTAAAATAACAATAGTAAAATGCTCAAGCCAATATTCTAGCAAAATAGAAGGAAATTCATCGTGAAATATTATGTACCGAAAAGAAAATTCATGTTCAAATAATCGTAATTTGATACAAGTGACAACATCGCATATCCGCTCTAAATACTAAAACTTGTTTTACACGATAAAAAGAATTATTTTATTTAAATTATTATACGCCGAAATCACGCGACGCGATTTGACAAACTTTGATATTGCAGCGAAAGGTTTCTTATTAGTTAGCTGTAAGAGTGTTGAGGAAATTCTTTCTTTTTTTCTCCAAATCCCAATTGCTCGACAAGGTTTCACCGTTATTACGCAATTCGGTTATCAACGCGATTTTAAACAGGATGCTCAATGATTGATGCGTTTATAAGTAAAATAATGCTCGATCGACGCTGCAATAACCTAAAAGAGAATGGGAAAAATGTATTAACGATCGTTACATCCGCGGTCTCAATCCTGCTTTCGTCGATCGGTCATTTTTCCGAACTTCTTCGACAGGCCCAATAAGAATTCACAAATAGCCTAGATACTTTTATAAAAGATAAAAAGTAAGATAAAAGAAAATTGTCATAGAGCTGGAATCTTTGAAAGCGTTTTTTTCTCCGTTAATTTCCGCCCAGTTAACTCTCGGTTACTCCGACGAATCGATGTTGCAGTCCTTGATTAGCGGGAACGGGTATTGTATCAGAACTTGCAAGCACATCAACCAAAGTATCTTTAAAAAATACTTTCTCACGGCGAGATAATCATTGGATCGAGAGTCTTCGATGGAACGTATTGCGCAACGAGCACTCGCAAGTGCTCAGTTATCGGTGCAATTACCGTGAGTTACGTTTAGTAAATGCACAGCTAATAAAAAGTATGAATTTATGAATAGTTGTAAATTGCTTCATCGGAACAACAACGGTTTCACGTAGACCGGACCACGACTCTATTTAAACTCCAGCACATTTCATGAGCTGTTCGAAGCAATTCTTTTATCCTCCTAATGAATTCCCAAGGAGGCAGTTGCCTAAAATATCTTATTAGCCCCTCGGGTGACTTCCGACTCTTAAGCTTGATATTTATGTGCATCGCGCCAAGCACGCATCCGAGCGGCATTTTCCGCGAGAAAAACGAGAGAGAGGGGGGGTGGGGATGGGGATGGGGGTGGGGGGGAGGGGCGAATACGAAAGTCTAAATATATAATTCCGAAAGTCGAGAGAAATAAAAAGTGGAAAAATGAAAAATGAAGCGAGAGAAAGACGAAGGATACGAGTGCGTGCGTGAGCTGCAGCACCGGTGCGCTCGGCTCGAAGTCGTTCCTCGTGTGGAAATATCCACCCACGCGCCGCACGTACACCTTTGCTTTTCAGTGCCGTACGTGCGTGTCCATATGTACGTTTGCCTCTCCTCCCTCTCCTCCCGCTCCCGCCGTCTCCTCCCGCTCCTCCCGCTCCTCCCGCTCCCGCCGTCGCTCCTCGCTTTGCATCAAACAATGGCTGTTGTTGCACAATGCGCGCGGCTGGTGCAACGATATAGTTGCCGTCATCTCGCGAGTGACGTTGATGATCGTCATTGTGATCGTTATGTGCGGTCTCGTCAATGCGCACAGCTGCGGAGAGAGCTGAAATAGAGAAATGCTCTACGAGGCGATTTCCCTTCGAGTTTTCCTCCTAATTTTCAGTAAACATTATTAGCAAATGTGCAGGAACGCCCGAGTCGTTGAGAGGAGAGCATTACGAGAAGACGTGGTTTTAATGACTTTCGTTACGTGCCGCTGTTACATAAGCAAAAACCAACGAATCGGCTAAAACTCAAAGTTTTTCTTCCACTCGGAGAACGATTGATTTTTAATTGAGTTATCCGTACGCGAGTGCGTGACATTTAGACATTTTAATAATTAACGTGTCCGTTAAACGTATCGTTCGAATGGCCGTAAGATTCAAGTCGCTAAATCGATCGTTAACGCATCGAGAACCAAGGATTTAGGATGCGATTTAGAGGATAAAGCGCGCTTTTGCAAAATTCGGCTTTTATACTTGAGACTCTTTAGAATCGACGGCAAACGCACACACGCGCACACGCGCGCGCGCGCGCGCGCGCTCGTGTTCCCGCAAGAGCTGGTCACTTTGTTTCCATTTCAATGGAATTTCTCTTGCCAACGGCAACATCCTTCGCGCGTACTTTTTTATATATCTGATAAATATCACGTTTTAGCGCGGCATTGTCTCGGTGAATAGTTATACCAACGGGTAACGCTCATTTATGTGGACAACAAATTTGTCGATATTACGTTGAAGATCAGTATTTCTATTTGCGCGCCTCGAGTCGTATAATCGTGAACGCGAATAGTCACATACGAGAACTTAATTTATGTCTTTCATCTAGCCCAAGAAGATACTTTGATTAATTTACTTCGATTTATCGGTTCAGCTGGAATTTTATTCAAGATTTTACCGTAATCATTTTACCAAATCGGGAGCGCGCGTAACTAATGAGCGACGCACTTACGATCAACTTCTGTACCTTTAACGGCAAGTAAGTCTTACAACAAACAGAGAAGCGTTTTTGAAATAAGGTACTTATCTAAGTATGCAGCAACGATATTTTATATTTTGAGGGTCAGGTTTCGGATGTATTCAACAGCAATACCGAAGCAACACCAAGTTTTCACTAAGTTTTCGCACCGAATTCTAATTCATGTAAATTTCGTACGCGTGTGAATAATATTTTCTTTCTCGTTATCAGCGTGGCTTTCTTGGATTGTACTAGCCGAACGCGTTCCCCGTCGGTTGGCCAAAGTCTTCTTACGTATGAGAAAATAAATGCACAACAATGTTTTTGTCATCGTTGAAAAATAAGGGTAGGGTAGAAGTAGTAGTACCAATGCCGGCAACTTTGTGCTTTTAAATTCGATAAGTTTTTATCATAAATAGTCCATTGTTATTTCGGTTCCGAACGTTCTTACCATTGCGCAATTATATATTATATTTACGTAAGTCATAAAGATGAAAATTTGCCATTTGTCATTTATCACCGTGTGCGTTACGCGTTACGCGATGCATCACTGGTATCGTAGTTATTTATAAAGGTGCCAGTCGTCGGTAATTTTAAAGAGAAATTTCCAATCTAATTCACGGAAACTTCTAAAAAATTCCCCATAAAGTTTACGCGATTATTTACGCGATAAAGTGACCGTAACGCGTAAGGAAGAAATTTCAAAAAGGAATAATCCTCTATTTATATCGACAACACTCGTAAGAGCATCATACGAGATTTCAATTTACATAATAATTAAAAGCTTTCCACGTGCGCATATTAGACGAGCGCCATGTATTTGGAGTAAAAGATGATATGCCATCGAGATAAAAATTAATAACGTTATCCTATTCAGCTCCTACGAGCAACCAAACGAATCTCTTTAATAAGAGTTCTCATTAAACTTCCGATGCTGAACTCGGTAATTTATGTTCATCGATTACATTGTAATTACGGCTATCTCATCTCGAGTCAATAATTCAAGTTACGCTTTCACCCGAACGGCGCCGACACACGCTCTACTCGACGCGGACTCAGAATTACTGCGCGCGCGTGCGTGTGTGCGCGCGTGTACCGCAGCTTCGTAGCAGCGCATAACCGAGAATAGTAGACACGTGGTCGTCTTTGCGCGAGAAAAATCGAGACATCCCGACAAGCTTTCTTTCGGCGGCCCATGTTGAACATTTTTCACGAATCGAACGCGAGTGTGCGAGGCTCGCGCGGGATAACCGGAGAACAAAAGCAATTCTAATATTTTCCACGTAATTTATTCGAGATTTTCGCAATAGCCTTGTTACAGCTGCTTCGATCGAAGGTAACGAGCGATAAATTAGTATCCGATCCGATGTACCTCTGCGAAGTCGCTTTTTCTAATTGTAGGAGCCGACCTTCTTCGGCAGCGTACGACGACGACGACGACGGACTACTTGCTCCAACTTGGTCGTCCGCGATAAGATTCCGACACCTCGAATGCACCCCAACCCAAGACAAAGCCCATTTTTGCATCGCGTGCGCATTTCCACTCGAGGCGTATAATTAGGAAAAATTGAAAAACACAAGAGAGCATTGCGAAATACTTTTCTGCAAATATGAATGAGCAACGAGGCATTCTCGTACACTATCAAAGCCCGAAAACAATGGGATAATGTATAGCCGAGTGCGCGCGTACAAGAACGTCGTTAAGCAACCTGCCGTCGATTATCCGCGGAAGTCAACGGCTGGAGAGGCGCGAGCGCGAAAAAGTGCGTGGCGCATGCGACAAAGTAGCCACGCACACACGGCCGGGACACTCCCATACGCCGTCGCCCGGAGCAAGTAACGAGAGCTCGGCGAGACGTGTCCCGGTAGTCGCGTCCGAGGCACGTATCGTTGCTAAAGCCGTCAGGGGATCTCGGGGAGTGCGCTGTTGCAGCTCGAGCAAGTGTCCGAAAATTCACCGCGAATCCCCTTTTGATCCTTGATGGTTCCTTGGATGGTTCTTTTGATCCTTGGCGATCCTTTGATGGTTCTGGAACGGCACCGATGGCCATTCCTCGCAAACGATCCAGTCGCATTTCCGGCAGAGCCTCTTCTCTTTGGAATATAATAATAATAATAATCGAGACGAGAGCGGCTTTATTTAAAATTATTTAAAAGATGAGGTAATAAAAGTGCTAGCGAAAGCAGCGCACTTGCGAGCTCTACTTGTGAGTGTAAAAATTATCTCAAGGCCATTAAACGATTTTCGAGAATAGCAGCTGTTGTAATTAGTTACGACAGTTGGCGCAAGTCGCTCGGAATCGGCGGTATCGGCGGTATCGGCGGTATCGGCGGTATCGGCGGTACATCATCACTGGCTCTATCCCGTATTACTTATGTTATTTAACGCTGTTAGCGGACGTCGGGGACCAGCGACTCTCAACTAAAATGATAAAATACAGTAACGAAACGGTTGCAAAGTTCTCTAGACCTTTCTAATATCGTAATACACAGCCTTGTATTTGTCAACGCACTTGTTACGTCTAATGTCACCGCACGCTCGAGTTGTACCGTTTATCCTATTGGCGATCGGTCTTATCGAAAAAGGCAGATTTGTCGAATTTTTCCTCCCCCTCCCCCCGCCCTATACATCCGCCCTTTACATCCGCCTAAACGCCACGCTCATTAGTGAGAGAGTTGGCGACGAATGCGAACAAAAGTTCACCGAATTGCCGATATGAAACTACCGATATCGTTCTAGGATTTCCGCCAGGCTTAACTTAACTTAACAGCGACCCTCCAAGGCCTTTTCATCGGAATTCACGGGGCATATCCAAACGCGTCCGTCGCGCACAGTCTTCTTCCAATGAAAGTCGTAGCACGCGTCGAAGTTTTCGTTGAGATGCAAAACAACGTCTTTCTTCTACCGTACGCGAGCCTTTAAGCGCTGCGCTTAGCGCGTATATATATATATATATATATATATATATATATACACATACACACACACGTGTATACGTATACATGTATATGTATATGTGTATGTATGTATATATATATACAATGCGCGCGCGCGCGCGTGTGTAAACGCGTGTGTGTAGATGCCGAGAATAACTCGCCTGGCGGTAGAAAAGAGAGGAAGAGCGACGACGCCCCGACTTCCTGGATAAAAGGCTGCTCGGTGCGGAGCGTCGGTCTTTTTAGCCCGTCTACCGCTCCTGCTGCTCCTTTTTATTTTTCCCTACCCTCTCCCCGCCCCTCCCCGCCCGCGGTGTTGAATGCGCGCGCTTAGCCGCGCTTTCTCGTTAGGGCGCATTCGACTATTTCCGAATTAGCGCTTTCTTCGCGTTACGCGCCTCTCCCTCTCCGTCTTTCCACAACTTTTGACGGCTTTCTCGCCTTTCTCGCCTTTCTCGCCTTTCTCGCCTTTCTCGCCTTTCTCGCCTTTGTCGCCTTTGTCGAGTGATTTATGCCTTTCAAAACATTTATTTCCGACAGAGTTGTCGAGAATCGCATTCTTACGTAAGTTCTTTAATAGCCGGCTAAACTCAATCCATCAACTTTTGCTCTCTTGAATAATGCACTTTCAACCGAATAAAGATACGCTAAATTTAAAATTTTCCGATGGATTATTACCGAGACTCGGGCTCTTCTCGTGTCTTTCGTTGGCATTTAGCTGTCGATCTAGTTTAACAGTAGCTTAACAGTAGTTTAACAGCAGTTTAACAGCAACGACCACGAGAGCTTTTTCTCGTTGCCTCTCGACCTAATAAATTATCGCTTATTCGTGCATTTGCGACCGAGTCTGTCATTCGGTCCTCGACTTTAATCACGCTTAGGATGTTCCCCAAGTTAATAAGCCCCCACCAGTCGTGAATAAGTATTTGTTCTTTCTACGTTTTATTTGCCCACCCGTCCACGTGCGAATAAGTTGCATCTGCATATATCTCTAACTTTGCTAGCCTTGCAAGACATTCGTCATTTTCTTTCGCTTTTACTCGCGTGAGAAATTTTTCATTCGAATTGCAAGATTTTACCATACGAGCGATGCAGTCGCGAAAGGAAATGAAAATTCTCTCTCGAGTTAACTTTACCGTTGGCTTCCTTTATCGCGGCCTTGTATTTCACGAACTTCTTATCGTGCCGCGTTTGGGTCGCTTAGGTATTTAGGTATTCGCTCGAGCTCGTCCAAAGATACCGAGTGAAAAACAACCAACGCGTTGAATACCACACTGGTGGGGCCATACTGGGCTTTTTGAGGCGTTCTCAAGGCCAACTATACGCGTTATAGCGCGCGTATGTCGTGCAAAAGGTCGACAACGGATGCCACTGGGCAAAGGGTTGCGGGACGTCGGTTTTTATTACTATTTCGACTCTCGTCGACGTATTACGACAAAATTGACAAATTAAAAAGAGGACGGACCGCTTCGCTACCGTTTATGGCCAATAACGCAAGCGATTAAAACATCCGGGTAAAATAACCCCCGTGTATGCAACGTGCGCCTCGTGTAACCCTACAAGCGTGCGTTTGCGTCCGTTTCATCTGGGCTAGAATGGCTGCTGAATCATTGCCGAGTCTACGGAACTCTCTTACGTGGACGATTTTCTTTTCCTTTCGCCATCGCGAACAGGCGGAGTCAGGGCACACGCTCTTCAAGTGCGCGAGTGCGCTTTCGCGCGTAAAGAGTCATTTGGTGCCGGGACCGGCCGCCTCTCTTCCTGAGAAAGAAAAAGTTGGCCCGTTCTCTTACTTCTGGCACAATGAGCGGACGCGCGAAGGAACATTCGCACGGAATAACGTCAGTGGACTGCGTACGAGTCGCAGAGACCTCGTGAACGAGGCGCGATGACGGATCGCCGTGAACCTTCGTATATTTCAATCCGCTAGTACAGATGTGCGGAATGTCACCGAAAATTTTCCTTGGAAAACCTATCCTAGGTCGAGGGCAAACATCGGCTCGTCTCGTTCCTCGTTATTACTTTTTATTCCGTTAGCTACAGCCGTACGAGTGCACGTCAAGCGGCACAGAATGCTTCGGTATATTTTGACGAGTTTTCTCAAGTTTAGGATGAAGTAACCGATAATATTTGAAACGCGATAGCGGAACGTCGCAATGCCTCTTGAAAGCGAAGGTTGGGTAAATAACAATTGCTCGTCGCGTTCGTTATGAGATTATTTGCTCCCGCGCAATGCGCTCGTTTGACGAAGGACTGCAAGAGGATGTTGGCGAGCCATTGTTAATGTCGTATAAATTGCGAGTTATAAATATTCCGGAGTTAGGTACGTTGCAAAGGAGTCGCGGCGCTACGCGTCCTGAGTAGATCTGCGACTCATCGCGATAATAAAGTGGAGGGATGACGGGATCGAGACAAAGGGTCAATTGTTAAAATAAATTACCGTAATAAAATACATTGCCGTACATCCGCGAGTTTATGACTCTGAAATATTTAGAATTGGACAAACGCGGCTAATTTTATAATTACACGTGTACAACGATGCTTATCCTGATAGTTAGTTTCGGAGCTATCGCAACCAATGCACGCTTATTTATCGCGATAATAATGAATTCTGACGGCTCCTTCGTTTTTAAAGAAGGCAAAAACCTATCCACGTGTGAATTTGCACGTACGCGAAAATCGATACGCTCGCGGTAACACAACGATGGAATCGCACTGGAAAAATCGGCGAATCTCCGAGTGGGTTACATAATAAAGTGTTTTTGCCGCAGAAATGACGCAGAAATGACGAGCGCGTAATTCTTTTACCCGACATTTTTACTTCCCGGACAATTGTATATACGCGGTAACGCGTTTCGCACTCCATCCGAAATTTCAAAGGAGCGCATAAGTAGAAGAAACGCTATCGTCGGGTTTCGCTCGAGGATTATCGAAAATTGGCGGTGTTCCAAAAGTCGACATCCTAACCGAGCCTTCGATCCGATGGAAATTGAGGCATAAAACCGCGCTAACCTGTCGCGAGTAAACGCTGTTCCTGTCTCTCTTTCTTCCTGCTGTACTTGCCTGGCTCGACAAGTAGGCAGGTAAACGAGGCCTATGGTAAACGACGAAGCCGCCGCCATCAACGACTACGCACTCGGAGAAATTCTACAGTGTAAATATAACCGGGAGTTTTTATTCAATTACTATTCCCGAAGAACGTAAGTAAATTTATGCGCGATTAAGCCAAGTCTAGCTAAAACTGATACTGGATAGTATAGGAATAGCTAGAACTGCCCGAATTACGATACGAATGCCGAGTACATTAAGACTCGAAGGTTTTTTCATTCTTTATGTGGAAGCATAGGCATTGATCGATAAGCCCTGAAAAATAAGTAAACGTTGTCATCTCAGAGCCCTGGATAATTATTTAGCAAATTATTCCTAGAGAAGGTCTTTCGCCCATGAATAATCAAACTACTCTGCAGTCGTAGATTTATAGTGAAATTATTAGAACATAGTGTGCATTCGTTTGATTCAGGCTTGTTCCGTAAATGGGAGTACGAGAGTTGCGATCCAACCGAAAAGGAGCTCTTACCGATTTACAAAAGCGATTTACATTCGCTCCGTGAATAATAAAGGTAAGGACTTTGGTCGAAAATTCGGCCCTTCGTAGAGGGGCAAGGCCCCAAGGAAAGGCTGATTTCTTGAGCTCGTGGATCGTCCTCGAAGGTAGAAATCGTTGGACGTAGGAATCGAGAAGCTCGTTAATTGTACGTGACTCGGGGAAAATATTGGCTAAATTCGTCTAAACGCATCGATTCCTCTGAGCAACAGAAGAAAAAAACAGGTTCCCGCTGGAACCTCCTCGTCTCTTCGGAAGCAACGAGGAGGAAGAAACACGAGTCGTGGGCACACGCCTCGCTCTCGCTCTCGCTCTCTCTCTCTCTCTCTCTCTCTCTCTCTCTCTCTCTCTCTCTCTATCCTTTTCTACACCTCCCCGCTCTAAGTCGCGTCGCGATGGAGAGGAGAAGGCGCGCGCGATCCGCGTGGAAACGCCAAAGGGTCGCTCACTCGCTCGGTTCGCGACACACAGTCATCGCTGCTACTTTGAACGCAGCAGAGGCATAGAGACAGTCGTGTGTGCGCCTCGAGGAGAGTCTCGGACAAAAACAGACCCCGGGATAGATAGAGGAGTGATAGAGAGCGAAAGAGAGCAAAGTCATGATCGGACGGAGCCGTGGAAGAGTTCGCGGAGCACCCGGTCGTGACCGTGTCGCGCCTCGACCAGCAACAGCGAGCTTTCCTAAAAACTCCCGGGAAATCTCCGACCGCGACTCGTGCCGAGGACACTGCAAAATGTGAATTTCGCGCATACGGCCCCATCAGCCAGCAGAGGAAGCGAGAGAGAGAGAGAGAGAGAGACAGACTTTCACCCTTTTGTAACTTTCGCGCGCAGTGCTGCGAGTATATGCGTCATTTTTCTCCTCGTAGACGGCGTGTCCTTTCCGGACGGTGGTAGCGCTCCGCGTGTATCGCTCGTAATCGTCGAATAAAGGAAAACGCTCGAGCGCGCGTCCCTCCTTCCCTTCTTTCCCCTTTCGATAGCGCATTGCGTTGTGTGTCGCGTTGTGTGTCGCTCTGTGTTTTGCGCTGTGGGTCGCGCTGTGCGTTGCGACGGCCGCTTTTGTCCCCCGGAAGAGGTGAAAGTCCGATAGCGTAGTCGGTCGCGTCGTGCCGAGGTGGTGTTACCAAGTGCATCATCGTGCCGGAAAAATGCCGGCCACGCACCAGGAGCACATGCGGCATCACCGGGCCTGCAAGGGCAAGGCCCACGCGAGCGGCATCGGCAAACAGCTCAACAGCAAGAACAACCCCGTCTCGCCCTCGACGAAGATCATCAAGATCACGACGGGTGCCCCCAAGCAAACCAAAGCCAAGACCAACAAGGACCAGAGGAAGAGCAGCAGCGCGCCGTCGGTCGACCCGCCGCGAGGAACAGCGTCCGAGCGTTTGACGAGCGCTCGTAAACTCAGCAGGAACAGCACAAGCTCGTGGGAGTTCAGCGACAGCGACAGCTTGAACTCGTCGGAGCCGGGATTGTCGGTGGAGCATCACAATAATGGTCTGCACGATCAAACCAACAGCATGATACGCAGGATCGACAGGGTCTTGGACGACATCGACAATGCCAAGTCGATTTACGACGATCATCACCGACTGGACAAGATGAGCAACGGCAACGGCAACGCCAACGGCAACGGCAACGCCAACGGCAACGGCAACGGCAACGGCAACGCCAACGGCAACGGCAACAAGAATAAGTCACCCCTGGCGCGGGGCAGCAATTATACGTCGAGCATGCGAAGGGCCCATAAAAAGGAGACGTGGGCCGATAGTCTGAGAAGTGGTTTTATCGTCGACGATAAGATCAAGAAGATGGAGGAGGGCTGGGATGACAGTAATATTATCAGGGTGCCCCGGGAACGCAAGTCTCACAGGATCACCGCCGAGATCGTCAACGATCCGCGAGACTTGGACAACTTGAATAAGCGGAACTCGCTGTTCAGACGGAATACGTCGGCTGGCAAAGTCGTAAAAAGGAATCGTGGCTCTAATCAAGCACCGCTCTATGACGTTATAGAGTGGGAAGAGCTGCTGGAAATGGCATTGACTACTAGGAATGGTAAAACGAAACGGGAGTCTCATCAGCGCAGTAGATACGACGGAGGCTACCTCAAGGACCTCGAGGTGCTTCGGAGTAGCGTTGCGCCAAAGAACCTAGAGGTACCGTCCACGAAACCTTACTAAAACCTATTGTTTTCGGGTGAGAAATTTCGAAACTTCGAAATTTCGGACCGAGGCTTGAAACTTGGTTAGCTCTTCGTTCGGGATGACTGTGCAATCGTTTTCCATCCAAATAATCAGCAATTGCTTTGGGGAGGAACGCGAAACGCGAGTAAAACTCAAATTTCAAACGTACCTAACGAGAAGCGATGACCAGTAGCGCGGACCTGCGTTGTTGTAAATCGTACATCGTTGTTGTAAAAGTGAAAATAACGCAAGCCTTGTTTAGCGTTTACGAAGCTCGTTTACGAAGCTCGTTTACGAAGCTCGTTTACGAAGCTCGTTTACGAAGCTCGTTTACGAAGCTCGAGACAAGTATTTCCATGGGTATTTTGCATGCGAAAGCGGACGAAATTGTTAGGTAGCGAACGACGACAGTGCGACCTAATTAAATGTAATCGCCAGATGGAATCCAAAGCTTTTGTCAATATCGAATTAGATCGTTGGAAATACGCGTAGCTGACGGGACTTTGCTCGAAAATATTTCATCGAGCTTTGTCAATCGGATTGATAAAAATACTTGCTTCACTTGGCGCATGATCCAAGCTAAGATACGGTCTCTAGGTACTGTATCCTGTGACAGCTTGTGTCACTAGTCTCTTTACCGTGCATTCGACGTTACGGAGAGCAGTGCGCCTTTAATAATCCGATCGAGTATTTACGCATAAAAGTGCACAATGAGAATCGACACAATTCAGAGAAAGGTATTTCTCTGGAAAGGTTACAATTGTGAAATTAATCGTACGATATGAGCGTGCGTGTAGCGCAGGTCGAACAGCGATGAAAGTCCACTCGTTGATTAATTTTTGTCAAAGTCGGATGCAAATTGCGCAGCATCTAAGGCTAAGGCGCACTGCTTTACTAAAAATCCGAACGCATAACGAATTCGATTACGTAAATGACCTTTCGAAACGCTGGAAATTCTTATCGAGTAAAATTTCTCGATAGCCGAGAAATCTGCACTTAAGTATCAAGCGTGCAGTTGATAATAAATGTATCCGGTAAATTACTGGATTTCGTTGATATTTTGAAAAGTCCCAATCGAGACGAATAATTATTCCGTTTGTAAAGGAGTTTTTTTAAAAATTGTGCAAACGTTAGAAAAGTAAATCTTACTCGATGTTGTACGGTTGAACAGGCTTGCTATCGCGGTGAGTAGGCAGAAAGGTTAAATTATATCGTGCAATCATCGCCTTGGACGCGTGACTTAATTTGAAAAAGAATTAATGTTGACAAACAAAGGTTTTACGGGCTGTTGTGTGATATCGCTCTCCGAGGGTTCGTTCGTTTAGTTATTTAGAAAAATTTGCGCATTTCGCACCGGGAACGGGAATTTTTCCGCGTTCCCAATATTTCAGGTTCGCTGGATTTCCGCCACGCGGTCAGTCGTCGTTATCGAGGGGAACGTTTTTTCTCTCTCTCGAATGTAAACCAGGCTAATTTATAGACGATGCAAAGAAACGATGCAAAGTACCGATTATGGAAACGATCATGGAAACGCAATTCTCTGGTCGCGATGAAATAATAACCGCGCAATTTTCAATTGCACGGCAAGGAGAAAAACCGAAGGAGAAAAATTATGCAACTTTCAGCCAAGAATTACAAATAAAAATGATATAATAAAAATAAGAGGGAAAGAGAGGACGTATGTAGTTGATTCTGGGTTTGCGCCGCGACACCGACAGCAGCCGCCCACGCGTTCCGCGTTCGCTACTACTTTGGCAGTTTCTCAATGTCCTGATGCAATAAGTGCGCGTCTCCTTCGCTTTCGAATCGTTTCCGTTGCCTCCTTCGGCCTTTTGTATCATATCATCCGTCGTTTCGTCTCCCGATGACACTGTCCCGAACCAAAGGTTGGAGCGTCGGGATCCCCTGGAGTCTCGAGCTTCGGCCGGCGGGCGTGCGGGGGCGGGATGGCGTGGTTGGGGGGGGGGAGGGGGGACGGACTGTTCTTTCCGTCATTCGGGAAGGATGATTAGCCTGCCATTGTTCTTGGCGTTTTTCTCTCGGACGATGGATCGAGGTCACTCGATCGACCTTGGCCAGTGTCGTAAATCTCGGTCTCTCAAACGCCTGACCTTAGAGTACTTTTGCCACTCGTAAACGTCGCGACGTTTACGTTTAAGGATCTCGCTAACAGGCGGCGGTTGCAGGTTCGAGGCTCGACGTCACGTCGTCGAGTGTTTTGTTTTGCTTGTACACCGGTCTCGGATGAGAGCTTCGACCAAGCCCTCCGATCCCTAATTACCCAATACTCGCGGTCGAAGCTCTTGGAGCTTTCGTCGAGTGTGCGGTTTTATTCGTCGCGGGATTTCTTCCCGTCCCGTTGAAATAAATAAATGATTATTAGCGCAAATGGCCGTCGATCGGGTTGATTGTCGCGGAGGATCGCAAGGATTGCGCAATTTCGTACGAAATTACTACTTCGGATAATCTCGCTGCTTTTATCGAATGTTAATTTAATGAAGGTCTTTTCTAGAATGGACTTGATTGTGTTGGTGAGGTTGGTGCGACCTGTTATTAAGAGAAAAATAAAAATTTTTTTTACCTGTCAATTAGCCTACGCAACGGCGATATAAATATTTGTGTGTACGTTGTGCAAGAATTTGCCACGATTTTCGAGGCGCTCAGTTTTTATTAAATTTAATGGAGTTTTTTCGTGCATCAACAAATCTCTTGAGAAACGAGTTTATTTTTAGAATACGTTACTTTTTCAGTCGTTATGCAGGTTTGCGTTATATCGGCGCAACCAATCCTTTAAAAATTCAAGTAGTTTAACAAAGGCCGTTAATTACATGTACGACTCCTAGTGCAATAAAAGCGCACGGTAGCGTTCATGCTACGTTTTGTGTAGCGTATCGACGAGCAGTTGTTGTCGCGCTCTGCAAGTCGATTTCATTTGGCATTTAAATGTAGAGCAGAGGGGCGGGTGTTCGCGTTCGCGTTCGCGTTCGCGGTCACATTACAATGTAAAAACGTCCTGTAACCTTTTCTCGTGCGTATCGCCTTTACTCGGTCGGGCTTGTAACGGAAAAACCTTTTTCCGCAAATCAGTGCACGGTACCGCTTATCTGACCGAATGGCATTTTTCCCTCCCACTCGTTATTTACAATAGAAAGTGGCGCGCGCGCGTATTGTAATCATTGTTTCTCTATTCTCCAAATTCCTCGCGATCGTAATCGACGCGCGTGTATAATAACGAGCCTCTACGACGATGGCTACCGCTCATGTATGCTTATCGAGAGAAATTCCCCGCTACTGTGTGCATGAACAGTTGTTCGCATGCTCCTCGGATAGTAGCTCTTGAAATAAAGCTCGATTCGGTTCTTACCAACTAATGCTATTTACTTTCTTTTACTTTATGGGAATAAACTTTTGCTGATTTTCCCCGTGATACTGCAGTCACAATCCGGCAATCATAAAAAGCCAAACAACTGTTGTTAATGCCTAAAGAATGGCACTACTTTCATACAACTGCGACGTTTTATGCACGATTTGCCCATTATGTTATTGTTGCCCGTAACGCTCACCATTATTAACTACCATTAGCTTGGAAATTAATTGCGATCAAGCGCAAGTCATTCTTTGATTTTAACTATTCTACGTTTCTCGTTCTACCCTCGGTATCAGCTAATAATTAGTGCAATTATTCTTTAGGGGACTACATTTTGACTACATTTTGACTACATTTTGACTACATTTTGACTACATTTTGACTACATTTTGACTACGTTTTGACTACATTTTGACTACATTTTAATTCCAATGTGGACTGTAATTACGGGTTGATTTTTTCAAAATCATCGGCACGTCGAAAGGTCCTTTGATATTTTAGATTATACGAGTGAGAAAAAAAAACAACACCAAATTAAATGAATACTTTTCCACTGACTCTGGCTATCCTCGTAATTCTATACATTATTTCGGCAATCCACGACGTAGAACACGTTTCGTTGCTAAGACTTACAAAAACTGTTTTGTCATCCGAAAAGTAAAGTAAACTTGTCGAGCGAAAGATTTACGTGTCTCGGCTTGTCCATGAACTAGGAGGTAAAATCATTCGTCGCTTATTAAATCGTTTTGCCATTTTCTAAACTGCGATATAGGTTTTACGAATTACGTACGAGCATCATCCCACTTTCTTTCGGTTGTCGTTAGGCAACAGGCCGAGAGCACTTAAAATTATTACCCACCGTTTTCGTACTTGGCGCACAGTGTGTAGAATAAGGCTTTTAGAGTTTCGTCGAAGGAACACCTAGTATTTCGGATGATGATAGATCGTCGCGGCACTTTTAGCGGTTATGCTGTTCGGTATTACCGTTGTTGAAATGTCTTTGGACTCATGGTGCGCGTAAATTATTTAAGCGGAACACCAAACCCCTTTAGTCTTTTCAAATAAACAATTTAGAATTTGTGCAAAGACTAATGAGAAGAGCCTCCGTTAATCCAAGTACGCAAATGCAATTATGTTTTACGTCGTTGCCAAGCTTCAATTATGCCGCTAGGAATAATCGCCGTTGGGCGGGTGGCGGTGATGGGCGGGGGAGGAGGAGGAGGAGGAGGAGGAGGAGGAGTCGCGTCGACCTGCAACGGCCACAACCTTCGGTCGGCGTTTCGTGGTCGTGTCGCGGTTGTACAATTCGCGACGACGCGAATAATACGCGTCCGTCGCACGCGCCAACTGCCGCTCAAGTGTCGAAGTACGGGCGCACTTTCGCGAATCACGTGCTGCTCGAGCCAGGAAGTCGTGCGAGAGGCCCGTTTATGGTGTTCGCCTCGTCACGGCTCGCGTCCTAAAGACACCGGACAGGACACCCGAGGTAGCGCGCGTCGATCTTTCATAATGCGCGACTAAGCGGAAGAAGCTTGGCGTCTTTTTTTCTCTTACATCACTGCGGGAACCGTGACCGCGTCCTTCGATCGATCAGCCGAACAATCGGCCGAATTTGCCGCTTTTGTGCCTCTTCCAGAATAACCGAGACACGCGAGAGCTTTCGATGGCCTTGCGTAGGTGCGTAAGTGGCCGTTGCATCAACGCGACAGTCGCGATAGAGCGAAGACGCGATAGTCGCGTGACCGTGAACCGACGGGATCATTGGTAAAATCGCGCAGACGCTCGCACGAGGTCCGAATTTTCGTTAAAGCGAGAGGCTCCTCTCAATTTCTAATCAGAGTCTTAAAAGCTCTCGCCGACGTTCGCGCCACATCAGCGAGTTTGCGCGCCATCGCGGAGCTTCTATCGGCGGGGGGTGGGGGGGGGGGCGGGCGGATTCAAGAAGAAACAAGACGGAAATGGAAGAAACGTTGAAAGTCAGGTGTCGCTTTTTTTCTGCTCCCAATGAACTTACGTAACGCAGCGAGATGAATTATCGGACAGGTGAGCATGGCAAAGTGTTTTTATCGCTGCGGGGGTACAACGGTAAACGGAAAGACATTAGCGCGCATTAGTGCCGCGAGCAAATAAGTATCGCTCGGTCAGGCGCGTAATTCACGGTTTGCCGACTTTGTCTTCTCATTAGGCGCTGTTGTTTACGAAAAGAGCGCGCCTGGGTCGAGTATTTAACGATCGTAGGCGCAAAAAGCGTTGCGGGAAAGTATAGCAAAAGATCCTCCTCCCAGGGTTCGCCCCCCCGACGTCCGCGTTATCCACGCTCCAGAGTACGCGCCTCGTACCTGGAAGTGAAAATGCGCGGCGGGTTGCGCAAGCTGCGCTCGCTCTCACCTTGCAGTCGTTGTCCGCGTTCTCGAGGCTCGACGGCGACGGACCAACGAAAATCCGCGGAGGCGCCATTCACCGGCGCGACTCGCAAACTTGGTAAAGCGCCGTAAGCTTTGCATTAGCCAGGATTACGTAAACCGCGCTCGCGAGTCCTTGAGCGTTATCGAGCTGGTGGAATTCATCCTACGCGCACCACCTCCGCGCTTTGCGCATCGTCCGCGTTGCCCGCGACCCCCTTTGATCGCGCACAGCGCTCCCGGGATACGCACGCACGCGCACGTTTGCTTGTACCTGGGCAGCGCTAATTAGCGATTCCGATCCTCGGCACCTACGAGCGCGTCGCCGACGCCGACGCCTCATTGTTTTTCCTCTTTCGTTGCGGCGGGAGCGCGGCATTGATTGTCGACGCGCAATTGTAGGTACAGGCCGAGCACCGACGAATCAATAAATACCGTGCGATGCGCCTGTGCTTTCGAATGAGGTGCGAGAGCGCGGCATATTTTTAATGGGAATGTGTTTGTCGTTGCTGTTGCCGCGAGCGAATCTCGCAGGGGAAGAAAGAATTTGCGTAAAATTCGGTTGGTGGACAAATAGGTGTTGTTGACTCGTCAAGTCTGGGGATCGATCAAAATGGAAATGCCGCCTCTTTTAGTCGGTGGGACGGTGCGAATCGAAATGCCCCTTCCACAAAATCGTGCACCTATTTTGTGCTGCTTACAGTTACCGACGACGCGTAGATAATTCTCTCGCGGTTTTGTCGAGAGAGAAGTCTTTGCGTGGACTTTGCGTGGACTTTGCGTGGACTTTGCGTGGACTTTGCGTGGACTTTGCGTGGACTTTACTTTTTCAATGGATACTGGCACGCGCGCTTCCCGTCCCCTTATCTCGCGACGATGCATAGAAATGAGATTGAGAATGCCGTCGGTGTTTGTACTTGTACTAATTAAGCAATTCGGGCAATCGAGGCTCTTATTATATACTCGTGTACTTTGGTTTTATGCCATTTCGTTTTTCAGGCCCATTTTTTATCTCGTACAGTGATGTTCATTCGTGGGCAGCTTGAATAAGAAATACGTGCAGCCCGTACCCCATTACTCGTGCAGCGCAATGCGGTGGATATTGTGCTAGGCATTATTGAAAGTGCAATTCGTTCGTTTTCATTGGTGCTCGTTGTTGTTTGTTTCTTAACGCGTTGAACGGGTTTTCAAAAGGCTTGGAACTCTGGCCGAATGAATTTCGTTAATTAACGAGAATTAGTTTTGCTACTCGATAACTCGACAACACTCGACTATTTGAGCTTTGTCCGGTAATATTGATTGGTTCGGTCGCAAACTTCCCAACGACGGATAATCAGTGCACTTGAAAGGTGTAATTCGAAGTCGTGAAGCCGACTACTTCTACTTTTCTATTTCGACTATTTTGACTATTCCGACGGTGTTGGTACAACGTCGGAAACTAAACTAAACTTGGATCGCCTTCCTGTCATTTGATCGATCGGCAGTTGTATAACTCTGCCAGTCCAAGATATTACTTTGACGGATAGAGTGACCGAAATACGATACGACTGATGTTTAGTCGTTCCATCCACGTAATAGTCAACGGACCAAAATACGCCTTCGCACGAGCGAATCTACGATTATTGCTTCTAACGGCTGCTGCGGAGATTCTTCGCCGATAAAAAAACTCTTTCCTTTGATGTGATCGCGTTTGTGCGTACAGTGTCGAATTTGCGGCCATTAAGCGTCAAGATCCTATTTATGCACGAGTCTAATATTGGTTTTTTTTCCTTTTTCATGGCGCGCACGAAACTAGATTTCAAGCGGCGTAGCAATGCGTATAATTCGCTGTGATTTAATCGGCGCGACGCGTCTGTCCGTACGAGTGAATATTATTAATCGCGCCTGTAAATTTGAAGTGCTAATGTAACGATATAATGACTAGAAAATATCTAAGGCTGCAGTCGAGGTCGTGAAAATAAGATTTCCGCACAGTTTTACCTTACGTATTTATCAAGATTGCTTTTTAATTTTAAGTATATATTATCGTGGATCTCGGTTTAATCTCGATAATCGCTTTCGGTAAGAATCGTCGTTTGATTCTTTTACACGAAAAGTAAATGTTGCGGCGTGAATTGATATAATAATTAAATCGTAAAGTGGATTTTATTTGTAGAGACGTAAAATGGCGTTCTTGATGCCGATCGACAGAAATACGCGCAAATGCTTAAATTCCTCTTACGTATGCCTTTTTGCAGGTAGAATAAAATTTCAATGTATCGCGTGCAAAATTTGCATCGGAGGAAACGAAAATGCATCGAGCGTATGAGAATTAATCTTTTTCGAACGTTTGCTCAATTCTCGATGAAAACAAGGCGTTCCATAACTTCCTATTGTTTAGTTTTATTAATTCGGTTAAAAGTACCGTGTTTTTTGATGTCCGTGTAAGAGGACCGAGTGAGATCACCGCGTTGACGTGCTGAATGCAGTCAATTGCTGAGTGTCGAAAAGTTGGTGCACCACGTAATTCGTATGCTGCATCAATACAATTGCATTGGTAAGCAGTTAAAGAGTCGGCTGTGTAAAGTTGAGTATTTTTGATGAAGTTTCAAAGTTTTTGACGCATCAAAGTATATTTCTGTATGATAAATTTTTGCTTCTGTCAAAATTTTCGCGATCGTATCATATTTGAAAAATAGCAATAACACCTTCGGATCTCGGTAAAGACTCGTAAAAGGTGGTCAAGACATTTTTTACATTCGTAGGTGAAAGATTTCAGATTTAAATTCGATAAATCTACACGCAATAAATGATATATTCGTAATCCTTCTAAGGTTACGTCTGCAAATGTCGGAAAGACGGAAAGACGGAAAAGTTCCAAATTGTAAATCATTTCCAACATGAAATTTTCAGATCTTTCAAATTTAAGTCGAATTTTCCATTATTATTTAATCGATGCCCCAATTAACGAATTTTAAGAATACATTGAAATTTACCGCCTTTGTAAAACGCTGACGCTTACTCGTTGTATTTATTTATATTCTTGAGCATATTCCGGTCCTAATTATTATCGTTACATCTGTTATTTGAATACTACTAGGAATACGTAGTTTTGATCTTTTTACACATCACTTCCACAAATCAAGTGTCAAAAGCAGCCAAATATTTTTTTTCCTTCTACCGTGAGAGCTATGTTTATGCAAATACGACCGAGAGACAAATGGCTGAATAGCCTGAACGCTTTATAAACACACCAGAGACATCCATTTATCTTTTTTGCACCAATAATAATAATCATTATTATGACATACACGTAGGAAAAGTTTTTCATCGCGTTTTCGTAATCTTATTTTACAAGAGCACTCCAGGACTCGTTAAAAATGTGAATTTACAGAAATAACAAGTTGATGATTATTCACTGGATGATGACTTTTAGATTTTGTAACGTGCAAACTTTGAACGCAATGGCTTTATTCCAACTTTCTTTCGCGCCTTTGTAATCGATTTCGTCAAAGTTCCTTTAAACGATGATACAATGCGCGTTGCGATACCGTGAAACGCTAGAATCAATATCCGATAGTTGCTCTGTCGTTTGGTATCGCCATTGTAGTCCATATCGCCATCGAGTTTTGAGTATTCGAAGATTGTACTGCTACACGCACGCGCGCTCTAAGGTTAATCGAAACCTCATCCGCATATCGATGATTTCAATTTTGCTTCTTCTTAGCTTTTACCACGTAACGAGAATGACCGAGCAGTGGTGCTGGAAAATATCAATTAAATTCACCTCGTCAGTTTTATCGAGTTTAGTTTCATCAAAGCGTTGGGAGCAAATAGCAAATTGTATCTCGATACTTTATTCCTCGTTCTTTGGACACGTAAGAACGGTTCATTCAAATTTCCTCGTTTAAATAAAAGTGCTCCATGTTTACACTTCTGTATGCGATAGCAACTCGACTCGCGAGCGTAGGTTGTTTTAGATTTAGTGCCGACTTAGTGCCGACTTAGTGCCGATTTAGAGCCGATGTTCTCTGCACGCGTATAAAGACTCCCGAACGATAAAGGAATTTGCGAATAGTAGCATCCGGAGCACATTTTTTGGTGCGTGTAAAATTAAACGGCCGTGGCGCCGCGGTTAATTGACCGCAAGACTACCGGGGGCGTACGGGGTTAGTCTAGGGTCATTGGGTCTTCTATCCTCCTGGCAATCGCGAGAGGACACGTGACGGGTTCATTAAATTATCAAGAATCATTGACGCGTACACCATATATGACGAGCATACCGAAAGTTGGGCGTTTTACGTTGACGTACAACGGACTTGGAGCTCTTTGAAGATTTTAAGTTTTTCCTTTTGAATTGAAACTTATTCGGAATTTTTAGTTTTCATTTCTATCTTCCTGCCAAGTTTTTTTACATTTTCACCTTTCGAACGTTGCGTTTAAATTGGTAAATGCAACGCTATCTTTAAACGTAAATTTGAACGACGAATGCCTTGTGTGCGGTAATTGCATATTGAAATTTCTTAACCCCTAGACGTTTATCCGCATATTTGTCGATATTGAAATTTATCTGGAAATAAATAAAATTCGCTCGAAGAATCTCTCAGCAATAAAAATTAAAGCCAATAAACATTCGTCTTCTCAAGCGTCGTACCGTCCAATACGACGTGAATCTCAGAATAATAATCAGATTATCTTGGATCGTAAATTTTGACCTTGTCTTCATTCGATAAAACAATTTATCTTTATTTGTACTTAATCATGCGACAGAGCTATTTATATTCTCCTCGTTCCTTCTAATTAACCTTCATTCCTACCTAAAATAATAAATAGGCTTTTAAATTTTATTAGCAGATACGTTTTTTTTTCTCATTCTTTTTTCGTTTTTTTTTTTTTTTTCCTTTTTCTTTTTTTTCTTTCTTTCAACGCTTGTCTGCAGCACCGACCTCGATTGATTATACTTAATTATTGCGAGTAGAATCATCCATCGAATCGCTTTCTTTGGCGTTAGACGCATTACGGTTTTCACGAAAAACGAGGAGAAAACGTATCGTTACTTGAAGCGCTTAATTTATGAAAATATTGAAAAACCAATTCTCCTCAAATCGTCACAAATCGTCACGCCAGTGGAGTTTAATATGACGTACTTGCAGGTACGAGCGAGCTAAGCGCGAATTTGCATTAATGCGATTTTACGCTTCGTAGAAATTTTTCGCCTTGTGCTCTTATGCGTCCCCGCACGGTTCGTTAACGTAAAATTGGTAAGAGCGATCGTTAATGCTAATGCTCGTTTCTTTTAAACTATGAATATGACGCAAGAGAGATCATTGCTTCTTTCTTTATTTCTTCGACGTATAACTTTGTCGAGTCAATCATTTTTCAGTGCGTGTAATACAATATACTCCTACGAAACGTAATTGCACCTAATTCGTGTAAAAAACCGCAGCGTTCTGGGCAATTTTTCGCTATATATTTAAGAAAGGCTCGTAAGCTCGTTCATTCGTCGTAATCTTTTAGAAGAGTTTCAAAATATCTGAAACCTTTTTTATTTTATTCGACATTTCGTCAACGGTAATATCCTGCATTTCCCGTAAGAACGAGAGATTACCGTGCCCCGACATTCGATAACAGACTCGTTGTCGTTACGAATTTTCTCGTAATAACGGCGATTACGACCCAAGGCCAAGACTCGCCTACTTTTCTCTCGTATTTAATCATATTACCGTAAACAAATCCATTACTTTTGTTATTCCCGTCGCTGTTATGCCGCGACTAGCGAGGGTAATTGATATTGGCGATAACGTTGCACATTAATTAGTTAATCAACGAATGTTTATTCGGTAAGGTTAAGCGTGCGTATGCCGAGCGAATTTCCCAGACTTGAAATTAGTCGTCGAAACGTCAATCTTCCAAATGAGACGAACATTTTGAGCTCGAGGCGATCGCAAACGTTGTTTTATGTCGAATTATTAATTTCATTGGTTGGGGATGAAATGAGAAAATGGCGATGCTTGAGGACGTGAAACGCGTTAAAAATTATCCACGGTTCGCACTTTATTCTTTCGGTACCTCTAGTACTTGCGTCGTTACTCGCACATTTTTCAAGTGTAAGGATTTCAAAATTCACCCGAACGAACGCAGCTTGCGTCAGCGCTTTGCAGCATCTTTAACTTTCGCCTTCGGTCCATTCTTCTGACTTACCATTTTTATCCCATTGCGCGTTGATTCTTCCCCCGTAACCTTATCGAAAGTTATCGAAAGTTATCGAAAGTTATCGAAAGTTATCGGTAGTTGTCGGTAGTTGTCGGTAGTTGTCGGTAGTTGTCGGTAGTTATCGGTAGTTATCGGTAGTTATCGGTTAGAAGTGATTTATCGCGACATCTTGCTTTCGTGCGCAGTACCGCAGCACGAAGGCGTTGCTTACCCTAGAAAGCTTTGATCAAAATTAATAAATTTACGTTCAAGTTCTTTTAGCTCGGCTTCCGCCGTGGACGTCGACACTGCGAATTCCTAAAATTAAAGAGACTGTCCCATAATTAGCGAGGATTCCCATATCCGCATCGCGAAGCTAATCATCCGGAAAAGGGCGTCGCGAGAACTGCCATCGATAAGTAAGTAAACGTCGCGAAAGCTCGGCTCAACGGAGAAAAACGATTGTATCTTAATAAGCGGCGAATCCCCAGAAGAGAGTGACGTACGCGTGGTTACGTGTTGTCGTCGGTGTATTACTTCGCTCGTACTCGGGGAGGCTCGAAAAAGCGACTCGATCGATTCGACCGGCGGCAGTTTGATTAATTCCAAAGAGAAGTGTCGGCTCGTCGCTGTCGGTCCTCACTGGGAAAATACCTGGCCGCGCTCTTTTGGCAGGTACGCGCCTCGCGAGCGGCGTCGAATAAAGGTGAAGGGAGTCCCACGGGTTGACGCAACGACTTGGTCGACCTTCGTGGCGGCCACCGTATTTGGCGCTATTGGCCCAGAACCATGGCTCAGCTGTTGCGCGCGCCTCGCGATTACATCTGTCACGGACGGTTTTTCTCCTTCGCCCCCGCCGTTTCTGCTTCTTGATGCTCGATGCTCGAAGAATGCGGGCTTAAATGCAGGCTTAAATGCAGTCTTATGTTTTCTTGCTCGTTTGCGAATTTAACGAACGCCTCCGAGACCGACCGTGTACTCGGGGCTTCGGGAGATAAAAATAGGTTTTTGCTGCGAAGTGCAGCGAAGTGCAGCGACGGCCAAAGGGAGTTTTTCTAACCCAAGCTCTGTTTTTTTTTCAAGCGGCGTTGATCGAAGGCTCGTTGAAAGGTTATTTTCAAGTTTAGGAAAGAGCCTCTGGAAGAAGATTATCGAGACTCAGTTCGATGTAATCGCGCGCAATTTGTTAATCGGAGTACGTTAATTGAAGCGCGCCCGACTCTTGAAGTGGCAACAACGAGACAACACGGAAATTGGGTTTTCGTTCGATAATCCCGTTCAGTAGTTGTGTTACATTATTCCGATTTAATTATAGTTCTTAATCGTTCGTACATCCACGACTTCGAAGTGCGGCATTAAATTTAGAGTACGGCGGTTGAACTACATTTTACAGACTGATTCGTTTGAAGTGGACCTCAAAGGCGCCACGGCGGCTGAGGGGCGGGGGCGGGGGACCATCGCGAAAAGAAAAATAAAACGCGGCAACTCGTTGCTTTACGAATCAAGGCCAATTTATATGTGTTCGAGCAAGAAAGCACCGAGTATATCTCTAGTTCTTTGCTTATTAACATCGCAGAATACGAAAGAGAAATGATCTTCGTAGTTCTGTGCGCGAGGATGAAAAAGCCCAATGACGTTGTTGGGCAATTCGTCGATACGAAAGTTGGAGCGTTTATCGAGAAAATGCTCGTAATTTTATTTAAATGTTCCTCGTCGCATACGTACACCACACGCCCATCCGCAGAACTCCGCAAGAGATGACATTTGTAGCTGCAAATGTATTAACTGCTTGTTTTTTTCTTGTGCGGTTGTGTATTTGTATATTTAAGTACCATAACTTGTCCATAATTTGTCGATTAAGAAAGTTAGCGAATGGAACCGGCCTAACGAGATTAATCTATCGTAAAAATTAGACACACATAATTGAAGTCTTTCCATACCGATTTCAATATCTATCGACGATAATAAAGTCTATTCTGTTCGACGTCCAATGTGTTTGCATTGAAATTTACGTTTTTGTTTTTCATTTGGAATTAAACGTACTTTGATAAAAGTTCAACTTCAAGAACCACATTTATCGCTAACGTGTTCGTGTAGTATTATTCTTCTATTTGCTAATTTTGTTCATAGTTATTTAATTGGAAACGCGAATGCAAAAGAGAGCGTTATATTAAATTAGCATTGATCACCGATAAACTCCCCATGCCGTGATATTTATAGAATGACACAAATTGTTACAAAATTAAGTAACTGCAATTAAAACTCGCTGAATTGCATATAATACAGACCAACCAATTGAGTAACTTGTATCACGAGGTGCGTCTTACATTTTTCAATTATTTCAATTGTAAAATTTATCAGATGTCCAACATTTGTAGAATAAATTCAATATAAAATTATCCAGTATTTTTTCTTCAAATAAAAAGTCGTAATAACTTCGTTATTCTTCGTTTCTTTTAATAGCATAACGGTATTCAGTTCCAGAATTTTCACTTTATAATTTAAGAACGACAGTTTCCTCCCGATCGGGCATAATTTAAAATTTCACTTAGGAAAGAGGAGAAAGATTCATCTTAATTTAGATGGCTTGACTTATTTAGATTTAAAGGTTTTCCATTTTCTTATTGCCAGCGTGTTGCGACAAACACCGGATGCATTTTTCTCGACGAAGAATTTAAGATGGGCAACGGACAACAAAAAAAAAAAAAAAAAAAAAAAAAAAAAAAAAAAAAAAAAAAAAAAAAAACCACTAAAGCAAAATAAAACGTGTTTATAATTATTTAAGTTTTGACAGAGTACGACGATAAAATTACAACTTCAAGACCCATTGAATTTCTAAGCTGCTTTTCTCCATTCGAACCAACAAAACTTGTTTCTTTTCTCTTTTAATTTTGCTACTTACCCATTGAATTTTTAAAAAATTATAACCATTTTTCAAATTTGCTATGGTCAGTGAATACTCAATCATAATCCAAGCTGTTACACGATACAATTATTATACGATCTTTCTATCAGGTTACTGGCCAAATAGAAACATTGATCAAGTAGTTTGAAAATAATTAATCAATTGATTAAACATACGGACGGATTTTTTTTTTATTTTCCCATTATTCTTCCACGAATAATTGTTAGAACCGCGTTAGAATTTGGGGAAAAATTAAGAAATCAGGATCAATTACGGCACAGTAGTACCCGTAAATTCTCCTCAGCAAGTAATCGAGGTGGTGAAAAGCGACCAAAAGAGACAGACGTCGCAGGCAGAGTCATAAACGTCTCCGACGACAGTTACATCCGCGGCAGCTGGTGGTGGATTTCGGAAGGAGGAAGGACAGGCAATTTTTTCCCCCGCGGTTATATTTGCACGCAAAGGGAAAAAAATTGGATATAAAATCTTGAAAAATTGCCAAACGTAATGCATAGATATGCACGATACGAATGCCCCCATGGACAATCTATAAAGAACGCGAAAAAGTTTTGGAATTACTTGAAAATTCGACATCGATCGAACGTGCGTAAGATTTAAACTTATATACGCGTGTAAAATTAGCGAGCGGACGCCGATTTTATAATGGGAAAAAGTAATCAAGGAATTAAGCCATTTTCCACATTGGTTCTGCGCTGGTTAAATATTTCATATTATTTTTTTCACATAGTAATAACGAACATGCGCGCTAGGTTACCGAACTTTCTGGACCGTTATTTCCCAATAGAAATATTTACGAGTAACCGAGTTTAGCGACGAATCAAGTCACAGGTCGAAGCTGCGGTAAAGTACTTTATTCCTGTAATGTACCGTAAACAGATGAATAATAAACCAATAACACCGCCTTTTGCATCACTCGGATCACATAAATATTTAAATTATCTCGGCAAAGTATCTCGGTAATGCTTTAAGCTGAAGTAATGGAGCTGCTGAGAGAGTCGTTAGCTGAGAGAGTTCCCGGGCACAAATGAATAGGCGTCAATCGATATGTGTGGTAAACAAAGTGTACGCATCAAAAGGTAGAAAGCGAGCAACGATCCGAGAACTGTTGCGTAAATTGAGGCGCGAATGGCGCGTGGACTATTCGCACAAAATCCTTTTGTTCGCGGGACGATCTCGCAAGCTTTCGAGTACATATTTTCGAGCGATGTGTGGGGCTAGGCTGTAGCGAGGAACTTATTTCATCGCCGTTGATAAATATCGGCCACACACTCGTGTGTGCTCGAGTCCTTTCTTCCGGCGCATCGTTTTGCGCTCTCCTCCAGGCACGACCTAAGCCAAAGCCTCCGAGGATCAAAGGGACAAATCCGCTAAATTAGTTTCCTAAACCGGAAATAAAGTGTTATTAGTTACGTCTGTCGTTTCATATGCCGATTCGAGTACCGTAAAGATAAGCTCAAATTCGCGCGGTTGCTTTCGCATTCTCATTGTAAGTGCGCACGAGCGGCGAATATGTCGGTCGAGGAACAACGCACGTGTGCGACAGGCGAGAGGTGAAACAACGCGGCAGTTTCCAAGCGAAAGAAAAACAATAACGAAAAGGAACGGCGGTCTATCGGTGTGCCTCCCACGTGTCGCAACAAGTACGAATGCGTATTTGTCACAGCCGTGGTAAAAAGTCATAATAGGCGCGCGCGCGCGCCCTTTCTATTATTCGATTCCTTTATTCGGCGCCCTGGCCGTCATCCTCGTGTGCCTCGTGTGCCTCGTGTGCCTCGTGTGCCTCGTGTGCCTGTTTCGAACGGAGGGACGAGCCTTCCGTGGATATATTTGGAGTAACGCGTTTACCAGCCACTGACTTGTGCGATATCGCGTTTGAGGATGAAGCGTGTTTATTCAGGTGACTCGGGGAATTCATTTTCAGTCGAAATAATTGTTAAATCGTGCAACGCTGAACCGTATAGAAGGAGAAGCTAATGTATAAATTTATTGCACGCGATAGAGGTATTTTACCCGCATTTATCGATATACAAAAATTAGGTACAGGCGTGTAGTGAGTGTAGTAGTACATCTCGTGTGTGCTATTCGCAACATTTGCGCACAATTGTACAGATTTACGCACTCCCATGCGTAAAGAAATTTACACGAATTTGTTTAATGTGCGAGCAGAGATAAATTTATGCGATAAAAGCGCAAAAATTACAAGCAAGTAATATAAAAGCAATATCATACCGTTTAAAGTAAAATCAAGTTTAAAGCGAAAGTTTAAAAATCAAGTTGGCTTTCTTCGTAGTACAGAGAATAATTTCAAAACTGTTTCCATCAATTATTTGTAATGAATCTTTGTGCGCATTCTCGGTACGTGAAATAAAAACGTTTACAATGCGTGTACGGGAGAAACTTCTCGATAAGCTGACATTGGAAAAATAAAGACGGTAAAAATTATGACCAGTTATTCTAGAAAAGTAGAACAACCCACTTTTATATTTTCAAGGTTACTCGTTGAGAAATCATAGCGCAAAGCCATAATTATAAATTTGAAAACGACGCATTAGATGTGCTTCGTTTACGTTTGCAAATATCAATCGTTTTCTTCTCAAACCCTACGTCACGTGGACAGAGTACAAGAAAATTAATATTAGACTTGGATTAATTAGTTTATTACTTTGATTAATAGGGGCAACCGCCTAAAGTTGTTCCTCGAAAAATCACACTTTTCTCCGTTAGCGTGCAATAAGCATCTTATTATCATAAAGTCTTATAAAAGTTTCGCCGTTGCTTTGTTTTCTCTCCTATTATATTGCGGAACGTCGAAACGTCTGCGGAAAACATCCTTAGTTGTCGTCGTCGTCGTGGTCGTGGTCGTCGTCGTGGTCGTCGTCGTGGTCGTCGTCGTCGTGGTCGTCGTCGTCGTGGTCGTGGTCGTCGTCGTGGTCGTCGTCGTCGTCGTCGTGGTCGTCGTCGTCGTCGTCGTCGTCGTCGTCGTCGTCTCGTCGTCGTCGTCGTCGTCGTCGTCGTGTCGTCGTCGTCGTCGTCGTCGTCGTCGTCGTCGAGTTTTTTAAGAAATTTTGCGCAAAATGTATATTCGTATCGTAAAGTTAAATATACGGTGAGTTTCAGTGAAATATTACAAATTAAAATGCTCAACTGTTTCGTTACCTCTTCGTGCAACGAAGAATCCGCAAAACACAATGTCATCATTAAGACCAAACTCACGGACGGACGCTAGTTACCATATCGGGTACTTGTCAGAAGCAACGCGCATTCTCTTGGCTCTTTGAAGCTCTTGGAAATGAAATCTATATCGATCCGAAGCTGCTGTCTTCGCACTATTCGAGATTACTCATTATTTTCCAGCCATTTTAGTATTCGCGAACCAACTTCTCTGACTCTATAAACTTTCGAGCCCTCGCCATTACGTGTGCAGAGAACGAAATTCGCGTTGAAGAATATCGCGGTAATGAATTTTGTACAAGATTCCGTGAAAGAGTCCAATACGTTGATTTATAATTAATTGTACACCGATGCAAGTGGAGCTTGACTATCAAAGTAACAGCCACTCAACGATCGCGATATCTTTTAAATGTTTATAGTATTTGCAGGACAACGAGTACGTAACTGTGCGACACTCGCGTAGGTAGCGATAAAGCCATCAATGGCCGAATAAAGGATATCCATCCTCGATCGCGTTATGGATCCGGTAACGCGTAATTTTATTCGTGCATTTCGCCAGCGCGGGAATTCCGTCGAGCGAACCGTAACGATGCCAGAAGAGAAAATAAGAGCTGCAATACGACAAAGAGCCGCGGGCTCGAGTTGCGTCACTCCTACAATCGCGCCATTTTTTTAGTTTCAAAAAGTATTTTATTCGCGAGCGTTTGGGAAAACTGTTCAATTTGCTTCATTCGTTTTACGCATAAATTGCAGTACAAACGGCCGCGTCGCTTGTAATATCGTGTTTCTCTTTATGTTTCTCTTTATGTTTCTCTTTATGTTTCTCTTTAGTTTCAATCACGGAGAATATCAGTAAATTATGCCTGTGTGCGAGTCGCTCGGCTTGATGCCCGTGGCGACATACGCGTACGTAGCGCACTCGCGCAGTAGTATATAGCGCAACTTTGGCGCTACATATCAAGATATGCGTGCGTGCGTTTACGCGCGTTACGCGTGCCCATGTGGCCGGTGCACTTGCGCACGCAGAGAAAAAGACTTCTCGACCAGGTTGATCTCTCTTCGTCCACTTTCGTCGATCCTCCTTCCCCCGTGGATCGCGAGAATTGTGTTCACTTATATTTGGTCGATGCATCAAAAATTTACGCACGAGTTACACTCGATTCCAATCGAGGCTCCAAAAGGTACGCTCGCGTACCTTACGACGTACACGACTCGAGGCACTCATTTTTCATCGACATTTCAAGAGGCGAATCTTTATAGCGTATTCCGTCGTTGAAAATTGACCGCATTTTCATTCCCAGTGACAGTCGAATAAGTTTGAACGTACTTCGATGCAAATAGTCCGGCAACAACAAAGGTATACTCGAGTGAAGCGACTCGAGGGCGGGCCGGGAGAATGCCGCCTCGTTTTCCCGATTCAGCGGAAAAGCTGCGCGTCGTCGGTGGTGTGTCGGGGATTCCGTGCCTCGGGACGGCAACGGAATCACGGAATCCCTTGGTTTCGCTTTCGACGGTTCAGAAAAATCGTCCTGGCTGCGAGCGAAGAAGGGGGAGAAGAGCGAGCAAGAGGAGGCGAGCGAGGCACGTTCGCGAGCTCATTGAATAATCGATGAGGATTCCTGAGCCTCGACTGCGCGGCGCGTCGGTCCGCGCCAAGGAAATAAAAGGGAACGGCCGCGTATCCGCAAAGGCAATTAGCGCGCGTTGTTTCGCGTAGGCATCATCCGCTCTTGGCCACAAATCTCGTGTGGTCCCGGGTGCGCGGCGGGGCGCGGCGGGGAGGGGGCGACACAATGGGCGCCTTTGCCAATTTTATCGTCGGCCGCACCAGCTGGCCACTCAAAAGCCGCCGCGTGTTTGCTTTTCTCGACGGTGTGGAGGAGGCGGAGGCGGAGGCGGAGGCGGAGGAGGCGGCGGGGGAGGAGGAGGAGGAGGAGGAGGAGGATGAGGAGGATACGCGGCGACCGGACTCTTCTCCTTCTCGACTCTAACCCCCTCTCGCACACCCACCCTCTCTCTCACTCTCTCTCTCAGGCTCTCACGGGGCGGCGGATTCCGCGTCAAGCGACGACGAGGCTCGCTTTTAAAAGCCGCGTTTCATTCCTTGGCACGGGGACGTTTTTTTGCCCATTTTGCAGCTCTCGAGTGTTTTCGTAATGTTTGGGAATCGTAACACGTGGCCCGCGTGACTCTCGCGTATCGTCCCAATCATTCCTACATATTTACCTCCTTCTCTAGCAAGTGCAATGCCTCTGCGAGGTGTTAATGCGTTCGCTCGATCCGCCGAGACGAGCGAAAGTGCACGAGAGGTGTACCGTTAAAAAGAGCGAACGCAACGAAAGGGGAAAGATGACGATGTAATTTAAAGTGCAGGCGTTTACTCGGAGTAGTGACTTGTAAAGTTAGCTTTAGAGATGAAAAAATGTTTTAGTGGTGATTTTGATAACTTTCGTTAAATTCTCGACGCGTGTATGGGCAAAGAATCATTCTATGCCAAGGCTGCATTCTTTTCTTTATTCTAATTCGCTCGATAAATTACGCTCTCAACTCAGGTTTTTTTTTTTTTTTTTTTTTTTTTGACGATCTATGCTGCCGTGGCTAAAAAATAATCTCGGTTGTCGTGATAAAAGCAAATTTCGAAGAAAACCAAATGAGAGCAGATCACGCGTGTCCCTTCTTTCTCCATCGTCGCGATGATCAGAAACGTGCGCGAATCAGAAACGTCGTTTAAAGAGTTTGTTATATGCGTTACCAAGTCGAGAAGCGGGGCAAACAACAACGACAACGACAGCGACAACGACAGCGATAAAATAAGTACTCAGCCAAGCAGAAATCAGCAATTTATTATTATACGATTAAAATAATATCGAGAGACGAGATAAATTTTAATGCCGAATTTTATAAATCGCAAGAGTACTGCAACGAGCAAAACGTTAAAAACATTTGCAATACACGCTTTAATTTTGTACAAAATCCTTTTTGACATTTTTATGCATACTCATTCGTAATCCGAAGATATTGAATGTAAAATTGTACTCTAGTCGGAAGATTGAGAAGCTCTTGTGCACTGCATATGTTTGAAAGCTGTGCCGTACGTAGTTGCACGACTTTTGTTCTACCTTTCGAGTACAGTCAACGATCGTAAATCCACGCGAAAGAAGAAGGCGTGGTGAAATTTTTTAAATTACGCGGAAATATCGATGATTTTCAGTGGTACCGCCAACATCAAGCTATCGGACTTAAAACACGAATAATAGTTTTCGTATGATTATCAAAGTAAAGAACCGTTCCTGATAAATGCCAAAGTCACGTTAAACTAAAAGTCACTTAGCTTTTTGCAAACATTCCCCTACACTTTCAAAAGGCCAATGAAAAACAGATGGTTGTAATTGTAGGTCGATCGAATAAATACCAATATTATTATTCAAATTCTGACTCTCGCTACGTATCATCGCGTCAAAGCAGATCTTCCAGTTCTAGCGCTAATTGTGTTCCGGAAATTTGCCGCCTTTTCATCTTCCTCCTGGACGACCAACTAACGATCTTTTAATTTACGTTTTCTTATTTGGCCTGCACGTTCCGCCCATCCGAATCTCATATACGATTACATAATTTATTTCCCGTTTCCTTTGTAATACCTACACTGTGATTATCGGCTTTCGTTACGCTTCTTGTACGTATGGCAGCGCTCCCTCCCCCAATTATCGCGAGTGTGCGCAGTCGTCAGCCGACTCCATAAAAGTAGCAGCAAATCGTTTCCGTAAACTTTCCCGAAATCCCGGGAAAAGTCACTCCTAAACAGGACATGCTCGCGGCCGTTCATTTTTTACCGTTACCCTCCTTTCCCCATTTCCCAATAATTTCCATGAGAAAATACGTCCGTTGCGCGGGGATACGGGGGTACGGGGGTACCGCTTCCCCTCCAACCGATGCGTCACGGTCGTTTTCACCTAGATCCCTGTATGCGCGTGGCGCGGTGCTCGTTCGTTGACTCGGAGGTAGCGATCGTGTCCGGAATCGGCAATCGAGGCTCGATAGCAGTGACGCCTCGGTCGGTCGCTCTGCTCCGTGACTCTCGCGTCCATCCGTGCGTGATCCGCACGTGTGCGCGGGCGCGTATCTCCATGGCGTGTCCCGGTCGCGGAAGGTTGTACCGCTGCTGGAGGTCGCTCTCTTCAGCCTTGGGCGCACCGACGATCTCCTCGGGACGACGATCTTCTCAACACCAAGCGGAACTTATTTTCTCGCTGTCGCCATTTTTATGCTGGCAAAAGAGACGATATTTCGCGAAACAAAAGAACGGGGGTCGAATGAAAGTCACCATCGATAAACATCAATTGCAGAGACTTTTTTCTCCATGATCTGGGGTCCTTGGACCCCATCCTTGGACTCCATCCTTGGACCCCATCCTTGGACCCCATCCTTGGACTCCATCCTTGGACTCCATCTCCCGCACTCCACAGGAATTTTGCTGCACGAGTTACTTAGAAATTAAGAGTTGACCCATAGTTCGCCGATCGTCGACGTCTTTGTGTCGCGATGAAACGATCATCGGTCAGCGAATGTGGAAGTGATTTGCGGAAGTGTAAGTTATAGAGATGCACGCGCGCAACGTAACGCATTATAAATTCAAATTACACCCGCGCGCGCGTTTGCCTCTATTGTATCAAAATTTTAACCAGTTGGGCTGCATTTTAAATTGACCGTTACGTATAAGGTACACTTGGGCAAATTAAAACTAGTAAAAGTACGCAAGAACGCAGCGAATACAAATGAATATTCTAATTTTAGCGAGTTCAAATAAGGAAATCATAAATAATCGTTTAGTGTGTAAATTTGACTTTTGAATGCACTGACGCAATCGTGACATTTTCATTGAGTACACATTTACATCCGAAATACGATCAATCTTAGGATTAATATCCGCTTAAGCAGATGCAAATATGAATGAAATGCATTCTATTCGAGCAACCCGAATAACGCGACGGAATGAAAAGTAAGTAAATGCTAAAGTACAGGAAAACTTGAGAATCCATGTCCATCGCGTTCACCGAATGCGTACGTACCGCGTAGCTGCCCAAAGTAGAAGACGACTTCTCTTTCAAAAGCCCAGAATAGACAATTTCGTTGTTAAAGCACTCCCAAGCTGATTCGACGAGTTGTATCAAACGATGAAAATCGTCCGATTCCAAGCACGTGAATAATGTTCGCAATAATGTTCGCAATAACGTACGCAATAACGTAGGCAATAACGTACGCAATAACGTACGCAATGTTCGCCAATCGCCCTGAAATGAATTAGCACTGAACTAACGATAATTCCGACGATTGCAGGCAAAGTCGGAGGAGCATCTGGCCCAGGAACAGGCGTGGCTGTCCTCCGAAAGGATTTGGCTGCTGCATCGCGGAGGTTTTACGCCCGCGTCGCGATGTGGACCAGCCGATTCCGACACCGGCAAACTGCGTATCCAGCTCAGCATCTCCGGCGAGGAGCTGCTCGTCGACGAGGAGGACGTCGAGAAGGTGGAGTTTCGACACTTTTCAAATAGTTAATTTTGCAAAGCGCGAGACGTCGAGTTAACGAGTTAACGAGTTAACGAATGTGAAATTCCCACAGGCAAACCCGCCGCACTTCGACAGAGCAGAGGATCTATCGCAGCTTCGCTTCCTTAACGAATCTTCGGTGTTGCACACACTGAGGCAACGTTATGCCAGTAATCTCATTCACACTTATGCCGGCGACAGTATGATCGTCGTCAATCCAGCTGCACCTTTTGCCATTTACTCGGAGAAGGTGAGAAAGATTAAAATTCCATGTCAGATACGAAGCTTTTACTAAGTAAGTCTGAACCCGCGAATGTCGCTTGTGAAACAAATCGCTTTTTTCTCCTTTAATGATGACGATGACGGTAGCAACAGCGATAATAGTAACGGCATCGACATTTTAACGAGCCAATTTGTTGTGAAATGCTTTGACGACTGGTTCTTCGATCGTTAATTTTTCGTTTCATACAGTTTATTCAATGCATTTATTTAATACATAGATTAATACGTGATTTAAAATAGATTCACAAACTGTAGCGCTAAAGTCATGAGATGTCACTTCGTTAAAATTATCGTTAAAATTTACTGATTTTAATCTACTGAAACTGAATTTACTGAAAAATTAATGATAATCAAACCGTTTCATCGCAAGATTTACGTAAAATGATTTCTTCCGTTAAAAAATTACCAATAACATCGTATATGGCACAAAACATTTATTTTCGATAATAATGTCGCGTACGAGTCCGCTAATAATTGCAGTCTTAATTGCAGTTTGCCAAGTTTGATTTCTCGAATTGTAAGCAGCAACCTCTACCGTAATTGGAAAGTTTTTTGGTGAATAGACTAAAGCAACGTTTCTGCTCGCAGGTGGTGCAGATGTTCAAGGGTTGCAAGAGCGAGGACATGCCGCCGCACATTTACGCGATGGCACAATCGGCTTACAGAGGAATGTTGGCCAGCCGTAGAGATCACTCTTTGGTCTTCCTCGGGCGCAGCGGGGGCGGTAAAACGACAAATTTCAAGCACGCGTTGCACTACTTGGTGCTGGCCGCTGGCGCCCTCAACAAGATCCTCACGATCGAGAAGCTCAACGCCCTCTTCACTGTCCTCGAGGCCTTCGGCAACAGTCGCACGCATATGAACAGCAACGCCACGCGCTTCACGCAACTCTTTAGCTTGGACTTTGATCAGTCCGGACAGATCGCCTCGGCCTCTCTCCAGGTACACAGGGACAGCAGTCTGCTGTTTTACTGACTGTTGAACTAATTATCGTGCGTCACCAAGTCCAAGTTGTAAATTGCACATTTTTAGTTTCTATGACTCTTGTGTTAAGGAATTATGAATCTAGTAGGATTTTTTACATTTGCTTCGCTTTCGTATCGTGGACAGTGATCTTTTACAGGAACACGTTGGGCACGTTAACCGTAACCGAATGCAAGTCGATTGAAAGTCTTTATGACACAAGTTAATACCGATAACTAAAATTTATTTCCCAATAACTGTCGAATGTGGCGTTAATGTGTTTATTTGAAATCTTGTACGACAATAAACTACTGAATTGTACAAAAACACGAGGAATTGTGGTTTGTAATCATTTAAATTATCTTTTAAGAGACTCGTTTATTTATATGCATTTGATTTGATAAATTACATCGCGACAAAGTTAAAGGATTTTAAAAGGTTGTCATACATCGATACTTTTCTATCGTGCTAACATATTAATATTTAAAATAAAATGGTTTTTTTTTTTTTTTTTTTTTTTTTTTGAAATTTTTGAAATTTTTATGGAAATATATACGGTTATAAATGTAAACGATTTCAATATAATACAAGAAAATATAAAAGTATAATAATTTATCAAGTAATATTTCCATTAATTTCAATGTGAAACGAACATGCACAGTCAGTTATATCTTTTCTTTTATACTCAGTTGAAAATATTGTTACTATTAGTACTTTTTACAATAAATCAAAGTTTAAATTGTTTTTATTTGTTTTTGATAATATTTTACTGTAGAAGAAATTAAATATTCCTAACGAAATCGTAGATTCATAGAAAACATTGATTATATTATATATAAGATTTTACGCGTATATAAGAGATTACGCGTATATTATTCTTTAAAGTTAAAATTTCTTTAAATTTTAAATTAAATTGAATTCTTTGAAAAATTATATACATATAATGCAAGCCTGTACTAGCTAACGTGGGAAAAAATAATTGAGATTTTCTATTCTAATGGATCAGAAATACCGCATAATTTGTAATATAATTATGTAAATAAATTGTTCATAAGTAGTACGCATAATCTTTACGCACTGCTTACTAGGATTAATTATATATATATATATATATATTAATAGCAAAACACGTTAAAATTTTTAGTCCGGTGTCTAGATATATGTGAATTCATAATTTATAAGCCAATTGATCTAATGCTAAAACTTCTTATAAGAACATAACTCATAATTCCTTAATTACGTTATTTTCTGTACTTTAGTCTTTTTCTTGTATCAGTAACTTCGATTAACAAATATCTCGTTTGTATACCAGGTTCTGCTGTTGGAGAAGTCTCGGATAGGCCGACGGTCTAACGGTGATCCAAGCTTCCACGCGATTTATCGGCTGCTCGCCGGAGCCGAAGGCACTCTTCGCAAGGAACTTCATCTGACGAACCTCGTCGCCGAGAACAATCCGTTCATCACCCCGCTGCAGAAACACGAAGACAAACAACGCGCGCAAGTCGAGTTCAATCGTATGGTCGCGGCATTCCGCATTCTCGGGGTCACCGAGGCTGAGGAGAAGGCCATCTGGATCGTCTTGGCGGGTATTTATCATCTGAGCTGTGCAGGCGCCGTCAAAGCCGGTACGAGCTCTCAGAGTCGCTGGCAGTTCGCCAGGGTAGAGTGCGCGGAGAAAGCCGCGACTTTGCTCGGAACGAATGTGGAGGAGCTCAGCCGTCTCGTGTTCTCGACGAATAACAATGGCGTCGGGACACCGAGTACGCCCAGACCAACCTTGAGGACGCCGAGTCTGACCGACCAAACCAAGGACCTGACCGGTCTTGATGCCCTGGAAGGCTTACTTGTGGGATTATATTCGGAAGTCTTTCATTGTGTGGCTGCTCTAGTCAATAAGTAATTACTACTCTTGCGATCTCAGTTGAAACTTATTTTGTTTAAGAATACAAAATTAATTTAAACAAGACAGTGCGCGGGAGCTCCAAAAACTATTAAAATTAGAAATTTAAAAATATAGATTGAACTATATTTAAAATAGAAAATATTTTATAGATATTTAATTCGCTTCGATCTGAGTTTTAACAGTAGTGGTCCATTATGGTTGATAGTATAACTTTGCTTTACCGTTTTTATGTCTAATGACGTTTCCTGATGTTTTTTGTTCTGTAAATAATTATATTATAGTCCGTAAAATTAGATTCCATGTTTATGTATATTTGTTAATATATATTTTCATTTTCGAAATTTCTTCTGGAAATTAATATTAATATTAATATTAACATTGTCTTTTAAAAGTAATAAGCGTAATGATTTAGAATAGTTTTTATTTGTTCTGTTATGATTTGTTATTACCAAAATTAATATCAATGTTTTAGATCTATAACTTCACCAGTTCATACGGTGTCATCATTGTTGCTTTGCGATGCTCCAGGATTCCAAAATCCTGCTACTTGTGGCCGTCAAACGGGCGCGAGTTTTGAAGATCTCTGTCACAATTACCTCCAAGAACGTTTACAGCTTTTGTTTCATCATAGTACTTTAGTCGCACCCAAAGATAGGTATAGTTTCAGCTTTAATTTCATGAATTTGTATGCGCTTTTGTTATAAAATAAAATTGAAATTCTTTTTTATAAACCAGATATGTACAAGAGGGAATAGATATCGATCACGAGGACGAGATCGAAGAAGGAGTCGGATCACCTCAAGGTTTGGTATCTTTATTGGATCGAGGAAATTCGCAGAGTGCTACTATGTTACGAACAAGCCAAAGTGACCTCAGCAGTAGTAGACAGATGGAAAGAAAAGGACTGCTGTGGCTTCTTGATGAAGAAACTGTGTGTCCCGGTGGAAGCGATGAAAGTTTTTTGGATCGATTGTTTTCACACTATGGCGACAGAGGTAATAGCAATAGTTGTAAAACTTTAAGAACTATATCTAAAAACAAGAAAAATAGGATTAAAAATTATCTTTGTAGTTTATCGAGCTTGGTACATTCTTGTAATATTAACTTTGTCAAAATAAATTTAACTTTATTCTTAATGTATATATATAATAAAATAATATTGTCTCAACGATCTCCATGCAATAATAAGGTGTGCAGATTACATGTTGTGCCAGAACAGTTACATTATTATATAACTTTAAAAAATTCAAGTATCTACAGTTATGTAATAATCCTTGTAATTCAGTTATTTATACATTTTTTTAGATCATCAAATGCTGCTGAGAAAAGCTCCCGGAAACAATCAATTCGTATTACAGCATTTACAAGGAACGAATCCTGTTCTTTACACAGCGACAGGATGGTTAAGGGCGACTCGAGAAAATCCTCTCGCAAAAAGTGCAATTAGCATTCTTCAAGAAAGTAATAGGTAACATTATTAAAATGGTTAAAAATATTATAATTTATAATTATTATTTCAAACAACTAAATTTGCATTTTAAAATTGACTAGGGACGACATAAGTAGACTTTTCGTTTGTGCACGTGGTGCTGGAGTTTCTGGTGCTCTAAGTGGTTCTATCCATGGATTAGAAGGCTCTCAGTCTTTGCGAAGAGCTTCCAGTATCAGACGAACATTTACTGCCGTGAAGAGAAAAAACATCTGTTTGCAAATTAAGTTCACTGTCGTAAGTACATTTTATTATTTAACAGAAATTGGTAACACTGATACGTTTTTAAGATTGATACAAGGAATCTGTATAACGCATACTTGACTATAAAGCGGAAATTAGCAGGTCAATGACGAATTACTTATCAGTAATAAACTTTTCGTTTTTTTATAAGTTTTGAGTCTTCAATCATTGTCATTCAGTATCTCATACTGACTAAACATAGAAATACATTATATGTTTAATTACATTACAAAGACATAAGATATCGATTTATAATGTTTTATACATTTTTATGTTATATTCTGTTTGTATTTACTACGTCTCATTTTATCAATTATATATTTGTAAAGAAAATTATCCTCTCTGTTCACGTTTATATTTTCGTATATAATTAATGTTCGTTTAATTCTAGGATGGCCTTATCGAAACATTAAGGAGAACACGAGTGAAATTCATTCATTGCTTTTTACCGCAACACAATGCAGGATGTACCGAAAATAAAAGTCTTTTATCCGTCAAGTCAAACCAAAGCGAGGATAATTTGATTAATATTCCATTGTTACGATCCCAGGTAATTAAATAATGAAAAAAATCAATATTATTTTTAAAAGATAACAAACAAGCTCTAATAACAATACTACAATTTGTAGTTAGTAGTTTTGCAATCAAGTGTTGCAATCAATTGCAGAAAAGGAAAAATGTTCAATATTAATGATGGATTTAATAATGCTACAATATTTATTTTTAATGAGTTTTATATTATTTTCGTCATTACTTCTTGAATAGGAACCTTTCTTAACTAAACAAAAATTTAATTTAATTTAAAGGAATTGAAATATTTTTGAAAAAGTAGTTATATTTTTGTAAATTATTGTTCATATAAACTGCCAATGAATTACTGCTAATTAATTGATTATAAATAAATTTTTAAACTACCTTAAAAAAAAATTTTATAATATTGAAATGTAATAGTTCATAGTTATGTACTTCAATAAGATATGGTAATAGTAATTCATTAAAGTTATTATCACTTAATCGTAATAATTGTTTTGAGATTATTATGTACAAATTAAGAAAAGACAAATATTAAATCAATGTGTTTCATTAATATTACTTATAAAAACAGTTTATAGTAGTGTATTCAATTACATTAAGGAAATTAGAGAATACTTTGTCAACTTAAAGTATAGATTATAATAATCGACGATATTTTTTATTGTTATAAATACTGATTATAAATTTTTTTATTATAATATAAAGATTTCAAGATTTCTTTTAATAAATACCATGTGGTATTTTAATCATTTCAAGTTAAATACATTTAAGATAATATTGATGGAACTATACACTCATTATAATATTTATTTGAAATACGAATTACTTTGTAAAAATTTCAATCAATGATAATAAATTAAATAAATGTTAATTATCTAATATTATGCACCAAAATTCGAAGCGTTAAACAAATTAACAGGAAAAGCGTAACTTTGAATTTTCTATTTATTCAGCAAGTGATTTGAAAGATTTATCATTTATAATTTTTAGCGTTAAGAAGAAGTCACGTTTATTTGGTTAAATACATTTTTCCTTTCACAAGCAATAATTATTCTTAATGACAAAATAAACCTAAAATTTATTGCCGTTGTTACTGAAGACCTTCGTAATTAGTATAATAATTTTCATATTAAAATATAAATAATTTTTTATACACAATATACGCTATTTTTTAAAAGAATTTCAAAGTGAAATTTTCATTAGCTTATCTAAAATATACTTTTAATAATAAAATAAATCAATTGAAAACATTGTAACGAAAATTTGGTTATAGGTTCGAGGCAGTCAAATTTTGGAAGCTGTTCGCCTTCACAAAGTTGGTTTTCCGAAATTTATGCCTCTTAGCGAATTTCGACGACGTTTCGCATTATTATCAAGTGATATTGCGGTTCGTCCAGGAAGTCCAGTTGCAGATGAACGACGGGCCGTTGAAGATATGCTTCTATCTGTCGATGTTGATCCTGCCTCCTACCGAGTTGGTCAGAGTCAGGTAGGAAGGAAATTTATCATAAATTTATCAATTATATTTTAACTTAAAGAACAAGCTAAATAGCCGCATAACTATGCAAAGAGAAATTGTAATACAATATATCACAATGAAAGAATTCCACAGATTTCTCGAGCTTTCTATTGTAAATTTTGCATTCAGTTAATGCAAAACTATGTTTTTCATTCAAATAATGCCTTATATGTGAGCGTAATTTTTAGACGATGTATGAAAATATGAAGGTTTAACAAAATCAACAAAAAGGTAAATGTTAAAAGGTCATAAATCTTGTATTGTTCGAGGCACTCGATCGATACATAAAAGAATTCTTGATTGAATATTTAAAAAAATTTTAAGTTATGTATCTGCAAATTGCTAATAATAAACTTCAGTTTTATAATAGATTTTTTAATCGAAGATCATATTTATAGTGAAGAAAGGAGTAACTAATATCAATCATTGAGCTTTAAACTTTTTGAAATATGAAAATCACGGCATAAATAAATTTTTTTATTGTAAATGAAAAATGTTATTTTACAGAGACAGTATATTTTGTTAAAGTTTTTTTTCGAGAATAGTTAAAAGTTTGTCTCATTCGTATTTAAATAAGACAATATAACTCATATATAATGGGTAATAAAAAACGCATGAGATATTGATTTAACGATTAAAAAAATTTACTGCCCAGAAAGAGAAATTTCAAGTTATCCGTTAAGGCTTAAATTACGTTTATCATTTAACGACGAATATTTTACCTATCTTATTAAAATTTGATTACGATAATTATTTTTTCTTTATGTTGAAATAATATTGAATTATTGAATTTAATTATGTAATTGTAAGTGGTTAGTTAGTTTCATTTTAAAGAAATTTTAACGTTTAGCTAATTGCTTTAAAGTACGATTGAATTATTCATGAACATAATACGGAGGCATTTAATGATATTCAAAATTTAACTTTCTAATAAAAAATGTAAGCTTTTGTGTATCCATATCTCTACCAGTATTTTCGTAAACTTCCATGTGTTAATGTCGAAAACAACTGAACTGAAAAATATTTGTCCTTGTGACAGTGCTTAATGCTTGTTTCTTTAAATATTACTATTCCTGTAAAACGCCAATATTATAATTTAAAATATCGTAGGTGTGATCAGTTACGTACGATATATGTAACTTCAGAATGGATGCGTTACTTAAACAAAATTTCCTCATAGAAAATGTCGTTGTGTAAGAGGATCTCTCATGAAAAGCACTTTTCTTTTAATACAGACGCTTTTTCGGAAAAGATGGCAATACCCTCAACAAAAAGTGCATGTAATCATCCTTATAATTGCGCGTGTAACAAATGTGCCTGTTCCGGGGAGCAATTGTACGTTGCAGGGCCATTATACCACGCGATAATTTCTCCTTATCTCATTTTGATCAACGAGTTTTACTTTGGACCCTGGAGCTCAATCAGAAGTATCACCTTTACGTCAATATCCAGTATAGTTAAATGCATACTTACACTAGCGACGAAATAAATCATCGACACAGTGAGCCGGAGATGGAGATCGAGGCGCAGAACAGAATGTCAAACCTCTATGCGTGCGACTGTGCGACTGTGCGACTGTGCGACTGTGCGACTGTGAATGTAAAAGAGAATACATCGTGATATAGCTAGAGGAATTTTCACAGGCGCACGCCAAGTTCTTCCCTAAGTAGACAGGAGAAAGATCCAGAAGCGCTTGAATAGTTTTTTTTGCGGCCACTATTGTTAATTATCTTGGCAATGTTTTTAAATTCGCCGGATTGTATTTCAGAGCGACCTATTATTCATAATCATTTTACTTACAAATTTAACCTCGCTAGATTAATTTATAAACTAAATTTATATTTTGCAATGGTGATAATTCATTTCATCACTAATGCCAATATTGAAAACTAAGCAATGCATAAATTCGACTTTTTTTTAATTTGGATTTCAACTTTTACTTTAGAAAACTTTATAAATAACTGTCCTATGAATACATATTACGTAGATTGAAATTCTTTATTTTTTACTATTTTACGTTATAAAGTTTAGCGCAACAAGAGTACATTAAGTGGATTATGTTAGGTAGATCTGGCTGAGCGTGTAAAATTGCGCAGGAAGTCTTCCTAAACTATTATACATTTTCCAAGTAAACAAATATTTCTCTTTATTATTAATTACGAGTTACGGTAGTTTAAATATTTAATGTACAGCCTAACGTATAACTCACGGAAAGTCACTTTTAAGGAGTGTATTAAGCTGAGTACATATAAATTATCCATATTAGAACGTGGTACATACTTAATTTATGTTTATGCGACACGTCAAGTAGTTGTGTTTTTTTTTTTTTTTTTTTGTTTAAAGCTTTTTAAAAAATTACTAGTTTAAAAAATTTTGAAACTTCCGAATCAAATTATACGAATCCTTGTACGCATTAATATGACGGAGGGACTCGAGAAAAATGTTGTTAAACGTCAATCCTGAAAGTCATAAATTCGTTTTAAGTTTACAGAAAAAGAAGAGAAGTTGAAGCTTCTGTTCTGTTAATGCTTTACAGTAATTGGGCACGTTCCGATTGAATTAGCGAGAGTAGATCGTTAATTCGATCGTGGCTAATGTGCATGCTCAGGCTCGTGCAACATATATACATACATATACATATATGCATATAAACATACATACATATACATATATATATATATGTATGTATGTATGTATGTATGTATGTATATATGCGTATGCATCTGTGTATCTATGCATCTGTGTGCATGCGCGACGTACAGGACAAGTGCAATTCGAATCGCAGGCAATCAAAGCGCACTGGATCGTTCACAAGAAGACAGGCGTAGTTTCACCAACGAATCCAACACATCCCAACGAATGGAAGGTGTCTGCGCTTGCGAAGCTGTCCTTCAAAACTTAGTCGGAGTGTGCACTTTATCCTCTTTATGAGTGAGCGAGTGTCAGATATTTGCATTATCTTTCTATTATTCTGGATTGCTGCGATAATAATGTGCTCGAGGGGGAAGTCTTTTACGGATCACTACTGTTGATATTCATTTATTGCACGTCCAAATCATGAATATTATTCATGCGTGCATTCCAATGCACAGTTTTTATTTCGTAAAGCGAGTAATTCCAGTTGCATGTAAAAATTTTTTAAATCACAAAGTACTTTGTCTTAAGTTGCAGCTCTACGTCAATTTACAAGTGCGACTTACTTATTTTGTACTCGAGTGAGTAAATACTTATCTGCATATTCAGCCGAATAACTTGTATCCTAAAGTGGCGTAACAAGGAATCTGGGTCTTTCCTATACAATAAAATGGTACCAAATCTCGAATGACACACTTCTTTATTAGTCGAAGAAGCCATAGCGCAGCAGCGTATATATTCAACCTTTGACGATAATTTGTAAAGGCAACTTTTACCAGCGCGTACGACAAGTTCTGGATTTCTTAAGAGATATTTTTAAGATTCTCAATATTTTGCGCGCGCGTGCGTGTGTTTTAATAATATTTTTCCAGTTGCGTTTTTATTAATACTGTCAAGTTACACTTGAAAGAAAGAAATTCCCGATACACGCGTTAAATTTTTTAAACCTAACGCACTTTCCCCGTAAATACGACAGACTCGGTGTTTGTTATTTTGAGTTTGAGCGTTACTTTTTCATCTATTAAATGCGTTTTTCTTATCAGCGATAGGAGAGCTCAGACTATTTCCAAAAAATCCTGACTCTACCCGACCAACTTGTATTCACACGTAAAATTTTGTATATTTATATACGCGTGTGTGTGTGCGTGTGCGCGTGTCAGTAAGACAGTAAGACAGTAAGACAGTAAGACAGTAAGACAGTAAGACGCTAATAAGTAAGTCAGTATACACCACTAATACGAGTTGTACTTAATTCTAAAGTGCTCATTACAATGCACACCGTTTGAACGAGTGAGAATTAATTCAAAGTCCGTTCTCCATTCAAAGTTCTTTCCACTTGAATGTGCAGCTTGCAACTTATGCCTGACTTTCCAAAGCGAATCTCTCATTTGAAATTAACCTATGCATGCATAAATGTGTAGGAATGGAACGGCGGAGCTCGTTGCGCACTTTCACGCCGACTGTACATGCGTGACATAGACGATTATCTCTGGCGCCTGCTGTACTTTCTACGTTTGAAAAAGCTTTAACAGGAACTTGGAAAATTTGTTTACATCGGCAGAAGCGATCTCCAAGATTGACGGTTCATAGTTTTGCGCTCGACCGCTGATAACTTTATTGCGAAGGTGCCGTGTCGCTCAAAGTTATGATGAATTTACTTTTTTTTTCCTTCAAATTTACGCGCTTGTAGTTACGTACTTACTTCATGGGTGAAAGCGCCGGTCCTATCACTTGAATTTTGGGACAAGAGATGAGATTTTCACGAGTTTCGGACTTGAGTAATGTTATCGATGCGTTACGAAGCAATACGTAATTTGTTACGAATTTTTTAATTCGAAGCATCGTCTCGAGTGTATTAAGTCCGAGACGAACTCTTGCGTTTTATTACTTTGTGTGCCACGTTGTTAAATCTCTGTAACGTACTTTATGTTCTAATTACCAGGAGAGCAAAAATTTTCTTAAACATTGTTTCACTTCTTGAATTGCTCTCTGGGCGCGAACTACTTATTAGCCCGTACAATGGAAAATTTTCAAGAAAAATTAAAATCTTGAAAGTAGCCGCGTAACAAAGATCACGTACGTGTAAAACGACAATTTACACGAGTTATTTTGCAGGCAACACCGCTACTAATCATTTTTCTACCGTAAAAAACTTGTGATTTCATCGCAACGAACGCAACATTAAGAAGATGCTTTCTTTACCTTATTATACAAATACGTAATTAAATTGAATGAAATTCAAAGTTTAATTATGCAGCACGAAGCTCGAATAATGCGCACACACAACACATATCATCTTACGTTTTCTTCATCGACTTTCTATATGGTAATCCTACGCGTGACTATCTCGCGGACCTATAAAGTTATGCGTTTGAGCTCTAATTAATATTTCTCCACTTTCACCCTTTTTCAGCAAATTTATTACGCGAGCTCGTTATTGTTTAAAGCGTTCGTCGTTATTTGTGTTCATTTGGGACGTGCGGGGGATATTTCGATGCGCAGGTCCTTTAAAAGTCGCGCCCCTTGACAATTTCGTGAAAATTGACCTTTGACGCGAGTACCACGCGAGTCTACAAAGTCGAATGCACCTTTTTTCTTTCTCCACAGAACGAAAGAAAACGCTACGTTCTTCCAACAGGCGTCCCAATCAAAATACATATTTCACGAATTCGATAAAAGTCCGGTACACACATCGTGACTCGGCTTGTTTTTCAAAATAGTTCGAATCAATTTATGTGTACCGGAGAGCGTGTCGAGTCCGCAATATTTACAGTCGTAAATCTCGGGGGACGGTACGAAAATTCCAGAGTTCTCCACTGAATTCATGGACTCGGTGTGCCTCGCGACAAAAATACTTTCATCGCGCGGCGGCGCAGGAAAGCTAGAAAGCGCGCGCGCGCGCGCGCGCAGCGCATCCGTACTAAATCACCAAAACAATTGGAAAAATTCCAGTGCGCGCATTCGAAAACGAAAGCGCGCGTTAAGGGCGTCTGAGCTCGATTGGTGATAAACCCTATTTTTAACCAGTAAAATCGAAATAGAAAGAAAGCCATATTCTCGCTTCCCGTCAAGCGTCTCGTAAAGTCCCCGCGAACGAAATTGAAACTCGCCGCTCGAACTGTCGAATCCTCGCCGATCCTCGCCGATCCTCGCCGATCCTCGCCGATCCTCGCGGTCGGATGATCCTCGAGCGACGTCGCCGAGGTAAGAGATGCAAGCTCGTAATTGAATGGCTTTTTTGCGGCTCGTCTGCTGAATCGGATGAGTCGAGTTCGTTGGCTGTTGATGCGCTACGTTTCTTTCGCTCTGGCGACGCTCCTGCTGATGATCTTTTAATACCGCCTGTCCTTTGGACTTTCCATCGCTGCACACGACTATACAGATTGTCCGCCGAGGAGAAAATCGCCAGCACTGGGTTGTTAACGGGGAGCCGCGTGACTTTGGAATAGTGAATCTTCGTGCAGGATGACGGAGAAGTTGCTCTTGTTGAGGGGCTCGCGAGTCGCGACGTAGTTTTTGTCGATTTGCGAAACTGCCGATGGAGTGGTTAACGTTAAGAGCTACCTTTTTTGTGCTTATTTGCCTCTGGTAATCGATGTGTGCGATGTTGCAAACGAAAATTCCGAGCATTTTTGAATTTGCCTCTCTGCCGAGTCGGAATTTCAATGCTCTGCGCGCGCGCGCGTGTTTTCGCACCTGTTTTCGCAGGTGGTTTCGATTACTGGAATTAAATTTGAATCCGTACTTGGAAACTTCTTCGTAGTCTTTAAGATCTTCGGATATGTAATTGTTAAAAGTTAATTTGAAACGAAGGAGCATCGGTTGCTTTATTGATTGGATTTTCACAAGTAAATAAAAAGCAAAAGCGAATCAAAATCAATTTTGACGTAGGCATGAAAAATCACATTAATTTTTTTAAATTTACTTCCAACGGTAATTTAACTTCTATTATATAAATTGCAAGTGAAATTTAATTCATTCGAGATTTCATATTTAATAACCACATTCCAAAAAGTAGACGTATCGAGCACATTTGGAAAATTTCACTTCTCGTTGGTTAATTTACAAATTGTTAATGTAATAAATTTCTGAAATTAGTTTGAAGCAACGCGTACGTACTTTTTATGTACTTTTGAAAATTAAATGCAATTTCGCCACAGGCATATTTAGATAAGAGCTTTCAAACGCTGTAATTTTCATGCTCCAATTTGTTTATCTTATCGAGTCGAAATGTTAAGAGCTACTTAAGATTATTTGAAAAGAAAATCTTTGTAAGAAACAATTATCTTGAAATTAAACCGAAAGCAGCGGTTGATGTACGTCGATCGTAATTAAAAATACTGCTGCCGACGCCGAGGACGGAACAAACGAAAACACGTGCGCCTCCGGTTTCTTTTGCGGTACTGGCACATGTACACATTTTTAAGCCCGACGCGCAAACTGCATTCCCGCAAAGTTGATTCTCAGTTTTGCGCTTCTTTTGCGCTTTCGATTACGCATTTTCGTGTGCGTTTCGATTAATGTTTGCGCCGCGCGTTCACAATCGATCTTACTGTACGGTAACTGCAACGTAATATCGAGGGCTGTTGGTTTTGTTTAAAAAAAGGTCGTATTGCAATACGTTTACGTTAAGTGCACTTTTTTTTTATCATCGCAATGATTGAGTTACTTTTTCTCGAGCTTTGCAAAAATTAATGCGACACGTAATGGGAATGCAGACGAATGTACGTTCATGGAGGTAAACGTTTTAAACGTTTGTCTTACGTACTTTAAGACGCAACGTCGAAACATTTTTTAACCCAAAGTATTTTCTATTTAATATACGTACATAGTCTTGAGATCTTAAGGCGAATGAATGCTATCGTTGTATAACAGAAGTATACAACGTCTCTCATAGTTCTCACGTACATTCGTATAATTTTGGAAAAGTGGAGAGATTTCAAACGGAGAGATCGCCAAACTACACTAGTTCTCGCATGACTCTCGCCGAATGTCTCTACTCATTTTTCGTTATGAATTCTAGAACAAAGCAAGACGGTAAATAGGCGTAGATATAAGAGGACTGAGAAGTTTGAACTGAAAACAGCTCGTTGCTGACTATAAAATCGCTCCAAGTGCGCTACTCGAGAAAGATCGAGAGAGAGAGAGAGAGAGAGAGAGAGAGAGAGCGAGTGAGAAGGGAGACGAGCGAACGTCGGCGTAGAGGTGCTAGTATTTCAAAAGCCCGCGCAAGTTATGAAAGTCCCTCCCCCTCCCGCCCTCTTTGTCTTTTCTTTCAACTCCTCTACTTCTTTCTCCTTGGCTCGTTAATTCGACTCGAAGCCGTAGCAACAGTAAGATCGTCAGCGTTGAGTCGACGAAGGGCGGAAAAGGAGAGAAAAAATTAACGCCGGAGTGAATCTCTTGCGGCAGGCGCATTAAATCATCCGAGTGAAAATTGATGTAAAATTGTTATCCCTTACGCGTCGCGCACTCGAGATCTTGGCCGAGATCTTGGCCGAGATCTTGGCCGAGATCTTCGGCGGTGTGTCTCGGGTAAAAAATTTCGCGAAGGGCTCATCGTTCGCTTTACTTTACTCTTGTTTTCGTTTTCACTTCGAGGTTTCGAATAGGAGATAGTAATGGGGTACAGCGCTGTAGGTTTTATGGAACAATTTGTAATTTTTATACGAAGCCAGCGATTAGTCACTTGATATAGTGGCTGTAAATTGTTTTAGGTAATGTGCAATTACGTTCAATGGGTATAACATTTTATTACGTGCTCGATCTAATTTATAATTTGAGGGATCAGTGTTCTGCTTTTGGGGTTACTTTTACATATTTAAATGTCGGAAAGGGTGTACGGTCGAATATAGTTATGCTTGTGAAAGAGAGTTTTTGTAGGATTTAAATCGTATGAGGTGAAACCGCGAAGGAATTCATTACGTGGAATAAATTACAATGATTATGATTTTCTTTTTAAAATGTCTACTTCATTTTTATAGAGGAAAAATAAATGCTTTAATACTCAAAGTACCGCCGTGGTATACACTGTTTTGATGATATGTGAAACTTAGTGAAACTTAGTACAACTTCAACGGTTATATAGGCGTTATATCCTACCGCTGATGCGTAATTTATGCGTAGATTAATTAATTTTCGCCTTTACGACAACTTTTCACGGGTATTTTATGCAATTTAGCTTTTTTTCTTTTCATGACTTACAATCGATTAAGTGTATTAGCTTCTTTCGCGGTAACAACTAATAGAGTTTGAATCTTATGAAACATTGACAATTGGAGACATCGATGAATAATGTCTGTTTGTAAGCATTTTCTGCTCGGTTGTTTATATTTGTTATATTTATATCCGAATTAATAGATCTCTAATAAAGTAATTCAATTCTATGGATAAAAATTCGAAGAAAACAGGTATATTTCACAACTTAACTCGTGAACCTGAACTTAAATTTTGCATTATTTGCCTCCTACAAGTTTACGATATTTATAAATTGATTCTTCTTTGTGATTACTTCTCGTAAACACACAAGTCGATTTCAATACTTGGAATGTGCGAAAGCAGCGATACAGAAAATAAATTAACTCTGCTATCTGAAAATTTAACACTGGGAATTAAAATAACGCGTTACGTAGCGAATACGCGAACGTTGTGTCGTTGTACATCCTTACACTTTTGTGTGCGTTACCCTTTGCATTTTTATCGCAGAGCATTGCACTTACTTTCATGGACGTGTTCATGTTGTTTTACAAGAGAGTGACAGATTGATAAGAGGGGAAAATTAATTTTTATTATTGCCTACAAAGCTATTTCATCGCCTTTGTCATTCTTTGCAGAAACGAAAATCCAAAAATATACATTTCGATATGAGCAAATTAACGAATAGCAGATTAAATTCTTTTAGCATATTTTTTTTAATACCGAGACTGGACAGCATGAAAGGAAATGTGTTTTCGTCGAGCCATTGCTACAATGGTAGACTAATGTTGCTGGAATATTTCTTTTAAGGACAATGCGATAAATTAGGAATTCGACTTTTTTCTACACTCGTGACGCACGCGGTTGCTTTTACAGATTGTTTTCGCGAACATAAGTGCATCCTTTTTTATCTTTAACTTTTAGAGCTTTATTCGAGTATAGATATTTTGTTGTTAATAAGCGTGGACTGAAAAATTCCGTTTAAAGTTTTATTGAAAATAAATGTTTTAAGGAATCGATTTATACCGTGTTACTTATAATAACACGTGATGCGTTATTCTGCAATGAATAATGCTGAAAAAATCCAATGAATTTTTATTTTGCATAAGCAAATAGAAAAGCACCTCCTACTCGTGCATCTTAAATTTATATTGCTTTTAAGTAGCTGAAAACCTCGTTTATGCGTTACTTTATGTAAAATTTCGCAAAAGAAGATAGGAAACGAAAGTTTGTTCGGGTTACGTTTTCTCGAATAACTTTCCGACTCAAGGGTCGGATCAATAAAGTTCTCCGCAAGACAATCAGAGCTCGAGCATACGTACACGCGTACGAATATGTCGGTTCGGCCTGAGCTCCATTTTCTCGTTATTTTCCTACATAAGCTGATGCGAATGCATGATTGCCTTTGTCCATAAGTTTGGACGTATGTACGTGTGCGTATGCGTTTCGAACAACATGAAATATAAAACCCTATTCCTATTATTACGCGCTGAATTATTTCCCCTGCATATTCCTCAAAGTTATAAGTTATAAGTTTAACCTTATGTTTATTAATAGTTTCTGCGTGTAATTAAAAAAATAAACACAAAAAAAAAAAAAAAAAAAAAAAAAAAAAAAAAAAAAAAAAAAAAGCGTAACCCAGCCGTAAACCATTTCAATGAAAAATGTATTCTTCTAAACCGGTGTTCTAGGAGTAGAACCGTTGACCTCCCTTTCCTTGATATTTGTCATGTCAGCTACAGCATTTATCATTACTCACCCTCGCGTTTACGGCCAGTAAGACGTACGGTGGTTGATTATTATTGATGAACATTTAAGTGGAATTAAAATATCGCTTCGAAAATTGCTTTGAAACCGGTGCGATTATTTCCATAATTACATCGAACGAGTGAAAGTTCGATAAGATTTTGCATAACCGTACGTACTTATTTGTCTCGCGTTTTACTTTAACGTACTGCCTACTTTAACATTTTAATACGTACGGATATTTGTTTATTTATAAGATTATAAACGCAGTTCGTGTGTGTGCACGTACAAAGTTAAAATTCGCTTAGTCGCGCATTCGATATGGTGATCTACCGACAACAGTTGCATTCAAGAGTTGGGAACGACTTTCTTAAATTACTTTCACATTAAAAGTAAAAAATAATTCAATACTTAATTATTAAGAAATAAACCTAGTTCTTTTACGCGTATAAGATTTATCAAGCTGCTTTTAACGGATAAAAATTTCAAGTATAAACTTATTCTTCGGCTACATAATTCATACTATTTATTTGTTTAATTAAGGCACTTTATTATCGTTAAGAATTTTCTTTCGAGCATGATTTTCAACATATCGGCAATACTTTCTTGTCAATAAACTAGATCAGATTTAATGACAGTAAATTGGTCTTTCATTTTTTTACTTTAATATTTACTTGTTTATTTTACACGAGACAAGTGCGTTTCAAAATATGTGTACATTTTACAATCGTTGTTGCCCAGTTGAACATTTTACATTCTAAAATGTAAAATGTAAAATGTAAAATGTAAAATGTAAAATGCAAAATGCAAAATGCAAAATGCAAAATGTAAAATGTAAAAATCAAATTTAACGTCAACTTTTTGTAAGGCGTTATTTAATGAATAATGATTCATCAAACTTGAAAATTACTTTCAAAGTGAAACCGAACCAAGAATTATTGGCCTTTATAGATTTAATAGGAAAACGAGCGTTGAATTTCACACTCGTATCTTTCCTATCAAAGGAGCTCGTATCGCTCACAATTAAATCACCGCATTTCTAATTAAAAATTGTAAATACTTTAGATTGCCCAGATTCACGAATCACTTGAAAAGACTACGCACTTATCGTTCCAGAGAGTTTGGCGCGAGCAATTCCATCGGCGCATAGACAAGATTTTTCAGATAAATTGTTGCTTTTTCCAACGACATTAGCCACGAATCGAAAGTAATGAGAGACGGTGAGAATTTTATACCGAATTTGTAACCAGTATTACCTACTTTGGTGCTTAATAACAGCGATTGCTAGAAATTGCGATTCGAATGAAGGATCGATGGATGGGATCACGGTAAACGGAAGCGTAAAACGACCACTTGCATTCGGACGATAAAATTCGCCCGGAAAAGTGCCCTACGTACATTTACTCGATTTGCCTGGATTTTGACATATTCTCTTCTCGGTGCAAACTACAAGTGCGTAATCTTTTCAAGTGATTATTCCACGAATAGAACGGAAAGTACCTTTTGAGATGCTGCCTAAGTGAGAGGAACGAGCTTCTCGCGGCCAAAAGTTTGACAAATGGATAATATTATTTTCCGACGCAGAATTATAGACGCGGCGGAACGGATTCCACTTTCCGCGAAATGAAAAGGACGTCGTTGTTCCCCGTACACGGCTATTTCGAGAGGGATATCTTTGGAAGCGCGGCCATTGTTTTACTGCAAAACAACCATTTTCCGAGCGTAAAGCGTAAAACAAACGGTACCGCGACGAACGATTCGGTTCACAGTTAAATCACAAATACCCAAGTACTCGGGAAAAGAAGACGTCAAAATTGCCGCATTAGAGTAAGAGAAGGCCAGCGCGAGAACGTACTCTCGGACACGCACCTCGAGACGCACCTCGAGACGCACCTCGAGACGCACCTCGAGAGTCTAAAATGTGCGAGGCAATTAAAGTGGCCACTTAACGCAACCGATGCTTCATCTCATCTGCAACAACATCTCCTCCCGTCCGAGTCCGCGTCTTCCTTTTCTCTTCCGCTCTTCCGAGGAACGTGGCGCCCGCCAAGTCGAGGACCCTGGGACTCGTAACGACAGCCGCGCTACGTACGACTGCGGTAGGTAGTAGTTTCGAGGCTACTTTCCCCGTTTCGACGCATTCGTCTTCTCGTGCGCATTCCTGGCGCGTCGCATCTGTTCTCGACTTGGCCTGTCCCGTCGATCCTTCGGCCAACGGAAGCAACAAAAAGAAAAAAACGGAAGCTCGCGTCGTTGAGGCATAGTTTTTCGTCGCTCCGAGTAACAAAGGCCGACGTTTCCTCTTTTACAACTACGACAGAACCCGGTGATCTTTCGGGCTTCCGCATTCGCGTTCAGCTTACGGAATGAGAAAGTTGTTTCGCGCGATCGAAAGAAAAATTAAGAAAACGCTTAGGCTCGTCTAGTCGTCGAAGAGACCTTTGCCATAAGATCGGGCGAACGGGAATGCGGTTCGAGCATGAATATTCGCACGGCACTCGGAGGCAACTTCAATGTCCGTAATTGTCCGTAATTGTCCGTAATGGTATGCTACGCCTAGGGTACGACGGCGAAAATGAGCGAGCGATGCTCTTTTCCTCGAGCGGCGACAACGACAAAACAATGTCGAATACAACGGTGAAATTGACGTAGGCAGAGGAAAAAAAAGCTTTCGGCTCGTTTCCCCGCGCCCGTTGTCCGTAAGACAAATGAGCGATCGATTTCTCGTTTCTCCTCGCGCGGCACGAAACTACGTTCACGAGCCTCCGACCGAAAGCACGAAGCTACTAATGATTCACCGATGTTCTAGTCCACCTCCTTACCGCCACGAGGCTCCTCGGCGACTTCATAGGACACAGCCATATTTGTTACCAGGAGACGATCGGCTTGCGCGCTCCAACGCGAGAAGTACGGCCCCTTCCTCTCTCCCTCTCTCTCTCTCTCTCTCTCTCTCTCTCTCTCTCTCTCTCTCTCGCTCTCGCTCTCACTCCGCGTTACAGCGGTTAGGGCAGCGAACGTCGAGGCAGCGAGGTACACGCGATAATGTCGAGGCCGCTCCTTTTCTGGGTGGCGGCTCCAGCAACGAAGGCAACCGGGACGGAAAATCGCCGCTCGCTCCTCGTCTTCTCTCCTCGGGCAGACGCGAAAAAGAAAGCCGAGCGACCGCCGCGACTCTCCTCGCTCGGAGCCGTCGGTGCATGAACCGCCGTGGCGCAGGTGTACGCAAGTAAGCGATGGTCGGTGGGTGTGGGAGGACCGATTGGACCAAGTACCGAAACTATGCCGAGGATAGGAGAGGCTGTGAAATCGTTCTCGAGCAGGTCGAGCGATTTTGGTTTGCGTCATCGGCTTAATAAGTTCGCGTAATTATTCTTTGTCGTAGCCTCGGATTTATCCTCCCGACAATTTGTTTTCATCTGGAGTTGTCGCTCGATGCCGCGTAATTTATGTAGAACCTGCTGCGGGTTATACGCAGTCTTTCCATATCTGGACTCGTTAAATACCAGTTTGCACCACTTCGTACAAAGTACTCGGAGACTGTTTAGCGAGTTGGATTTTATTTTGATTTTTCTCCGCCTATTACGAGGCACTCGTTTCTACTCAAGGGTCTCCATTAAATAAGAGCAAACGGTCAACCTCTCGCTTCGAAGCTCTCGAGTTTAATGTTCAGTCCACTTACTTCAATGCGTGTACCTAAGGAATTAACGTCCACTCTCGATCTTGGTACGAATTCAGATTTGTAAACGTAGGCAAAAGTACAAAAAGCACAAAAAGCACAAAAAGCACAAAAAGCACAAGAGAGGCTTTTGAAAAGTTCGTTCGAAATTAGTCGGCGATCGGTCAGAAATCGTTATTTGTCAGATAAATAAGTCGGGCAGAGAAATCCGCATGAATAAACGAAGCCGTTGGGCGGAAGGTCGACGAGAAAGAACTCGAAAAACGCTCGAGCGCAGCGAACCTTGGCGCGGTCGCGTAGACCTCGCGTCTACCTCGTCGCGGTCTCTTCCTCGTGGTGCGCTCCAGTTTTTATCAGCGACTCTCCTTCCGCACGCGATCGTAAAGGACTTGCACGCAACTGTTTTTCCTGGACTTTCGCAGACTTTCGCACGCGCGCGCGCGCGCATCGACGATGCGGCAGGATAGAACGCGATAGAGCGCCGCTAACGTAATTTCGATCCTTGAACATTTTTATGATTTCCCTATGACGTGGTATTCTCGCTTTTTTCTCGTGCTCCTCGAGGAGTCGAGTGCGTCCGAGTTTATGGAGATAATAAAGCCATTCGAGAGGACTCCGATTGCTATTGAAGTATCTTTGCGTGCGTGCGCGTGCGCGTGCGTGATATACCCAGGTTACAGATAAACTTAAAGATTATAAAGATGGCTGCGTCGTCCTTTCGTTGCCTTGCGTCCTGGAGATGATCACCCGTGTTCAAGTTTTAGATTTTAATTACGGTCCGAAGATTATTGCTCAACCGCGGTTTTTAGAGCAAAATTTTTGTTCAATGAAAAGTGATAGATCCAAGTTGATAGAGGTAAATACATTTATAATTCTTTAGATATTATCCCGGCTTACGCTAAGCCAGATAATAAATATCAATTTTTTTCGCCTTCCGAATTCCCAACGAAATACGCGCCAGTGATATTTAGATATTAAACGATATGTAGATTAAGTATTTTGATGCACAATGCCAAGTAAAGTCAATCTTATCGGGCGGCAATAATCTCGAAGCGAATAATTGGATTGAAAAATCAACTTGCATTTTCAATTTGCTTCAGTCCTTAGTCTAAGTCTAGGGTATTTTTCTGAAATATTCATTTATTGGAATGAACTCATTTCAAATGAGAAGAAACACGACGTTTGTAAAGAACCTTCAACGAGATAATTTTCACATTGCAATGCAGTACCAAGCGAATGGATTTAAGCTTCGGTAAAGAATATCAAGACGTTCGAGTAGATTATCTCAATCGGCGCATAAAAGTATTTTACAGATAAATTGGCACAAGCTTCCATTTCACTTAATTCCGTGCGTTGCAGATTTATCACTTGGTATTTTTACTAATTCAATCGTAATCTCATCGCAAAGTTATTTTTATAATATAACTCGTTGAATAGGCGTTTCCAATTCTTTGGCTCTAGGAAAGTGGCAAACGTGATCAGTTCGACGATTTTTCAAGCATGAGAAATATCGGGGATCCAGGGAGAAATCGGTAGGCACGTGTCTAGAATTTGCTCCATTTCATCAGCTTGCCAATTCTATCTTAGACACATTTGCGCTCTTTTCACTTATACGAATTCTTATCGAATGAGATTTTAAATTTACCTCGTTATTGCAAACCGCAGGACTGCGGGACATAAAAGTATCGTTGTTCCCGATGCGATGTACAGCCGACTTCACCTATCTTCTAATTTCTTCTTTCATAGATGTAAATAAAACGCAAAGAAACCGAGAGGTGCACGATTTCGATCTAGAGAAACGCCAGGAGGAGAGAAATTCGTCTGCCCGTGTTTTAAATTCATTCCGCGTTATTGCCTAGCGATTTTGTCGATGGATTAGGGTCGAGTAGCATAGCATCTGCATCGGGTCGCAGCGAAACTGATGGTCGAGTTTTTGTCCCTCCGTAAGTCTACCGCGAGAAATGGCCGAGGAACGCAAATGCTCTTCGTCCGTGGTTAAAGCTCGGCAATGGTTATTACGTGAAAGGAATTCGTCGCTTACCTATTCTTATCCAAGAACAATGATACGCTTCTTTTATGGTCAAAAATTCGTTATATCCGAATGTCGGATATAACGAACAATAATTCGTTAGCGTTTGTCGGTAGGTAACGCGCGATGATTGAGAAATACGCAAACCTTATACGCACGAGTAAAACACACGAGCAGATGATTAAATAATATAGAAAGTTTATTTACGTTAATTAAGCAAAGTCAATCCGGTATAACAGGACCATGCATTTGATACGTCTACCAGATGTCCGTGTTATTTAATCAACTTGAACCACATTTTTCTTAACTTTCCCCGGGGATAACGAGATAAACTTTCTGTTTTAATTCATTTTTGTAAATATAAGCGATCGCATTGCCTACGCAAGCTTCCCTGATAATCTCGTGTAAAGTGAATAATTTTACGATGGAGTGCATAATTAAATCGCATGACTTGGCGAACTCTTCTTCAAAGTGTTACGTCTGTCGGTAATCCTTAATTCAACAGATACGAGCATTAAGGATATACCTGTCTAGTAGAAACATACATTACACGAATTTGCGAGTCGAAGTAACCGTTTTTATCACGGAAGAATTTCAATCAAATAATTAATCGAACACTAATCTTGTGGTATTAACACTTTGAATCCCGCGAATTATCAGAAATCACTCGAATGATTAATTTTGATTCTGCGAAGCGAGTCTCTATGGTCGATGAAACATCCCTTTGATATTCGAATTCGTTTGAGATTCGTGGAGGGTTAAGAGGAATTTAAGAAGAACTTAAATTTCGTTAAGTTGTCCATGAAAGTTATTTTTCCAAACGACCGCAAGCGAGTTCAATAAAAAGTTTCGAAATTGCAAAAGCCCCGAACTTTCTCGCGTGGCCCACATAAACGACGAGCTACGCGGCCGCAACCGCCGCCGCCGCCGCCGCCGCCGCCGTCGTTGTCGTCGTTGTCGTCGTCGTCGTCGTCGTCGTCGTCGTCGTCGTCGTCGTCGTCGTTTGATTTCGCTCATTTTTTCGGGATATAGGCGGCGTCCGAGAGCAGAACTCGCAGAACTCGCAGAACTCGCAGACTCCCAGAAAAGAAAAGTGAAAGATTTACGAGCTCGGCGAACTGCGCGCGCAATATCCCGAAAACGCCGGAGAAGCAGCTGCTTCTGGGGCAAACTGACTTTTTTCCATTCAACTCGATGCCGACTCTCAATCCGCACTTTCTCGATACTCTTCCGTAGCGATTATCGCCGACGAGGCTTCGCTCGGTCAGTGGCTGCTGCTGCTGCTGCTGCTGCGGTAAACGGAAGAAAGGAGAGGATAAAAAGGGATTTTACAAGCGCAATGAAAATAAATGGCCGGTCGATCGGTGCGCTCGAGCAACATCGCGATTATATTATGCGCGTAAAAGTACATCGCCGAGTTATCGGCAGGTTGCCGATAAAAAATCCCAGCACTGGTGTGACGCGATTTTGTAATCGAAGACTGTGCGGATGGAATTACAGGCGCCAAGGCAGTGCGCGTAAGTGCCGATAGCGACGGCAAATTCTAATGGGACTGCGATGGAAAGTAAATGCACAAAAATCCATGTATTTTTCAATTATATCCGTACCGTGTCCTTCGTTACGAATTAACGAGGACGCGACCACGTTTGATCAAACTTTCATTATCCGTATGCCCGAACCTCTTGAAAATAACGGTCGTCTATTTTCCAAGCGATCTTCCCCGTAATCTTGTAAAAATACTCATCTCGATAACTATTCTTCGGGTAAGCATCGGATAGACGTACATTGCGTACGGGTATGTACGCTCGTCTATCGTCAAATTACACCGTATGGAGAAAATGAGGCAATTCGCCGGCGAGCGAGTGCGCGACGCTAAAAAAATCGTGGCGCTTTCTTGGGCACATTCCCCTATGATTGGCCGGGGCGGGAATCGGCAACATCGCTCTCTATGCGATATTAGAAAAGTGCAATCTGGGTCAATATTGACTTTGGCTCCTCGTTCGATGCACCGTCGCGCATACGCGTACGCCTGCATCGATCTCACTCCGATACCATCGGTTGGATGGCTCGCGTTTCGTTCGAGTTTTCGATTCCGCAGATTTCGATCCATGCGGTGAATCGCTAGGAGGTATTTTCCAAACGTAAGCGAGGTTTTCGTTAATCAAGGAAATGCATAATCTTGCGCGCAATCGATAATTTTCATCCTTTCGGAGGTATACTTTTGTAGGCTGACACGCGCATTTGGTTTTTATTTTAATTCAAGGTTGCTGCTTGCAGTCCTGCGAATCTCCATTGTCGGTGGTAATCTTCTTTTTACCTTGTGGGGATGGTGAGGCACGGGGATTGTCGGATTGATCGCAACTCCGATATTTCTTTTGTCGTGCGGAGCAAGTGCTCCATGAAAAGGCGCGGTATCGCACTTTTGAATATTATTGTGAAATACGTTTAGGTCGGCTAATGTACTTATAGTGATATTTAAATTTGTATTTTTCACGATCACTTTAAAGGAATTCGGGCATAATTCAACTTTCGATTTTCACGAATGAAAAAATAAAAGCCTCCGAACAATTTCATTGGGATCAAGTACTACGCTTGTGTAGTACTTCCTCTAGGGAAGCAATTATTTTCGCGAACGGCCCGATAAACAATGAGGGATTTTCTTGGACTGGAGTTAAGGTTCTAATGGAGCCTCGATATATGAGTAGAAAAATAAATAAAATGGCAAATTTTGGGCGCGTCTCTTGGTATTTACTCATTAAGTGAATTTTAAGTAAATTCTTATTGCTTTGCGCTTGGAATAAAGAAGAATGTACAGTGATAAATAATTTACGCCCCAAAGTAGTAAATATTCAAACGCGATGACAATTATTTTAGTTAATTGTATGTTATTAAATAAAGTTCGTTATTGGAAATATGATTTTCATGTTTAAACGTCCAAGTGAAAGTTTTGATTGGCGACTAGTTTGCATTAATATTAATTTTGAAACCTAACTTAACTTTCCTTTTACTTTGTCTCAAATACACATATTTAATTAAAATTTATTTTACGTTCTTGGTGAGTTACGTTATAAGCCGTCACTCTGCTTGCTTTCCACGTAAGAGTAAGTGTGATGTTTCATTATATTTATTTAATGCTCTGAATTACGCATAATGAAAGCCTAGTTCTTAAAATGTGTAGTTGTGGACAAAACTGGAAATTACGATAGTTGGTAAATCTCATTCCTCGGAAAGTTGCGTCCGAAAGAAAGTTTTTACTGAAAAGTTTATGAATGATAAAAGGAGAGAGGTATAAAGGGGCCGATAATAAGGAAAATAACGATCGAAACTTTCTCGAGTAACTAGTTTAACCTGGGCTTTAACCGTTAGAAACGTGGATGACGCGACGACCATTTCCTTTTCAATATTAATTCTTTTTTTAAGACCCGCGATTATGGTCATTACTAATTATCAGAGTAACAAATGAGAATCGGCTATTAAGATGTACGCTTAGTTTCTAGTAACTTCTCGAGCGGTATCGAACAAACGCACTCGTGTACATATATACGGAGCATTTATACGGTTGTATGAATTTTTTCGTGCGAAACAACTGGGAAAAGCTCAAAAGTGGTGTCGGCATGGTCAAGTGGATGTCGAAGTGGTTAATTTTCCTCTTTATGTATATTCGGGTATTACGTGCAAGTGTTGGCCGCACACGATTTTGGAGAAAGTTATAATTGCGATGAGCATGGGAAGTTTCAATAGACACTTTAGCTCGCCGCCGATCATTATCTCATCAATCGTTTATGAGTCATAAAGCGAGTGCTTCGCTTCGTTTTTTATTAGGGCGTCACTCGAAAGTAACAGCAGAACAATAGTCGATAAATTTTGGCCGATCGGTCATTTTGTAAACTGAACATACGCCGATAAAAGGATGGTCTGTAATTTGCAAACATAGTTGTAGAATTAAAATTCTCCCACTCGCCAAGGAAATAAATCACTCGTATCAAAGTCGATGAAGAACTTGTAACCGTCATTTTTAAACGTATTTATTAAATTTTATTATTTGAAGAACTTTTATTAAAATATTTCCATTATATTTACGCGAGACTTTTACGAGTATGATAATATAGTAAATTGCACGGGCCGAAAACCGGTGACTTTGGAATTTGCGCAAAATAAGGTACTTCTTCCTGATTAAAGAAATTTACGTATCCGCGTTCGGTATGGAGGATCGTACAATTGAAATCAGAACTTTACATTTTTTTTTTTTTTTTTTTATGCTCGTCTCTCAAAGGAACGAGATCGCGAGAAAATTTACGTTTCGTTAGTTTAAAAAGAAATTTGCCGATCGAGGTCAATAAAGTACACTCGCATTATTACGTTGACTCTTTAAAAGTACTTCTAAAATTTAAAGATCTTCGTCGTGCTCAAAGTGACCCAAAATTTACATACGTACGATCATTGTAATATCTGGACTATTTTCTTTTGACGAGTCTCGACGCCTGACATTATGCATTATATTACGCTCTAACTTCCGTGAATTGCCTTTTTATAAAACTGTGAAATCCCGATGGTAGTATCTTGCGATAAAAATTTATGGGACGCGAGACCTCGTTAATCGAAGAAAATAATAATAATAATACCTTACAGAGGAGTTTTGGTCGATCTTGAATTTTGAATAAAAATACCACGCGTAAAATTTTCTCGCGTCATTATACGAGTCTTTTACGTATAAATGGGGGTAAGGAATAAGTTATCGATCGTGTATATTTCATTTTTGATTTATTTTATTCGTTGACAATAGAACAAAAGGAGCTTGGATTATTCTTGAAATCACTAATTCCTAATGAAATAATTACGTGTAAGCGAACGTAAAAGCCCTTATATCCTTTAATTATTTTACACTGTAAACTTTGAAAAGTAAACAATACAAGGCCCACGTGTTTCACTCGATGTCAAAGCATAAAATTTAGAAAAATCCGTTTAGATTTAATACTCGTTCTTGTTAAACAAATACGCATTAATGATGTAAACTTCTTTTATATCGATCCTTGTGTCTCGATATAAAAGCGAAAGAAAAATGAAGGCAATTTGGCCAATGAACAAATATAATCCTTTCTGGAAGAAGATAATCGGAACTCGAAATACAAAAACACGTGCTCGTATTGCCCATCGTGATTCTTTCCTCATAACGGTTTTTATACGAAATGACATGATTCTTCTTGGATTAATTCGTATCAAGTTAATTTAACATTTCCACCGAACTCGATATAAGTTGCTTCGCGTAAACGAAAAATTTTGCAAAAGTAGTAATTAAAGTAAATACAAGTAGTAATTATAGTCGAAAGTCCTTTTTATGCAATTCGAGAATTGTGCAACATAAGATTTTGCGATAACAAGCATCTGCAATTGTGTAACGTTAGCTAAAAATCATTTGAAAACAGCGAGTGTGTGCGTAGTTGAAGTAAAATAATTCGAGTATAGCGTGACACGAACATGGAACGTTGCTTAAATTCGAAACCTCGCACACAGTACGCTAAGAACAATTGTACAAGCGAGGAAAATAAAATTGCCGCCTTAAACGTATTTCAATCTCTTGCTACAAAAAGCATTGCAAGAGCAATAGTTCTTCAACGTATTATTGCAAGGGTTTTACGAAGCGTTTTTCCGAAGAAATGTCAATGTCCAATAGTTCACGATTTATTCTACTACTGTACTATTAAATGCAAGTCTAAACGTTGAAAAGAAAATAGGTTGCGATGCGATACGGCACTACGTTTAGAAGGTTAGCTTCTTCTGAGCCCCTTATTCGTATTGGAAAGTTTACGAAAATCGTACTCAAAGTGTACGCTACGCTAATCGCTCGTAAGTACAAGCAAATGTGCACTCGGATACGTGTCCAATCTCCCGGATTAACTTTCGATTATTTCAATTTTTTCAAATTAAAAAAAAAAAAAAAAAAAAAAAAAAAAAAAAAAAAAAATTACTCGTTAAAGCGACGGTCTTTTTCTTGGACTTTCAAACGCCACGCATTTAAATATCCTTCCCATAGGTATTTATAAACTTTAGGCCTAACTAAGGTTTATAAAATCTCAGTACCAACATCAACAGGAGTAAGTAAACGCTCTTCTCTCGGATTATAATTGTAGCACGTTTTCCGCTTCATCGGAGGAGTTTAGCGTCCGGGGCAGCAGCAGCAGCGACACCGGCGACAACTTCCTCCCCCGAGCACATTTAAGACGATCGCCCGCGAAGAATCGCGACGCGCCTGAAATCCGACCCCAATGACGTACATTCTGTACGTGCCACCGCCGACTTTATTCGCATAAGTCACTTGGGATAAGCGGTTAGAGATATGCCGCATGCATACGACACCTGCATTGCTCGGTGAATCTGGCGGGTCGAAAAACAGCCGTGAAGCGCGTCCCACAAAACGGAGAAACTCGACTCTTATCGTAGCTCTTATCTCTCTCATCATCGCTTTTCTCCTCTTTCGCTCTCTTACACTCCGCGTCTCATTTCTTTACTTCCATCGTTCTCGGGTCGACTCTAAACCAAAAGAAACGTTGGCGCGTGCTTGTATCAAGTGCGCGCTGAATCGCAAGCCGATCCTATTCCTCTAAAAATATAATACTAAATTGGTCATATCCAAAGAGAAGACTAGTCGTCCGAATCCAAAGCCAGTTGTCCGCTCATTTGATACATTGTAGGATTGGGCAACCTAGGGATCTGGGGTAGAGCCCACGGTGGTTGGCATCCTATACCGAAACATCGACTGCTCTTCTTTTCGCAACGAATCTCGTGTTTACGAATGTTCGTATTTTCTAATTTTAAAGCCGCGGTAGAGAAATAAATGATCCTTGCTAAGCTTCCCTCTCTCTCTCTCTCTCTCTCTCTCTCTATATATATATATATATATATATATATATATATACACACACACACACACACCAAATCTTCTGAGGTTTCATTTTAATACGACAAGGGTCGGTAAAATGTCCGAGGTTCGCCTCGTGCAAATACTCCTCGAGGTCAACACGCGATAAATCAGTCGAGGAAGGATCCTCGGGCGCGCAAACTTTTCCCCCCAATTACGCTACAATCGGAAGAAGTAAGTTTGCGAGTACTCGCGCGATCCTGCGTTACAGAATTGAGTATTAATAACGTTGGCGCAGATCTCGCTATATTAAAGGAGTTTTATAACTAAATGCCGTTTGTTGCTCGGATAAATGCCGCGATTGTGCGCAGTTTTTCGTAACTTTACGTTTACGCGGGATAGTCACACAGCATAAGCGTAAATTTAATCGCTAATAATAACGATGAATATATTTTTTGAGTATTTATCGACTCGATAAACTTCGAGCTTACTTCAACTATTTTAAATACGGAATAGTGTCTTGCGTTCTCAAAAGCATCAATTACAAATATGACAAACGAAGTTGTTTCATAAGTAATAAAGCCGTCATTCGATGGATGATTTCATCGAATACCTTCGTACTACTAAAAATACACGGCTTATTCCGAACGAATTAATCAATACGACGGCCAAAGGCTTATTTTGAGATTAAAATAGAAAGTTGACACGTATTCCAAAAAATGTCACTTTTAACTACTTTTATCATTACTTGTAGGTAATATTAAGTAATTTTATATGAATTTTAGAAAGGTAACAAGACAAACGAGCACTGGCGATATATTTCGATAAGGAAATGTTTACGCTTGTTAACGTTGTGACGAATCGACAGCTTTTCAGAGATATAATTCAATTCGTTAAGCGTCAGCCGTAAAAATGAGAGCGTATTTACAAAATATTTCATTTTTTTTTAATACGGTTTCCATACACAAAGGACTTGGTCTTGTAAGTGCTCTAAAGTGAAATTGTGAAATGTCATTCGTATTACAGTAAAAAGTTCAGAATGCATTAAAAATATTTGTATTTTGTGTCATAAAACAGCAACAGCAGCAGCAGCAGCAACAACGACAACGACAACGACAACGACAACGACAACGACAACGACAGCGACAACAGCGACAACAGCGACAACAGCGACAACAGCGACAACGGGTTATCTTTAAAATACGTTCCTTTAATTAATGAGTGACTTTGTTGTGCAAATATAAGCGGTACAAAGAAATAGATTAGCGCACAGCATAACGCACAAATCATAGTCCTTGCCTACTTTCACCTGTACGATTCACACATACTGTACCGGTGCAACGAGCCGGTGATCGCTAATAGTCCTCGCTAATAACCGTTGCGAGTGCTATAAACCGTAGGAAAAAAAGTCCTCCCATGCATCCTTTCCTGTATCACTCGTGTTAAATTAAATGAAACATTGTCGGTTCATAACGCGGTTGTTTAATAGAAACTTCGAACCTAATGGGTTCTCGCACTTGTTCGCCTACGCATGCAAAATTATCGCATCTTTACACGCGATAAAACGTCGTGGCCGGCACCACAGTCAAGCGACCCCATGGGGGATGCGCTTGAATAACGATTGACGATTTCCAATAAGCCATGTGATCCATGCGCAACAGTCTTCCATGGCATTATACGCGTGTACACCGCACAAGTATGTTATCGTAGTCCGGTTTCACCGGGACTTTCCGCGCGAATCGCGAGGAATCAAAGGCGACCTCGTGCGACTTCCTCCGCGTCTACGAGCTTATCTCCGGAGAAAGGTGCGCGCGTACGTACATCGCTTATCTGGTGCGCCCGGGACGACGATCCAAGCGATGACCTCTATTCGGACTCGTGAAACTCGTGAAATCGCTAATTCGCGCGTCCGAGCGATTCCCCTCCCCCGGGGGATTTTTAGCCGGGAATTTTTATCGCTTTATTTTACGATTGGGAATAATGCACGTGCACGAGCTCGAGCACGCGTCACGGGCTCACGCGCGTGCGTGTCGGTTCATCTTCTCGGATAGTAGACGAACATTCTGGCGCATGCCAGAAGTAGTACGGCTTTGTGTAGGTGAAAATGGGTCGAGACGCCGCGCGCTTACTTACAAGTCGTACTTCAATTCTTTTAATCGCTCAATGCCAGAGGAAAATTAGAAATTTCTAATAAGTGTCCTTTAAATGCGCGAGGCGGCCTTTTTGTTCGCCTCGAATGGCTTTTAGCGTTCTTTCGTAATTTATGAGACTAATAAAAAAAAACGCGCCAAACGTTTTACACCCAAGTTGCCACTTTGTGCAGCGACGACGAGACTCTTTGGGACTGCAATTGGATTAGGCTCACTTGCTGCTTTCACTCCCTGCTGGTGGAGTGAAATTCCACTCTTATAGATTAAGCGCGTTCTTGGGGCGGTGGGTGGGGTGGGGGGTGGGGGGCTCTAGTTGTGGGAAAAAAGTGTTTCCCACGCCACTTCCTTACCGTATCCGTACCGTATCCGTACCGTATCACGTGCCAAAAGAATCCACAAGCTCCCGTTGCCTTTGTATTTTTGTTCGTAGGACTGCGTCGTCGACGTCATTTTTTTAACGCTCGCGTGTCGTTCTTTCGAGATTTTCGTCGCAACTTCCATGTGCTCCAAATTTGGCATCATTTCCGACATCTTATGGCTAAGTTCGCGTAAAGTATTACGCGTTAACGATAAATGTAACAGGCGTGAAAATAGATGCGCGAAGATAAATGCTGAATATCTAGGGCTACGCGGAGTGATGGAGAAATATTCATTTCTCGGACGTCGTTCGGTTTTATTATATCATAAGATATACGTCAATTCGAGACGAATGAACGAGATCGATTGTGAGGTGAACGTTGATTTTTCAAGTAAATTACACCATTAGTGCCAGAATAACGAGCTAATATTCATAGCTTTATCGTTAGCTCGAATCGAATTAGCTTTTTATTTCTTCCTTCGGAATCTTCTTAAAGAAATACCAGATCCGAAAATACCGTTGAATAGTTTTTGACAATTCGAAAAGCGAATTATATGATGCTTTCTTAAGACGTTCGATCGTTGTCAAGCCTATTAAAATGAGTCGTCTATGCACGTAACAGCATGACACGTTGGTTTTTCGACTTTCACTTTATATTTCTAATCGGCTGAAGTCTCGATGCGAGTTTATTTGGATAAGATTATGCCGCTTGAAATAACTCAAGCGCTCATTAGGCTAGCACTTCATTATTTCCAACGTATTCGAGTGTTTGTAAATATGAATTTCTCGAATTATGCCGTCGCATGCGATTTCCAAAGATCGAAGAATTTATTCCCTCTCGAGGTATTTTTCTTTCTTTCTTTCTTTCTTTCTTTCTTTCTTTCTTTCTTTCTTTCTTTCTTTTTTTTTTTGCGAAAGCCAGTTTTCCAGCGTTGGTGCAGTTAGTACAAGTGGTAGGAATAGTACGATTTGGGAATATTTTGATTATTCGCGAAGGTGACGCGCGTCTCTTAAACAGATCCAATTATTCATCCTTTTCGTTACTTTTAACGCTACATTTAACCTTACATTTAACCTTACATTTAACCTTACATTTAACACAGCTATCGTTCACATAAACGTTCGACTTGGCGCAAATAAATTTTAAATGCTAGTTGATCCATCTTGCCACACCTTCGACGCGTAAATTCCTTCGATATAAATTCAGATTAAATTAGCATCTCGAAAAAACCTGTTATTAGTTCATCATTCACCAACGTCGGAGATTAGATGTAGTGGGCAAGAGTCGCGAAAATTTAAATTTTATAATCGTGAAATTATTTAAATAACTAATCTCGCTGACCACATCTATTCGGATAAGTATCATCAGACGTTTGCCGCCGCAAACAAAATTTAACGTCCTGCATTTATTACGTGAAAATTGTTGAAATCTCTCTTTATTCTCCCGCATTCTCTCTATAATTCTTCTTTTACTTGGTACGTTTTCCTCGATTTCAGAGCTACGATGCGCAAAGTGTTTTCTCTCGAAAAGAATTTCCTCTTCGATATGAAACTGAACGGAAATTGATCGCAAGCCTGAAGCACGAATAATACGCCGTACTTGTACGCATTCGCCTAGGATGCGAAAATAATAAAAAATAATAAGTTTCACATCGGTCGATGCAACGCTAAGGATAAAAGGTTCGGAAGTCTTCCCGGCACTTTCTCTCCGTTCTAATTCAGCGAAAATCTCTTGGAGTGCGTTGGAAGTCTCCTGGAACTTACATGCGCACACTAGGTATTACGTATCGCTCCGGATGTGTTCGCGGTTCGCGTGCGTTGCACGTACGCCTACACATGAACGCGCCGTACGCGCGAGAATTCGCACGTCGAACCTGACGTTCGACCTGATAACGTAGAAGTAGGTTCTACGTACTCTCTATGCTACCGTCCTCCCTCGGAATAATCAATTGGGCGCGACACGACTGTCGCGTGGCAATAATTCCGCTCCACGTTTCCGTTTCCACCTGCGCACCGCGTGTGTCGCGATGAGAATATCGAAAGCGAAATTGAGGGATCCGCCACGACCGAGAGGTGAATAACCAAGGATGCGTGGGCAGTGCACATTGCTCGTGACGTTGGCTCACCCGTGTTACAAAATCCCTCTCGCTACTTGGACGGTGAAAAATGTGCACCGCCGATAAGGGTTCGAGGTACCAAGGGAAATCGGTGGTTGCCCTTGGTCAACTATTTAACGTCGAAGAGCATTTTAATCTACATTACTCCTCGTACGTTATTATGTACCTTGTAATATCTTTGTTTTCAATCGGTACTTAAAATTCACTCAACGAACATTGCAATTATGAATAATTTATCACACAACGCACTAGAAACGCATTACTCAGGGCTCGTTTATAGAGTATCAAGTGCCATTAAAGTTCGGAATGTAATTATTAACCGCGATATTTACTTTGCTGGGGAATATCATAAAGAAAGCTTGATAATCGAGTATTACGTTACAGTGCGCGATAAACTCTGCCTGCAATAAACAGCGCACAAATTTGACTTGTGCACGATTATTCACGTATCGCGTAATTATTTTTTTCCGCTTGAGAAGTGTGGTGCACACTAAATAATGGATACGTTTCGATAGGATTATGCCGCGTACACTCGGTGCTTTTATTCGGATCATTCATCCTCCGTGAAAAAAATTACTTTCAGCGCACCTAAAGCACGTCCGCCAAATGCCGCAGTGTAACGGTCTAAGCAGCCAAGCGGACGAATAAAATGGCCGCAGCCGAGTGGTGCAAACCAGAGGAGCGTATGCCCTCGTAATTAACGATAACATTGAGCGGGACGATCCGTCATGCTGACGTTATGCGCAGGGGCCTCTGCTGCGTTTGCGCGTAACGAGCGCGCCTTGACCGCGCAATGCGTGCGATCCAGGGCCTCGTCGCTCGCTTGGAATGATCTGCGTTAATGCGCTGTTTGCGCCTAAAATTAGTCGGCGTTTAGCCGCGAGTCCGGCTTCGAGGGAGATGTGTGCATTCACGTGCACACGCAGCTATAGTTATGGACCGCGGGAGCAACTGCTGCCTCTACGAGAGACGACTTCCTCTCCCATAATAAGCCGGTGTGACTCGTCTCGGCCCGAGGGGACCTTCTTCTCAATCGCAAACTTTACCGTAACTCTTATTCCGCTCTTATTCCGCCCTTATTCCGCTCTTATGATTTCTGCCGGAAATTAGCTTTTTGTCTTCAGCTCGAGGTAATCACTTGGCTTCGGCTTCGATATTTGATGGACGGAGTTCCCTCTAGTCGCCTTTTCAAAACTGCGTTCCATTGCGAATTTACCGATAAATAATTTTATTCGAACCTTGAACAATTAATTCGAACTTTACAATAAAGATGGCGATGGCTTACATTCCTCTATCATTGTTGTCAGCATTGTTGGTTAAAATCGCACAACTTCTACGGTATTTGTAATTGCTCTACCTTGGCAAATAATGTTTCGAGATAAACGAAATAAAATAACTAGTCATGAATTATTGCGTGAAAAATCTGTACGTCTGATGATGCACCACGGAATACCATTTTTCCCGCGACCTTCCCGCGACCTTCCCGCGACCTTCCCGCGACCTTCCCGAAATTCATCATTGCGAATAATTGAAGTCGTAATTGCGGAAAACGATTCTCCGTGCACCGGGTGCAATTGATTATGGTCAGCGCGCTTACGAAGGGGAGAGGCATGAACTTTGGGCTTATAACGAATACGCTGGTTCGCAATCAAGATCGTCTCCGTTGATGCAGTTTATATGTTTTCTAATCTACGAGCTGGAATTGTGCACGTTGTGCACGTTGTGCACGTTGCGTATGGGTTCACAGGCGCGTGCACTTACGTTACCATGTGGACGGTCGCGATGGTAGAAGCACGGCGAGGCGCGAACTTCGCCGCGAGTAATTAATGGCTGTGACGAATCTCGGAATTCACCATAAATCCACTTGTGATCGAGTAGATCCGAGCTCTAGAGCCGCACTGACCCGCATTAACCCCCTTTATCATGATATAATTCATAGAACGATATGATTCATAGGAATGAGGAATTGGGGTGAGCGATCAAATGTTTCCTTCAAATCCAATGAGATCGTTAGCTGCGTTGGAGTATCCGTAAGACTGTACTTATGTGTATCGCGGCTTTGACCGATTCTAAAATTAAAACTTGGTGAAATTTTTGTTGGATTTATGCGCCAAGTATTGAAGATCAATTTTGCGTGTTTCGCAAGGAAAAGTTTTATCGATAACGATATTCACGCTTTACGCAACAGTTTTGCCTCTCCGCGAGTCGAAAATCAAATTTACTTTTGATTGTCGCATAGGCGTTAATATTTTAAGCGCTTTAACCGCCTTTCTTACCTTTGATAACGTATTTTTAAAGGTATAGAAGTGAGAAATATTAATACGAAATAATTCGTGCACCACCCAAAAGCGCACATTTGATTTTATCGAAGTATGTCTTGGCCAACGTCGTACGCGTTACAAATTAATATATGCCAAAAAGCAGAATTTCTTACGAATCTTTATCAAAACATACGCGTTTAATATTTTAGGCATTACACGTGAATTTCCACTGTTTATAATTGGCGGTAGCATATTCGTTCGAGCATATAATAATAAATAACTCTTTAACCCTCAAAAGTATATCTATATACATTGTATATCCCGATATAGTTTACAGTTTAAAAACTCGTTTATCGCGTTTAAAAAGTGCGTTACCGGTACAAGTGTACGCGCAGTAGCGGGAGATTATCAAGATTTTAATTATCTTCTCTCGGTACAAAAACATTGCTATTATATTAATTTGATGCGTATCGTGACGGGAGATTTTTAAAACGTAGTAATGTAGTACATTATATGTACTACACCATTTACAAATTAAAACGTAAAGTTTCTAAAGTTGGTGCAAATTTCCATCCACGCCAAGTTGTGCTAATTATCCAAATTGAAATCGCGTAAATAATTCCAATGGGCGTAGAGCGTTTGTGGTACTTTACCGTCTAATATTTTTCTTATTTCGCAACAATTCTCACGCGTACAATAATCACGTGTAGGCGAATAGTATTTTTACAGCATTTGAATTTTGATGTAAATCCGGAAGGGCTTTTCTAATACCGAACGACGAAACGCGCATCACATCCTAATAATAGCTTTCTGTTCGCTTAACTCAACAGTTCACTTCATTCTCATACCGATAAACAAATAAAATAAAATAACGATAATTATCTTCGGTCGCGTGGATGAAAATACCAAGGAGTTTTTACCAAGGAGTTTAAGTAAAAGGTACAGCAGAACTTGCAATTAAATAATTTCATAATAAATAAAGGTTTGAAATCCCGTTAGTCATATTTGCAGTTATTATCTTGCCAAATATTTTGTCTCGTTGCCCTTTTTTGGACAATAAACTACGAATTATTCCTCGAATTATTCACTACAGCAGTATATAATTTTCAAAGTTATTTAGTTCAAAGGTCATGTCAAAGGTATCGTTTGCTGGGCCATTTCTTGAATACTTTAATCACACTCTGAATATCTTTCACGCGTATCCAATTGACGAACGTTGAAAAAAACTGCTTATAACGACTAAATACAATATATAACGTGTAATTGGAAGTTCATTTAAGGTAGGCCTTAAGTGCTAGTTGTTGTTGTTGTTGTTGTTGTTGTTGTTATTATTTTCACGTTCGTTACGCCAACCATTAAAAAGCACACCATTGCACGTCGAATCTATTTTATTTTCTATCGACGATGCTTCGATACACTGTGTTTCCGATCAGTTGAATTTAGCACCATTATTTTAGCATCCATTTTTAATTGACTTTTTGAAAGATCATTAAGAATGTTATTATTAATTTTGCAATTGGAATTTTTTGAAAGCGATAATTATCTCTCAACTCTCCAGCTCATTTAATCGGAACGGACTGTAATTTTCCAACGCTTTAAACATATTTGGAAAATAAACAAGGCGTCCGATGAGGTTTAATGCTTGATCCTTCTCTCGGATTAAGCATCATTAACTCATGAGATTTTACGAAAATCTAAAAATTCCATTACAAAAATTACTACGAGTTTACCCGATTAGAGGCTCTTGTACTTTGTACTTGCACACTAGCCTTATCTAATTAAGTTTTTCATTATTTCACATCGAATGCAAATGAAATTTGAATCTTCAAGCAAGGAAATATCGTTGCTCTCCCATAAAAAAGGAAATCCGTTGCCGAATGAAAACGCGAAAGATCGATCGTTTAAATTTAGCAATTTAAGATAAATCGTCGAATTAATAAATTCTAAGTCTAGAGGTTAAAAATCTCCCGTTTTCTCCGGCGATACTCCGTATCCTCCGAAGACTCAAGGACGGACGAACCGTTGTTTTTTGTTCATTCGCATGATACACGAGTGGAAGGGGGGGGGGAGGACGAGTCTAGGAAACGACGTCGAGGGCTCCTTCTTTCCACGCAGTGGCGAGCACGGGAAGCGATATCGGCGGCCTCTGACACGAAAGTTCGCCCGCTCGGAAAGTATCCGGCTTTCATCCGCGCAGCAGCAGCAGCAGCAGCAGCAGCAGCAGCAGCAGCAGCAGCAGCAGCAGCAGCAGCAGCAGCAGCAGCAGCAGCAGCAGCAGCAGCGCGGCGGCGGCGGCGGCTCGAATCCAGGTGTAGGTGGACGTCATCGCGAAGTGTATCGATGTGCGCCGTCGATCGTCGCGCGTTGCTTAATAAGGCCACGCGGAAGACGCCCGCGAGCCCATGGAGGAGCAGAGGGGACCGATGTCTTAATTCGGGATGTTGGGCGTTGAATAGTAATTAAGATGCTATCGGCTCGGTAAATCGCTTCACTCGGTTTCAGTGGTGCGCACGCGACTGTTCGCACCGAGCCGAATCGATCGAGTTGGGCAAATCGTTATTCCAGGGCAGCGCCTTGAACTTTGCGTCCCAAATCCGTCTCCTCGCTGTCGCCCTAGAATGCACTTGCAAAAGGTGTATTTTCATTCTACTTTTAACGATGTGAATAGGAAAAGCCCGAACGAATATCGCGTTCACAACTACAAAAGCACAAGAACACGCCAACTTTTTACAGGTGCGAACAGTAAGCGCGCAATTAAGCCGAGAGCCACCGAAGAATGGAATAAACGCGCAGTTCTCCAGGACGCGGGGAAAAAAGCAAGAGCGCCGGCATAAGAAAAGGAAGAACGCAACTCCGGTTGCGCCGCAAGCCTGCAATTAATATAATTAAAGGCTCACGATAGATCGAACGATCGAAAGCGCGACAGGGGCTTAGGAGAAGAGAGTAGGAGGGTCCGTTTTTCAGGAAGTTTGATCCTCTCTCGCGCGCGTGCCTTATGTGCGTTTCCGGCGGGATCTTCCGCGAGTCTAGGCGCGTCTGGGACGCGAAACAATCGCGGACTGCGATGCGAAGGCGCGTGAGAAAGCGCCATAAACGTGTCCCTTGCCCGTTCCGTTGCGCCCCCGTGCATTATTCATGGGGCCCCGCGTGCTGCTGCATAGCGCTACGAGGCTCCAGCAAATAAAACGAAGCGAGACCACGACGGCAGCGGGAGGCTGCACGCTTTTGACGTTTCATCTTGGATGCGTCTCGAGTGTTGTCTGGCTGAGTTCTTCCTTCCAGCTGCGAGATATGCCCAAGAATAATTGCACGTCCCACTCGCTCTCGCCGTTACCGGGCTTCGGCTCTCTGTCGCACTTTTTCTCTCGGTCCCCGACGTATAATAACTACGTATTCGTCTATGCAAGCCGCTTAATTCTCATTAGATATGCGCGTGGGGCTGACGAGGTTTTTTTGCGCGAGCGACTCGACCGACCGGGGCTTGGCCTCGTGGCCTTAGTCGAAGCCGCCTCGTTCTTTTTTAGACTTTTTTTTTCCACGCTCTGGATGAAAGAAAAGTTTGAGGAAAAAAGTTTTTTTTCCCTTTCCTTGTTCACTGCTTGAGATTAATTACGACAGATTTCGCCCGCAACGACGATATTTCTGCGAAGCACCGAGTTCTAATTCGTCCTCTGGAAGAGCGGAAGAAGCCGCCAGTTGTGCCAATAAAGAAAAGTTACAGGATCTTTTTGCCGAATCGTTGGTCTTGAAAAACGGTACCATTCTCGTTAACTCGTTACGTTAACTCGTCGTCGTCTATAATCAGGTATTACATGTCATTCGATGCGATAACATTGAACACACCCGTGTCTGCTACCGAAGCAGAAATAAAACCTCGGTGTAAAAAGTCAGTTTGGAGAGTTTTCCCGTAAGGTTAGGCTAGAACGGGACCGACGTTAGCCTTTTTAGAGTTAGAGAAACAGCTACCGAAATTTTATTTTCTCTATAAGCCCGAGTCTCGCCTAATACTTCTACGTATTATTAGGCCTTTCGATTCGTCGAAGCAAAGGATTAAGGATCGTATTGATATCGGTGTAAGTACAGTACGACCGGAAGCAACGTACTGCCTTTTTCTAAGAGGATCGCAAATAGCCCACGCGTTTCCGTTAAACTGCGCAACCAAGTGCCGTGAGCGATAACAAAACGCATCCAAAGGATTCGCGCATAATACGCGGTGCAGCAGCTCCGCCTGCAAACTCAAACGAGACTCTCGGCCATAAAAAGGGAGAGCAGCCAGGAAAGAAAGCTTCTCGTACCGCCTTGGCGCGTATAACGTGAAAAATGGCGCATATTTCCTCTCCCTTATCCTGAACGCGCAATTTGTCCGCGTCGTAAAGTACGGAACAGCAACGGCCCGTCGAGTCGGATCATCGCTCTCCCGCACACGTACGCACACTAGTCCGACCTCGGCTCGATTGTGGCTCCAGATATAGCCGATATTCTTGATGAAGTTTGTCGGGAGAGAGAGCGAGCGAGAGAGAGAGAGAGAGAGCGAGTGAGAGCGAGAGAGAGCGAGAGAGAGAGCGAGAGAGAGAGCGAGAGAGAGAGAGAGAGAGAGAGCGAGCGCGAGCGGTGCTGTCGACTGTAATAGCACGCGTCGTCGCTGATGCCTCGTTCACTCGCATAGAGTCGCGGTACTACAACACGTACCGTGTGCGAAGATGCTAAAAGGCAATTTGCAAATCCTGCGAGTTGCAGACAGTTCGATCACGCGAGCTTTTCGTTATATTTGGCCGCCGAGGAGGTAAATCGCGTTACCATTGATAACGACAACGCTTTAGTTGTTGCACCGGACGTAATACTTGTATAATTGCAATAATTCTTTCATCGTAAGAATTGCTTTAATTCCGACGACGTAACCGTAAATACAGATTTATTCGAAAATCGTGACGCTTAAGAGGCAACCCATTAGATAACAATCTCGACAAATAATACGGGCGTTTTCGATTGCGCGAAAGCAAATGTCTAGAATTACCAGATTTGCCACTATTACATCGAAAACATCTTATCGAGCGAGCATATCCGGGCGGCTGTACAAAATGAAGGCGAGGGGAGGAAACGGTACACAAACTCATCGTTACGGTAAACATCGCGAGCTTTTTCTCTCCCCCGTTTCTAACTCCGTGTAGAGTCTTTCTCCGGTCGCTTTACGTCGCGCGAAGGATACGAATGGAGCGGCGGGGCGAGGCGGGGAGGGGAGGTTCGCATGGCTCCGAGCTGTACACAACGGACTGATGATCACCGTGATCAGGAGGGCAAGGAAACTTAGGCTTGGCCATGACTGGCTGAAACCTCCCTCAAGGCGACTAACCGGGAAACATTGACTTTCATCGATCGGCCTGGACAAGGACCAGGACCGAAGAAAGAGGAGTTTTCAGTTTTTCAACTTACAACTGATACCACGGGAAATAACGGGCGATTAAACTTCACCGCGAAAAAGACTTTGGTCCACGTGGAATTCAAACTAATGCTTCATTTGTGTCCCCGACAAGTCGAGAGTTGATAAGCTATCGATGATCGCTGGTTAAAAATCCCCGGCTATACGAGATTTTACTTTGATTATAAATGCCTGGAATGTCCGGTCTATGTTTGCAAAGTTTCACAGTCGTTACCATTTTTATACTCGAAGAGTGAACGCTTTGAGCAGACGCAAGTCTTTGAACTCCGACTCGTTATGCGTCTTCGTGCGTTACGTATTCTGGTACGTAGGTTATGAGAAAAACAACGCGAGATAGTTGAGTAATATTTCGACTTATTGATATATTTTGACTTTATTTCCTACGAAATTATCACTCGCTCGATTTTATCTTCGTTATCTCGCTTATCGCGTAAGGTTGGTTTATTTGCACCCAATTGTAAGGCATAAATATGATTTGTTTTACGAATCCAAGTTTATGTAGCATAAGTGACACTTTACGATTTTAGATACGATTTTATCATCGAGTGTTTTTATATCGGACACCTCTTTATCTCGACGCCTCCTTAACGCGTACATCAAAAGTTTTCCTCAAAAACAAAAGAAAAGTGTCTCGTACTCGATGGAGTTCATCTCGAGAGCTTTTTCCATGCGCCAGAAAGTCGAAGATTACCGAACGCTAAGAGAGTTTCCTTCCACGGTGTGTCCCGATTTCTCGAACGGGTGTTTCCTTTTTTGCGCGAACGTTTCGACGGGACGCGACGCGCGCGAATGACCGATGAGCATTTTTTTACGTAATCATCTCCAAACGATTGCCGGCGATTATTGTCGTGTGCGAACAAACGCGCGAGGATAAACGCAATCTGGGACAACGAGGCATCGGCGAAAGCCAGGTCACGAGGATGCCTCGAAAGGACGGACGAATGGTTATCAAACGATTGTGTATTGACTCTATACGAGATTGCAGAGCTACGATAACCCCACAGTAGTACCAAAGCAGTATACCCACTTTGGTAGTCTACCGTATGGGTAGTCCAAATACAGGACTAGGCGATATAATTTCTGGCATTTGTAGTATTGCTTGGATCGCAGCTTATTTACCTACATCCGCGGCTCGATTGGAAAGACCGGAACCCGAAAAACAATGTTTCGTTGGACGATTTAAATGCTGTAGGATTCAAAAAACGTGTTTCGAGCTCGGCTTTTAATCACCGAGCCACACGTGCCACTTACACAAACAAGAATAGCCCAAAGGGGAAAGGAAAGCAAATCACGCAAACGAGTAAAAGGTAACTTTGCGAGAGTTCGATTTTGATTTAATGGTCCGAACCGAAAGAGACTACAGCGCACGCACGGGTTTTTTCTTACGCATAACTCCGTGCTCGACATGTACACGCGTGTACGTACGAGAGCGCGTTACTATCCTTTCGCGTTACACGAATCCGTTCTGCTCACACGGGGAGGAATTATGGCTCGTAAGGTTGGAGCGACGCGCCCCAATCCAGTATGTATTACCGATATCCGCCTTGTTTCTTTCTCTCTCTTTTTATTCCCGTTTTTCCTTTTCTCTTGCTCTCTTTCTATTGATTTCTCTCTCTCTCTCTCTCACTCTCTCACTATCTCACTCTCTCGCGATGCCGACTTATTTTCCTCGTCGGCTCTGGCTCTCGACTCGCCATACGGTGAACATGCTCGCACTTTCGATCGCTTTATCTTTTTGTCCTTAGTTTTTTACCGGTTCTGTCTTATATTGTTTTGCTCTTGCGGTGGTTCTCCTGCCCGATTAAAGCGAATCTGCTCGCACAGTACTTACGCTTATAGTACAATTTAACTGACACTAAAGACTTCTTACTGTTTTGTTGCAAACGGTGTATCGATTTAATAAAAATACATGGAAGGGTGCCATTTTTTGTAAACGTGTATATTTAGACGCGTACGCTTTGTGATTTAAATACCTGCGGCCTTTTATGGAAGCTCGGTGAAATCGTTAATTGAAAACTCGCGCTTTAACTACAATGTACAAGGGAGCGGATGATAGCAGTACTTTTAATAAATGGCTATTTTTTTAGCCTTATAAAACCCTAGCGTCAAATTTCTCGTACTCGCCTGTTGTTACTCGCAAGTTACTCGCAAGTTACTCGCAAGTTACTCGCTATTCTGCGTATTTTGAGCAATCGAAGTACACATTTTTTCCCCCACTTAATTCGGAGCCCTTAACATTTATGCCGAGCTCGTGTTGAACGTCTTTTTCCACTGGTATCTTTAGGTTAAACCGTGGAAAAAGTTTATCGTAGCGACGCGAAGAACGCGTTTGTTTTTCTCGGCATACCGAGAACTCTTTTGGCTATTTATTTATTTACCGTCTAGGGAATTCTCTTCCAAACTCCAGTCAACCTTTTTCAACGTTGACAAATACAAAACAATGTGAAATAAATAAATTTAATGGTCGTTGCTTATCTAAACCTGAAATTCCGAAATCTTTAGTTGTAAGCATAAGTACAAATCATCCTTGAGGCGATAAAATGGAATTTCTTTTTAAAGATTAATGCAAAGTAAGAGAATTTACATTTGTTACGTACGAATGTTTGCCGTAACTGTACTGCAACCTCAAGTGCTAGTGCGCGTACTGCAGTTGTGTCGAGTCTTTTGAATTGCACCTTTCTTCGAGCGGTAGTTCGAAAGGACCTGCGTCATTGCATCATTTACGGCGTGGCGATCCATCCTTATCGAGGCGGAAGAGACGCTGAATTAGCGACGCCTTGAGATTTTGACACGTGGAAGATCGATGGATCTTGAGCAGCTCCAGTCAATCGAGCACATCTCGGCGTGTATTTTTCTTTAATCTTGCTCGAAGATGTTATTTGTTTGATGCACGAGTAAAAATCTTAACTAATCTTCAGTCTGGAGGTGTAACAAGTAATACAAAATATGTACTTGGCTTATTGGTAATCAGGGGAATAGATTAGCAGAATGATATTTCCGGTAGAGACGAGTAATCGATCAGAAATGTACGCGCGTGCACATTTGTAAGGATTTGTACAGCCTATTTAGCGGTACGTTTGAAAAATGAGATATCGATTGCCATTGTAAATGGCGGTTCCATCAGTTTTTAGTACTTGGAGTTTTGTACGAGTTGTACTCGGTTCAAAATCTCGTGAAAATTACCGGAGCCCGATTCAGCCCGATTCAGCCCGATTCAGCCCGATTCAGCCCGATTCAGCCCGATACGAAGGCGAACGGATTGGTTATGGTAATCCAGGAATTTATGAAATCCGTATGGATCGTTATATATTTTAGGAGCGACAACTTTCCTAAACGATCGTAAGCGAGTGAATAATTTGTATCCGATTACCAAAAGTCTTCCTCGTTTCTTCCACGCCGCGAGGCTTTTACGTCCTTTTTCAAGTTCTCTAAATGTCGCCGACACGGAGAAATGGCAAATACAGGCGCAGTGCCACCGTCGCGGCTTCACGAGCCGTCGATTTCATTTACTTCTTCTTATCCCGAAGCGGTGAAAGCGCTGTTGGCTTGCATTGACCGAGACATTGAACAATATTTTGAGAGCCTCGATACATCTGCGGTCCATCCCAGACCATTCAAAAAATTAAAGAAAACGCTTCTTTCGTTCGTGGACTTGTTAGAAGTTTGCCACTTGAATTACTTGTCGCAGTTTCAGCTCGTACTTACTTATTAAACTGTATTTGATTTTTTACCTTTGATTTTTAATGCCCAAAGCAGTTTAACGAATATTATCATCGTGTGTTTCTACCTTCCTTTCAATTTTACCTCAACATTGTTGTACTCGAATGAATAATACCCAGCGCTCTCGTATAAATCATGTAAATGTATATTTTAAAGTGAAGCTTTCGGGATATTGTTACACACGAGAATGGTAATTAACAAACACTTTATTACATTCGCGAACCTCACAACGCCAGCTTTCTCCATTTTCCAATTTGCAATTAAATTTATTGCAAACGCGTTATTGATAACTCTACGTAAACACTTGCACACATTTTTCGCCTGCAAGTTTTAGATCGTGTCTTGATCTTTCACCAATTCAGTCGATTGACTGAAATACATTATAACATAAGTCTGTCTAATGTATTACGCACCGAATTAAGAAAGTATCCGCGTGTACGGCGAAACAGGTATCCATAAATTTTAATTTCTACGCTGCATAATCATGAATTTGTTCATTTTCGGTGCGTAAACTTCGTACCACGGAGTGTCAATATTATCTCACGTAATAATGATTAAAGTCGAGTTTAACACTTTATTTATTTTATTTTTTTTTTTCTTCTTCTTCAAGCTTTTCAATAAAGCGAACAACAGTCGTGCAGAAAAGTTCAACTACCGTTATACAACGATGTATCCAGGAATTAAAATACCTTCACTAGGGTTTTTCATACGCACGATATAATATCGCGTTTTCTACGTTCTTCTTTTCTTTTAACAGAAAGCTGTTATTTTACCCAAGAACCGCCGACATCGTTTTCAAAAGAGTTTGTTTGTTAGCCGAAGTCGTAGATTAGCGATTCGAGGCAGGAGAGGATCGTTGGTGGACGCTCGTCTCCTTTCCATCGATAATTCTCTCTTGCAGCCGCTCACCCGAACCGCCATCTTACCTTTTAACGCGCGCGCTGCCAGGCTTTTCACTCGTTTGTAACATCGTACTAATAGACTACTCGCTTCGATCGATGTATCGATGTATCGTTCGAGGATACACGGCCTTTGGAAAAATTCCGGGCTGAACTTTTAGGAGATATTCGGCGAAGGTAATCGCGCTAGCGGAAGTGTCTTCCGTTTGTTGTACAAGAGCGAGACATTTACGAATATTCGGTTTGCCACTATTCCGAGTGTAGATTACGACGAATCGAACGAAATGATTCGCATTCGTGTAGAGTGCGTTGTGCGGTAGAGGCGGTTCGATCCTCGTCAGGACCGCGCCTTCGGAGGATCAATTTTAAATTAGGTAAATCGGCCAAAAGTTGGCGTGCACACGAGGCGAATACGTGGCTAGAGAGGACCAATGGCAGACGTTTCAATTGGCAGGCTCGAAAGTCGTGAAAGCTCCTTCGGAAATTCCATCGCGGCATGCGATTCGCCGGACGCAATAAAGCCGTACAGAGGAACGAGAAACTCCAGCTCCTGACGCTCGCGTGCGATATCCGCGCGATCGCAGATGCAGAAGGATCGGGGATCGGGGATCGGGGATCGGGGATCGGGGATCGGGGATCGGGGATCGGGGATCGGGGATCGGTAACGAGCCGGAAGTGGCCGCGCATTCCCATGCGGATGCTGGGGGATATACATCGCGGCGACTGCCCTTGACGCGGTAGTAACCCTTCTAGGGCCTAATATCAGCTCCGTGAAATCGCCGGGAGCGAAGCACGAAACGCGCCCGCGAGCCCGGCTATTAATTTCGCTTGATAGCCGTGATAGCCGTGATAGCCGTGATAGCCGGAGCAGCGGTGATAGCCGGAGCAGCGGTGCAACCTATTTCCGGTTAGATACGCGAGGCGCTGCCTTGTCCGTTGTTCCCGACTGACGAGAAGGAGCCTGTCGGGGCTTTGGGGACGGTGAACGAGTTGAGCGACGCTTTTCCTCGACTGCTGCGGTACTGTTCCCGTAATTTCCCGATTATCATTGTGCCAATTGTTGCCTTTTCCGCATTTGAAACGGCGCTGCTTGCTTTCAGCCAAGAGAGCATCGACACTTTGCTAGATTTGTACAGGCGGTATGAGGGTGGTGGGGTGGGGGACCCACACTTTATTTATTCGCTGTATTATTACGCACTTTAAGCATCGCAACGCGTTCGACGTACTCTAGCGAAAGACTGTCCGTTGCCAACGAGCAGTCCTGCAGTACTTGATATATAAGAATGAAACGTTTTATAAATCAACGAATAATAACAAGGATACGTCAATTTATCGGCATATAAACAGCTCTTTAGAATTACGTTTACGAAGAGCGCAATTAACGATCGGAATATGTAATTACCAACGCGTACTTGTGATTCTCTTGTGTGCAAGTTTCGTGTTGCACGACCTTATTCGGCGTTGATCGATCAATGGAAGGTGGTGGATTATCGTACGCGTGAAAATCATTTTGAATTTATCGACGAAGGATATGTTGCATAGGGAGGAACAATGCACATTGTACGGAATATAATGCGATATTTATCTATTATACTCTGTCGTATATTAACTGTAGAATTTATTTGAATTTATTTGAATTTATTTGAATTTGTTTGAATTTGTTTGAATTTGTTTGAATTTGTTTGAATTTGTTTGAATTTGTTTCAAGACTTTGTTATTCGGTCTTTTAGATAAACCTCGCTCCATCTTGTCCGTCTTACGCATCATCTTACGTTTTCCACCCCGTTTAATTCGAAAATTGCAATACTTACGCATTACTAATAACTGCTTTGAAGCCTTGGGCATAAATTTCCTTTTTCATTTTCGAACTTTTTTCCTTTGATGCCGCAACGTTATTCTAAAGTTTTTGTAAGTTTTTATAAGGTGCAATTTACGTTTTAACTCGGATGTAAAAAAATTAATTCCTCAGCATTTAAATAGCACGTTGTTCATCCAGGCGTTTATCCGTGGAAATTTAAAAAATTTAAACGATGATCGAAGAAATTTTTTTCAGAAAATTCGGTCCGTCTCTGTAAAAGAGCAATTAAAGTAATGGCAATATCAAAGTGTTTTTACAGTGTTTTTCATTAAAACGGACGTTTTATACGTATTTAGCTTAGAACGCTAAATAAGCATCTTGATTGTAAACAATTCGATACGTCGTCGAAGCCCACGAATAATAGTCAGAAAGAAAAGAAATGTAGTTTCAACGAATGAAACATACGACAGGAGGACTGCAGACAAAAGTACTAAAAGGATCTCATTAATTAGTCGCGATGTCCTTATTTGACAAAATTTTTCTAAAGGAATTTTTCCAAGTACCGAAAATCGTACGGGATATTATTCTTTTCTCTCACACAACCGAATTATTAATTGCCGAGAGATCATCGAGAGTTAAATTCGATAAAATGTACTTGTAACGCAATCGAAAGAGAATCGTACGCCGAATATGGACGTGAGTCGGAACGGTTGCATCGTACATCAACTCGAAACCGAGATTCGGAAAAATCATTTTCCTCGAGCCGTTACCAAGGAGCCCTTCGTCGAGACACTTTCCTTCCGCAGTACCTTCGATCGTTATGCGCGATGATCTACCGACCGCAACGGCAAAAGATACGAGATTCAATGCGTTGATCTACGCGTGGCAGTTTAACATTTAACCGACCTTTTACCAATAGTCTTTATAAGCCGTTTCTCATTCTAATTACGACGTTTATCCGGCTTTACGACTTCCTCGTTTTATTTACCAGCAGCGAGAATCGCAGTTTTCGGATGCTGCGAAGCGGAAAGCGTTCGAGTGCCGAGTTCGATTTTCCTTTCAATGAGAACATTATTCACCTTTTCTTTGTACACGTTTTATATTCTATAAGTCCATATTACACGCGGTACTTCGCTTCGGATAACGAATTTCGATAACCTATTTCGAAGTGTTAATCCGAAAACGCGTGGAAGCTGACGGTAAACGATCGCCGCGCTACATGTTTCACGCGCGTCATCAAACCATTCAACGACAATAATTGTTAAAGGACAATATTTCAATATTTACGAAGCCAAGCAAGTAGCCTCCTCGTATTTTTTTCTCACTCGGGGGCTCGAGTTACATCCGCATCATCGCTAAGCCATCGTAAATGGAATACGCAAACGGCGAGTCGTTCTCGCAGGATAGAAAAACGCTCGCAGGCGTCGTTGATCGCAGCGTTACAAGGGAGAAGCCGCGATGCCTCATTTTTTCGCTGATCCTCGCTGTGAGAGCGCTGCATAAGCAGCTTCGCTTCCCGCCGCCCCTCCCCAACCCTCCCCTTGAAAAGAGCCACATCTACGTCGGTCGGCCAGAGATAGACCGAGGGACAAAAGAAAGAAAGGTAACACGAGATCCGAGTGCGGAGAACTGCTGGTGCTGCGCGTAGTCGAGGATGACGGCGACGACGAGGGCGACGACGACGGGAAGTCAGCCGACGAAAAGGGGGAGCGCGATTAAAACTAAAAATGCACGAGAGAGAGAGAGAGAGAGAGAGAGAGAGAGAGAGAGAGAGAATCAAAGATGGACACTTTCACGCTCTTATTAAGTAGCATCGGCTTGGATTACTTTAAATAATCGGATTATTTCGTAAAATTGCAGAATCCTCGGTATTTCACCCTGTACATTACGCCTTGTGAATCGTACATTTTACGGGAAATAAGAGAATCCCGACGTCCAGTGGCTTCTTTTACAAACTCATTTCAATGAAATTATCCAAATGGCGATTTACGTCTGGGGTCGCAAAGTTCGTTTCCGCCTGAAATTCTCTGAAATAAGCGACGGATTCGTGAACGATCCACAATCAATCTACAAATCTCCATAAAAAAAGCGCAAGTACGTTTCACTCGGTCTGAACAAAAGCGGTCACCTCGAGAGCTTTCCCTTATCTGTTTCCTTATCGTTCGTCATAAATCTGGTAACTTGCAAAGAAACCGATGATTTATCCCCGTTCCCTGTATCCAGCTCCTCTGCATCGAGCTCCCGAGAGTTTGCGCAAAAGTAAAAACTAAAAGAAGACGAAGGAGAAGTCAACGAGGTATAGCTGGTGGTTGGGGCGGGGTGAAGGGCAAGGGTAGAAGGGGGGTTACGCGGGACGGTCGTCGTCGAGCCGTTGGAACGTTCGTTCGCTCGCGCTCTCGGACCGGTTGTGTCGATCCGGCCAGTCGCGTGGATCGCAGGAGACCCCGTTCTTCCTGCGATCCGCGATTCTTCTCTCCACTGCCCCTCCACCCGGGCCTCTGGATCTCGTTCGTGCGCGACTTTTATACACACGCACGCGGAGGATCCTGCTGGTGGGGACTCGCTCTCGCGCACCTGACGTCTACTCGCGCGGCCGACCGAACGGCGGTGAGGAGGAGGACGAGGAGGAGGACGAGGAGGAGGACGAGGAGGAGGACGAGGAGGAGGACGAGGAGGAGGCGCAGGGAGGGAGGGGTGGGGGCGGGGGTGGGGGGGGGGCTGGCTGGCTGGCTGGCTGGCTGGCTGGGGCTCCTTGAAAATTCGTGCTGCTCGCCTGCGCTCCTGAAACTTCGGTGTGCTCGACTCAGTCGCGCTCTCGTCGCCACGGGAGACCGGATTCGCACCGGCGTCGTCGGCGTTATCTTCCTTGCGTTTCTCCTTGTTGCCCGAGAACAGCCACCGCCAAAACAGCGCTCGATTTGACGATTGCGGGAGGAATCGGGGGGTGTTGTATCGCTACTGGATCCTTTCGCCTTTCCCTTCGTTTGCTTTTTTTTTCTTCGCGCGACTTCAGAGTTGGTTTGTGCGCGTGTGAGTGTGTATTTTGCCAGGCACGCGCAAAAGTTGCAACAGTTGTTTTTATCACCGCGCGAACAGTACCCAGTTTATATCCAATAACGGTACCCGGTTTGTAATCATCCGGTAGTCACAATAGATTAACGGACCGAGGCTTATGTAGATCGAGCGCCTCGCGATGAGAAGTACATCGGAGGCGGCGGCGAGTGTTCGATGAAAAAGTAGAATAAGACGGTTGAACGGCAGGACGACGAAGACGAATTAAACCGAGCAAAGCTGTGAGAGCTTATGTTATGCGTAACGCGTAACGTAAGTTAACGCGCGACGAAGGTTCAAGTTGTGCCTTAATTAGTCGTCTCTCTTCTCGTCTCCAGTTTTTCTCACTTTTATTTTATCGCATCCGAGTTGACGCGCTAAAGCGTCTTGGGCGCAAGTTTCTCGTGGACTCGCGACAAGCAGGAAGTGCGAATCTGCGAATCTCTGGGAACGAGACCGACCGCGGGACGTCTGAAAAGCTCCGATTTTATCGCGCGGGTGCTTTGCGATGCGTATGGTGCCTCCTCGGCACCTTTTTCCAGCTTAGAAAAGTGCCCTCGCGTAGTCGCGTATGACCATAAACGGTTAACCGGTACGCGGTAACGCAGCCCACGAACGCAGCCGCGAACGCAGCCACGACGGCAGGAGAAGAGAGCATTTGCCGATATAACGACTCGCGCTCGTCAACTTGCCGTCTTGATCCAATTAAAGGGATACATCTGTCAACCGGCGGAGGTCTTTGGGATTAGCCGTGCCACTGTAAGCTGGCATTCTTAGCCTCCTTTTGCACTCTCGCATCGATGAAATTGATCGCCACCTCGGCCGCTGTCTTTGGAGACGAGCGAACTCGATGGGCGAATCGCTGAAGCACCGTTTATCATCGTAGTCATACGCTGCACCGAGAAACGGGGCGCGTGCGTTGATAATCGTACTTTTAAAAAGTAACAATGTCGAAAGTCGCGGTTAAGGGTCCTGCGGGTCTGCTGCCAAAATCAGCTAACAATCACGCGATTCATTGGAATAGCGGGACTGCGCCGCGTTTATCCAAGGCCAAGAGTAGTCCCAACGTGTCCAAGTACTCCAGCCTCTCGCCCGCTAAGCATATCGTGAAAATCGACGACGGCGGCCTATCGACGGCGACGAATCCACAAAGACGCCAGACCGGTGTCAATGTGCAAAAGTGCTCGCCCGGTTCATTGAAATCGCAGCAGCGTGGCACGCTCGCAAGCACGGCATCGAGATCAACGCGTAATTCGAATAACAATAACGTGACAATCGTCCAAATATCCGGCGAACCCGAACATCGCCACCAGAAGTTAATACGCACTTGCCCAATGAGACAGCGAACCAACGACAAAAACAAGTACAACACCAACAGCTCGATCAGTCCCAACGGCAGGCCCGAAGTCGTGCAAAGGAAGCGCTCGAAGGAAAGCAGTCCTTCTTGCACGATCCTAGAAGACCGAATCTTGCTAAAAAAGGGTCTAAACTCGGTACTCCCGAGCGACAAGTGCAAACTCCCGAGAAAACCGGAGGAACTGAGGAAAAAGAGTCTGAATCGATCTACCAGTTTATGGAGTTTGCAAACGCCGCATGATTCTGCGAAACAAAGTAGGCAGGCGAAATCCGTCGGTGCCGACGGAAGCAGAGTTCCGAAACATCGCGGCACTTCCAAGCTGTCGACTTTGAATCGGGCCACGAGCTTGTGGAGCGTACCCGCGGATCCGCAGTGTCGGTTGAGCAAACAACCGAGCAGAATTCCTCTGTCGACGCAACACCTCGTTGGACTTGGCCAGTCTCTCGGCGATCTATCTCACGTAGATCGGTCCGTTGAGAAGCCAGGTTCACGCGTGAAGCGCATCATCGACTTTGACGAGGTTGACAGGTCAGTGGATGAGCACATCTACGAGAATTGTCGCGAGACGATCGTCAAGTCCAAAGATGAAGACGACGAGGAGTCACCGATTTATGAGAATTTCAGCAAAGCCGCAGCGCTGTCTGCCATCGGCTCGAAAGAAGCAAGAGTTCCCAAGTTCGACCTTTCGTTTACTTCTGTGTCGGTGCCGTTGACAACCTCCGAGTTAGAAAGAAGAGCCGAACAACTTTTGTCCCAGCTGGACGAGGACGACGCCGTGGTTATCGAGCCCGCGAAAACTCAGATCGGTAAGGATACGAGGGTCGATCTCGCTGCGTGCAAGCTCAACATCGAAAACAGCAAGGACATACTGACTCGAAGCAGAGAAAATTTGAGTAAGAGTCGCGAAGAGCTTGCACGGAGCAAGGAAAATTTAACGAAAACCCAGGAAGCCCTGGAAAAGAGTCGTTTGCTAACCAAGAGTCAGGACGGTCTGGAGATTTTCCACTGCGGCAAGCGGCCCGTGTGCGAGCTGAACATTCAGGAAATCAGGCGCAACTGGGAACATCAGATCAAAAAGAGCCAGGTGGCCGAGGAGGATCTAAGCGTCAATAAAAAGCGCCTCGCCAGATCCAGTTCGAACGTCGGTGGTGGCCTACGAAACGATCTTGCTGCTCTGTCCCTTGTGCCTGTGAATCAGCTGTGCGATAAAAGTACGAAAGGCTTTGCGTCGTTGCAGAGCACAGCGAAGAGGACGAAGGAGATCGAGCAGCTCGTGAACTTCTTCAATTGCAAGAATAGCGTATCGAGCGTACAGAAGCCTGCGACCGCCGTTCAAGATTCTTGGGTGAAGTTACCCAAGGATGCCGCGGAGGTCGTAGTCGTAGGCGGTAGTATCAAGGCTACCGGCAGCGAGAAAAGACAAAAGATCGAAAAGTGCTGCGGCTACGCTTCGGACGGGAACTCGTCGGAAGACAGCGGACACATCAGCAACGAGAACGAACCAGATTGGAAGGATGATAATCGGCAGCACGCTCTCGAAGAACTAAAGGAGTTGAAGAACCACCGGAAGAACGAGATTTTTTTGGAGGAGATTATTCAAGAGTTGGATACGAGCCTCGAGCGCACGATCGAGGCGTTCGAGGCCACGCCGATCGTGAGGCGCTTCGTGCCGGTCGAGCAGGTAAAGACGCTCGAGGTGGTGGTGCCACAGCCTCTTAAAAACTGCATCTCGAGCTCCAGCGGTGCGAGCAGCATCGATAGTTGGGATGACGCGCTTAAGCTGTCGCGGAAAAATGCAGCGGCGAAATCTGCTGCTGCAGCACCACCAACACCCACGAAAAGGCATAATGTTCCTCAGGTATAGATGAATCGCAGGCTAGAGCGGTCGGGGGGACTGTTTTTGTCAACTTTTATTTTTATCGGTAACGTTGGTAGGTAAAATTACTTTACGATGAAAACCGACGATGAAATTAAAGGCTTTTTCGCTTTTATCGCGCACGAAAGAAAATGGATTACAAGCGATACAAGCGGAAATCTTGACGAAAAAATAAGCATTACCGCCGTGGCTCGTGAGGATGATTACGTTTATTTAAACTAACCATAGGATGAAAGTTTTGGTTTTATTTACTGCACGTTGGTGCATTTGCAGTGTCATCTGAAATTCCATTTAATTTAAATAGATTAAATTTAAATTACTTTATTATCGGGGGCTTCGACTTATCTTATTTGCAAAATTAAGATTTACCGTTCATTAACGGTAAATGGGGATTTCGATCGACTAGATTAGCCTCAACATTTTTTAACCGAAAACAACGGATTTTTTTTCTCGGATTTTTTTTTTTAACGCGCACAATTCTGCACGTGTTATTCAAAAGAAAGGTAGTGGTTTTAGTGGGATATTAATGCAAAGCAGAAAACTATCGAATGAGACAAAGTCCGTAAGTGTCAGCTTGCTATATTCAATTGCTTTAAAAACATGGACTTTCCATAAAACGTGTGTACAGAATTTCCATGAATATTTATGGCGTTTGTTGTACTTCTGGTGGAAAGTTGCAGTGCGATGCGTGCGACAAGTTAACAACCGCGAGTCTTTTGGCGTTGATAATATTTGCTTCGCTTTGACTTCGCCGTGTCACGTAAATGCGGATGATGGCGTGCCACCCCATCTAAGAGAGGATATGTAGGACAAAAAATCTGACTGTTATTAACGATTCGATGGTGTGAAGTAACCGTTTGAATGGAGGCGCCTTCTCACTTTAGCTTCGCGTGGATCTCGATTAATCAAGCCTTAGAGCGAATGGGTGACGCTCGCATTTTACGGGACTTTCTACTTTTGCGGTAAAAGCGACAATGACTCTGATAATGAAAACCGTTGGCCTTCGTATACCGCTCCACACACACACACACACACACACACACACACACACACACACACACACACACACACACACACACACACACACACCCTCGCCCTCGCCCTCGCCCTCGCCCTCGCCCTCGCCCTCGCCCCCGCCGCGGTATTATACTTTTCTACGTCTGCTTCTGTCCGCACATAAGACTTTTTAGATCGAAAGGATACTGGACGTACCAATTGAGGTGGTTCAATAACTTTTATTGTACAAATAAGTTTATTATTAGATAGGATTACGACATATTTAATATTCTTAATGAATAAATTCATAATAAATCATTATTTAATAATCATAATTTTATATTCAAATTCGAACGCATCGGCTATTGCTCGAGAGAATATTTGAAAAAATTACTATTTTGTCGGAAATGTCCATTTGTTTATTTAACGAAACAATAATCTTTGAACGCGTAATTTTTAATTATTTAAATTGAATATTTTGCCAATCGTCGTCCGTTCACGCATTTATTAGAAAAAAATCGCAATTGAATGTGAATTACGAATAGAGTGATTTTCCGCAATAATTTTTATCTCTAAAAGTGTAATCTCACATTTTTCATTGATTTAAAAAAAATTTTATTATTTCGATACGTCTTATCTTTAAAAAGTGCTCACGTATATGGCATTTCTGTGCAAGTATTTCAGCTGAATATTGTCAAATGATTAAAGTTATTTTATAGAATATGCTTAAGAGCTATTCATTGCCAAGTGTCAGTTTATAGAGAAATTTACGAAGAAAATTGGAATATGATTGAAATTAAAGAAAGAACGGTTAATAACTTGATGCACGATTTGAATAAAGTGAATTTAGGTTTGTTATACATAGGCTTTGTAAAAATGGGATAAATTGGTACTATTTTTATTGCATTTAGAAAATTAAAAGTTATAATGCTTTTTCGCTAAAATTTCTTCTCCATTATATTTCATAAGGTACTTTCGACTTAAGAGACGTCGCTTTATATTCTACTTTTAAATTAGCTGGAAAGCGTCCAAGTGAAATAATTTAGAGTCGTAAGTGCGTCGGTAATATCACCAGGATCATTTTTTCAAATATGATAATTTTAAGCGGACGTCGCTTAATCAAGTATTGAGCAAGTGTTATAATCTATCTTGACAACTGCATGAGAAAGCACAAGTTTGGTATGTTTATTAATTAATCAAAATAAAGCGGCCTTTTATAAAATTATGTATTTTGCGAAAAAAGTAAATATGTTTTATACCAAAAAGATTATTATTAGAGTGATATCGATTTCTTTACAAATTTTAACGAATCGCGGTCTGTAAGATTTATTTTAATCGAATAGCTGCGTCGGATGGAGTTTCCTATTTAACAAAAAAACATCACAATCTCTCGATCGTTTTCACTATTTGGTACAATGTCGCGCGACGTTGTACATTGTACATTCCTGCTTAATTTCGCCATCAAAACGTTCCAACTACGATTAGTGGGGCTTATAATTGAAAACACGGCTTTACTGTCCTTCCAACTTTGCATTACTTATTGTCAGGAATATTGCATTCTTAGGTTCAAAGTTTACACCATTCTTAATCCCATTCGGGATAATCGTAATTCATTAGCTTACACGAACGGTCACGGTTTTAAATAGAATATCCTTCGTTCTAATTTTTGGTAACAGGGACATTTTGTTAGGTATACATAGGCTGAGCATAGGTGGAATTTTTTTCGATAGCCTTCTGAACTTTATCAACGTCATGCCAGCTACTAGAAATCATTATTGGATCGTGCTTTTACAAAGTAGTTATTATTAATTACTTGATTTATTCTTACGCCCAAAAAGTCTTTTACAATAATACAACTTTACTCCGGAAACAATCAATAGTTCGTGATTATTACGCGTTATTCGAATTTCCATCATCTTTATTCAAGAAAAAGTAAATTATTGCAACAATTCTGCGATAATTGTTTAACGTTCACGTGGAGAAATAAATAAATTTAGCGGTTGCGCAAAGTTTAATAGTCGATCCAGTTATCGTATTACCGATACGTAATTATAAAATATACGAAACAATTAAACAACACATCTTACGCGTTGTAGTAAGTACTTAATTGCATAAATGTAAAATTTGTTAGACGTGAAGAAAATTCTTTAGTTAATACATCAAGCGCAAAGTAAAAATCAGTTTCGATTTGAAATTCTATTAATTATATAAATTCTTTAACTATACAAATATGTCACGTATTATATCTTTAAACATACGAATGCGATATTACGTATGATTAGAAGGATTGATCTTAAGGTTTCACGCGTTGGAAAAGCTAAAAGAACGCCTCGGTTTTTATTTTCTGAAAATATTTTCTTCTACTAGGATTAAATGTCTTTTCAGTACGCACTATTTTACCTATTTTAAAATGAAAACGTAAAATTGAAGTAAGTCGATGCTCTCGCATCAGAGGGGAAGCTCTTTATTTATCAATTCGAGCGATGGCACCTCTCGTATTGCTTATGGGAAATCGTTGTAGACATACTCGTTAATTCGAGTGCGGTCGTCAGTGCCGTATGCGATATGAATTTGCGCACTTATGGGCGCTGCTTGCGCGCGCGCGCACACGCACGAGGATCAGCTCTTGCCCGTGTCCCGGTGCGAACTGCGGACGACTTCGTTCGAAGATCGTAACCGGCGTCGTTATAACGGTCGTGACGCGTGTAGACGCTCTCGGTAAATTGAGTTCTATTCGCGTGCTCAACTCGTTTGCTCAACTCCTATTAGACAAATCCCATTTGGAGAGCGTAATTCGATATCAACCTTTTTTCCGATCTTCTTTCTTTACCGTGGATTCGCGGAGAGAAAGTTTCTCGGTCTTGGTCGAATCGAATATTCGAAAAATTGAAAATTGGGAAAATTGAATATAAGGATTTCGTTGCCAAAGTGTCTTCTCTTGGAAGGTGTTGTAAGCGCGGATAAAAAAAAATGCATCAAAGTACATGTTTTACGAATAGCTTGACGAATAGAAACGTTGAAAAAGATTTGAAACTGCCTGAAAAGACATTGGACCTCTATTTTCTGCGCCATTCTTTTTCTGGACCCACGAAATGTGCCAACTGGCCTCCTTCGCCTCAGTTTACTCAGATTTTCGACACTGTCGTTTATTTCTGCATAAAACTCAGTATGCTTAACGCATTGCGGATATTAGATTTTTTTGTCTATCCCAATGAAATGAATTTCAATTCAATAATCATACCGAGTTTGCCGATATTGTTCAACTTCGGGATAACACTTTTTATTTTTGCCTACGATGAGTAATGAAAAGCCAAATTTTTATTAAATTTTTATTAAATTTGGCTTTGGGTTAAATTGATGGCAATTAAAATTTCCTAGGAAACGTTTATAATTCGTATCTTCTCGGTAGAGCCTCTCGAGTTCTCCACACCGAATTGGTTCGATCGAGCATTTCTCTTTTTGTACACTAGTCGATCGAGTAAGATTCAAAATACAATTAGTTGATGTAATTATTCACAGTTAGAAGATGTCCACCGTATGGTCGATTATTTTAGACACTTTTTGTATCGTAATTAAATTAATGCAATTGAAAAGTATGCGCTGAAAATATTAATCGAACTTCCTGTCGAGTCTACCGTGTTTTTTTATTCCACGTCTATTTTTTAAGGAAAAGTACAGTTAGACAGACTTTTTATGTAAATGCCTTTATGCGCGCAGTATTAATTAATATGTAATGAACATTTAAAACACGATTGTCAAAAATTATTAATCTTAATTGATAAAGAGCAATAACGGCACTAGCACTCTCTCTCTCTCTCTCTCTCTCTCTCTGTCTCTCTCTCTGTCTCTCTCTCTCTCTGTCTCTCTCTGTCTCTCTCTGTCTCTCTGAAACACGGCAATTGGTAAAGTTTTAGTTGCTGATAAAGCTATTCTGCCGCTGTCGCATGAGATGGAAGAGGCGATTTATGCGCGTGTCTCGATTCGCTGAAAAATGATACACGGTGACACGAGCTCGATCTGTCCTGTCTACATTTTACGCAACATTTTTCCACGAAAAATATCGAATTCCCTTATACGGTGAGTTTGCGGTGCCGAAGGTTGTACTAATTTTTCTCCATCTTCTTGGTATGTTTGTACAGATATTTTTCCGTGCTGGTGCGCTCGAACGACTCGAGTCCCAAAGGGATGAGAAGCTCACGGGACATATTATTCTGCTACAGGCGAGATGCAGGGGTTACCTCGCCCGGAGGAAACTCAACACCCTCAAGGTATGTTCTCCTTTTCCACTTTTCCTTTTTGTCGATGCTCGCGAGACACTCGAGATGGCACATTATTATTTTATTATCTTATCGTCGTTGCGAACTTGGGATATCCGGTAGCCTTTTTTACCGAGCGACTTCTCACTTTACCGCTGGAAAAAATAAAAGTTCACGGACTTACGCAGTGAAGATCTCTTTATCGATCGAGTACATCCTTCAATTTGATTTCTGCACAAGACTTGTACGACAATTCGATCCGTGTCGTTGATTTTATTCCTTGACTAATACGCTAATTTCATAAAGCCATTTGCATTTTCATAATTATGCCACTGTGACAATGTTCGATCAGTCAACTACAACTTGTTGCGCGCCAATCGCCTAAAACTTTTCAAATACAAGTCCATCGATCACTTTTGTCGCTGCGAAAGTAATTTCGCATTTACGCTTCCCTCGTTACTATCCACAGCCGCACAGGCTGTAGAAACTTAAGTTTTAACAACCAATGCTAAGTCCTTACGTAAATGCAGAATTTCTCTTATCCGCAAATATGAATAAAAGTATTCTCCACTCATAAACGGCTTTCAAATTCACTCGAAGCAGCTTCGAATTGACAGTTTAACGCGAGAGAAATTGAAAGTGTAGGTCATCGGTTGTTGAGTGCAAATGAAAAACAAACATTAGAACCTCAATCTTACGATAGAACGAGTCTCGCAACATTCGCTAGAATCCTGATGTTCCAACACGAATTCAAACACTCGAGTGTCTCGGTGAACGGAAAGATTCGCGCACGAGGTTGGAACGTACGTCTTCCGAGGATAATCGAAACCGAGACGATCGTTTCGCTCGGCCTTTCGTCGCGCCGCAACGTTCCGCCGTAATCTATGAATTCGCGCAGCTGCCGCTTAACCACTGCCGATTCCGACAATGTCAAAGCTCAATCTCGTCATTCGCAGCTCCAAGATTTGGCGGTCAGGTGCATCCAGAGAAACGTGAGGAAGCTGATGTCGGTGCGGGAATGGCCCTGGTGGAGATTGTACGTGAAAGTGGCACCGCTGCTGAACGTTCACCGGACCGAGGACCAGCTGAAGGCGAGAACGGTGAGAGTTTTTGCAAATGCTGGGTGTATGGGTGACGACGGGCGGAAAATGTTCTCTCGCGACGCGCCCCGGCACAACTACTAGTCCAAAGCAAACACGCCGAGTAGACGTTTCAAAGCACTCGTCGCTCGTGCACGCGATAAGGGGGAAGAAGGGGGTTGGAGCACGCACTCAAAGGCGTACTCGTTCGTCGTTTATGAAACTTTGGAAAGTCGTCTTGGGTGGGTGGGTTCAAATCGAAGTGATTCTGCGGCGTTTCGTCGAAACCATGATTTTTGCGCCGCTTACTCGCGAGTAAAGTTGAGTCACGAGCTTCGATTATTGTATCTCTGTTCTCGGCTTTTCTTTGCACGCTAGACTGCAAACTTAATTAAATAGAAAACAGTGCTATATTAATGGGGAAGAACAACTGTTAGGTTACAGCACAATGAAAATGAGGAAAGGCAATTGTTCGTTAGCTTTCACGGATACTCGAGAGCACATTATCGCGATTTTACATGCGAGCGAAACGAGGTAGCGATTTGTAATTTCGTTGTATAAGCACTGGTTACGCGAAAATTTGTAATCGTAAGTATTTGTGATTGTAAACAACGCTCGTGTAGCTTATGTATGCTGCAAAGTATGTATACGTTCGTATACGTTGTGATAGAGTTACGATCTTACGTCGAGTTCATAAAGTACCGACTAAAAATAATCATCACTCGCAGAAACGAGTTTAATGATTTCGCGTTATAGCGCGCGATTTACTTTGATAAAAACACCTTGAAAATCGAATAATATCTCGTTCGAGGTTAAATTTTCAAAGAGCAGCTTGGAATATATCCAGCACTCGTGGAATATAATGTTAAATGTAATTAAATGTAATAATGTTAATGTAATCGAACGGCGGTTATTATGGCTTTCAGAAATATGTCGCGTACTTTTCCAATACATTGTGATTTACTTAGCAGTTTCTTCGTAAAAGCCGAATGAAAATACGAGCAATATTCGCATGTAACGAATGCTTATTAATATTAGTACGTGTTACGCACGAGGAAGAATCAGAAGCAGTTTAGATCTATTTAATTTAATTTCAAATGGAATACATTTACTAAATTTCGTTGCTTAACGAGACGTTAAAAGTAGAGTTCAAAAGTCTGAATTCGTTTCTTTCCAAGCGTTTCGTACGATGATAAATTTATTTCATAAATAACGATATTTATAATTTTATGCGATGGTGAAGATATTAATCAACCGAATAGGACTTTTGAAATATTGTCTTTGATTAACTTGGCTTTGTTTATTTGTTAAATAGGGCAACGCTATGGGCTACGAGTGTTCATTGTCAAAATTTATTTTTACCAATTTTCAAGGCTTTGGGTCACTTCGTTCAACTCGAAAACCCTCGAAAATCCAATTACACGAGAACTCAAAGAAAGCTTCCCAGAAGCAAGCGAAATCGACCGTAAAAGACAAACGAGGATAAAGTGATATCCCATTGGTCATTGGTGATCCAGACGTATAAATATTCCCTCTAAATATAATCTGCCTCGTTAATCAGGCTAAATCCACCCTCTGCACATGTTGCGCAACATCGAAACTGAGAGGAAGCCTTACCTGCAGAGTCCAATCTGTATCAGAGTCCAAAGCGTTTCCAACATCAATCGCTCAATTTGTCATACGTGTCTCTATTTTTTGAAAGTAGAAACTCACTTGGGAGGAATATGAATTTTTAACCCAATCCTGGTCTCCATTTTAGGGCACGTAATTCTTTGGCTACTTGAGGATTTTCTTAAGGGTAGCCGTTGCTGGGAAACTATTACGCTCGATCAACGCTAATTCAACGCTATACTTAAATGATAAACGAAGGAAAATTTGTGTCTGAAAATCGACTTTTCACTCGTTACTTTCCGCTCGGAAACAATATTTATCATTATTTGTGCTGCAAACAAGCTTAGCCCGATCTATTCTAGCTCCACGCGATAAATTACTCAAGTTTTTCCAGACATTGTACGGAAATATTGCACGTTCTCTTAGCCTTGCCCATAGTTCCTTTGCGAGGAACTTTGCCAAAAAGCTCAGCCGCTGGTTGTAAGATCCCGGCCAACCATCGCGAGCAATTGATCTCGAGCGAACGACGTTTCCGTTGCTTGCGCTTCTTAGCCTAGACCGCAGTCGTCGCCCGGTAACCGAAGCTTTGGCCCAGATTCAATTTTGGTTTCCTCTCGTCGCAGCCTCCGAAGAAACTGGAGTTTTACGCGCCATTGGAGATTATGGGTTTATCAGCGCGATAACTGCGAGATTCGTTCCTGCTGAAATTCATGGAGATTTTTCCGATTCATTTGAAGGGGGATTCAAGTTTGACAAGCATCGATTGGTGGACAAACACGTTCAACCAATTTGAATTGTTCTCAAATGCTGATAAGTGCGCCTTTGTCCTTATTGCGTTAACGAGAGAATGACCAAGGGCTCGGGAAAAAAAAAAAAAAAAAAAAAAAAAAAAAAAAAAAAAAAAAAAAAAAAAATTCCATCGTCGTTTTCATTCGTAGGCACACGCGAAACAAAGCAAAAGTACGTATCGATAATCACGAGTTATTGTTGTATATTTATTATACAACATACGTTATACTTCATTTGGGTAGCTTTTATGGATTTGTTATTATCTTAACTAGAGCGAGGTACATATTTTCATAAAAATGATATTCCAATTGAAATGTAAAGCTTAAATTCTCGCAGGCCTCAAAGAAAAATATAAATTTTGACGACTCATTTGGAATTTGAATCATTCAAATATAGAAATAATAATGCATACATAACGAACGACGATTGGATAAATTATTCATGACGGAAACTATAAGTTGAAAAGAAATGTGACTCGAGTACGAAAAATTCATCATTAAGAAAAGCTCCTTTTAATTTTATTTATTCAGTATTCGTTTGAAGTTGCACGATTGTCCCAAATACATCATTTAATTTTAACATAATGGAAGATTAATAAAAATTAGTAAACGAGTTTCTTTTTAATGTACATTTTGTGCTTTCCTCGTTAGTAAAATGCCGATATTTGTGATCGCTGTTATATATTATTCGTTTTCAAGTGCTAAATTAGAGTAAACGAGAGTTTACTTCTTTCGTTCCGAAGCGGGACAAGCGTTTAAGGATGCGCTTTAAAAGACAGAAGACAAAGTAAGTATTCTTCATTGAAAAGTTCTTCATATTTGCACGTAATTGCGCGTTAGTTATGCTGCGTACTCGCACTTCCCATTATCATTTATTTTACGATTGTCAGATGTTACGAGATTGGAAATAATAATTTAGTTTTGCATTCGTTTTCGTTGCTCGAAGCCAACGGCGTTTAAGTGACAATTCTTTTAAGTAACGAACGCTTTTCTTATCGGAGCGCAGTTAAATGCGAGCGATGATGCGTCAATTATCGGCGGCAACAAGCGTAATGAACGTAGTGCGAGGCCGAGAACAAGAGGGGGAAGTTAGTGCGTCGCTAAATCGAATTATCGTCGATCTTGAACTCCTGGATATTCGAGACTCGTAGCTCGTTGGCTTTTGAAATAGGAGTACGCGTTTATTGCGACTGATTGCGAAGAGCGACGACGACGACGCCGACGCCGACGACGACGACGACGACGACGAGTCGGTCTCCCGTCGTAAACGCGGGCGCCGAGCCTTTATTAACGCCGTAATAATAGACATTGCGTAATAATAGACGCGGGCTCTTGTGTTAGTGAAATTATCGCACGTAGAGCGTTTTGCATTCGCGCATATGCCTTGACTGATAATAAAATTACCCGTCAGCCGTGCATTCGCTAAATTTTCAGAGTGTCTTAGCTGCGGGGCTTCTATCCTGTTTCGCGTCTGAAGGCAAATTTTCATTTAGCCACGTGCGTTTAGCGTAATTTATGATAATTCGCGTAATAAATATTGTAATTTATTTAAAATGAATAAATTCTTGAAGAGAGAGAGAGAGAGAGAAAGAGCGTGTGTGTGTGTGTACTAAAAGTCGAGGAAGTAGGTGAATTTCCACGTAATAAAAGCTCGCATGACAAGAAGCTTATTATTTAGCTCGTGAATTTGATAAATATTTTTATCGGAAGTATACGTCTAAATCATACGTCTAAAATGGATAGATATTAAAATATATCATCCGAAGCAAAATAATATTTGCAACTTTTACATCCTATGACCAATATAAAGAAAAGTTCAAGTTGCAGAAATTAGAAAAGATTTAATTTACTAACGATATTGAGTCTTTCACAAGGTTTTAACGGGATGCTTTTCCTTCGTTCTCTCGCGAAATTCGAGCTGGAAATTCTTATCAAAAATAAAGTCTAGTTCTATTAGTCTCAGCCGAGGCGAATGTCATCGTCAAACTCCTAGCTAACGATACACGGAGCAAAGTTTTTCATTCGCCAGCTCGAAGATTCTGATAAGAGCGGATTTTATGCGAGCAGTTCGCGATAGAGCAAGAACAGTGATTATGTCAGCGCGGTAACGCTATTTTTTGACGCCGAAAACGAGGTTAAACGAATAAAAAAGATTGTCATTTGACGTTGCAGGAGGAATTGGAGGTGCTGCGAGCAAAAGTCGATCGATTGGAACAGGAGCGCAACCACTTGAAGCACGACAACGACAGACTCGAGGCCAAGGTAAGTGTCCCGAACAAAGTGCTGCTGCGAAAGATCATGATTTATTCCTCCCCTTAATCCGAGCGAACACCGACGCAAGCGAGCGCCTTCAGAACGAATTCTATAAGTTCAAAGGTAACACGGGCGCGAGAAAGATAAGACGAGTAATTACAGGGGGAGGTATTGCCGAGTATAGCGGCACACGCAAGGAGGAGCGATCGCGCGGGTTAATAAAGCCCGTTAATAAAGCCAATTAAAAGCTGCGACTCGAAGAAGAGAAAAAGGCCGCGGCGCTGCTGCAGATGTGCGTGCGACCGACCTTGTGCCGAGTCTACGGGCCCTTTTGGTCACTCGTTTTAGAACGCGTATACCTGGCTTCGCTCTATTGTGCGCAAAAGCGACGGGATGCAGCTCGCACATGCGCGAACCCCATCCATGACCACGGTGGTGGTGGTCAGTGCGAATGTCCCATTGTAAAGAAATCCTTTACGATTATTTGTACCGCTTGCGAACGACATTTACGAAATGCGAATGCTTACGAGCTTTTGCGGCAGTCTTTTCAATTTCGAAACATTGCGTAGCTACGCACAAAGTCGGCGAGTCGGACCAGATTTTTCACGTCGTTCATAAACTTGGTATTTTTTATTAAAATCGATCCATCAAATGTACCTCGATTATCCTTTCAATCGGAAAACCAAAGCTAAGGCGACCTTTTAAAAGATCTCAAAATATTATTCGCCGCACGGATTTTTAATTAGTGCTTATTCCAATCAAGTGCTCGCTGTATCTTGACGGCGAGCCGAGATTCGAAACGTAATTATCGAAAATAGACCGTCAAATTAATAAATTATGAGAATATTCGGTTTGACTGGCGGCTGTAACGTTCACGTGCTTACGTTGCTCCCAACGTGTCTGCGCGTTCAGGGAGACTCGAAAGGGGCAGGAGGAGACGAAATAGAAAAAAATCCATTGCCGAGCAGTCGGAGCCTTCGGTTATTAGATGCGATAAAACTCAAGACGAAGAGTAGCTATGTATACCTAATTGCAAATGGTTGGTAAATGGAGCAGCAGCTGCATCGACCGCTTGCATATTTTTGCGCGTTAGCGCTTCTTTTATGCGATCGAGAGAACACAAAGTTCCCTTCGCCGCTCCCCTCCCGAGCATAATTTCCCGCAAATTACGCGGCTCTTTGGCTTCTTCTATGTCGTGTATAAAAGCGCTATCGCAATCGACCGTCGTGTACGCGGTCGAGGAGAGCTGCGGAATCATAAAAGAAGGAGCCGCGCGATATTGAATGGGACAGGGGGAACGAAACTGGCCGATGAAAAGAGTCGTCGAGGAGAAACCGGACCGCGCGCACTTGTCGCTAAAGAGTTGGCAAATGCGATTAATCCCCATCGACATGCGTTGAAAAGTCCGCAAAAGCTGACCGTCGGCGAGGCCTCCGCACTCGAACGCACCCGCGAACGCGCGCGTCTTGTTCGCGAGCTCGCGACCTTGGCACCGCGCATCTTCTTTTTTTGCCGACGAGATGGTCGCGGCCTGGGTAAAGTACAAAACGGGTTATTCCAAGAGATGCGCGAGCGAGAGCGAGAGAGAGAGAGAGAGAGAGAGAGAGAGAGAGATCGATCGATGTATACGAAACTTATTTTCCACCTATCGATTCGGACAATGTGGAACTTACGATCGTGTGTTCGATTGTAAGAGTATAAAAGCGCAACTATAAAACATGAGATGTCGGCCACATGATATATCGTTAATTACAAAGATGAAAAATGAAGCCTTATGGGAGAGAGAGAGAGAGAGAGAGAGAGTTGGGAAGCTGAGGAGAGCGCAAGCTTCTTCACTGTATCTCTTTCGTTTGCTTTTTCGTTTCTCTTATTTTTCACGCTGTCTCTTTATTTACGAGTCCGTAAATAGGGGGTGGGTAAAGTATACGCCTTAACCCTTTATTATATAACGGTTTATGATTACGTATATTTATCATCTTGATATACAAATTTCAAATACGCGATACTTGAAAAATTTCCGCATGCTATTCTTTACCTCCAGAGGTTTTGTAAAAGACCTACGACAGAAAGCGAAAAGGATTCTTCCTCGTCAATTTATGCGCCTTACTTGAACTCCGAGCAAAATTAATAATAACCAGTTCTTGGAAATATGACATTTAATTTTTAACGATCGTTACGATACGTCCCCTGTGAAGTGTAACTTCGAAAATATATCGAAGAAATAATGTTTTTCATCCGATCGCCAACTAAACCGTAGGAACTACGATTTCACAGTACAAAGATATCCAATATGAATTTTTAATCTTGATCAGTAGTGCATTCGTTCTGTATGTCTTGATTGATAAATTACGCACTCCTTTGTTATTTCATACGATTGTCCGTGGCACGAGAACAGAAGCTGCATATTTAAGCATCAGATTATTAAAGCGCCAGAATCCATTCGTAAACACAAGTCAATTAAAAGTACAAATAATATTACTTACATTTGATATTTTAAATAACGAAAGTAGTACAAAGAATAAGCGGCAGGAGGTTAATCAAATGAATCGATCGTTTTTCATTGCCATTCCGTCGGATAACTGTGAAAGTTAATCTAAAATCGAAACGTCATTTGCAGATTTGCGATTATTATCCTTTTAGAATTCGCAATATTAGACTCCCAACAATTTCTAATACTTAATCTTTATTAATCATTTTCTTCTTCAATGGACTTGGTGTGCGCTACACCAGGATAGACTACGTTTTTTAAAAGTATCATAAATTTTAATTCCCTCTGCGTCCTTTGCTCGAATGGCGAGAACCAACCTTGATATCGGCATTCGATGCAAGAATTCATCCACGTTCTCCGATGCTCCTTCGTCGAAAACCGAGTGACTTTTAAGCAGGAAGAACTAGAGGGTCATTACACTTTTGAAACAAACCTCGGTGTGAGCAAGGATGAAATCGTTATTCTCCTTGGTAATTCTCCTGGCTAACCAACGAACTTTCCGACTTTTAAGAAACCGCTATTGCTTCCGGACTGAAACAAGACTTTATTCTTATATTGTAGATATCCGGATCAGTCGATCGTACGCACTAGCTTAAAAGCTCAGCTTTTACCTTGTACTGTTTTTCCTTGGAAGACGTCAGGAAGAGTCTATGGGAAAGCGCGAGTGCTCAAAGAAAGTCAAAACAAGAGTCACCGCTTAACGAGGTTCCACCGACCGGCGCTCGCGTTTATTCTTAAAGCTGTCGCCCACGAGGACTCTAGGTGAGATAGAGATAGCAGATAGGTACAGGAGGTACAGCCGAGGGAAAGGCGCTATTCATCGGAGGAGTCCCTTGCGTCATTAATCGATCATTAGAGTCAATCACTTGTCGCTCGAGAGCAGCATCTATTGGTCGCCTTGGATATGCACTATTAGTTTCGAGGATGTAGAAGAGGTCGTTGTTTTTAGTTTCTTCGTGCGAGACTTTTCATCTGGACTTATTATTGATTCCTAAGCTGTAATAACCGATGACGCTCGAATTTGTTACTCTTAATTTTGGCTTGAACAACGGTCTTCAACACCTTCCTCGACCTTCCTCAAAATGTCCTCGATCGAGTAAGCGACCAGGGTAAAGCTGCTCCGGGTAGAGCTTTGGCAGCAGTTGTACACGTTTTTTCGTTCGTCACGTTACCAATGCCGTTATCCAATGCCAATGGAGAGTTATTGCGATATTCCGTATTATTATCGAACAGCTATTGGCGTTCCAGTGGAGCTACAGTTGGAGCTACAGTTGGAGCTACAGTTGGAGCTACAGTTGGAGCTAGAGTTGGAGCTACAGTTGGAGCTAGAGTTGGAGCTAGAGTTGGAGCTAGAGTTGGAGCTAGAGTTGGAGCTAGAGTTGGAGCTAGAGTTGGAGCTAGAGTTGGAGCTAGAGTTGGAGCTAGAGTTGGAGCTAGAGTTGGAGCTAGAGTTGGAGCTAGAGTTGGAGCTAGAGTTGGAGCTAAATTCGGACCAGCGTAGGCAGCGTAGGTAGGTAACACGAAGCCCATCGAGTAACAAGAGCTTCGGGGCCTTCCAACGCATTAAATGCACGAAACTCCGCATTATCCGGAGATGACGCGAAAGCTGCTTCCAGAGGTGGACGTCGGACGATAAAGCAAATCCAGGCGTCGCAGAGTCGCGCTCTCAGCGACTCTGGCAATTGGGTCAAGTGTGGGCTGCGCCAACTTGACCAGAGCGCTCGTAAAGCGCCGCTAGACAAAGGTGCCACTGACCCAGATAGAGAGGGCGACCAGGTGAAACTCCTCCGACGCGGAGCGGCGCTTTGCGGTCCTCCTAATACGTACTCGCGCAATTATTACCGTTCGGGTGCGCGCTCCGCTTTGCTGGATCTCGAGCGAGCTTACGTTATGCGCCAGTTTGAGTACTCCTAATGGGCGCCGCACGAGAGCTGCCTATAAAATCATTGAAGTTTACGCATAATTTTTTATCCCCTGAGGATGCGCGTTGCTTTTAATAGCCAACGTCCCGTGAAACACGTCGTCAGTCCTCTCCTCTTAGCATTATATCCGCTACTCAGTTTTACATTTTTCATCTCAAAAGCCGATGTGCTTTCCAGGCGTTGCCATGGCTTTGGAGTTTTTTTAGCGGACAGTGGTACTTTTGGTGATACTTTCTCGAACGGGGTTATTGCCGTCGTTGGAATAAGTTCGCACGAGGAGTTAAGATCGCTCGTTCGAGTAAGAAATATTAGCTGCAAAATGTGAAATAACCCGTGATTCGAGTCGCGAGTCTCGAGTTTCAAAACTCGAATCACGGTACGCTGAAACGAATTTGAATAAATAGTTTTTATTCGAAATCAGTTGAAGAAAGATCGGGTACCTTGAATTATATATGGTTTCGCCGTTCTGAGAAACTACGCCGTACTGAGAATGCACGCACGCACACCTTCTAAATATAGTGTTTTATGAAAGCGCCGCTCAGCTGTCAATGAGTATTATTACGATCTTATCTCGCAAATTCGTTTCAATGGTCAGAAAATTTCTCATGCCTGGAATGAGAAATCTTATACTTTATCGGGGGAATAACAACGGAACTTGGTTAATGCGATAAACGTTCCTTTCTGTGCTGGTTACATTGACTCAGGCTTCGTATTATTTTTATATCGGGAAAAAGGAATTGAATATATGGAATATATGAAATTTATTCGTTCGTGATAAAACTTTTAACCTGATAAAAAATTTATATTCTCAGCCTATAAAATTATAATTGTTTTACGCTCGATACTCGCAAATCTACTGTTCTTTACTTTATTATCGCCGTTGTAATTTTAATCGGCTCATTTTAATCGGCTCATTTTAATTGAAATTTTGTGAGCTAACGTCGATCGATGAAGAGTTTTGATCGTAAGAATTCCAACGTGGCTACTCTCATTGAATATTGTTAGTGCAAAACGGTATCGATAACGCATGCTTCGACTATAGACGAGTGCGAGTGTAAATATCGTTAGACTTTCAACGTATATCGTATATCGTTTTTAAATGAATAAATAACGTTGGTTATATTTTAAGAATATTCCACTGAAGCTTCCCGTGATATTTCAAAAATTTCAATCTATCATTGGCCATTACGTACAATATATGTTATAATAGGCGCAATAATTTTAGATAAATATTCTTTTATCGAATGTTTCTTAGCCACTTTAATGCACATGTACTACATGCACACGTACTACATGTACATTCATGAAATCGTAACCAATGCTTTAGAAATCATTTACTAATCCATACGGAATCTTATACACTCGTACGAATAAACGAGTAGAGAGAGAGAGAGAGAGAGAGAGAGAGAGAGAGAGAATCTGGAACAATGTATCTTCTCGTCGTTCGTCCTTAGCTGGATAGTTTACAGGTGAAGTCAGTGTATGGATTAAAATTTGCATGTCCTTATATTCTTCGAAATTAATCAAACGTACCGTTAAAAGAATGAAAATTGTACACGCGTGTACAAGAAGAAATCTACAACTCGAGATAAATTCTAAGCGTGCAACAATAATTAACAATCCGTAAAAATGTTTAATTACTTTTATAATGATTGTGAATTTTGATTAATAGTATTGTGTATAAGTTGTAGCGTCGTGAAACACTTAGATTTGATTAATAATTCCAGGTCTATATGTACATAAATCTTTAATCGACGCGTTGCACAAGATACTCAATTAAAATAGGATAAAAAGCCAATAATTATTTTCTTTCCTCAATTTTTATATCGCGACAAGTTTTTACTCTTGTATCTGCTTCTGGCTGATCATTCTTTTGTACGACGTCGCTTAATGTATAACGTCAGTTCAATGAGATCTTCTATTACATCATTAGATTACGTACCGTTAGGTCAAGCACACAGTACCCGACATTATTAAATTTATTCGAATTAAAGCTTTTAATGCCTCTTGCGGTATTTCCTGCACTTGAGATAGAACATCGAACGTCGGGGGAAAATGACTTCTGTACAGTCATTTTCTAAAGCAGAGTCAGAGATAAAACGTTTTACCGGGAGTTGGACAACGTAGTAACACCATTGATTACGTACACGCAGAGCTTACGTTCCGTAACTGGGCTGCTAATCGCCTACGTAATTATTCATTTTCATATCGAGAGTAAAAAATGGAACGAACGGTAACGGAAGACGTCGGATACATTCGATAAACTAATTAACCGTATTCCATGCAATGTTTGTACAGTGCAATGTGCGCGCGCACACGCACACGCGCACGCACTGGCACGGGGAAATTCGTTCGCGAGAGCGAAATGCAACCCGTGGGAAAGTACGGGAACCGGTCGCGAGGTACGTACGCAGTTTGCTCTCGCAGCCACGCCGGGATAATTAGCTCGAGTCTGGCGGGACAAGCGAGATCTCGTTAGGATTATCGTAAAATTGCCGCGGTTAAAGCGCGGAAAAGAGGTGGATGAATGAAATTGGCGCGCGATCCGCGAAGCCAAAGAATGGCGGACTCTTCGTCCGAGATCGCAATTGTCAGTTGCGCAATGCGAAGGCGAGGAATCGCAGGAATTTAGATCCTGACGTAAATTTTTTCACCTTAGAATCTCGCATTTACGGAAATTGTCTTACGAATGAATTACGGTGTCTCGGGGCATAACTGTTCAACGATTTTATAGGCCCGTTACGGTACCTTGTGTGTAAAAAAAAAATGCTGAAATAGTTTGTTGTTTAAGAGAGTTGTTTAGGAGAGGTGACCGTGATGATTGCTTTGAAAACGACGACGGAGATTTTTTATTTGCCTTCCGATGTCCTGGACTTTGAATTTCAACACGAACGATTTGAATAATTATTCGAAATCTACCTTCTCAAGTCTATCTTCTTAAATGTCGAACGCACGTAATGTGCAAGTAACGCGTGCGGCCACGTAAGTTTTTCTACTTAATTCTACTTATTCCTAATTAGACAAGGTAGTTTTTAATGCTACGCTGTATTTTTCTATTAGGCAATTTTTATATTATCTAATTAGCCGAGGTCGCATCTTGCACCCAAGCAAAACCAAACTCCATTGTTGTAGCTTCGGTTATATTAAAAGTTTTTATCCACTACTTCTTCTAATCTCGATTGCGCGAATGAGTTGATTGTTACGAGGCATTGTTAAGAAATGGCACTGATCGTTGATAGCTCGTCCACATTTAAGGATAACTCTTCTTCGGGTTAGATAACGTAACTTATCAGCTTTAAACGCTGAATAAAATGTATTTTCGTCGCATTTCTGTCGCGCGTTATTTGTTCTCGGTTTCGCTAATATTTGCGTAGTATTGTAATAAAAATGAAGATAATTTTCGAATTAGCTGATGAATATTTTCAACGGAATATGCAAAATGCAACTCAGTAGCGAGAGTACTCAACGCATTCAACGCACTCAACGCATTCAACGCCGACGTATAATAACAAAACTTCAATCAATGACTATGCAGAACTGAATAACTACGTAGAACTTATCATTTGTTTAACTAACATTTATTTCAGGATGCAGATGTTTTCAAACTTAAGATTTAGGAGTAACTGGCCGAGTATTTAAAGATTTACCGATCGCGTATGTGTGATTGTGGTAATTGGCTAATTTGTACACGTGTGCACGTTCTACATATTAGCGAAGTAGAAAAAAATCGTAATTTGAGTGTACGTCGTAAACTAGAAGAAGATTTAAAATTGCATAAAATATTTGAAGCGTTTACTCATTTGAATAGCGACTTAAGCCGACTAATAAAGCTTCAGGCAGCAAAATGAATTAAAGATTTAGCGATGCATTGCGAGTCGTCGAGCATATGCAATTGGTTATCGATAAGATAATAATACGAAGGAAGGCGTGGTGCTGAATTTTTAACTTTGTTCGTCTTTTGGGGACAAGCTCATTTTAATGCAAAGTTTCGCTTATATAATTTTTAATGTAATTTTAATATGAGCTGTACAGCGCTTGACACACTTTATAAAAATAAATTATTTTCATACGTGTATCTTATTTTAGGTTTAGATTCGTTATCGGGTGTCGACGCGTTAATTGTGAAAACTTTTATGAGAATTTCTTATATTTGCTTTCGATTGATCGAATATACAATTTTACGTTATACGAGAAAGCACTTATTTCTCTCTATTGCTTGATTAAATATGCAATACTTACACGATTACACGTTGACTTAAGAATTTGATTTAATTGTAAGCAATCCTTCTTGGATGTAATTGATGGATAGCAATGCAGTGACTAAGGATAAAATCACACTTGGCGTTACCGAAAGCCTTTATTTCCCTCGTTTTCTCTCTTTTAAATGGAATAGCTGCGATAAAAGGCTTACGAACGTGAGAGAAGAAAACAAAATGTGTTGTACGCCGTTGACGCGGTCAAATGCTGTGCGGCACAATTGCTGTATGACACCGATTCATGCAGGCGCGTACGTCAAGTCGTAAAATAATCCAGTGTTTGAGAAATCACCAAGGCATTAGAAAATCTAGAGAACTGCTTAAAATTAGAAAATTCGATGACGAGATTCGTAGTAGCAGGACAGTGATGGCGAAAAAGCCTTAAATTTTCATTTTTTGGAATACGTTAATTTATTTAAATATATCTGTGAGAGTGAGAACTGATATTTTACGTAGTTCAATGCAATAATGATTTTTAGCAATCACAGTGTGCAGCGCATCACCAGCCATTTAGTATTCACAAAAACTTTTAGTTTTAACCCACATTCTCGAATAATTACGAATAATTTCTAATTCTCGATCAACGTTCGTAGTACGATTTTTGAACGGAATTAATTTCAACGGAATTAATTTATTTAAGTAAGAGATTCAATACGTTATAGTTTTTCCATGACAATACAAATACTTTATACTTTAATTTTAATATCACTAATTATTGAATTGTTGAATTAAAGGAGCTTAAGCTTCTAAACTGTCTTTAGAAATAGAGCTTGTACAATTACAATTGCTAAGATCTTCGAATGTTAGTTTGAAATTGTAGTTCTAAAAAAGTACTTTTTATAAGCAAGTAGTCATATGGACTGTATTAATATTTAAAATAGTTCTATACTACAAATGTACTGTATGATACTTGCGTTATTCAAATAAAAATCTTACTTCTTTAGAGTTCTGTACGTACATATTCTCAGAACAATCTCTTACTACTTAGATCCAATCTCTCTACTATCAAAAACACGAAGGACTAAATGCATTTTAAAGTTTTTAAATTAAAATTTAATAAACAATGAAAGATGAATCAATGATTCATTTATAAGAAAGTGTACAAAACTAAAAGAAATGTAAATCAGTATTAATTAAAAATTCTTAATTATTATTTTCTCGCCTGAACCGTTCTTAAGAAAACTAAGTGTAATATAAATTAAAGTCGAATAAGGCAAACTGGTTTGCAGTTTCTGTTAAATGCATTCAACACTATGAACGTTACGCTTTTTTAACGTTTGATTAAATAAAAATTTTATTACAGTATTTTCAAATAGTAATAATGAATAAGTTATTAAAGTCACTATTATTTCTTTACTTGCAAAGAAGTTCTTTTTTTTTTAATTCTTCTTGGAGGGTACGTTTTATTGCTGCAGTTTAAAATTTTTGTGTATTTTATAATCACGAATCAAATCGAGTATTAAGTTTTTATCATTTAATTGGTTCGATCGAGAATTCAGTATGATACAATAAAAGAAAACATGCTCACGCGCGCGCACACACACACACACGCGCGCACGCGCACGCGTACACCTTGAATTCGTAAATAAAAAAGGAATTTTGTTAAACATTACCTGAAATAAGAATGTTGATAACTACCAGTTCATTTATTATTTATAAAAGATTTAGGTCAATGTATCAATTAAAATTAGAAAAAGATTAATTGATATTTTTTAACAAAAATCGATAGTGATCTTATATTTTAATGAATCGAGAGCATCTCATCTGATATATTTTATATTAAATAATCAGTCTTATTGATAAATAATAATTTTTTCTCCGATTTAAATTTATAACCATTAGTAATGAAAAAAGTCTTAATGATGTTTCACGGGCTTTAACCGGATTATTCAAATATTGTCATTATTTATCATTGTTGGGTTTTGTACGTTTAAATTACTCTCTGCCTTCAGAAATAGTTTAAATTGTACAATTCTTTTGCGTGGTTCCAAACATATCAGAGTCGAAAACCATTAAAAATAGTCTGATCTAAACAAACTATTTCTGTCTGTGAACGAAGCAAGACAATCGCGATACGAATATTCGACAAATCTCTAAAATAATATAAATCGTGTAATCGTGAATTACAGTAGCTACAATAAAAATAATAAAAATAATACAGGCTAATACAATTACGTACATTAAGCTTCTAGAAATTACCGTCACACAGTGACCTCAATTATTCCGATTAAAATAATAACGAGTAATCATCTTTAAAAAATGACAGCTATTCATTCTCCGTCCCCTCCCGTCTAAAAGTGGTCCATTTTTTACCACAGATATTCACAGTTTCATTCTCTCTAATCATCTACATCCCGTTGTCTCGTACAATTGTTGATCTTTTTTTAAGTTTATCATTTAAGACAAGAAAATAACCCAGGGAAACAGATGTGCAGATAAAATCCTTGTTTACCGAAAAGTGAATTATCCTTAAACTGGCGATATCCTTTCTTTTAACCAATATCCTTTGATAAATCCAATTCATTAACATTTAAAATAGAATTTCTAAGCTAAAATACCGTTTTAAAACTGATTCTCGTTTGAGAAAACAAACGGAGAAAATAAATATTTAGTATTTGTCGACATCAGTGTGACTCTGACTTAAAATGTGTTAGTGCCCGAAGGTAGATGAAATAGTTGGTAAAATTTTTAAATAACAGTGCAATAATTCATTAAATTCATAAGATAATATTCATTTGTATAAAAAGCAGAGTAACCGTTTATTCTCTCGTACTCTCACAGGCTATATCGATAGGTTGTGAATTTTGCTAGACACGAGATGGGCGACTTACAACTCTACAGCACATTGGCTTCTCTCCAAAAGCTGCGAGGCGCTCCTCATCTCAGAATAACCCCGAGGTGACCACCACCAACGTCTCTCTCTCTCTCTCTCTCCCTCTCCACCTCGTTCTTTTCTCCCCTATTTCACGAGTCGAACGCGAAAAGTGGCGACTCTCGCACAGTTCTTCGTCGCTCTTCCTCGATTCCGGTATCATCGTTCTTATGCAACGATTGCCGAGGACCGACGAACTGTGGAAAATTATCGGCGGACAGTAACAATGATCGGCCGTCTGTCCTCGAACGCGCTTCACCGCCCGCGATTGCTTTCGGAGACCTGATCCAGGCTTTTCCAAGCACTCTCCTACTTTTCGCCATTTAATCAGTGCGTTTACCAGTGATATTGCAATTTCTTCGACGAGCCGACGAACCGACGAACCGACGAACCGACATAATTCGACTTAATTCGACTTAATTCGACTTAATTCGACTTAATTCGATTCGGAAATTGAAATGAGTGCACTATTATGAAAAGTGTGTTTAAACGTAAAATAAATACCTGATCCAGTAGCCGAGTTCGAGCCCGAAGATCGTATTTCTTGTGGTTCTACGTCGCGAAGAGCCTAGAACTCGATCAAAGTCCGATTTGAAAAACAGTTGGCGAAAGCGAACTAACGATAAAGAGCCGAGGCTTTTTATAACGAAAGACATACCTGCCCGTAAAAAAAGGTAAATAATCTCATGTAAAATAAAAGAAAGGAAAAGACGAGCAGGTTGTCCAAGATGCCACTGGCCCCGACAATGTACTACGATCGCCTGCCGAGTTCTTCGATCTCGTCTCTGCATCTGAATAGCGCAAGCAGCATTTACTCGGATGACTCGCCCTCGACGTCGTCTCTGAGCAGTTACACCAGTCGCCGACCTCCGCTGCCTCGCACAACAACCACCAGCCACTTCCAGCCCCGGACGCTCTCCAAAGTCGCCGTTATCCGACCCAACTCGACGACGCTCCTGTCCAGGTCGCCCTCACCGGCCAGCTCGCGCTCCTCGAGACTACCCTTGCATCTGCAGCAACGCTCGCTACGATGCTCCGAGTCGCCGACGCCGCGACGAGTTTACCCCCAGGAGACCAGTAGCAACGATCACCTCGACATGGCGGAGCTGTCCAGCAAGGAGCAAGCGCCGGTCGTCTTTGACGCCAGTCTTAACTTCGTTCTGGGCATCGACAAGCAGAAGGTTAGGCAGTCGTTCAAACCGACTGCCTCCCACCAGGAGCCGCAGACGGCTTCCTCGTATCTGTCCAGCAAGATATCGAACTTCCTGCAGAGAACCGATCACATCATGGACGAGTGGAAGAGGATCGGCAGGGGCGGGGCTGAGGAGGCCAGTATATCGAACGATCGCGTGAATCCCAAGAGGAGGAATATCACGAGGACCAAGAGCGCGACCAATATCATGATCAAAGGATACCAGTACTTCAGCAAATCGAACAGTGTGTCCAAGAGTCCATCGAGAACTGGGTTCACGCTGTCGGATGACGACAAGACATTGTCACAGTGCGACGAGGAGGTAGTAATTCAGCAAGGCAACACCGCGACTAAAGCGTTGATTTTCTTTTATGTCGGGCACGCGTTGCGTTGCGTTGCGTTGCGTTGCGTTGCGTGTGTTTTCTTTTCTTTTCTTTTCGAGAATTCGTCGTTTAAAGACTCGAGTAGCTGCGAATTTCAATTATTACAGCCTATTACTCGAAACAAAATAATTTCGTATCTATATTTCCATCAGATGCCGTTACGACATTAATCAGCGAATCTATACCTACAAAAGAGTTCTTTATCAGTGTTTAATCATATTATTTGCCGTTCTAAAAGACATCTTATACATTTTACACGCGTATTCGACACGGATAAGGATCTTAACAGATTTTTCATTACTTGCGCACTGACAGTATTTTGACATGAAATTATTTTTGTGATTATTTGGGTATGGCGTGTTTTTTTTTTTTTTTTTTTTTTTTTTTTTTTTTTTTTTTTTTTTTTTTTTTTTTTTTTGTTAACGAATAAAATACGTTACTTTTACAAGATCGAGCGAACTTTGGTGTGTTTATGCATTGCGAATTTTTAACAAAGACAAGTAGAAAATTGTTACAAATTTTTTAGTGTGATTGATATACTAATTCAATACTAATGACGTAGAATCGTTTATTAAATTATAAAGCACATAATGATTTCGAATATTATTTCGACGATAAGTTTGAATTCTTAAATAAGAATTAAAATGTAACGAGATATTTTCATACGCTTTTAATAAAAGTATGCGCCAAGATTAACCAAGTCCTGCGTTGCTTTAAACGTGCTTTATCGTATAAATACACTTGTATAATACATTAACGCAGGCAATTTATAAAATAGAATTCGTTCTGAACGCTGCAAGGAAACCAGTGAAAGGAAAATGTAACAGTATCTTTTAACAGTTTTTCATTTTTAATTAAATCTAGTTGAACTTGGTATTGTTAATCGCCCATTTGTTGTTTTTGCTGGTATTACCGAATATTATAATTTAGGACTTTATTTGCACGACCATAATCGAGTTTACGTCTAAAGAAATTCGTTAACATAACTCACGGATAACTTTTAATTATAACCTCTAACATTTAATTACCATCTCTTTTAAAATATTACCATTAAGAATGAACAACAGATTGCATGATATCGATGATTAGCAAAAAGCCACTTTTGGACAAATATTCTTATTAAATTAAATTTCAATACTTTGCGAAAGTTTTGAGTTTGTCTTGTGATTGAAATGGTATTGATCTTTTTGTCCGCTAATTTCGTATGCTATGACTGCCATCGTAATTTTACCTATTAATATCGATTTACTAATAGTATCCGGCACTAATATGTTCGGCAACAAATTGGCATTTTCATTTTGAAAGTTAACTCCCGGATCCTCGGCAATGACCCCCGCCGACTACTGAAATTCCTCGATAAAAATGCCCATCCAATTGCAAGCGTCTAGATTAATGAAAGAGCAAAGGTCGGTCCGCGGGAAACCTGAAAATGACAATTAAGCGTCAATAACGATGCAATTCGCAGCTGAGCGAGATGACGGCGGACTTCGCAGAGGAGCACTCGACGTCGACCCTCGCTGCCGAGCGCATCGACGCGGAGCAGTCGGAGCGTCTGCGCCTGGAGCGCGAGCTCCAGGACGTGAGCGAGTCGAACAAGAGCCTCCAGCAGCAGGCGGAGCGGCTCGAGATGGAGCTGTTGTACGCGCGCGCGGCCGACCTCAACGGCTTGGCCTCCGACGCCGAGGACGGCGAGGACGGGGGCGTTTACAAACAGAGATATCAGCACGCCATGAGGGAACTCGAGTTCACCAAGCGGAAGATGGCCCAGCAGCACGAGGACGACCTAGAGCAGCTCGTGGGCCTCAAGAAGCAGCTCGAGAAGAAGGTCGGTACGCAAAGGGAAGATTTACGATTCTCCCGTCCGTTAACCGCGGCTCGTGGTTCTTGTTACATCTTTCGTCCGTCCTCTCGTGTCGTACCTTTCGTTAAGCTGTTACGCGGCTGTTGCGAAACTTTGTTTATAACTTGTCCTAATGTTTTACAAATACGAGTCGTGACAGGTATAATACACTCTTGTACGATGTTTTGACTGGCACCACCTTTGATGAATTTATCAGCTAATGACTTTATACAGTACGATGTTAAATATACGATCGTAGTATCGGACAATTACACGACTAAATTCTGTGAAATTGTTGCGTGTACGCGTGTTAATAATTTGCGCGCGTGTTTCGTAATTCTGTACATCTATTTAGAGTTAAATCGTGAATTGTGTCAATTATGAAAATTAGTCTTGTTCCGGCTACGTCGATATCAATTGTAGAAATTTCCTTTCGCACACACACACCGCACACCGTGTGAAATAATTTCGGTTAGCGATGGCACTGGTGTTCTAATATTATCTTGTATCAAAACCCTTGATATAATGGCAATTTTAAGTTAAGCTCTGGTTCAGATATTGTATGCCAATGTATTTCATTATCTTGTACTATTCCTTTATTTTCTCGACTTGAATGATTTATTTACAAATTAACTTTAAACGAATGACTTTTGAATTGCTTACTTCATTTGTATTTACTTATTTACGATTGGACCGAAGTAAACTCATCGCCTACGGAGTTGATGATAAAATTTGCTGAGATTATTAATATAAAAATGTTTTCCTATTGTGTAAAAGGCTCCTTGGATCCTGCCTATCGATGGAATATTAAAAATTAAGAAAATCCATGTAAAATTGAACGTCCCAATGATAAAGTGGTAAATTTGATTTAATGTAATTTAATGTAATTGCAACGTTATCCTAATAATTGAAGTTCGGTCCGAAATTTTCAATAAGCACAATTCAATCGAGCATTTTCGGCAGCTTACAATTACGAGGTAGTTCACCGTAGAGGCGGCGAACTCATTGCGCGTATGAATTGTCATTTAATTATGGCCCGCTCAACTTGATATTCAAGCAGTTCTTGGTATTTGGGCGCGCGCGCACGCGCACGTGTCCATGGCATTTTACTTTTATTATACGCGCCATGTCCAACATAATCTAATCGCGCGACCGCGAGCTCCGAGCGAGTAGAGTCCATTTAAATATAAATCAACGATTCCTGTTTCTATTTACATAGTTGGCAGACGCTTACGAAGAGGTGGAGGAGCAGCGACAGGTTGTCGGCCAGTGGAAGCGCCGCGTGCAAAAGCTCAACGGGGAAATGCACGACTTGAGATTGCTCCTGGAGGAACAAACCGCGAGGAACAATCTGCTGGAGAAGAAGCAACGGAAGTGAGTGTTGCGGCGCGTCTCTCGAATTTTACGTCCTTCCGGGCCTTCTTTTAGTTAGCTCTGCCTTTTAGTTAGCGGTGCTAATGTTGCTGCTCGTTCATCCGATTAAGAGATACGGCCTTCTTCTCCGCTTTCTCACCGAGAGTCACATTTTCCAGGACTTGCTAACAAAGGAGTCTACGTAAAGGACATTTACCCGAGCTCAATTTTATAATTACCAATTTTCGCAAATGTTCGCAGTGTTTAAGCTCCAATTTTGGTGGACCTTATCCTTTTGATAGCGTTCGTTCTGAGTTACCACTCCTTCTTCCTTTTCCTGTTTTTACACTCTTATCGGAAAGAGTAATTTCTGTCAGTAAATTACGATTTCGATAAAAAGTGAGAAAAACCAATCTTTTTCTATCGTTTACGTGACACTTGATATTCTAAATATTGCGTGGGCATGTGTTTAATGTATCCCAATTATCTTCGTTTAATAAACTTTTCCTTATCGTTGTTGTTCATTTTTCGGCACAAACAAACGGCCAAAAATTCATTAAGTATAAATCGAATCCACGAACTACGGAGCCCTTCCATTCGCTAAATCTTTTACATTTTCTCACAGGTTTGATTCCGAGACGCAGAACCTAATGGATGACCTACGACAGGAAAAGGCTCAACGCGAGAGACTCGCTCGAGAGAAAGAGATAGCGATCGCCGAAAAGTTTACAATCGAACAGAACCTAAGTGTAAGGGAAATCAATTTTATTTGTTAGGGTTGATAAATTGTAATCGTCGAATTCATCTTTCGAGTATTTTGTCATCGTTATTCGGATATTGTGATCGGCGCATTAAGTAAATGCCGCAAGAGCATAAAAATATGATTCTGCAGCTTTTAATATTAAATAACGATTCAACCATTTTCTTCAAAATACCGACGAGAATATCCATTAAAAGATCGAAAAATAATGCAAAGTACTCGTTAGATTCAAGCGCTTGAAAATACTATTGCCTTATGCGTTTGCACGCGTACGCGTATGTATGCATGTATGTATGTAAGATACGAATCAAGAGGAAAAAATGTTTTCACAGGATGCAAGATTGGAAATCGAGTTGAAGGAAGAGCGATTGCACAACATAAGCCAAGAGCTCGAGGAGCTGACGTTCGGTGGGAAAACGGAGGAGGAGGTCGCGCAGTTGAAGAAGGCCAAGCACGAGCTGGAGAAGAAATTGAAGGATCAGGAGGAGGAGCTCGACGATTTGGCAGGTCAGGTGCAGTTGCTCGAGCAGGCGAAGCTGCGGTTAGAAATGAGCATCGAGCAGCAGCGCAAAGAGATGCGCAAAGAAATGCAACAGCGCGACGAGGAGCTGGAGGACGTGCGCGGAAGCGCCATGAAGAAAGTGAAGGCACTCGAAGCGCAACTAGAGAACGAGCACGAGGAACGGACAATCGTGCTTAGGGAGAAGCACGAGCTTGAGCGGAGACTCGTCGCGCTCGAGGATCAGGACCGGACCGATCGGGCCGCCGATGCCGAAACCACGCAAAGGTTCGTCATTGTTTTACGCGACAGTCAGTTCCAACATCCCAAGACTGAATTGCACGAGCTGAATTACACCCGCGTTCAACATCTAAATCTGAAATATCGATTTACTTTTCTTTTACGTTGCGTTTAATAAAGAGAAAGTTCCCTAAATGTTGACGTTGATTCTCGTATTATCAGACTTTAAAGCGGATGCAATTCGTGCACAGCTAATGCTGTTGAAAATAAACAAAATTCTCAATGGCGCAAGAACAAGAAGAAAATTTAAATGCGTTACCTTGACTTGAATTTGCATTATTGTGCTCGGTAACATTCGCGTTTAATAACAAGATTTAAATTTAAAATATTATCTATATTAAGTGTTGCAAAGATCTTGTGGTAGATAAAATAGCTGTTTAAATTTTTTGAAGTATAAGGCAGTATGCGTGAATAAGATCACCGACGAAAAGTTTAAATTTAACACCTTCGATCCCTTCTGCGTGCAAAAGTAGCTCCAAACTTTGCAATAAAATTCGAACAAAACGAAATATAAGTAATTGCTGTTTTTAGACTGAAGCGAGACTTGAAGAGGACTCGCGCACTCTTGAGGGATGCCCAGACAATGCTCGAGCGCTCGAAAGGTGATTCGACGGGCAAGGCGGCCCTGCGTCACCTGAAGAACCAACTCGAGGACGCTGAATGTGCCCGAGCGGTGGTCGTCAAGGCCAAGCAAGCGCTCGAGCAAGACCTCAGCGAGACGCAGGCTGCTCTAGAAGAAGCCTCCCGACAACGCTCCGAGGCCGAGGATCGCGCCAATACTGCAAACCGAGAACGTGCCGAACTATTATCTCAGCTCGAGGAGAACGAGGAGGAATTGGCTGAGGTGAGAACTGGTTTCTTAATCGAACGTCGGTTTCGAGCGAAAACTTTTAGCCCTGATTGGTTAGCGCTCGGTTGATTCTCTCTCTCTCTCTCTCTCTCTCTCTCTCTCTCTCTCTCTCTCTCGAGTATAACGTTACTGTTTTGTAATTGTGGGTAGGTGACGAACTGCAAAAGTTCATTTTTCACAATTGTGAGTATTTTATGTGAAAAATCGTTTGTTTTCTCCTTAATGGAGGACGTTGTGCCTTTTTTTTGTGCCTTTGATTTTTCCACTAATACACTTGAACATGCTGCTTACCTGTGAGTAAATTATAAAATGGAATTTTTCAGTTTCTTGTCAGTTTCTTGTCAGTTTCTCAGTTGATAACATTTGTAGCCAAAAGAAAGTCTTACCTAACCTTTGTAATACAATCGTTTATCCACTGTAACGTTTAATGCGATACGGTCTTTTATTTAAATTCGTCTTACGTATGGCATACGAAGTAAATAAAAGTCCAAGCTGTTAAAACAGGCATGTACTACCCTTCGTGTGTCCGTACTCTCTCGAGTATATTTTGCAGTCGGGGGCTGTTGATCCGAGTTGAGTTCGGTGTATGTGTACCGTTATGCTCCGTAGGTGCTGAAGAAGTATCGCGCCGCGGTCCAGCAAGTATCTGCTGAACAGGCACAATTGCAAGAAGCGCAGGTGCTGATAGCGTCCTTGGAAGCCGAGAAATCTTCACTGAAAGAGCAGCTCTCGGAATTGAGTCAGCGACTCGAGTCGGTAGAGCAGCTCGGCGACCCGACGGCGAATAGCCTTGCGACAAGGCGTCTCGAGTTCCGCACTAAAGAGCTCGAAAGTAAACTGGAACTCGAGCAAACTACAAGGGCACGACTGGAGGTAAGTAATCAAGTTGTTTTCCGCAAGGCGCAAAGGAAAATCACTGATGCGAATGTAGATGAGCAGCAACGACTTTATTCAAAGTCAGAAGTGCAATTGAATTATTTTCTTTCAGACTCAAATAGCGCGATTGAAGGAGAACGTCGAGAAGCTCCAATCGGAAACAGCCCTCCTGCGCACGAAGGAACAGAGCGCCCAGGACGCAGCGCGCAGATTGCAGCGTACGTTACGGGAGGTGCGCGAGGAAGCGGCCTCCGCCTCGGGGAAAGAGCAGGAGGCGACGCGGGCACGTCGGGACCTGGAGAAGGTCCTTGAGGCAGCCGAGGCCGAGACAAAGGTCGTCAAAGATGATCTAAGACTGGCTCTGCAGAGGATCGACGACTTGCAGAGCGCCATTCAAGGCGAGCTCGACCTCGACTGCAGCGAGGAGGCTACCACTGATAACAGCGATAGGTGCGTTTATCTTTCAAAGTTTTCTTGTTTTTTATTTGTCTTTCAATCAATGTTTAGAATAATATTATTGGTATGTCGTTTGATCAAAACAATTAGTTCAACGAATGCTTTCTTAATAGTTTTTTGCTCTTCTAATGATTTGCCTAATTATTATTAGCACAGCACACACTCATTGAACGTACTTTGGATTCAAAATCAAATCGTATCGTGTAAATTTATTAAACTTCTAATTAGATGATAAAGTCACTGTAATGGGCAGCAATCTCTTTTATCTGTCATTTGATAGTTGAAACGTAAAAGTTAAGCGTAAAACGAAAAAGTGATCGTACTCTCGAGGTAGTAAACGCTTTATAAAACGTGTTATAAAAACAAAAATATATATTACGTTTCAGCGACTGATCCATGCCAATAACGGACTTGGAGTCCGAAGATGAAAACGTCGGGGAATGAAACGGCTGAGACTATAAAATTTCTGGTAACATCTGGAAGAATATGAAACTCCGAGGAATTGACTGAAAATCAAAGCATCTCGCGCAATAGAGCGCGCGAAGCTGCAGCGTTCAAAACAAGTTTAGCCTTAATTTCAGATTTCTTATGCGGGAACGTATACAGCTCTTTAAGTATAATAATTAATGAGGGGTCAGTGTGCTGGATATTCATTGTAATGTCGCGGCCCTTTATTCGTTAAATGTTAGCATTTCTATCGAAGCCATGGAGCCTATAACGGAGAAAAGGTGAATTTTGTACCGCCGATAAAACGAAGATCGATAATTTTATGATTTGGTGCTAGCGCTCTCGAAAGGCGGGATTTATCGTCGTTAAAAGTCAAAAAGCCTCCAAAGTCTTCCAAGCAAAGGAACTCCGATTACGAGCGCAAAGGTGCAATCAAGTCCTACCTCCGTTGTGCTGCGGCAATAATAATACACTTTAACAATTTTAAGGAGACACAGAATGCGAATTATTAAAAACAATATTTCAATATGTTCTTTCTTTAAAATCTTCAAATAACAATAACCTTACTAGATGTTTTTTATATTTCAATAAGTTTTACAAAACGTTATCGCTTTTAATTCGTAAGATATAAGAGCTTTCTTAATTTCTGGAAGGTCATTTCTGAGTCGCCTTATCATGAAAAAAGAGTAATTGAGGAGAAAGCAATCGATTAACGATGTAAGTGAATTAGAAGTACGGATATAAAAAACTATGGTTTCTTCTTCTAAGCCAAACATGTTTATTACGTGTAATAGCGATGTAATGGTATCACACCTGTCAATCCGGATCGTTTTAAATGTACGTGTTTATTTTATGTATAAAGGAATTATAAAGACTCTCTGTTAGTTGTTCAATTGTCTTGTAAGGAAACCCATGTAACTTATTGCTTTGTAAAATGCAGAACTTATTTAATTAAATTGACATTTTCATCTTTTGCTCAAAAAATTCTTTTACCGTTTTGAACCCAATGTCCAAGCTATTCCAAAAATCGAAAGCTGAAATGCTATTTACCAAAATCGAACAATTACAAATTTTAGAAATAAAAAGACTAAACGTTAATCAATTATTCTTTAATGAATTTTGGTATAGTATTTTAACATTATGCTATTACTGTAAGCGTGTGTGTATATTTACACATAAGTAATCGCTAGTATGCTAAAGCCATACGTATCTGGTTAATTAAAGTTCATGATTATGAATGGAGATTTTATAAATCTTCAAATGTAAATGATTGCTACATGTTATAGTATAAAGAATAAATATACAAGTGATGTTTTTTTTTTTTTTTTTTGGGAAAATTGAATTATTTTGCTATTGATTTACTAACAACTTATTATTTTTAATAATAATAAGAGTTTGGTAAATTAAAGTATTTTTATAGAATAAATACATTTATTTGAAGTGCTTTAGGTAAGGTAATATTTTAGCACTGATATATTGTTATGCAGAATATTAAAATTTGATTATTTGAAATCAATGAAAGGAAAAACTGTTTATATATTGATATTTATTACTTACTTTTGCTTATTATTTCATCCAGTACTTAGTACTTTTAATATAAGATCCGCTGTACACTTTCTTTATTTACAATCTCTAGTTATTCTTTTGAAAAGAAGTGACATTAAACAATTCGTTAACGTGCATTATTTTCAGAATTGTCATTTCGCTAAATTATATAAACCTTATGTTTAACTATTTATTACAAATATTATTGGTCACAAGAAATTCTAAATCTTTTTTATTATTGCTCAATCTGTCTATATTAAAATAAATTAGGATTTATTTTATCTTACAATAAATTAGGATTTATATCAAATAAACTTTTTAAGCGTTTTTTTTTATAAATTCTAATCTATCTAAGCAGATATACATAGCAGTTTTTACGTCGGGTACATCATTTTAGTCGTACAATTGAACATTATTATACACATTAAAATACGTTATAACAGTTTATAATTAAAAAATATTACTCATTTAAGTAATTTGATACAATTTTACATTCGTTTTAAGGAAACATTATTTATCTTAACAGAAAGATAATAGTTTTTTCTAATATTTTCTAATTTTTCTTAAATTTGTGAATATTTATAGCAAAAATTGTGTAAGAATGACAGTAAAACGTTTAGTAATAGTATAAGAGTTTAATGATATTTGTGAAGGTATTAGGGTTTATAAATAGCTACAATAATAAGGACAGTAATCGGATTGCTATTATACACATATTTTTAAAGTGAAATGAAAAAATTTTATTATAGCATTAATGTAAAGAGCATATAAGATAGTAGTAAGGGTGCAAAACGTTATAATAATGCAGCGACGCCAAAATGAGAATTTAAATTCCCTGACCATAAAAAACTTTCTAAATTTACGAAACACAGTACAGTAACATTTATGCATAAATGTATTTAACGAAAGCTTCTGTAATATGTTTATAAATTAAGAAATTTATGGATAGTAAAAATAAAAAATATTTTAATTTTTTAGCAAGTTTTTCCTTCAATACGCATTATTATTTTTTAGCCCCGTTAGCCTCATTTAAAATATTCACAAGATACCTTTAAGGTTTAATAATTCTACAATGCCATTAGCCATTGTAATGATTTTGCAAATGTTGCTTTAAAATCATACAATAATTTGTTTTACAAAAAATTTAAACTGACGCATTTTGTTATTAAAATAACAAAAGTTGTATAGATAAATCACTTGCATCAAAAGTGATGATATTTTAATTTACATAAAAATTTTGTAATAAAAACATGTTAAATTATTAAACATAATAGTTGATTTAATGGAATATTTAAATCTATAGTAATGTGACAATATTAAATCTCAAAAATTTGTGCAGAACGAAGATTAAACTAAAACTTTGAAAACATTTTTAAATTATAAAATAATTACAATTGAACTGAATGATATAATTTCTTTAATCACAACATGTCCTGTGATGTCTTCATCAAAATTAATTGTTATCACAGTTCTTATCTTTTATGAATAATAGTAAAAAGAATTTTTTACTTGAATTTTAGTTTCAGTACAACCTTCATCTAACTCTATGTCAAAAAAAAAAAAAAAATAAATAAAAAAATAAATAAATAAAAGTATTAAATTATACTAGGAATACGTATTTAAATATTTGCTTAATTATCAACATGTTGATTAAATATATATTTTTAATAAAAGAATAAAGTTTTTTAATAGATGATTAATCGTATTTAGTAGATTTATCAAAGTTCTAACTGAATGATAAAAGCCACTAAAATAAACAGTGACTTATTTTCTATACTTTGCAGTATAAAATTATTTATATTTTTATAAATAACGTGTTTGATTGTATTGTACAAAAGGGATTTGTAATGTTTGTTGTCATTTTCAAACTAACTAAATATGCGATGAGCAAAAATAAATTTAGATAATATTTTCCTTTAACGAATACCATTATATTAATACTTCAACAAAAAAATTAAAAAAAGAAGTAGGATCTGTTACAAAATAAAGGAAGCGAAATGTCCTTTTTGCAGAAATTTGCACTCAATTGTAATTAAGCATCTCGTTTACAGTTGTCGAATAAAAGAAAATGAAAGAAAATAAAAGAAAACTTGTATGTGCTAAAATTTTCGAACGCCAAATGGTAATGGAATCTCATATGTGTATGTAGGTATAAAAGCATTGAATAGGTAGACAATTTGAGCGATCAGCACGAAGATTTTTGAAAAGAAAATATCGAAGAGCGAAAATTAATGCGTCGAAAAAGGATACCATTTCTAGTAACGAGAGAACATTTACTATAGCAGCCAAAGCTTAAACCTGATACAAAAGCAAACGATACAAGGACTTAATATCACTTGGTGATTTAAAAGAAAAGATAAAAGTGTCATATCCAAAGATTATTCTCGCGATTTAGAAGAGTAAGCAAACGAAGCGCGTCAATCTTGTGAAGTAAAAGCTTTTTTTAATAAATTTGAATTTTTTGTATCATAAAGAAGACTATGATTTATGTCTATTAAATACAATCATAGAGTAATAATATTAGTATTACTTAGAGTTTTCGATAACGAATTTAAATATCCTTTTGTAGATGTATTTTTGTTTTTATGAATGTTTGCGTATTATATCACTTTAATAAGCTGGAAATTTATGTTATTTATATATCCTTGTGACGTAATATAAATACAATGAGTGTTTTAATCGCAAATACGAATATGAAATGACAATAAAGAAACTTTACGAGAGTACTTTAAAATTAAAAATATCATTTTGTAAGGAAAATTTTATCAGTCATTTTTATACAAAGTAAGTCGAATCTTAACATGATTATAATCACATCATAAAGTAATATTTATATACATTCGTTAAAAATACACGTTGATAATAAACAAGTAGTAGGATAAGCAGAGATTACAAAAATTACAATAAAAATTATTTCAGAAAAATGATATACGTTAAATTAAAGGTTTCTGCCAAACTATTTAATTATAATTCCATTTCGTAAATAAGCATATAAAGTATTCATTAAAATGAGAGATAAATATTTATTGTTCACTCGTAATATTGAGTATATTCAGAATGTTTAGAGTACAACTAGAAACTACTATTACATGTACACACAAGCCTTATTCAACGGTTTAATATGCAAATATCTGGACATAAAAAGACTGAAATATTCGTTAATAGTTACACTGGTATCATTTATAAACACACACTTACGGTTTTGTATATTTGCATATTTTTTATTAAATAATGGAATGCCCTACTTTAAAAAAATGCGTTTACTTTATCGATAAAATATTTACAAAATTCTTCGGAATTTCATGAAATTATATTTCAATATATTTGGATTAAAATTTGAGTGATCGAGATAGATCTATGCAGTGCACATAAAGATAATCTATTAACCTTTAAAAAATTTATGAAATAAAAAAATTCTTGAATAAAATAACAAAATAATATTTTACTTTTTAATTATAATTCATCGGTTAGTCAGCATTCATTTAGCATTATTAATCACATGTAATTATTCGAATTAAATAAAATATATTTCAACTGTACGCGTGATATTAAGACCTCGTCGATTAAAACCTCTTCTCGTTTAAAGACCCGGGATACATCACCTTTAGTTCTTCTGATAAATTAGATACAAAAGATATGCAATGTAATTGAGTAAGAGCTATTGAAATTTAAGTAATACTTGAGTTTCAATAATGCACTTACATTTGAGCTTGAAGATTAACCTTATAATTTAAAATTTATTTTTGTAATAAGATGCCATTAAACAATAACAAATCTATTCACGACGACGTGGTCAAAAATTATCCTACACAATGTTTGTACGCTATTCAATCGATTGAAAAGCAACGTGTACGAGTTCACGTAAAGCTAAGCTTAGATGGAACTTTTCTTACAAATCATTTACAAGCTGTTACAGCTTCTAGTAAGTTGGCCTTAACTCGATCAGTCACGATTACGTATGTTATTTCATTCGCGCTCGTATTGTTCAGGATGTATTTCAAACTTTTTTCCATTTTTAATACAAGAATTAGGTTATATCTGTTGGCAGAAATGATGAAATAATTAATAAATGTACTCTCGAGAGGAAAGATTATAAATAATCCGTTGTTAAGGATTTGACAATCGTAGTTCAATTGAATATTTCGAAATGACGTATTAGAGCGAATATTAGAACTATAATGTAACAAATAAAAATAAAACATTCTAAATGACTGGGAAATGGGAAAAGCTTTAAATTACATAAAATTATTATAAATTTATGAATATATAAATGTTGAAGTCAAGTGGATTGACAAAATTGTTTTTTGTCATATAGCTTTAAACGAGCAAGACGAAACGAATAGACATTTATAATCAAAGTGAATTTGATTCTGGTTGGTAACCGGAGATTTCGTTGCTAGAATTCCAAATGACAGATGCCGTCGATACTTTGTATGCTCGTTTTTATTTTGTCCATTTGTCGTCGCCTACACTTCATCTTAAGTCCTAACGAATAAGGAACACCACGTCGATAATAAATGGAGAGTATGCACTTGCGATTAAGCAGACGTAAACAAAAGATGGAGTTACACAAATTGTTATCGTTAATCCTGAAATCATGTGTGATAATTCACGAGTATGCGAGATTGATTCGTGAGTGAAAATAGTGCCGAATACAATAACGCACGTTTCCTTTCCACGAAAGTGTGCCTTTTAGATTACGTAAAATTATGTAAAATTAATCTATTTATGCACGTAAAGGTATCCGATTATTTCGACAAATAAGAAAAATAATAATCTCCAATGCTTATTCGCATTGCACAATTGCGTACTGCAATGACGTTTGATGTCATCATCATTTAAACGTGTAAATAACTAAAATATTACGAGTGACCTACGTAATATTGTGAAATTATCTTTACCAAACTGCAAAAGTTGTAAGTTATCAAATATAGTATAATTTTATCGCCCTTGCCAGTGTCTCAAATACGTAGGATGACATTTGTGTGTGATAATATTTGTAAAAAGAAAAAACGATATCGATTCACTAGTACCAGATAGTACTTGATACTATACGTTCTCGATCACTTCCATATTCAGAGAAGTAGATCTGCAGAAAAAGTAGCCTGTCAAGCAGATGTTACCCGCACGTGGAAATATCCTGCGATATGCGTGTTACGTATTTTAGACCAACTTTTTTCTGACTTTGCGAATTCTGTATGTAAGCGTAGCTAACAACCGTAATTGCCTTTTACACGCTACATTTCGATTATTTTACATTGAAATCCAGTTTGTTAAGTATTTTATAAGAATTCGATTCCTTTTGCACTTGATCGACTTCATAGCTGAATTGGCTCTTCTAGTAGACAATAATCGACGTTCACAGGACTCGATTAACATTTCCGAAGTTTTATTTACATAAAGTACGAACTAAATTATTAGTCATAATAATTAAAAATAAAATCCTCGCCATTTAGTCACTTCTACTATGGGAATGGCTGCTCACAGTTATAGAATCGCGGATGGAATTTCGAACTAATTATCCACCTTTCCCGACAACTCTCAAATTACAGGCTCCGTGGTCATAAGGGTTGATGCAGCTTCTGTAAAAAGAAGGAGCGCGCCGATAAGAACCAACGGGGATCGAAAATCCTGGCGTTATGACAACAGTCGGCACGAGGATCACGCTTAATGATTCGACCGGACTCACTTGGACGACACTTTGGACCTTGGGACGTAGTTTTTCTCCGGATGATAATTCCAGATTTATCCGCGACCCCTGTCTCTCTTTTTCAGTATTTTGCGGGGGTTGATTAACGACTTGCACGTCAAATTTTCGTGCGTCAGTATTGACAGTGTCCACATTGAATGCGGAATTATTTGTGGGCTAAGCGTATTTTGTTGTGCGATGGGCAACGGCTTGATGCGAACGCGAGCTTTTACTCTGCGTTAGTAGGATTATCGGAGTGTCGTCGTTTTAATGAAGGATTTTCACGCGTGTCTTGTTTAAAAGAATTTTCCGAATGGCTTTATTTTTCCGTGGACAGTGGTTGAGTCGAACGCAGATAATACGCGATTGCATCGAAATTTAAAAATGTCATGCAGCGTTATGGAGTTGTTTAAATAGATATTACCTTCCTGTAGAATAGGTATTTGGTCATTTGTAACTAAAGCTAATTGTGCGTTAATCCCCGAACCTTCCTTTTAAAATTTATCGTTACATTTACGTGTCCGTGACAATATGTAGTATTATCGTTAATTCGTGATACAATCAAAATTTGAAATATGACGCTTACCTATGTTTTTTATCCGTTTATGAAGAAATTTAAACATTTGGTTTAGTTATTTTGTGATATTTTGTATTTCAAGTTTTAAGCATCAGCCTAATAAGTTCTTAGTGAATACTGGCAGTAAGCATTATGCAGCAAAAATAAATAATAAACAAAAATTCTAACGAAGCACGTATATGATATTGATGCGACCGTAAAGTACAAGAACTATCAAATATTTATATGCTATATTAACAAAAATTAATTACTTAAGGAATATATGCGAAGCTTTCTCTTAATTTCCTTGTATTGTTTCTTGATGCGCAACTAATTCATATTCATCACGAGAAAGAAATATACTTTCAGTGCAAACAAAGATAACCAAACATAATTATATTTCTTCCACGCGCAAATGATGCGTCTTCTTTATTCGTAATTAAGCCTTATTTAAAAATATAGATGCTAATTTTTGACTTTCCTCTTTAAATGGACAAATTTATGATAATTAAAGCTATGCGGAAGGTAACTTTTGTACGATTAAGAAAAAAATATGCTTACAATTTTTAAGATAAAAATAATTTGTGTAATGAAACATTAAAACATAATTAAACTTGCCATGAAAGGTATAATCTAGATCAGCGATGAGGTAACAATAAATAAACGAACTTATATTTGATGCGTAGATAGCGACGTTCTATTAATTATTCTTTTCAACGCGGAGTAAATTATCTTTCTCATCAGCAATTTTATCAGCATGTACGAGTACACTTATTTCTTGACAATATTGCATTACTTTTCAAATATTGTTTTATATTCCATATCGCTAATTAGTTCAACGGGTAATTTGGAATAATATTATTTAAATATAATTATTTTTAAGAGAATAATTATATTCCAGAAGAAAGATTTTTTTATGATTTATCCTTTCTTATTCTATCGATCATTACTTAACTTGTTTCTGCGTATCAACTTTATGATTAAAAGTTAATAGAATTATACGGGATTTTAAATTTTAAACAACGCGATTGTTCGTTTACATCTTAGTTCTGATTTTTATATATTTTCAATTTTTATTTCTACTTTAGTTCCACATAACTTTGAAACATGAATTTTTTACATAATACTTTACATCGAAGACATGAAAATGACATGATAATAAACCCTTTTGCCTTAAAAATAGATGTCGTTTTAAAAGACTCTCCCGTCGGAATACATAATACATTCAGCAACTAGTAAAGCCGCAAACAGGTACAAGTACACTATTGACTGTCGCTCGCTCATGATTGACATAATATTTTACAGTTATTATCGCACAGTTCAGAGTACAAAAATAGCTTCGCGAAATTATCGATAATCTGTGCTCAATACAATAAAAGAAGTTTTTGTCAGGATTTGAAATATTTAATGCTTAACAGCGTTAAAAAATATTACGATAAGCGTGATAAAAAGAATAATGAGTGCGTTAGGTAATTTTCCCTTTTCAATTCTCTAGAATTAGAAAATTAATTTTCTTAATAATATTAGAAATCAAACTTAAAGTATTTTTAGCTCGTTTTGGTATGAATTTAGATAAGCTAAAATTCACTGCAAACGATAAAATTCATCTGTACAAATGAAGTTTCTATTCTTCACTTTGCTCTACAAGTGTTATGATTTTTTTTAATTTGTTCAAGTAAATGACTTAATGTTAAATTCTATTTTAATATCAAAGTGTCGCATTTCTTTAATAATAGCCGAATAATATCATTAAATTCCTATTACGTCGTGTTACGTAACAACTAAAACTTGTTTTAGTTGTATTATTTGGTGAATATTGCTGTTTGTCAGTTAACTAAAATGTTAGTCTTTCTGAGAAGAGTGAGTCATTTGAAGAACCGCAAGGGTACTATTACATTTTATCTTTTTTATCTCTTCTAAATTGAGAAGGAACGAATGATCCGGCACATTTGTTATCATAAGTGTAACACACTCAAGGCTTGAAATTTTAGCGATGTCACATCAATGCTAGTCTAAATACGCTTGTAAATTTTCATTAGCTGACTTATTTTTATAGGGATAATATTTTATGATGTTCTATGGAATTTCCTTTATTTTTTTTACCTCGAATGTAAACCACAAAATTGCGAAATTTTCACATTATCCTATTGTATTATATAATAAGTCAGTTGGTACACATATATGAATCAGTTATTTTAATTTTTATGAAAAGAATAAACGATGAAAGTGGAATAAATGCATTAGCGAAACAGGAACAATGTAATCCTAGTTTGTGCCTTTTATTGGTTCCACATATTTGAAAATTATTACTTCTTATAATGTTCTTTTTCTTATACATATTAATAAACGTAAAACAAGCTTGGCAAGATTTAACTAGAAGAATCCTCTAATATTGCATTATGGAAGTTTTTTGATATACGATGAAAGTTTAGAAATTTAATATATAAAAATTGTTTAAACAATCATCTGCGCGCCTGTACAAGTTTTAAACGCTTGATTGTAAGTAAGATCTCGTATTAAATAAATCTTTCAATGTTCCTTACATTTCTTACATTTGGGAACCATTTAAAGGACTTTGTTTACGCTAGTTATAATTTCCTTCATTTTTCAACAGAAACATTGTTTTACACATTTAATTCTATTGTTTTAATTCGTGTAAAAATAGTAATTTCATATAATAAAAAGTGTATTCCCTCATTTTTAAGAGTTTTTTCCTATTACTGTATTTAATTTAATTGAATATTACCGAGTGAAGTTATTTTGGAGAAATTTAATTTAACTGTTATAAAATGGTGTAGCAATCCAAGTTCCGAAACAGAATAATTCAGACAGTTGTAGTGTAATAAATTTTATCATTTCAAATTCCGGGTAATCTATTTTATATAGCTTTTTAAAGAATCGATTTAAATTAAATGCACGTAATTGAATTTATTGTATGTGAAATATATCTTCTTTTATATTTCAAAACATTTGATATTGCGCAATTGATGTATTGAATATCTGGGAATTTGAATAATGGGAAAAACAGCCGTTTTTTTTCGTAAAAAAATATTTGATAGTCATAATAATTAAGTGTTTTTAATAGTCTAGAGGTAACGAAATGAAACTACTAAACTTGACTGGCCAGGATTTCTTAATTGCTTGTTATTCGAGATGCACTTTCTCTTAATTGTTACATAATATCCGAATTTTACTACATTGAACATAAGTTGAATCTTAAAGCTTATGAATTAAGTGATATTAATTATGAACGGCTCATAGCACTGGAAAAGTCTTGTACATGCAAAAAAGTCGTGCATTTACAAGCGCATTCTATATAATTATAAATTGCCTTTGATTAGATTGTCAGCCTAGTGTATTATTAATCTCTTTGATAACGTTTACCAGCAAAACTTATCTAAATGTAAAACTTTGACTTATCAACAGTATGTGAAATATTTAGTCTCTGAACGACGTCATTCAGTAAAATCTAAATACGTACGAAGTTAAATTGTAATAAATAGAAATTTAGTTTCAAACACACTTACTGAAATACATTTCGACAAAAACTAGTTCAGCCAAATGATTATTTGATTCTTAATTTACAATGAAAAACTCACTTTTCATTCCAACTTATTAAATTATTTATCAATAATTTTCATATTGTAATAAAAAACACGTGGATATAGGATATAACAAATTAGGTAAAAAGAGAGTTTTTAACTATAAATAATTTTATATTTTTACATTACAATAAAATTAATTTTTTTATTTTGTACATTGAAATAATTCACAATTCAGAATATGGATTTTAATCATCGAAATACGTTTACACTCTACCAATACTTTTAAAAGGAATGTTAAAATATGGCAACACAAGCTAGCTTCCGTGTTTCAGTTGATAAGCTGTTCTATTTCGGTATAACTGGGAAACATAACTAGTAAACATGTAATAATTTTATTCTACAAGTGTTTCAAATCCACTATTAATTAAAATGTTTATTCTCAGTTTATTATGTAAACAAATTAATTTTCTTAAAAAGTTTTGTCTTTTCTTACGCTAAGCTTTCAGTAGATATTGATTTTGAAGAACAAGTAAGACGTATTAAATTTTCAGAAGTGCAAAAGGTGAAATATCTTTTTCAGAAGGTACAATATAAATGTAAATGTACTGATTTTTTCAATCTCGATGAACCATAAATAGGAAATAAAATTAAAATAAAATAAAAAAATAAAAAAGCGTAAGTATTTAAGTTATTTAATAATAACAACAATTTTTAATTGTTTATATAATAGGCATCATTATACAATCTTATCATTTAACAATATTTAGAATTTTATTTAGTTTTATTCGACTTCATCTGTCATGTGAAAATTATATAATTGTACTATTAATAAAATGAATTAAAGTTCGACGAAAAACAGGATAAATATGTCTTTAAAACCTTCTTTATTCTTCGTAAATGATTAGTGGTTTAAAGTAAATAGGTATTTTAAACGAATGGCTTGTTATAAATAAGATATTTAAGATAACTTAGGGTCAAAATTGTTAAGACAAGTCAATATTGTTAAGTATAAATTAATCAGGTAAATAGTTATGCGCATGAAAACAAAAACATTCTATTAATGCTTCGTATCGTATAACATGCATTTTACTATTTTAAACTTGATTATTCTGTAGCAAACAATATCATAGTATCCAAACAATTATGTACAATTAGTAGAAATAATGAATATAAATATAATAATAAATAATAAATAATAAATATCATTTGTATTATATGTATAAACTGTGTTGTACAAAGTGAGGAAGATACATCAATCATTTGGCTTAAACTCAAGAAGGCAATACAGTTAAAATCTCTGTGGTGATCATTTATACGATGATTCATTGTCCATTAGAAACACACGTAATAATAGATCTTTCCAAAACTTATTTCATCTTTCTTTAATTGAATAAATTTTATTATTGGGTTGCCCATTTCAAGCTAACAAATAACTGTAACAACGTGAAATTAAAAAAGAAAATGTCATTTGATGTTCTTTCGACGTCTAATACATAAAAATATATATATTTTTAAAAAGTCTGTATCTATTTGCAATCGTATGATACGTAGATTGAGTTTTTATTTCGATGGTAGAATTATATTTCTTCATCTTCAGGTCAAATCTCCTGACATGTTTACTTCCAACATACGATAAATGTAATAAATATATAAATTTATTATTGGGAAAAGTGTCCGAGACCATGTATTTAAAATTAAAATTCAAGAAAGACTATAACGTAATACTTATTTACGCTATTTGGATAAAGACGTATTCGTAGAAAATCAAAGTGCTTATTATAATGCTCCAGTATTTTACTGTATTATTTTTAATTCTTGGGGTGTTACGTAAATTATCAAAATATGTTTATTTGTACGTGTCTATTTTTGTGATTCGTATAAAAAACAGTTACAATAATTTAGTTTCGTAATGCATGTAGTAAATATCTGCCTATTATTTCTTATTAGGATGTTTTATATTAATTGTACCAATGGGTATACGAATAAAGTATACGAATATTATAATATATATATATATATATATATATGTTTTTCTAGCTTAATTTAGACGTTAACTGGAAAACTAGAATTACACAAGTTCAGTATTAGAAATATCTAAAAAACTGTCCATTTAATAATTATAATTCTGCAAAAGCTCACTTGCTTTACTTCCAATTATTATAATTGTCAAAGCTTAATGTTAAAAGTGACTGAACCGTTGCCTCTTTCAACAAAATATACAAGGATCTATTATTAAGATTATTATCAATCTTAATCATAAGACTTACAATTGCATTTAAATATTGTTTAAATTTCTAAACTCCATCGTGGTATGAAGCTTCGAAGGAATGTACAATGGAGAGGATGGGTTTCGTGGGTTAATTTTAAATTGTTTGCTAATTTAAAATCAAAGTATTTCAATTTTTAAACTCGTTTTCTCATACGGTAGGTAAATCGAGATTAATCTATCTCTAAATATATCCAGTCAGTCGTGCAAAAAAGTTAACTTGCCAACAGTATATATAAAACGAAAGTGCACTTACTATTAAGAACCATCGGTGCATAAAAGCCCATAGCTGTAAACAATTTGAAATTGAATATTGCACTTGTGGCGTGCGTCAATTTGGAACTTTATTCGCTGACTATTTCATAAATAACTGCTGCAAATTAGTCGATAAATCACCGGGTTTATAATTAGCCTCGCATTATTATTTACAAGTTGGAGCACAGTCAATGTTTGCATTTGTTTATATTGAGTAGCTCTGCGAGAAGTGAAGGTGATGTAGAAGCTTTTGAAACATTCAATCATACAATGTTAACGTTTCTCTATATCGTTTGTACGCGGAGGATTATAATTCAAAGATCATACAATTTGTTATGACTTGGCGTAGGCCATTCAAAAGTTATTAACAATTGAAAGCCATATTGTGCAATATTGCATATTATTATTCTTTGTATTTTCACACTCTAAAATTTGTTACGAATTAAAATTGTTCTTGGAATATTATTTTTAATTTATTGTAATTTTTCGTTACAATGACTTTATGTATTTATTTGTATAAAATAATTTAAATTTCACGTTATGAGAAAAAGGATAAATAACTGCTGCTCGAGAGTAATAACGTTATCGATCATATTAAATCGAAATGATTGAATATTGTGGCGATAAATGAAAAAATGAATAAAATTATATTTGATTAGAAATGTTGTATTTTGATAATAGAGCATTTATTTACGATTATTTAGGATTACAGTTGGCTTTGTTTGTTTTCCTGCAGTGCATTCAGTCCTCTGAAATATGCATATTTCTAATCCTCTTATTCTATCAGCCTATCAACAAATTTAATATCCGAATCCAACATGAATCAACATATTATTTATGATTATAATAATATCTAGAATATTATTATAATTATAAACTATACTACTCTTTCCATAGTCCATTTGCTTGTATCAAGTCCATATTAAGTCTACTTTTACATTATATTTCCATGCATTTAGTAAAATATATATTTCTCGAATATCGTAGTATCCGTTCTTTCACGTTACAATAACTAATTTCATTTTAAGATATCATTTATAATATTTGTTTTACGTTTTGGACTAAATTTTAACCGTTCGATAAGTTTAATGTTTACAATTGTTGAATAAGTACTTGTAAGTACGCATAACTTATAAGATTCTCGTATATTAATGAAGGAAATATGGAACAGTTGTATCTATTAATACTTGAGTTGTACTTTTTAAAAGAAACTCCATCTTATTCTCTTAATAAAATCTAATAACATACTGAAAAGTTAAAACGGATTTTCTATTTTTAATAGTCTAAGATTCTGAACAATTTTCAAGAATCTCTTTATAACATCTTCTCTTGTCCTTACCGATATTAAAATAAATGTAGCACGGTATTATTAAAGCTAAATGGATTACTTTAATGCGTGTCTTGATAGCTTGACAGTAATTTGTTTACATTTAGTTTACACGTTTATAGCATGGGCTCTTAATATTTAATATTATTAATTGATCGTGCAAATATTTCTCGCTAAAGCGAATTCAACTCGGTGATTTAAAAGACGCATATGTTTCATATTTTTTACTTTTAATTCCCCTTCAAACTTTAAGCAGCGACTGCATTATGAAAACCTGTATTTTCTTTTAAAGCAAACAACGAAGTAACGAAATATTAAAGTTTCGAGTGACGACATACACGTATTATCTATCGCATTATCTGCATATAACCGATACCTCTGCTGATGATTGATTGTCGTATAAACGTGGCATCGCTTAAAATCGGATTTATCAATAGAAAATGTTCACTGTAAGACTAAAAACATAAATATAAATGAATTTATTCAGTACTGATTTATGCGTGTCCATTTCATTTTGTCAATCATTTCTAACATTACTGTCAATGGCATTATTATCATTAATTATTATCTGGAAAATTATAAAAATTCATGATAAGAAGAACAACTCTTTTGTGGTCGTTGGTGGATTTCTTTATTTCTTGAAATCACGTTAAAGTAGTCTTTTTTGCAACTACTATTTTGTCTTTTTCCGGTGTCAAAAACTTCGTATTCTACGGAATACTATTGATTCTTTATGGCGTATAATCGAGTGGCCCAATTCGACATTAATCATAATAGCGGTTCGTCATAATACATAGTAAATATAGGTATGCTCTTCCGATATAGACCAAAGTTAATCAACATTCAGAAGAAGTACTCGATACCGAAATTATAGCGAAGTTCATTAATCATATAATAATTACCTCATTCTGAAATGCAAATTTTAGCTTTACAAAGTTAAATATAATAAATAAAATAAATTCATAGGGCAGAACTCAAAGAATCACTATTGAATCACAATTGTTATTGGCTTGTATGTGCTGATCTGTAGAAAATTTAACTATGAGTAAGTATTATGGAAATCTACATTTAGAATAACCTACGTGATTTTCTCAAAAGATTATAAAATTACAGCTCATGTATTATTTATAAGTGTTGTATAGCTATTTATTGACCATTATTATGAATTGGTGTATATTACGTGTAAGATACTTTGTTTTTCGACGTGGAACTACACTGGAATCTCTAAAACGTAGTCTAATTTTTTTATTTATTTATTCATAAATATTATTTAGGTCTGTTTAGTTCCTATCCTATGCTCGTTCGCTCTTTGTATTATTTGAGGAAAACGGACCTTGGACTACTGACATTGAAAGTGGATACTAAATCCAATACACTCAAACGCACGCCCTTTATGTCTTGCAAAGTGTGCTTTGCGGTAGAATACAATTTGAACGTGGTTAACCAGCTACCATCAGCACATTTATATTCAAAAGGCTGCAGTGCAGTTAACCTGTGATTACACAGATGCGTCTTCGAATTTAGATGAGAATGTAAATGTTTTTCTGAAATTGAACACGTATATCTAGCGTCTGATTAAAAAAATTACAGGTATTTTTCTATTTGTGGAAATACAGCACTATACACACTTATTGCGTAATTCTTTGATGCAGTAATAAGCTGCAACGTATCTAATAATGTATCCAATTTCGATGAAACGACGACTGCGATTTTTACAAGATTGCGATATTGCCTTTCTGTCAATTTCTTTTATCCAAAGAATAAGTAAGAGACGAAGCGAACTTTGAAAAGCTACTTTCTTCCGTTAAAACAGAAATTGATAAACGAAACGACCGGACACTACAGATATTTTCGGATGTAATATTTTCAGATGTAGCATCAGGTACATCAGTCATGTTCGCTAGGATAATGGTATACCTTGCAGTGGTAACGCGAGCGTAGCATCGACAGGACCATTGTTCATAGAACCTGGAGTCCAAAGTCCGAGTTCCGCGAGCGCGTTTGATAAAACGTCGGTAAGCAACGTCGGTCTCGAGGGGTTCGCGTCCATACATCAGCGTCTGCCATTGACCCGATGCGTCTCGATCGTGAAGAGAAGCCAAAGGATGCCCAACGCGGATACGAGGAGGACGCGTGTTCGATCCGTCAGACGTCAACGTGTCGGTGGTCGTCCTATAGTCTACGCCCGTATTGTTGCACCCACAATTGTACCTGCTTTACGTTTACGCGGCGGACGAGTGTTCGAATGGAGTTGTGTGTCATGTTTTTTTCGTGTCTTTTTTTATCTTTGGCCTTCCACCGTCTCTTCTCGCTTCTATTTGGCTTATTTACATGCGCGCGAAGACGTGCGTGTGTGTAATGTCGTTGGAATTTTACATCGCAACGCGTTGCTTATCTTTTATCAGCAACGTTTCGTACGCTGCTGTGGTCTTATGGTTTGCTCGATGGGCATTGGAGTGTTTCATCTATTTTACAGATCTGATATTCAATTTTATTTATTTGAAAAAGTATTTGAATTCATTTCACTGAACACGAATGTTCACTTTACTCCCTTCACTTTACTGCGCAAGATTAAAACTTCTTTATCCGACTGTAGATACCATCAGCTTTGTTTTTACTTTTCTTTTTTAAGGAATGATATGTCTATATGTTCGAGAGAACTTTTACCTAAGATCGTATATACTTAGTATGCAATCAAAACAACAGTACACGAAAAACCAATTTTTAGCTATAAAAGAGAAACGAGGTACCAAGAATCTACAATTAAAATACGTTTGTTTAAAAAGAAATAAGGCTCGGTATTTTTATCTATTGTTGAGTCATAAATAGACGTGTAAATATTTATAGTTAATATTTAAAGTAACAATAGTCGATTGCCGACTGCAGATCAGTTGCAGACTGTTAAATATCACGTTTTGTTAGTTATCTGCCTTTTAAGCGAGTACATACGTGTACATAAATTTGGCATTTAGTTTGTACTCGCGTATGTTTACAAAAGCTTAGTAATTAGCTTACGGAAGGGCTAATTGAAATTACAAAAATGAAAACTGTATTAAACTAAAATATCGAAGTTAAATGCGCCGTTAAATGAGAAGTACGCGAGAGGTCACTTAAAACGAGGCTTTAATTAGTCGGGATATTTCTATTTTATTCTGTTTTAATGAATAGAATGAAATTAAAATATTGAAATGTAAGAAAGAAAAATTTTTCTTTTTATTGTAGAAAGTAATGAATCTTCAATTAACGTGTATTCAACGTTCGAGATTTCGTAAGCTAATATCTGACGTTGAATTGAATGCGAGTATTATAACAGAATAAAGAAGTTGTAATTTCAATGGTATTTGAATTATGTTTGAAGTAAATGTTTTGTTTATGAAATTTTCATTATTCACGTGTAACTGAAACTTGAAAAGTTATCACTGATTTTTTAAATCACGGTAAAATCTTCAAATTTATAATCTGACAATGTGATCAGGAATATCTGGTGTAATTACGCCATTTATATTAGCAAAAAATATAACGCAAGCGATAAACTGTCGTTATTTGTTTTTAATTATGAGATAGAAATAATAATTACCCAATATGTACATGTCAACTAAGGCTTGTGATAAAATTTTACACTTATTTTCAGCGATCGAGGCGTAGGCGCAGGCGTATTATCTACGTATTATCTACGTATTAAATACTTGTTGTAAAATGAAAGTAAAGCTTTAAAATGGTCCATTTTAGTATGTGCTAATTAAACTTTTCCTTTAGTTTTATTTCACGTTTAAAATGTATTTTAAGTACAAGTATTCCGTTTAAATCACCACATGAAAATCTGATCGTATATTGTGTTTATTACCAATTCTTACAAGATACACAAAATTCTACAATAAAATTGAACCCTCGGTAAATGGTTCAAAAGGCATTTTTATAATCAAGATGGATCAAAATAAAGAAGTTATAATTACGATAGAAAAGAGAGGTGTTTATAAGACGCCATGAAGTATAATTTTCGAAAGTTACAAGCAGTTTTCAGAAGTACCGAAGGAATTTCGCATGGCCAGTAACGAAATTTTACAGAGTTTCCAAAACATTGGCCATAAACGAACAAAGTATCTTGAAGAAACACGTTGAAGATATAAATGCGTAGACTTTATATAACTGTGTTGTAAGAAATTCTAAGTATGAGTTTTTTTTTTGGTTTGAAAAAAATGCGGAACTAAAATAAAAATTGAAGTTTTAAATTTCCGCAGCGTTAAAAAGTAACGGTTCAATTCAATATTTTCAATTTTTAATTTTAATTGTCATCTAACAATAACGTGCAAACCCATAATTAAATTTGTCGAATCCGAGGTGCAGGGATAATTAAAATACATTTAAACTTATGTCTAATTTTAAGGATTTATTTGCCGAATGACGTTAATCTTCGTTAATTTCGGTAAGGTTGCTCTCAATAGTAAACCATCAAAATAATCTTTCGATGCCAGTACAAAATGTGTAGAATACGCACACTTTGGGTTAATTTGCAATCAATTTAAGAAATAATGTTTTTCATTGATTTCTCTTATAAATAATACGTGGATTTAACAATTGCAGCAACAGCTCAACAGCTTTCAAGTTCTCGGCTTGTATCCATCTATTCTGCATATATTTAAGTTCGAAATAAAATAAAGTCGCAGGAAATCGGCCGGAAATCACGCGAGGACGCACATCTTCCTTCTCAACGAGATGTGCTTTACCGTTCGACTCGCTCTTACTTTACCTCATCGGAATGAGCTTACAAAGTTTCCTATACGTGTAGTCAGAAGGACTGAGATTACAATGGTAAACATTTCCGAGCACAAATTTACTAGTTTTCGTTTAAATCTAAGGTCAAAATCCAGATGATACGAATTAAAATATTATTCTTCAAGTTTTAATCACGTTTAAATAAAGTATGTAAAACTCATCGCTGTTTAACATCGGTACAGTAATTTTTGACAACCCGAGTTTGAAATATCTAGTTCGATGTTAATGATTATCTTGCGATATCACATAATATATCACAAGTCCGTAGCTCATTCGTATAAGTAGTAAGATTTTTGCATTATCCTCGCTCTTGAAGTCGTTCACTCGTATAGAACGAGAATACTCAAACTTTCGATTTACGTACTTACTTACTTACGTACGACACGGTAGGATAATTACAGTTATGCACAACTTGTACGATATTTTAGCGGTCACGCAGAGCGGTAGCGATATTCAATCGATTGATCGGTGCTTAATCCGAATTTATACAATTTAACAATTAGTCGCCCTCCACAAATAGTACGGCATATACAAAATTATAGTAAAGTCAAGTCGCAACCAACAGATTTGTATCGAAGAACTTTTGAAAATGTAAATAATTTACAGACGAGTAAGCGTGCGCACCAAGGCGAAAATACCTTTGCGTCTCACGACTGCACACAGACAGCGAGCACTTTATGAAATGCTCGAACAAAACACCGAAGCTTCTCCGCGGAAAAAGATGATTCTCGACGTCTTCCGAAAGCCGATATAAGTCCGACGATGGCGGGAGCCTCGGGGTAATCGGATACAGTCTATCCTCTCACTCGAATTTGTCATTACGTGCGCGGCATTAGCGCAATTAAGCACTAACTTGATTAAGGCCAATTGTCCAAACGGAATTGAATGGAGCCGTCAATGGGTGCGACTCGCAATGGCCGATCGACCGGATCGCGCAAATAAATGCCCATCCTCTCCTGGTATCCGCCCCCGCGTCCTGGAAAAATCGCTCAGTGGACCGACGCGCGTGCAGTGGAGTTTCAGCTGCTTCGCGAAAGTCTCGTGGTTGCGTCTCCTGGACGATAAGTGTCATCGATAATCTTCGTTCCACCGTCAAAGGTATCGAAGGACGGACGCGTACGTTTTCCTCTTAAAATGCAACGCGAGCCATCAGTTGAGACAATTCGCGTCCCGTGATTTATATATTGCACGGAGTATTGTGCTCAGGTTAGACCGTGAGGTGCAGTCAATAAACTCTGAAAGTGGATTTTCCCGCCGAATGAAATGCCGTTAAAGAAAAGATAGGCTACGTTGGTCTCTTTATTTTCAGTTGTTTCCATCCGATAGTTCCAATATGTTTATTTCTTATGTTTGTTTCTCAACATAGTTGTAATAATTAGTTGGAATCTGACATTGTTCCTGGAGGATCGTTAGTTATCGGGTCGATAACGTTAAGCAAGTAGTAAACTTCATTTAAGCTTGATTTAAGAGTTTGCATATCATAACGTTGATGCACTTTTTTTTTACATTTGCGCTCTGAAATTGAAAATTTCTTTAATTTTCCAGATACTTTTCTCATTTGTTCTTTTGTAATTCTTTAGAGATTTCGACGTTTGCATTGATATTGCATTGGAGATTTTCCTCGGAAGTTATATTAATATCAATTCGTTTTAAACTGCAATAAATCTCCGAGATTATTGACATTAAAAGTCTTGCGATTAAAGAAACGTAATTATAGACGTTCGTTATGGAAGATGGCGTTTCGTAAAAAGTTAAAGATGTTGTTTCATGCAGAGATAAATAAGCTATTAATTTTCTGTTACTTAGTATTCGTCAAAGGAAGATGTAATAAAATAACTCAGCGCTAAGATTTGAAAAATTTATAGAAATGTGTACTTTCTTTCTATGGAGATCATTCGTAAACAAGATATTTCGATTAAGATATTCCGATCAACGTAAAAGCACATTGTGAAATATCTTTTGCATTTTTTCAGCAAAACTCCTTTATCCGTAATCTACGATTATTAGGCGAATTAAAGTAATTCTTGCGTCACTTAATGGATTAATATAGAGACGTTTGGATATGCTTTCAGGAGGCCGCGCCATAACTAAATACGCACACGCAGAAACGAGCACGAGAAGCTCTTTCGGTAATTTCTTAATTTTGTGAAACTGTTTGGATCGCATAGCGGAAGCTTATACGAAACTTTTGCAGGTCTCATCGAGAGATTAAAATGTAAGCCATTCCTTTGCGAGTTCGCGGTCATATACTATTCCAATTAAATAATATTGATTAGAAATTAGTTAGAATGCTCGTACACTTTTCATTAATACTTTGAAATGTAAAATATCATTCCAGTGTACGCTTTAACCGAGAAAGATTAATCGGATTCACGAAGCTCGTTATTAGCCGATCGACCGTGGGCGATCGACTCCGAAGCAGATAAAATCCTCGTCGAACGCCTTTGATAAAGCACGCGTAACTTTCTTCTCCGAAGGAAGTCGTCTATGACTCATTTGCCGATGCTTTAAATTTTCGATCGTTATCGGATATACCGCGCTACTGGTCATGCGCTCGACAAGCAGCTTCGGTGTATGACAGTTATTTCGCGTTCTTATCGAGAACGTCCAACGAGGACATCCTGTCCAAGTATTTTGAGAGGCGCGTGTGAAAAAAAAGGACAACAGCGGAGATGGATGTTTAGTTTATCCCAGGCGTCCGGACAAGTGCGGGCAGAGTTTCAGCGGCAAAGTCTCACGAGCGCTGAACTGACCCCTACTCTGGCTCGACAGGAGACTTTTGAGAATCGCCGGAAAAGCGGCTCGACGTCGCGACAGTCCCGATAAGGCGTCTGCGCGACCAGACGCCTCCTCGTAGCTCTCCCCCCGTAGCCGAGCCATGGAGTAGGGACTCGGCCGTCGAAAGTGGAGCGCGGCATCGGCTCTGTCGGCGTCTTTATCTCGTCTTTCCCGCGCTCCTCGCGTAGCTCGCGGTCACGTATATATAGCCCGCCGCGGGCGAGGAGGAGGAGGAGATCGCGTCGGCGCCTGCGCCGTGGCCGAGACGCGTACTCCGGTGCGCGCGTTCGCTGCGCTCATTAGCCGTCGGAAGTGGTAGCGTGTAACGTGCGGCCCGGTAGTGTTTCCGTCGGCGCGCGCGCGCGCACGCGTCGTCCTCGCGAGGAGGAGTCCCCGGGCGCCCTGGAGCTCCGGCAGGATGAGCGCAGCAGCGTCGGAGGCATTGGTAAGGGTTGCGGGCTGCGCCGTCGATCGATCCCGGGCCTCGGGACGAGGGGAGGCGCATGCGCGAGAGCGCCCGAAGGCCGCGCTTTTCCCCTTTCGAATTGATCCGAGCGCGGACCCGGTGCCCCTCTCCGGGGTGTCGCGACCCGCCCGCTGCTGGTACACTCCGGAGCGACGTAACCTCGGTGGGTAACAGCTGCTCGGATGGCGCTGACGTGGGGTGCCTGCGTTGCTCTTGGAGATTCCTCGCGTACTGACGCTGAACGCGTTTCTTCTCGGGGATACGGGATACGCGGGGCGCATTGACCGGGGATACGGTGAAGTGGCGCGCGATGTTCGCAGGAGGCGAATCCTTTATCCTTGTATTTATTACTTGCGACCTGGTGGAAGACACCGGGTCATTGCTAACACTTTTTTTCAAAATGTTGCACGATCTTTTGCCGCAATTGTTACTTTCGCTTGAGAATTTACGTACCTTCGGGGTTTCCCAGTAGTTGACGTGTACTTTTTACCGCTCGAGTTTCAACTGTACAATGGGTATTCGCTAAGCTCACGAGAGTGAGATTTATCTCTTGCTTACGTGCTGTACATTAAAAAAAAAAAAAAAAAAAAAAAAAAAAAAAAAAAAAAAAAAAAAAAAGAAGAAGAGAATCAAAACATGTTCATTCGAGTGAAATACAATTGGCCGATACTCTGGAGCAAATGGATTAATGATACTTACTCATCCATCTCGATAGCGATCGCTAAGCTTTTACATAATTTTTACATAATCTCCAAGTGTCCTTTCTAAATTTTCCCGTTGTTTTCGGGCGTAATTTTGTTTTAAGAAAAACAAATCACTCGTACGTTGAAAGTTAAATCAATTATTTATTAAGTCACAGTTGTAGCGATTAGATTCCGTTATTAAGATGTTATTATTTCTTTGAGACTTAATTTTGGGATATTTCTCGTGTAGAAAATAAAAAATTATTTACAAACGCTTGATCCATACTTTCCAAGTCTATTTTTTTACTTCCTAAAAACCACTACTTAAAATTCTTTACTTCCAGTTGTACGTACTCATACTGTAGCATCAAGCATTTATTTAATATAACAATATTTTCGTAAATATGAATTTGTCACAATTTTTTAGTGCTTAATTTCCTCTTTGAACAAATGCTCTACAAAAGCTCATGAAGTGGAACAATCTAATTTCCGTCGGTAATGCTTTGGGCTTTGGAAATTCGATTATTTTATTATTTTTCTCTTATGAAATTTATATCCAATAATTAATCGAAACTGAATGTACGTTCATGTCAATAACCTAAACAACAAAACGTTAGAAATAGAAATTTATATTTATAAAATGATACGGATAACTGTAATACGTAATTATAGTTATACAATAAATTGTATTGTAATGTTAATACGTGAATTTTTTTACTTTATCGTTTTGTTTTTAATTGTTTGTTTCATGGGTCACGATAATGAAAGTTCAATTAAAATAAGAATATAATCAAACGGGAGTTCTATAGGGAATTCTGCATCGACGCGGTGCTTCAAAACTGAAACTTGAAAACGCGTTTTATTCACCTTTCAAAAGAACTGCGACATGCGGTTTGAGCTGAATTTTGCAGATATCAAAGAGCAATTTTGTATTTCCAAGTCTAAGGTTAAACAAAATAGCGTCACTTTATCGTTCGTGCAAATGCGTAGAATTATTATTATTGGGCTTTGGAAATCACGCTTTTGTATCATTGCAATTTAGGATGTACTAGAATAATATTTTAAATATCATACGTAATTTCGGAGAATATGTTTGCTTGCGAATAAATACTTGCACCGTAAATTTCATCCTGAAAATAGTTTATTAAATAAGCGGATTATAAACGAGAAAAAACATTTCTCGTAATTCAACATATTTTTCTACTCGTCATCGATTATTATTATCATCAGAAGTTCCTTTAACGTATTTTACTCTTCGTTTGGTCAATCGTACATTATGGAAGGTTCGTTGCGTAATTGTCCTTTAAACTTTTTTTTAAACTTCACAAAGGTACATTACGTAAGAATGTAATTTAAGTATTCTATAAGTTACCGCGTAAATTTGCATAATTAAAAAAATGTATATTCTTTTATAAACTAATCAATACATAATTAAAAAATATTGTTGTAGTATATATTATATGTTGGTGATATTTTATGCCTATAATTACAGTCGTTGTTTCAGTTGAATGGACTGAGTGAGACAACAAAGGTTCGCGAGGTGGAAGCTGCCAAAATGCAATCCAAGAGTAATCGCACTCAATGGAAACAATGGGCCGCGTGCATTTCTGGTAAATAAATTCTACTTGTTACGAAAACTTATATTCGAACTATTCTATTTGATTTTAAATGCCTATTGCTGTTACAACCGAACGTTAATGTCAAGTCATAAATAGGTGACGAGGATATAATTCCTCCTCACTTACTGCTATATACATCATGTAATGGGTATCGAAGCATTTACTTTTTCGTTACTTCATTCGTATTTTTGACTCACGGCTTTGCTTTCTTATTTAATTCTCAGTTCGTGATTTAAAATCTCGGATAGTATTGAAAAAGTTGTACCAATTTTTAAAATTTTTGTCTAGAGTTTTATTTTTACACCCTGGCACATATTTATGCAAATTAAAACCTAATATAATTGACATATGATTAATACGTAATACATATTAATCACGAATAACTGTAGTGCCTTTTCTACGTTAGTTTGAAAATTTAAACCTGTCGAATCATTCCATATGAAACAAAGTAGATTTTCCTAATTATATCGCTGAAATAGTACATTATGAAAAATTTATTTTTATCAATATGAGTTTAAAATAATTCCAGTCGTTTGAATAGATTTCAATTGAGCCCGGGGAAAGAGGAAAGATGTATAAATTTGAACCGCAACGCTGAAATAATTTTAAGCAAAATATTTGTATTGAAACGAAAGGGGTATTTACTTTTTAACAGTTTTCATAGTATCGTGGAAAGAGTGTTCTTTGCGTTGTTTTTAATTTAAGCAAATCTTTTCATGTTCGACGATAAACACATACATTTATAATAATTACCTAAGTACACTTTATACTTTTACGAGGAAATAAAATTCGTTTCTTAATTTTATCTCTGGTCTGTTGCAATAAAATGCAGTTCAAATTATAAGCGCATATGCTGAAATTTAATTTCACGGCCCTCCGACCTTTTTAATTCGGCAGATTTAACATGTCGTTGCTGCTTCGAATACCGCATTTTTGTAAAGTCGTAAAGTAACACGAGGATGCTAAACATAATCGGAATTAAAATAAATACAAAACATGACGAGCAGGACACGATTCTCGTTAAAAAATTTTATGGCTAAAATTCCAACGTAGCTTATAGTTTACTTTTATTAAACTCTCTATGCGCCATTCTTTCGCAACCATTAAAAATAGCCATAAACAATTATAGCTGTCGCACAGAATAAAGGCGACTAATTCAAACGATAACAAAATAAAGTACGCAATAAAAACTGCTGGCTACTGCACTTTACACTTTACATACGCGTGCGAAACTTGAATGTTTGAAAAAAGCTCTAAAGCGCACGTCCTCGTAAATTCCTCTCCTCACCTCCGTGTCCTTCACTCGGTTAATCCCGCGAGGCAAAATAAAAGAGATTGGCGCTACTCGCGGCAGTTCCTCCTATTTTTTCCCGAAGAGGGTCGGAGCTGTAACTCCGCGGTCCAATTACGTCCGCATATCCAGACGCGCTAAAACACACGGAGGTAAAGCCAAGTGGCCTGAAAACCGAATGACTGAATAAAGTGGCACCCCGCAACTTTTCACCCTCCCCTCGTTCTGCTTTTTTCTCCCTCTAAGCTGTTTCGGTACCGCGTCCCCGACCCTTCGGGGGCGCGAGTGCATTCGGTCTCCCCGGGTTTTTCTTTTTGCGAGTCATCCTCTCCTCTCCGAAACGAAATGACTTGGAAAAAGGGAAAAAGCCCTTCTTAAGGCTCCACTCCGAGGCTCTTCTTACCGAAAGGGAATTCTAGATCAGTGCCTTTTTTTGTTGTCCTTGAGACGTCTGAGCTTGTCGTCTGAGCTTTGATCGCTCTCCCGTCGTACATTTCTCGCTCTTGTTATCAGTGTCTAATTTTAACGCCTCCTCTTTTTCCAAAACATTGATATGTGGCGCAGTTGCGCTATTTGGTGTTCCATAATTGTATTTTTCGAATGCATAACGTTGCAAGAGTTTACCCGTTGATTTTTAATACTCCTTTATCGGCCATCGAGTGATACTTGTCGACAACCAATACACTCAACGTAACATTATGCTGTAGGACAATAGACGAACAACGTTGTTGTCACATTTGCCGCTTATAAAATTGGTATTAAAATGTGTGAATATTTCTCAGTAATCATATAAATGATAATTTTTATCTAATTGGAAATCGTGTTTAGCAGAATCAGGTTTGAAATATGCTGAAAGCGCAAATTATTTAGGCTAATTACAGTTTTATTCGTAAAAAATATTTCTGACCCGGTAATCATGACGAGTGAAAAATTCGCACTAATTGCTTTGCTACGGGTGAACTAAAATTAATGTCTTTGTTTGGAACCTCATTATTTTTCAGCTACGCTATCAATGGTGGCCGCCGGTTCAGTTTACGGATGGACCACTACAATTATTTCGCGTTTGACTAATGCAACGGAGGACGTACCCGTGCATATTACAATGGACGAATCGTCTTGGGTTATTTCCTTGACTGTAATAGGGTCAATGATTGGTCCATTTTACGGAGCTTACGTCGCCGTTACGTAAATACATTCTCATTTTACAACTTATATTACAAATCCATCGATTGCTTGAACATTACTCGAGTATACGAATTAACTTTTTAAATAAGCTCATTAATAGCAAGGTTTCACTTTTTACACGTTTATCGAACAACTATTGAATTAATTCACAATTAATTTCGTGTGTCGTAAAATCACACAGATTATACGTCGTAATTCACAGAGAACTGATACCAAATTATAATGATATAGTTCGAAAAAGCTCTCAACGATGTAATAATTAAAATTTCGCAAACAAATTTCAAGTACGTAATTAATCGCTTTTATTGAGAAATGCGTGGAACTAGAAACTAAAAGAAAAGCGCTGAATTCGATATTAACTATCGAATAGAATTTGATCGAGTGTAATCAAATTAAATTGTCACATCCCAACTTTAATAAATTAATTCGACAAAGTCATTCGTCTTCGTGAAATAAAACGTCTTGCCGAAAAACTAATATAATGCATTTGAAAGTTACAATTTTGGATATTTTTTAGTTAAAAAAAATTAATTTAATTCGTAAAAACTGCCATTTTCACTATTGAAATTGTACATCGAGACTAGAATTTTACCAAAAAAAACTTAATAAAAATTAGTTAGCGATTGAATTAAATTTCAATTAAATTTTCAATAAACCGTTGGTAATTACTCATTAACCCGTGAATACCGAGATTTGCGCAATAATTCTCATCTTGTTGATCGATTTGAAAAAACTTCCGCAAAATATCGAATACACTGATGATATATAATAAAGCGAACACTAATAATTACTGCTTTTCAGCTGTGGTCGCAAGTTATGCCTGCTCATGAGTTCTCTATTCTACATCCTGGGCTGGCTATTGGTCATCTTCGCCCAGAACGTGTGGTACTTGTACTTTTCACGGTTAATCCTCGGCATCGGTGTGGGTACGTCGTACACTACAAATCCTATGTACGTTTCGGAAGTGGCCGATGTCAACATCCGGGGTGCTCTTAGCACCCTCATAGCCGTCAATGTATTCACGGGCTCATTGTTCGTTTGTAGCGTGGGTCCTTGGATCTCTTATTTCGCACTGGGCATCGTACTACTAGCTATTCCCATTTTGTTCGTTGTGACATTCGCCTGGTTCCCCGAGACTCCGTACTACCTTGTGAGCAAAGGTAAGAACATCGAGGCTGCGAATGCTATAGCCTTCTTCAAGGGCATCGGTGACTCGGAGGAGTTACGCCAGGAGCTCGACGTAGTTCGTAAGAATATAGGCAAGGAGGGCAACGATGACTTGGACGAACTCAAGTTCAAATTCAGCGATTTCCTTCTACTGCTGAAATTGAAAAACAGAAGAGCTCTACTCATAGTCATGGGGTTGATTCTGGGTCAGCAGTTGAGCGGCAACTTTAGCACGATGCAGTACCTCGAGCACATGTTCTTCGACGCCAAAATAGGGATCGATTCGCACACGGCAACAATCATCGTCTTGGCTGTTGGCTTGGTATCAGGCGCTATGTCAACGTTGACGGTGGAAGGCGCTGGCAGACGACCTTTGTTAATCTATTCCAGCTTTGGTTGCGCGGTGACACTTGGCATACTAGGAACTTATCTGATGATGAATACCAGAGGTGCGGACGTTTCTTCCTTTAATCTTCTGCCCGTCGTCGACATCATCATCTTTCAGGTAGTCAACCAAATTGGATTAGGTACTCTGCCTAATCTACTGATAGGAGAACTATTTCCTACGAACGTAAAGGGAATAGCTGGTGTTGTCACCACTGTTTTTGACGGATTGATAGGATTTGTCGTGTCCAAGATGTACGGAGTTATCTTTACTAACGTCGGTTCCCACGTAATCTATCTTTTCTTTGCCGTGTCGTGCTTTGTGCTGTTTATATTCGTTTACGGGTTTGTACCTGAAACCAAGTGTAAAACATTTAGCGAGATTCAGGATATACTCGGTGAGATGCGCCCATTTCAAATGACGTCTGGTGAATCGAGGTGTTGGCCGTTCAAGAGGATCAGAAAAGATAAAAGCGAGGAAGCGTGATAGTTTGGGTTAATGTGATACGAATTCGATTTCGTTTATATATTTTATTCAGATTCTGCACTTTTAAATATCATATGCTAGGAATTGACTACATTTATGTGAACATCGTTTAACAAAATATGTCTATACTTCTAGAGCGAATACAACCGATAATCAGCGAGGATTGTACAGCGATTAAATTTAGAAAATGAATTATTTTTACCAAGATTTGTGATGACATTATCGTAGCATTAGTTATTATATGGAAACTCTAATCTTGATAAAGCGCGCGCACATGTGATGCGATAAATGATAGAGACAAATATTTTACGCAAAAATATTTTTTTAAAATAAATTGTTTCGAAAAGTGTCGCTCCTCTAAGAATAAGATCAAAATGAAAATCTCCGAAAGAATGTGCAAGATTTTTTATCTTCATTGCTTTGCACGTAATACAACTGAGCGTTTCAGCACCTACATAATGTTTATGCTAGATAATATTCCAAGTCTACTATAGATAACAATTAAAAAAAAGAAAATAGTAATGTTATTTTTTGCGCGTGTAAATTCAGCTACTTCAAATGTATTCCTACAGTTTATGTATATGTATTAATTAAAATTAATATATATATATATATATATATATATATATATATATATATATATATGAGTGTGTGTGAGAGTTGAAAATATTCTACAGTCAATGTTTAAAGTTTCCATTAAGTAATAGGATTACTTAAGCAGTTTTAGCTAAGATATGAATTGATTAAAACCAAATACAATTCTGTTGGTAATTACGGAGATTTATAGATTAGTAAGAAAAGCCGTTAGTTTCATTTATTGATATTAATAAAAGTATATTCTTATAAAAAAGAAAATATTTAGAAATGCGAAATGATAATTGATAATAGCGCCGATTTTTATTTGTCACGTTCATAATAATGAGATTAAAATACCATTAAAATGGTTTAATTAATAAAATATGTTTTAGTCTTATTAATAGAAAGTTTGATCATAGAAATAGTTTCTATATCTTGTTATGTAGTACGTATACATATAAATGTATATGCCGTAGTATCCAAGCAATGATGATGATTGATGATGATTAACTTGTTTATTTGCATCCAAGAAACGTACATTTTATTCATGAACAATAGTATCCTTAATAAAGAAAGGATTTCATTTTTTACGAGGTTTCTTAAGACTAATGGCTGATATAAGTACAGCTCGCCCGGTCATAAAATATTTTGTGTAACAATAGGAAGTACAAAACATTTTCGTTTTTGTGGTAAAATGTTATATATGATTATAGTTTTATATAACAATTAATATATTTTATTATATTAATATATCCAAGCTATATTACAGATGAAATGATGCTTTGAACGAGCATTATATGTCGTTGTACTTTCGATTTTCAACTAATATGTGTCCATAAATTTCATAAAAATTTTGTACAATTTATGTTGTTTTTTTTATGTATTATTTCTTTACACTTACGCGTGTTAAATTAATAAATAAGTGTTTTTGTTGTCTGGATCTAATTTTAAATTATTCTATATGGTGATAGTTCTGGTATAAATACTATTTAATTCTTGATAATTAGTTATTACACTAGTATTAATTTATCTGTAAGGCTGTTTTGTTCAAAATAATATGAAATCTTTGCTTTATCTATTTTTTAAAAATTTTTCACGAATCTTAAAAGGGTACTTGTATTAATATTTTAATGATAAATTAAGGTTTGGTTGAAATAAAATTTATCGTCACTTACCCGAATGGATGGGTTTCAGTATTATTGGTGTAAAGAAAGTTAAAAAAATATGAGTTGTACCAAGTGATTAATTGTTATTTCCTTGATCAGAATTGCCGTTGAAAAGAAATTAAATCAAATAATAATACCTATTATTTTAATAGTATTATTATACAACATTATATAAAAATTGTTTAAAGTACCGTTACAATACAATACTAAAGTATAAATTTTGAACTTCAACTTGAAAATGATTGCCTTAATACCAATATGATTATCTAATATTGAATACAATAAGTATTGTATTCAATATTATTTGGCACGATTATCATTATTAGAGTTGTGAGATCCGATGGCAACGACCATACCGATGTCATACCAAAGCCAATGACATGAATAACGTGGCGTTTACAGGATTAGCGTGCACGCGTTCTTGGTAACAATTTAGAAAGTAATCTCGTCGATATATCTTGTCGTATGTACGAGGAAGCAAAAATTTTAGAGACACCGTTCAGATTCTAATACTTTTCTGACTACCATTCGTGCTGTTTCGTTCTCGTACTTTTTCTCCAATGTTTGGTGATTATAACTTATGGTTTTAAGTACTTTATATTTTTAGGAATGTTTAATATTTTCTTTATTTCGATTGTGTTTTAATTTATTTGGATTAAAAGGTGACTTATCGAAGGTTCATTTTTACGGTATTCTGTAAGGATATACTGTGTAATGTCGAGAGAACAATTTTCAATTCTATTTGCAGTAACTTTAAATATATTTTGATCTAGTCTTTAAATAAAAATATCCCTGTACATCGTGTATAATCTAAGCCTGGAAATATTATTCGATACACTTACTTAACAAATTCATTGAAATTTTATTGCGGCAGAAAGAGATTATTTAGATAAATTTTTTTTCGGCTTCCATTTGACAAATTCTTTTTTTAAATTGATCGCTTAATGTTCGAATCATTAAGTACCGATTTAAGATGGTCTCATGTTAAGTTATAACATCTATTAGGTCTTTAATAAAGTCTTAAATTTAGATTAAAAAAAAAAAAAAAAAAAAAAAAAAAAAAAAAAAAAAAAAAAAAACAGTTGCTGTAACTTTGAATGCTTTTTTATCTCACGAATATAGTAAGTTGGAAACTTGGCTAAGAACCTAAATATTTTTCACTTTCAATTATTTATGGCGTAGTTCATTAAAGGAAGATGTTCATTGCGTATCTCATCGCTAGTGTGTGTTCAATCCTCAATAGCTCTTTAATCCAGGGTTTAATTGATACGTTTAATGAAAAAGAGCCTTCCAATGTCATATCCAGGTTTTCTTTAATTTATTTTCATCTTATTCAATTCCAGGCTTTCAGAAAGTATCCAATTACTGAACGAACTTCAAGTATTTATTCAGAATTTCAGATAGCAGTTTTGGTGAAAAATTACATTTACGAAGTCCCACGTTTAGATTAGAGTGTATTTCTTAGAGCTTCTACAGTTGGTGCAGTCAGTAAGATTTGATGGAACAAATTTTTGTTTGCTTCCAAAGTTTACATGATACATGTGAGCTGAATCTGAGGATTTTAGAGTAATTATGAATGACATCAGATAAATATGCGATGATGCTAATACATGTATAGTATGTGGTGAATTATGCATTACCGATAATTTCCAAGTTTTATTTTCCAAGAAAATTTCTATGAATTCTTCTATTGCTAATTTTCTGCGATTCCTTTACTCTGCTAACAGCATACAAATTCAAATATGATATTTAATTGAAATTTAAAGGAATAGATTGTAGATATTATTTACAGATGACCGAACGTGTTAAATGATTAAAATTCTACATATTTGTCTTAGATAGCGGTTATTTACTTTTACAAATATAATTTTAAACCAGCTTTTATCGTTTTGCGATATTAATTTTAAAAAACATCACAGCTTTATTCTTAGTAAGTATGGTTGAAGTATCACTATTCATAAATCACAAACTAAAAACGTTATCCAACATATTTATTGTATTGTAACAATTTCGAAACATTTCAGCATTATTTATATTCATTTATTCAAAACGCGCTCGAAAATACTAGATGATACGTTTATGTATTATCCAGGTGAGGAATTTCGGTATTAGTATCATCTTCTTAATAGAATCGATTCGGTTGTTGAAATACTCTAAACACACGCAGACAAGTAAAATTTGGGTATTTGTAGTTATTCCATTAAATATTCCTGATGTAATAATGATGTGGGATTCGGTTATGTAAACGATTAAGTTTCAGCAGTGAAAAAACATCAGTAAGTCATTCTTTCCGAAGTACATAACTTTTATAAAGTTTGAAATGCGTGTGACATTTAGAATATTTGTCATACGATATAACTGAATTATAAAGGAAATAAATTTCACGTCGAGAATGACGCGAAGTACATTAATATTGCAGATTGTCGTGGAAAACACATTGAAATTGTAAGTATACCTCTCTGTGACATTTCCACTCAAACGGATATTTCCAAAATAATAATTTTCAATAATTCAATCAAAGTACTTTATAGCTATTACTCATAATACATCACGTTAATTAGAAAGTACAATATTAAGTATAATAATGAAGAGAAAATATATAGGTTTTAATTATTTGCGATGATTATCTAATTTTTTGTGTGCACATTCAAGAAATGAGCTTTAGAAAAATGTTTTCTCGAAATGAAATGCGCACAGAATTAAACAACACAGAAACAGATAACATAGCAATTAATACGCGCAGAGCTTCATAATAGCAATAATCCACCTTTTAAGTGATATTAACACTTTAGGGTACGTAAGATTTATAAAAACGTAAGTGATTCACTTTTCTCTGTTGATTGAAAGTCGTCAAATAAAATAAAACAAGAATTAAAGCAACCAATTGTATTTATAAAAGTAGTCCACTCGTTTAAGTACACGTGTATGCAAGAGTTATATTCGTTATATTGAACATTTAGGACATCGGAACGTTCGTTCAGAAATAAATGTAGTTCACGTAGTTGAACGGGTCTATATGAATTACTGAGAGTGCATATTACGTAAAAATGACGAAGTGACGAGGAGGATTGCATTTTTCGTATCATTATCATTTTGAAGTTTTGCAAATTATTCTTTTAATTCAAAGATTTTTTCTTCTGAGTTGCTAATTTTGAAGGACCCAATTGCACACTTCGTGGACAATTGACAGCTTAGATAGTGACGATTGCTCTGATTTAATGATCAAGTTTGGATCGAAAAACGCTGTTATTTATTTAGAGCTACTGGTATTACAAAGAAAAAAATCTATGAGATATTTTAAGCTCATTTTGTTTGAATAATAAAATCTTTTCGCCGTAGATTTAAATATAAAATACATTGAAAAGAAATACGCGACAAATGTTAGAAAATGATGCCAATAATATTAACGTTTGGAGCGAAAAGCTTTAATTGCAATTCCATTCGGATTTCCTTAAAAAGCTATAGAATAATACTGCGGACAAAAGGTAGAATAACGAAGATGATTCTTTTGATTTCATAAACGAGACAATATTGATATGTTTATACAATATTATACTGACGCTAGGACAGAATGTATTCCTGAACTGTATATTCTTCGATGTTTCTTTTTGGAAATTACGTTCTTAAACCAATATATTAATTACTTAATTTTGTCAGAGTGAACGAAACATTTTCATTATTTCTTTGTTAATTTTCATTCGAAAAAAATTTTTACGACGAATAATAATAGTAAAGTACGTAATTAACGAGTCGGATAGTTTGCAACTGTGTGATATTTTTAATCTTAACAATATCGGTACAATTTAAGGTCTTTAATCATTCCATATTACCTAATTAATTACCAAACATTCGTACAGGACGTACAATTTGATTTCTAACGCTGATGTACAGACAAATTTGTACACGCAATCGTAAAAATGGCATTGGCAAGGTATAAGAAGTTATTTGAAAAGGTATTCAAATAACAGCCATGAATTTGTGCTCATTTGTAACAACAAAGACATGTGATAAATTCGATGAAAAAGAATATTTCTCTTATACCTCATTTTTCTGCGGTATTTCAACATTCGTTGAAATTGTCGCGGAGCGGATTATTTCACAAAATCGCGTTGAGACGTGATCATGTGGACAAACAGAGATTTATTCTGTCGGTACTCAAATTTCAACATTCGCTAAGCCACCAGCTAGAGTTGTGAAAGTCACTACGAATCTATGAAATGAAACTTTATGTTAAAATGCATTCCTCGTACCTATCATAGATGCATTAAGTGCTTAGACCGCGTGCCAAAATGGGAGATTCCAAGACTTTGAAAGAGAAGGAATACGAGAAGGAAATTCGTTTCTCTCTATAATGGTAAAAGAATATGAGAAAAATAGTTGACAGTTACCCTAATTTGTTTTTATCTTTTCTTCCAGTGGCTTAGATCAAAGCAGCTTCCGAGAGAAATGCTGGCATATAAATGTCTCTTTTAATGCTGTAACTTCGTGGTTGTTAATTCTTGAAATAATTATTTGATTGACCGAATCACGGAAAAATAATGATAATTCACGTGCATCGTATTTATCATCGGAAGAGCGATTCGCGTTAACTTAGAAAATGCATAAAAGATGCGGATGCACTCACTACATTTCAATGCAAATCGTACGATCGCTCTAATTCGTAATATTTTTCTGATTTCCTATTCAGACATTGAACTATTATGTTAATGTAATCGCTTAGTCTTGTAATCGATATCTCAAATCATGATTCACTTCAATTGTATAGAATTCAAAATATCAATTTATGAATTGCAATTATTTTCTTATATTGGTACTTTGTATTTTATATGCACAGTACAAGTATGAACGATTAAATTCTCACGATGTTAATTTTATTTATAACAAAATTTGTCCATTTAACGTCCTAATTATATTCAGTAAGGAAGATCCTTCTTTAAAAGTGTACGTTTTCACATTCGATACAATATGCAACTGAATCGCTATTATACTCGCGAATTTATCGAATAAATCGAATAAATCGAATCTTCATACTTAAAAAAATGCGTCCCGTTTGTTAAGAGAAAATACGTTGCCATGTCCACTACATCCTGTCGAAGAATTAAACTTGTAACAATAGTTGATATTTTTACTCTTCTCTATTTAGTTAGTGAACCCGTAATATATATCGCTTATAAATCACAAGAGCTTCGAATGCTTGATGCCACGAAGGTTTAAGTTACAATTAAGTTATAATTGAGTTCAACTGAAATATAAATTTAATGAGATACGAGAAAAACTAGGAAAAACCATAAAAACAAAAATTTTCATCAATATTCCGAAAATAAAAAGAAGTTATCTTGGAATTTCAAAAGCAGTTGAAGCAGAAAATTACAAAAGTAGAAGAATTAAACAGTACCCTGTCCAGGTATGGATTTTAATTAAAGGAATAATGAGAAAGAAATTTCATTGGCCCGAACAATAATAAATCAGAGATGTCCTGCAAAAGAAAGTTGTACAAATGCACAAACGTCTATAAATATCCGTGTACGCTCGACGTTGATTATAAGTGCCTTGTTCTTGCGGGATACAGAATAAAGTGAATTTTTTCAAACGACACCAGCAGCCCTCGGCTATTATATTATTCTGTCTCCTAGCCTTGAATGTCCTCGGGAAAAAGTTTGCCCCCGCTTTTTCCGTCACTCTCCATGGCGTAATCGCAACGCGTGCCGTCGATTTCGTTCGGTTTTTCCTTGTTATCATCCACGCGAAACGAGACGAGCGCATGTCGGCGTTGCTCCTGCGAAATTTTCATGCGCGTTCGTACCCCGAGGATCGTTGGCAGTCGCTCAGCCTCGGTCCCATTGTCGCTGGCTCGAGTTCCGGTTCAAGTCACCCTTCGGTCATTCTTCGACGAAATAAAAGGAAACAAAAACGTCGCTACGCATGCGCGTGAAAAGGATTTCGTTGTTATGCCGCAGTAATTAACTAATGCCAAATTGGACCACTTCCGGACGTAATGTGCGAACCCCCGTTTTACGTCCTTTGCAAGCAGTCGCGGATTTTTCAAAAACCGTTCGATAAATAACGTTCGCAAAAATATGATTTCGCTTCGAACCACGATAATTTCAAGATTATCGCGTGGTAAGCAGAATTAATTTTTCGGTTATTTTTCGTTAATTCACACCGGCGTTCACAAGACGTCAGCAGCAAGTTTCAAGTTTCTTTCATATCCCATTGCCACTTACGTCGAATCTGCCAAAAAACAGCACCGGAGGTTCGCGCGTCCCTCCAATCGTTCCGTGCAATTCCAACTATCCGACGACGGTTCGCCTGCGTTTACGCGCAATTCCAGGAATGGAGTTTGGTATTACATCGGGCGGCTTGACAATGGGGTCAAAGTGCGGACACGATGGACTGAAAACGATGGTAGTGGCACTGGGAATCGACGAGACTTTACAATAATACCGTGGAATAAGACCTGGACCTAGTCATCGTTTGACTATCTTGCGGATCTTGAAGTCGGTTGGAATTCGTTCAAAAGTAGAGGTTCGGATCTGGGAGTTTATTGCTCCTTTTCAAATGTACCGATGTCAGAATCTCGTTCTCTCGACTTTTATCTTTATTTCGTTCGCTGTGCATCAAGTTACGCTCCATCCCGAGCGGATTATACATCGACCGGGAGCAAATGCAATAGCGAACAACGCGAGGGAGCTTGAAGCTTGGGAGGCAATTCTTATAGAATAATGGTACGGCAAGGTAATGGACGCGGAGAAAAAATTTCAACCGGCAGTTTTGCGTTATAGCAGACGCGATTCGAGGGAGCGTAAGGTTTTCCAACGTCGTTCCACGTCGCAAATTAACAGCGCACTCGTGGAAATAAATCGACAAAGAGATATGCCTATCCGGATTTCCTGGGTAAGATTTTTCTCGAAACGAACGCTTGAAGCTCGGCGTTACACGAACGAGTTCCAAAGCATCCGCAGTCGTTCCTTTCCCGAATAATGGAAAGAGTTGGAGCCCAACTTCGAATGGTACAATGCGTTAATAGGATTAGGCGGCCGTTGCAGCGGGCAAATGTATAATTGCGCACACGCGGGGATATCATGAAGCGGCAAATCGTAATTAATACAGGGCAAATTCAGTGGGATCTCGTACATTAGCGAATCAGATACAGCGCGGACTCGGCGATGCGTTAATCGAGAGACGCCAGTGGGAGTTTGGCGTTTATTATATTGGCCCGAACTATTATGTGCAACCTTTGTGAATGGTAGAAGTGCGTTGCGTCGCCGCAACGACCATAATCGATTAGACGCAAGAGCCAAAGTCCGTCCTCGTACGCGAATGCGTGTGTTTGCATCTGTGTGTGCGAGGCGTTGATGTAAAGGAGGACTGGAGATCTCGTGGCGAAACCGCTCGCCAGGTTTAATCGTGAAAATTTAATTGTTTCGTAAGCTGCATTTTTTTCGGACGTAGTCAGAGTTGTTAATCGAAAGATTTTAGCGTCAGATTTTCTTTTAAGAGACAGATTGTCGAGCTTAATTAGTTTTCATTCCTGTAATAGCGTTGGCAAGTGTTCACGGTCAACGCCACATTCTGATTTTGATTTCTGCTCTGATTGGTGTAGCATTAAACTCTTAGTTCTTCAGTGCTACTTTAAGTTGTATACTTGAATTGTATGCGTCGAAGATTAAGGTAGAAAAATCATTGCATACAGTTTTCATACGTACGATGTTACAGATTTATTTAAATTTGTTCACAATTTTCTTAAATAGTTTAGTAATTCTTGTTTTCATTTGTTTCAATTTATAAAGTAAGAAAATAGTATTTTGAGAAATACTAGAGAAAATTAGTATGTGAGAACGTACGTACAGTGGTTCTCCGCATCGTTGGGATTGCAGTTTCTCTTATTTTTTCTTCTATTCTGCTTGCATAAGTCAAACATTTTATAATCTATATGCACTTCGGCACATTTTGGAAAAGGTAAACATTTACTTTTCAAAAATAAATATTCAAGTTTGCTTGACCAAATTATATTAATTGCATAGTTTTGTTTAATTGCAAATGAAGTTTCCATTTATATATGCATGTAAATGAATCTCTTTGAATGAACATAAATATTAAATAGCAATTGAATTAATTGAATTAGTTAGTAAAATAAAATTTATCATTGACATCTAAATGCTTTTTTCTGTATATTAATACAGGGGCATATGTACACATTAGTTATAAATCGCTAAAGTTTAAATATATAATATAAGCGCAATTAAGTAGATTTAGAAACATTTATTTTATGGTATTGTAAACATAATTTACAATGGTAAAGTAAATGTGCTATTAAATTACAATAGTAAAATAAAAGTCGATGTATTTAAATTACGGTACATTGACTCCTTATTCGAAGGTATTTTAAATATGTATCAGCAAATTTCAAAGAAAAAAAAGCATGCATGTAAATAAATACAATCTGACACATCTACGATATAACACATTATGCGAGAGTATACGATTTTTCTATAAATCTCCGTGAATTTCATTCAACACGCATTGTATGTAAATTTAGCTGGAATGAGGTTCAATGCCGTACTTAACCGAAGAGCTCGTAAAAATATGGTAATAATGTAATAACCCTCTGAACGATCCCTCGATACAGATTGCTTTCTCAGAAAGAAAATTCTTCCGTTTGGCCGGCGGTGATCCGTTACCTCACTCTATTATTTTTTACGTTTGTTTAACATTTCTTTTACTTTTTTAATAGTTTTTTTTTTTTTTTTTCAAAAACTGACCACACAGACGATCCTTGGTAAATGAATTGTTAATTTTATTTTTTATAAAAGAAAATCTCGTTAATGAGGTAAACTGCAGAAAAGCACGCAAAAATGTTTCTCCTCCGCCTTCATTCCTAATCATGAACTCTCACGTAGTTCTCATTTTAATATTAATTTTATATTCATAATCCTTAAATCGTTGTTTTTTCTCCTCCTATTATAACAATATTGAAAACTTAAAGATGAGAATAACGACAGTTTTAAATGAAATGTTAGTTAACCTACTTTATTTTATGTTAGCAACTAATACCCTTTGTACATCAATATTGAAAATAAAAGTAATAATATTTTCCGTTTCACGACATTTATTATAGAATCAGAATGGACGGAAAATAGCGAAAGAGATCATACGTCCGAATTATATAATATAAAATTAACTTTAATGATTTTATTAATGTTTTCGTACGCAAAAGTTATATGTATTGGTGCACAATCGTACAACTCAGCCTTCGTAGAAATTTCAACAACGACTTTTATTCGTGTAGATGGGCATATGCTGGGTCAAAGGTTTTACCGAGTTTATATGAAAACGATGAATCGAGGTACGAATACTCGTTGCGTTTGTTTAAAGTAAAACTTTAAACTTCTTTTATATTTATTACGTCTAGCAGCTAAGTCTATTTTTTAAAACTCTGAGCATGTTTAGTTGTGTAAATTATTGCCGAAAGTTATTATAAAGATATTTTGTACGATCGGATTAGCAAAGGTAAATCTTTTCGTAACACATAGATTTCATTTATTATCACAAATAATTTCTTTAATGAAAAGTATTCTGTTTCCGGTCTCAGAATTAAAACACAAAATATCTAGAGATAAATTTGAACGTCTCTGGAAAGGCCTTTTTGTGCATAACAAATTAGCTTAAAAAGACAATTTTCGATTTTACGAAATAAAGTTGAAGGAGCAGCCTATAAAAGACGTGCATTTCAATGTGTTGGTGCTATCGGAGAGCAACGAATCTAGTACCCGCAATTGGTTTACACGCGCGAAAAGGAAATTCCGTGGTTATTTTGTGGAGTGTGCCATTCGCATGAGAAAGATACACTTATATTGCTCATCTTGGCGAAAAATGCACCAGACAACGGACCCATTAAAGCCCGCAATTGCTCGCGATGAAGGGCATCACGTTGAGTGTTTGTAAATTATGTGTCACGTGTCGCGTGCATCCGAGGTATTTTCGAGTTTTGCACCTTTTTACGACCATGACTGTGGCTTGTTTTTCTTTCCTGTCGAGGTCGCGGCTTTTGGTTTATTGCTCGTTTAGTTCGTCGAGGAACTTCAAGCTTTATCCCATATGGAATTTACAATGGATGTCACGCGCGGCTTCTGGTGAGTCTTTGCGCTCCGGAAATTGATTGATTTCCTTAGACGGATTTAACTGAAAATTATTTTCTCAGCGACGACAAATATTACTTCAAAGATATAAACTTGTGGGTTACCGCGCAAAATCGCGACATCATTTCATACTCTTTTCCGAAGAGAATATTATCAGTGGAAAAAAATGTTTTTATTAGTGCTGCATTTAAACGTATATATTTTATAGTGAACTTCCATTGCTTGACATCTAAACAAATAAAACGTCATACGCAAACTAATTTTACACCGTAATTTTATAACGAAGACGCGATGCGTTTAATAGAAAATATATTTTTAAAGAAATTAAATTTAATCTAAAAATGTGGTTAAGAAAAAATCTAGATAAAATTTTATCGACGAATTTTTCTACTAATTTCATCATTTGGATCACGAGTTTATTAGAAAGTTGTATATATATTTGTTCTTGAATAATATCTTTTAACTAAATTTCAAACCGTTGTGTGTAAAAGAACATCATAAAACTCATTTCTTTAAATTGTAAATTGTGTAAATTTTAAATCCATTAGGGTACTAATGTGTCGCTCTTGTAAAATGCTTTTTCAAACGAACCGTTAAAAATTTTTTATTTGTTTTTCTTAAATCATAACGCGTTATGAGAGTCTGTCGCTTATCCTGCTACTGCATTGCGAAAAGAAAGATTTGTCTCACCCCCGCAATGCGTCTTTGCCTGGTTTCGAAATTCATTCCCAAGGTTTGAGGGTATACGTGAGTTGGAGAGAATTATTTTCATGCCTATTCTTCATGAGCTTCCTATGCATTTTCCTTATTATTCTTGCCTTTTTATTCTTCTTTCTTTATTTTCTTCAACAAGTCTTCGTTGTATTCGGTGTTCCATGTAATTCTTCGCTTTGTAGTTTTACATATGAATGACTCGTCTACGATCAACATCTACATACAAAAGTATTCGATCAAGGTAGAGACTGTACAGTACCGCTTTGTGATTTTATTATTTAAATAAATGAATTTATCCCTATTTCTCTGAGCTAGTGACGTTACTTCTCGTCGACTGTAATTATCCAGTACTTTTGAAGTAATTATTAATATTTTCATATTAGTACTTACCTTGGCTACCAATGAAAATTGAAAGTAAATATTAATTTATTGTGACTATGTTTGTATATAAAATCTAATTTCTATTTAACCTTGAGTAAAAATTAGAAAGTTCAAATTCTATCAATATTATCAATATTTTCTTAAAAGAATAATTAAACGTTAATATTTGGATAAAGTTTCTTGAAATTATTTATTAGAGAAGACGAGCAAGCTGTGAACGACAGCTTTAATAAACCTAAAAACCGTCAGAGACAAAACTGAAGTTTCGTACATTTATTATTCGTTTCATATACACTTGCGAATATCTCATATCATTGCGAATGAGTTTATTGGACTTTTGATTCTTTATCATTGTATGCGGATAATTATAAAGACATTTTTGCGTAGAATTTTTAACTTATAAAATTATATATTTTTAATTCGAAAGAAAATAAATTTTTTAAATATTCGTAGCTCCGTTTGCCGAACCTGTTTTATCGAAGAAATAAAATAAAATAATAATTATGCTTTAGTGATAATTAGGCGATCGATATAACTTTTAATGCATACAAATGCTTTATATTTATAAACGTGTATTCGGAGATAATTAAAGCTATTTGCAAAAGTTTGACGAAGCGAATGTCCCGTAACTCAATATTATGTAAATAATGAAAATAAATCATTGAAAATACGCGTGATTGACGCATTACTTAATAAAATAAAGCACATTCAACAATAATCCCGCCTATTTTCATAAAAACATGTTTTCTAAAGTAAACTCGAATTGAATAGAGAATATTTTTACTTACTTTTCAACTACTATAACAGCCTTTATCATTGTCGTCAACAGCATATGAAAATTGCCAGGTCGAATAAGTAATGGTTGGAAAATTTTGGTGTCTTATCAAACAAAAATACAAAGACGTGATTTTATTTACTGTAAAATGCTAATAAAATTTATTCTATATTATTTCGATGAATGAGATTTTGTCGGGATGAAATTAATGGAAAATAAGCTAAAATAAGCCAACGTATAAAAATTGTCACTTTATTGTTACACAGGTGTGTAATAAATTCTAATTTTAGAAAAATTAATTTTCATTCCTATAATTACTTAAGAATGACAGAGTCAACGAGAAGAAGGATTTTGATGTTTCTATGTCGAATTGATTTGGAAAGGCCAAAAGAGCGACACGGGGTTGAAACGGGTGATCAATCAGTTTAAACAGCACTTTTCCACCTTCCGGAAATTTATAGTTATGGCTGTCGAGACGCTTGAAACTGCCTGTCGTCTGTACTTTCTCGATTACATGTGCAAAGGCGCGCATAAAAGTCACAGACGATGAACAAGTGAATCATTTTTTTCAAACTCGTCACGTACACCTTCGGAGTAAAAGATTCGTTGAAGGAACAAGCCATCTTTCTTACGGTGGGAACGAGCAATAAATTCGTGTTATTTGCTCGCTTTTTGCCTCTGTCTCTGTCTTGGGCGTGTACTTCGCCCTTACCGAGACTCGATAAACTTGCGTGGAAAAAGATCCTGAGCGAGTCCGGTAGTAGATGAGCATTGACACGCGGTAGAGTCCAACCGAGGCCGTTATCTCAACGAAAACTATGTCACTTTCTGTCTTTTTCATCCGCGTTTCGCGTTTTTTATTCACTTACGGTTTTGTGGAATGGTTTTAGTTAACGGGGTAAACAAGAAAAGCTGCTTCAAACGAACGAATCGAACGTTAGCTTGGGTAGATGTATTGGTTCTCTGTTCTCCGGTACACCGTGTGACTTATTTTGACGGTGCTTTACCCTTCGAAAAGTTTCTTGACAATACAGAAGCACCAGGAAACGCCCTTGTGTTTGCCTCGTGTCTATAATTGTTATTCTCATGCAAGGTTTTTATTCTAACTGGTTTTCATCTCGTTTGGTCTGCCAAATCTAGCATTTCTTGAGGCGTACGCATTTGTTGTTTACCGGCACTAAAATAAAATTGTTCGATAACTAAATAAAATTATTCAATATAGAGAAGTTTGAAAGAACTTGTTGCTCGTTTTTCATAAATAACAAACGACTCCTCATTACGCTTATTTAGAGCACATTTTAGATCGGTCACTTATAAATAATAAAATTTATAAATTACAGAATTACAAAATCTTCAAGTTGATAGCGGTAATAAAATTATTCGTAAGCTCACACATTAATAATTTGAATTTGTAACGAAAAGGGACAACGAGAAAGATCTTGCCAAAACGTGAAGTATCGAATGTCATTGATTCTTGTTATTTATGAAGTATTTAACGAGTAAGAGAGTAATCGGATAAGATTGGCAATTGAAGCGTAGAAGAAATGGATTTGGCAAGATACGCAAGTTTGGTATTTGGTAATTACTATTACCGAAATCACATGGAAAATACTGGAATTTCAAAATAAATTTCATATTAAAAGTCTCGATTATATTACAAGTATATTGCAAATCCGAAAGCTGCTTTATTCCGAGTCTATTCTGAATTTGGTAAGAGTCAGGTAAAAACTATGATCAAAACGCGCGCAAAAACACACGCTCAAGTAACGCTCAGTACGATTCTCTGCGATCGATGCAAAACATTCTCTCTCGTCTCGAAAATTTTCATCTTTATATTTCGTCTGAAAAGCTTAAGCTTTCACGTGGAACGAATGATACACGCACGGTAAACTCGGTTCGTGCACGCGTGCAGTGCAATTCGATCGTCTCGACAAGGCCGCATCTCTGACAATTGATAACAATACCGAGAGCCAATTTTCCGCTCTGCGATTCTAAGCTTTCATTCGTACACCGACGACTGCTTGAACCCGAGGTCGATGTTATTTCGGCGAATCGCCGCAGATTAGATGCCGCGAAACGCGTACTCTTGCGTACCGTTGTGCGGTTTATTGCGGATGGAAGCGATTTTGCGGTTCAAAAGTGAATACGGAGCAGGGAAATCGAATTCGAAACATGTTCCCATGTGGTGAGTCACTGGTCGCTGCGAGGGACGCAAATAAGGCTACGTTTGATCGACCGTTTGTTCGGAACATCAAGGTGTTACGTAAGCGGCGCCGCGCTTCGATCTCTTCGCTAATTGCCGAATTACAGTCTTAAGAGTCAAGTGGTTGAAGCGACGAGTCCTGATCCTGCGTGCGCAACGATTTCGGAAACGACGGATTTACAAAATGAACCGATTTCGTGCACTAATTTCATGCTTGTTGGACTGCTTGTCGTAAAAAAGTGAAAATTAACGGTACCGCTACTTAAAATTACAAGCTTCTAACAAAGTCAAGGTACAAAGAAAATCACTCAGCTAAGCGGAGTTTTAATTGCGAAAGACGAAGCTCGTACCGCTCAACAACCGCTAATCGTGAGTTTTATCGATAATAAAAAAGTTCCATCCGCAAGACTGTGACCGATGAACGCTGAAAGTTCCAAGAGTGATCGCAGCGTCGCATCTCGCGTACGTGAACTTAGAATAAGGGTATACGACGATTAATCTTAACAGCCTTCTGCGCATACACGAAGTAATTGATCTGCCGAAATAATTAAGGAGCAGTTGATGTATAGCAGCGTCGGTGTAAGTCGCTCGAACAAACTTGAAGCTAATGTAAGCCAAGTACCCGGGAGGCATCTCAGAGGGGAAGGCTTTTCCCATCTCGTTCCTCTTTCTCGACAGCAATTCTAAGCCATTTACGAATGTAAACTAGCGGAGCGGCTTCTCTCCTACTCTCTCCGCGATAAAACCTTCTCCGCTCTTTAATTGTACCTAGTAATCCGCCGGATTATTCGCCGGCTGCATTCGGAGGCTGCCAGCGAACGAGGAAAGCGTATTTTTGTTTTCGTAACGAACGAGCAGATGTATATCTGGGCGTATATCTGGGAACTTTCATGTAAAACTAGTTGTTTTATTGAAATTACACCTTCTCGCCGAAGAAAGAACGTTTACAAATGTGCTAATGATATAACGTACATAATACAAATGTGTTAATGAATATCGTATGTCATACTTACCTTTGCAACTGTCTGATATTTCAATCATATTTCGTGTTTAGGATTTGCGTTTATAGAAACGACGTTGTATTTTCTGTAAACACAACTAATCGAGTCAAATGTCTAGTTTGAATAACAGTATCCTAGGCATAACATTTTTAGAATAATAAATCAACTTGTGAATCTTTTATAAATTTAGTAAATAGCGATATTGCCAGTACTGGTTGTCCTTTTTTTTTTTTTTTTTTTTTTTAGAATGAATATAATTTATTTCTATTTATGCAGAGTATAATTATTTAAATATATATTAATTTTTGATAGTACACAAACATCTTTTATCCATATTGAAAATTGCTCTGATTTACATATTTTTCATTTGAGCCGAAGAGAAAGTTCATTGAAGAATTGTCAAAGTTATAGACTTGGGACTGACGTTGACTTAAATAATTTCGTCTCTTACGTATATCCTAATAGAAATTCTGCATTCGAAACGACAAATCTTCCTGTATATGTGTGCATACGTATAAATACGTACTGAAAACAAGTCTTTGGCATACAATGTTTTAATTAAAATTTTACCCGAGAAAAATTTGATTTATTATTTAAATTAAACGCGCCTAAGCTGAAATAATAACTATCCAATACTATTTTGTGCAAAATAATAGAATATAGTACTAAATTATAACCATAGCAAAATTTATTTCGCTAAAATTATAAGATAATATGGATCGATGAGGAGATTAAATTATATGTTTATTTGAACTAAAAAGTAGTGTTATTTCACTAAATACCAGTAATAAATTATAGTATAACTAAAAAATGTGCTTACTACACTATGACCAAATATTGCAGAGTAATGAAGCCCTGAAAAATTTCCAGGCCATCTTGATGAAGAACATCAATGAAAAACTTAACACTTTATTTTTCTGTAATTAAAAATAAATAAATGTAACTGTTTCCAGCAAGAAATAGGCATTTGTCTCTATACGTTTCAGTATTTTTTATATAAGTTGGATGAAAAGGTATATACTACGAATAAGCGATTAAGTACATCGTATTAAGATAAATTCGCTTATTCGCTAATTCGAGGTTTTCAAAAAAATTTAAACTCATTGATGAAATTACAAAACAATTTTTAAATTACTATAAAAAATACCGATAGTTTGTACTTTTTAAAGCTTAATATAATTCTGTACGTGTCAATGTTTTAAATACTGCACTCGTCAATAAATTACATTTTTATTATTTGTATTAACAATATGTCAACGTATTGAAAAGGATGAAATTTGGTATTCGTTATCTTTTTCGTTACGTAAATTTTTATGGTATATGGAAAAAAACATGGAAAGAGTAAAAATATAAGTAACCTTATTTAGAAGAAAATGAACTATAATAAAGTTCAATCTGCTAATACATCTTCAATAAATCTTATATGGTTAGGGTACCGTAAATTTTTAATACTTTTACTTATCGAAGCTATAAGTGGTTCTGTAAGATATGAAACAGTTATATATATATATAAATTTTTATGAGATAAAATGCAGTGTAATAAACAGACAAGTGCTTGTCAAATTCCTGAGTAATTTCATTTTAGCAGATATTATTTGGTAAAATTATTAAATGCTCATACCTATAAATATTACATATTTCAAAGACTCGGAAATATTTGAGACGATAATAACATTTTTTAATTAAGGCAAGATAAAGAAATTTGACCGAAATATGTAGAGAAACAGAAATTTCAGAAAACGAATCGTGGCTAAGATAAAGTAATGGAACAATAGTGAAAATATATTCACGTAATATCCTTGACAATATAGATGTTTACAATATTCGATATCATTGATGCAAACGAGGATATTTGCATAGATTGAAAAGAGAAGCTACTTATTCCAGGGCACGATCTAATGTTTCTGAAATGAGATATTCAATTTGAAAATGAAACTAGTTGAATCAATGTTTCACAATAATTAGAAATTTTGAGTGATTCTACCTAGAAGCACGAAAACTCTCGATTACATTACATTAAATTAATCTATGTAAAATTATGTACATGTGCATAGTCCATATTAATTTATATTTTTTATACATGTTTTTATTGATTTCATAAAACAGCACCACTATTTCCTTAAGAAAGGCTTCGGTGCACTTAAAAAAATAAGAAAGTAAATTTGTTCTCAAAAGTAGTCTTTTTACATTCTAGCTTACGCTATAATATCAAAAAATTCACCAAAATCGAATAATATAGTTTTAACTCAATTAGTAGTCAAGTTGATAAAGAAGTTTGAGTTTATTATCAATTGTTATAAATAAGAGAAGTTGTCAAATTGATCAATAATTCGATAAAGTCGGCGATTCACATAATTTTAGTATTATTTTGATCCTGAAATACACGTGGACTAGTTTGTAATTCGACCACTTGGAGTAGTTATAAAAGATACTGCTAGTCTGTTTGAAAAAGTTCAATGAAAATCAAAGATTTACACACGCACGCACGCACACGCACGCACGCACACGCACGCACGCACACACACACACACACACACACACACACACACACACACCAATATCTCAAATACTTGATTCGATTGCAGAGAAAAAACTCAAGTTATTGCGCGTTTTTTAAAAGTACTTTTTCGTTTACTAAGATGAAAGTAAATAGTATTTTAAAATAAATACAACCAATTTTATGAGTAAAATTAATTACTTGGATACTTAGGATTTCATTACGCGACATACGTTATAACATTGAAATATAATCCACCGGTGCCAACTCATTTTAATATAATAAAATTTCCACATCGGTATTCGATAAATTAATTCATCATCCGAATCTTACGCTTGGATAACATTCTTGTTTGCGTGCATAAGTTAACATGCGCACGTTTGCACTCATGCATGTGCGAGTGAGAGAAAGAGTAAAGAAACCGCTATTTTGATTAGCGCACGTTCGGATAAAGTTTTGTTTGGAAAAAAAGTGATCATTATGAGAATGTCTGCTCATTGAGCACGCGAGAAAAATCGCGCTAATGTAATGAACGCGTACTCAAGAAGGATAAGAACAATTCCTTATCGCGTGGAACTGCCGTGACTCTGCACAACTTTACTGGGTCAAGATGCATTTTTCCGCCTTAATGAGCATACATACGCTATTTCATGCTTTACGCAGTACTTTAAGTTACAATTAGCTAAATCACGTGTCATTTCGTTCGTGTACCGATAGGGATATTAAAATGATGTAGGTACGTCTAACGCATATAAGCAGGTTTCGATTTCCCCGTGGATTGCAGTGTTGGATTGCAAAATTCCGCAGTGCTGCGTCTTCATGTTCACCGTGTTAATGAAAAATTGAGTAGAGAATCGAGAGTATTCTAGGTGCATGCTATTTCATTCAAAATGTTGCTTTTACATTTCTTCGAAGAAGAAGCGAAAATTTCGACCACTGCTGCATCTACAAATTTTATTCGAAATTCTACTATCGTTAAATCGATTCTTGAAAATTCATAAGCTTCTATCGTATACGTATTTCTTTCACGATTAGCTGAAATAAATTTGTCGTTAATAATTATACTTATTCTTACTTTGGTACTTGTGTACTTTCCCATAATTTCATGGACGAACAAACTGTTCACGACGTTAATTCGTATAATATAATAATTATCAAGGACTTTTATTTATACAGAACAATTATTACATTCTTATTATACTGTCTTTGAGAAGTAGGCTCGATAAAGCCACAAGCTAACTGATTTTCGTTAAAATCATGGGAATGACCAATCAAGTTTTATTCATTAATACGAAACACTGAGAGCTTATACAAATAGATGGTGATTGACCGGTTTTTCGCTTGATGTGTATTTTTCTGCAACTGACGCAGTACGAGCTTTAACATGCTTGTATTCTTCAATAAAGTTCTAATTTTTAAAGGACAGCACATAATCATTGCGGAATAAGTTATTATTAACTCTGTTACGAAGTGTGTTATTTTAAATTCGTTGGTTCAATTTCTACGCTGTACAGCATTATATAATGGAATTAATTACTGTAATATTAAACGAAATAGAATTTATCGAAGAAATCCAAATTTGTTTTCTCTCAATTTACATTCCGACTAGTATTTTTCCCATTTTCTCGGTATAAATAATTTTGTTAATTTGAATGCAATGGATAAAAAAAGTTCTTCCATTCCCAATACTTCTGTTTATCGAGTTTTTGTGAAAATACTGCTAATGCCGTACATTCGACGCGCAATGAAACATTAGCGCGAAGATGAATAAATCACTGAATAACGATTCGCAAAATAAAGCCTTCGCAAAGAGGCGTAAAATGTCTGTTTAAAGCTCGGAGTTACGATTCGCGGATAATGCGAGTAGTACGATCGTTGTCAAATATTTCACAACACGTATGATAGTACGTGACACGTGGTTTAAATCGAAGTGGGAATTCTTCGCGTACAGTCTGGAATTCGGTTTTCGTAAAGAGATTAGGAAGAGAGGCATGTGTCGGGCTGCGATTTCCCGGATCGGCTTTTCCAGTTCTTCCATCGTTTGTCCCTCCGATGTAAGCACCGCTTTCGCATTCTACTTACAGTTGTCCGTTCCGCATTTACGTAGATGCAGTTTAACTCGAACTTTTCATCGCTGTGAAAGAAAACTGACGCAAAAACGTTGCGTTCCTTTTTATTGCAGCATACGTGTAACTCGTATTATTATTATGTTGTTATTTTACAGAATAAATAAAAACAATTAGGCTTGTGCAGGCCCTTAATCGAAGTTTATTTGTTGTTTTATAAATGTAGAATACAAGTGTGGGTTAACAGATAAACAACTGAAAAATTGATGAACTATTACATGCACTGTTGTATTATTACACGTACTGTTGTATCATTATTACAACGAGTAGACGTAAATTCGTTCAACTACCTATAAATAACGCCAAGATATGATTAATATTTGAATCCTATCGTACTAATATTTTAAAGTAAATTAGTTAATTGCACTGCAGGAACAGAATAGGTTTTAATTCTCAAATGTTTGTTAGAAATATTTTTAATTTATCAGGCACAAGTACTGCACGTATTGCCTTGATTTCTGTGACTTCAAATAAAAGCAAGAAAGGTTTTTCAAGCTTGAAGTACGTAATTGAAACGAAAAGCACAATAGCACAAATAGGCGATACAATAATAATGATAATAATGAAAGATTAAGTCGGTACTTTAATTCATATACTTTTTCGAATGAAAAGATAAAAAATAAACGTGTAGGACACTTTGCATATTGTATGCATATATATATATATATATATATATATATATATACATATATATATATGTCAATGCAATCTTGTTTTCTTGCGTATAAAAAGAGATGCGATAGTGGAAAACGTGGCTTCTCGTCTAGACGACAGAACAAAAGACGACCGCGGCTAGGAAAGTTAAAAGCGAAGCGAGAGGCAAAGAGTGGCTGAAAAATAAAAAACGGGGGAGAAACCAGAGGAAGGAAGGAGGAAAAAATGGATCAGGACCGCACAGGAGCAGCGCCTGAAGTAAAACGCATCCGTCCGACGGAAACGCCGACGAAGTTTCATCCGAACTTGGTGTCCCGGACGCGTCGCGGGTCTTTCGTGTTTCCTTCTGCGTTTGGCCGCGACTCGCAGACACACAAATGCTCGTTACCGTCCGCGAACAAATCTGCGAAAATTCGCTCGGATCCGCTCCCAAACCTTACGCTCGTCGACGTCCGTCCGTTCCTTTTACCCGGCGTTAAAAATGGAAATGGCAATTTTTCATCCGACGCTCGGCGCTAGAGGGGAGAAATGCAAGTGCGCCGCTAATCGTTCGCTCGGGGTCTCTTTCTTTTGCTCTCATTCCCGTAGGATTGGTTAACAGTGACACACGTGTGTGCATTTGGCTGCGCTTGAAGCCATTACGCAGACGTAATACGCTTGGTTGACGGTGTGAAAAATTGACGCCCAGTTTCCGCTTTTTCTTCTTTTACAATTTGTTTCTCCGTAGCTCCGTACATTCTATCTGATTTTACTTTATATTATATTTTTAGCTTTACTTGTAACATTTAATCCTATTCGATGAACAACTTTTATAAAAATCTGTCTCTCCATTTTACGCAAATGAATTATTTTCATAGCATTATTTAGTCTGTGTACGCGATGTGTAAAACCAGTCGAAAGCACGAGTAATTCGTATTAAAATTCAATGCTATACGATTTGACATTGAAATTTGAAAACCAAGTCGCATTATTAACGAACGTATGTCAGTGCTTTCTACAAATGAATAACTATTCTTATATATGTTTAATCATTGTTTTTTGAAAGAAAGCAATAAAATATTAATTAGAATTTAACGCTCAGAAATATAATGGAAGAATAAACGAATCGTCATTTTTGAAAGTTCTATTTTATACAGATTTTATATTTTCGGTTTACTTTTAAAACACGTACTAGTTTTATTATGTAATGAAATATCAGAATTATAAAGATAAACTAAAAATGCACTTTTAGGATGGTTTTAATATACTTTTCTTTCGTACTCTTAATTATGAAATAAACGGTAAATCAACCTTAATGCATCAATTTGGTAAAAAGTATAGCATTCGCCAGTTCGCATTCACGAAAGTAAACGACAATTAATAAGTTGCGTGTTTTCTTATCGATGCTTTTCTTTATAAATGCAATGAGATTAATTAAGTTTTCCTATTATATAAATAGCGTGACAAAACTAGTCACAACAATCTTACTTAAGCCTGAGCATAAGTTACTTTGTACTACTTCCTTTACATTCGCACTAGTTGGTGCATCTCCACTCCTAAGACTCTTCTCTAATTAATTCGATCCAATAATGCGATTTAATTATTCATTAATAATAATAATAATAATAATAATATTAATAATAATTGATTATTCTTACCTTCATTCGGTAATACAATTTGTAAATTGATGCTTGATAAAGCAATTACTTACTTTTTTAAAAGATCATTTTAGATCACTTAAAGACACCGAATTCAAAGTTCGACAATGACTTCGCATTAAGTGACTATGAACGATCACCGTTTTCGCACAACTATGACGTTGGTAGCTTTTTTCAATAAAGTCAGTTATCCAAAGAATAAATTAGCTTTTATAAGTTAAAACTCTAATTATTGAAATATAGTACTTGGCAAGGTCATATCAGTCAGGCACCTAGAATTAATTAAGAATTTTATATAAGCATACCTTTTGTAAAATATGTATTCAACGGTTTCTTTTATTTCAGTAGCGTTATTTATTTGACAGAATTTAATAAACATCGTTGCTAAAATTAATACAATTTTTGAAAAGGCTAGAAGAAAAATATCTGGGTTCCACTCGTGTGTTATCGTTTTCATGCCAACGAAGGAAACCCTATTTATCCAGTGTCCCTTTCATCGCAGAATATACATATACAGTAGACAAGCAATATACACTCTTAAAAACTAGAGGATTTAAGCATACTTGGAGTGTATTATTTTCTTTTCAATGGGTGGCCTTTATAGATGCTAAATTCCAAGTTATAAATAGAAGAGTAATAAAGTATGTATTTTTAGTATGAAAAACTGTAGGATTCGGAAAGATATGCCCTGAATATAGACTTAAAATTTCATATGAATTTTGATTTTACTGAAAATCTAAGTTTCGTGTAACTTGGAGTCTAAGAGCTTATTTCTACGCAGTGCTCACTTACGATATAAAGAAACTAGAATGAACTGAGTATATTCAATAATGTTTGAATACAGTGTCATTTATAAAATAACATTACTGAAAAACTAGATTTCGGTTTCGTTTAACCGTTAGAGATGTCTTAAAGGTATTCAAATTTCTCTGGAGTATAAATAGCTTCTACCTTTATAGAAATACAAAAACGATATTTTTTTGTTTCATTTTGTGCAATAGAGCGCAGTTGCGATCTCTATGTCTTAAAGATTGAGATAAATCGATTGTCGGAATAATGTATGAGTTCATGGGCTAAAGAATAAATTGCACCGGTAGACTATCTTTCCTGCCACTTCAAGGATTAAACTGTTTTTTAAATATTTACTTTTAAACTAGTTTGTTCGTTTATACATTAAGCGAGAGAGAATATTTTCTTAAGAAATTATATAGGCTGAGGCTTAACTTTAACTTTTCCTTTAAAGATTCTTTAATATTCGTTCCAGGTAAAATATTGTCCATAGGTATTAATTTGAATTATATAGTTTAATATTATCGTTATATATATATATATATATATGTATATGTATATAGCTTGAAATACTAGAATTATTGATAATTTTCAAGTTATGTTTACAAATTTGTGCAAAAAATAAAACTCGCAGATTATAAGACATTTGACAAATCAAAAATTGCATAATTTCATAATATTATTATTTACATGATTCTAATTCCAAAACATAATAGTAGATAATAAAAATAGAAATGTAATTAAAATATTTCTACAGTAAGTATTCAGCTATAGGAACCGTGCCTTTTCACTCTTAGGAAATAATATTTTCTCCAACCTTTACGACAACATTTCTATAAACGCGAACATAATTTAATTCTAATAATTACAACGTATTTTTTTAATAAATCAAAATAATTCTGCGGCGCTTTTTTATTTCAATGTTGTAAAAATTGTAAAAACTTTGCACAGTTATAATCTGAAGCAAATTATGGTAAGTGGCGAAGACTAGGTCATGTAGAGGAGAGATGGTTAAACCTGTATCTCTTCTTGATGTAGAGAAATATGTCAACCTTTTTAAGATGATCTTAATGAGGTGAAACTTGTTTTCAAAATATGTGTATAGAAAGTTAAGAAGATATTTGAGACCTATGTTTTTACTGGATGATCCAGTCGCATTATTTTTTTAAAAACTAGGTTACATCCGTTGACAAATTCTTTAAAACCAAAGCAAAATAATTTACTTTTGTATTTGATAGCAATAGTTATATTTAAAAAATACTTAAAAACAGACATACGGACAAACTACAGAAATACACAGATATATTTCAAAAGTACGTTAACGAAGTGTCTTTTATACTAAATTACTTTGTCTTAAATAAATTAATTAAGAGACGGTTACTTATTAATTTATTAATATAAATTGTAAAAAATGATGAAATTAGCTGAATGACGTGTTTTTAAATAAATCTTCTTTTGTGTAAAAATCTGGAAATAAACCAAATAAATACAAATAATATTCGTTTATGCAGCTCTATAAGCTTAATTTATACTTTAATTTTTATTTATTTATTACAATTAATAAAGCATTTATAAGACTTGATAAAAAAATTATGGTGGTTTATCGATGTATATTTTATACGTATAACATAATCAAAATTTTAAGGTTGATAACTCTATCGATGACGAGTTATTTTCTCAATTTATACGAAAATTTATTTCCCTAAGGTCATAGAAAATTTGAATAGTTTATGAACGCTCTGTACATCATACAAGAAATCAATCGAAGATCAAAGTACAAAGTATATACTTGAATTATTTTCGATTCTGAATATAGTTGGGTCTTCTCAGTTAGATTATCGTATAGTAATATTTTCTTGCACTCAAAGAACTATCTGTTAATAAAATATTTCAGATTTTAATAATTCAATGCAACTGTATTGCACGTATTTAGAAACGTTATAATTTTAGGTATAAAATTATGCATTAGCATTTAAAAGCTGTAGATTTACATCTACAAAACGTGCTGCTAATGATACATTTGATTAATATTATTAAATAACAGTCCATTAATTATTTTGATCAATAATTAAATTTAGTTAATACATCAACATTCTATTACTAACTTCTTCTCTTTTTTAATTAAAGTTTTTAATAAATTTTTACACTTATTTTATTAATATAAACTTATGACTTTCTTAACTAAGTCTTATAGACGATTACAACTTGAGTCATTCGAAATACGTCTGCACTAAAATTAGTCTTAAACTTTGTTTTAATGTTAGCTATTTTTTTGTTTTGATATTGATCCAGTTTTCTAGAAATGATAAAGTATAATATGTAATGTAATACATAATTTTGAATTATCATGCGACTTTACATACGTAATTTTGTATCGAAATATTTAAAAATCACTATAATCCTTTAAAACGAATATTTTTTGTAGTTTTTGAAATGCTCATAATATTTAATAAATGTTGACTCGAGTGATACGTAAAATTTAAAAATAATTATTTAATAAAGGTTATGTATTTCATAGACTGACTTTAAATTATTTTTTCAAAAGCAAATTTCTGTAAATATTAAAAGCTTAACTTTTTTAGTAACAATTCAAAAATAAAATATTTAGAATTACAAAAGCTTGCGTTGTTTGTTTTATTTCATAAGTCTCCGTTTAAAATTATTTTCAAATTTGGCAAAGTATAACGTGTCAAGTGTAACAGAAAATTTTATAGTTAAAGGTTTATATAAAAGCCAAAAAATTTAAGATTTTGAGATCTATGTGTCCCTTTCTTAGATAATAATGAATTCCAGTTTAAAATGAAATTTACTAGCGAATGCACTTTATCGATAACATTATATTTTAAAATACAAAAAATGTATTTTATTACGTAAAATGGATCTTTGGTTGAATTCGAAAAATGTTTCCACTTTATTCAAGTACATTATTTCTTTGATAGCTTGTCTATAAAACAGTAGAATTACGAACTATAACACTTATTCTTAGTGTTTAAAAGTTTGTAATCTAAGATATATATAGTAAAACTCTTTACGCACAAAGTTTTGTTTAGAATCCTAAAATCTATAAAATCTCTTCATAAAACAAAAATACTCTAATTCTGTTTGTTTTATTTTCATTATTACGTTACTCTAAAAGTATGAAAAGTTTTCAAACATTAACAAAACAGGACAGAAAAATCATATAACATTCTAATACGTTTAAATAAGTTAAGTTATGAGAAAAATAAAACGATATTTTAATATCCTAGATTCACCTAATTAACATTTTTTTACTAAGAATCATCGTTATTAATTATATGTTAAACGAATATTTTAAGGTATGAATTATATTCACTTATGCATTTAAGAGATAAAATATCATATTTATAGCAAGAATATATTTCAAAGTATCTAAAATTATGGTTTCAGGTCTGCGATCAATAAAGATACTACTTTGCTTATCTCTGTTCAAAAAAAAAGTCAATTAAAAAGAACAAAAATTTGAAAGACGCTTCTAAAATAGAAATTAAACTTTTGTAATAGTTCTCCCTCGGTAACTAATACTAATAAAATGATTTTCGTGAACCATGCAACTTTTTTTAAGAGAAAATGATCGCGTCTTTTTTCCGCGTGTGACCGCTCTTATATGGCAGTTAAGAATAGCTTATTTGTTTGTTTCCCTTTTTCGTTTTTTCACACTGTTTGTGCTTATCACTTTCTGCGAAGTCGTTTTAGATTTATGTATCGTGAGGCAATTTTGTCGCTTATTAGGTTAATCGCACATTCAATATGCACTTAATTTTGTTTAACAACATCTCGTTAAATCACTCAATGGCTCAAAATCATTTGCAATACACAGTAGTAAATTGTAAATTTTAATTTTATGTTGAATGAATGTTTAAAATACTTGTTCTTATGAATTTCTGATTCTAGTCAAGCAAATTTACTTACGCAAATAGTACTCGTTAAATTAATATCAAATTATTAATAATTATGAAATAGTTAAATGTTTTCAAGTATTGTTTGCAAAAATATTATAACTCAGTACAAAATTTGCGATGATTTTCAATAAAATATAGTTAGCGAATTACTATTAGATACCTGAAATTATTAAATAATTAAATTTTGTAAATGGAACGCAAAGCAATAAAAACAGAAAAGTACAGGAATTATAGCGAGTCATAATTATAGAATTTTTAATATTTGATTTTAACCATTACTTCACGTTTTCTTATTAAAAAATATACATATATTTCAATAAAAACAAATATATCACATGTATTTGTTAAATTGGATATTGATATTATCTGAATTATTCTATAGTCTTGAATTTATTGTTCAACTACTTCGTTATTCGAAAAAACATAAACATAGTTTAGCGATTTATATATTTAAAAAATGTCTAAATAATTTTCAAAGGAAAGATTTTATTAATTGCACGAGTAGCTTTAGTATTTCGGTAAATAATTCCAGACAAAATTTTTGTATTGTTTAGCTTTAATTTTTCCAGATGCGAGAAACCGCTTTCATAAGAAACAGTTTTACACCACAATAGATAAAATATTACTGCTCTGGAAAAAACATTCGGTTTCAATAATAGTTTTTAGAATCTAAAACAGATGTAATATAATTTTATAATTAGCGCTTCTAATACTTTCCTTTAAATCTTTATTTTCATTTTAATGTCAATGTAAAACGAAAATAATAATGGCTTGGGAAAAACGATAAACTTGTTTGAGCTATAATATTCCCAGTGATTATTTAACATTCCGCGTTGAGAACAAACATACAAATGCTTTTGATGCAGCACCTGAATAAGGGCGCGGCTTCATTTTTTCCTTTGCAAAGTTTAAAATGAGGCAGGCGAGATAAAATATTAAAAAAACTCTGAACTTACGAAAAAGAGGACAAAAAATTCCATTAACGGTAGTCAACGTTATCACAATGCCGTCGGCGGATTTTTGCAACTCGTTTCGCGAAGAAAACAGAAAAATCCACGAAAATTCGTTAATTTTGTTGACGCAGACTCACGGATTCGCCGCTTTTTTGCGCAAACAGTTGCCGCTCTCTGCCACAGTCGAGGAAGCTTTAGTTCCTTCGTCCTCTTGCCTCCAGTCTTTCATCGCTCATTCTATTTGGCGTGCGCAGCCTCTCGTTTTAAATTTACGTATATAACTGGCGAGAGAGCGAGTTATAGCCTAAGCCTAGGGATCATTATCCGTGTGCGAGCACGAGTGTGTAAGGGGAGAACCTCGTTAAATTCGCTATTTGGCAGAAAGCCTCGGCTCGTCTTTTCGTTCATCTTCTTTGCAGATTTCTCAGACTCGCTACGGCCGTGAGCCATTATTTTTCTTGCTTTCTGGCTTTGCATTTTTCGGATCGATCCAATCGAACGGTTTTGAGAGGGATTATTCGAGGTGACTTCCTCGGAATTCGGTGTCTCCTCGCAGTGGAAGATAAACTTGGTAAGGGCTAAGTATGTGCAAGTATTTCTTTTACACTCGGTTTGATTTATTATAGATTTGGCCCGGAACCATTTGTCAGCTAACGTGCTTTACCGTAGATTTACCATAAATTTGTTTTTAGAGATAAGCGAGCTCTACGTATTCGTAAGGCGATTTTCATTATCTCCAAGACCAAGACATTATTTTGTCATCGATTCAAATATTTGCAACATTTTAATTTATTTCCCTCTATTATTATTGCGTTGGACATGAAAACTCTTACTGTTCCACTAAAGTTGCTATTCATACTTTTCCCATAGAATATTTAAGAAACATCGGGTCGAATAAAACTCACAAGTGCATTTCTTTGACTGGAACAATCCAAGTCTCGGATAAGCTCATGTCTACGTTACATTCTCAGTTTTCTTTTGTACCAATGAACGTTCACTCTGATTCCAAGATGAAATCTTTGCAGCATGTTTGCAACTCATACGGCATTCCGTGTAAAGCTCCGAGTGGCGTTCGCATAACATTCAGAGACGCGTTTGTGTGCATTTGGTCGCGCAGGTATACGTAGACGGCAATTGTCGTTGAATTATTCCCTCTCACACGAGGAGTTACGTCGATCTACTCGATACTCGTGTACGATGCAACAGACTAATTACGATTAACAATCGATGGACGAACTGATTACGAGACAACGAAGCTCCTGTTGCTGGCGGTCATGGGGATGTTTCACTCTTGGCGATTTCAAACTGTACCCCCCGTCGAAGTTCTTCGCGTCTTCTTCTCCCTGACCAATGTTGATAGTCTTAACGCGAGATGACTCGAGAACCTCTTACGACTTATGGTCGACGACCACTTTTCATCGCAATTTCCCAGATGTACTTCCCAAACCAAATTGTATCGAAAGATAATGGATCTTAGCGAACGATCGATACTAATTGTACAAGCTTTTTAGAAACGGACCATTTAGTACTCAGCCGTTGAATTTACGTTAATCAAGAGTATAGCCAAACCAGATATTAATAATTTATTAATCGCGCGAATGGGATATTGTAATGTCTTAAATACCAAATACTTAAATACCAGAAAAATACTAATTTTCGCTATTATTTTCTTTCACGACGTCGTTTGTGCAATATGTATCCCTTATCTATTTGAATTAATGACATTTATAAAATTATTCCTAACGTTGAGATAAAATACGTATTCAATAATAACGAAATGAAATTAGAAAAGATTAACCTAATTTTGAAAATTCAGTTGATGACCTACTTGATATCACATTTAACAGCCACGTTGCTATTAAATATTACGCGAAAATCATCATTGATATCCATATTATTTCATAAAATCATGTTTATATAGTAGTTAACCGTTTATAAATTTTATAAATGTAGAAATTAGTTGTAAATGTAAATACCAGATTACCTAAATAACGTTAAAATTTGTAAATACTAGCGAACAACCTTTGCGATTTACCCAATTTAATTGTAATTTTATGGTAAAAATGTAGATTGGCTCGTTGTACTTATAAGCTACAGTTAATTAAGCCTAGAATTCGAATGCCATTAAGTCAATATACTTAGCTTAGTAATGATATGTGTTTATAAAAATTTTAAATACTCGTAAGCACACAAATTTGTCATTAATTTCATCACTCACGAAATACTTGTTACAAACTTATAATTTCAAAGAATAACGTTTTATTTTTATATGAAATATAGTACACGTAAATTAGCTTCGAGTAAACAAGAAAATATAGCTTCTTTTTACTTCATTAATTTTTAACTTTGTTCGTGTTAATGTTGATTGGTAAATTTATTTTAAATTTCTATGTTTCTTTAAAATACGCTATACTATAGTTAAAATCCTGTTGCTTTGATATAAATTTATGTTTGAACTAAGACAGTTTCCAAATAATTATTTAAAAGAAAGTTTTGGTACGCTTAATTCATGTATATGACAGCAGATTTTTGTATGAATTCTGCTGTTTTCTTCCTGACCGTAAACTCGTTTGGTTTGTTGAACTTTCGACAGACAATGTGAAGAAAATTACATTTGTTCCTGTAAATCCTTCACTATAACAAATTATGACAACTATATTTATTTAATAAATTTCAGAAATATTGTAAACGTCTCTCTTTCGATTTATGCACCAATAATAATATTAGGCAAGTGTGATATTATCGTGGAATTGAAAACAAAACATACCAATTTCAAAGAAAAAAGAAAGTTATAAAATATTCTCCATTAAATTAGTTCTAAAATGTGACTTTCATACATTTAAGAATATTTAATTTATTCAGACAAAAACTCGATAATCCAATAATTTTATGAGCTGCGCTACTTTATGTAAATTTTGTACTATTTTAACAACTTTATTGAATTATACCAGTAGCCAGCACAATTTAACAATTGACAAAAAAAGTTAAAACATAAATTTCTTTATTCTCAAATTGTCTTTTAAATTGCTATTCATTTCTGGATAACAACGAATGGCTTAGTTGTACACGTCGAACAGGTTTTGCCGATACGTCGCACAAAAGGAAATAATACTCTAGAAAGATAAAAGATTCCAAATATTGCTTTCTTCTCTGTCTACATATGCTCCTACATTAGCTCCTACATAAATTTTCCAAGACTCTAGCGGTAAAAAGAGGAACGAGAAATAAGGGTTAAAGAGAGGAATAAACACAGATAGAGTGAGAGAGAGAGAGAGAGAGAGAGAGAGAGAGAGAGAAAGAATGTTTTGTAGCAAAAGTATTATGCTACAGAACGTTCGCAGCGGAACTTTGTAAGGAATCGCTTCCATTTTCACACTTATCGACTCCCATTTCAATCTATATGGGTAGATACGTATACTCGTACAGTTGTAGTATGTTAAAGAAATGGATTTTCAGGAGGTAATTTATTTACGTCGTTCATTTACGATCCCGTCCGCTTTTTCGTGCGGCAACTTCGTGGGACTCAACTCCCAACGAAAAATATAAAAAAAAAAAAAAAAAAAAAAAAGGATAACAGTTCGTAAGAAATTCTTTTGAGTTGTCTCTCATCCAACACCCCTACTCAATACTTAGAATTTGTGCAGACAAGAAAAATAGTTTCGTAATATAGTTAACAACAATAACTCCAGCATGGAATGTGCTTTATTTCTTAAAAGTTGCGAGCAAATAGCATATTATTATTTTTTATGTAAGTTAAATTGGTCATTAAATTCCTAGCAATTGAAACATTGAAACAAAAACAAAGCGATAGTCGCTTTATTTACGTAGGAAAATATTTCTAGAAATGTCCAAATTTTCGACATCTGCTACATCTCCATATATTTTCACAGCTGTACCTGGTAATTTTCAAAATGGCTTATCTTCAAATTTCTGATTTACAATCGTACATTTTTAGAACTCGATAATCATTCATTGGAAAATAATTAACTTCCAAGTTGTACTTTTTAGCAGTGCAATGTAGTTAAAACGAGCACGTTGAATATTTACATTCAAATTTAAAATTACAACACTTGGAATGTTAGTTCAAATTCCTAGTTAATTGCCTATATATTTCTTGAACTTGTGATTATTATCTGTGACATTTAGCCATACATTTCATTGGTAAGTAGGAAAGATGTCGTTTGTTTGTAGCTCGAAATGGTGAGATAATTTACTTTGTGCATTTGATGACGACTAATCGATTTCAACGATTTCAAATTCAAGTACACAGCTAATTTTACAATTTCACGAATATATATTATCATTGACCTTGCGTATTTCATTCTTTTACGATAAATATTAAAATTATAACGATAAACAATGATTATTTATTTCTACAGTTCCTATAAAATCTCCTTAAGTGGGCGCACGATCCTGCACCTTAGCCATCATAAATATCTTCGCTACCAACTGCATTGCAAAACATAGCTTCTTTTTTACGACTACTCAAATAATTCGGTCCTCCGCTGAAAGCTTCATTTCTCTTGCCTCTCATTATTTCCCTACAATGATAAGCGACGCGAGTTCTTCGAGATAAAGCACGATCTCGCATGATGCCTCATCGATCGAACCAGTCACTTATCGCGTACATATACAAGCAAAGCTTACATGCTCGTACAAGCGCGCACGTACGCGCGCACGAAAACTCATTTGCCGAGATGGCAATTTGCGCGGCCACAAAATTTCCGAATTCTCTTGTTTTCAGCTCCATCGGTTGACTTCGTGTTCTGCGGTGCCATGATTCTCGATATCTCTCATGGGCATCTGTCATTTTAACCGAGTTACATTATACATACCGAAAGTTTACCGCGTAGAACTTGGGGATTTTTTAAATAATTTTCGTAACCTGTATACGAGAGAGATGACAAGTATTTTCGACATCTCGAGGCGGTCCGAGCATTAAAAAAGGTATTACTTTCTCTCTTGCGAACTACGTGTACTTCTTTATATTACTTTAGTCTGAAAAACTTTAGCTTGTAAATAGAATGTTAGTGATAGAATTTGCGAGCCTTGTAAAATAATAGCTCTTCAAAGATGTAAGGATTCAAAGGAAAAGGATGAAGTGTTTTTCTTATTTTAATAGCTTTCAATAGGCTAGATTTTGTTATAAACTTCGAAACATTTAATTCTAAGTTTTCTCTTATTAGAAACTGCCTTATTATTAAACTTTTATACATCAAGTGCATTTTTATCTTTCCTTGATCACGGTGTGGCATTCAATTATTACAGAAGAATACTCAGCCACACACACGGACACACGCGCAAAAAAGAAAGATTTTTTTATCCAAAAATAGCAATTCAAAATAACATTTTTACATTTTATTCATTTCAAACGTAACGTTTACATTTTGTGATACTGCCAAATGCAAGTACGCTATAACCGTGCAGTTCGAAATTTGATAAGAAAGTGACTTAATCGCAATGTAATCATTAATGCATACTCTAAATATGTAAACTAAATAGAAGAACGTGCATCGAGTTGAAAAAGCGCACTTATATTCTAATTTGCGCGGATAATTGTAAGTATGTCTCCCGGTGTACTGCGGATGAAAATATTTTCCTACTCATGTACTCGGAGTACTATTCACATTCGTTCTGTAAGTAATTCGAATTTACCAAAGCAAATTCTCGACATTTATCTAACATGATAAATATAAATGTTCCTAAGTAGCAATTAAGGGAGGAAGTAGACGCAAGATCGACTAAATCTAAATAGAGCAATCGAGATTAAAAATTTGCCGTGGTTTAAGTTTGTATAAAGCATAAGATTAATAGCAAGAAGCTTTTAGCTACGGCGAACAATCGCAGTTTTAAAACGCGAGTACAAAACAGAGGTAAACAGAACTTTACGGTGGTACGCTGAAAGATGCAAATTCTATTAACCACAATCGTCGCCAGTATCCTTTATCGTTCTGCACACTTACTTAAAAACTCGTGGCAGAAATGGCGAAATGCTTTTAACACAGAGAAGTTGTATGTAATAATGTACGCAAGGGATCAAAAGAGAGGGAGAATGCAATCCGAGATCGGTATGAAGCTTTTAGCGGTAATTGTTATTCACCTTAATAGCGCTCCGTGAGAGTTAATTGCGCGACCACCCTAGAGGAGGTGGTTTGACATCCATCGATGGTTACATTATAACAAAGCACCGAGGAAACTATTTCTTCGTTAAAAATAAATTTATCATTGGCAGTAATATTGCGAATTTCTTGGCCGTTGAGGGCTTTCGGGTTAGCTTTCATTTAACTTATTCAAAAAGCCATTTATTACCTATGAAAATACATCACTCTCACTTTGAATTTCAATTATTTTGAGTGGATTGCGCTATCGATACGAACCACTAGGTAAGCATCTTCGAATATTTGAGAGCTCTTGTGTGGTCGCATAATAAAAATTAAATTATTCAATATCGTATTTCATCGATCAACTTAGGCTTCTAATGTACTTAGTTGTACACCTAGTAAAACATTTTCCTCGTACACGTCCGTCGATCGGTGTTTCTTTCAATACTCCTTGATGTCTCCGCTTATGTAATATTAATATGTGGTATTAGTTCGAATACGAGAAATCGGTAAGAAATTCAATAAATAAATCGTAGAGACGGCAGGTGGATCTGAAAATGGTTTAACATTAGTGGAACCAGAAATGCCAATACAACAGGAGTTACTCATGGCAGACCACCATATTTAACGACATTTGTATAAATGACACTTTCGATGGTAACTGCATTTCTCAGGCTAAAGTCCATACAGTTGGGCATCGAAGAATTCTTTTTAGTACAACGACGCTAACGCAAAAGAAAACGCTCGTAGCTCGCAATAACTGCAAGCGCAAAGCCTCGAGTTAAGTCGCACACACGTGAGCATACGAAATGCCTCGTATTCTATTTGAGCAGACTTTTGCCGCCTTTGTCGACGACGAATGATCAACTACACGAGCGTGCAATACTGCTTACGAAGTTCCACCCGATGTATTATTAATGGAACACGTGTAGTCTATAGTTTTTCAGCTTTGATTTCGTTGACGTCTTAGCGAGCAACAACGAATCCAGTAGCTCATTTCTACACATACTCTACTCCAATACATTCGCTTTATACAATTTCGAGTATAAGCTCGCTGTTGTTCACACTTTCAAAATTGCACTATTCAACGCTAAATGAAATTGACTCTATCAATGCATTTGTTAAAATTTCTACTGGGATTATTTTATAAGAAAAATTTGCACGTACTTGTTCGTTTCCTTTTGAAGACAATGTGTGCGCATCACTGGAAATACAATAAATAACTTATTCGGTAAAAATATTTACAGTAAAAAATAAGCTCGTTGTATATTATATTAATAAAAGTACAGTGCACTAAGTTTTCAAACTTGAAATGACACTTAAACGTATTTTTCCAAGCACGCAGCCGCGTAAACAGACGCAAGTGCGTATTTTTCCACAAGTGCGTATTTTTCCACGCGCGCAGCCGCGTCTGGAAAAATACCTTCGTACGCAGTTACAAGTTCGATAAATCTAATATCTAACGCTCGTTAATTAAAGGATTTACTAAATATTCGTTTCAAGCGTAGAACTTTTGTGAACAGAGTCAATAAATTGATATCGAACTACTTGGAAATACGTTTCAATTTATAAGCATAATTTTCATATCCATAATGTTTCACGTAATTGACTAAGGTATAAAAAATGGTAAAAATAGTATCTACGTTTACGAATGCTTTTTATCGCGTGACTTGTAACGTAAACGCGTGGTACACAAATCTCAAGAATTTTTCTGAAAAGAAGAACATTAAGTAGTGATATTAAATTTCCTTCTACTATTTAAAAGTCTTTCCGACACTTGGAATATAGTGATATTTCCGTGAAAATGAGAACGGAAGGATAGCATTATGAAGGATTATCTTGAAAAAGTAACCGTTGTGTGGAACGTGCGTTGGCTTAATACAGCTCCATCACTTCCGTTGCTGGGGCAGAGGACATCAGACAGAAGCAATAGAAAAGGGCCAGCTAACGAAGGTAAATAGAAAATACGCTGACAGACGATCGTGACAATTAGGCGCTCGTAAGAAATGTAATAATATGACGTATGACAAATTATACAGAAGCATGACGGTCATATTATACAGTTTTGCCTTGTAAAGTCGGAAACGATTTAACGTTAATGTACTTGCTTAACGAATCGATCATCATATTGCATCGCTTTAATGGGAAGTAATGCGTCTTCGTTGCGATTAATAATACCTTTTGGATCTTTTTTATTTCTCTCTCTCTCTCTCTCTCTCTCTCTCTCTCTCTCTCTCTCTCTCTCTCTCTCTCTCTCTCTCTCTCTCTCTCTCTCTCTCTCTCTCTCTCTCTCTCTCTCTCTCTCTCTGCTTCACGAGAAGATGACCTAGGCAGGACAAGTGACTTGGTGATGGATCGTGAATAAATTGTGATTTATGACGCACCTGACATAAACGAAAATCGTCCCTTTGGTTTAATATTACATTCTACCGCATGTTGCGACTGCAACTTCTGCTATTCATTCTTGATACCCAATCATAGAACATATTCCTTTTTGCCAATAAGTTGCCTGTTTCACTGGCAGTTTCAATATAATATACGTGAAATGACTTATTTTCAATTGAAAATGGCACGGTACACATTTATGCAATTACTTCATCTTATAAATGTGATAATGTGATTAAATGTCATAAGAATCTGATGTATCTTTTACATTCCTATAATGGAGTAACTATATGGATCCTCCTTATTTTATCTTATTTTCATTGAAGAATAAACGCTAATAGCATTTATACTGGATAACGTGCATAGGTTTATACAAATAATTTTGTAATGACAATGTCCTTAAGCACAGTCCACATTCAAGAAGACAAGTATAAAGTAAAAAGCAAATTTCAGCCTCTGAAGTATGTACAAGTTACAAGAAAATACATGCACGCCACATACACACTCACACGTGTCAAACGTTGATATTTCACATGAACCAGAAATTTATATAAAGCCATATTAATCAATTTTTATTTTCTCGTAATATATAAAAGTACAGAATAACAGAATAGAATATTTTAAGCATTTTTATATTTATTGTCATGTTTTTTAATTAACAGAATTAATTAACAATATTTTGAGTAATATATAGTCAGTTTTTTTATAAAGTCAGCTAAACAACGAAATAAATTGGAGTTATAATTATATGAATTATAAACTGCGTTTAATATTGCTTAAATACTTAATTGTCAATAAAATATATTAATCAGTATTTCGCGTTATAATGGTAGAGGAATTAAGTCAATTCTTAAATAAGCCTCTAACGGAAAATCGTGAGAAATGATAATTTGGGCATCGTATATACTAGTGTACATGATACGGCTTAAGATATTTTCATAAAAGAAAAAAGCCAATCCAAGCAATTAATTTTAATTTAGTATAAAAAAGTCTTTACCAATATATAATATGTATTTTAAATAAAATAGATTATCACAATCAAATACGAAAATACTTTTAAATACCTAAATATTTATTCACATTATAATACGTCATGAGCATTGATCATTAATTTGCGTACTCGACAATACGTGAAGCATTGCACAATTTGTATTCGAAATATTTAATCCCGTATGGTATGTAAAAGAGCGTCAGATACGATAATTATGTCATCGTCGGATATTACAGGTACACACACTCACACACGCGCATTAACGTTGATAGTTATACAGTATTACAAATTCATAAATAGTGGATCGCTACGAAAAAATTTCATTCTAATTAATAATTGGCTTTTTTCATTTGCCCATAGTTATTACCACGTTTAATTTAAGTTCACTGCTGAAATTCGGATTATTTAATTTTAGGTAGTGACAGCGTAACGGAGGATACATTCTAATTTGATTTGGTTCTTAATATGACACTTTATGGTCAGATTCTTAATCGGTAAAGATTTTTAGAAAATAACTACAGAATTATTTCATATAAGTGTATACGGGTCAGTCTCTTTGAACTTGCAATTATTCGTAAAGAGCACAATTTTTCGTTGGGTTGATAATTTCTTTATTTCTAATTTGTACTGTCTTTTCCGTTGTAAGTTTACTCGACTAATTACTCTTGCAGAGAACTCGAAAGCATTCGAAACAAAAAAGCGAAACACTTTTAAACGGAAATTTGACCGAATACACTTTAAATTTTGCCGCATTACGAACTGTGAGTACTTTGGAATGTCAGGTCGAGTGCCGCAGGCAGGAACCATACGAGGAACTATAGTTTGTATATACGTGTGCAGCAACGCGAGTGTTTGATTAAGCTACGCGACGTCTCGTGTGTTCGGAACTCTGTCTACTTGCTGTATGTATGATGTTTACGGGGGCGGGGGCAAGGAGGTACTGGTTCTGCTAAAGGATCATTGTAGATTTAGCTCTTGTCCTTTCTTCCATGGGCGCAAAGAGCGGTGGTCTTTTTTCGAGAAGGTAAATATGTACGCTTACGCAGCTTATTGGAGGATCATTAAAGTGCGTCGGGAAAATACGCCTACGGACTTCGAAGATCGAGCTTTGACGTCATTAAAAGGCTTTGAGTATGCATCCTATTATAACGTCTTTAATATCTGTGCACAATTGAAATTATAATCTTAGATAAAGCTCCATGTTGGCTCAGCATGGCTTATAAGATATTTATAAATATTGAATTAATTACGAGTTGCGTTTTCAATGCTCTTCTTATTCCTTGAAATGATGCTACAATTATCATCCTGAAATAAATGAATATTTGAATTTTTCCAAATCAACCATCGAGTTTGTCAAGGAAACGAACAATTAATAACGACAATGCACATTATTTCTAAAAGTTACAATGATCAAAATTATAAGATATTTGCATTATGAGAAATGCAATGCTACAAAAAAGAGATGAGAGATTTATATTTATCCTGTAAGTCTACCCACTGCTTGATCGCACCGAGTTCATTACCTAGGCAGAGCAGAAAAGCGGTGTCATTTGTTTGAATTTTCAATTCGTTGTTCAATTTACGCGGAGGATATTTTGCGAGGTACTTTTTAAAGTAATAAAATATAAAAGTGGAAACTCCATGTGAAGTATAATAAATAATGTAATAAATGAAAGTACTTTATTTAATATTTTTTCAATCATGTTCCCCTGCAATTTAAATTGTCATTAGTTTGGTCAGGTACGGGCTTATTTAGAAGCCTTTATCTCTAAGAATTACCTCTAATCTTATAAATAACGTATGCATATAATCATTTATTAATATTATTTAACAAGCATTCTTACCTAAGAAAAATATTAGCCTTTAACGTTGCAGAGTAGGTAGAAAAAGTTGTCAAAAATTGGAAGACGCGCGATTTGAGCTAAAGATTGCACAGAATTAAGAATCGTGAAGGAAATGCCAATAAAACCGAAAAATGTCTTTCATTATCTTCGTTTTCTTAGAAAAACTGTAATTAAGACACTAACATGTTATACTCGTTCTAGGTACAATACATGGCATTTTGCAATTACCGTATTGATCCTGCTTTCGGTGGAGAGCGAGAGCGAGAGCGAGAGCGAGAGCGAAAGGGAGGGAGAGGAAAAAGTTGACAAGGGTTAAAGGAAGAAATAAAAATGAGCTCTTGCATCGCGTCGCGTCTCCTTCGTCGTCAGTATCCTCGTTGCCGTTGTCCTCGCTTGAAACATCGTTCAGCTGTAACCGGAGAAGCTTTCACGAAGCTTTATTTCACCGTCGGCTCCTTTTTCCAATCGGATTTTCAGTTCCTAGACGACAAAGCAAGAACGACGCCACGAGGCTGTAAAACTCCGGACATCTTTGCCACTCGCGATAGTTTCTCGGATTTAGGATTAGGAGTGCATCGCTTCAAAAGTTGAGGCGTTAACGTGTAATATGAATTCATCTTGAGATTGGATAAACTTTCGCAACAATCAAGATTTTCATTCGTTATAAAGAGCATTTCGTATGGAAGTAATCAAAATCATTTCGTTTATTGAAAAAATATGAACTTTTCTTCTTAGTTATTCGATCAGTTATCAAATTTCTCCTTGACTTCTATTTATAAATAAGTCCTACAGTTTTGATTTTCAATTCAATTTTTCTCATGTTTTAATTTAGGACCGTTGGTACTGTTTGTTAATTTGAAACAAATCGAAAATTGATAAATACAAGGTCTGCCTATTTTAACTTATTATAAAAGAATAATATTATAACATGTTTTTCACATCCTTCTGACTGCCTAAGGGCTTTGAATGACAGTTTTATAGAAGATTTACGAAGAATAATATTACTCATTATCGTATAAATCCGTACACGTAAAAAATTCATTTTTACAAATTAACACATTCTGGTGGAGTAAAAATTTAGTTTAGAATTTAAAATGATATTTCAGATCAAAAGTCACAATTTAGAAGTTGCAAAGTAATTACGAGAATTCTACATTGTAATTAATAGAAAGAGACGACATGGAAAATATTCACGCTAAAGCAGGTTTCTTTCCCTTAAACTATGGCTGTGCGTACAGTATAATCGAATCGATGGTCAACAAAAGAGAAATCCACGAAAGCACGTGACAATATAGACGATTAATGCCTCTTCGGCGAATTCTGTAGAATTTCGCACGATAGTCCTGCAGAAATCCTTTAAAGCCGGACCTCGCGACCTCGATGGACTTTTTTCAGGCCCATTCCTATCATCTGCTGTGCTTTTACATTTGAAAGTTAAATTTTGTGCCTCGGATAAAAAAATGGCGACGGTCATTTTAAGAAAGAAAAAACAGTTGGAACGACTACGCGTTAACACGCCTTATGACATCAATTTTTCATATCGCGTTTTTTATTTTGCGCCACAAAATCAATGGTGATCAGGCTTGTTTCGTTTTTTACTACGTTTCCATTGTCGGTGATGACTTGATTTTGCGAGATTGTCACCGAATGAAATTTAAATACAGAGAATATAGCGCGGACAATATTTTATTCTACGGTTTAAGGGTGATCTATGCGCCCGAGCTTTTCATGCCTTTTATGTGATTCAAATTTTATATGGTGATCCGAGCTTTCGAATACTTTTTCGATGGGTAAATTTGGGGTCTCGTTCGAGACGATTGGATAATAGCATTGACTATCTTGCTTTTTTTCAAGGGAGAAAAATGAATGATTGACAATACTTGAATTCTTCTCGAAAAGCAATGAAAACGTATGAATGCCTTTTTAAGAATTGGAAAATTTATATTTCACGTTAACTCTTTCTGCAATGGCCATTCACTAGAAAAGTACGTTCTCGTGCACCGTCTCATTATTGTTTACATAGTTTTATGATATATATTAAGTAAAAAATATTATTAATAGCTAAAATAACACTTTAGTTTAATCAGTGAACGCGTTACAAGCATGGAAAATAAATTCTTAAGACGTGCGTGCACAAGAGATTAAATAATAAAAAAGTATCTTCAATCGGCTTCAACAATTCTTTATTTAAATCACGCGATCTTTTATTTATTTTGTAAATTTTTCCGTACTTTGATATGATCACGAGAGAAACCGTTTTCTTAATTATACATTAATATAATCTAATAAAAAGTGAGTATCGATCTATAATTGAAAAATGATCATACGTGTATGTCATATTATAAAATTGAATTTTCATTTTTAAATACTGTAACTGCGGGTGGGATTCCTTTATAATGTTGACGGTGTATGATTAGTTTTTGAATAATCCATACTTCGGCAGATCGATAATGCAAAATTCATGTTTGCTTGGTGCTTTTACGAGAATTATTTTACGAGAATTATAATGTCTTACATCTCCTATACCAATCAGATCTTCATTCGGATATTTAAAATTCAGAGGTACGGAAAAATTGTTTTACATCTCAAATTATTCATATACTGAGGGTTTTAACGAACGTAATGCAACCGTTTTGAATCTCCACATGCGATTTCGGGAAATCAAATATGACCGCTTCACCATGAAGCCTAAAATAGTAATCGTTCTAAAATTAAACAAAGTAACGCGTTTTAGTTAAAAAGTTAAAAAGTATTTAGTTATACCAGGCAGTACTAATAAATATGAAAATCATGCGGAACTTATAATTCATTGACTACGGCCGACGTTAGTCAGCCATTATTCTTACTGAATTCTGTTTAGCTGGTATTCGAAATAGCAGTAGTTGGGTAATTATCACGCTAGAATTATCGTAAATGTTAGTTTACCATTGTCATTTATAACATTAGTTAAAATTTGATCTTCTTATCATTGTCGATGCTTTGCTCCGATTAAAAATGTCGAAGTAGCAATTGAAGCTGTGCATTATATCAGCATCGTTGTATCTTACGAAGGTATTTTGCACATGGAAAGTTCCCCTTGTTAAGATCATTTTTTTCTGCACATAGAAGCGCGCGTACCATTTAAAAGTATTAATATTAACTTACGAAATGTTTTGAAACATTTGAAGAGTTTTAAGAATAAATAATTACTATCTTAGCTAAATTCTAAGATACGTTTTCGGGAAAGTTCCAAGAGCATCGATCGAGTTCACTTAAAACTGCTCCCATGGGCCATATTATGTCAAAACCGGGTGATCAAATTATGTCAGGGAATCAATCGGAAACGCGAACTTGCATTCTCAGGTATCCAAGATTTGTAAAAATATCGGAAAGATACCCTGCCGCGTACCTACGTGGGAGCGTCTCCAATGTACGCTTTAGTTCGGAACTCGTTGGCGATGCTCTCGAATGCTCGAAGCTCGCGTTGCTTCCGGAAGATGGAAGATACGAAGCGTGAAAATTATATAAGTGGACTCGCTGGTGCGCCTTACGTGGCGGGGATTATTAACGATGGGGCAGCCCAATCTGCTCCAGGAATCCGCGCCCGTGTGGATAAGGATTTATGGCTGGAATCTGCTGCGGAGGCCGTTATGGGCTGGTGAATGCTGTACGCGACGCATTTTGATCGTTGTTTTAGTAGTTGCTCTACTGCAAAATGTAATTTTGGAGTTGTCGAAAAATTTAACCGCATGGGAACCGCGCTTCTTTCAAGTTGTATACTTTTATTAAATGACAAATCGATCTTTCATTTCTTCAGGTTAATTAAGTTTTTTAACGTGCAATTTTTAAGTTCGTCTGACACGGAATGAAAATATCAGTAAATATTAAATCGAACAGTACTTTTTTATTATTCATTTAATGCACATTCTATATACACGCGATAAACTTACCATTATTGCTTTTACCCTATTGTTCATACAATATTACCATATTGTAGACGCTGCTAGGATTATTTAAAAACTATTCGAAATAATAGATTGTGACTTAGGTGTGTCGAATTTTTTATATTATCAATTTTTTATATTTACAGTACATTGCAAGAAAATCTATATGCTGATAATTTGAAATGCTAATAATATCGTAAATATCACGCATTCGGAAAACTATTCTTACATTCATATAAATCATTCGTAAAATTACTTGTATTAAGCAGAAAATATATTTATTTTAATTAATACGAATTAAACCGTTGTGCATTATTAAATGAAAAATGGTATCTCTTAACCGTATTTGAATAACTTTTCCTTTTTCTTAAATTATGTATTATTAATAAATAATTCTAACAATGTGGCGTTTCTGCATTCTACATCTATAAATCATCAAGCAGTTTAGGTATTCTTAAAAAATGTAATAATTATCATTGAAAATAAAATGATGAAAGTTAAATGTCTTTTAAATTCTTCTGCAATATGTGGGATGAAAAAGGTAAAACACATTAAAAGCGATCCAGTTGGAATAATTCTACGATAGAAGAATATAAATAAGCGTATCTCGACAGTACACTCTCGATCAATTCCCTTTTTTGGTATACATTTGATTTTACTTTTTAAGTTATATTTGAATTGTCTTTTTGTCAAAAATCTTTTTATCAATAATTGTCTTAATTTAGTTGTACCTTTCTTGCTTCTTCTGTAAAAATTTATGAAATTCACAAATTTTGTGTCCATTCATTGAAGAATAAAGGTTTGGCAAAAGATATTAACGACTTTAACGCGTGTTTTTAATACTGAATAGAAATTCTTTTAACTACATGCGCACTCAAATACACGTATACGCATAAATATTTTAACTTGAGTTAAAACAAAGTGCCTGATGTAAGAACACCAAAGTGCCCAGTCACGTAGACATATTACGCGCGACGGCCACTAGGCGGCGATTTTACCATTCTCACGAGCAATTTTTGAACATTGACTTAGAACATTGACTGTACATTGCTTTAGCTTTCATTCCTCTTTAGCTCATAGGGGTTAAACATAATTTCTTTTAATTCTCCCAGGGGTGGTAAGCTGGATAAGCTTGTCATCCTCTTCGCACAAATACGCTATAACTGTAATAATATACGGATAAGAGAACCTAAGTTTATTAATTTATAGATGCGATAGAGCACGTGAATTACACAGCAAAAAATCCCTATCATCGATTTAAGACATTATATTCATCTTTCGAAATGTATATTTTTTAAAATCTTTTAAAATTCTAACCAATTATATCTTATTAGCAAAGTGAGCGTTTAGTGATCAAGCGATTGAAAGATGTTTTAATCAAAACATTACCAATTAGAAAATTTTATTTATATTTTCATGTATCATGAATTGAAATGTGTATCTTTTATGATAATTTACAAGGAAAGTAATTTTATACGAATGAAGACATTTCATCCGTATTATAAATCTGTATTACAAAGAACATTAGGATTAGCAAGTTTGTTGCTTTTTTGTTGAATATTAACGAGGAGATGTAGAATGTTCATCTTGGTGAATAAAGTATTTGCTGCGGCAAGCGATAGCTAAAATAGTATAAAATATCAGGACATCAGCTCGATACGAATGATTGTCAAAGATGACATTTCACGCGAAGCACTGTTTTCCTGAAAACATACTGTATATCTTAGTTCTATTGAATTGTATGCTAAGATGAGCTATATTTCTGTGAAGTACTGTACATTAAATTACGTAAATTTATTTCTACACCGAAGTTTCGCTTATCCTTCAATGCCCATAAAATTCTTGACGACGTTCGTATCAGCTCAAAAATTTGTTTATATTTGAAATTTCGAAGAGCAGTTTCTTTACTTAAAATAAAATTTGAATAAAATATAACAACTAACAGAACGAGGAAAAATTAATAAAGTTAACAAAATCACACACGTGTGCGTCAATCATCCTCTCAAGAGCCTCGATTCTGCGTCTCTTACAGGATAACGAACTCTTCTGTTAAACTCGAGTCTTCTTATCCCGCACGCATGGGGATCAACGAGGCACATCAAGTCAATTCGACAAATACGCCAGTTACGCATTTTACTTTGATTCTCAAAGTGGATCTAGGATCATTTCACTTCCTCAATTCGAGCTCTTACCCTATTATATTAGCTGGTGCTTAATCTTTTAAACTACGAACGAATGCGATTCCCTTCCTACGGAAACTGATAATGGGATTGTATCGAATAAAATTTGACCCCACCACTGAGACAGACAGTAATGACCGGAAAACGTATTATTGTCACGCTGCTAGAAGTATATATATATATATATATATATATATATATATCACGAGTTTATATCACAGATGAAAATGCATATGCATATTACTGATTGAAATGCACGAGTAAGAGCACATGTGCAAATGTACATGTAAATAAGGTGCACTTGCCTAGTAACATAGTAACATACTGTGTACAGATTTCGGCCTAATGTAATTATATTAATTTTGCTGTTGTAGTACTTGTGCAAACGTGAACGAGGGTGCATATAAGTTATAATACTGCAATTCGCCTTAAAATTTTTTTTGGATTTTCAGTCGAACAAAAATTGTAATTTCACTGTTTGTTATTTTTTCGAAGTCATTGTTTCCAGAATTTGATCGATATTTAGTGTACGACATTAACGTTCGTACACTTCAATAAAAAGCAAAGTAAAATTTGCTTCGGATAAATACGAATAACAGTTTTAAAACTCTTCTATTCTGACTTGTGTATAAAATTAATAGATAAAACGCTATGTTTATAGTCTTTCTTTTAGTTTGATTGCTATGTTGATTAAAGCAATTTGATAACTGTATTATTTCTTTCATTTAAACTTTATAAATGATAAATGTTTCGGAGCTTTGCAGTTATTTTCAAAGAATTTGTATGCTTCGCTATTTTTAACGCTAGAACTATTAAGACGTTCCTCGTGTAATCCTTTGTTTACGATTTCTGAAAGTATCGAGTGTCTGAACCAGGCTTCAGTACTTGTTACGAATGGTACGAAATGTAACTTGCAACCGCGCTATAATTATCTGGTTTAAGCCTCAACAAACATGTCTGTGCTATTCAAGAAACTTCTTAATAAATCTGTGAAAGTGATAGACGTGAAAAGCAACTCTCGTGATATATGTTCGAATATAAATTTCACGTAGTCAAATACAAATTAATTCAGAGTTATATTATTATTCTATGCTACAAGTATTTTTACACAGAACGGTATTGGTGTATTGACAGCTCGCCATCATAAAGTACCTAAAGAATAAAAGTTTTCCTAAGTCGACTTACTAATATATTTTGACCTTTATAAGACAAGTTCCCTTATGTCCAGGTAGCGCATAGTGTGCACCTGAGTTTTTTCTTTAGCATAAGTAGGATGCTGTAAGGGCTTTTCATTTTGGATGGTCTTTATCGTAGTAGTGGAGCTTAGGGTGACTGACTTTTCTTAGGTCGGATCAACTAAAGCTCTCTTTTTACTTCTCACCTGCTCCTTACGAAGCTTTCGACTTGATTGCTTTTTCGTTTTTGGCGCAAAGATATGCACTTTACAATTTTTTCTACTTTTCCGAAGCGGTGACGCTAGTTATTATTTCATTATTAGTTCATCTCGCGTTTACCATGCTTGAAACGGTAACGAGAACAATCATCCTCATTAAGTGTCAACGGCTTGAATAAAAACACTGTAATAGCAAATATCAGTTATGAAAAATTTTATTTCAGAGGAAAATAAATAACTATATTACAGTGGCATTTATATTAAAATATCTGTTTTCTTCATTGTAAGATTTCATTCTTAATGTTTATTTGATACGAATATAGAAACATGTATTTCAAAATTCAATTTTTTTACAAAGGTATTACAAAATTTATGACGGTTATAAATGTAAAAATGAAAAATTGTCAAGGAGAATCAGGAATAAAAAATTATATTTGAAATTAAAATTTTATAACTAACGCGCATCATCATATTCTTATAAACTAATGCATTCAATGAACATTATCCATTATTGTATTTTATTACAAATATTTCAGGTAAGTCGTGTAGAATTGTTGTACTCTTATGATTGATATCCCTTGACTTAAGCAAATTTCATGTTGCTTCTTAATATTGTAAATTTATATGCACGCATATATGTACACGTGTACGTGTACATCATAAGGAAACTTTTGGTTTTTCTTATAACACTTATCCTGTGTTGGATCTGTGCGAAAATCTTATAAAGCCACAGAATTTCGGTTTTATAAGACACGGTTATACTTGATACAGTCATCCTATATAAGAAAGAACAACTTATCCGTAAAGGCGACTACCTCAGGAGAAAAAGAATTTATAATTAAAGGAAATGAACTAACAGGAAGGAGATACTTGATAAGTACAAATAATTCTCTACAAGGTCTGATCCTTTGCGCATAGCTAATATCAAACTTGCCTCAGGACGGCGATAGTATCTGAGATAGTGTCAGTGCCCTTAAGAGAACAACTGAAATGAAAGCGGGTGATTTACCACTACTTTAAATGTCTCCCGGTTGCAGTCTCTCTCTCTCTCTCTCTCTCTCTCTCTCTCTCTCTCTCTCTCTCTGACTCTCTCTCTCTCTGACTCTCCCTCCCGCCCTCATTAGCTAACAGACCGGTTCCTCGAGATTGACTGTTTCTCTAACTTTAGAATGAAATGCATACGGCTCGTGCCATCCTTGTTTTCATCAATGACGTTTTCTCGACTTTTTCTCTACTCGCCCGCTTACAACCCCGGCGAGAGATAATTTAATTTCCTGCTTTCCTTCCCCATTCGCTTGCACGTACCTGACAGCTTGCAGACGCGTTTTGCATCGTTACAGACAAATTCTTAATAAGAAGACGACTAAGAAAATTATGTATTTATTATAAAAATATAGAATATTGTAAACTAATATTGTAATATTGTAATGTTGTAAATAATTGTATATATTGTAAACCGACGTCTTATAAATGTACTATCATTTTACTGTTTGATTTAGAAGAAAAAAATTCGACTAATTTAACGTAAATAAAAATCGTAATCCTTCGAAAATACCTTAAAAAGTACCAAATAAAATAACAAAAAACACTGGTTGCTGTTTTTTTGAACGGTTTACAGTTGAGTGTTAATGAGTAAAGTGTAAGACTGGTGACACATGATCGACGCTTTCAGATCCTTTTGTATTGTCTACTTCTCAGGAACTTTCGCTACTCGGGACTAATGTTTTTTCTGTGAAAAGTGAGGATCGCGAGGGATAATCTTGCGCTTATTTTTAAAGACAGAAGTTAATCGTTGTCCTTCTTCCTCTTGTTTCCACTCTTGTGACTCGATAAGTCACGTTAAGCTGTGAATTTCGACATGTGCACTACTCAAAAGCACTCGCTTATATTCATAGGGTTCGACTCTGTGCTCGTTACATAACAAATATTTACATTAATAGTTCGGTATGTTGACAAATTTAGCTGAAGTTTAGCCGATATATAATTAGTCGATGCGTCGAAGACAAGTCGAAACTACAGTCGATGTTTTATTTAAAGGTATCCAGATGTTATGCTTAATCTTGTTCATATTAGTAAAGATGAATTAGCTTGACTGATAACATCTGAAACACATCTAATCTCATGGGCTTTTGGATGGATGTACCATAACAATACAAACTAGTAGTCATTCAAATTTGAGTCCTTGAGCTTAAACAATCGTTTTACGGTTTTATATTCTAAGAGAACGTAAATGTTAAATACAAAGTTGTTAGAACACCTAAACATAAATAATATTTAAAGTTCGTTTAAAAGTTGTTCGCTGAAACAATTTTCCTCTACCAAAAAGAATAAAACTTTAAAATGCATTAATAAATTAACATAATATACAACTTTTAATAATTAGTTTTTTAAAAACTTTTTAATTGTATATGAGTAGGACAGTCTGCATTAAAATTTATTAATGTCAATATTTTTGAAGAATAGTTTTTGAAATTAGCACAAAATTTTTTCTTTTACTCATAATTTATTACTATCGAATTGTTTTTTTAGATTATTTATATCGTTGAAAACGTCCGCAATAACATACGGAATATTTGAAACTAAACTTTAACTCCCTTCGTAAAAAAATTTTGATTGGCGGTTTTGCACGATATTACAAATTATTTAATAAAATAATAAAGCATTAATAAGATTTTATATAATACAAAATAAATAATTCTTTTTATACTATTTAATATCATAGTAACATTATAGAATACGAAAAGTTGAGTTTTGTTTTGAAAATACATTTCAAATTAGAACAGCTTTCAAGTTTATTTCCGTTCTAAATTTTTTCTAAAATATAGTACAAAATTTATCACTTTTAAATAAACTTAATCTCATTTTATTTATAGAAATTTTATCTTGTCACATTTAAGTAGTTTTATTTAGATTAAAGAAATCTCGCGATTATTCAAGTGCAGTTTAAGTGAATTTATTTCTGCATCAAATTGAAGATTAATGATTTATTATAAAACTTATCTAGTCTGTCACTTGAAGGAAATGTTTTATGTCTTATAAATCTTATTATTATAAATCTAAGGCGTGGTGAAAGAAATGTTTTTGTCTCTCTAATAACACAATTATTTTTAAAAGCTCTGAGTCCTTCTGTCGGTATGAAATCTGTATTAACTTCAGTTCTCCAATTCCTCCTCATACGTGATGTACTCGTTTAATTTAACACTCGTTACTGAATTTCAGATGTACGTTTGAATTCGCAAGTAACTGAAATGGTGTATTAACTCATTCGAAAGCGTCATTTCATAAAGTAACAAATTGGCGAGTTTACAAGCGCTCAGTCGCGCGGAAAAGCAAATTTAACAAACTGACCATGCAAGATGTCTCTCAGGGCATTTCCGTAAACTCGCGGTACTTATATACATGCAGAAATATGTAATTAAACTCTAATACTTAGATATATAATGGGAGCTGAGATTCGGAATCATACAATAACTCTCATTTTATCCTCATTCATATTCTCATTAATTTAAATCACTATTTTGGGCTTTCAATTATTTTATGCGCTACTTACACAACAACTAATGCTATTTCTAATGGTAAACGTAGATAATTTCTTTAATCGTAAATACTTGGAAAAATAAATATTTCTAAGCTTGGTATTTTTTAATAGCATACGTAATTTAACGGCTTAAATAACGATTTAAATAGTTAATGTTATAAGATTATAGAAAATTGAGCAGAAGATTTATTCGCTGCGATCGATTAAAAGCCCATTTTTTCTCCCAAAAAACGAACTTTTTTAATTATCAATTTCGTTCTTTGTTAAGCGTAATAATTAATTGCTTTACAGTTGAATTTAAAACAAGTCACTTTAGTAGCAAAAAGGAATCACAAAATGTACTTCATTAATTAATTAATAAAGTACATTATCCACAAGATCATTTCAACAAACCATCAAATGGCCAGTTAGACAGTATAGATTGAGCTTTATATCCTTTATCTCTTACGTTATTTTAGTTACTAATCGTGATAAACTTTTACTCTTCAGGTAAGCTTCGGTAGATAAAAATTTGTTCAATATAGTTTAAATATTTAAACGTTCAGTTTGTCTCGTATCTTTGATCTGTTTCAGAAACTCTGAATGGTGAATACTAGTCGCAATACTTTCTGCGATTATTCTCTACTGTAATTCATGTATTATCTATTATTATTACACCCATATTATTACGCCACCTTTACTTCATTAAAAGGTTTTGGGCTTATCCGAATGACCGATGAACTTTCTTCTTCTTCGTTAACTCAATCCTCTTATTATTTTTTCAGTGTTATTCGAAATAACTCGAGACAAGGCTCAAATTTCAAGTATCTTTACATATTTCATTTATTATGGCTCGAGAAATCAAAGACCGGTTTTGAGCGATGGATCCTTTTTATCTTTTTTAATTAAAATCTCGGTTCGATAGACATTGATCACTAAGTAAAGGAACGTAACCATTTATAATGTTGTTTATGTGTAGCAATTAAAAAAAAACATACGCACCATTCTCAGATGGTAAGTGTCTTCTTTCTCATTAGTTTAGGATGAAATATTATCCATGAATACTCTTTTGATATGAAAGTGTGGAAAGTGAATTAAGTTCTCAAATTAAGCTTGATCGCTTGTACTGATAAGACATTTTGATTTAGTGTTCTTCAGCTTGTTACATAGTCATTAGTCAGTATTGTCCATGTGTGTCACTGGGACGGCTAATTGTCGTGTATGCACTGTATATGCACACATACAGATGTGCAGGAATCTGCCTTCGTGCAGTACGTCAATCTAGTGGCACTTACAACAGCGTTGAATAAAAAAGAATATACACAACACGAAATGCTGAGATACTTCGAAAGAGGAATTCTATGTAATAAAAAATAAGTTTTCACTAAAGATATCCAGACAATAAAAGAATTTCTAGTTTTTGAGAGGTTTGCTTCTCAGCTAAATCTTCACGTAAGTAAGATTCATTATTAAATTATGTACTATACATAATTCCTATGGATACAATGTAATAAATCAACAAGGAAATATTATTCCGAAACATAAAATTCATCAAAGATATTTATTAAGATAATAATAATAATAATAATAATAATAATAATAATTACTAATCAGTAACCGCATTAAATCTGATAATCTGCTATATCCTTGTCCTCAATAAATAAATAAATAAATAAATAAATAAATAAATAAATAAATAAATGAATGAATGAATGAATGAATGAATAAATAAATAAATAAATAAATAAATAAATGAATGAATGAATGAATGAATGAATGAATAAATGAATAAATAAATAAATAAATAAATAAATGTAATAGTTAAAATGAAAACTACAATAAACAATAAATAATAAGTTTAAAACTAAGAGCGCTTAAGACAAAAGATATTTCAAGAGAACGGCTAAGAAAGATGGTTGGACTTAAAGAAAGAAGACGATAATCTTTATATTTAGGTATGTACTGATCTCATACACCATATGAACATCTAATCGCGATAGAAGAATGTAGGATCAACTAGTACATCTGTGGGTTATAAAATTCCAGAAGAAATAGCAAAACAGATTAAGAGTCAGAATGTTAAAGAAATGTACGTGAAAGTAAATCTTTTTGTATAAGCAAACAAATTTTCATGACGAATAATCTTTCTACATAATACATTTGTTTAATATTACTTTAGTATTCAAGTAATAAGAACTTGAAATGAATAGCATTTTGACAAGAACACGAATACGCCATAAAGCAATCCATCGATATGATATTTATTATCCAAGTATTATTCCTTCTTGAATATTCCTCCTTTTGTTTATAAAGAAATTACAGATGTCCAAATAATCGATATATTTTTCTCTTTCTAGGGATAATAAAGATTTCGGATGAATAATTTTACAAAGTTTATTTCTTTAACAAAAATTAAGTAGCATTTGCAACTGTAAAAAGCTAAATACCATTCATCGTCTAGTTTTGAAAAATGATCTCCTTGAAGTTCAATCGTACTTTGTATATGGCTTATTTATTTTTAACTTCAATAATTAAATTCGTTTTTCATTGTACTTTCTTTATGTATGCGATTGAGTGCAAGTGCTCTTTTCTTGAATTTTACAGCTTTTGCAGAAACGACGAAGTTATCCTTTGTCGTGCAGGATAACTTGTCGAGGCTGGTGATTGTAAGGAATGCAATTGGAGTGGAAAATGTCATGTAAACCTTGCGTATAAATGGAGTTCTATAGCGAATTTAGCGTTTTACTCGAGACCGATGGTCACAAAAGGTCGACTCTATCCGTCCAGGTAACAGTCGAGCCACGACAGAAAAGTTCCATTACAACGTACAACTATTCCAGAATAATAACTGGAATCTATCTTGAAACCCATTTTATTCAAACAAACGAATTTTCAACTGGTAACAAGACTGATGCTTCTGGTTTATAAAACGTAGACCCGACATTTAAATAGGTAAATTATAATTATTAACAGTATACTTTGTCATTATATATTTTTCAATTAAAGTCTCTGCTTTAAAAGTTTCCGCAATAATTACTTTATGCGAACTTGAAATTAAGAGCACATTTACAAATAGCAATGTCATGGATCTCAAAATTCAACACGTGTATTTTTTGTACTTGATAATTCTATGTTTTTGATTGCTTTTTTCAGTGTGTGATCTTTTTCTATATGGACGAAACATCATTTTTTCATGTTTTGTATAATTGACTAAGAAAACCATTGGACCATAAAAAGCCATCCTCTATTATTGTCAATAGATAATTGTTTGATGTAATAGGATAACAATAGATATAATAGAGTACTAAGAAGAAGTATTAATAAACAGTCATGTTAAATAATATAAAGTAGATTAACGAAGTAAAAAGATTCGAGAATTATTAAAGTTCAGAAATTTATTATACAATTTGGTTAGTTTATTCTTATTTCCGTAGTTATTTGCATGTAATTAATTTTTTTTTTAATAAATATGTTAGTCAAAAGTTTAATAAACACTTTTTTCATAAAACAATAAAGGCTTTTGTATCTTATTTACCTTCTAAATAATAGAACAGTATCGTTGCATAAAAGTCCCTTTGACCTACTTTCAGTTACTGTCATATATATCGATAATCAATACTGATACTTTAATGTATCAAAGATGTAATATCATCCACTGACTGCAAATAATTTTATTTAAATTTATTTGTAATATTTAGGTCAACCTTCATTGACAAGCTAAAATCATTGAAACGTTTGAAGAAATACTTGAAAGTAAATTGACACATAATACTATCACTTTAATAAAATAATTTCAGTTGAGTACTATTTTATTCTAATATTATTTTTAATATATTTTATAAAAAATTAAGGACTTTATGTAATCTGAAATATATATTATAATTTAGTAGATGACAAGTGCATTATATTACATGTAAAGTATATATTTATCAGAATACAAAATAATTATTGAAAACTAATGAAATCTTGTATAGTTCTGAGTAATATCTAAGTTAACAAAATGCGATCAAACAAAAAATCCCTTCACAAATTAACAATAATTCAATTTCACAGATGAGAAAAAGAATTATAATATTATTCATTAGAATATAATTTTAACGATAAGCAAAGAAGAATCAGCGTTTATTCTCGTATTAAATAAAAATAATTGATTAACCCTTGGGATTGTTACCTTCACTCTAGATCTTTATGAATGTCCTCGTATGATGTATCTCTTCTTATATACGATGTGCATCAAAGTGCATCTTTTGAAGGTATAAAAAAAAAACCAGAGATAAGCAGAAAAAGCTGGCCATTATATATGGAAATTTACGTGTATATATAGGTATACGAAAATGTTACATGGTTGAACGAAAGGTGTAAAACTGGAACGGGCAGAATACATCATTGAGGTCAAGCCGAGATTCATAGTTTGATGCTGTAGTATATAAAAATGCAAGATCCATCTGTAATGATAAGTAACACAATTTTTTTCTCTACAGTTTACGTTCAAAACTACACAACACTACTTCAACAGAGTTATTTGAATAGTAACACTGTATTGCAGATACGAACACATATGAACAAATAAACGATGTTATTATATAGATAATAAATCTCTAAATCATTTAAAAAGACGGATGTTAAAAACGGTAATTTTTGTATATATATATATATATTTTTTTTTTATTATAATAAAAATAGTATATCTTTAACTTTAATAAGTAAGAAGGAATAGCATACTTAAGAAATTATTTGGTCCAATACAATTTTTGTAATTACTAAATAATTTACTAAATTTTTTAGATAGAGACTCATATATTACTGTTTGTTGGAAATGTTTATGTAAGTGTTTATTCTGCAAAACTTGAATAAATAGCGATTTTAAGCAAACGATTCAGGTATATTGACTATGTGAATATAATTTAAGGGCTTGTAAAAGAATTGTTCTATCGAAGTACAGGTGTAAATAAACGGAAAGGGGCAAATACAAAATTTATTTTATTTATTTTTTTACATAGATGTATGTAAAAAAATATGTAATTCGTATATACATAAAATTTATTTAAAAAGTATGAGATAACATACGAGTGTCAGAAGCGTACTCGTGTTTTGATATTAATTTATTTTTACAATTTATATTATTACGTGAAAGTATGCAAGTATCGTTCGTTTGATCAGTCATACGGTTTTAAAAAGTACTAACATTTGAAAAATGTAATCCATAACCCAATGGTATTAATTATTTCCCGACTGATTGATTTTCTTGCGCATGTAATTCCTAAAAAGTACGTAAATAACAAAGTGAATGAAAATCAAATCCAATCAAGTCATTTGAACGGAAAAATATTCAACTTTAGTCGGTTCCAAGTAAAACATTCGTTTACAATTCTGTCGAGTATATTCATTCGCAGAGTCAATTCAATGGAATTGAAAGTCCTTGCATGTGTACCTTTGCAAGGTACAAACGTTAGGTTCGAGTCAAGGGAAACCTTCATTGTTGCTGTACCAGTTTTATTTCTACATTTACTATCGATAAGAGAGAAAATTTCGATCAGTCGTTTTTTCCTCAAACGCTTCCGTGATTGGTCTTACCTGAAAAGGATGATTTATCGCTAAGAGAAAAGTGAACGTAAAACTACTCGAAAACAGTCGAAGTATCTGGTCGTGAAGTCATACACTTGCAGCTTCTTAAAAACGAGGACGACTTTTGGAAATGATCGATCTACATAGAAAGGACGCTTACGAAAGGGACTTTTGCATGCGGGGTTGCACTCTGGGGTAAACGTACGTTTTATTGGCCTCGATGTGAGCTGGGATTTAAGAATCGACCCTTTACGAGGCTGCTTTCGCTCCCTCAATTTTTACGAGCGCGTAAACCAAAGCTCCGGCAACTACTCCACTGCCGTACTCGTCGTCCCTCGTTCCGAGCACACAAGGGCTTTTATCTGCAGGGCCAGGATTGTGAAATTTCTCAATGCCTGCTTCCTTTTTATTGTGCGCCCTTGTGCGTTTTTCGCGCGCGCGCATAAACAATGACGCGCAGCGCGAGTGGAAACGCGGAAACGCGGAAACGCGCGTCAGTGTTGCGCAATTGTGACCGTAAAATTCGTACGCGTTCAATGTTGGAAAATGCCATTGTCTTCTTATTTTACTCCTCTTGGTTCGAACAGCTTTTTTCTGCCGGACTTTTAATTAAAAGCGCTGCCACTTGAATTACTTCTAAGCTTGTGTTTATTCTCACGTTCTTACAATGCCACAATGAAATATTTCTTGCAATTTTTTAAAAACACTCACGGTATGCATTCTTAATAGCATTGGCTGCAAGCAACAGTGAACTCGTGTCAGATTAGTATATTTATTAGTCTATTTTATCCACGCTGAAGAGAATATTCGGCTGCGCAAGCTTTACTTATCGTTGTAGCCATGACAAATACTTTACATTGCAAATAAAATAAAATTGTATTTTTTATTCATCAAGAATGTAATGTAACATGTAACAAATAGCTGCATTTTTTTCACGTTTACCCTCACCTAGTATTGCTGTGTAAGCAGGTCATGTGCCATTGTACAAAGAAAATGATGTCAAATATATGAAACTTTCTTATTTTTAAATTAAAAAAATAATGCTATTGATAAAATGTAACTGATGATATGTAACTGATCGTTACATTTTAGAGGAACATTTCAGGTTAATTATCTTAAAAGGACGAATAGTTATAATAATTTACATCAACTATGATAAATGATATTCTTTTATCTTGGCATTTACCATTATAAAATTTTAAATGTATGTCGTTTTAAGTCATAAAACTATACGGGAGTCTATATCGAATTAATTGCTTTGATACTATGTATTTACGTATTACAAATTAATACCTGTACTTCAAAAATCTTAAAATATATCGTTTATTCGGTAATAATTAATTCGGTGAAGTATAAATATTTATAGTAAAAATCAATCTACCGAGTGATGTTTTAACTATACAATAGATTGACAATTATTTATAATGAAATGCCAATGAATACGATTCCTTGGTATTAATATTAACAGAGCATAATATAGAGTTATAATATTTTCAAAGTTTCACGTACCCCACAAGTAGCTTTTAAAGAAAGCTACTTGTAAATCCGTTAGGTTTGCATAAAAGTTAATTATCATCGTTAAAATTATAAATCTTATCGGTACCTACGCCATACGTGTATAAGCATCGTGCATAAGATAAGGAATATCCGTGCTTGCGATGCCGATAACAGTTCGTCCGTTCAATATTCAGTAGAAAAAGGCGGTCGATGAAAAGTGTAACTGCGCTCAAGTCAGCGGAACCGACATTGTTTGCAATCGACAATTTTACAACAAAACAATTCCTTGTTTTGTTAGTATCGCTTGCTACAAATACCAATATATGCATATATTTTTTCTATTTTTCGTTTTACGTATACGTGCAATTATACGAATTAGTGTACTAGAAACTGCGAGCACACCACTTTTTATCATTTAAGTATAAATTGAGAAGTAAGTTTAAATCTGTTTGCTTCTTACGTGGTTTTTCTAAGCTAATTATTTATTCAACATTCTTATTCATGCCAAGTTATTGCACGAGCAGTGCAATAAAAAGTTGCAGGACTTCTATTTCCTTTAGATATTCTCTGCACTTAGAATACGGAATTCGCTCTTAGATGTAGTTCATTAAGAATAACGTAAATCGTGTTTTTGCCGGTGTTTGGCGCATTTGGTTAATCTCGACCAGAGAGTCGTTTGGAAAGAGGTTTTAAATTCAGTAATAATTATTACTGAATTTGAAGTATAGAAAGACGTTTAGAATTACAGTTAAGGTGTTTTTGAATCTGTTGAGAATAAGTTGAGTATCAAGTTTCACGATCCGAGTCAACGAAATCAATGATTATTACGAAAGGACTACCAAATATCTTTCGAAGTATGCTTCGTTATTACAAGTACTTCAATCTCTCGAGTAAAAAAGAAAGTGATACCGAAAAGAACCAAATTCCTAATTAAGACAATGTAAATCTAAGAGATGCGAATCAAATTATTAATAAACGTACTTGTTTACTTTGTCCAAGTTACAATACAAATTCCATATTGATAAGACATGAATAAGAATCAATTAATTATATAACGTTCAAATTAGATCTGTACAAAACCAAAAATATTCTAATAGTAAAAATTATTACTCAATCATACCGCAAGAAATATAATAAAATCCAATTTTATTATAGTTAAAGTAATTTGTTTACCATTTTATAAATAACGTATAGATGATCAATATTTATTTATAGTTATTAAATAAGTATTTAGCATAAATGTTGTTTTATAACGTTTACAACCAAATTTCATTACATTCTTATTATTATCTCTGAAAGTAGATTATTGATATAAAATATTTTTTTACCAAATTTTAAGAGAAAGAGATTAATACATGTTCATTTAAATGATAAATAAAACAATATCAGCAGAGCCTGTAAAATATAATTTTGAAGAATACTCTTGTCAATAAGAACATTTATTATTATTATTATTATTATTATTATTATTATTATTATTATTATTATTATTATTATTATTATTATTATTATTATTATTATTATTATTATTATTATTATTATTATTATTATTATTTTTATAACAATACTATTTTATTATAACTATTGAATCTTTACGAATAAAACTTAAGAAACTAAGTAGTAACCTAAATTATTTGTGTTCATAACATACAATACACAATTAATATTGTTAATAAAGCCTCAAAAAAATTCATTGTACACTTATTCAAAAGTTTACGTATTCCCATCTTATAAAAGGATCATAAAATTATGTTTAGTTTTTGACTTTTGTTTATTGATTTATTTCATTTTTCAATTTAGATCGCATTCTTTTTAGAAATTGACTGAAAATAACGATTGAATATGTACAGAGTTTGCGCCAATGCATTTAATGACGAGCTTATGTAATATTCATACCATATTCACACGAAGACGATCGAGTTCCTTTCTACTTGATACATAAAAGACTGTTCTGAACAAATTTAATATCTGGATACGACATAGTCTTTCAAGTGTCAACAATATTAATTCTCACGTCTCATAAAATGCGTGAGAAAAACTTTTAGAATATACTACAGAATTTGCTGTTTCATTTTTCATAAGATGACACTAACAATCACGTGATCATGGAGTAGGACCTCGAGTCTATTGCTCTTTTTTTTTCATAAAGGCGTCGTAAACATTTTCCCATGAGTTCAAAGAAATCATGCCGCAGTCCCCACCCCAAGCACAATTCTTCTCCTTGCCACGTTCTTTCCACATACGATACCCTATTATCTCAGTAGCTAATTTTCAAGGGTTGTTCATGCGTTCTAAAGTCTAATCTTTTCAATTAATACGATCTCTTGGTCATGTGGTCATGGTTATCCGAGGAAGGCACCTCATCGATCACGCTGTCTCCTCTTCTCTCTCACTAGACTCCATTTCTCTATACTCTATACTCCAGTTTTAGTTGAGTGTATTACGGTTTAACTATTTGCAATTGAAGTAACAATTTTTTTGTAACAATGGATACTTCCATTAATACTGTATCTATATCCCTCGATTCTCTCGCAAATACACAATGGATCTCGATACATTGCTTTGTAAGGACTTTCAACTATCGAGGTGTCCTTCATATTATAAACGATCAAGTGCTCTTCCTGCGTGTTGGATTATTAGGTTATTGGGTTATTGGATTATTAGGTTAATGAGTTATCCGGTTTAGACGTTTATTCTAATTTAAAGTTCTGATTGCTTGTTTCAGTCCCTTAAATAAGGGAAGTGATAAATATTTGAACATGACTTTTATGTGAGCAATTTTCTATAAGAACATTTTAGCCATTATTTCTTCTTCTTTGAAATAAAATTAAAAGATGCCCTCAGCTATTATTTACGAATCATAAAAAGGTATTTATGTTTTTTAAATGCAAACGTTGTTTTACTAAAATAAGTAAGAATTACTTACATCGTGTTCTACCCACGATGTAGATTGTTATAAATAAATAAATAGTTCTGTCTTAGCTCAAACACCGTTAGACTTTTATTTGAATTTAATTTATAACGCATGCTTTCATACTTTGAATACATGTTTTCATTTTATAAATATTGGTATATTGGATATAAAATTTTAAAATAATATGGTATAATATTTTTGAATTATTTTTATTATTTACCCAATACTAATGTATTTGTAAATTTTATTTTCATTATGAAAAGTCGATATTTGAATCAAGAATTCTTTTCGCGTAACATATTTAATTATAAAAAATTTATTTCATTGTTTTGGTTATACAATTTCAATTAATATGCTTTTATAAATTAATTAACTTCGAGTATTTAAAGGTACATTTTTTAATGCAAATATCCATTGTTTGTAATTTATAATTAAATTAATTGAGATTGTTAAATATAATAAATATCCGTCCTTGAAATACAAACAGTAAATAATGTTGAAATTTCCAAATATATATAAATTGTTTCAATGTAACGTACTAGTAAGTTAATTAAGTTTGAAATTCTGACTTTGATAGAACATTATTTTGCACTATCAATACATAAATATTTATGACGTAGATATTTTACGTAGTCATTATTTTTTTTACATATCTATAATTTAGATAAACATTTCCTTAAAAAACTAAAGCAAAAGTTTGATATGCTGTCATAAATGAACATCGGAAAAAAGATAATATAAAATTATTTTTAATACATAGACTATGTCGCAAATTTTTAAGATTATATAATATTTTATTGATTTAAATGTTTTCACTTATTTGAATCACAAAAATCCTGATGCTCAAAAATTTTACTGAGATTGTCATTGTCTGATTCATTATTAAGGTAGAAAGAACACTAGCGTATAAATACGTGAAACGTTTAATAGTTTAATCGAATGAGAATTAATAACAATGATAAAATCGAGTGTAAACACTTGAATAAATTTGCGAGCAAGTAATGAGATTTTATGTGAAAAGATAGATCGCTTCATAAACACAATTATCAAATGCAAAGAAAAGACGAGAAGAATCCAGTGGAAGTAATTACGAGTAAGGGAAAATAGATCGGGTGGGTTAATAAGGTTACACTTTCAAGAAATCAGAGAAAATGTCAAGGAAGGTAGTCTGAAAAAGCTAGAAAACAAGAACAGAGATTAGCATGCAAAAGAAATTAAAAGTTATGTTTTCTTACAGAAGCAAACAAGCAAAACGAAGAGATATAGAACGTGATATATATATATATATATATATATATATATATATATATATATATATATATATATATATATCTAGCAGAAGGTTGGGTTGTACCAATAAAAATTTGGAAAGCAGGACTTTTATTACGATTTCGTGAGGTTCAGTAAGTCTTGATGTTCAAGTATATCCTTGATACTGTAGTCCTTCCTTGGTATGAATGTGACGCTTACGTGGCCTTTTTATTTTCGATGACAAGCTGTACAAGTTCTCCATATTATTTATATCGAGTAAATTAGATGACTTGTGAAAGATTCATTTTGTTAATTATTTCCGGCTCATCGAAAAGCACTAAATTTCATGGCATTTTTAAAGTAATTGTAACTTTGCTTACAATCTACAATAATCGATTGAGACGTGTTTTTGCCTTGAAGAAAAGAAAAGAAATACACGTAGATAAGTATATAGTGTGCTTTCTTCTATGCATTTTCTTTCTGGTACCCTAAGTCCTGCCTTTTCTCTCTCCTGCTCTGTCCATACTTCCACATTGAATAGTTGCCATGCACACGAAGCTGCCCATGTTAAATTATGCTTAAATTATATAGTTTTTCTCGACTGTCTATAGCTATCTATGCCTTAGTAAATTTCTCTTGGCCTAGAACAATCTTTCACTTTCATTATATTGTATTCTCACAAGTTTGTTGATTGATGTCGCTTCTGCGTCGGATATCATTGATAGAAGAGAACACAAGATATGCATTTTCCGTTAGACAAATAGTTAGGTATTTTTTAGAATATTTATTCCTAATTCATTTCATTTAAATCCTGCCTTTTGCGTACAAATTCTAAGATAAGATAATCAGAGGAGGAAATGTCTAATAAGCGAGTGGCTGTAAACAGAGTTCCTCATACGTAGTTCTGTATCACCGTCGTGCACATAAGCTCAGCTTTCTTTTGGAACAAATAGCATTCACTGCACCTTAATGAGGTGCGTCAGTAAATAAAAAGCTTGGAAATTCATAATTAACGATTACACGCAAAATTTTTATATCTTTATAAATCGATAGAACTGTAATTCGATTAATTCGAAAATTATTGAAAGGCAAATAGCATAATCTAATGAATCCTCTGATTCGGCCTCTAATTTCGTTATTCATTTAAGTCGCCAATTAATGCCTCGCAGTAACTGCACAAAAGTTTGTATGTGTATGTAGGTTGTGGTAGGAGTTTCATTGTCAGACTACAGAATCCACGTCGTTCGAAAATCGTCCTGCGAATATTCAATCTCGATTCTGCGCGACATAACTGAGTATAAAATGAATTACTTTTATTTACAGATTTAAAGTGTTACTTCTCTGGCGTAATATCGATTAAGAATACCTTCGCAGATGGAAGCGACCATTGATTTGGACCTTTAATTAACTATTTTCGATAATTTTCTTCGCTAATTGCAACATGTCATTTGCATATATATATATAACAAAATCCGTCTTGAAAATGGAATACGTACATTGAAGTGCCTATGTGAAATTATTTCATGGGATTAAATTTAAATCAATAGAATAGGTGGAGTTTCGACTCGAACATACGAACACTTACATTTTTCTACAAGGTAGAGATATTTCTTACGAAAAGGAAATGTGTATAAAATGGTAATAAAAATAGAAATGTTATGCTTATAAATTATTTCAATGTACATTTGGTTATTCGCTAATAAATACTTAATACTTGAAAAGCCTGAGTAATCAATCTTATTGTTTAAGCTGTCAATTCAGCTGGAATTAAATTAAGCATTAGAACAGTGCTGACTGACCCATTTAAACTCTGGTTGAAATTCCAATCTCTTGTATTCCAATTTAATTAAACGAAATTTAAAGCGCAATCATTGAAATAGTTATAACATAATTAATTTACCTAACTTTATATAAAATTTTGATGCTTATTTTCGTTTGAAATTAGTTTTTTATCAATTAATGATTAAATAGTCATGACAATTGTATAGAATTGTAAATTTGTAATCGTCACCCATTAAATATAAGGAACTTTTAATAAATTAAAATGACTGTCAATATTTTATATCCGTATGTTTTCACTAGTCAGCTTATACGATAATTTTAAAGTTGCGCTGAAATCTATTTCAAGGAATTAGTACAAAATATTCCAAATATTTTTTGTAATTTTGATCACCGATTCGACAATCATTTATACATCGTTAGAAACGTAACCAAATCAACATCGAAATTAACTATTTATAAAGTTTGAAAATTCATTTTATGTTCTCGCGATGACAAAAGAGTAATGTAATATTTCCTCGATGCACAACGAAGGAAGTTGTTTAAAGAGCAAAAGGAAGAAGAAGGTATAAAGCCCAAGTTCTCGGAGTCGTTTGAAAAAGCACCCAACCAATGTGTAATGGAAAAATAATTACTTTTGTAAGATCGATTATTCCACGATCGATAAACTTTTGGAGTTATTGCAACAAACTATGTAAAAAACATCACGGGCACAACTTTTACCATTAATGAGCTAAACGCACCTTTGGCTGGTTAGTCTATCGGTAACTACGTTCAAGATTAAGCGTAAGTACGTCGGCCAACAAAAGCTATCGCCTTTAATTTAATCTCCGCCTTACTTTCTACGAATAAAAATCTGTGTGCGTATGCGTGTATGCACGTGGAGTCTGTTTTTAATTACTTTATTGGAACATTTGTTAAATGCTTAGAAGTTAAATGCTTTGTCTTTAGAATTATGATGCGTTTTCTCAATAGTAATTTGACGATTTCTCAATAAATTAGAGCAAATATTCAAAGGAATTACATAATAAAAAATCTATTCCCTGGAATAAGATGATTAATTGCTTTGCATGAAAAGTAACATTATGGCTGAGTAAATTCTGATCAAATTTCTTTCTTTAGAACATAAAAACACTATTTTGGAAAGAGTATCATACGTTGTAAGTGAATTTTCTTAAATTAAGTTAAAATTTATAAAACAGATACTTATTTATTTTAAAAAGTTATTAAAATTGAAGATGTCTCTGTCACGAGTAAAAAGGATAATTTGTGATAAATTTTGATTAATTCAATCGCGCAAATTCTTTTATTTTACTCGATTTAATTACGTAGAAAAGTGAAGAATCATTTAAGAATAATTTCTTTTATTACCGTTTCATTACCGATAAGTTCAAGTTGAGTTTTTCGAAACAGATCAAGGAACAAATTGAGATCGTTAGAAATTCACGGACTCTCTTAGAGAGTTAATATGCCACATTTTGAACGTAGACGTGTACAGTAAGAGCATCCGTAGTCTGAGGTCATCAAGGTAACGAGTTGCGCTACGAATCACAAGGACAGAAGGTATTTTAGTGAAAGACAAAGGATAACGTGAAAAGGATGATAAACGGGACACGTACAAGCGCCCTTTATAATATCAGACTACGATAGAAAATTTGGAAGGCGGGGTGTAAAAATCAACGTGTTTGTGATTGCGCTGTCACGAACTATAACTAACGTTTCAAACTTTTTAGAAAATACAACGCGCAGCTGGAAAAAATTTGTCTGCAACATGCAGCTTTTTTAAAAATTAAAATTCATTTTTCAATAAAGAAATTGATTTCACTTTGTACGTAATTGGTATTCATTCCACCAATTACATTAGCTAATTAATTTTTATAAATATTTCAGAAAAGGTTTATACATAAATTATATCAATCAGAATACGCCAATAGGTTTTTAAGGTATTTTCATGGTAAACTATTAACAGTATTCTGCTGAATAATACGAGTGATATAACAAAATACTACAAAACTCTCAGCTAATAAATTTGTTTAAGGTGCGAAATACATACGTAGAATTTATTTATTGCCTACATATACTTCTAAGATTATAAACTTTGGGAGAAATGATAAAAACTGTTCGTAGTCGTTTACTAAGGGAGTCCGGTTCAACATCCACGATGAAAAGTAAAATTGAGTAAAACGCGCTAGATTTTACACATCGCTTACTAAAATCTCGAACGCTGATGCAAAACATTAACTTCGACAAAAACTTGAAGATTCGAAGTAACGAGGTAGAATTCATGCGCGCGCATTAAAGTCTTAACGTTGCGGTGATTTTACGCGCTTGTGTGTTTGTCGGGAAACGCGTACAGGTGACAGAAGTGGTATGGGAAAATCGATAGCCACTAGGAATGACCTCAGCTCAGCCAAGAAATGGTGGTGTAAATAAATAGGGAAAACGAACGAGGGCGGCTCGTGGCAATTGCTCGGTTCCGACGAGCACCAACGAGCTTCTGACGACTGCATCAAGCTGCTGCACCAAAACAAATTTACTCGCGAGTTTTTGTAAATTGGTGCGTATTAAACGTTTTTAACGAATAATTTCGCTTCGAATAAAAAAATTATTGAGATGCACAAGGAAAATAAAAGTAAATAAAAGTAAATAAAAGTAAATAAAAGTAAATAAATGGTAATACTCAACGTTCTCTTTTTAATTTAGGTGAAATTGTTATGTAAAAGGGCCTCCAAACCATTTACGAAATTCCAATGTAAAAATCTAAGACGAATATTTACTTTTAACGTTTCTTTTATTTTCAAAAGAAGTATGAATAACATGGATAACTAGTAGAAATAACGAAGAATATAATATGCTATAAGAAATAATATGCAATAATGACCAACTTTGATCCCTCGGATGAGGAGGAAGTTAAGCAGAGGGTTTTTAACGTATAATTAACTCAGTTGCTCCCTCTAGCATCGTCTTTCCTTCTTTCTTTCTCATTCGTTAATCCTCGAAGCATCAATCTTGGGTATTGATGAACCCAGTGCAGAGTCACTTGCTCTGATACACGGAGGAGAGTTAACGGTTGTTGTACGTGAGTAGTGCGTAATTGGACAGCTCGAAGAAAAAGACAGTGAACGGGAAAAATAAGAAAGAAGCAGCAACGAAGTTTCTTTTTGTGCCGAGGTTCTTTGTACATTTTTCACTTAATTCTTTAATACAGCTAGTAAATATGTTCTTGATTTTCGTAACGTCAAATTTTTTTAGAATACTTGTTTTACATTAATTTAATACAATTTAATAGAATAAAATATTTGATAGACAATTTGGAAATAAAACTAGATCATATTTAAATTTTATCAAGATAGAAACATAAACAAGTTTATTTTTTCTGCAATACTTAGGATATTCCTTTAACGTATTGCTCGCCATTAAAAGTGATCGTATCAATAATTTTCGAAACGTTTAAAAGTTCTAATAATCATTTAACTATGCATTAGAATTATTATTGTATGAGTTAAATAATGATTAATTTAAAGATTATCGGATTAATATTTATTATTCAATTGATTAACAAATTGCTTGTTTATCTGCCATTTTATTTTCATGCATTTTTGATATTTTTTTTGCCTGTTGTCAACCAATTTTCTGCGTAATTTCCATAGGTACATAAAATAATATTATCTACATTTTTTGAACGGTAATTTATCAGTTGATATAAAATTGGATGTTCGTCAAATTAGCCTGACATTATTTTACTAACTAAAATGATGCATTAAAAATTAATTTTAAATCTTTACACGCTTTAAATAATTATGTCTTATTTAAAACGCGTATAGAAAATTTAAATACTATCGTAAATATTTGATATGTAGCATTGATGAAAATACGATAACTATTAAGATGAAATATACATGTATACTGTAAAAACGAATTACGTGACCAAATCCTTAATTTGAAATATTGACTTTAAGGATTGTGACAATACAACGAAGTCGAGATAAAATAAAATGGATAAATTAAAAATACTTTTATATTACATATAATTATAATTATTTTATCTGTTAAAAAAGTTTATTCTTTGATGTAATAAAACTAAAACAAAAAAGAAAAAATAATGATATTATAGAGTATTTATTTTCACATGTTTCATACGTTTTTGATTAGATTCAAATTGATTTAACAGTTCTGTGATTGAATCGATGTCAGTAGATGTTTTTTCTGAAAAAGAGAGTTTTCAATATTGACAGAACACTTGCATGTACAAAATGTTATTCGATTACGATTTACCGTTAAATATGATTTTATATAATTAACAACATATACGAACTGGTATTGTAAAAGTTGAACTTTTTCTTGATAAATAACGTACTCGACAATTTGTCCGACGAATTTCTTGGGCAACATTGAGCTTACGTTTAAATTTAATTCAAGTTTATGACTAATTTAAGTTTAGTGTAAATGAGTAACTTTGACATAAAATGTAGCATATTTTAAAACTAGTTTATAACAAGCATCTTTTTGCATATAATGCGTACTAACATTGTACAAAGTATTATCAGTTTAAACGACCAAATATATTTCCGAATTCAACATAACATTTTGTTGAAAAAATATATTCCATAAAACTTACCCACTTAAGTTTGTAAACCTCACTGTAATCTGCTGTAGGTTCATATTAGACGTTAGAAAATCATTTATCGATCTTACTGTATTTGGTGAAATGCGATCAAACGGAAATCCCATGGGACGAGCATCTGGATACTTTAGGTCTCTTAATCCGCAGAAACTGATTCCATCGCGGCAACCGGTGGGTTCTGCTTGATTTACCTATGATGAATATCACACTTGAAGTAAATAAAACCATATTTTATTCCTATAAATATTAATCGTAGATAACAAAGTATAGAAAGTCATGCAAATTAAAATATATAGAGAATTACTCTGTCCAATTCATAGTTAGAGATCATGACGAACATATCCATGGGGTAACCTTGTTTGGTACCCTTGGGTACAAGCATATGCTGTGGCCAGCCACATCCGCAGAAATTGAATTCATCAAAGTTTTGGAAATCTTGTTCGTTTGGTCTATTTTCATTTAAATTACGGAAAGTTGATTCAAAAGGAATTGTTAATGTCGATTCAACTGACTTTCTCGTTATTGTATTTTGACCATTTCTCACTATTGTAGAAAATGTTATAAAAACTATTTATTATTTTTAAAAAGATATACCTTAGACTTATAAAATCGATGTTAACTTTAAAAGCGTTTTCTTCAAGTTTCAATAAAGCTTTCGAAATCATAATATACAATTTATATTATACTAGGAACTCATAAAGAAATTGCTCATAATAATAACAATTTCTCTCTACATATACGTAAGTATCTTGTGACTCATACTCGAGATGTTCGATAAACTATTGGATGCGGGTTAAGAATTAGAATATAATTTTACGATTTGTAATTTTAGAATAATTTTAGCAACTCCTATAACGGTGGGCAGAAACTTATTTTAATTATATTTTAACGAAACATTTACATCTGACGGTGAACTTGTCCATTTCAATCATTAGTTTCCTCTGTTCGTTAAAGACCAAATGACGTCCCGTTTCATCATATTTCGGGGCGATGAAGATTCGTACGGTTCCTTGTACATCCTGTTTGTTCGAGTTATTCGCGGTGATAGTGTACGAAAATTCTTCGTGATTAAGATGTTCTATACGAGCCATAATAGACCCACGAGGTGTAAAGTCCAATCCACGGGACAAATCGATGTCACTTTTTGCCCAGTGACAATTCAGAGTATTAGGATTAGATCCCAAGGTATTGATGCGGATGTTTGTTATCGTGACACCTGGAAATGTAAGCTGCGGGGAATTTAGTCACTAACTGATATTAATAGCAGAAGCCGATATCTTTTCCAAATAAGATACTATTCGCATGATAAATCTAAAGTTTCGCAATTGTAAACCTATAAGGTACAGTTTTAAATTTGTTAGCTACTATTAGAAGAGATATTTGGAAGTCAGTTGGTCTAAATCCTACAGTATCAACAATACAACAATGCTAACGCGATAAAAGGCAATGGAATAAAATAAAAAAATTTGACTGCTTACCTGTTGAGCGGTATAAGCGGGTAGGCTATCTTTGAAATCAGTGAAAATATTGTCAATAAAACCATGCCATACATAAAAAACTGGATCTCTCATTGCAGTGGTGGAGTCACCCATCACACCGAAAGATTCCTACGTACGGTGAAAATTCAAAGTACTTTAAGCAAAGCTATCAAATGCAATTCGCAAGCATTAAGAGTACTAGTTAAATGCTGGGGTAGAAGTAATTGAAAGGCAAGTAGAAATAAAAGTAAAAAGTACAAAGGGTAAAACGGAAAATTCAGACTCTTTCCTACCAGATAACGGTGATCAGGATCGTGACACAATGAAATCGCCACGTGACCTAAATTATGTATATCGCCGTAATATGTTCTATCGGGACTGAGAATGCTGGCCTCGATCATGTTACCAAGCACGTCAATACCCGTGATTTCATCCAATTGTGTAACACCACCTTGATCATTGCGTACCGACTGCACGTGGATGGCTTCTATAATCCGATCTCTGTAGCGTTCGAGATCCGACAGGTCAAATCTCAGTTGGTCGACGTTTCTGTCGATATCCGAGAGCGTGAATCCAGCTGGTCTCGCTGGCCAAGCGCGTCCAGCGACCATCTGATCCAATTTCGGAAAATAAGCCTCGGGTATCGGGTCGCGTAGGTTGGTCAGACGACGCACTCGTGGCAAGTCGTTACAGAGACGCTCGGTGTTGTACCTGAAAAATAATTATACACATATTATTAACTATTAAGAATATGTTTAATTGTTCGTATTCGTGTTTGTTACACTTTCTCAATGTTATTAACGTAAAACTTTTCTGTTACAATAATACGTATGTCGTTACTCATAGTCGTCCAAAAAATTGTACATTTTCAATTTTATTTTATACCTAGAAAGTGCAGCTATTCTTCTTACTGGAATATATGATACTCAATACTATGCGAAAATTACGTCGCATTACTACGTCCTGGTGGAGTCGTGACTTATTAAGGCCTGTGAAATTACCTGGCCATAATTTGATGATGCAAATAATAAAAGAGTTCCCCGCGTCGGTCTTTGTTGACTACCTTCTGAGGTCCTTCAAATGGATAGACGAGATGCCAGTGCCAGTGATGGAGATTGATGCCAATATCTTCGCGCCAGTAAGCGACGCGATGCTCGGGATCGGCGTCGGTCGCCGTTAACACCAGTGGGATTTCGATGGCATTCTAGGTACATTGCAGAAAAAGAGAACAGCGTTTACTATCATTAACGTTTAATGCTCTTCATAAGCATTGTAGCAGCTTCACTAATCATTGAGGCATCTACTCTGATTCCACGGTACACGATGATAATATGCAAATTTATAAGAAATTCATCTTAAAATTCACTTCTTTGTATTGTGTTCTCTTTCTCTCGATAAATTCGAAGAGTGGTTCTCTATATAAAATTTAGTAATAAAATAATGCGCTAATTAAGATTCATCGTCTGCAATTGGATTCCAAAATATTAACTCTATTAGTTAAAATTATTTAATTAGCCCTTCTTCAATGCTCAGTTCAAATTTCGATAATAGTTCTTTATTATTTACGAAACTGAATTTTTGTTGAATTGTTGTTACTAATACGCGGAGTAGCTAATTTTATTTGAACCGAACTATGAAGGTAACTAGTACAAAATTCAAAATACAAAATCTTTTTTGCATAATTTTATTATGATGCGTTAAAATATAACGAGATTTTAATTGTATTAATACTTCAATCTTCACGTGTTTAAAGTGAAATTCAGTTTTTTTTATATATAATAATTAAAGTATATCAAATAGATATCAGGTATTAAAATTTAACTTACGCGTGAACCTGCAGGTATAACATTAGCTTCCTCCTTAGCTCGATGAAAAATCGAACTGTCCATGTATTTGTCGGGAAAGATCTCACTCATTTGAGGTATCGGGACATTTTTGGTGTCAGGACGATGCAAAATGGCGACGGATAGCGAGTAGACAAACATTTGTGCGTTCATGCGATCGCGACAGTAAACAGCAAGCGATAGTAAGTCCTCCACCGTTCGCGTACCTTTTAAAAATATCTTACCTTATTAAATACGCAACAACATGCATATTGCTCAAATGCAAATGAAAAGTTTTATAAGTTTGTTTCTTTGTATAAAATACGTGAAATATTATAGGTATTATTTTTCATATTAAAAGAAATCATTTTTGCAAGAGTAAACAAGAGAAACGCGTTGACTTATATAATAATGTATTGAGAACAAAAACTCTTTCCACTCATTAAAAAAATACATACAACTTTTCTTCATTTGTATTTTTTTTAAAAATATATGCTTTTAAATTTAACGATACGTTATTTTATTCTCGAGAAGGGAACATTTTTAATTTAAATTAAACTAGAAATACATTACACACAATTGAAATAATAAAGCAACATAACAATTAATTTTCAATATTAAAGGATATTTGGAAAAAATATCTCCAAATATTTTTAATAAGTCATTGGCTTTAATTAACCTTTACTTCATTTATTTTATAAGAAATTAAGTATAAAACATTAAAAAGAATTTCTGTTTAATTAATACAGATATCCTAGATTAACGTAGATATTCAAAACGAACAACTGCTTATAATATATGTGTATTCATAGATATAAAATTATACATCACTATGTAAAAATGTTAAATGTTAAAAATTATAATTATTTGACATGAATTGCTTGATGAAAAGAGAGCTCACCTAAGAAAAGCTCGGTGAGTTGACCAGCCATTTTTCGATGCGATGGTAGGAACAGCGAGAAATTGTCTCGACGACTAAGTGATAATGGTAAACTTAAATCGGGAATGGAAATTTCTTTTATTTGAACCGAAGATAGAGACTCATCTCTATAACGTGTCAATATCCCTTTGGCGAATGGTTGGTATCTATTATTCTGCAAAGACAGTTTTATCCTATTGTTTATTGTCAATAAACCAGACACCAAGTGATTTACTTTTTAATTGAATAATTAATATATGTGGATTATTTATTGTAAAATGTTTCAAATTTATGTTAAAAGATAGATTTTTTTAATTTAAGAATAGTGATAAAATTACCAAATAATTGGGTGGAATATCGAAGCTAATCTTGTCCTCACTCTTCGGGACATAAATGGGTTCATGTGGACGATCGAATAATAGCAGAAGATTTTTTTCCATTGTGATATGGGTTAAGATTCCTAAATTACTTCAATGCTCGGTAACTGTGGTTATTTAAAAAGGTAGATTTTTAAGACTAATTTTTCCTTTAAGCAGTGATTCAATCGGATGATACAAGAAATACTAAATAATGAACTGTCTTTCGTTCCACCAGCATTTATACTTGAATTTCACAGGATCTATGTGGTTTTCTTTGAAGATAAAAGTTCTCTAATTCATGCAGCATCTTTACTTGGCCACAAAATTTCCGCTTCTTTGCTTCATATGTTATCTTTGTTTTTGAAAACATTCAAAATTAAAGACCGAAGATACTGTTTCGAGTGTGTGCCTGTCGAGTGGCCCGTAAAAATTGTACCTCCACCATATCATGACCATCCCTTCCTGTTTATGAGTTCCTTTGGTTTGATAATACGTCATTTGATAGTGATTTTGAAACTTTTGAAGAATTAATTAGAGTATATCTATTCCATATTTATATTATTAGTTTTACTTAGGTATTATGTAACGGTTAATGCAGATTTTATTTTTTTATTCTTAAAATTACATCTCTTTAATCTTTAATTTAATCTTATATATAAATGTATAATTGTTGTAACTCCTTGGCTCACCAAAGTTCATTCATATTGTTGGGCAGTTATACTAATGAAAATAAATCGAGATACAACTTACGTAGCAAATATTATTTAAGTATAATGATATTGTTACTATTAGTGATTAATATTAATATTCCTAATTATTGTATTAAAATATTATAATTAAATTAATACGCACTCAAGTCCTGAAAATCAGCTTTTCCCACTAAAATGATGAATCCCATAAATTTCGAGGTACTGTGTACTTTTGATCTTCATTCTTAGACTTATCGTATTGACCGTATGTCAGTAAGCGGATCTATTTTCTAAAGTAATTTGATTTATAACAAATTTCAATTTCCTTATTCTCTGCAATATTTGCAATCAATTTAGAAAACATTTAATATATAAAACTCGCTAATCACAAAAGTGCAGTACGTATTGACAGCTTGCAAACAAAATATCAAATTTTGAAATATTGAATTTTAAAATGAAAAACTCCATCTAACCAATTCTCTAGATCTTTTATTTTATTCATTAAAAGACCAAAATTAATCTTCAATATTGATTTCTAAAAAATGTTCCTTTCGGTTTATAAACTGCGCGAATTAATTACTTTGAAACTATTTTAAACGATAATAATATATTGATTCTTATTAAAAATATATTGATTAGCTTAGAATACACATATTTTGGAAATTTTCATGAAATTAGAAATAATGTTATTAAAACCAACTATTAAAATACGTATAATTTACAATGAATTTATTTCCAAATAATGAAGTTACAAGACTTGTGTAATTGAAGAAATTAATTGGAAGAAATTCATAGCAATATTTTTCAAAATATTTATATTAAAAGTTTGCTCTTGACACGTTTTATAATTTCTTTAATAACGTTGAAAACTCTGAGAAAGCTATGGTGACAAAAGAAAAGATGTCCGTAAAGATTAAATTTAATCTGGCAGATACAAGCACATACGCAGGGACATACACGAACGTACATGTGTGTACTCTAAAGCATTAGCTTTGGTATATGACGCAAAAACTTGTAAAAAAATTTTAATTAAATTCCGCCTGTCATTATCTATTTTCTATTTTAGGATTTGTACATATAATCTCATACTTAGATGTGAAAATATGTGGATGGTACAATCATATACCAAAGCTTGGTCAGTTTTTTATTTTCTAGTTTTCCTCTACTATATTCAAATGCATTGTACTTTTCGTTAATTAAATAAATCAAAACTCTTATTATAACGGTAGATTTAACGAATGCTTAATTTTTATTTCATTTGACATTGAAACCTTGCAGCACGTAATCTCACGGACTAATTCTTCAATTTTACATTTTCTCATTACTTTCAAACTAATTCAGTGAACAATTTCCTAAACACAAAGAACTTTGTGCGTGCTTTCAATCATAAATCTTTAAATCATTATTATCATATCAAATGATAATACCATCCTTGTAAATGGAGAACATTTACAGGTATTCTATATTGACAATTGATTTTTACTTAAATTCTTTTTTAATTCTGCTGCTGATTTTAAGGCTAAATGAAAGTGATAAACGAAGAAATTGATAATCTAATTTTTGTCTTTAAGCTCGTATTGCAGAGAGAAAAAGTAACCTTCGTTCATTCTGTTTTAAAGCATCATTCGCTACTCTACCTTTTGCACGAATCGATAAAATTTCTGCCTCGATGTGTAATAATATATACTTTACCAAACGACGCGAGCACTGATTTGTGGGAAGTAATACTTCGCGGTATCAAAAATGATTCGAAAATGAAGTGAAGTTAAAAAACAGAAGTAATGTAAAACTTCTGTAAAGAGATATGACGAGAGGAAATCAAAAAGAGGAAATCGTGCACGACAATGCCATTCGAATTAATAGTATGTTAAATAATTTATTGTAAGAAAAGAACTTCGTGTCCTTGACGAGACCACGAGGACGAATTGGTGAGCTTAAATTGCGCTTCATGGACACGTCGACATGGCGAGATCGTATTTATTTAATTATTATTATCAGCTCATGAAGTTCGAGCGAGAGTGAGCGGTTAAGGATTTTTCCATTCGTAAGTCAACGGCAAAATATCATGCGATTTTTCGGTCAGTGGAAATTGATCCGATTAGATAGAAGGTCGTCGCAAACTCGATGAGAGTGGGGTTCGATATAAAAAAGTTGACGAAAACTCGAATAAGGAAGGGGCAAAGGAAAAAAGGTTATAAAAGCGCAAGTTGTGCGCATTCAGATTATTATATTCTTCGACGTTATATCTGAGAAGGTAAAACTTGTACCAAAAATATTTTCAGTTCAGTAAAAATTCGTTAAGTAAAATTAGTATCTACAACTTTTACCTTCATCCAATATTTATGTCGCAAAATATTATATATTTTCGTACTATTTTATATAATTGTTCGATAATTCTATTCCTTTGATATAAATATCGCTTTTATAAAGAAATATTAGATGTTAAAGCTTTAGTCGCAAAATTTTACACATTTAAGTTAATATGCAATATGTTGAAATGTGTAATATTCTCGAATTAGATGTCGAACGGACTAAAAAATAAATTAGTGCTAAACAATTTATAATGACAGGATTTGATAGGAGATTATTTGTTATGGTACTTCTATAATTCAAAAAATTTCAAGCAAATATTTTTCAAATTGTTTGAACAAAACAACCACAATTAGATGTTATATATTACAATAAGTGTACAAATTATATTTCTTTAAATAAAAAATTAATTTAAATAGACCAATAGGTGATTGATTAAAGCAATTCCCAATATAAAATCGCTAAATAATGTTTTTCTCTAATTTATAGAAAAATTGACACTTGCATAGAAAAATATTGGCCAAGAATAATGAAGTTGCTTAAAAAGAACTTACAACTATGTCTGGTATTTATATAATTCACGAATATTCTGCAGTTCTAAGACGGGCATTATCATATATCAATGTATTAAACATCAATTATCGTAAAAAATGTTACCTGACTGTCAATAATTACAGAATGAGATATTTCAATTTCGTTTAAAAATTAATTTGCACGTAACACTTATCAAACAAAAGGGAAGTTTAGCGAATATCTGAATTTTTTATCATAAAATGTGAAATTAAAATGTACAATGGCCTTATTATTATTATAGGTTGAATTATAGTTGTTACAATTAATTCTCCTTCATTTATAAAATCTAAGTTTTATGATGGTGCAGGACTAAAAATTGTATTAGCACTGCTTAAATGAACTATAACTATCGGATATAATATAAATATTATTATTAATAATCGTATTAGATAGCTTTGTTTACTTTACATTTAACTTAATCTACATTACATGCCATGTACAACAACATACTTGTACTCATATGTGCATAGAAATATGGAGGAAAGTAGCTATTACTGTACACGTTGGAAAAAATATTCGAATAATCTGTTCAATATTTGAAAAATTAAGAATTTTTAATTAGAAAATTTTTACAACGAAGTATTTAAAAATATTCACATAAATTCTTGTAGATTTTTTAAAAATCATATTGACGGTTACCAAAGTTCATAAACTGCAAATCAATTTTAATTTTCATGTTATAATATTATTCTAAATTCTATTTAAATCGATGTTGATAATTACGTAATATATTACACATAAAAATCATTGAACCCTTTTTAGGAATATTTTAAGAATTTTCACAGAATATTATTCATAATACTGCAGCATATAATACTATAAGACTTCAGTTGTCTTTCTTTTTAGTACCATATAAATGTAATTTAATATTTTCCTGTCTATGTACGTAGTTATGTGTTCATATGTATATATGTTAAATGCAGCAGTATGTACAAAAAACCAATACCTTTTTATCATTATTTTATAAAAGTTTTATTTTATTCAAAAAATTCTTTATGAAAATAATTTACAAAAATATCGAAATAACTATATATATATATATATATATATATATATATATATATATATATATGTATATATTTTATTTTCAAAAGGCAAAATAAAATAATTTCCGCTCCATTATGAAAGAATGATACATTTATATTCGTGAGTCGCTTTAGTAATTTGATTTTGTATTAAAAATGATGTATTAATTAATGACATTAATTGCAATAACATTACAAATAAATTAAGTACGCGTGTAAAGGGTTGCTAAAATTTAGGGTTTAAAGGTTTACACAATAATAAGTATGTATGTTTATATTTCTTATGTATACTTTATTTGTAACAGTTAATTACATAAGATTTATCCACAAATTTAAATAACTCAAAGTTTAACAGAATATCAGTGAACGTTTCATAAATTGTAAGGGTGTCAATCCATTGTTTAATTAGTGACCCGAAAGGTTAATTTATGTTTTAGGTTTTGATTTTGGAGTGCACGGCTGGCGTGCTTTGATGACCTCCGAGAATCTAATCGTTATTTGTTGCATCGCCATATTGGGAGTTAAGAAATCATTCAAGGAATTAACACCCATTCTTGCGACACGGTCGAATGGAAATCCCATGGGACGCGCATCTGGATACTTCAGGTCCCTTAATCCACAGAAACTGACTCCATCGCGGCAACCGATGGGATCTACTTGATTCACCTAGGACAAAAATTTAATTCTTTGATAAAATAAATATTCTTCTTTGGTGCAATTAAAACTCGATTCATGCGTGTCTATAAGTCTTTAGATGTACTAAAAATTACCCTGTCTAATTTATAATCAGAGATCATGACAAGCAAATCCATGGGGTAACCTTGTTTGGTACCCTTGGGTACAAGCATATGCTGTGGCCAGCCACATCCGCAGTAATTGAATTCATCGAAGTTCTTAAGGTCACCTTCATCCGGTCTGTTCTCGTTTACGTTGCGGAATGTCGCCTCAAATGGAATAGTTAAGGCCGACTGAATCGACTTTCTCGAAATTGTATTCTGTCCTCTAGTCACTGTTTTCGGAAATTCCCAATGAAGACTTTATGAAAATTGTACGTACATAAATAGTAATGACGATAATGATGATAATGATGATAATATTACATGTAACGACGAATTTATCCATTTCTATCATGTTAATTCTTTGATCATTAAATGGTAACTGACGTCCTGTCTCGTCAAATTTCGCCGTGGCAAAGATTCGAACAGTCCCTGTCACATCCTGATTATGCGAGTTGTTCGCAATGATCGTATACGAGAAATAATCGTGATTAAGATGTTGAACTCGAGCAAAGACTGATCCTCGAGGAGTGAAGTCGAGTCCTCGAGATAAATCGATGTCACTCTTAGTCCAATGGCTATTCAGAGTATTAGGATTTGCTCCTGGGGTATTTATACGAATATCGGATACCGTAACACCTGCGAAAGATAACTTTAATATACAATTATTAGCGGACATAACGTTTTTTCAAAAAAATGCGACCCTATCAACCGAGTGTTTTGAATAAATAAATAATGCAACATCTACAGATGAAAAGAATTTGAATTTAAAATTTAGCGCGGTTTGTCTTTTTATTCCGTTTAAGACATTCAGTTTTTTCCTCTAAGATTCTCGGAAAAGTTATGAAAAATATACATAACGTACTGTATATAAGATATAACTTATATCTTTTCGACAATGTCACAATTGATAACGCACATTTTTTAAGGTTCATTTGGAAACAATAGTACGTTCTTTTATATTCATTTGCATTATCATTCAAGTAAACAATACGTCAGCGTTGAATGGAATTAATTGCACAGAAAATGCGATTGTAACGTTCATGAATAAATTACTACAGATTATTCTAAAGTTAATGTTATCTCCAAGGAATAACAACGAACGCTTCAAGTCGAATCCTTTTTCGAATCATTATTCCTTAGAGTCGTAAAACTTTCAAGAAAAATTACTTCTCATAGAATAATTAAAAATATTAAAAAATTTTATTCCATGGTATTTTCATCAAGTGAATGTAAAGCAAGATTTAGCGATTAGTTTCCGATTGAAGTTTCAGCTTCGATCTATTACTACAGTTTAAAAAACGTGTTCGACTTTTTATTATAGGAAGAAAAGGTTAACGGATACATTTCTCAAGATCGATCTCGCTCATTATTCCCAAGCTAGTAAAGTCTAATTCTTTGGAATCAGGTTGAAAATATTTTTATACGAGAGTACAACGGTTCAATAATAGAAAGTGACTAATAAAAGTTGTATCCTACAGTAAATAAAAGCACTTACTTCTTGTGAGGTATAAGCTGGTAAGCTATCTTTAAATTCGGTAAAAAGACCATCGATAAATGCGTGCCATCTGTAGAAAACGGGGTCTCTCATGGCAGTGGTGGAGTCACCCATAACACCGAAAGACTCCTATAAAAAAGTAAAAGATAAACATCTCGAGAAAACCATCAAGTGTGCCACTTATAAATAAATAATGAAACGGTTGAATTAATTATAAGAGGAAAAGTGAGTAGAGATGATTTTCACGTACCAAGTAACGATGATCCGGATCATGGCAGTAGGCGATCACAAGATGACCAAAATTGTGAAGATCCCCGTAAAACTTCTGATTGGGACTGAGTATACTGGCCTCTATCATGTTGCCCATGATGTCAATGCCCGTGGTATCGTCCAGTTGTATCATACTGCCGTTAGAATTGCGTACAGAGCGCGTGTGGATAGCATCGTAAAGACGATCTCTGTAACGATCGAGATCCGCCAGGTCGACTTTTAACTTATCGGATTTTCTGTCGATATCCGAGAGCGTGAATCCAGCTGGTCTCGCTGGCCAAGCGCGTCCAGCGACCATCTGATCCAATTTCGGAAAATAAGCCTCGGGTATCGGGTCGCGTAGGTTGGTCAGACGACGCACTCGTGGCAAGTTGTTACAGAGACGCTCGGTGTTGTATCTACGAGAGAGAGAGAGAGAGAGAGAGAGAGAGAGAGAGAGAGAGAGGATCAAAGCAATCTCGTTGATTAGTAAGGGGATCGCTTATCTACTTCACTTCGGTAAGATTATGATGAGCCTGACTTGCATTACCATTATTAGCTGCGCTCTTTTTCTTTCGTCAATAATGGATTTCTTTTCTGCTCGTATAATACATGCGATCTTAGCGATATATTTAACGAATCTAATTTTATTTTATTCTTACTTTCTTCAATACAATATTTACCTAACAATTTAGAATATATTATCAATTATTTAACGATCAAATCAATGGTTATATCTCAATGTCAGATAATTGGATTGAGCAAAGCTGTAAAAACGGAACGAGAATTGACAACAATTGTTTTGTCACCTTAATCGACGGAAACCAAATCATAATTCATAGAGCCAAGTTTTAAGGATTACCTGGCTAGAATTTGATGGTGCATATAATAAAAGAGTTCACCGCGTCTGTCTTTGTTGACGACGACCATGGGTCCAGAAAATGGGTAGACGAGATGCCAGTGCCAGTGATGGAGATTGATGCCAATATCTTCGCGCCAGTAAGCGACGCGATGCTCGGGATCGGCGTCGGTCGCCGTAAAATCCAAGGGAATATCAATAGGTATCTATGCGTGTTTCAGGAAAAGAACATAACACTTATTTACGCTGATCCAATTTCCGCGGATCACTGATATTTTGCTGCTAATCGAGAGCATTTGCTCTCTGGTCTGGCGTTTCTGCCTCGCACACATCGAGAACTTTATATACGTAAAACTGACATTGGAATACAACAGTTATCTTAATGACGCTTTTTCTTTCGTTTGCTCTCGTTAAAAGAAATTAAAAATTGATATAAGCCAACGAATATAAGCGACTGAATAAATTTTATGCAGAGTTTAATTAAGATATTGTGGAGGATCTGAAAAATATTTCAAACGGTACGAATATTGAAAGAAATTCTGTGTATTATTTTTTCTTGTTGCGGAGTAATATTATTGTCAACGAGTATAGCACTATTAATAACGCAATAATTCTTAATTCTACGTGGCTTAAAAATTGAAACCAAAATAATAAAACATCGGACTGAACGTCTGACTCTGAGAAACATAAGCGTTTAAAAATGAAAGAGAGATTTGTAAGTTTGACGTACTCGTGAGCCAGTAGGTACTACGTTTGCTTCCTCCTTAGCTCGATGAAAAATCGAACTGTCCATGTATTTGTCGGGAAAGATCTCACTCATTTGAGGTATCGGGACATTTTTGGTGTCAGGACGATGCAAAATGGCGACGGATAGCGAGTAGACAAACATTTGTGCGTTTATGCGATCGCGACAGTAAGCAGCAAGCGATAGTAAGTCCTCCACCGTTCGCATACCTTAACAAAAATTTATAAAATTTCGTAATATCGATTACTAAAGGAAAAAAGAGAAGTAACTAAATTAAAATTCCTGTCATTCCATTGTCACACTGAAAGTCGTCAAAAAAGTTGTCAAGGCGTACTTGCTTTTACTCTATCAATTAATCGATTACGCTTTTGCGATATTTCAAATATCAATCATCAACTTTAAGTGTATTATTCGTGAAATATAAACATTGAGTAAAATTACGTTTAAAGGTTTAAAATGTAGAAGATATTCCTCTTATTTCATTTTACTCGATGCTCTTAATATCTGACGTTTGAAACGTTCATAATTAAATGAATTACAAATATAGAATTGCGTACCTATAAAGATCTCGGTAAGACGGGCCGCCATTTGTTGATGAGCTGGTAAAAATAAAGAGAAACTATCGCGACGACCGAGCGATAATGGCAAGCTCAAATCAGGGATAGCGATTTGTTTTATGGGAATCGATGATAAGGACGACTCACCAAAACGAGTCAAAATACCCTTGGCATCTGGCTGGTATTGATCAAGCTGAAAAATATGATAAAATGTATTTAGCAATGAAATATTTAATTCGCTCCGTTGACATAAAGACAGAACTTTAATGTTTACCACGTGGCGGAGCGTCAATACACAAGTAAATAAATAAAAGCTCGAAATTCATTAGCGGTAAGCATTTAAAAGAGCGAAAGTACTTGTAAAGAAATGAAAAAGAAATGACATATCATATACCAAATAATTTGTTGGGACGTCTATGACAACTTTGTTGTTGCCCTTCGGCACGTAAATCGGCTCATTGGGACGATCGAACAACAGCAGAAGGTTATTTACACTCATACTGGCGAAAGTTTAATACCTGTGGGGTAACTCGGTGAAATACGTGAAATTTAGGCTTTTCAAGAGATACTCGATTATGTATACAAGGGTTGTATCGTCCCGTATATTGTATCGCGCCGATCGAATCCAATGGAACAAAAGACGCTGAATAAAGACATACCTGCGATTATGGCAGAATTTATACCCCATTCTCGTAGGATTTTGCGGTCCTTTTGGAGATAAAAAGTTTTTAGCTGATAGGGTTGCCTCGCTTAGCCGCAAAATTCTTGCTGTTACGTCTTTGATAACAGTACGTAAACCTTTACGAAGAGAAACATCCGAGGCGGAAAACCGACGAGTGACACACGGTAAAAATATTTGCTGCGTCCGTAATCTACTAATACTTTCCTGTTTTTCTCAAGCACCTTTCATATTGAATACAGTTGCCAACACAATGGCAACTGTATACAATTTTGTTATAACTTTATAATAATTTCAAATCATAATTTCAAATCAAATTTTCACATTTTTGCAGTACTTGTGTGGTAAAAAATTGATGCAGAATATTACCTTGCGATTGGGTATCACAGTAACAAAACTAATACTATACCAAATATAATGTCACAAATATAATCGTAAAATATTAGGCATATTAATATATGCGATAAATTTTTTATTTTATATTACGTTCTGTTGAGAGACTTTAAAAATTTGCGAAATTTCTTAACGAATAAAATTTACAAAATAAGTAAATAAACATTCGTTGCGCTCATTTAGAAAATGATGATATTACGATAAATTTAAATTATTGTATAATTGTTTACGCTTAATAACGACTTCGTGAGCGTTCACGTTCAACTTCTTGAAGAGCTGTTAATAATGTTTCCGATTTGATATCGCTGTGTGTGCTTAGCAATTATGTATTTGACTTCCCGATAGAAACTTCAATCTAATTGACGTTAATTTTCATTAAATCTCAATTAGAAAATTGAATCGATCAATTAGAAAGCCAAACATTTAATCAACATAGTTATTGAAGAATAATTCTAATCAATGTGCTACGAAGTACAACATATATAATTATTTGGAAATAATTTATGGTTATGTAAGTAGCGTGAAAAATATATGAAACGTTACTAAGTTTTTATCGTATTATCGGTTCGATAAATATTCATATTTTACTTATTTTATTTGCGTACAAAAATTTATTGTTATAGCAAAAAAAAAGGATAATATTTATTTTGGTTAATAGTGGTTAATAATCTATTTATTTAATTTTAGAGGATATTGCGTTAAATAAATATATTTTAAAAACTATTCAATTCAATACAATTTTTGAACTACACGCATGTATTTATGAGTTAAATTGAAAAATTTAACCATTTTTTTAGAAAATAAAAACTTGGAAAAATCTATTTAATAATGAAAAATGTTTAATTTAAACTATCCGTCAACGGATACGTAGATTTTTTTTATTCAAATTTAGAAATTTTGCGCCTTAAATTAAATTTAGCTTGCAAGCTCTAAAGTGTGAATCATATGAAATAATGTTTGGAAATTTATTATAATTTGTTTCAAGGATAATTTCTGTTCCACTTACAAAGAAATCAAAGAAATCTTCTTCGTAACCACAAATAATTCTTTCTTTCTCTGGTAAAAAAGAATCGCATGTAAGTAACTTCTCTTCTACTAATTCGATGTAAATAATGGTACGGTATTTAATTGGACATTTTAAACTCCTCTCTTTTAAACTCCCAATAAGAATATTAAGCGTCAGAGTTTTTAATTAGAATATAAATATGTCACGAGGGTACCCAATGCGCAACACTGTGAGAGCTTATAATTAACCGATATTAAAGTTTCAAAAACTTGTCAGCATTCTCTCTCTCTCTCTCTCTCTCTCTCTCTCTCTCCCTCTCTCTCTCTCCCTCTCAACAATGTCCACGAAGAACTTAGCTTACCTTTAATTGGGCATCCCAATCTACTCGTTGCTTTAGTCTGTAGATTTCTACGTTGCAATCTCCAGTATTATGAAGTTCTCGATTTTTTAATTTTCTTCTGAATTTTAATCTTTTAATTTAGCTATTCCATGGATTTCTTTATTTCTTTGGACTCTAACACATACTGGAGTCTATAGTACTAGAGTGAGATTTCTCTCTTTGGATATTTTATTACAATTTTTAACACTATCAATCGAATTTATTAAAGCAAGTGCATCCATTTTTAAGTGATCAGTACCCTATAACTAATTTCGATAAATTTTCCTAACCTCTCCCTACATCTTTACTCTAAATCTAGTATATAACTGTTCAATTAGTCGAGCTTATTGAATAGTAGCTAAATAAAACATTTAATGAGAAATAACAAATCTCTTCATCTATCTTTTCAATACGATATTTAATTTTTCAATCATTTCTAAAATCTTTATCCAAAATCGTATGTAGGATACGGCATTAAAACCCATGAAGTCTATAATTGGTGAATGTATTCTAATAAGTATAAGGTTATATAATAACGACACGCCATCGATTAATTAACTTGTATTAAAGTAAGACTTGGCTATTTCAAGTGCACTTTTTGAAAATGATAAGTGCACTTTAAAATGTCATTCGGTAGATAAATGTGGATACTACTTTTTAAATTAAGCAACAGAAATGTGCATTAAAATTATTAAAAATTTTATATCTCCTATAAACTCCAAAGATTTCTTATACGTACTCCGTGCTTTTACGAGCTAACGCCTGGTTTACGCAAGATAGCAGTGGAATAAGTAGTTGTGCGATAAATCTCTCGCCCGACTTAAATTCTTGGTCAGCCAATCGAATTTACGTAAAGATTTAAAGCTCCGTGAATTGACGTCGATGAGTCCCTCTACGTATATCATCGAGTGAAGCCTTCGCAGCTTTAAAAATGCAGCCCAAAAAGCAACAAAACGGCTTCGCTTGAATTTTATCCGTTCGATTCACATTATTTCGAACCAATAGTATTGATATTTCATACATAGACGGGACACGCGAGAAGTGTTCGATAAATATTTGCCAATGGCAATAAATCAAATATCGTTGAAACAAAAGAATCCGTTTTCAAATTATCGTTCCCGTTGATTTGTTTCTTGGTCAGCTTATGCGCTCACTGCTGCGTGACCAAAGATATGAAACTCAGTTTGTAAGGGAACAATGAGGTATATTTTCCATATGAAAGAGTTACCTTTTGTAAATTTCGTTTGAATTAAAGTCTTGCTTACTTTATTACGAGATTATGGGATTGAGAACGGTATCTCATGCAACTGGATTGGCATGGAACATTTCTTATATTCACAAAAAACAATAAAGAAATAATCCAATTTTCATAAATATTTACTCAACTTATTAAGACAGTGATCATAAAGTATAAATATTTACTTTATACCTTATGATAAATTAAAAACGTAAACTTACATTTATCATTTCATTTATTCGCGTGTAAAACTGATATAATTACAGTCTCGATCACAGTCATTATCTCCTTTCTGCTTCATTTATTAGAGACCGATGGCTGTTTAAAGGCTGTTTATCATTTTTAAAGATGTTCTTCACTTTTAGCACCGTCAACTCAAAGTTATTCGTTTCGATCAAATACGAGGAATAGCATAAGAGAACATTTATACAACTAGTTTACTTGACACTTGACTTTGGTATTATTCAACGGCTTTTTAGGAAAAGAATTGTAAGGCAAGTATACTTATAGACTTTCCTTGGACAATTGCTTTAAGTACAATTGCTTTAAGTAAATAAACGTATACTTATTAATAGTTTTTCACTATTGCGCTTGAATTATAAAATTCGGCCACATTATAATGAAAGTGGTAATGAATTCATTATAAACGAATGACCTGTAACGATCTACGCGCGTAATGCATTTTTTCACGTAAAATAGTGCACGAGGTAATGGAGTACAGCGTCCGAACTACAAAGGGAAGGGGGTGAGAAATAAGCGAGTGCCCGAGTTAAAATTTAGACGACCATTTATTGACAAATATGAATCTGCTTAATGCGCTTAATCCTAATAACCGGAGTACTTGAAATATATCCTGTTTTCCCCCCCGTGACGTCCAAAGCTACCACCCCCGTCCACCCCGGCGACGAGGCTCGGGTGAGTTCAGAGGAAGGCGAGCAGCGGTTTGCCCTGGCAAAGCGAGGCGCTGCAGTTTTCACGCATCGGCGCGTACGGCTCGTCCATCCATTTGCCGTGGCAGTGCTTGAGGTCGCGGGAGTTCATCAGCTCCCACCTGCCGATTCCTGCGAAGCTCACCGCTGGACTCTGACAGGATGGGACTACCGCCAGGTCCGCGTCCTCCCTGCACTGGACGCACACTCTCGAGCCTGCGAACAGACGCCGGAAAATATCTCGATTTCACCAATTCACTTACGACGACAATTATCTTATCTCAGCAAACTGCGTACCGTCTTCGGGCTCCTTTATTCCTAATCAAGAACTATTTGCCCTTTCCTTGGCTTCGACAGATATTACATTTTACTCCAATACTTCGTCGGCACGTTTTTTAATTTTACGGTACACATTTGCCAAGGACTCTTTCAAACATTTCATTTCCCTGGATTTTATCTACGTTGAGCAATAGCGTGAAAAATACCAAAAAAAACATCTTCTACGGGACATAATTGAACGATGAACGAATGTACAATATAATAGATAGAAATCTTCTTTAATATTATATTCATATTATAATTCTGTATTTAAAGAGTGAGGCTAGGGAAAAGCTTGAAAAATTTTAGCCGAAGAAGGTTATTTATTTGAAAAATTCAAGGACGAAAAATTCTTAAAATTCCACTCGTATAAAAGTCAGTGTGCATCGTACATTTTAGAAAATATCCGTATCAAGTATTTGGAATTTTATTTTTCAGAATTATTAAAAATTTGCTAGCCAAGACCATTTGTTTATCCGAGAAATTAAGTCCTTGCGTCAAAGCTCCGATTACTTTGCGCGCATCAATCAATCAACAGATTAAAATTCACAAACATAATTTCATTCGTGATTACTTCGCGTGAAAGGTGTTTTTTTTATAAACGGCATTCGTTACGAAATAGAAGAAGATGGACAATTACGCTATTTTCTGCTTATCTAAGCGATGGGAAGACTGTTATTGTGCAGGAAGTACATAAAGCATATACTCCAATCAATGACCTTAAGTTTGAATCGTTAAATTCGTTTAAATACTTTATAAATTTATAACGAGTAACTGATCAATATATGTTTTATTATAATAAATACAATGGAATCTGTTTAAAATGTATAAATCACGTACAGTATCAATGCAACTCGTTTAGACGTTGCCAAATGTTTCATTTTGTATATAAATTTGTTAAATATTTACAGTTTATAGAACAATTTATATCGTTTGTAAAAAAAATCGTTATTCCGTTAAATTTGCATTTAATGTAATGAATGACATTTTTGTTTTGAAAGTAAAACGAATTTCGAATAAAATTTAAAAGTTGAGATTATATTTAGACAATTATAAAGAAAAATACAGAGTAAATTTTTGAAAAATTGAGAATAAAGCAGATAATATTTTTCACAAGTATTTTGAATTGCTTACTTATTATCATGTATCTTATCAAGAGAAACAAGAAAACAACTAAATAATATTAACGTCTTCTAATTAAACCTACGATCAACTAAATATAATTTAGTGCATTAGTAATTTAGTTGGAATGTCCCGTCGATTCCAGGCGCGACAACGAAAACTTCAAAAAATTAAGGAGCTTGGAGAAATTTCGGTAGCCTCTAATGTTTCTTTAGTCATAAATGTAATCCTTGTGTATGTTGCTCGCAACTTGAAGTGCAGAAAAAATCACATTCATCTCAATGAAAATGTAATATTGTTTATTATTTTGCAAACAATGACTTGTAACGATTAATAAATCTAACGTTTATACGATGAAATCACGGATATACGTATTTATTTAAAAACAGATAATATACTTGACTTAATCTAGAGATAAGAATTTCTTGTTTGTCCACGATAAGAGAATAATACCACTTTTGTACTAATTTCAGTTCACTACATTTTAATACGCTATTTCAATGAAATGAGATCCAATTAGAGCTTTACTGATAATTACGTATCACTTTTCGTATGAATTTTAAAATAATCCTCATCATCCAACTTCCACTATATTTTTCCACTACAATTTGTATAAAACGAGAGAAATAGATATCCATCTTTATTTTCATTAGTTTCCTTTCATAAGGAGGCTGTACATTGTATATTCCGTATAGAGAGCAATTAAAGATAATTATTGGGTATCGCTATTCAGCATCGCAAGGCAAAACTGAAGTGTCTACAACATCTACTTCAGACGCGTAAAGTTTTGATGTTAGTCGGGAGAAGGATTATTTAACTCTATTATTCGTCATAAATTACATTATTTCTTTTTCTTTTTCCTCGAATCGAGAAAGAAGCAAGTCGAACCGTCGGCTCGTTTTCTATTCGTTTTCTACACGTTTTCTATCGCAAGTCATTTTATTCCCAAGTAAAGCTTCATCCGAGGTAAATCGGACTTATTTTCTCGCATGCTCTTTCCAGCAGACACCCAAATTCAGTTAAAGTAAAAGTTTTCCCAGGCTAAGTTTCCAATTGGACTTTGGGACGTACGCGGCCTCGCACCCAGTAATTTTCATTCTCGGGTGGTGATGAGCTTTGAAGCTCAGGACTGGCGAACATGCAAATTCAGGAGACGGGCCGATAAGCGTCGTCCGTCCTCGTGAAGTTGTTCCAGCTCGTTGGGGACTGAAGCGAACCGCGCGGTAGACGATTCGCGTAATTAACACCGGAGACTACGAACACTTGCGTGGATTTCGCGTCGACACCGTCGCGCCGGAGTAAATCGCGAGGCAAGAGAGCGGAGAAGAGAGCAAGAGAGCTGCATTGCACATTATGCAACCTACGAAAATGGGAGGAGTCTAATTGACGGCGCGATTTACTCGAGTCTTAGCAACATTACAAGCTGCACTTTCGTGTCGGCTTTCTTTACTAAACCAAACGATTCAAACGCGCTTTCGGACCTACGAATAACACATTTTACTCCGTGATTTATAACGACTCGTAGGCTTTTGTTAAGCTAATGGCACTTTCTCCAAGGCTATCGAGTCTTTCACCTTTACAAAACTTGACGTGTAGAAAAATTCGAACGACAAAAGGTATTTTCGCTTCCAAACGAATACTCTGTCTATACTATTGGGTATTTAATCAATTCAATAATTTGAGATAGCGGTATTTAATTCGCTAACGCCGATTTGCTTCGGCATCAAAGACCTTCTCGTAGCTTACGATCAACGACGTAAATTAAAAAAATTTAAAGCATCCATATTCGATGAGAAACACTTCATTAGGAAATAATATAAATAAATAATATGCTCGAGATATAAAGAATTAAGCGTGTTTTACCATGAAAATATCATTAGTTTTCAACCCGAGGATTTCAGTATAATCAATGGTTTAGATGAGAAAGTTTTTAATACTTTAATCCGATACTTTATATACTTCCTTTTACTCGACTTGAAATTACCCTATAAAATTTTTATCACATTTTGTACCTATTATATTAACAAACATGATTTATTATAAATACTAATACGTTAAGTACAATTTTTTTGTCTTTATCACTCTTATCTCACTGAGATTGCAAAATTGTAGAAATTCGGGACATTCTATTTACCTAGTCTCAAGAACAACGTTATATTACCTTCATAGAAGGATTCCAATCTTCTCCGACAGCCCTTTGAAATTTTTAATATTGTAAAGGCTGCGCAATATCTGAAAATAAATAAAAAGTAAGGATTACAAATTCGCTATTTAATATATTTGGAAACTGGTCCAAGTTACATACTACAGTTGTTTATATTTATGTAATAACCGTTATTATTTAATCGTTTATAATTTTTTGTTAACATATCGATAAATTAAAGCAACTATTTGAATATGTGTCTCATAAAGTAACGCAACTAAAAATACTCCATTTTGAGAAATGACATATCAAGTCATACTTATTGATTTTATCCTGTGTAACGCATCTTGATAAATGATGAGAAATGGTTTCTTAAAAAAATTAAGACCCAATGGCAAGAAATATATGATTTTGTTGTTGATTATATAATGTTTTCAGCTTTTCTTTTTTAGTATCTCCGCGAATGAATAATAAACGGATTTCCGTCATAGATTATCAATGTAAAGATGTCAAAACAGTTTTATTTTTTAATTCCTAATCTTTTAGCATTACATAATTAAATACAAATCTAAAGTTAATTACATTATTTATAACATTGTAACAAAACATGTAAGCAACGCAAATTATTTACAAATGATTGTGAAATTTGATATAAATCAACGCTACGACGTTTTCTCTTATACAAATAATAAAAATATTTATGTGAAAAATCCGTTTCTCTTATCATTTACAATTCCAAAATCATAGATCTTCGCTAAGTGATTTTTGTTGATTTAACGATCGCATTAGTTTATTGCATTATCATGCAATCACCCGAAAATTGAGTAAATGCACCAAACGTCACATGCGATGGTAAGAAAAAGCAAAAGTACGGGAGACTGGGGTTTTTTAAAAAATTAAAACATGGATTCACCGGGAGGAAGTAGGTTTTTTTCCTTTAAGATAAATTCGCAAATTTGCATGGCAACCGCGTGATGTCGAAATGGAGCAAAGAGAGCATCGTTGCTCTCTTTGCTCGGACGATTCGCTACACGTCGCTGGACCACCAAAACTATTAGTTCGGGAAGCTGTGCGTCCCGGATATGAAAGTACGAGGCCTCGCTTCCTCCGGTTGATCTAACTAATCAGGCGTATCTTGATCCATGTTTAGAACAACAGAGTACCATCCGAAGATCTCTTCTTTTATTCGCGTCTGGATAGGACATCGTTTTCATTTGTAGACAATCCGGCTTGTTATATTTGAAATCAGGGAACTAATTATTACGAATTATTACGAATTATTACGAATTATTACGAATTATTACGAATTATTACGAATTATTTTACTATATTTTACTATATTTTACTATATTTTTAATGGTGAAAGTTTCGTGTGTGTGCGTACGCTAGTGTATTACATTTTAATGTACTTCGTCGAGCACTGGAGAACTTCATGCACAGCTGTCGGATGTGAATATTCAAGTAAAATTATTATACCAATAATTTTTACTTATTTTTAACAGGGCGTTTAAATGTGTGTTGCTAGTTGCTAATGTACACGTTTAAGTAAAAAAGCAATATCATATGAGAACGAGGACGTTTATTTTTCAGAAAAACGCTCGAGTTACGCAACAAAATCTTCTAATATGAATACGAACTTTCAAATTTAAAATGTCACTTTACAAATTGAATTGTTCAACGTTGATAACCGATTAGGAAAGTGTTGTTCTATTTTATCGACAATTAGGTCGAGGCAGCGTATATCACGAGAAGCACGATTCATTTGGACGTACGCATTATTATTGATTAGTGAGCGTACAATTAGCTTCGAGGTACAAAATTATGAGCTCTAATGCTCGATGTAAGGAGCAAGACCTTAGAAAGTGGAAAGAGGCCACTTGGAAAGACAAAGTGCCTGTTTCTAAAGCTTGCACGTATTGCATGTGCCAAGTTGAAATCGATGGTTCATACTGGTAATCATGAGTCGGGTATCGGCAAGGGAATACCCGGAAGCAGGTCGATCGACGTACTCGTACATCTGATTATTCGGACGAGAGATGAGTAGCTTGACTCTGCCAACGCCAGCTGCTTTCATTAATTGTTCACAGAGATCACTGAGATCACTGACGTCCATGTGATTTGTTGCTTACGCGAGTGAAATAATACTCGCACTGTACATCACGTGTGTAGGTAAATATGAGATTTTTGTAAATAAATTTTGTAAATATCTGTAAATAACCTCATTTGCTAAAGACTTGGTATGAAAATTATGTCGAGAAATTTATACTTTATTTTAACGGCTAATTTTACTTATATTCGTCGATATGCTCAAGTGCGTTGATAAAACGTACCGAGTGTCTTACAAACTATATAGAATGGATTTCAATCCATACAAGTATGTTTGTGCTATTTACAAATTTTAGTTTATGCATAATCAACATTTGAAATCTACATCAAAGTGTGACAATTTATCTCTGTTGTGCGATTACTTTTCTAAGCAAATATTGGACGTTTATTAGTTTAGTTACGTAAGGATTTATAAATGCAATAATGGAGAGTATGAAAATGGTGTATCTATAAAATCTAAACTTTAACAAATGTATAAGAGTAAAAGAACGACCAACTATAGGAATTTTCTTTATGAATACTACTTGACGCTGGCATTTCACTTGAGAAACTTTAACGAATTAATTATATCTTTCTAATATCATTAATTACTTGACATACTTCTTACTTAAAAAAAGATGCTCTTAAGCGGCTGAAATTATTCTCGGTTTAAAAAATAATATCATTCTGCTAAATAAAGTTTTATACGATATGATTCAAATTCTGTCTTAATGATGAGTTATATCATGAGTATAATGGAAGCCCAGTTTTAAAACATGTACTCATTATTATTATGACTTGAGAAACTGATATTTATAAGTGTACACGAGTTCAAAAACTAAATAATTGAAAATAATTTCATAAGCTAATGAAAGAGTTAAAGTACTTTCAGTTTAAATAAAAAATAACTCTAAATCTGCTTTTTTTTAATTTATGCATAACATAAAAGATGTTCACTAACATGTAAATGAAGTGTGAAAGTTTAAAAATGACTAGCAATTAGAATTTTATTTGAATTTCCAAGTAGAGTATGTATATAATATATTAAGCTTGTAAAAGTTGGGTACAAATTTACATAAATCTAAAACAAACTTTTTCGTGTAAAATACTTTCCGCTTCACTTTGTTTCTAACTGCAAAGCGTTAATTTTTCATATCGACTTATTAATGATGTAATTAATAAGTTTGACAGTTTTAAGCTAAACTAAAAAGAATATTCAAAGAATCTTAAATGAAAAAAAGGTTGCCGTCGGAGGTGATAAAAATAGAATTTAATATCTTTTATTCAGTTACAAACGATTTGATATCCTTAACTTTTAATTTTTAAATCACGTACGTTGTCGATTCGTAATTTCTTCTAATTTCGATATGATTTTCATTCAAAATTTTTCTTCACTACACACGTGTAATAAATTCATTTTGACTTTATTTATTTATTTAAGTTAATTTTTGTGTAAAAAGTATTTTAATTTTGTTTTTTCTAAAAAGAACATATATTTTATAAAATAATTAAACACATATATATATATATATTGGAATCTGATAAGTTTATTTTAAATATCTTACTAAGTGATTTTAATACATCGTTGGTTTAATTTCCAGCCAATGTTTAAATGTCTTTACACGTAGGCATAGCATTGTATTACTCCGAGATTTCGAATCTAACTTTTATGATGTTGTCTCGTAAATACTTTTTTACTATCTCAAAGGTTGCACGAAATGATGATGCGAAAAGTTCATAAATTACGCGTTTATATTGCGCGCGTTCAATAAAAGAGTAGACCTCTTACGTCACATGAAGTTCCAGTCGAGATTTCCAGAAACGACTTCATCGGAATAACTAAACGTGACGATTGCTCTCGGAATAAACTTCGTGCAGGTGATAAAAAAGCAACTTAACCTTTCAGGATCTACAGTTTCCCATAGCGAAAGAACGATACGTAAAAAGAGAGGAGAGAGAGAGAGAGAGAGAGAGAGAGAGAGTAAATGAGAGAAAGAGCTTTAGGTGTACGTGTATGTGTGCATAAATGTGTGCTTATTGAGTATTGTTGAATGTGAGCTCACCTTGAGGTGATTGCTTTATTTTACGTATCGTATACGCTAAAACATCTAACAATATTATCAGGATTTCGTTGTTTACAATTGTAAAAAAAAAATTATAAGAGTAGGCTTCTGTCTGAACGATTTAGTAGTATTTTTTGTTATTTCAAGGAACAACCAAGAACGTCTTACACATAACATATATAAATAGGTCTCGGATTAACTTCGAATGAAATTTAGTACCATCTATGTACTGTTAATGAAGTGCCTGCAATTTTCTGTAATTAATCGGTATGTCTTGAAATTATTTGTATATGCACCATAGTAATGAAATTAATGATAATTCAATTTAAATCGATAATTCTTTCGAAATTAAAATTAATATGTTATTCACAATTATCTAAGCATAAAATAAATAATATTATTAAACGATTATTTATCTTATTTATCTAATTAAAATATTTCAAAAAGTAGAAAATTTATTTATTTGTTTAAATATACTTTTAAAAGAGCTTAATGTGATAAATATTAATAGGATAATTATAGCATTGTTAAAAATAATAGGTTTTAGAGGACTCTAATCATTTACTTCAGTATTTTAAAATACACGTCGTAAATAAATGGTTCGTTTAAGCTTTGAAATTCTTGAAAATATTATATAAAGTACTAGACTGTTGTCAATGAGATGCGACTCTTCATTCTAAAATAGCAAGTTAAGCTTATTCTGAGAATGTGTCCATGATTTTTGCAAGTAATTATTTGTAAATTTTAGGTATCCGTAAGAGCGATGTAAAAGAAAATATCGTGCGTAATAACCATGTAACAAAGACCAAATACCAACTGTTCGATGCATTCTTCAGAACCATATAATGTTCGTTGAAACTTATTATATTTATTCGCAACGATGGAGAAAGTACGATTTTATTCTGGATCACTTACGTGATATTCTTCTTTTTCTTTGATATTATTCTTTCACGAATTTTCTTGTTTCGTATGAATAAATATAGAAATTTAAAACACGATTTGGAAAATTGCATGTATGTGAGATTTTACTCAAGTCTGCCAACATTCTGATACAAATTTCTTTCTCTCATACTAGCCTTCTACTTTATTATGTTTTACTATATAAAATGTTATCTTATAAAGATGAGAAATTAATTCTTTTATAATAATTTCATAATAAACACATACATGTAATAATATAAGCTTTATGATTATATTCTACTAGTTTATCTATAGAGAATTTACAAGTGCATCTGGAATATGTATTTTTATTTATTATAAAAGATCCAGATAAAATGAAAAATTACAATTGTGCATTTACTTTTATTTTTCTGATTTCGATGGAATGAAACCATTTTTTATTTAATTACTTTTGCAAATAATTTGAAATTAAAACGAATGAAAATACTTAATACTTTTTTGTTTACTAATTCTCTATTTTTCGGAGTTACTGTATATTAGAGGAATGTTTTAATTAAAATGTTTTTATAAAAATAATTTTCTCCACTTCTTTAATTAGACACAATTTGTTGAATTAAATATTTTTATTTAACTTTTATACTAAAATTGTGAATCTTTATTAAGCGAAATATATAACGGAATATTTAAGGCGATTTTACTACAAATTTTAAAAAAAGATTATTGCAAAGAACGTGAAAAGTCTTTGTTAATCATAAAAGTATTGGATCAAAAATTTAATCTCAGTAAAATAATTAAATGACATATTATCGTTTAAATTGGCAATTTCCTTTTGAAATATAAACATTTTATACAGACTAAACGATTTTTTAATATTTAATGCAATGCTTCTCGAACTTTTTAATCGAATTATTCATTCTTTATTATAAAAATATATTTTATTATATTCGTATTATTAAAAGCATAAGAATACTTAACAGGCCAATTTATACAGTAATTTGGAATAAATACTGTACTATATAAAAATAGCTTTTATAAGGTTACAGGTTATTTTGATAGGAAAAGTTGTCGAAATTAAGGACCGAAACTTACATTCGTACATTATTCTTTGTAAATATATTCGTATATTCATAAAATTGCTTATCCAGCTGGTAAATATTTAAAACCAATCTGCTAATAACAATAATGAATAATAAATAAATTGTCGAAAAAGGTAAAAGTGATACATGAAAAAGAATATCGTACTAGAAATATTTCGTTAGTACTTAGATCCTTTCTTCTCACGCAAAATGTCAAGAAATAGCCTTTGTTTACGCATGAAATATTTTCAGAGCGATGAATTTATTCCTACATACGGGAAAGGATGAACTTTTATTTTGTAATTATATCCATATATCAACCAATTAGTCTTATTAGAACTTTAATATTACCTTACATTGCTCTTCCTTCATTTTCCTTTCTACTATATAATAAGAAACAAATTCTTGGGCAACTTGGAGTCTAGCTCTTTTTTAAATTAACGTAGTTGAAAAGAAAGATAAATTGAATTTCATACTCGGTTGCATCAAGGTCTTTATAAGACCAAAAGGAACTGAAACACTAATTTCAAATTTCATTGTTGCGCAAAGTCTCTACATCGATAGTAGCCAAGCATAATACCTTATAACCCAAGTAACACCACACTAATGCGAGCCGTCAAGTCGGAGGACGTCGTAATTGTGAAGGTGTACAGCTCTTACCAGTTCATACTTTGACCTAAAACGCGTATCCTAGAATATCGTATTAAATAAGTCAGTACGTGGCGTCACTACAGGGAAGTGGAGCCACAATAGAGATTCCTCTCTGTGTTGGATTAAGCTCTTGCATCCAGTCTGACCGACAGTCGTAGGTCTGTCCGTATAATCTGATATCCTAGTTTACGTAAGTTCATTCATGTAGACGAGTGTCCCGTGTAATACAAATCGTACAGACGGTGGCGCGAGCAAAGACAAACGTAAAGTTACACCTCTACTTTGCGCAATGCTAACTGCAACCTAATGTTGCTCTGCATCTGAGTCGCACGTTAGAGGCAGACGCAGAAATTTGCGGGATACGTAAGAAAAGTGTGCTGAGGTAGCTGAAAATTTAGCTTAATTAGCGAGTTATCGACGCTTTTTTTCAGATATCTCAATCCGATAGCAACTTCAATTTTTGAACAATTTAGAGAGTGAAATTTTGATTCGGCGAATAATTATTTCACTGATGCAGACAGGATATTAATTGAATACGATGCTTATGGTTTATTAAATAAAGCGTTATTAATATAGCACGTAATATGCCTCCGCGTGGATAAGATTTTACTCAAAATATTCCAGGATATTAAATTTCTATTTGAATTTCAAAGCTCTATGATAATAGGTAGAACAGATGTAACATTAAATGCAAGCTTTCCAGGCTTACACGTACACATTTAATATTTTCGACCGAAGTTTTGAATTAGCGAAAATAAATTGGACTGAATTTTGTCCTTGAATCGTCCTTTTAAATTTACATTGTGTTAAGCCTTAATTAGGGAAAATTTATGTAATTTGGAAATTCACTTAACTGAAATCATAAGAAAAATGTAGATTTATTATTTACCGTGTATATTTCGTGTATACCGTGTAATATTTCGAATTATTTTCCGATAGACTAGATATGTTATTAAACAATTATTACAATAAAATTAATTTTTCCAAATAAGGTAGCGAATAATCGAAATAATGTGTTATTCTAAATATATCTAAGAAGTAGAGAAGGCGTTAGAAATTGGAAATCACCGATTATTCTTTAAAGAAATTTAAATCTGCAGGACAATTATTAATTTTTCCAAAAAAGAGTTATGCAATGTACTCTAAAGTACAAATCGCTCAAAGTACTGAATTTCTGAAATGTAAAGTGACATCACAACATCTAGATACCATTTTTCTTCCGCAAAGTTTTTTACAAGTGCTCTAATGTATAAGGATAAACTTTTTGTTTTTAAATAAGCTTATTAAGTAGGAATTCTTAACTTTCATTGAAAATTGTTATTTCCTTTAATAATAAAAGTTTTAATTTTATTATTAAAATATTTTTGAAAGTAAATGTAATCTTATGCAACATTATTATTTAGTAAAACTTAAGTAGTAGACAAATAAAATAATTTTTTTTTTTATATTTATTGATATTTTTTGATATTTATTGAATTATAGTTATCTACCATTTTGAATACTCGTGTTATTCGCATTAAATTTTACTTTCAAATAAAGAGAATTAATGGATAGCACGTATATTAAATTTAATGTAAATATTAAAATATGTATATTGTAGTACAAAATAAATGATTTATATCGTTCTTTCTTAATTTATTTTATAAAATACTTTATGCATAGAAATATAAACAAAATAATATCGTTCGCATAATAATTACAATAAATTACTTGCAAATTTTGTAAACATCAAATCAATATTCAACTTAAAAAGTAGTAATTTAATGAATTAAAAAAAATTAACTTAACTTATTCAAAGCATAACTATTTCAATTTTTTTATTAACTTTAAAATTATCTTTTCAATTAATCATGTTGTATTTGGAATGTTGTCTTTTCAGTATGCATACCTTACAACAATATTGATTAATTATTCAAAATTTACGATCTTCAATTAGTAGATTCTGGTAAATTAAATTTCAAACATTAGTTAATCATAAAATATTTAACTAATGGGTACACAAAATATGGAATTTCGTATTATAATTTGTACAGAATTTGTAATTTATTTACGTAATTGGTGGACTAATTACGGAATAAAATAAGGCATATTGTAACTTGTGATCGTGTATTTAATTAGTCGGTATTTTGATGGATAAACTGATGTTTAGACTCGTATGAAAAAAGAAAAATGAAAGAAAAAAAAAAAAGAAAAAAGAAAATGGGCAAGAAATAGAAATGAACTTACCCTCTGGAAACTTGCGAGAAGATGTTTGAGTCCGAAGTTGCTTCGGTTCTTCTATTCGAAGAGAAGCTCACCTCTGAAAAATATTAGGTCTTCATTCTAAGATTCATGTAATTAATTAGATACTGTAAAACTTTTATATTAGCTACTCATGCAAATATCCAACATACAACGAAACTTTAAGCTATTCGAGTGTTTTATATATCTTACATTATTCTGCTTTAATAACTCAAAAAATATTATTTAAACACTTCTTAACGCGTCACTTAATTATTCTCATTATTTATTATAAATAAACAATAATCACTTTTAGCAGACGCTAGATAATTCAATAAAAATTTGTGTGTTTAAATCTATGTGTTATATATTTTCTATTACGATATATTCCACAATATTTCACAAGTCTATTGAATTATAAAACTGCTTGGTAAAACTCGAACAGAATTATTTACTTTAAATACGCTTTCATAATTCAGGGGATTATTGGTTAGAATTTTCATTTTTAACTATATACATACTTAGAGCGCAAAGACGGAAGATTCGAAAAGCAGTTACTTCTCAAAGACCGCAATTATTTCTCTACCTTAAAGTCCTTTCAAAATTAAAGTTGAAAAAGAAAGATAATCTCTCAAGTTATTCGCTTCCGAATATTTCTTAGTACAATGACATTTTGTAAAAGATTTCTTAAGGCTTTCTTTGCCCAAGGTCAATCAAACTAAAATCGTAATATTAGAATATCTCAATAGGGATTCTGGCACTTTTTTTTAAATTGTGAAATAACATGCAACTGAGTCCAAGGCATTGCGCAAAGCCGACTTAGTTATGCTTACCTTCAACTTGGAAGTGACGAGCACGACGGCGACAGGCGTCATAATTTTGACAGGTCATAGACTGCTCAGTTTCCGGACAGGGTTTACCGCCATTACGATCCGGTCGGACGATAAAACGGTTTCTTGTTTGATGACCAAGTCCGCACTTGTTGTTGCACTCGGACCACTCGCTCCAATCGCTGACTGTGCAATCCGACACTGAAAATGAAAAATTCAGTGTGACGCGGGTTTTAGTATCCTCTCTGTCGCTCGCCACCTAAACATTTTACTCATTCGAGCGAGGGAAAAAATCTATTAGAGGAAGTGTCCGTGGAAAGATTCTATTGCGATAGTGACTTTTTCATTTCCACGTGGTTTCCTATTTTTCTTTCGTTCCCTTTGTTGTACACTTTCCATTGAATCACTCAGTTTCATTTTATAGAATAATAAAGACGTTTCTGTGTCAACGTGTTAGAGCAAACATCGTAATTCACGCGACAATATAACGTCTGAAACCGAGTCATGAACAATTGCGATAGTAGCTTGTTCGAATGTCATTGAGCTTCGTGGAGTACCGCCTTTGAATTTTCATTTTTCAACAAGATTTATGATGATTTCATGAAATAATAAAAAAGGAAATCTCGTGAAACTTTATTGATTAAGGAAATTGCGACAATAAGGATAAGAAAATTACGTCGTACATTCAATGGAAAAGCTCGAATCGTTCTACTGCTAGATGATAGAACTACCACTAACACTTACTAGATCTTTTTCATTAGCGTCTACGGTAACTTTTGAAATCGATGGATTAGTTCGTCAACTGGCAACGGAAAACTTTCATCGGAAAAATCGTGAATCGCGTAAACCTGTCGTACAGCCGAACTCGTGAGTATTCACGAAGTATATTTGTGCTTCATAAACTAACTATCGTAATACTTAAGTCAGTCGATTTCGGGTAACAAAACGGATGACTTTTAAGAGATATTAATGGAATGAAATATTAAATTCATAGTTCAATTTATGGAATGTTCTCATTCCTTGCTTTCATCGAGAGAAATTAATTTCCCAATAAGTATTATACAGACTTGATGTATAACTGATGATGTTAAGAAGAAAAGTGGAATAATGTAGTTTTCTTGACACTGAAACAAAAGATAGACTCTGATCGTACGATGATTTGTTTCTTGTCACCTAAATGAATGAAAAAGTTCGGAAACTTGGATTACGAGATGAAGATTTTTGCCTCTTAATCTCCTAATTGAAAGATATCAAATTTTTTTTCGTTCATTGAATGCGATGTAGTTGATACTATCTCAATCCGAGATGATACTTGGAATTATTATGCTAATATGCGTGGGTAATAAAATTATTAAAACTATCGTAAATACAATCTCATATTGAATATTTTTACGTTAAATGTAAGTCGGGACTCTTTCCTTCATTTTCACCGGTATACAAAACCTTTGGGTTTGATTTAGATAAAAGCTTAGGGTTGAATATAATACGTATTAAAGAATTGCAGTTGCACATATATAAATAAAGATTATACATAGTTATGTATAATTATTTATAGACGTATTTGCATTGACGAGCTAGAAATTTTATATGATTTTTTATCGTTTATAATAAACAAAAGAATTATCTAAATTTCTGCATATCATGTACTTTTATTTTCTACTAAAGATTGTTTTATTTATTCATATATATTTATTACATTGAATTGAAAATTGGATTTTATTGTAGATTTCTAATTCGACCCTCAATTGCTAAAATCTAACGAAAAATTCTAATTCTAAAAGCAACGCAATCATATTTTAATAGTTTAATTAATAGAATATTTTAAATGGACGTATTAGATGTTCTAAGTTTATCTTGAAATTTACTTATGCACTATATTCATGCAATTAACTTTGTTATAAATTAAATAATATATAGTTTAGTTTATAGAGCGTTCAAGAATTTTACAAAATTCAATTGCCACTATGGAGATGAGAGTGAAAAAAGTAGATAGAATTTGTAAACGAGAAAGAGAGAGAAGAACGATAATAACAGTTGCAGATGACATGTGAAAAAGAACAAGTAGATATAAGGAGAAGAAGTACGGAAGAGAGAGGGAGAGAGAGAGAGAGACAGCGAGTAAGTGGGAAGGAAAATAAAGGGTGGCAACAATAAAGTATATAAAGGCGCCCATTATAGTAAATAAATAGTTATTACAAGGTAATAATATTCACCTTATTCCCAAAACTCCTTATAAAATTTTTAATTTAACAGAAAAAATTTATGAGTATACATAGGACACTACAAAACATGAATTTTGTTATTTATTTGTTTTCAAATAACTATTTATTTTTACAAACTAAAAATTTTATAATGATCTAAAAATCAATATTTTTAAAATTATAACCACTAATAGAAGTGCCATGTCATTTTATCTACTAACAATATAATTACTGTTTTAAAAATACTCTTAGAAAATAAGTCCTTAAATCTTCGCAAAATACTTAAATGAATATTGTTTAAAATATGTATTTTAAATAAATTTAAAACCACGTATTAATTTTCACACTACCGAAACAATTTTGTTTCAAATCATTAAAACTGAATTTATAATAACAAATATTTCTCATTTCCCTGTTTTTTCATGTATCACATGACTTTTGATAAAAAAATATGTGCAAGTTTTTGTTAATTTGCTTTCTGATTATATTGATGCTATAGACCAAAAAGTTACATAATATGATACAGTGATCAATAAGAAATACTCTTTAGTCATTTTGAGTAATTTGCATTATAATATTTATGAAACAATCATTACACTTATACGTTGTAAATGATAATTAGCTCCTAGAAAATGCACCATATAGTACGCGTATTTCAAATAAAAATAAGAGAACGAATAATACCTCATCCAGAATATAAACGAATATAGTAAATATTGACGTGTGACGTGTAAAATTTTGTTAAAAAATTGTTGAGAAAATTGAAACTACAACAGAATGTTCTCTACAGATATGTTTAGAAAATTTAACAAGGATAAACATAAATGTATTTTATCGCTATCATAAATTGTTTCGAAAGGAAGATATACGAAGTCATACTTCGTTGAATGTACAAAAATTGCACAAACTTTTTGATCAAACTTTGGATTTGTATTAACTCTGTAAATGTGATTAGTTTGTTGGTTCACTGCAGCGGTTCCATTTATATCTAAATAGCTTAGCTAGTTTATTAAGAAAGTATGTTAATATTGTAAATTTTAACGTGGGCTCGATCTGTGCATGTATAAAAATGTCCTCTTATAGACGACTCTTGGCAAAGTAGATAACAAATCATTAAAGGGAATTGTTTTGAAATTGATCAAGATTTACAGAAACTTCAAAAAAGGAAATATCAACAAACACTGCAAACTTTTATTTTATCCAACATGTGATATACAGTTATGTTTATTTAAAGACAAAAGCAGTTGATTATTATTTACCTTGCATATAAAAGCTCATACATTACTATTAATGCATCTGTTACTACTTGAATTGTCGTAAATTGTAAATGATTCTTTGAATCGAATATAATAAATCGATGTGATTTAATACTTTATATTTCAATAGTAATTATGAAGAAATAGTGAATCTTTTGTACAGTTTTGTACGACCCGCTTTTTGAAGGCAATTATTTATTTAATAATACAAAATGTAATTACTAATTTTACAATTAAGGTTGTCGTTTTATAAAATAATTTTAAATTTTAATCACAAATTTTGGAACGAAGAGAATAATTATACATTGGTATCGAAAAGGAATTCAATAGCAAACCGAAAATTATTCACATTTTCGGTAAAATTATTCATATATTCATAAGCGATAACTCTTTCTTTAAAAACTCCATTTTGACGAGTAATGATAAATATATATTTAATCATTTTTGTAATGAAATAAAAATTAGTTGAATAAGCTGAGGACACAATCCTTCTCTTGCATCAATAATAAATATTAGCAATTGTCAATTATAAAGATAATGTAATGAAATTAATTTATCAAAAATCAAATAAAAAAATTAATTTTCTGATAGTAAAATTAATAATACGATACTTTATGGATTATAGATTTTTTAACAGTTTTGACACGTAATAATAGTATAATATTAATAGGTAGTATGTTTTACCTATTAAAAGCCTTGAGAATAATAAAAGAAAAAACAGATTTCTACTTATAATATAGAAGCATCAGTAGTACTGAAAACTGTGCTCGTGTTCTTTTGACTATTTTCTCGAACTCAAGACAATAAAGCTCACAATTGTAAGGAGGAAGACATTTTGTCGCTGCTTTTACGCGCGACCATTAATATCCAATGTTCTTTCTAAGCGATGAGGTACGAGTTGGTAAACAACTCGTGTACAAACTCGTGTAAATTTACATCGGGTTGGTGCGTACACTCGTTTGTAAACAAGAATGCAATTGCTAATTGCTGATGAGAGGGAATTCGAAGGAAACGAACGGCAACAAACTCGATTCGCGCCAAAAACACAGTGGAAACTCGATTTTGAGTGTGATATTTGAAGCTGCACTTGATAAGACTTTATCGCGTACACGTGAACGCTAATTTACAGACGATAAAGTTTTGAACGATTTCGGTGGTACGCAAGAAAGCAAATGTAAGTGGTGCTCGACTTAGCAAACTAAGTTTTTTTCGCGATTGCACCCGAATTAATTTTTGTTCGAGAAAATATAGCGAATTCACCATTATTACGTATTTTGCATGAATTTCTTTAACGTAGTAATAATTCACGGTAACAATTTTTTATATAATATAACTAAAACCTTATAGCTGAGAAGTTAGTTAACAAGAATATTATACACAAGACTTCGTTTAATATAGTTTTTCCTTAGGCATAATTTATAAGTTGAAAATGAATGATAACTCATAATTTATATTAAACCATATTTGTCGCTTTAACAGAAAACATGTATTTTTATCAATCTTTGATAAAAGTATAAATTGCAAACACTAAATGTATATATAAGATTTTTCAGATCAAAGAAACTTTTTAAAATTATTTTTTCACATAATTACCGTTTACTCGGGCTTTATTGACTAAATTAAATACGAGCTTATCGCATCTGGTTTCATTTTCCGTCAACAAGTTAAGCTCCTAAATGATGAATTCTACAATTCTACAATTATAGCTATTGATTTGAACTTTTCACTGATTCAATGCACATTATTCGTATTGTAGATCATATCCGCAAAGTTTAAATATATAATATTAAGCTTCGGGTATAAGAGAATAGTTTTCTGTGCAGAATGATTGTCTTTTTCCGACTATCAAAGAATTAGCTTTTAAAGCATATTTCATTAGAATTTAATTTCAACGTTTCAAATATAACTGTTATACCAATTTGGCTTAAAACTTCGAGCTGTACAAATGTGTATTATTTTCTATCGATGTAAATTGGGATGTTACTCAGCCTCAAATAGCAACGATCACCCGCTACGAATGGAGCCGCTTCCCATCGCCGTCAACGACTTCCATCGGGCTCTCACCATCGCAGTTAATTACATTTTCAACACTCGCTCCAATATGTGACGATGTTTCGGCAGGTTCTAAATTACGGTGGTATCCCGCGTGATGAAACAAGACAGACACGAGGTGGTGGAAGTTGATGGTAACATAATTCAGAAGCGTTTGTTCAAGCTCGCACAGAAATGTCTTGTGATATCGTCGAGCGCAACGCACGCGAAACTCTCGTACGTTTACGAGAATCTATCACGCGTCCAACTTGGATCCACTTAACCCCCTAAATCAGCGCGGAGTACCAGGATCCGATAGGACCTACCCTTGGTCTACGAGAGAAAACGTACAATTTCCTTCTCGGACAGCCCGAGTTTGTCTCATTTCGGGTCCTGAAATTCGATTCAAGCCAAGCACGCACTGTTTTAGAAGGCATCCGACTTTATCGATCGATTCCTCATAACAGAATTCGGACTCGACGGCCGTTCGTTGGACCTCGCGATACGCGTCTCCTCGTTACACGACTACAGGATCACGTGAGTTGCACAAGAGTCATTCTTGCGCAACAAATACGCAAGCAGTCGACTACTAGTTCAACTTTGACGACGGTCGAGTGGGTCTACCGAATTTCTCTTCATTTCCCCCACCGTAGAGCCGCTGTTGCGTCGAAAATCGGCAAGCCGCGAGGATAATTTTACGCGAAATGTTATTTCAGCGAGATTATTTTGCCTTCTGCAATCGCGGTGCTCATTATGTAGAAATTATAATGCTATAGTGTTTTTTTTTTTTTTTTTAATAATTTTAATTAAAATTCTTTCAATTATAGTGTTTCCTATTTATTATTAGCTTCGATTCGAGTTGCAAGAGTCGACTTACTCATTAATCATAAATTTTCGGATTACATTGATACGTTGTGTACCATAGACACTTATAGTCCGTTATATTGGTTATTCAATGTTAAAAGAGTGTGACTATACAAAAATTTATCCTTCTGTTTTTCGCCCGTTTCGTCGAGAAGCACAAAGTCACGATTTATTTTATCCTTAGTTTGAAGTATTCTGCTATTCTCGACACAGTCTTGCTTCGGTTAATCAGTTTTTGCTCTAACTACTGTTAAGTTCGTGCTCATTTGTTCGATTTAGCTCGTGTCAGTGGTACACAAAAATAAAATGAGAATTAAACTTAGAGGATGGAAAGTGACAGGATTTTTATCGATTCAACCCTTTAAAACTTCGCAGTCTTGGACCTAAACTCGTTAGTAATGGTATTGTTAAGCGTAGAATTATGGTAATAAACTTCAAAATATTAAGCAGATTTCGCAAAATGTTGCTTTTCTCTTTTATCAAATGGTAGATGAGATTACGATCTAGTGAAAAATTGTATCGAAGTATTTCATTTTTTACACAAATTAAAATAATGTAATGAAGCTCGAGCGAAGTATTGATTTTCATGAATACACATTTTATGTACTTTTGATTAAATCAAGCAGTCGCCGATTTTATATTCTTAATTACTTTACGAATACTAATTACGCTATCCATTTTTCGATATTAAATAAATATTCAAATACCTTCAAATTGGCTTACCGCAAGTGTACTTTGTATGAGCATATTCATAGTTTCTTTGTATTTTAAAATATATTTTTTGATCAAGCAGCACTTGTCAATCGTGAAATTAAATTAAATATTAATATTTGAAATTATATATCAATATTTATTACTTTCCATACAACAGTAATAAATCACACGACCAATTTTCGTTGCACATGAATTATATTAGCTGCGCGTAATACATAATTTAATAAAGTTTAAAAAAAAATGTTTATATTTTTATGCTTTTCGAAGCATCGTTATTTAAAAAGCAATAGTACTCTTGTATAATCTTCTAATATTATAGAGACTTCGGAATATTAGCGTTAACCCTCCTATGAAATTCAAAAAGTAATATACGCTAGGAATGTGGTATTAAAGTCGTATATGTATTTCATATAAAACGGTACAAACATTTCGGTATGCTTGCTGATATATTTCGTAGATAAATATTTTATGTATTCAATTTAATACCTAAGTTTATAATTTACTTTTATAAATGGAATGCCTTTGATAATGATTGTATTTCTTTTTAACCGAATGCACATTATAAACGTTAAATGTTGGAGTATATTTGATGTCTAAACCTTCGCTTTGTATACGAATATAAGTGCTGTGTATACGTGACGATAGAGGGGTGAAACTCGGAGAAAATTCACATTTATAAAGTACTTATTTTAGAGTAATTGCATTGATAAAAATAATAAATTAGTCGAATGTACGTAGAACTGCCTGTCTGCCTCAACAAAATACACCACTACCACTTAAAAAATCGCGACAGATTTCAAACAGACTTTAAGAGTAAGAAAGTTTCTTGGAAAGCGCGATACAGTCCCTTGCATATTACACCTACATTACATTTCCATGAAGATACGTGACGTAGCACAGGATATCTCCTCGGATCGATAAGATAATATGATTTACCGATATGCCTCGGAAGAAAGGGAGCGCAGCATTGCAAGCTCGTCTTCGGCTCTCGAGCTTTCCAAGTGCTCGAATATTTCATCCAGCCCCTCGATTACTCGTTGACGCGAGACGATAACTCCGACAACGAGGACGAAGATGACCGCCTCTCATAAATAAGTTCTTTTCTCTACTTTCGCATTGCTTGTGCGTCGAAATCCTTCCCTTTGGACTGCCACAGGAAGAATAATCGGCACCCGGAAATCGGTAACGACAGCGGCTACTACTTATTTAAGCTATTTTAACGTCATCGGAATATTTTTCATGATTCAAGAGACACACAGAGAGAGAGAGAGAGAGAGAGAGAGAGAGAGAGAGTGAGAGAGTGAGAGAGAGTGAGAGAGAGTGAGAGAGAGTGAGAGAGAGTGAGAGAGTGAGAGAGTGAGAGAGAGGGGAAAAGAAAGGAAAGGAAAACACAAGCAAAAGAACACAAAGTGACGAAACTATAGTTGTCGTAGTACAAACACGCATGTGCACGGATAGGCTTAATTGAGCACTTCAATGATAAAGGGGTTCGCAAATTCTTGACCGTTTGCCTTCTGAGTATTTCCAACGTGTAGACTTTCTATGTGTATGTATATTTTCACGATACAACGTTGCGTTCGAGGTATTGCAAAAACATAGAGTTGCGCTTTTTAAAGGAAGACTTTTGTTATTATTCCAAATCGTTGTTCGGTTCTCTTTTCTCCTTTCTATTTTCTTCGTCAGATTAACAATAACAATTTTATAAGAAAAAACTTTCCGTTTTTACAGAAATACTGCGTTACACAGAAATTGAAATGTTCGTATAAGGCAAGTTTAACAATTAAAATTCTTGAAATTGAATGGGATAATATTTTTGCATGTTTCTAGTATTTAGAATGATTTTAATAATGTAATTTGTAAAAAGTACCGTTTATTTTATATATGTAAAATAAAGTAGAAACTCTTTGAAGTGTAAATTAACTCGGATCACGCAAAATTGTCAATAAAAATATATAAAATGTATATATTATGTATTACTTAATATACGTATATACATACATATATATATATATATATATATACATATACATATATATATATATAAACAATCTATATATAATAAGATAAGTACACGATATAAATATATAAGTACGTAAAACGTACATTTAGTAAAATTATTTTAATAACGTTAAACTGCATTAGGCTACATTTGCTGCTGCACAGCTTTTTATAAAATACACGCGTAGTATTAAATTGTCATTTGATTCATGAGTTTTAAGATGCGCTCTATTAAAAATCAACGAATAGCTGTAATACAATTGTAAATAAAAAATAGAGAAATGGGTAGAAGTTAGGTTTATTTTGCGAGAAATAGCGCTAAATATCTGACATAAAAGATAGACACAGTTTTCGCATGAAATTTGAAAAGTAATGCCCATAGGAAGTACATGAACATTGTTTACAATACGATATTCATCCAATATGACTTTGACTATTTAATTTTACTCCACAACGTTAATTATTATTATCGTCACTAGCAGTTCGAAGCTTTTCGACGTAAGATTAGACTAGTTACCGTAGTTATTAGAAAATAATCTTGATAGCACGAGACTAGGAAACACGAAAACCTACCAATCCAACGTACTCGCCAATTCTATTTCTTATAAGATTTTGTTTACTCGCAGTATCTTATTTTACAAGCCTAGGGTTCGAGGGCGATTATTGATCGGGCGCAATGTAACTCGATGATCTTGATACCGAAGTGAAAGATCATCGTTAAGGTCTCAACGGGGAGAAGCTGTTCGAACAAGGAGAGGCTCGAGGGATCTTCGCTCGTTGGAATAATGCGAGTGTAAAGGACAGAGGGACGGAAGAAGGCAATACCTGCGCAAGTCTCGTTGAAGTCGTCGCAGCAGTCGCCAAGCTTGAGGCAGGCCTGATCGCAATAGCAGGGCTTATCGCGGGGACTCTCGATAATGGCATTCGGCGAGGCCTTCTGGATGACGCAGCCGGAATCCCGACCCTGACAGCACAATTTCGCGGACCTGCAGCTGCCCGCGGCGCTCGGCTCTAGCAAACAGGCGACGATCGCTATCGCCAGGATAGCGCCAGCGGATCTCTCGTACATCCTCCGTCCTCCTTGATTCCTTAAGACGAGATTATTCCGGTGACATTACATGATATTTCGAGTGCTTTCTGCCCTTACAGTGTGTTGTCGGTTCTCTTATGCTTAAAAAAAAATCCATTTTATGTGTACCCCGCTAAAAGTATTCTTGTGTTTGCGGATTTGTGGCAAGTAGATATTGCGACCTGGAATTTCCGACTTCCGAGGATGTCTGTCATAGAAATTCGGAGATTTTGGGTTTCGGGGTATTCGTGCTTTTATAATGAAAATTTATGAATTTTCCATTTAAAGCGAATAAGAGCATGACTGTTTTAACGACTCTCCCTTCTTGACACATTCATCAAATACTCATTCGTGTGATAATTATATTATTACGTTAATTTTAACGGGGTCAAATCCATCATAATCAAATGCAATGCCAATTTTTATGAAACTCGTATTACTGGAGAAGGATAAAAGAAGCACATTTTAATAACAAATCCCAAGTAATTTTTTAACGAATATCTCGAATAATAATATCAGGTGGAGACACTAAGTTTTCTATGTATATTTGTAATCGTATAACTGCATAGCAGCACAATTTACAAAAATACTCCTAATTATATAAAACTAAGATATCATTTTGCCAATTAATCGATGATTTATCGTTGTAAAAAGTATTTAGCAACTATTTTAGCACTTTGAAAATGGCCTTTTAAATCGACCGATTAATGAATTTAATTAATACGCATAGTTTATGAGTATAATTTTGCAATGAATTCATTCTGAACCCTTTTACTTTAAATAAATATCATTCAGAAAAGTTATAAAAACTTTTTGATATTTTTCATATAAGACTCTAGTTATTGCTATAAGCAGAATAACATTTGCAGTATAACATTCCAGAACAACAGAAAATCTCAATTTTGCATTTTTAAGCGAATAATATATATTATTAATGTATTTTGTTAAAATTCTAATTTTTAAATATTCGATACCAATCGGTTTCTAATATAAACGGAAAGACTTTGAAGGATAAACGAAGCATTGAATAAATTAATATTTTACATATATTTAGTATAATATTTTCTACTACATTTATACGTCTCCAGGACTTTATGAAAAAAGAATTCTATCTTTAAAAGAAAACGTAATATGTACGTATGGATGTATTTATTCAACAATTTTATGTTTTAAAATACCATCGTTGTAAGAATACGTCTTATATTCCAAAACTTCTGCGTAACCAAAAGAAATATGTTATTTAATATGAATAATTACACCTTTCTTTTAATGCGCGCGCGCGCGCGCACGCGCGTGTGCGTGCGTGCGTGCGTGCGTGTGTGTGTGTGTGTGTGTGTATTATCTTACGAATTAATAGTATAGAAAAAAATCCGCAATATGCGTTATTACATGTAACTGTAGTTGTTGAAATACACATATTACGTGTACTAATGATAAATGAATTTTAAACGTTAAAACAAGGATAATTATTCAGTTTAATCTGTGACTCGAACTCTATACACTTGGAAAAATATAACGCGAAAATATTTCCAATATAAACTTTCAAAATATTAATTATGTCGACGAATATTAATTTACCAATTGAATGTTGCAAATTACCAAAGTATGTCTTCAGTGTTAAATAAAGAAGATAAACAAAACTATTATATTTCGGATTGTTCTATTTGATATTATCTGTTCTTGTAGTACGTTCAAAGTACTGTAAACACGTTGCTATTTTTAATTAAATATAAATAATATAAATAAAAATATCTACCGGTTAGAGTAATTTTCCTAGTATGCATTTAAAAAATATTTACACTGATTTTAATGATTGCATTAAAATTTTAAAAAACAGCCAAATCATTCGATACCCTTAATAAATTGATGGGAAATATTTTCAAAAGCAGAGCATAAAGCAGAACATTACCTTGAAACTTTGTTTTATGACGTGGCTCTTAATTTTTTCAAATTACGTATCACTTTAGATCACACTTTAGCTCCTTATGTAAAAGTTGTAAAATGATCCCGCTTTTCTTAGAAAAATATTGCAGCATTTAGGAATATAATATATATGATCTGCGACGAGAACTCGAACGCATAAGGTGAATTATCATTTTAACATTCATTTGAACATATTAGATTAAGATGATTACGTTTTGAAAACTCGAGCGAAATGTTTTATCCGATGTTGTATAATGAGAGCTCTTTACATGCATTGAATAAAAAGCAAATTTGTTTTACTATTAAGATTATTATTTTACTATGAAGTCTGTGATTTTAACAGTTTTTTAATCCTCAAGTTTGTTATTCCTCCTCGCATTCACTGATTTTTTAACTTAGCCTCAAAAGCACTCTTGATAAGGTGACTGCAATTAAATCTACAATAGAAAAAGGAAAAGAATACATAAGTATAGAAATTTATATTTAAGTAGCATGAGAGTAAATTTACAATCAACGGATTGAAATGTAAACTGCCGGTGTAAACTCTCTACCCGATCTCCCATTCGTGCAATACAAATTTGCAGGGACTACAGGTACTACAGGTACTACGCGTCTATTGGCTCTCGAAGACCGCGGCGATTGTAAAAATTGTAAAAACGACGATGTTACGTAACGTGTGCGTGTCGGATATCTCATCTGGTGCACGTGGCCGCCGGTCGAGGATCCACCTAAAACCATGGCGCCTACGTTCCCAGTTCGCTCGCTTCCGTGATCCTCGACAAAATATCATTAGCAGCGAACTCGTGGTTCGTCCGTGATAATATCATGCCTGCGTTGATATCATTAAAAGAGCAAACTTTCAACGTACACGAGCAGTCGGTACTTAAATCAATTCCGTGCACGATAGACAACTGTTACATTTTATATTGAACTTGGAGTTGCTCGGTAATTACGCGTGAATCACTCGGAAATTTACGATATTTCTCTGACTTTTAAAATTTTAAATCTCGAGCACATTCTAACAAAAAATAGAGTACAGTAGCTACCACCAAGTTTGCGATTTTTACGAGAAAATAAAAAGCAGTTTCCTGATCGAGTACCAATGAAAAAGGTTGCTTTCTTAAAACTTTCTTTTTAAGGTATTGCTTCTGACGAGTGCGAACATCTAAGCAAAGTTGTAAGTTAAACCTTGATAAATTTACATTAGAGAATGGTAATTCTCTCTTTGAAATCAACAATAACGTTCTTGATAAAATAAGTAACCGAGACGTGTTATTTTGTGGAAATTTGGTACGCGCACCGAATTATACGATGAAATATAACGTACTCAAGTTTAAGTTGACTTTACAACGCGTTTGAAATAAAAATTGTCTTTATCGAATCTAAGTTGAATGTCAACTACTGTAATATAAATATAATATAAATTTCACAACACTGAAGAGCTTCTGTCCCCGGTAACTCTTTTCATATTAAAAGGGATGCGTTATCGCGATCACTTTGCCTTCCGAATGCAACGAGCCCGATCGAGATCTAAACCCTTTATTTTGTAAAAGTGATAATTCTTGAATTTTTCTTAAAACTGTAAAAGCAAGGCGTACATCCTCCGCTGGCGGTGTCTTTACTATTGACCGTCACGAAAGCTTCGCGATCGCCGTGACTCTCCGTGCGTGGATGCACGGATGTGCGGGAGCGACCAGAGCGGACGGAGGAAACGTCCTGGAGCGACTAAGCTCTCCTCCAAAGCGCTCGCTCGAATCCACCTAGTGCTGTTGGCGCATGCCCAAAATAACGCGGTGTCGCGCAAACGCGGCATCAGAGCCATTGCGGCTGTTATCGGACGGGACGATAGCCACCGTTATTGCGATTTTTCGCTATCTTAATTGGATCTCCCGGACCGCGGAAAGATCTTGAGGGATCTGGCCTTGAGGCAACCTCTGAGGATTGCTCGGAGACCTTGGCTGGAGAGCCGCGATGTGAGCTCCAATGGTTTCATCCGACGGATGTTTCGCGTTAGTCACTCTTGTGCGTGCGATATGCGGAGGTACTTTCGTTAATTTCAGAATAATTGATGCTCTGCGTATTATTAACTTTCGTTTCAGCCGATCAGTTCGAATTTTTAATTACCCTTCAAGTGAAAATTACCTATTTCAGCATGTTTCGGAGAGTTCAAGGCTATTTGCATTTCTTATTTGAAAATAATGTTACAGTTAATGTTACATTCGTGGTCCAAATGAGGTACGAATTTCAATGTAGTCGTAGCAAAGGATAAAAGATGTACATGCGCTCTTCGAGTAAACATCTACGATTAGAAGTATGTGCATTGGTTCGTACTGTTTTTTGAAAAGATACTATCACAGCAATATTTAAATAAACGCTACGATTAAGAAAGTACACTTTTACTTAAATAAGAACGCATACAAGACAACTAAATTCTGTACAAAGCGTTGATTACAAAAATAAATGTACATCACAAAGCAGATGCTCGAGTGTAAGCACAGTAGTAAAACGCAAGAGCTTGCAGTCTCTCGACAAGTAATCAAACTTTTATAGTTTTTTATTTACAACTATTACCTTGGCGAGCGTCGTTTGAGGTCAGTAACGAATTTTAAGGACGACTGAGGCACGGCCTTCGCTCTGCGAAGATAATTAATCGCTTGGCAGCGCTTAACAGCTTTATTTGCGAATTTAACGAGTAACACGTGAGGCCTGGCATAAGCTGACCCAACATTGTGTCAATGAAACGGCCGTAACCGGATAAAATATCTTCGCCAAGGAAGAGCAGAGGAGGCCCGTGCCTGAAAAGCGAGCACGAAGGACAGGATCAGAGTCCTGTCTCTGAGGAACAAAAGCGTCAAGAGCCTCAGCCTGTGCCTTGGAATTAATTTAGCGAACGAGGCTCGGATGATTAGGCTTATTGTTATTTCACCATAAAAACTTGGATAGTAATTAGGCCGTTTTAATTGCTCCTGAAAAACATACAATTACATCACGTACAGAAGTGCCTCGGGTTACGCTTTACTGTAATTTGCAAAAGCTCTTTTTTATCTTATTTATTCGTTGAATCGCCAAACACTTTATAAAAAATTAAAATATTTCAAAATACTACACATCTCACCTAAAAGTGGCTTCACTCGCGCATATATATACTGTAGTAATATGTTTACTTTAATTAAAATTCAAGTAACTTAAGCATCTTCAATTAGTTATGAAGAAAAAGCATAGGTGCTTTATTTATAAGGAAATGAATATTAATTATTAGAATATTTCGATTGTACAGTTTAACATTAACGTAATTTAAGGGTCTTTTGCAAACTTATTAAGATTAAAAAAAAACTTTTCTTTTATTTGAACTACGACAGAATGATTCAGAGCTTCGCATAGATAAAATAAACCGAAGAGAAATACATTATTAGGTTGAAAAAATATAAATATCAATATTTCAATAACTACAGTTCAATGTTAACTGAATTACAAATTTTAAAATCTGTAAATGCAAAATTAAAATTGAAATTTATATATTTTATTGGCGTTAGGATCACGAAAGTTCCCAATTCTTTCTTGGATATTGCACTGCAAGCAGGGCACTTAATCGTACACTACCTATTTAAAATGCAGTTTAATATTATTCTACTTGAAGGCCTTTAACTTTCTCATTCTCGTGCTGAAATCTTAGATGTTGCTCTTTTATTTCCCATTCCAGCTAAACGATGCGCACACCTTAATCCGCGCGTTTTGTAATTAAGAAATAATCTTTACATCTTCAAAGGTTATTTTAATAAAAATTAGTGTCGCCTTATGTAACATTAGAGTTTGTAAAAATAATTTCCTTTTCGTTATTTAAACGTTATTTCTAACAAATCGAATTACCGAACATCGTTCCGAAGAAGAATAGGACGCAACAAGGAACGAATGAAAAAAAAAAAAAAAAAAAAAAAAAAAAAAAAAAAAGCACCGAAAGAATGACCGACATAGGTTACTGTTTTCGGCCTCGTCTTCTTAAAACACTCGATCGATTTCTCGGTCAACCGACCCTGATCGTCCATCTACCGATACCTTAATTGAGTCGACAAATTTTACCGCGGTTCTTGCTGTCCTTGCATTGCCGTTATAACGCATTGACCGCGCATGGAGTCACCAACCGTTCGACCATCCTATGATAATCTGAGAAACTTCTGTCATCAAAAATTCTATTACGCTTTCTTGATAATTTAGGAATTATTTCCCGGCCGAAGGGTATATTATTTTTAAAGAAAACAAACAGGTTTTTAGACTTTATTGCTGCTACTCTTGATAGAGGTATTTTATTTCAGTACTAGTGCATTCATTTTGTTTATGAAGATGCTACGTACGTAAGAGTACGTGCGTTAATTAGTTGCACGTTAAATTATGTACAAAAGTGTGCTTTCATTCCGCATTGGATTTCGAAAATATTTGAAATGGAAAAAGCAAGTCTATTCTTCGTAGTAAATGGGCTTATTTGTAGGGAAAATGCCTTGTTAAGAATGGATCCATAACCAGAAATAACTTCACGGTAAGGTGGCACGAGTTGTAGAATTCGAATGTATTTGCATATGCTAATTTATTATATGGTGCCTTTGCTTTACCCTCTCTCTTTTATGTTGAATACCGCGAAAATTGAAATCACCGTCGCACGAAGCGAATTTAAATTGCTATTTAAAGCTCAGTTATCGTAAAAAGAAGAAAAATTAACATAAGAATGCAACAATTTATGAAATTAATGAACTTTAAATAATATTTTTATGTACAATAATGTCGTTGAATGAAGCAGTTAGTCAGGTGACGTCTAATAAATAACTTAGATAAGCAAGTCTGCAGTTTCATTTGACAAAGCACAAGATGCAAATTAAAATATTAAATTTGATTTTCACAAATTCTCATTAAATATGTAATTTGAATGTTTCTTGAAATGTTCAATGCAATAAGTTTGTCGTTATTCTAAAAAACTTACGTCAAAAACTCTGTTCTTCGCGAATATTCACATGCTGGAGTTTGCTCCAGAGGAAGTGTTGCACTTTTTGACATCGTACATTATATGCTCTTTATTAAGTAACCGCTCAAGGAGGAAGGAAAATATTGTTTTTATTGTATCCAATCCTAATCCTAAGGCTATTAGGTCACTAGGAAAATTTAATTTTCCTGTAAATAGAACGTATAATATTGTAAAGAATGTAATTATTATATGATTAAAAGGCATAACACTATGAAGGAACTATTAAATTTTAATTATTTATTTTCATGCAGAAAAATAAAGAACATATGTGTAGTAAAATATATCACGGAAAGTATCAGATTAGCATAAAGTCGATGAAGAAATCATAGTTCTTCACGGATTGGAAAGATTTAACAATTTTCTTTTGCAATAAATTGAACGAAAACTAAGTTAATCATTATAGTGCGAAATTTGTAAAAAAATATTAATTTCGCTTTGCTTCAAAAACAGTTCGAAAACAATCTAAAGAGATCATTTTTAACTGAAATTACGTTTTATAAATTTATAATAAATAATTTCATAAGCTAAAATAGATTACGCCACTTTTGAAATTCTATTCGACAGTGAAAGAATAAAAATGTTCAAATGCTTATAATAAAATACTTGACGATAGGATACGTTTGGGCTAAAAATTTAAAAGAAATTTTTTATTTAATTATTTAAATAAAATAATTTCTTAAGACAATCGATTTTATTATTTTTATAAGAATCAGTATTTTTAAAAAAAGTAACCAGTAAAATTAAGCAACACGTTTAGAAAATTTATGAAATTATAACATAAAATTGTAACATTTATTATTTATTTGCTAGGTTTTAAGAGATATATTTGATGTAAACCATTTACCAGAATTTGAAAATAAATTACTTTCATGATTATTACCTCTATATTTGAAAAATATCCAGGTAACATTTTCGGTTCTATCAAAAGTTTCTTTAGACCAAAAATTCGTATGACTTTTGATCTACGTGAATGTGTGCGTTCTAGAAAAAAAAGTGAAAAGTATTTGAAAGTGAAAGACAATCATAAATGCTAAAGGAGCTCTTATATTGTTAAAGAATTGTAATATTTGAGAAGAATGACAATTAATTTTCATGTATTGCCTGAACGTTACTTTGCTTGAAGTTACGCGTTCGTTAAGTTTTTCGATTCAGGTGTTTTGTTTATAAAATAACAAACAGACAACATGTAAAAAAGCAAGCTTACATTTTTCAAATGCATCAAGGAAATTCAATCTTAAGACAATTTGACTTAATGTTAATTCGTGCTTTAATGCTTCGATAAATAATTTCTTTAATCAGTTGTTATCATTACTAGATTAAGGTATATTACAGAAACATTGGAATATTACAAACCTCATAGAAGCGCTTCAGCACTGTACAAACTGCAATTAAAGGTGCTTCCAAGTATGAAAATCTTCGAAAGATAATTAAAGTAATATTTGAAGGTAAGTTCAAGAGGAGAGTTTAGCTGTTGGTTAAAGGTTCTGCAAAAGCTTCGATTCATGAGTAATAAAAATGGCCATGAATAAACGAGAAATCGCGAGGCAAATCCGCGCTAAGCAATCGCAAGTCGTAGCTTTCGCGCATGAATCAAGCAACAGAAGTTGTTTTATTCGTGTTGTTGGCCGCGGTATCAGTGCTGCAAGAGGCGAAATTTCATCTTCCGTACTCCGCCTGAATTTGCTTCATGATAATAATACGAATGGCTGCTCCGACATTAAATTACATGACTCCTGTAGTATCAAGCGGCACTCGCACCCCGAAAATACGATTCTTCGCACGAATGTTTTGTTTACGCGCACTGCTAGAGGGTTGTTTCGCAATTTCCATTGCATTTAATTCTCGTTTTGTACCTGCTAAAATATCGCATTTTGTTCACTTGCCGACTTGCTTCCCTTTATTTCTTTTTTTCTTCCTTCATTCTTACCATTCTTACACCGTTCAACGCTTTTCGCGCAAGCCGAACAGTGTCCTTTCGATAAGTATTTTGTAGAACTTTTTAACGCGTTTCCTTATAACTCACATCAATTTTTCATGTCAACGCTTTATGCGTGTGCATTCATTCTCGTTCTATAGTATTTTGTACAAATTATTTGTTATTACATTTTTTTATTTCCTTTACATAAAGTAACTTGAGGGAATGAAAAAGTTAGAGAAAAGTGTTGCGCATAAAGTTTATGTAATATGCTACATAACTCTTTGTTATATTAATTCAATGAACGAATGAAAAACTTTTCGAAACTTGCTTCCTCTTTATTAATATAGGAAAAAGAGCATGTAAGGCTGCACGCATCAGTTATTCGTAAAGTTATTCGTATTGAAAATTATTCTTTGAATTTTTTAATGAATTTGCTATAGATTGATCGAAATATAATTGGTCTAGAGCTACATCTTGAATTTCTATTACCTTCAAATTCTATAACGCTCATTCATCGGTATGAAGTGCAATCGAGTATAAAAAATACTAATTAACATGGCATACTTTCTTGTATTTTCATAGAATATTTTTTAAGTATTTCTTAAATGTCTTCATAAGTTAAGGCGAAAGCGAATGAAATTTCATAGCATTAAAATTTAGTTTTGAGATTGAATTAAAAATAATAAAACTGCTTATATTCCGTATATATTTTGAATAATCGTATTATACGTTTATTCCAAAAAAGGAAGTTAAAAGGAGAATGATTTTCTACTAATACCTTTTCAATATCGGATACTCTTAATAAAATTTCATCTAGCAATTCTCATCTCTAATCATTATAATAGGATGTATTTACAAGGGTCAGTTAACCATATCGTAATGAGACAATATGTTTATCAGACTCTTACAAATGGGGATGGACGTCTTTATGATTAGAATAAACTTTGCAGCAGCTAAATACGGTTTCGATTTCCTCTTTAAACGTCAAAAGTTCTTTACGTCTAATTTCATTGTACCTTATAAATTATATTGATTTTACCACCCGATGAATCGCATGGAAATTTCTAAGCATGTACAGACGACTCATTAATTTTAAATGTGGAAAATATCTAATCAAGAAGGAAACGTCTGTTTCCTTAATTAAAATGTAACGCAGACCCTTCACTCGACGTATTCAACGTTACTTATATCGTATCACAACATTTTTATGACCAAATACTTCATATAGAAATATACTGCTATAATATAATATTTATTATTCTTCGAGAGTAGTCGTTAACGAATTTTCATTTACGCGCTATTACATCTAATACAACGACGAGACCACCTGAAATATTTTAATAAAAAATCTAGTAATTACAATCCGATAAGCATAAGACTGCGTTTCGTATTTGTTTAAAAAGTCAATCCAAAAAGAATATGAATAATATTCTATAGGTATCAAATAGTATATTTAACTAAATATTACGGTAGTTGAAAGCTATTATTCTCTTAATACAATAAATAAATATGAATAATATAAGTTAATGGAATACAGTTTTCCTCATTTTGAGTTGATTAAAACGAATTTCTCTAAAGTGTGACTCTCCACTCATTGGGCATTTTGAAATACATTTTGTCGTAAAATATAATCAAATGATTCTGATAGTTGTACCACTAAGACATTATACGTATGAACAACTTCTACCACATTAAATCGGAGCCCAAACTTCCGAACGATTTCTTATCCGAAACTCCCGTGAAAAACGTTTTACTCGAGAAGAAAAATAGGTAACCGCCGCGTATACTCGAGCAAGCAAAAGATACTTGCAATGCACCGAGACGTAAGAAAACTTCCAATTTTGCTTGCGTCCGCGCACATGCGGCGACACAAAGGATATGGGACGAGAAAGAGGAAATGGGGGAAAGCATTTGAGTCGCGTCGGAAAAATATGACATCGCTTACACGCTCGTTTGTTCCTTATAGTCGCGCAGACTCGTTCACGCGTACACCCTCTACGAGATTAATAGTTTTCCCGGAGCTACGTATTGTGGCGCATTCGCACGTGGAATTTTCTTTTCCTCGTCCTCCCTCTTCCGCCCTCGCGATCTCGCTCGCGCTCCCATTCAATTACCACTCGCTTTCTCTCTAACTTACAGACTGCGCGTGCAACGAGCAGAGCAGCTTTTTCGGAGGGAGGGAGACATTATCGTGCCTACAGGAGTCTTTTAGCAGAATATAGAATAGAGAATTACCTACTCCGTGGAATAGCGGAGTTTGCACGGGGATTGAGAGGATTGAGAGAACAACTTTTATCTTTCTGTTTACTGTGCTGCAATTGCATTTACAGTACGTAATAACGGATTATTGCATTATTCGCACGACCGAATTAGCAAATAATTACGTAGATAAGAAAACGCAGGTTGTTAATTATTCAGTTGCATATGCTGCAGTACGTATCTATAATTCTTGTTTTTAATTTCAATCGTAGTTTATGAAATTCCTCAAAACAGATACATGTGCATACGTAAACTTTTATTGAAATCTCGGCGATCGCACCGACGATCACAACCAATATCGTGAAGTTGAAGTCGAAATTGAAAATGCACTCGAAACTGTAATAAAACTCTATTCTAAAATTACGCAAAATGTCCGAGCAGAGTTATCTCCTTTGAGTGTAAACTTGCTATTGTTCGCGAATTGATGTCGACCTTCAACGGTAATCGAGATGGTCAGAGCTGCAAATTTACACTTCTTATCACCTGACTGAGCCATACCCTGAGCGTCTTCGTTCTTGCTCAGTCTCCCGTAAATTCTCTCTCTCTCTCTCTCTCTCTCTCTCTCTCTCTCTTACTTTCGTTTTTACAACCACCTCTCTGACTTTCTCCCCGTCTTTTTATAATTCTCGAACTATTTACTTTGAAAAGAGAGGACGCTCTTCTCCATTTCTTTCTCTTTTCGTTTAATCATCTCTTTTATGCTACTTTATACCCAATATATTCGGCAAATATTTATTCCGATTTACGAAATTCAATTTTAATGTGTACATTATCTAGTGAAGATCCTTGTTTTATTTAAATGAATGTCAAAAGAAGAATGAAGAGAAACGTGCTAAATTGTAGCATCATAATTCTAAAATAATATAATCTTCACTCTTAAAGTTTCCCAAATATTCACGCAATGGCAAGTAATTACAAATAGTCTTTATACACGATTTAGTGTGAAATTAGAGCCAACAATAATATTTTATTACACATTTCTACTTTCATGCAGTTTAATATTACAATTGAATCAACTTCCTCAGTTATTATCAAATATCATTATTAATTAACGTCAATTACAAAGTTTACAAATAACTGAAATTTGAATATAGATAAAAGAAATTTATATACTCTATTGCCTTTCGTATCGGGATCGTTTTTATTTTATATCCTAGTAAATAGCTCGCTATTTCGATATATCGTACCGTAAACATTACATTACTTTTAAAATATTTAAAGCTATATTGAAGTTCTTTTATAAAATGACTATCTAGTTTCAATCTTTTAAAATTTGATTGAGTACTATAATTCTTAGGTGCTAAATTTTTCATTTTCAAAGTAATTTTTTATTGTAAAAAAGTAATAATCAGTTTTCAAATTTAATTCCCATCTATATTTTAGTACATCCATCATCCATTGGGATAAAATCTGACAATGTTGAGAAAGTAAATCAATAATCTATAAAATAATTTTTCCGTAAATCAAATTTAAAATGATCTTATCTATATTGTAATGCAAAAGAGGTTATACGTAATTTCGCGTACTGCATTTGAAACATTGCACGTGCATCAGTCAACAATGAATACGAAATCAACAATACTTTTGAAATATTAATGCATGTGTATTAGTTAAGACAGCAAAGTCTTGACTGTTCGGACTCTACAAATCTTGTCCGTAGGAAACGGGTTGAAACCGACAGGACAATATATATGCTATCAAGGTAAAGTAGCACGAAAGTACTGTTTAATGCGCATAAATTAATCCCTAATTTAACTAAACACGTAATGTACCACGTGTCATTGAGAATAATTAAGAACATAAAAAATTTTATTCGAGGTTCCTTCGGTTGAATACTAAATAATTAAAACAATATTCTATAACATTAACTAAACGAAAGCTTAATATTATTTTTTGTAGAATCCAATTACTTGTAATAATAAACTGAATATTAAAATATTAAGTATAACATTAGGTATGATTCGAAATCAAGAAAAGTAATTGCAAAAGTAATTTATAATTCATTTGAAAACTGCTTCATTTTTGTACAATATGTTATTTTTGTGATCTCTAAAATTTTCATTATATACAATCGTTCGTTCGCAAAGTATTTATAAGTTTCCACTACCAAATATCCAGATCACTTAGCTGATTCATTATATCAACGTATCTTATATTAATTTTTCATAAAAAAATTGGAAAAAGGAATTTCGTTTCAAAATATTTATATAAACTTTTTATGGCATTATCAGTTATTCATTGCTTATTGCATTAGTACGTGTATGAATCCAAAATAAGTCTCACTCATTGCACAGGTTTTTTATTCTTAAATAGCGATGCGGTAGTTTTGGAATTGTAGGAACTCCCTCGAAATTCAAATGAAGCTTCAAATAAAGTAACATATCTGTGTTGGTTATGAAACATCAATGGATTTTTGGGAACTAGTTATACTAACTAGAACTTCATTTTGAATGCGTATTAAAAGTACCTCGCAATATCTTTTCATAAATTGTAATTGTAAGTAAGTTTTTATGAGGACATTCTATTCGTATATGCCGCGTGATACTCGTAAATTTGGCTTCATAAAATTCTACTTTGAAGCTGCTACAATCGATACAACTTTATAGATAATTAATGAAACGCATTCTTCTAGCTGCAAACAAAAAAGAATTATCGTATATTAGTCGAAGTCGAAAAATTACAAAAAAAAAAAAAATACAAAAAAAAAATTAGCGCTATTAAACTTGCGCGATAAGAATAATACGATATATCGGGTATATTCTGTATCGCGTGGATATCGTATTTATTTTGAAAATACACGCGACTTCAGGAGTACATTTCTAATGGATATTAATCAGACAAAATTTAGCTGAAGTCTTATATATACAGTAATTAATTGCCCATTACAAAGTTCGATTTTTAGAAGCAATATTCAACAAGTAGATTTTTCCGAACAGCGCCTACATCTATTAAAATAATCGAGAATAATCGAGTACACGCGAAAGAATCAGGAATAAAGCAAAGTTAGCAAATAAGCGAGCGCCTTTAAAGGATGAACATTCGGGATCGTTTCCGAACTCTCGGGAGTCATGAATAATGCATGCGGTATTCACGCGATGCGGCGCCTCATTCGCGTAAATACAATTTAGCGTGAAGGAACCTTCCCCGCCCTCCCCCTCCCCCGCCAGTCCGGATGGACGATGAAATAAACAAGGATTCTTCGACCTCTTCCCCCTTTACTTGGGCTCATCGACCGCAGTACCGACAAGGATTCGCTATGCCCAGGAAAGCTGCTACATTAACTTGTGACGCTTCGCTGGTGCTCACCTGATGTTCCAATTTCTTCGCGTAAATTATGGATTCTCTTATCGCGATTTGAGTACGCGAGTGCGATAAAAGCTCGAGCGCTTCGAGAATTAAGTGGCTCGTATATTTAAAATTGAAGGCGGTGGACCTCCGCTGACAAACATTTTGAAATTTTAATACTTGGATCGTGATATCTTAAGGTAGATATACAAATATACAAATATCAGGTGAGTTACTTACATATTACATTAGACACTTTGAATTTTGAATTAGCTTTGTAAAATCCAGGTAATACTGACAAAACAGTATTACGTCGCATTTTAGGATAAATGATCAGAGATTAAAAGAAGAATATTAACATTTACTCACGTGGTTCTGCTCATTATCTTGAATTAATCACATAAGGCACATTTTAGATCTGAAATTAATTAGTATTGTTATCTTGGTATAAAATAAATACAACGTAATTATTATAAATTACATCCACTCGGGATAAGGAATATTATTAATTATATTAAAATAGTATTGCTGCTCGAAATTATAAATTCTACTTATTATTACGTTGAATTAAAGAAGTTCCGTAATTTATATTCTATGCAATAATTGGCTTTACAAACGATTAAAGTAACGCATCCTATCTTTTAATTCTCATACCTTTAATAACATTTCTAATTTTTTTTCTTCGTCAACTTGGATTTACAATAAAAAGTCTTTTAAACATGAAGCATTTCCAAGGAAATAACTTCACGAAACACCGATGATAATGACTTTGAATATAGAAGCATGCAAGTAAAACACGAATAATGCTCTATCGGAAAATAAAACCTAAGCTAACGATGATATTTAATAATGCCACAGAATCTTGAATCGAAAGATGCATCGTCCGTAAGTAAGTGTTCGAAGAGACTAAGAATCATCCGCGTACAGTGGATACTTTAGAATGTAAACCGAGCGTAATGAAGACAGTCGGTCGGGATCGAAAGTAAAAGGACATAAAGAATCCGGAGAAACATCGAAGAAGTTTCGCAATATCAAAGTTTGATAGTAATAGGGAGGACGAGAAGTGCAGAGATGTCGTAGGGCGGGGCTTTCGTTGCTCCTTACGTATTCACTCAAGACGATGTGGCTTCTTTTGTCTAGAGTTTCCCGGTCATTTCCTCTATGATTCCCGGCTACGTTGGTGCGCATCCGCTAAATCTAATTTATTTTCCGTAACAAGTTTGCCACTCGATTTAGAGTTACGAAGAAGTTTCAAAAATCTGTTATTAAGGCGGTTACGGATAATGTGCACACCTCAACAGCCCATCTGACTTATCGCTGAGTAAAAGTCATTCCAATATTCGAAATCTAACCGCCACTATCGTTTCATTCGGCGAACAATTTCGCCGGGTACATTTTATGGTCGAACGTCGATTCTACGCGCTTCGCCGTTCAAAGTCAACGGAATAAACGAAATAATATCGATACTACATTGTCAAGCACGCGAGCTTTTTTTAAAACGAAGTTTTAAGTTTCACTGTCAATTCCTTAAGTTGGATAACTTTAGGTAATTTGTAATTGATAATTAAATAACCTCGGTGTACTTACGAGCATTTTATTTACGCGATACGAAGTACTGGTCGTCAGATCTCGTTCTATACCCGAAAAAATATTGCATTAAACACAAAGTGATAAGAAGATCGATTGCATCGCTCTGTCATTGATATTCCCTATGGACACAAATTTCTTCGCTCTTTTGCAATTCACCTGCATACGTCTTCCGATGAGCAGTGACTCCGCATTTCACGCCGGTACGCATGTAAATGATTGGCTCAACCCCCGCCCCCATGCCAGGCCATATACTAATGGACCGCGGACGAAGGGGTACGGAATAAAATCGATCCATACTGCAATGCGAACAATCCATTTGCTTACTGATCATTCAAGACACTTTAAGCGAACCAAAAATCTGCATCGATTACTGTCGCTGTTACTACAGTGTTTTGTTTTTTATTTAATCACGTGAAAAGACTGTTTTAACGCGCGACAGACGGCTAACGGTATATTTAACGACTAATGGTATATACGACATATTAGGCAAAACTCGAATATCCTTGGTTTACGTATTACTGTGCATTTAAAAAGAATATTTCAATTATTGAAAAATAAAATCTTTGTTTTTCGTTTTTTTTTTTTTTTATAATCTCCTAATGGATTTGCAATTTCACAAGTATAAAAGTACGAACACAAAATATAAAAATATTTAGATTTAAAAAAAATAAAAGCTTTTAAATTGAAAGTGCTTATTGATTTTTGTTTCAACAAGATGGAATTACCGATAAAGATTAATATTCTTGTACGCCTATAATACAGCATATTATATATTATATGTATGTAATTGCGTTAAATGTGTGCTTTCTGTTGAAGAAACGAGAAATTAGTAAATAATCAATGTTCATAAAATAAATTACAATTAATAAGATGATATCCACGTCGAGGATTAAAGACACTTTATCTTAGGTTACGAGTTTTTTGAACGTTATTGTTAATTTCTGAAATTTTGTATCATATAGAATGGTCAATCTCTCGTACATTTATCTTTTCGTGGTAAGACCCCTTACACCATTATCCACGTTTGCTCATCGCAAGAAATATTTCATACTCAAATTTAAGTCTCCGGTGAAACTATTCATCAAACGGGATTTTTCATATAAGTATTCTTGAGATAATACAAATTTACAAATAAATGTAAACGTAAACAATGCCTTGGACGTTCTTGTAAATGACGTTGTTTAAGCCTTACTTTATCCCATTAAGACAATATTATAATAAGACAAATAATTCATCTGAAATATTAATAAGCAATTCGGTATCACGATAAAAATACAAAATGATGTACGTTGATTAAGATATTTCTTTTTTGAAAAATATTTCGCAGTATAAAGGGGAAGATAAATTTAATTTACATTTTTTGACTTATCTATTTCATAAAATTGAAACAATGACTTTTTTACTTAATATTATTTCCCTGTTTCTATTGCCGCTATTTCAAAGCTAATGGCCTTATTGCAATTTGAATTATAGAGTAATTCATAAGAAAGTACGATGAAAGCTTTAGTACACTTTTTGGTTCACAATTAAGCATTTGAAAAATGAAACAAAGACTACTGGCATCAACGGCCCGTGCATACTAAAGTACCAGGCTAGTCAATTTAGTAGCCTTGTAATGGGAAAACTGTTTTAAAAGCAGAAGAAATATTCGAAAAACTTATTACCAGCAAAGGACTGAAAAAGCATAAAAGAAATTTTTGCGAAAGTATTAAATTATGATGAAAGCACGCAGCAGGAGAGGAAATGAATTTGAATTTCGTTGTCGTATAATTGCAGAATGAGAGAAAAATAGAATCGCTCGAGAGATAATTATCTATTCCAGGGCGCTTGACTTGCAACAATAGCCAAGCGCCTGTTTGAATACTTACTCCAGACTAGAATGCAGCTCACACCAGAGACAACCGGATATGGAGCCGCGCTCATGCTCGAGTCATTGCTGCTGGAAACTTTAGTATTCCCTGCAACTTCCGCTCCCCTCTCGCCACCTCCGCCGCTAGAGCGAAGGAGAGTGGCTGCGACCAGATAAGTGGTGCTATGGTGCTAGAAGCTGTGCACTCTGAAAATGCTAGGGGTATCTCTAACATTTACGGGCATGAATTTTACGCAATGAGAACAAAGGAATACACAACGACCCAACGACTTGCCTCGAGACACATTGCAATTTGTTTAGCCAGAAAAACTCGACGGAGCAACTCTGCTTCGGTTTTCTTTTCGCCTCCGAAAGAAATTTATGTTTCTTGCGTCGATCTTTTTTTGGAAAATATTTCAAATTACGAGCCACGCACTGCTTGAAAACATGCCGCGGAACCTCAGATAAAGCAAACTTAAGAAATATTACGTATTTCGTAATGGTACGCGAGCCCCTGAATGCGCTGAATTTTCCGCGTCTTTTTTGCAAAGTTTTAATTATAAATGTAACGAATTCATATAAAATAACGTACGCATACAACAAATGCGATTGAGTTCGAATTTAAAGTTTTGAGAAAAATGGAATATTGCCTTTTTAACCAGTTTGTCGCTTATTACAAACTTGTTTATCGTTCGTTACTTTCATCTATCGAAAACACTCCGTATTATTTATTCTTAAATTAATTCTTTGAAGTAAACTATAAGATTTTATGATTTTCAAATGAAATTACGCCGAGACTTTGATTTGAACTATTTAAAAATACAATGAACTCGCTTTCAATGCCGATTTAATAACTGTAATTATGTGTAAGTTGTACGTATATTGAGCGCTTTACGACTTGTAACCAACGAGTATTTCGAATAGTCACTTTATTGACGATAATAAAATCGTAAACCTTATGATATTCCTATTAATCAAATTTAAATAGATCAATTCTCCATTCTTATCGATGTATAATAACTTTGAAATTTTCAAGTACAATTCAAATCAGATTTGCTGCTAAATATTTTAATTTTAAATATTTTGAAACTATTTCAACCGTAAAATTTCAATAAAACATTACATAAGGAAGCAAACTCTGCAGATCTTAAAGCATTAACGCGTCAACTAAAAATAAATGAATTTATTGCAACAATTGACAGGGAATTAAAATAAAAACAGACAACAAAATTAAAAAAAAAAAACATTTATTCGATAGGTCTAAATGCTTATAATCCGTCAAAAGAATGTACTTCTCTGATATTTGTTTTTAAAGGAAACAAGAGCTTTTTATTGCGTACTGAGCATCACAGACCAATACAACAAAAAACGACTTTACTTCAAAACCAATCGTTTCGGTAAATTCAGCATATTCTGCGAATATCGCATAAATACCCCTTAATAAACGTAATAAACTCCCTATTTTATATTGTGCGAAAGCACGTTATGTCTCCAAACCTCTCGAATACTTAAGGGTGTATGAGGTAATTTCCAAGTCAAGCATCATTCACTTCACGTGCATTTATTCCTTAAACTTGTTAATCCTCGATCTCTGTATCCTCCGCCAATTAAGTTACGACTGATGCGAGCGAATTAAAACTCTTTGTTGCGTTAATAAGAGAATTGTATGCGTACGCAAATACACCGATACGTGCAACAAGTACTTCGTATACGCAACACGAGTGACTCTCATTTCATAAATGACAGTTACCCGGTATCTCGCTCTTTTCATCGGTGTCGTTTTTTGGTGGAGGAATTGCACTCGAAATGTTACAAACGCGTCACGAACTGCGTGTTCTCACGGGGAAACTTCAATTATACTTCATGTCTCTTTTGGCGCTCTACAGTCGTACACTCGGCATATTATAGATTTATCTTTTCTTTGTTACATTTTTTCAGTTTCATATTTAAATAACACAATTGGAATATTTAAAGAATATTATGTCAATATTTTATATTGAAATTGATTTGCTTATAAAGTACATTTATTTTTAATTTCATCAATTGAATTACGTACACCTTGAACAAACTGCTGCAGCTTTCAATTACATCCATTTTTTAAATATTTATTCTATACATATATTTTTCAATTTATAATTTAGTTCCAGACAATGCGAGTTATTTAAAGTATTGAAACAATAGTTTAAAACTTATTTTATTACTAATTAATAATTTTTTTCTACTTTTGTAATTACAAACAAATATATCAGCTTCATCAGAAATGAGATCATACCGACTATTTCACGATTAATATCAAAAAATTTGAATTATCAGAACCGACGCGTTTCTTCTTATTTTACAGTTTATTCGCAATATTTTGTGTCGAAATAAGATACTTAATAATTCTTTATTCGGCAAGAATTTTTCAGTTCGTACTTTTATTATTTCGAGACGAAAAGAGATGCATATTTAATATAATAACCACGCGTAATTGGTTTACTGTATTCTTAAAAAATGTAATCCTATAGAGAGATTTAATACATGGCACAAGATAAGCGTAAAATTTTTGAAATATTAAAATCGTTTCCATTTCACGTTCTTTTTGAATTATTTTACTTCTTATATTACAATATATTAAAAATGAAATATAAACACAGGAATATAACGAGTTAAAATCAATTTATATAGATATTATTATTAATAATTTGATTGATGATGTGGAAAGTTTATAGTCACCCTTATGCACTTTAGGTCATAATAATCGTTACTAACACGAAGAGATAATATTTTCAAATATCTATTTTTATAATGTATTGAAAGTACTAGTAAAAACATGTAAACTTGAACGATTCTGTCCTGCCTATATTAACAAATTGTTAGCAGTGCAATAATTATCGGCAGAGAATATTGCTGGAGGGTGAAATTGGATAAACGGTGTGTGGGCAAATAACCATTTAGCGGTCTATTAAGTATTTTGATTTGTTCGAATACAATTTTGTTAATAGTTGCGGTTTACGCTCTAGGAAACGATAATACCTTTATATCCTTGTATACAGTGAGGTTAATGAAATAGTTAACTGTATTCGGCTAAAAAATACAATTATCATTAGGCAAATTATCATTTGCCTTTTTCTCATACTTTAAGTATAGTCATTCAAGAATAATAAATATCAAGTATTAGAATAATAAGAACGACGTATCATAAGAAAAGTGTACTTCTAAAATTAACACGTACTCACATTTATCGGTTTTAAATGTGTTGCTAATTAAAACAAGTGACGAATAAAATATTATATCGAATATTACTGCTTATGCTTAGTTAATATTTTTTTATAATCTTAATATGTTTTATAAGTTTAAGATTTAATTTAAGATAACATTAAGATTTTACATATTTTTTGCAGAATAATGAGAAAAAGTTTTTTCTAGTCGAGTGCATATATATGAAGGGGTTTAAGAAGAATGTCCATAATACGTGGAAATACATATTACGAGTATAACATATATTTATACGTACATACTGTTAAATGTATAAAACGGATTTACTCATCAATATTTAGATTTTTGTGACCTACCCAAAGAAAATTAATGTATTATTAAGAGTAGCGCAGCAGGATTTATCATAAAATTATTACTCTATTTCATTTAATAAGAATATTATAATCTAGCCCTCTGTGGACACATACATGTTAGTTTTTTCATAAATAAAGAAAATTACGTCTTACAATGAAAACTAATACTTCGTAATAAGCACTTTAACGTGTAACCTTATAATTATTACAGAAACGAATTAAACTTTGCGTAACGACGAAAGCCTTACTATCCCTTAAATTAATATTGAATCAAATGTAATCAACAGAATTCGTTTCTATTCGTAAATTTTACTTATTTAATAAAAAATTTGTCTATTTATTATCACCCATATGTTTAAGTAGTTATTTTATTATTATTATTGTTGTTGTTGTTATTATTATTATTATTATTGTTGTTGTTGTTGTTGTTGTTGTTGTTATTATTACTGATGTTCGTATTATTAATAATATTATCGAATAATGTATTAAATAATGATCAATACTAGAACATTTTTAGTAAAAAACTAATACTTTATTTTATTTGTCGACACAATAAACCTTACAATTCTAATTACATGGTAATTAATTTACAATTTATTCAACTTGTAGCCATTTCTTAACTCGAAGATTTAATATAGTAATGCCACTTTTATTTACGTTTACTCGTTCATTAATTTTCTTTGATGGATTGTGAAAATTTGTAGATTAAAATTTATATAAATTCTGTCATAACAAAATTAAAAAATTCCGATTACAACTTTAATAAGTACTATGAAAAAATATGTATTATTCACCTTAGTTAATTCGAAAAAATGAATACTAAGATATTATTAAATAATATGATTTTATTTCTAGATTTATTCGGTTTCGTATGAAATCCTAAGTTAGAAATGAAATTTTATTGAAAAATCTCCACTAACAAATTTGTATAAAACCATTGAAAAATGATATTAATCCTTTCATCTGAAGCTTTCTACGCTAAACGAATTTCTCCTTCTGAAATTCCTCCCTTTGTAGTTGTTCTGTAGCATGAAACGAGCTAAAATCGGATATCGAACAAAAAATCAGACGAAAGAACATAACGAGCGAAACGGGAGGAAAGACATTAAAAGTCGAAAATCTTGATCGCTCGACTTGATTATTCATGGGGATAAAAAAGCCATACATAAAAAGAGAAGTGAGCAGAGGAAGACGAGAAAAAATTGAATAATCGCGAGAGAATTACGGTTCTTCGGTATTAACCGTATATCCGTAAAGCTGTTTGAAAAATAATTGTGCGTAGTACAGTGAGGTTATTCTTTTATTGTATGAAGTGATAATTATCTAATTTCTGTTGATTTTGCGCGATTTGTATTCTTTGTTTTATATCGGATTACCACATTTAATGTATAATACAGCTTAATTTACTATTTAAATTAACATTGAACTTGGTTTTTATTAAATGTTAAAGAAAACGAAACGCAATAGAAAACGTTAATTCGATTGCGTAATATAACTTTGGAATACAAATATTAGACTAAACTTAATTTTAAATTCCAAAACATTTATATCATCAATATATTTTTAATCGTAGGAGGATTAGATGCTTGAAATTCTGAACAACTGTTGATATTTAAAAAAAATATATTGATATTATAGCTGTCGTCTATACTTTAAGTGTTATGATCTAATTGTTATTGAGTACAATTACAATTTCGTAATCGCATTCTCTTTTTGAATCTTGGAATTCTAAAGCTGCGAGTATAATCTTGAAAAGATACAAACACGCTATACAAAACTCTCATAACGTAAATATGCATTTCTTTTATCAACGCTATAAGCCAATAGTTTAACGACTTACCATAAAGATAATGTACATAAAATGTCTTTATAATGCGTTGAAAGGTCCTCAATTTTAAATGGAATATAATAAAAGAAAAGACGATTACAAATCCCATTTAGAAAAACGTGTACTATTCTACTTTTTTAATTTCAATATTGGTACAGCAAAATGAGTAGGACGTCATAACCGAATAGATTCTGTTTAAGAATTTTGTTTTACAAAAGTAACCGATAGAAAAGAAAAATGCATCGTCTGGTTCTTCGGTAAAGTTTTCTATAATGTATTACCAAACTACTATTCGAAAGGTTAGTTTCGCCAGTAGATACTATTTGAAACTTGAGAGAAGCCGTATCAGTGGCATAAGTTAACTTGAGAAGTGCAAAATCCTGTTAAGTCTATAATGATTATCGATTTTTCTGCGATTTCACTTAATAAGCGTATTTTTAAGCAACAAATGTACTTTCTACATTTGAACCACGTATGAAAATACTCAACATATTATTTTCTTTATTAATCATCAATCGTTCGATATTGTATCCATGTTTTCATTATATTTTAAAGCAAAAGACAATTTTGTTTAGAAGAATAAATTCGATTGTAGGAGAGTGCACGTGCTTGCGAAAAGAGTTTGATTCATTTTTCAAAAATATTCACATACGTTAAAGCGTGCTCAATCATTTCCAAAGCTTTAAAGCTTTGGAAATTAACTTTGCAAATTAACTAGACAAATACATAAAATATGCATTTATTTCAGATATTATTTCAGATTTACATTGATTATAATCTAATACAATTAAAATATGTACAAATTTCAAGACCAAACTGACTTGAAGAGGCATTAAACATTAAAATATATATTAGAATGAGATTTCAAGATATAATAAAGAAGTTTAAATAATATTATTTATAACTATTTTTTTTAATCTTTGAAGCTAAATTACCGTACTTGATAAAACGATAAAAATTTCTCACAATTATCTTTATATTTAATGTTTAAATATTCTTTATTTCCTTCAAAATGATATTTATTTTAGATCGTAAAATTAATTTTTAATAGTAAGATCGTTGAAATTAAGAAGAAACCGTGAAGTGAATAGGGCTTTTCTTTTAAATGGATCCCAGAATGTGAAAGAAAACTTTTAAAATATAAAAATAAATAAAAGCGCTTTATTTACTTAATTTACCTTACGTAATAAATAGCTTTATTAGAACACTTAATTTTAAAAAGAGTTAATACTATCCGGACTCTCAGTGCTAAATTTTCCATCAAACTTTGAAAATCGTTGAAACTTTAAACGATCAAACCAGTTATGGTAGACATTTAGAAGCAACCAACCGAGATAAAATTAAAGGGTTGCTGTACGTCTTTAAGCGGAATCTCATTGAGCGTTGTGCGAGCCACCAACATCAGTCGACGGCCTCATCAACGGCATCTCATTTGAGAATTATTTAAGTATTTCCTGAAACGAATCCCTTGTACATACCATTGCTTATGAGATCTGATACGCTACTTCAACCAAATATGCTAACCAATATTTAAATAAATTTTCATTCTTTATGTTTTTACGTACGTCGATATGAATAATCATTTTGCTCAATTTACATTTACCACTGCCATAAAGCCATAAAGCCATAAAGCCATAAAGTCATAAAGTTATAATTGAATTTAATATTTTTGAAACATTTTTTAATTCTGAAAACTCTTTCATTAAAGTAATTTTCTTTTTTAATATATTAGTTGTGTACCATTGACAGCAATATTTTAAATTTTAACAAATTTTAAAACGGATGTTATTATTTTCAATTTACGTTTACTATTGTAGGATAATAAGTTTTACTAGCACAAATATTTTTCTCAAATCATGTATCTAAAGAGTTGCTTATTCTCACAAAGTTTAAAAAATTTCGTAAAAAATGAGAGTTAAATTAATGTATCTATGATCTAAAAAGATATATTGGCCAGTTCAAACGTTCGCCACTTGACGCGATATATTATGGAAAAATTCAATAATTTACGAAAATATAATCGTTGCTTTCAGAAAATAGATTTTCAATGACAATAATCAATAATTTGTTACGAATAATAAAGTGAGATAAAAATTTTTTATCCAATGAACAAGTCTTTAATGAAATCAAATGCTAGTTGATAAATTTTATTATATTCTCCATAATGTAATACCGTACTCTCAACTTTTTCATACTTATTATTTGCTTTTTTTCTATATAAAGTGCGTGTAACACTCCCAATGACATAGATGTGAAAAACTCCGAATCTCATACTTTGAATTTGTTAATATGAAAAATTTTATACAAAAAAATGCATATGTTTGCGTTCACAAACATATATGCAAATAAATATAAACTCCAGATAACTTATTTTCATTTCAAAGTTTGATATCGTGAATGCTGTGCAATTTTAAAGTGTTCGAAAATATATGTCGCTCTTACTTGTACAAACAGGAAAAGTTTTTTAAAAAGTGTTGGTCAACGAAACTGTTACCAGAAGTTATGCAAAAAAACATGCGTTTTATTTTGAATGAAAAAGATTCTTGCAAAAGTCAAAGTTCCGTGAATTATATTATAAAATATTTATATTATATGCACCAAATATAGTATTTTATAATTTAAACGTGCAAAAATAAAAGACCATCGAAATTCGACTGAGAAATTATATTATACTTCACTTTTTTGGAAATCAGAAATTTTTAAGATTATGGTATAAAAATTTGATAATGAAATACACATTGATGTATATGAAAATCCGAACAGTGAAGATTTCGCTTGGTATTTGATTTCCTTTATACGACTGCGCGAAAATGTCGATTTCTATTCATACGTACATATTGAAATTTTATCAGAATACGAGTATTCTATATAATAATAAACTTGAAGTGCTAACATTTTTATACTAAAAATGGCGCATAAACGGTTGAAGTGAATTTAAAATTTGAGTAATCGATAGGCGAGTATCTAAAATTTAAAAACGCATAGAAAAATAATTTCAAGAATATAAAAGACAAGGCGATGAACGAGACAAAAAATTTCGATTAATTATCGTATTTCAGATAATTTTATATACAAAGAATCTAGTTAATTGAATAAAGAAAGAAAATTTTTAGCGAAAGAAACACATAATCATCTTGTTTACTTTCACTGTATAGTGTCGCAAATGAAAAATTCTATTACACGTAATTTAATGGACTTCATTTTGAATTTTCGCCCGATTGGAATTTGAGATTGTTTGTCCTATTATTTCAAATCACAAAAAAGACTTGTATTATATTTAAGACAGAAAATAGCTAGTATAACTTAAAAATCAGTTTTCGTTATTCGGAAAAACTGTTAAATACTTTATAATGTATTTTTCTATGTTCTTCGAAAATAATTTGGCTATTAAAACATTTTTTCTCAAAACGAATTAGGAGAAATTTGACATATTTAGAATTAATACTAGAAATTAATGATTAGTTCAAAGATTAAATTTCAAATAAAAATTACAGTTGATTTATTTTTATAACGATAAATCAATTTCTGTATCTTCAACGTCCTTATATTTAAAAAGTTTCGTTATTTTATAAAATAAAAATCAACTTTGAAGAGCTATATTTAAACTAATATATTACATTTCGTTTAGTTAAAATAAAATGAAAACAAAAACTTCCATATCTTCATTTTAAATTAACTTTTATAACTTTAAAGACAATATTAAGGGAAATTACGTAGAATTAATCAGTCTGTTGTAACTGTAATAGTAAAAGATGTATATGTTATAAAAACGTATTTTTTTAACCAAAACAGAAGAAAAAACATTTTATCAACACTATTAATTTGATTGCATATTTCATTATAATCTTAAAGACATAAAAATAATTACCATAAACTATGGAAGTACAATTAACTTCAAAAACTAAATAGAAAAATTTTCGCGTATACAACATTCGCGTAACGTAAATAAATAATTTAGTTTGTATTTCAATGTGAATCTGACTGATGTTTAAATTAAACTTCTATTGATTATTCCATTAATTCTATTTATTCCATTTAAATAATGCTTTAATAAAGTTTTTATTTCATTGCTTTCTACGGATAACTCATTTGAATCTATTATGATTTTATTTTCTTGTTACTTAAAATTTTTTTACATTTTTTTATAATTCGGCATTAATAATAATAAGAAATTAAAAACTTTTAGCCAGTTAGCATTTTGTTCTTCATTATTTAATTTTTATCTTGAAATAATTCATCACAACTTTCCACGTACGTTGTCAACTTTTCACTCGTTCATTATCAATGTTTCTGATGCTTTTTCTAACAAGCTTACAAGCTTATTATAAAAAGCTTTATACAAAATGCTTTAATTTTTCAACCGAAGCAGAAGAAGAATATATAGTACTCGGAACAAACAACTCGACTAATTAATCAGGATATTAATATTATCAAAATGTTGGTTACCTCGTTTAGACTTTTTTTTTATCGTATCTTATAAAACGGAGTTCATTCACTGAGTATTCTATAGAATATGGAAGCTCATATATTATAGAAAACAATACGGCTAAACGACAATTATAACTACCATAAGAAACTGCATGTTTACAAATCATAAATATATGCAATTAATATCTAATCATCTAATCAATTAATAATAAGTATCTTATAAAATTAAATAACATGGATTTTTTCTAGAAAGGCATAGCAATATTTTAACGTTTACTTTTACGCCAATAACTTTCATTTTCAATATTTTATAACTGTAATTACATTATATAATAAATCTTATTTGGTACAATAATTCTGGATAACGCAAAATACGGTATGAAATATAAAACTAATCGATGATTTATACATATGTAATAATAATAATAATATTAGCAATTATACCAGTATGATAATCTTTTGAATATCATAACTGACAAAAAAATGAACTAATACGATGATGCATTTATTATTCGTAAGAATTTCAACAAATAAAATTTATGGGTGTTTATTCTCAAAAAGCGGTAAGATAAGTACGTTGAAAACAAATTCAAATTAAGACATCGTATTTTATGAGTATATAATATAAAGGAAAAATAGATCTTATTATCTTGTTCAAACAAAAATCGATAATTTCGATAATTTCTTAGAATAATATATGTTTTATCCCAACTGACATACTATCTGGAACTCAAGTATAAAATTATTTAAGTATTTGAGCGGATAATTAAAACGTCAACGTAGAGAAATGGTTAAACAATGTAAGCTATGAACTTTAACGACTTTCAGTTTATAAGTCTACTTTCGGAATTTCTTAAAAAGGTACAAAAGTAATTTATGTAATGCAATAAATTTGTGAAAAATGGAAAGAATGTTATGGGCGAAATTAAAAATAGAAGCACAAGAAACTTTTATGTAACGGTGTTAATTAGAACTTCATGTTGTGAAAAGTGGGAACGAACGACGCATGGTATACTAGACATTTCTCACTAAGATTCACCCTGCAGAACATTTCGAAGAAAAGTGACTCGGTGAAACTCGGAGCGCCGCAACGAACCACGATGCCTCCTTTCCAACCTCAAATTCCGGTGAGATAGTGTGCCCTGATTTTCGCAATCCAGCTACAAGCTACACACAATTTATTCGATACTAGTTGTACTCTTTATCTTCTTCTTTTATTGTAAACGAAAATGTCCCTGTGAAGTACACAAAATCCCCATATTCTTATTAAAAAATTGCAACAGTATAAGAAAATGTAACTGTACCTATCACAACTATCGATATTTTACCCTCAAAGTAAAGTTTACCAAGCATTATACGTCGTAAAAAATATCAAAAGGTACGATTCCTCAAAATTGCAGTTCATAAAGCCGTAGTAAATATAATGTACGTAAATATAATTATAAAAATTGTAAGGCTAGATTGGTGACGCACATCACTGTATATACTCTGAGAAGCGAATAGAAAGGAAAGTAAATCAAATTCAGATACAGTCTCTAGTGTTCTACTGAGTCACTCAGTGAGCAGTCGGTCGATAAAAGGTAAGTACACGGGACTTACTGTTACTACCACGGGATGATACTCATCCAAATGTAGTAACTAAAAAGAGAACGCGGAAGCAATAGCCCTTCACAAATAAAACAGAAATTATGTTTTTATGTTGAGAACTAGGGAACGCGAGTCGAAGAGACAATTTTACTCCAATTGAATCTGTTTGAATTTGCAAATTAAATGTACTTATTATTTTGAAATGAAATAGAAACTCATTAAAAGTATTTCAATGCAGTTTATATAAGAGAGGAAATGAAACGCGTACAACGTTAATAAAATTCTACAGTTACTTATACTTAATTATTAACAAATTTCAATACAAATTGACAATTATTAATAATTATTTTTATATATTATTTACCTAAATTTAAGTAATAACTAATTTACATGAAATAATGAAATAATTGTAAAATAAACAAACCATCGTTGCGTATAAATTATAACTTCCATGGTGTTTCCTTTTTAGTAGCAGTATAGACTAACTTATTCCAATATCATGTACGTGTGTCGGTATTGTCTAAAATCACTAGATATACTAATATTACCTAGCAATTATCCTAAAACACATCAACGACATACAGTTCATGGTGACCGCTAAATGACGCTACGCGCTCCTTATTATGGGCAAGTCATGTACGTCATAAGCAATCGAGGTATGTAAAAATTTGATATACGCGACCAGATACAATGAGGGTTAAGAAACGATAATTAATTCTCTATCGTCCACCAATGGTAAGCTTCTTTTTATAATAAGTCATATTTTCGATGGTAGTTCATATTTCATTCAATCATCATATATATGAATCGACCAAAACTATTGAAAAAAGGTTAAGTGTAATACGCATAAAAATAGTTTTGCGAGCACCGCAATTTAATCGTTCATTCGATTCTCGTCAACGATCGCGCAAAAGAAACTTATTCAAGTGTCTTGTGCTTGGATATTGTACCTCTTCGGAAATCTTTGCTACCCTGTTCTTCTAAAACTTGCATTCAGTATTGTATTCTTTGGTATCCTCAGCGAGTACTTTTTCACGACTCTCTATGGTCTCCTTCTCGAAATAATATTAAGTTTCGTTAACTGCATTATAAGATCGCCTTATTCCAAAGCTCGAATATCGTAAGTTCTTGTAAAATTTCTTTTATTTACGACAAGGATATGTCAAATAGGACAGCTGAAGTATTATTTGTTTTGCATTTAATAGACCAGAGATAAGTTTTTGCCTATTGGGGTGATACAATTTTTACAAAACTATTTAAAAGGCAATACGAGTAATAAAAATACTCTTATTGACATCTGCGGTACTCTATCTATTCTGTGTCCTTGATGAGCATTAAGGATTATCTTTCTGATATCAAACAAGGCTTCGAGACACACAAATAAAAAAATAAAAGAGTTTATCGAACAATAATAAAACTTTTTTTCTAAGAAAAAAAAGCGCCAGTTAACGTAAATTTACAAGTAAATTAAAATTTAATCCATTTAACTACGAGAAATGTTAAAATAAACGGTTTTAATAAGCCTTGCGCTCTGACATAGGAAACAAATTTGCATGCATGTAAATATATATGAGAGATCCAGTTTTAGGATAATTTTGCTATACGTACTCAAGTACGTAAATATACTAAGCAGTGTATCACCAATATTACATTTATTTTTCAATTCTCTGTAAAATTGAAAATCTTGAACAACCAATTCCCTTCAAATTCATGTATATTTCTCTTTAATATCAATGTTCAATGTGATCAGTATAATTGCCTATTAAATAAGTTTTTATCGTTAAAAAGCCAAACAGTATAGAATAAACAAAATTTCTCTTTTTTTAAAAAAAGAATAGCTTACAAAGGAAAGCAGTTTATATAAGTTGAACTTCATACAAGTGATATATTTATTGAAGATTTTTCTACATCCTTCATCAATTTATATCAAACGGACGTATTGTTATAAAAATTTCAGCTTTGATTCAATTTTTATTAATATATTTGTGATATGTCCACTATTTATTTTTACACAATTTTTAAACCATAGTTTAAGTTTATATTGTGAATTAAAATTCAAGTCGATTCTTATACGACATTAGTTCTCTCGACTCTACATATATTTTACAACAAATCCTCGAGTACCATCTTTATTTTTACTTTTCGTGATTATTAGGGTATTCGATGCAGTTCAATTACCAGCAGCGTCGTGAAATGTTTCATAGGGTACAACTAATTTCACAACAAATTTTTGTCTACTTTAGGAGGAGAAAGTAATGTTGCAAACGCGTGCGTTTCGTAAGCTTGTAATTTCGAGCGCTTTTACGAACTCCTCGGAGGTCACGTTCGATAGCGAAAAGATAGAACGCAAATTGCATTTCTTCGATTGAAAGCTAAACCATCGCACTCTACTACTAGTGAAACGAATAATTTATTCTCACATTGTTTCATCCTATATAAAATATTACAAGGTATTAAATAGAGGAGGTTATTATTTGCTCTAAAATAGTTATCTCGCAACGTTCTTGACCTATGCCTGACTAAATATATTACGTTCTACTTCAAAATTAATTTCTAAAAAGTATTTTAGAATTTTAGAACTTAAATAGCTTTAGTATACTTTATCCGTAATCAACAAATTGCAGAAACGTTTTGTTAATTCTTATGTAAATGTAAATTAATACAATGTAACAACTATGCTTATTAATTAAATAAATATTATACCTCTAACAAAGCAAGAATATCGGTTTTTTATAAAACATACTTTTATATGTATTAATGTATTTTCTATATAAACTTTCGAACTTTCGTGTATTAAATATTTTTCAGAAAGTAAATACGTATGTAACATATATTGCATTTTTGCTTCTTCATTTATTTTCATAAATAGAAAGTAATTGATTCTTAAGAAAATTTTAATAAAATCTAGAATTCGTCAAAACAACTTATTTTTAAAAATTTAATGTTATTTATCAAGTACAAATACATTTTGATATTCTCCGTAATAAATATTAACTTATGAATACTAACTTGAAAATTTATTTTTAAAGCAGTAAGAATATTGAATACTTTTAAAGTATATCAATTATGTTGGAATGTCAAGAAAAGCTTAAAGATTTTTTTCACCAACGTTTTGAAGAGCAATTTTTTATAATCATTCATTTTCACATTTCACGAATGAACGAAAGTTGTAATTATTTATCGATCGACATCCGTTCAAAATCCAATTAAAATATCTCTTTTTGTTATAGAAAAATTACATTATCATAATTTATGATCATCGGTGTACAACTTTTAGTTTTCAGACTTTCTTCCACAATTCAACACGTTTCATTTTATTCTACGAAATTAAAGTTCAGATAAATGTATTAAATATAAAATTTGCAAGTTTTTTTTATCTATTTACAAATATTTTTATATTATATTTTTATACTTAACAAAATAAATCTCATAGTGTACTCATTTATGTAGAAGTAAAATCATGTTACTTTTCGTATGAAATCATATTTTTAATCTTATTTAAAAATGATTAATTAATATCTTTACAACATAATATATTACAAGTTTAAGTGAAAAATTTCATGAACAAAATTTTACGAAATAATTTTCTCGGATTGAAAATGATAAAGAATATAAGAATAGAGTATTTTGATATATTTAATTAAATATTAAATCTCACAAAAATGTTTATAAAGTAAAGATGTTTATAAATAACTAAATGTTTATAAAAATTTTTTCAGTTGATTAATTGTATTTATATAAAACGTAATTATTTTTTAAAAAAGTGTAGTACGTAATTTGAGGGAACAGGATATATTATCCGATCTTTATGTGTTTGTTCAATCAATGACACAATAAAATAAAATCGTGTCACTAAAATTTAAATAAAAATCTCGAACAAATATAAAAGAGCTCGTACATTAAATTTTAATTAAAAATTTCGAGATGTAGTTTTTGGATTTTTCTCATTGTTGAGTGTTTATAAATTTTATAACAATACTTTGAACATAATGATTCACAAGTCCAATTGACAATTCATTTTTCAATAATATTCGAGTATACGTAATTCTTTAGATAAACTTAATATAAATCATTGCTATTACGTATATGTAAAAATATGAAAAAACTGAACTAATTTAAGTCTTAATTATTAATTATCAACGAAATGATATTTAATATAAGACTGCGGATTATTTCTTTTTCTAGAAAGTATTTCATACATTCAGCTGATAATTGAAACTAATCAAATAATCATTGGTAACTTATAATTGTTGAAAATAGAAGATTAAAAATTTTTATATTTATAATACATGTATATATGGACATAGTTATATATTATAAATATTATGAAAATATGCATCGTCTGAGTACCTGAATGATGTATACTTTTCTAAAAATAGTTTTTAAAAGTTGATTTAAAATTGTATAAAAAATGCTCGAAAGTTAATTTTTCGTTTGAAATCTTGAAATAGTTAAACATAATTTTGAAATTATAGAAATAATTAACGTAATTCTGTTTCCTCCGTTAGAAATTGTTTTCTCTTTTATGGAAAAATCGTTCATAAATACAAGTAAGTAAATTAGTTCTTGGAATGTTAGAATAAAAATAAATGTTTTGCAAGTGATTTACAATAACAGAACAAAAGCATAATATTGTACAATATTTATTTGTATTTTTGTGAATAAATATTTCCATAAGTATACATTAAAAGTTTATGATCATGTAATAATACAATATTATAATGTAGCCTCGTCATTTAAATTGTTTCATCAAGTTCAGGGACTTTTTAAAGAGAAAGAAATATGTAAAAAACAAGCAGAGCCTGTTTCGATACCGATATATTTTCATCAGCCATAATAATTTTTAGTAAGTTACTATTTTATTCATACTCAAATATATACATTACAAATATCTACATTTTTTCATTAAATGAACAGAAATAGTTGTAGCATTACCAAAGGAAATGGATGCATAGACAAATAACTTTAATATATGTTTAAATGTTTATAGATAAAATTAGTTGATATGATACAATTAATTTATATCAGCACATATATAAGGATATGAAGTAAAATAACTTATTTGAAAGATAATACATTCAATTTTTTGAGAATAGTCACGTAAGCCTTCAATGATTATGCGATCCAAATAGTACCGGAAGAGATTTTTAAGATTACGCAACCAGAACTTTGAAAGCTCTTAAACCAGCTTTACTACGTGATCTTAAAATTAAGGGTTTCTTAGTAGCAGTTGTTACCGGGAAAACTTATGTACAGTGAAGTACAAACTAAGACAGTCTAGCTCTTTTATTCAAAGAGTGTTATTTGCTCTGTAGTAAAATATTTTTATGCTATTTTTATACTGTTTTTATACTATTTTTATACTACTCTAGTTCCATTATGAGTGTCGACATTTAAGCATTCTTATTAGCATGAAATATCTGCGAACTTTTAAATGTTTGCATTCAACTTTTTATGCAAAAGTACGCTAGAAAAATGTACGAGGCAGTAAGTCAAATCGTGAAAAAAATATAAGAACATAAGTCGCTTTTCTATGAAATTGGGCATCACTTCGAAAACTGATATTATCAATGTAAATTTTCAAATTATTTTCAAATCTAAAATTACTTCGTAACTAATGATATTCCGATACAATATCCTCTTTTATTCGTACCAATGCATCTATGCACCGTCATATCTGTAGAATCCCGCACACACCCATGCAGACATTGTCATGATATTTTACATCGACGCAGAGTAAGAGTAGGCGTACGTAAGCGATATTGCGCTTGAACCTTTCGCAACCCCATGTGGTGATTCACTCCAGCTGTGCGTTACGGATTTACCAATGGATGTATGGGAGTGCCATTCTTTCGAGTGAGTCTTATTTCTTTACGTTTACATGGACGATTTCGAATCGTCGATGTTGCAATATTTTTTTTCTCTTTCGCTTATAATCGAGTCTTTATGCTCTATATTACTTTTTCATGTACTTACTTATTTTGCTTGCTCCGAGGATCCAATAACTTTATTTCCTTTATTCTCTTTTCGAATGACGTCGCATACGCGCATACGGTTATAGAGCCCATATAATTCTAAGAATATCGCGAAGCTCTTCGCGACGAAAAATATCCAATAACAATCTTGGACCTATTTTTATACATTATTCGTGAAATTTTAACATCAGCAGAGTAGTATTCATAACTAATATTCCTTTCAATAAAGGAGATATTTTTCAATACTTTCAGCCTATACCCCACGAATATGTCTAAATAATTATACATTTATTCGGTATTTTTTCTACAATTTCTTACTTTTTTATTATTATAGGTCAGTGCATTTCATTGATTTTTATTAATCGCGTTCAATCACGGCGATAAATGGTTAGTTAAAAAGTATTTCATTGCAAACTTCAAAACATTAACATTAAAACTTTATTTGAAAAGCATGAGTTAATTACTAATGAAATTTTCAATTTTCGTGATTGTGTGGCTACTGATTCTGATCGGGCAATCGAACGTATCAGGATACTAAATGAATCATCATAATGTGCGCGTTGCCACTGACGAATAATTTAATCAAATGTTCGGGTAATAGTTAGTCATATCTTTACAAATTTAATGAAATTAGTTCGTATAAAATTACTTAAAGCAGATACTTTCGTAAGAAATGAGATTTTTTTATACTTATGCCTTATAAAACGTATTTCATAGAATTTATGTGCTGGAACTTTTATTCGATGTTGCCTTACAAATACGTATATTTTGAAGAGTTTTTATTTCACGAAAAATTAGGTATATATATATATATATATATTATACCGTTAAATTGAATAAGTACTAGTTATTCCATAAAATATATTAAAATAAGAATAATAAATATAAAGCTGCTAATTATCAACTCGCTGATTTATAAATACAAATTTATAAGAACTTCGCGTAAGAATCGATGTAACTATATCGAACTGTAAATAAATCTTTCATTTTCTTGAAATGTAAATACTAGAAAAATTTTGCTTCAAATTCTTCTGCGTATGAGAGTATTTACCTAAATAAATACAAGTCAGAAAGCATCGAAATATTCGATTCGTATGAAGTCATTTATAAAAACCTTTTAACGCAATATTCATAAGATTGTGTTAGTCGAGAAGTGGAAAAAAGTACGACCTTCTTCGTTTAATAAAATTCTCTCTACGCGTTGAAAATTAGATTGATTAAATTTTAAAACATACCAAATTGCTAGCTAACCCAAAGCTTATCGAAAAAATCTTACACATAGCTATATTAATTTTAAGACTCGAGAAAAAAGCTTCGAGACTGATGGAGCTTTCACGAAGTGAACTGTTCCGTAGTCTATCTTTCATACGTAATCAACTCGCCTTCTTATATACAAGAATATTTGACGAGTGATCAGCTGCATGGTATTACTGAGAAACGATGATAAATCCTTAGATAGCACTGATGAATCGATTGGACCTGCTAAACCTTACAAATAGGATAAAATACTTCAAAAACAATAAAATGAATTTCGCAATGTTTTACTTTTCAAATGTTAACGGTAATGAGAAATTTAGAAATTTTCGAGGGACCCAGGTATTGCCATGAAAATATTGCCCACGCAATCCTTATTTAATTACCTCGAATGCGAAACTATGAAAATCAAATGATCTTTTCGTTAAGGACTGATTTACATGGCGTTTGAAGATCTGAAGATCGATAGAAAGCAGGCAAGTTAAAGAAATTCAGGGAAGATTAGCGATTGATGGGAATGAGAAGCAGCGTTGGGGAACGCCATAAGCGACGCGATCGGCAAATGCTCGGATCATAAACGGAAATAGAAAGAGCCCGGCGAGTCTCGGAAGAGCAGAAAATCAGAAATTTAATCAACACCCCGTGAAGCTCGTCCTCGTAAAATCGACGGTGGCGGCGTCAGTGGCGTTACCCGAGCGCCGACGACCGAAGATTAATGAGCATCCATACATGCGTATCCGTACGTCGAGTCGGAAAGAGTCGCTGCATTGCTGTGGCACTCTAGATTTATTCGACACATACTCCCGGCCTTCTCTTGTTTTCCAACGACACGATGCATCTTATGTGTATGCCTCTTGTTAATTAATGCTACAGCGCTATGGAGTTGGAGAAATAAGTGGGCGCAGTCTGTCTTTCTCGATTGTGTACGTGCATTCTTTAGCGCTCGCGAATACGAAGGTCACATGGACCATTGAGTACCATTCGTGCTAATCCATTGGATAAATTAAAGGGAACTTGTTACAAATTTGCAAACGCTATCGTTTATTCGATAATGAGATAATGAGACGTAAAGCGAAAATCTTGCTTATATCGAAACAGTTTTTTAATTTTAATTTTTTAGTTTCAAATATATACGATTAAATTTTGTGATTACGATTTTGTGCAATATCCTTGCGAAATGAAAGTGACTTCATTTTTTGCAATACACTACAGGATGGAATTTCATTAAAAATAGTAAATACCAAAGGTCTGCTACAATACACTTATTTAACTTAATGGTGCCTTATTTAATTAAGTAGCGAGAACAAATGCCTCGTCTCTTGCATGAAAATAATAAATACGATACGCTAGCGGAAAATCCAAGGTACTCCACGCCTCAAAAGGTCCCCTTGACGTACGACGATATATTATGTTGCAAGCTTCACAGTCCCTATATCCCAGAGGGCTTTCCTCGTCGGTTGGACGCTTTCACTGCTTCGACGTTTACTCCGATTCTCAAATTTTCGCCGTTTACCTAGTTACCTGTCTAGACCATATGCATACATAAAATGGTCCCCTCGCACGTTGAAACTGCCACCGCCAGGGGAAATATGTACATGATGCAGATCGAAACCCGACATGTACGTTTGATCATTGAGAATTCTTAGCGTCCTTTACAAAAACGACGATCGCACCAATATCTGCGTTGTCGCTGATGAACAAAGTTGAGCCTGACCAGTCATTAGCTCATTTATACCGACAAAGTTCCACGCCCGCGACTCTGCGTAATATGTTTCGTGCGTGTTTGGCGGATGCAGGGAACTTTTCATCGATTCTGACTCTCTTGTTTGAATTCAGCTTCTTTTCTGTTTTCCGCTTGGTTTTACGAAATTCTTTGGCATCCCCTCGCCGAGTTTCTTCAGTTTTCCTAGATCGCTTACTCTTCAAGCTGGAAATGCAGACTTTTCTTTTCGTCTATTTATTTTCAAGAATGAATTTCACATACAATGGTTTATGCATTGTACGCGAGTACAAACTATCGAGTAGCTGAGGTTTGCAGAATATAACGATAAGTAACTTTAGCCTTTAAAAATAACTTTAGCTAATCCATAACCATTTCTGGCTCTTCTAGTTTCTTTTTATCAATCCTTTAATATTAAAAAAAATTGAATTACACCGATTAATTATAACTAAACTAAAATAAAATACTTGTGTTAGAATATACTTCTATAAACTAGTCATACTATTTTATTTCGCATAATAAAAATATTAAATTTAAGTAAATCTTTGGGAAGTGCGCGCCAAAATAATTTGCCGATTCGGTTGATACTAGAATAATTTAGCTTAGATTTTTAAGGAGCTTCTAGCTCGATGAAATCATTCTTCAGGGAGGAATTTCTGTAATTCGTATATACTGAAAGTTTCTTTTACTGACAATTCAGTAGAAAGTTTTAAAGTTTTACTTGTATAAAATTGAAATAATACATATACGTATTAAATAGGATACATAATAAAAAATTTAAAGAGTGAAAATAATTTGAAAAATTTCTTGGGCGATTATCTATCAAAATAATTCAAATAGAACTATTCCAAAGCTCGATCTTGCAGTTGCGTAGCACTACTTCTTTAAATACGTATACAATTAAAATAGCGATAAAAGTGCACTTTTATATAAGTGCTATCATTAACATCGCTCACGAATCTCAACTCTTCAAAGAAAGACAGGAAGCAATAAAAAGATTAATCGGCAATCCGACAATCGTCGTAAAAAGTCCAATGGTCCCTTCTTCCCTTAGTTTTTTGCGAACCTCTCACTTTACGTTTCGGTGACTGACGCGTGTTATTTAGCTTTCAGTGGATGGAAGGTGGCATTACACGTGAACAGTAAAACACGTTACCAGAAATTTTCGAAACCGATGTTTCAGTTGTTTCGGTTAAGTAGCTCTAACGTTTACAGCAACACATATTTAGACGCGAACGGACGAGCAACTAACTTTTTCGAATGTAAAACTTTCTTTAAACTTAGAATCTGGATACACGGATAAGTTTTGAAGTTTTGACTTTTTGTAATCGATTGAATCGCAGTTATCGTCGAACATCTAGCACATATCGGAAAGTGTTTCTGCTATACCCGTTATAATTACTTATTATATTTTCAATTGAAAATTATGAAATTTTATTTACAATGCAAACACTCTAAATTAAATACTAAAGCTTGAGCTTTTTCTCTCGTTAACTTTAACGTGTTAAGCAACTTATTATCGTGCTTTAAAATAGCATAAAGCTTAGATAAAATTATAAGTAAATAATTAAACTCTATAATGGTAATCTTATATTTTATTCGAATATAAGTACTACGAATATAAGAATTTAATCAGTTAATTCAAAATTAAAGAAACTTATTTTAATCTCTTATATACTATTTGAGACACTACATCTTTCTCGTTAATTTATAGCAAGGAAAAGTTCAGTTAAAAATAAATTGCATTGAAATACGAACTTGGGATTAATATTATTTTAGTAGGTATTTAAAATTTATACGATTATTCATTTTTTTTTTTATAAATCAGTAAATGGACATCTTTGGAAAGTAATTGGAAATTTGGTATACCGACGTAAAAGTCAATCGTTAATTTATAAAAGTAATATCTGTCGTCAAATAAGAGAAATTGAAAGAAAATATTTAAATATCTTTAGCAAAGTTATACAATTTTATTTTATTATATTATCAAACATAATGTATGTATCATCTAAGTACACTAAACTTTGTAGTTCAAATAACATATGAAAAATACAATTTATATGAATACGTTAAAATAATTATCAAAGAGTTGCGTTTTAGATGCATTTTATGAAGATAGTTTTCCGTGAATAATGTTTTATAAATATTATACAAATGCTGGAGCCATTAAGCTTGGAGCAATTAAAAAAAAAATGAATGAAACTAAAATATTATCACACTAAGAAATTTAATTAACGATTTGGCAGACATCAATTGTATGCTAATCTCTTATCAAATATATTTATATACGCGTTAATCAGCGACTTTGTTATCGACGAACGAATATGAAGTTAAAAGCAGTTGTCTCGAAGGATTTGTCGGGTATGGAAATTATTGATGCACATGTATGTTCTCAGCGTATTTCAGAAACATCAGTTTACTACGGATATAATACGGATACTGATAGCTGAAGTTGACTTTAAATTACATATTATTAAAATAATATTTAATAATATGAATTATACTGATCTTGAATTTCTTAAAAATGTAGTTTTAAATTCGTGATAATGTCCTTTTTTCACTTCGAATTGTTCAATGGTAATGACATACTTTAAATATTCTTTGACAATAAAATAATAAATGTCGAACGACAGTCCATGAAAGGAATTTATAAATGTAGCATAATTATAAATAAATTCATAAAAGAATATTTCATTATTTTAACAAATCTGTTAGACTAAAAATACTTAAAACAAATAGTTTCTGTTAAATTAATATAAAATAAAAAAAATATTTGTCCTTTTTAAATCCAGTTGTATTTAACGACAATTAATCAAACAGCATTAAAACTTTTCTTTCGATGAATATATATTATTTTTAATTCAAATAACACTTACAATAATCATTTTCGTTACGGTAAAATTTTACCTCATTTCATATAATGAAAAATTATATTAATTAACAGATTATCACGTGCTGACTTAATAAAATTTTCGTTCGTGAACTTAATCGTTTCATTTATCGTTCATTTATAGCAAGAAAAATTTATATATAACCACTAGTAATCAAAAGGATTAAACCCCATTAAACAAAATAGTATATTATGCGCAATAAATAATGAATAATGATGATTACTTAGAAACGTCACGACTCTGATCCAAAATTAATTATTTAAATTTCCATATCGAAGAACAGCAATATTTATTAAAATGAAAAGAAGAAGTGTAATAAATGGAACTGAATCGTATTTATCATTCGAATCATTCGAAAAAGCTGGTGTGAAAGAACTCGTTTAAAGCTCAGCAAATTATTTACAATTAAGTTAATCCTTCGGATCCGCTAGTCGCACTGATTTCCATATCTTTTATACAGAAAACATTCTCGATTTTAAATTATCCTTGATTCAAAATAACGTTCGTATAATGGTGCATAATCCCCGCGTAGGAGAAAGAACCAGTCCACGTGTCACCGATAATCGGACATTATGCGAGATTCAATCGACAGACTGTGCGGGTACTAGAATTCCTACAAACAAGGGAATGTCGGCTTCCTTATCCAAGCGATTGCCGAAGAAATGGTGTACTTCACTTTTATCGGCACTGCCAGAAAAAGGAAGATAGAGGAGCGGGTCTTTTATTCTTTGCTGATACTCATAGGGCCGCACGCCACCTATTATCGTAATTTTCAAAGCCGAGAGAAAATCCAAGTAGTACTCGTTTTCTTTTCTCAGGTACAGAGCTGAGACTTCGTTATTTCTCCTTTTTTTTTTCCTTTAATCCTACAGCGCAAGCGAGAGATTTCACGAGCGCGCAAGACTTCCGCAACGTCTTGGACGTTGGCCAAATACGCAAACATTCGACTGCGAATCTCGCTGATGTCTTCAAGTATTTTTCTCCATCGTCGTTTTTCTTGTTTTATCAAGGACGTAGAGGAGATACGAGAAACCGCAGGATAGTAAAGTGGCTCGGCATCACGCACTCTTTCGCCCTTTCGCGACTCGCAAACGTGTACTCACTTAAGTTTCGACTTGCCTTTTATAATACAGTACATTTCCTACTTACTTTATAATTAATCCTTTAGTTTGCTTAATTAATCATTATCCTCCCGAGATTTCTCTTTAGCAAGCAACCTTTGACAATTCTTTGACAGTCATTTTGAAAGCTGTATTTTCAAATAAGTGCAAAATGTTGTTTTTAAACAAATGTTTCTGCTTTATTACGGTAACAATTTTTATTGCCTTTCTACTATATTCTTTTTTATGTACGTTCTCTTAGTGTTGCAGAGGTTCATCGGTCTAACGAATACTAAAAAAGTATATTTTTATTTTAATATAATAGGACTTATTGTATTAAATTATAATAAAAACTTATAATTGATTTATAATTTGCGTATGACTGAAATACTAATTACATCTTTATTACAATAAAAAGAGCAAAAGTAATATTTTAAGCGCATTTTCATGCTATAAATATCTAAAATTTCAAAGATATTAATTCATATTGAAAATAAAAAGTAAAAAAACCTAATAGTCTATAAACTGAAAGAATAAATTTCCTTAGTAAAAAATAGTTTTTAAATAGTGCTCCGACATTTTAAATACGAGTTAGTCAAACTAGACTTCTTCGTAATCATCAACCTCGTGCATTTGCCTGCACCTCGCATAATATTTTGTCGGTATATAATACGTAATATTTTCACCTGCACATATTCGTGCTGTTACTTCAAATTCAAAGAAGTGCAAATTGTTTCTCTCTTATCTATGCATTTATGCACTTCTTGGCAAAGGGCTCGTATAAAATCATGTGTGTTGCTAAAATCTAATTCAGTTTATTAACGACCTAATTGTCGTATTTATATCTCTAATAAAGTGGAAATTTATAACGACATTAATAGCCATTGAATTACCATACAGTATATCCAACCATGTCGGATGCATTAAAAGCAAGCAGAATAAAACATAACGAGCTCGAACACTCTCAACGTGTTTTTAACAAAATTTTAATCGATTCGTGAATTACTTTGGAAGATTATTTTCACCAATTGATTCTTACTTACTATGCGTAAGCTTTTGTAAGTTTACAAAGTGAACCATTTATTATGGAATCCTAATTTTCTAGAAAATAAACCAGGGAGATAATTTAGCAAAAAGTAATGTTCAGTGAAAAAGAATTTTATATTCTATAGTACGTAAATCAATTTTGTCTTTCAGAGTAAAAGATATTTCCTAAAAGTGTATTATATTTTTTATAAAATTTAATTTACAATTTGTAATTTACAAGTGTAAATGATATTTCAGGATATTATTTAAACTATAACTGGTGGTAGAATGATGTTCAAATCCAAATGGCAATATGTAACTTGTATATAGTGTGGAAACGATATGGTTTATACTATTAACTTAGGCCTTATAATTATCAAGGCTATTAGGTGATCTCAGTATTATTCAGTGATTTCATCTCGTTTCTTCTTTGATTATTAATATTTCGTCAATTATATGATAGAATTCTCATAAGAATACTCAAGAGGATATAATTTACGAATGATGGTTTACATTTCATAATGTTAATATTTCTGGTTTTTCATTAGTACCAAATTATTTTCATGCTCTGATCACTTTCGAGGTACAGTTTTTATTGTATTCGACGGTAAAACTATTAAAATATCATATGAAATGAATCCAAGTTCGTGTTTACTTAAAGTAAAATTTGCCGAATTAGTACATATTTTTTAAAGGGATTAGTAAGTAAAACACATAAATAATAATCCTTATAAGCTTAATAATATTAAAAGGTTATAAGATATGAATTTCATATTGAAATAATTTCCGTCGATATTAATAAAATAACAACATTGATAACCAGCCTAACAATTCCTATATCGTTTCATCACTCTTTCATAAGCGGATTAGTGGATGTAAATTGTCCTGTAAAAGTATTAAACGTAAATATGAAATTATAAAACCTTAATAAGGTAATAACAATAGGCATACGAAGCTCCCATATATCACAATGAGTTTTTATAAGTGTAAAATAAAAATTCTGCTTTGAAAGTCTTTATTTACCTTTACAAATTGACAATAAATATTATTAAAAATTTATCAGAAAGATGAGAGTTACTTATAACAGTTAAATTTATATTAGTAGCGAGTATATAAAAGTACCTTACATTTTGTAAAGTATACATTTAAATGCACAAAAAAATTCAACATGAGAAAATGTTAAGTAATGAATTTTAATTTTCTTTGACATACATATTATTGATATCCTAAAAATAATCTATACAATTTTTCGATATTTCATTTATAACATCAACTTCTATTTCTTTTCTTCGAATTTTAATTAAATATTTATAAGCCTAAGTTCAATGTATTCGATAATTTTTATAAAATATGTAAACGTTTTCAATTTTTGAAATTCAATATTATAATACTACTAACTTGCTTCACTGTGAAGGATACATATTTTTTGTATAACGATTGGTTAACAGAGTGTTCTATTTATAAGCACTACGTGTTTATTATTATTTCAGTGATTTTACGTATTAGTATAAGAAGATTACTTTATTCTACGCTCAAGGTTATTTAGCTATACATCGCTTTTTAAAATTCTAATTTAACATTATAATTGTATTGGTTTTTCTTTAGATATATAAATTTCTGCTTCATTGTTTTCCTTTTTAAGCCACATACAACCTTCTGTTATTTTCTATAGCAACAAAATATTTGCATATCTTAAGCTGTGCTATTTAATTTCGTCTACAATAGAAAGAAAGTACAGAGTTTTTATCTCGTTATTTGTTAACATTCTATGCTTTCCAATTTTTTCGTATTGTTATAACCAAATATTCTTGAAAGTACCTTATTTCCGTATACTTTAAATTTGTTTTGTTCCTATCCTTTACAAGCTTTTATTATATACGTGTTTGTATGTATTTGAAAAATTTAATCTGCACGTCAACATTTATATTAATGCTATTACATTATGATCTAAAACTTCATCCAATTTACTCACTAACTTATACTTACTTATTCCAGTCTAAATCATGAGCTTTTATTGTCTTTTACTTAATTTAGATTAATACGTACAATAAAATTTAAATTTAAATATTTTAAGAATATCTGAGTTTTAAATTTTATATACTAACACTGCTTTATAAAATTTAATTCAATACAGCTGTTAAATCTTCCATAAAATTAAATCAATACGCAAGTTATTTAATAAAAATTAATACTTATTCAAAAATAGATTTTGTTTTTCTTTTATAGAATTTATGCTTTATGTTCAACTGTAGCTTGATATATTTTTTAAATTAATGACATATCAATATAGGTTTTCGTCTATTACTAGAGTTCTATTGTCACCAGGTAATTTGTTATTCCCAGCGATGTTCAACGAAAATGATTAGGCCTACTTAGTTTAATTGACAGTTGTGTATATGTTACTAGTTTTAATCTGATAATCATTTTGGATGCTTTATTCTCATTTCTTAACTGTAAACATTCCATTTATCTGTAATCTTATAGTGTATTTTTAGATCGCAACGTGTTCTTTATTTTAAAGTCACTTTCGCAATTTCTCTTTGGTAAAATAATATATAAAGCTGAAGTAAGTTAGAAACTGATCACAATTTATGAAAATTCAAGCTAATGTTTTTTCTGTTCAGAAAAATATCTAATTATACTTATTTACTCGCGTAGTCTTATCCCAGAAGAGCTGTTTAGTTCAAAATTTAAGGTTGAGAAATGTTAGCTTTAAAATCTAGTCTCATTTAATCTAAATTAGGCTAATTGAAAATGCGTATAAGCGTGTCACCTAAGCGAGTGTCATCTGCAAATCAGGATGTTCTGGAGTGCGTGTCAGAACGTTCACAGAATATTTCAATGTTAGCATAGCAAAAATCTGCATCGCAAAAATCTGCAAGTTTAAGTTGCACCATGCGTACTCGCCATCATCATTGTAGTTTAGTTTCGCCGAGTCGCACAACTACATTCGAAATTCCACGTTTTCAGTCTCTCCTGCTGTGCCATTCATCGATGCTTTTATCCGCATATGGGACAATCGACGAGAGGACGAGAGTCCAGATGTAAGTATCAAGTGGGACAAACCGTAAAACTTGCGCGTAAGCGCGATTTCTCCAACACGAGATCTACGTGCTTGCAAAACTGTCTCTCTCGATCTACCTATCTATCTTTTCTCTTTTTCACGTGAAGATGATACGCGATCGATCAAAATTATAGCCTTCACAAAATATAAAGATTCGATATAAATCCAGGCATAGACGTAAATGCACATATGAACAAATACATAAACAGGTACATTCATACGTATAATTTTATATGTAGACTACAAAAATGCATAAAATGTACGTTACACTAACCTAACGCTTCTGTAAATAAACGCACCCCAGTACAGAATCATTTTAACTCCATATCTTTTTTCTTTCATCTTATCTCTAAGTCTCTCTCTCTCTCTCTCTCTCTCTCTCTCTCTCTCTCTCTCTCTGTCGAATACTTTTTTTCCATTCTCTCAAGCCTTCATTAAAGTAGTTCAATCGTACGCTTTTATTCTTTAACCCTCGGTTATATTTTCTCTTTCTACTGTACTTGTAAAAGTCTCCTGGTAGAATCAAAGCTTCAGATTAACTCTCATTAGCAAAGGTCAATTAAACTTAATAATAGCAAGGTAAACTACGTAAAGGATTCCCTTTAATTTCTATTTCTAAGAAAACACGAAGCATAGAAAAAGAACTTATAAATAGATAAAATAGATGTAGATAAATTTTCTGGTATATTATTTTATCATATTAGAAAAGTTATTATATGTCTTTAAAGTGTTACTGAGAATTTTTCATTATTTATTCATACGTAGTTTTAAATATATACCTTTAGGTAATCAATTTAATTTTTACGTGTACACGTCATCAATCTATTATCATAAACTGGACACCAATCATTCTTTATGTTTGTTTAATTTATTTATCTGCTTTTATTTTTTTTTTTTTATAAGGAAAAATAATGACAAAATGATTACTCAGAAAATTATAAAATAGAATTTATCAGAAATTCTTGAGCCGATCATGCAATATGTGAAAAGCATTATCATGGTGGAAAAATCATGCGCTCATTTTCAGAAATAGACGCAAAATTTTCATATTTGTTACAATTCACACAAACATCTGTCTATAGCCATAAAGCAGTCAAGATGCGCTAACTTTCCAACGCAATTCATCTCAAAATTCTTTTGACTGTAAGAAATACGATGCTCATTGTTTTGCAATATTTTTATATTTTCGATAGAACTTTTGCTTCTCCGACAAATAAATAAAATCTTCACAATATACACATTTTCTGCATACGTAAACATTCATACGAAATTCTTCAAACTCTTGATCTATTTATCTTTAGAATTTCTGTGATCAAAAGGTATGTGAACCATGGATTTTCAGCAAGTAGATTCCCTACTTTATCAAAGATTTTATACGATTTTACTTTAGATAATTATCTATCTACTAGTTTACATAAGTTATCTACAAAAATCTTTGGATAGATATAGTTAATTATTTTATTAATTATGTGCTTAATCGTGATATTATACTAAACAAATTTTACTATTAAGTGGTCGCTACTTGCAAGTAACTTGACATACACCAACCAAACTTTCTTTATGACTTCTTATTAAAATGTACTTGTTAGTAAGATACGTTCATGTAATGAGTATTTCAGTAAAATATGAAGCTATCTTGAACAGAAATGAGGCAACTCTAAATATAAACGGCACATGACCGACCAGTTGAGCGCAAAATAGTAAATTAATAAAAAAAAAGTTTATTTTAAAGACGGAATATTTTATATTAAATTTAATAAGCATGGACGAATACTATCTCCACTTTCATTTTATATTTCAATTTATACCTATGAATTTGCTTTAATTTAAAAATACATTTTTACTCGTGCTATTTTAAATATATGTACATTTAAAAAATATATAATACAGCTAAGAATTTAGGCTAATTTTCTTCTTGGTATATTATTAAAACTTGTACGCTTATGGCATTAAAATTAAAATGATAAGAGTGGTTAGTAAACTTAATAAATTTAATCAAGTTCTTCTATATTGATATGGTGTACAAAAAAATCTAATAAAATATGATATTTGCATAATACAAGAATAACTAGAATTTGTACATCGTATTTATTACTGTAATATTATGAATTATTTATTACTTATGCCATTCCACATAAAATATAATCCGATATAAACAGACGAAAAATTACTTATGAAAGTTTATTCTTTTTCAATTACATTAATTTATTTTTAATACGTCATATAATCGTTCATTGCAAATATTTTTACTTGAATTTTATAATACCCAGTGCTGCATAGGACAATATATTCTCCGAATATTAAAAATGTCTACTTTATGAATTCTTTGATACTCCACTTTTTAACAATAAGGGAAAGTATGATATAAACATTCCGCATTTATAGTTGAGTTCGCTTTCGTTATGTAATTAGTGTTGAAAATATATGCACAATGTTTTGCATAATTTTTTTTGGACAGTCATTCTTATTAATATGTAAATACTTATAATCCCATACATACTACACATTGTAATTCATATAATATATGTTCCCTTTTTACAACTGAAGAGAACAAGATACCGCTAAAAATGCTAAAGATTTTTTTTTATGGAACACTGCATGTATGAATTTAGTAGTATAAAAGCAAATACATTATGGATCTTTTTCCCTTTGGTGAATTTGGTTTATATGTTATTATATTATTATAAACTCTAGTTAACAGATTATTATTTAAAGCCTAGCTCTAAAATATTTCAATGATTTATAATGTTTTATAATTGTGGATGAACGAATTAAAAATATTTCAAAAATTGTATTATTAAAACTTATAATATTCGAGTATAAATAATTAAAAGCATTTTTACAGCAATTTTGAGAGTTAATTAGACTAATTAAATTCCATACAAATTAATAATAAATTAATAGATATTTAAGTGTATAATTATCAATATTTATTTACTTGTCTGTGTGTTCAAACTTGAAAATAGTAATAAAAGATATTTTATGTACATATCTGTCGCTTTTTATCTACGCTTTATCCTTACGTACGCATACGTGTACTCTTTAGAACTCATACTCCAAAGAAATGACGTATAAAAAAATTTGTTGTTATTTATGCTAATTACTTACCTACGCGTCAGTATGATTAAACAAAATTCTGTAAATATATTATTTTTCTTTAGTAATTTGACCGTTAGATTTACAGTAATCAATATTGTATAAATAGCAAGTGTGTCCCCATTTATGTGTTCCCATTTATATTTTTAAATATTTTTAATATTTTCTTATTCGATAATATTATAAATTAAGCATACAATTTATTTAATTGATGCATACTTTAAAACTGGTGGTACTTCGCAACAAGATCATATCAAAGTTTCTTGGTGGAGAAAGGTGTTTAAAAATTTTCCGTCAAAAAAATTTTGCAATTACGTAAGTTCGTTTCTTTTACCGAAGGTGTAATATGCAATTGGCACGTGTAATAAAAATGTGAAATAAATTTAAACCATCAGAATTTTTTCCGTTCTTCAAAAAGTGTTACTGCATAGAGATTTAAGAAAAAGTACTTAATACCACGACGTCAAGAAAAACAATCGCTCAAGTCGAAAAAGCTGGGCTTACGTGACTTCTGATACTTTCGGACGGCTGCACGAGTTTCTGGCATTGAACAAGCGACGTCGATGCCACCCTTGACTCATATCTTATGCAATGACGCACTCCAATCTATACCATCGCACACTTGTTGTTCACATCCGATTGTCCGAAGAGTCGAATTGGACTTTTCAGTAGATGTCATTCAGTAGATAAGTCTCTCGAAATCTGAATCCAACTGCTGCTTCAACTCACTGTGAACCAAGTTGTTGACAATGTATTTAAATTACAACAGAAAACTTTCTCGAGTACTTCAGGTTTGTTAGGATGCCACAATTATGTAGCGGGCATTGATTCGTCATCGATATCATTTTTCTTTTTATATAATTATTAATAATAAGTAAGCTGTCGTATTGTCTTCTTTAAAACTCGAATTAAAAATGAATGCGATAAGAAGTGAATACTGATATCGTTATTTTATAATATTTTTCTCTAAAAGAAAATACCATATCAAAAGTACTATATTATCTTAGGTCATTGCTCGAAAACAATTTTAAATTTGTCGAATAATTTAATTTCTTATTCTTTCATGCATTCTAAGAAATAAGACGATTCCACTATCTTTCTTGAATCGCACTTTAAAGTATTTTGTGCAGTACATTATTTTCAACGGTAAATTTGCGACTTTCAAGGAGTGAGATGTTTTTATCCTTTTTTTGTAAAAGATGTCTTTGCGATCATCCCCTATTTATCGATTCTTTCTAAATTTATTTCATGAAAAATACGTGTGCGAATTTTCAATTTTACGCAGCAACGGAAAAAACTAAAATTGCATATCCTAATTTAGACGAATTTATTACACATATATTTATGTCTCAAAATAATTTCTAATGTTTTTCAGGCTATTCAATATTGATTATTTTAAAATGTATATTTTCGAAATGAAATTATATAAATTAAAGTTGTCAGATGAAATTATAATCAAAAATATTGAAAAAAAATATTAACTTTAAATTTGAAATCGAGTGCATAAATCTACATCGGTTCTAACGATTTTTCTGAAAACAGAATATATTCAAATCAAACGCTGTATTTAGAATAAATTTAGAAAGATTTTTCTAATTAACAATTTCGTTCTTAACATTATATAAATATTATTTGTAACAGTTACAAACTTAAGTTTTCTTTATCCACAAATGCTACGAAATATCTGTCCTGATTGCATCATTCAATTTATAAGAACTTATGCACCTTATTTAGATCAAATCTACTTTTCGATCGGTCATCTCGATATATTCAATCTAATCAAAGAACTTTTTCATTCGGAGTTTTCACGTTTTGAAATGTTGTCAAATTATTAAAACATATTTGAAGGTATATTATCCTTAATAATATTGATTAATGAATAAAATTGCAGATCTTTATGTATTTGTTTTACGATATCCGTTAGAGCATGATTATATTAAATTTCAAGACTGCGACGTTTTAATTAATATAAGTTAGCAACACTTTCCAAATATTTTTCTGTGCATAATGAATATTTACTTTTTTACGTATCTTTTGTTAATAATAAAAACCACTTGCAATATTTGTATGAAACTCACGGCCGTTCATACGTACTTGAAAGAAGTTAAAAATTTATAATAGATTCCTTTTTTACAAAAAAATATAGAAAAAATGAAAATACTGACACATGAGAAAATAAGAGGAATAGAAGATATTATCTGCTAGGATGCATTTTCAATGTTATAAAAAATGTACGTGCATTCGATAAATCATACTGATTACGATAAATGAATTTGCTTTCGTACATATGCACTTATAGGAAGATTTTTAAACTTTCATTCTGCTTTTCTCGCAACTCAAAATAATGCAAATTACATGCTGAAACGAATAAATACTTAGCTACATCTACCATGAATCTCATTGGTAATAATAAGTACTTATTGTATAAAAGAAAAATATTACAGTATGAATTCTCTCTTCTATTTTCTGTTAACAGCATGAAACCCTAAGGATAAAAACATACGGACTTTTTGAAAATAAACGTAAGTATGGATGTATTTTACTAGAAAAATCCGTCACATATTTATAATATGTGGACGGATCGCTCATTATTTTCCTGGCAATTTGTCGCTGCACCTGCACCAAAAACGTAAAAAGCGTAAACCGACAAACGGAAAATGACCTCCCGGAATATCGCAAATAATCGAATGTGAACGCCTAGACCCTCGTAAAACCTACTCTGATGCATAACCGAAGCGGATCTGAAATGAGTTTCGCGTTTATGTCGCGTCCATTATGCATACATTCGTACGCTACGGACGAAAGCTACTGTCAATAGTTCCCTGACAATTTTCACGCGTCGTGCTTCCACTATACGAATGATACGACGCGCATGAGCTTCTTTACGAGCGTAATATATGCAGTTGCATAAGTGCCTCACTAATACGTGGCAATGAAAAAACTTTCAATATCCTTTCTATGCGGGATGAGTTGAATCTTAATTCTAGGACAATATTCGCGATTTATAAATTGAAATTAAGGGATTGCAGTTTATGACTCTAGATGTGATTTTTTCATTTTTCTTTTCAAATATTTTTATTCGCTTGCTGCACGTGCAAGTAAAAACGAAATAATTTTTTTGTATGGATATTTAACGTAAGATATTTACGTTTTTTTCTGCCAGGAAAGCAATGAAATCGTGATAAATATATTTTAAAGTTGCTCGATCGAGAAGTAACAATATTATGTTTCAGCAACGTTATAAATTAGCCGATAGAAAAATCTTTATATTGAATTTAAATTCAATTAATACAAACAATAAAAAATTATGAATCTAAAATAAAGTTAAAGAAACACGGTTAAATATAATCGAACGTATTTTTATTGGTTAAAAATAACGATCTTTAGCATAAATAAAATCTTATTCACTACAGTTTAGAGATATTAACTCGTGTAGGTTCAATTTGAACTGATGCTTAAAGCTGCTAAATTGTACCATGTGTTGCTACTGATTTATCTTCAACTTATGTACTTTTATTCTGTGTCAAGTGTAATATATCTTTTTTAAATTTTTTAAGTCTGACATTAATCTCTTTATAGTAGTTTTATATCTTGTACAATGAAAAAAAATCCTAAGTATTTTTAAGTATTTTAATACAGTAATTAAGTATTTTTATATAAGTTAAGAAAAAATTTTAAAAAATGAATTATTAAATTGAATATTAATTTCATAATTATACTAATATTTAATTATTTAGCTTAATAATTCAAAAACCAAAAAATATATTTGGCTCCCTGTAAATAATGATTTTTAATAATTTTTAAACAACAATTATAAAATACTATTAAAATATTTTTTTATTAATTTAAAAAAAAAAAGAATCATTATATTTCATTCGATTTGATACGATTATGAATATTACATATATATATATATATATATATATATATATATATATATACATTTTGTTCAATGTATTTATTTCTCACGGTAATATTATATGATCAATCATCGTCCTTACGTAAATATTACAAAGGGACCATATTTCATGTGATATTCATTTGTGCACTGTGGTATAATCGATATAATACGTAAAACTCTCTGAAATATTATAATGACAGTTTTCTTTCTTCGTTGATTTATAAGATATCCTTCGTGTTAATAAAAAATGCTAATTTCCTTAAATCATTCCATTGTAAGATTCAGTGACCCTCGCACATCGGACATACGGATTAATTTTCGATGAATGTCAGATGCCGGTTAAATTAAAATGAATCAAAAGTATAGGCAACTCGTCATTTCTTAAATGTAATGAATCTCCTGGTGGAAAGTGCAGGATGATCGTTGCTATATAATGAATATTTTATTTCTTCCAAGTATAGTTTTGTAAACTGAATTTTTATGATCGACGAACTAAGTTATATATAATCACACTGATTATAACTAACCGTAAATGCAATTATTATTACTTCGACCGAAGAATGTCATTCCTTTGCAAATCATGCAGCTGTTCAAAGACTCACAAGCAGTAGATCTTTAAGACCTTGAAAGTATTTTGGTTAGTCTGTAAAAGAAGGTAACGAAAAAGACAATAGAAGCTGCAGCTTTAATAATCGGACAAGTTCTAAATATGCAAATGATTTTTACATAATAAATAATAAATTTCATATATAATACTAAAACGATAACATTAATAAAATCAAAGTAAAACTTTAGAATAAATCTTAATTTATTAAACATTAATTGATGTTAAAATTGAATAACATTTATGTAATAAATTAGAATAAATAATAAATTTACTTCTGCGAATAGGTTCTAGAAGTTCTCTTGTAATGTACTTAATAACGTTGAAAATGTTTTATGGGTAAATTAATATATTCAACTATGCATATTCATAAGCGATCAAATATTTGTTTGTGCAGAAAAGTTTATCAAATAGAAGTTTATCAATTAGATTTGTAATTTTTTTGATTAATTACATGCAAATGAATAATAATCTATTCAAGATTATAATTGAACGTGGAATAAGAACCGCATACTACTCTAATTGCATAATTATATATAATATATACTATCTCGATTAGTTTCGGTGTGCCACGTAAAACTTTCTTTCTATAATTGCATATAAAATAAATTCAAGTCTAATGTATCATCAGCCTTACATAGGACATGAATAAGAACTTGCATAACTGTTGCTAAATTACGCTGTTATATTTCCACGATACTTAAATTACCTTTATTTTCTCAAAGTTTGATTTAAAACTAAAATTTGTATTGCAATATTCATAACATACTTTAAATATAGTTGTTACAATAATACACTGATACATAATACTTGTAAGCAAATATTATGTAAATATTAAGAGCATTATAATTTAATTATTTACTCTTTATATAAAATAAATAATCACTTATAGATAATTTTTATAATTGACAAACACTCGTATTGGTGTTGGTATTTTTGTTTATTGTTACAATCTAGTGAATTTCATGAAAATACACGATCAAATTGCACGATGCTAATAACTGCACAATTATTCAATACATATTGAATGCTATGAGCTATCAGTACATACGGTCTAATGAATTTTATGAATATGTATGTACGTAGGTCAGAGTATCATCGTAACCATAAAGATTATTCTGAGATTACGTATACAGTTTCGGCAACCAGAAATTGAGGATTTTTATTAATAATAATTTATGAAAATTGTATATCTTAGTTCTTAAATTCTCATTCAAGAAAAAATTGTTCATCATGGAAGTGGAACAATTTTTAAGAATCTATAACTTATATGAATAAATAGTAAATGAAATTTTTATTTAACGTAAATTATAATAAAAAATGTTGGAAATAACTGTCGTGATATTGTCTTGATTTTTATCCAAAAATTATTTTCAAATAACGTGAAAGTGAAATTCTAAAATTTCTTTTAAAATTATCATTATTACGTCCCTTTTCTAGAGTTAAAATTAATAATTTCACTCAAACTCTTGTGAAAAAAGATTTTACGAGAAATTTCCACTCTTTGAAACTTTTTTACTTTCGCAAGACGATGAACAAAGCCATGTTACTTTAACCCGCTAAATAGGAAAAAAAATAGTGAAAATTCGGAAAATATTGATACTTTTATATGATTTATTATCCATATTAATAATATACTTTATTTATGATACGTGATATTTGTTTTGTAATTTTAATATTGTTTGTAATGTAGATGTAAAATGTTGTAACCAACTAGTAATTGAGTTATCGATGTTATATAATATATACAGATAATATCTTATTTCACGCACTGTGAGGTTTTTTCAGACTTAATAAATCTTTATATATCTGAACATTTGTGATCCTTTTCCTGTAACATTAGCCACTTCTGCTCTTTATAACTAAAAACACTATTGCAGGATTTCCATAAATTCCTTCGTATAAGAAATTAATCTAAAATACGGGTACATAAATGTATCATAATTACAAACTCTTCTAGACTTAATCTCTTAAGCATCATTCTTGCGCATCTTACGGTAAAATTTTCCATTAAAAAAAATTCTAAAGGAATCACTCAATAAGTGTCTATAATACATCACGCGTTATATTCATTTTTGTATAATGAAAGATTTCGTGAAATTCAGCTGTTCCGTCACTTTTTCCCCTCATAATACGTGAAAACATACTAGCGATCCCTATAGCGTAATCGCGAGGGAAAAATTTTCTATTTTATGACAACATTATGGTCACGCGCGAGGAAGATCGTAAAAGTTTGACAGTCATAGCTGGAAGGAAATGCATCGTATGTGCATATATAAATGTACCTTGGACTACGCGTACGAGATAGAAATGCGCTCCTTTTCTTATTTTGCGACTCCGACCGAAGAAGAAGTAGGCGAGGAATTCCGATGAATTTACTCGAAAAAACTTTCCCGAGCTTTGAAAACTCAAGTACGTTTCAGATAAGTTTAAACTCTTTTAAGCTAATTATATTTGAAAATAAGCGTTCACTTTTCTCAAAGCCAATGCCACATATTTTTGGCCAAAAAGTACAGTTGTCTGTTTCATATTATGAATATCTTTTGAATCTCATTTCTCATGCGGATATTCCTTCTGCTTTCATAAAGAGTACATTAGACAATTAGATGTTTTAGTTTATTAAAAGCTGACATTTCACAAAGAGCGGACTCTTGTATAAATAAATTGTTGTTGATATCTCATCATTATAAATGTTAATAAAGTTTTTACATAAAATTTGTTTTATCCATAAACCTCGCATCCATTCTGGGACCTTAAATTTCATTTTAGCTTTATTTGAGGGAACGTGTGACAAAATTGACATTTTATGGTATAATTTATCAAAATATTGCACACCATAATCTTGTACATCGATCATGAAAATGACCCTCATTAAAATAATAATGTAAAATATATATTTTAGAAGAAATACGATTTTCTCGTCGGATGAAAAATTTAAAACTAATTTTTAAATTAAGAATTCTTTGTAATTGACTTTTTTTTAAAATTATGCGACTCAGTTATAAAAAGTTCTAAAGTACTTAGAGAACTACTTATTCCTTTAAAGGGGATTACATGTCGTATTTTTGTCTTTCTTCTCTTCAGAAATACTGTACAAGTAAACGCACTCGTTCTGTCGCTCGATTATTCACGCTCAATGTTTTCATTGCTCCAGAAAATTAAATCAGAATTTAAAGGCAACGACAAATAAACGTCAGAGGTGACGCAACCTCCAACTGCGATCATCTTCACAGTTGCACTTTCGGTATAACCTACTCTAATAGTGATCTCTGGCTGTTAACTGTGTCGCTAACTCCCACGCGTCTATATGCGACACACGTAGGTACATGCGTAAGTTCGCGCATGCGTGCCAGTAAGACTAGTTATCGTCTGGGAGAACAAGGACTAAGGTTTGCTCTCGTCACCCCTTTTGGACACCGGCTATTCCTCTCGTTAGCTATAAATCCACTAGGCAGTCAGTCGTAAAATACAATTTCCAACTCATAAACTTCTTGCAGCCGCTTTACGCTGCCTATGCAACTAAGAGCTTGTGATCGAAGCTGGACCCTCTTGTAACCATATGTTTTCTTCCGACCTGCTTTCTTGATCTCATTCTTTCTTAGCTGCATCGTTTAATTTAATGCTTTTTACATATTCTATCGTAAGCATTTGTTATTTCTTTTATTAGTGCGTTTTAACATTTGTATTTATGAGATTTGATGCTACTCAGCTTTTTAGCGGCAAATGCTTCGGGAACGGAATTTTCATTTACAAATTAATTTATTACCAACAATTCATGTACTTAGAAATCATTATCGACGAGCAGATTTTTAATTGCCAACCATATATTTCCAGTGTAAACGATAAGTAGTAAGTTAATTAAGTTAATTTCTTAAAAAAAAATGCACCTCGATTATGAAATTATCATTAGAAAATATTAATTCCCTTGACGAGGGCAAATTGTTAAATATTGAATAACATCAATTTTCCTTTACTTATTTACATTTAAATATTTACAACCTAAAATATTACATTTTCTAACAGATAAAAATATAACATTTAAAACCAAGCAATTTATGTTTCAGTTAAACTAAGCACATTCGAATTATATTAAAAATTAAAATCATAATTCTTACTCTTTTATGGCAAATTATTTTTTAATAAATATGTACTGCGCGTGTAATGATACAATCAGATTTCGCAGGAAAATATATGTAAATACAATTATAATTTGGAAAAATCACAACAGCAATCAGTGTGATAATAGTATTTTCAAAGAGTTTTAAAAATTGCTACAATCATTTTCAATAGTAATCCAGTTTATCTTAAGATCAATCAAACCAACAGCGTAACATTAGAGTTACACACACTAAATATCTCTTATTATTATTGAATAGTGAACTTTTTCATGATACTTTTCTATTGCGTTATCCTCGCATGAAAATATGAAAATAAATTGTTCGTATAAAAATTAATTTGCAAAACCGACAAATATCAAGTACAAATAGTGCACATAAAATATTAATGTTAACGCAAAAGAGATAGAGAACATATTTTACCTTTTATAAAATGAATTTGAAAATATTAGGTTAAAATATTTGTTATTCTCGTTAAATTAATAATCAGCGTTCACATATTTATATTAACTTATTTAAAATTTAGTTTCTTAAAGTAAAATGAAACAGCTAGCAAAAGTAAATTTAAAAAACTTATTTTAAGACTGTTTACTATGTTCAACTTTGAAGCTATGGTATAGTATTAAAATTCTTCGGTGATTTAATAAATAATCTTTTGATTACACAGATTATAAACATTATTTATTATCCGAATATTTCAGGCAAATATTAATTTTGAAGTTCATTATATCTATAATGATGCCATATGATTAACACTATTCCAAATCTTAAGTTTGTACACGGAATGGTTAAATTTTCAAATTGAAGATCCTGTTATCAATAGATGTAACTATTTAAACTTGAAATTCAGGATTTATGATCAGATTTATCTTTTCATTATAATAAACTTACATATTTGAAATTGTAGAATTTATCATTACCAAGAGAACAAAAACTATTAATTAAATCATATTTCTAATATTTATGACTTTTTCATTGACAATTCATTATCTTTTTTTATGCTAATTTCTTTTGCAATAATTGCACAATTTTTCCATAAATAAAATAAAATAAAATAAATATGAGCAGTTATAATTTTAATTACTTCACACGTATAAACACTACATGCACATACAGTAAAAAAAAATATATTTCATGATTTTCCTTAGGGCTGGTAAAAAATTCAGCTTAAGAAAATCAATAAATTCCTATGGAGGTCGATAATTTGAAAAATACATGACGATAAAAAAAATATTTTTTTCGTTTTTATACAACGAAGTTGATTCAATTAAAATATAATAATATAAGCTTGTCAAGTACTCTCCTTTTAAATTTTTCAGAAAACTATTTATTAAAGCTAATTTAATAAATAGCACCGTAATCGGTCCTCTTTTTATTTTTATCATACTTTTTAGATATTTAATGGCCAAAGTATACTGACATTATTAAAGTGTAATGTATCTTGCATTAAAACCCACTGTAAAACTAATTAAATTCAAAATTGGTAAATAATAGTCAGAAGTTTATCGAACATCGGCACAACTTGAAGTTCAAAAGACTAAATTTACAAAAAAAAGCACCTTTCTTATTTCTCCATTAATTTCAAATTCAAAGACCACTTAAAGTATCGTTACCCTCTTAATCCAGATAGTGAAAAGCGATCGAAGCTGCAGTTATCTTGAAACTTCATCTATTCAAAGCAAAATCTCGCGTCTCGCATTCAGCTACAAGTGTCGAAATTCTAAATAAAGTTCCATGGAGCACTTAATCCTTCAAATACAGTCTATAAAAGAGGGCTCATTATGTTCGCGTGGGACTGCATTACGCCGTCAGGGTGAGAAGTTCCAGTGAAGAGCAATTAACGATGTAGTGATTGCAAAACTGCACCGCGATCCACTGATAGAGATCCTTCGATGTTCTCGGATGCTCGCAATGGCTACAGAGTCAAGCTGCTAGAATCTTCATACAACGATAAATGCATCTAAATTTTTTATATACATCTAGATGCCTAAACATTCAATGTCCTGATACTTCAAGTTACTGGGTTTTTACATTTTCTCTCGACAATCGTACAACAAACAGATTAAATCAGTAACAGTGTCATTTTAGTTACCATCACACACATATATGAGACTGCTATGAAATTAATAAGACGTTCGTATTTGAAAAATAAAAATGAAGCGATAGGATAAAGAAAGTATGAATGAATTCAGTTCAATGTTTACACCAACAATTGAAATGTAAAACGAAATTTATAATTAATTGTGTCTAATGTTGGCTGCTTAATACGAATCGCTGTTTCGTTGTAAATATAATAAAATATAAAGAATTGTCATTTTCTTTTTATTTATTAATTTAATTAATTTACTTCTACGTTAGAGCTAGTACTGATTATAAGATAATATCCAGTAAGATAAAAATCCTTCCTTAAAACGATTTGAGATATTCCATGAAAATTCTTGTCCTCTCCGCTCAGTATAAAACAAATTAAAATATTTAAACTGAATCATCTTAATAATATGGTTATAAGATCTTTTATTCTTATACGACTTTAACATCCTTAACTACATGAAATCTCGTTCAGTTTTGACGTTTCATATGTTATTAAAAATATTATATTTATCATCGATATAATTACCTTAAATTATAAGTACTTCAAAACACTTCTAAATCGATTAAATTTATGAAATTTGGATAAGTATCAAACATTTCACAAATTATCTAAATTCGTTAAAAATATGTGGAAAAATCAATTATTAAATAAAAAAACAACATATTTTCATTCTACATACATGAGAGTGACTAGCAGAAAAGAATTCACTGGTGTGAATTACTGTTTGACTCTACAATGTAATTCAACGTATACTCGGTATCAGATTCTCCAAATGCAATTCGACGCACACAGAGCAAATATATGGATCCGTTGAAATTTGAAACCCATGAAGTATCGTTAGTACCTGACTTTTTTTCACGAGTGTAAAATCCAGTATTTTGCTAATGTATTATACATACGAAGTGCTCATAAACATAATCCTCAAAATTAAATGGTATTGTTGTACAATACCACTGCAAAAGCACCGAACTTAAAACTATGTGCGTTATACAATGTTTACTTGCAGTATTAATTCGTATATAAGCTGCATGCTTCGCATATTACTGTCAATGATTATAATATTAATAATTCTGTTTACTCTGGTATTCGCATTTAATTGAATTCCTTGCTTACATTATATTACATAACAATAGTAATAATATAAAGTAAATTTAATCAATTAATCTACAGTATGACCTAATAAATATTATTTGCGCTTAAGTAAATTTTTAGTTCTCAATTATTAATTTAATGACAAAGTTTATTTACTTTTTAATAAGATAATGCAAAGAATTACCGAAACAGAATATAAGCCACGAGCAAAGATTCTACAAATCCAGAAAATAGAAATTCATTTGGTGTGTATAAAATAATAAAACCTATACAGTTTTATAAGCTTAGCTTTTATAAAACAAATTCTTAAAATAAGCATCACTTCGAACGTCGTTCTCTAAAGATGCTTCACGATGTATTTCACAAAAATGACGTCCATAAATTTCTAAAAAATAGAGGATAAAATAAAGAATCCTTAAGGCAATACGATCTAATCCAATATATATTTGGGATTTTTCGCTTATACAAAGTTTCATACAAACACTTCAAGTGATATATACTTTCAAAAAATACAATTGCGTGTGTGCGTGTGTGCGCGCGCGCGTGTGTGTGTGTACGTGTGCGTGTAATAATCGAGTCAAGAATGATTTTTCAAATTGATAGAGTTAAAATAATATTTTGCCAAATTGGCTTACATCGAAAACAAGAAAGTTGCACTTTACATTATGAGATTTAGGCATTTTTACACTTCTAAAAAGTTTCAAATCTACTAAATGATTGTGATACTTATCAAATATAACATTATAAATCTACATAGGATATTTCGTAGTACAGTTGGATGAACATTTTTCTACAACGCTAGCTATCGGAATATTTTTTATTATCCACATTCTATTCCACAACCATTTAAAGTCCAGTGCTATTTTTAAGTATATTTTTTACATTTCTCTACAGCGTTTTAATCAATTTTGCCGTAATTTCATGTAATAAAGTCTGACGGGAGTTAAAAAAATGTATTATCTAATTTTTTTGTAACTCGAAAGTCACTCAGTTTGAAAAATTTATAATTAACGCCTAATTTTTTAATTACAATTAAATTAAAAATGCCTAATTTATAATTAAAATTTATAAATAAATAATTAACGAAAAATTAGGGAAACCTATTTTGAAGTAAAATAAAGAGATAAAATTACGTTCTTTAAAGGATAAGAACTCACAGATGATAAATTAAGTATTTTTCTCCTTTTATTTATTAATCAGTGACTGTAATTAAAACTAATAAATGTCACGTTAATTCCATCTAAATTCTTATTTCTATGAAATAAAAGAAAAATGCTCAATGAAAACGATTAACCGAATATTAAATAGCCTTTCACTTGATTATTTTTCAACCGTAATCATTAAAATTCATTTAAATGTTCGAGGCTTATAAGAGTATGACATTTTAACTTGTTCTTCACAACACTTGACTACGCGTTAAAACGCACAGATCTTATCTTTCTAATGACATTTGATTATCAATTAAAAAGAGTGTAAGCTAAAAGGCTGTGAATTTCATAATATAAAGATGTCGGTATTTTATTTTTATATTTGCCCTTCGCTCCAACACGCGTTCTGACATGGAAATTTTAGTACCTACTTTCTAGCCGTACCGCAGTCTTCGTATCTACAACATTGCAAAATAACTTCACCACGTGTCAGTTGCACACGTTGAACGATATATCCAATACACAAGTGTCGATAATGTCGCTACTCTCACAATTTGGTGCCTAAAACAATCAAATGTTATATTGCAGTATATATATATATATATATATATATATAATCCTATATACATTGGAGTAGAAAATATAAAAAAGCAATTCAGAACTGAAGCTCTTTTAATTCTCCTGAGTTACTTTTTCGGTACATTCGTGCATTAAAAGAATGAAAAAATAAAGTTTTTTCGAAATTCATCGTGACTCTTGAAAGCTGTAGACTTTTGTAACAATAGGCGTCGCTATTCAAAGAACTCGGGATCGATGGTTTGCTCCCTCGGAATTTATTTAGCTCCACAAATTATTTACAGCACATTCGATCGATGAATCACTGTTTAAATTATTTCTCTGAGTCATAAAAGCCGCACCCAAGTAAACGTGTATCACACACGTGCGCACTCGTGTCAAGAACTCGATGAAAGAAGACAAAGTTGAAAGTTCAGAACAAGCGCGCATCTCTTTGCACCGAGGCGAACTTTCGATATAAGTTGAGCGTTGTTCGTGGAAAATGGAGGTGGGCAGGAGGCGCGGGGAAGAGTACGAGAACGAGAAAGGGAGAAAGTACAGGCGGGAGGACGCACGGGAAAACTCGATTTGCCTCGGGGTAGAATGGGTGCTAAATAAAAAGAAGAAGAGTGAGTGAGTGAGAGAGAGAGAGAGAGAGACCCCTTCGCGAAAGTGGCTGCTGGGCAAACGAGTTTCTTTCTTTTCTTTATTCTTTGCCGCCTTGCCGCCTTGCCTCCTTGTTTTTTGTTCCGTCTTCCCGTTCTTTAAACCGTCCTAGCGCAAATGCATCTTTCGCGATTTCAATGTTATTTATATCTCTCTGGCCGCATCAATGCTCTTCTCGGTCATAATCCTTGTTCGCAAATTGCGTCGATTTAATATCTTTTCTTTACTCTTTTATCTCCGCTTGTATTCGTGTATCGCGTGCGGTGTGATAAAAATTCTAAGAAACTGCGGGGTAGCGAGCTTGAATTATTACGTTCTTTATTGGAATGTTTACGACTGTTAATTATAATTGCAATGAATTAAGTTAGTAATTTATCTGTGATTATAATATACATTCTCAAGAAGTGCAAAATAAAACTGCACGACTGTTTTTCGGTATCCTAATGTATCCCTGATTTAAAAAGAAAATTATCAATTGCAAAATTTTATTAATTTTCGATATTCTTTTTACCTTAAGATATCAAACGTAATGAACTCAAATACATAGAAAAAGGTTTTCAGTCATCTCTACCTAAATACAATCCTTAGTTTTGAAAATGCGTAATTTAACATATTAAACACGAAGGAAACCGTTATCTGCTCTCAGGCTATAGGCAAAATAAAATATAATAAAATTTTAATTCGCAAACCCATTTTACAATACTACTTTATAAAACTTCCTAAAAATTCCAATGTACTCCCTTTAAGTATTGAGAGTGAAGGTGCAGTGGATAAGAGTACAAGACCACGAATACGGCGACTTTGCGCTTAACCTTCCACCGGCATTCCTATGATAAATTGCTCTTTCATGAAGAATTCGTTTTACCAATCCTCTGACAATGACTTCTTCGAGAAAGGATTTGTAGCGATGAATGAAAACCAGAGATTGTAAAACTCCCGCGCGATGCGACAGGTTGTGCTTTCGTAAATAAGAAAAGAGAGATTATTGGACGTGGAATTCATTTTATAAAAGCATCTTTCTCCGTCCTAGAAATATAAAAGTAAAATAATAAGAATCATATCTCTTTTCTCGCAACTAAACGAGATGTGATACTCTGTAATTACGAATTATGTTTTACTTAGGCTTACGTAAATTACATTATTTAAGGTTTAGTACATACTGATTGCTGACTGAATCGATATGCTAATATTAGGTTTACCAAGATATTAGTTGAATGTTTTAAAAACAACTATTTGTACTCAAAATTATATTTATTTCTATTACATAAGTGAAATTGCTCATTATTTTTCAACTATAATTAAAAGTGTCGCTTCCGCACAAGCTCAAAAGATTTTATATTTTATAGCTTACTTTCTAGTTGATTCCGAACATTCTTGAGTACATTTTAATAATTGCTAACGCTGTTCGAAGTATATGAAATAATTTTGCACGGGAGTTTCCAGAGTAGTTGCTTAAGTGACTTAAATGAATAATTTCTGAATATCTAAATTCAATCTTAATAATTATAAAATATTACGTACTTATCAATATATGCGTGCATAATATTCAAGCACGCAATACTTATCCTGAAAAACAGGATAATTAAAATTTTTATTATCGAATTAAAACTTTCAATTATTACATTTCCTTTGTTCGGTTAAGAAACATTTACAAGCTTCTAAGAAAACAAAGAATAAATCATTTGCGCCACATTTATAAATTATATATTAATAAAATTTACCCCTGATCGCAAAATCAACAAAATCAGGGAATAAAGTTTCGAAGATATGATTAAATATATTAAAAAGTATACGGGGTAACTAACAAAATTTTATAGACAAGTATTTTGCATATTTTCATAAACCTTTAAAGTTAAGATATTTTAAGTTTTCATGTAAACTTTATAATATTAAGTACAGTGAAAAAATTCTTTTACAGCTTTTTAGTAGTTGAATATTATTTTCCGAAGTTATCAACCAAAAAAACAAGTAATATTATTATGTATACTTATTACAATAATGTATAATTTTTCATTTTTTCTCGTCATATTAAATAAATAGATTCTGTAAAACAAGGAACATATTCGCGTTGAGAAAAGAATGTCAACAAACTTGTTTAAAATGTAATTATTATATTCTTATATAGGATTTTTATTTAATACATTTTCTTAAAGAAATTATTTCAGTCTTATAAAATTGTTTATATTATTTTCTTAAATATTGATGCTTTGATACATTTGTAATTAGGTAAATTGTAATATTGATCATAAATACAAAAACAAGATAAATACATGTGCAGATAAAGATAACAAATATAATAGAACAAAAACTATTAGAAGATACGAACAGAGCAGTAAAATATATTATAAATAAGATATTAGGTAGAACAATTTCTATTATCAGTGAGATGGTGAGTCGAAAAATACTGTAAGAAGTTTGAAAATAGATCACAGTTTTGAAAAATGGAAAACATTTTATTACAAAATAATCGTTTTCATATTTTAATATAAAATTACAATGTAAAAAAAATTGCATTGAGATATGGCTTCTACTTAACCATTGAAAAATGCCAATATATTATCGACATCGAATAGAGTATATTATAAAATATAAATAACAAATATTTAGATTGCGACGAAAATCGCATTCAAGCCATAAAGGAGGCGAGCCTGCAAGGAAAAAGTATTCTGGTTGGGAGTAAGGAAATCTCCCCAAGTCTTGCAGATCGTTATCATATAAACAAAACTCCAAGAGTGCAGCGTAACTGTTCATTTTTCGCTGTAAACTTCTTCACCGAAACGTTATAAATTACTCGCCGCCACAGTCAACTTAGATCTTTGTAAAATATAGAACCATGCAACCACCTCCTAGCCCCTAATTTCTTTGATTATTATTATGTCGATGAGCAAGAATTGTTCAACTTATTTTATCATCCTAATGAGTCCAAGGAGACTAAGATCGTAACTATACTTCGTTATATGTATCCATATACCGAGAAATTGACCGAACAATTTATTACTTACGTCTTTAAGCCACCCAATCCTCCTGCTCAAGTGATAGGAGGAACAATGTTTGATAATGTATCTGAAGAAACTCTCGCAGCCAGAAATTTGGATTTATTAACCTCGTTTGTTCTTGGACAAGCATATTCTATCGACGAGACACTGGCTAAACAGTTGTTTCGCCGATGAAGAGCAGCTGCAGCTGGAGGCGGGTTTCCAACACCAACAGCAACAGAGATTGCCAGCTTGATCACTGCAGTAAATTGGCGGGCTGGTAATATATCGCCCATAATTGATGATGTTCTTAAGTGCTCCTCTTTGCTTCTTTGCTACAGAAGAGATCTGACATCTAGACTCGAAAGCTCCTTGGAAGAACTGATATCAACTCGAGATTTGGTTGAAAGTGGACAGATATCAATTGCGACTGGCCCGATTAGTGTATAAGCACCGCCATATAACCTCGATTTATTCGATTTATTCCCATCTGACACCAACCCAATATTGTAGGATAATAAAATTATTAAAAAATTAATCATTTATTTTTAATATTAATATTTTTCGGTAACACTCGTATTTTTGGATATATAATCTATAATCTATAATCTAAATATTCCAAATAATGTAAATAGGAAACGAAACTTATTTGTTGTTTAAAATTTAGGAACAATACCTTATTCACACGGTTTCTAGCATAAAAAGTGAGATTTCCTTTTGTATTCTTTTGGCGTTAAAAAAGTATATACAAACTTATCTGTCGATTCGATAGAGTTTCTCGATTGAGTAATGGCTATGCTTATTTAAGAAGGTGCTTGCGGCAAGGATTCTTGAAGATTTGTGTACCTTTCCTTTTAATGAACTTTTCTCTCCTTAACTTTACGATGCCAAGGATGGATGTCTATCAGAATATAAACAACAAAATTACTTGTCGATGCTCTGAATCATAATAAATTTCTCATAAAAGGGAGTAAATGAGAAATAGAGAGAGAGAGAGAGAGAGAGAGAGAGAGAGAGAGAGAGAGAGAGAGAGAAGGAATTTACTTTCATTTCAAAATTGTTTTATGTATACATTCAGTTAATTATTTTTATTTAAAAAATCCAAAACTACTATAAAATATACATAACAAATATATTATACAAGGTATGCAACTAACTGTAAGTACATAAAGGAGTGATCACTGACAATGACATCTAATACAAAATTATCTGTAAATTCAACATACGTTTGATCATAAATTTCTCTCGTATAAAATATTTCAAAGATAGTCTTCCATTTAAATCTTTCCGAGGAAATTACTCGGCAAAATTCATGAAAGAGAGAAAACAATATTCTTTAACTACTCACATGAAATATTTAGTAGACTTTTAATATAAGCGAGTTTTAAGAAATTAAGACTGTACAAAATTAAAAATCAAGATGGTAAACAGCGATAAGTAAATGTGCATTTTGTTCTGATAATAAAATAAAGCACAATTTATCAATGACTATTAAAATAAATAATCTGCAATTTTATTTTGTGAAATTTCTAAAGTGTATTTGTAGTGTTTTGCAACTTTGGGATAATTTAGATGTACTCTATATCTAATTTAACTATATTGTGATAAAATTTTAAGTAATCACTTCGTAAAAAGTAGTATCATTCCTGCTCTACGTTAAGATAAGAATGTCCTGTTTTTACTATTGAAATAAATTTCAGACAAAAGAGAACAAACAAAAATGATAATGCAAAAGTATGAGTGCTTTTCTTTATGTAATTGCAGCTTTTGCTTCGAATTAGACTCGGACTCGAGAGTAGAAGAACTAATTTACACTCTTAACCTTCACCCATAGGAAGTATCGCCCGATGGTGATTCAACGATTCTCTCATCGAAGTCCTTAGTAGGAGAGAGCATTTTTAGCATTTCAGTGCGGAAACTTTCACAGTGGCGTAACTTGAATAGGGGGTTGAAGACGAAAAGGAATAACATCGTGTTTTTTTTATTCGAGCGTTGTTCATTATTCGATGCGATTCATTAGGAGTATATGCTGTTTGTTAGAGAAGAAAAGAGAAATAAAAATGTATGAAACGAAATCATTTTTCTCGCAGTCTGCTATTGTTTCTTAACCAGGAATATCGTTTTCTCCAGAGGAACCTAGAGCGCATTCGTTTTCCCCTCGAGCTTTCTCTTTTACTCATCAATTTATCGCAAGAACATAGAGAAAGTTTTTCAAATATAAATTATTCTTGTTGCTATGACGATTGAAAAATAATGGGCATTTTCACACGACGGAAAAAAGTGATAACTTTAATGAGTGAAAAGAAAGTTTTACCGATACAAACGTTATCCTCTCTGCACTCTTTATGCGTTAAGTAATCATGTACTTTAATTAATTAATTTTCCCTGAATATAAATACAAAGATTTCGACAAGCATTAAAAATAATTAACGAACGTGTATTAAACAAGTAGAAGTATTTTAGTTAACAGCGAATAAAGACTTGTATTTTTGAAAGTATTAATGATTCGGCTGGACTGTCAATAGCAGAAGATATTCTGAGGCAAAGTACTTCTAAATAAATGGTATGCAACGCTGAAGATCGTATACATGCACATGAAGAGAATAGCTGAGCTAGTGATTGACATGTAGAAGGAAATAGAGAACTTCCTGCTCACCACCAAAAGATTTGTGATTGTCGAAACAGTATGCAATACCGGAATATCGAGAAATAATATAGTATCCGAATCTAAAACAGAATAAAATATTTTCAGAATTAATTAACTGTTATTTGCAAATTACTTCTGTTTTGTAAATCCTAAATATTTCTTCTAAATTTTTGCTTCATTGTGAGACATAGTTTTGTAACAAAATTTTGTATTTAATTAACTTTAACAAAGCACAGTTGATGTTCAATGTTCTTATTTTAGAATTTAGCACAAAAAAAGATTTATACCTATTCGCATTCAACTTGAATTTAAATTCCATGAAACTAGATTGGGTTGTAAAATCTGTTACTTTTGAAGTATTTCGGTATCCTGATTTTTCTTTTAACTCCTTGAATATCACTGGAAATCAAAATACTTTTAAAAAAAATATTCTTCGAAAATATAATGAATTCTTAAAGATAAAAACTAAGTTTAAATATTCTCTTTTAAACATTTTTATTTCGAACTTAAAAGCCACCTTTTATTGAAAACTGAAAGAAGTAATTAGTTATTTATTCTAAAAGAAGAGTCGAACGTCATTCTTGTGACATTACTTTAAAGTTCACTTAAAGCATCACATTAAGTAAATTCAACTTACTTCTAATGTTTTATTTTTATACGACTATGTAATATAAAAGTTAAAATTTTAACAATGAAAATAGAGTCTATTTAATTTAATTGAAACTTACACTAACAAAAATAGTGATATTTAAATTAATTATAAGTCTAATTCGCAATGAAAAAATTAATAGTACTACTAAATACTGAAGAAAAATTTTGAAATATTTTTCTAAACGTATAGAAATAAAATTTAATGATATTTGGTTTATACTTCAAAAATAAATACGGAGAAAGATATTGTTTGAAATTTAAAAGTATTCGTGAAAATGAACTTCCTAAATGGAAAATATTGATTGTTATATTTCTATAAAATTCCATGAAAACTTTTTTCACACAAATATAAAAATTAAAAAATAATAAAAAATAATTTTTATTTGTACTTATGTTGTACTATATTTATACAATAATTTTAAATATAATTCTTTAGGTCAATTCAATTTTAAAATTAATTTCGTTGAAACCAAGCTTAAAATGTAAAAATTTGTTGTTTCTACTGATATGATGTCTAATCAATCATTTGTTTAAATCCTTAACAAAAATACAATAAATAATAAACACGAGAATGACATAATAATAATACATTATATTTTCTAACCGAACCAATAAAAAATACATTATTTTTCTAGATATTTACAGTTTTCAACGTAACAAATTAAAAATAAAAACTATATTAGATTGCTCGCCTTCATTCATTCTTTTATTGTATTTAAAATAAGGAATTTTTTTTCAATCAGTTTCTCTAAATGAAGTTACACTTGTGTTTGTAAAGCCATAAAATCAGCACTCTACACTCTGTACTATAGAGGGTTGTTTCATCGTCATATATGTATCTGTAGATGAAAGAAAATATACGCTGCCTAATTTTAAGCCTTTACAATGTATTTCAAAACGAATGAAATCGATACCCGATACTTGGAATACATTTATTTTTATTAAATCATACGAACTTTCGATGAGGTGCCCTCTTTTTTATTTGGATGGTCTTTCGAATATAAGAGCGCTTACTTCTTGTTACGCGTTAAATCCATCGAGAATTCGATTTTATATTCCATTTCTTTTAAATTAAATTTTCAAACAACTATATATTTTAAAAATATATTTGCTTATGTTTTTTTTTTATGTACTACAACACATTGAGGAATGAGAGAAATTCGTAAGGGACACCGAATACTCGGTATCTACATATTTTCAAATATTTAGAAAATAATAAAATCAAATATGTAAAAAAAAAAACCAATGGAATATCTGTTTTCCATAAATCTTCTTCTTGATCTCTGTTGAAGCATTTTTTACGATATCTATATTCTATTGATCCATGCTAAGGCACTTCTTTCACTTAATATAGAATCTTTCATTTTCTATAACTTTCTCAGCATTTACATTCCATGTATTTAAATACAATGTACTCAATTTTCTTTCTAATAATCAACTAAATTTTAATCCACAAGATGATATGACGTACCAAATAACAACTTCTAACGATATAGCTTTCTCTAATGCGATCCATTATTTTAAATTGTAAACACGAAGAGGACTAGATTCTATATCAAACATAGAAAATATACCGTCCGAATGTACAATACTTTATTATCATGTTAATTTGGTTAATAATGTCTTTTATAAATTTTATATAAAGAGACAATTTCAATTACAGTTATTACAGCAGTTAATTGCAGTAATTTTGAATACTTGGCCAAGTAGTCCTTCACAATAACCGTTCGGTCATCATTGCAATTTATCAACGGTTCTTGCTATCAGCTTCGATCGTTTATTCATTCAATATCTAATCCCTGACCTTCCAAATATATAGTAAGGAACATGGACCTATAGTCTCCTTTTAGCGTTATTTTCACCCTCGAACTTCTACCATAGATGCATATAGCAAGTTAAGAAAGGTGGATTTTCTTACTAAAACTTTGTAAACGAGTCAAATAAGAATAATTTTCCATAAATCGTTATATACGTAAGCATATTTATTTTTATTCATTGGTTAAATTATAACTACATTACAAACCTAATGTGCACTTTTTTATTTTATGCATGTACAAAACATTTTCAATTGAAAAAGTATTGCTATGGAGATTATTCGTGGTAAAAATCATACGTAATTTTGTATTAAAATACAAGGTTGAGATTTTCTTCTAAACCTTAAGAATTATTTTATCGATAAATTAAAATCCGAACAGTTATACCGTTCGTAATGTTTCATGCATATCAAATCCTGAGTATCGCAATAATATTTTACGCATTTCAGAAATCCAAAAATGAATCGATAACAACACTAATAAAAGATGCAGCAACTGTATATACAACCTGCGAAGTCTAAAACGAGGGTAGAAGTCCAGATGAGAAAAAGTAAAAGAGGCTCGTCAAGTTTTCAATGGCCCTCAAACCCCTCATCCGCTACACAGTGAAAAAGGCAAAGAAAAGTAGGAGCAATGATATGACCGTACAGAAGAAAGATGACGAGGAAGTTGAAGTAAAAATAGAAAGGTAGAAGAAGTGAAAAAAGTAAGTTCTTGCTATCTCTGAGAGAGAATTATTCTCCTTTGGCTCTGTCAACGGAAACCGTCGCTCCTGCGCGATTCTGCCTTCCCCCCCCTCCCCCCTCGCCCACGCCCTCTACACCTTCTCGCTCTAAAATCAACCTACTTCTTTCTTCTTGCTTCCTTCGACGCAAATTATGATTAGCTTTCTCTTTCTATCTTAAAGATCTTTTTATTGCTTTTTCCATTGTTTGAGTACATTAAAACAAAAATATAAAGTATAATTAACGGAAGTAGCAAACAGTGAAGTCTTTCACACAAAAGCTAAGTTTCACAGATAAACAATGTTGTTCGATGAAACTTATTCCTTGAGGTTGAAGATTACATTGAAGCTTTTACTGAAGCTTATATGAAATTATCGAAACGAATAAATTAATTTGTCATTACGTTATTTCTAATCGATTATCTCATCGTCACTCTTAAGCGATTAACGGTGTACAATAACAATTTTTTATTATAAATTCAATAATTTAGAGCAACAACATAGTAATCCAAAATATACGTAAGAATTGACAAGGATTACAATTTTCTTTCTCACAATGATATTTATCGAAAATTGTTTTAAAACACACCTGTATGAAGTTCAATTAAAAAATCTCCAAACAATTCATAAATTAATTGTACTACTATTTAATAAAATATTATTTACACTTATAGTACTGTACAAAATAATTATAATTTTACTGTCGTTAAGTAGCAGCGTGTAAATATTTATATATAAAAAGTAATAGTTATACAGGCAATCTACTTTTGTAGGAAAGAACTATTCAATTAGGAATATGCTATCGTTCACATATTTGAAACTCATATTTCATAAAATTGCTCGTTCTTAAAAATTAAATCATTAAAATACATGTGTGTGTGTATATATATAGCTTAGGATCTTAAGCTCATCATTGTGATCGAATGTTCACCGTGTTTGATACGTATTATTTTCTCTTCAAAAGTTTGTCCGCGAATCTCACGGAATACGAAGAAACAGTTTGCAGAAAGTCGATAGTAGAATTTGGTTGTTTTCCGACAACAATGAAGCGGAAACACGAGGTGCAACGAATAACTGAGGTAATTTCTCTAGACTTCGCTAAACTTTTCTCGGTATACCATTGACAATGACGCTTTTTTTCGTTCCAACCTGCCAAAAGTCTCAAACAGAATTTACCCGTCGACACCGATAGACTTACTCGGTTTTAAGTCAATTCTAGTTAAATAACTCTTAAATATTTAACAGCAGTTTTACATGCATAAATATAAGTTAGATGAAAGTAGAGAAAATTCAAAATTAATGGTGCCTGATCAAAGTCTACATTGATTGATTAATTAGTTTTTCAACGTCGTAAAGGGTGTACAACTTTATTACAAGATAAGTTTTATGTAAACAATCCGCTTACAATCATTTAGTACAGTATGAAATGTATGATAAGTTGTAATAATCATTTCAGTTTTTCTCACATTGAAAAATAAATCTATATCTTTAAAGGACTTTGTTGCATGTAATCTGAAATAAAATATAAAAATCAATACACGAACGGAATTAAAAAAAGGCGCGTATGGTAGAGGCTGACCATAAATTTTATAATACTATGGGCAAAGAGGAGGAGAGTGCTATAGAAAATGTTACATAATTTATAAACGTCTCCCTGAGATATTGAACGTTTTTCTTAAAACTCATAATACTGAACGAAAAACGCAATAATATATTAAAGGGAAAAAACATCGACATCTAACTTCCGTTCTAAATATGCGATTAGACGATCATCAAAGCACATTTAGCGTATTTTTTATGAAATGATTTATAATATGTAATTATAAAAATCTTAATTTACATAAGCAAATTTTATGTAAAAGTTTTTATAACATTATTGCTGGCTGTATTTTTAGTATCGAATATTTCATAATACGTATTGTTAAATTATAAATTTAACTGGCATAAATTATAATTCTGGCAATTACTGTGCAACGAGAAGCTCTGAAGTAACACGAAGATAGTACATCGCAATCGAGAAATACGAGCTTTGCAAGCTGATCAAGTTGAACCCGTCGACAACAATCAGAAAGCGTCTCTCCACCGACAAAATTTTTAAATATTAATCAACTTGCTGGTATAATTTTGTTAAAAATTATCTGAACACGTAAGTAATTAAGCACAGCTTTCGTTATAATACGGAGTGTATTATTCATTTGTATTTGGATATCCTTTGTTGTGTGTCAACACAACTCGAGGAGAAGCGAAGCTATGCAAGTTAGTGCCCGAAGATTAAAAAAGTGGCATAATCGAGCGTCGATAATTTCGATCCTTTAATAATGCTGGTGTTAATTATAATTAAGTAAAATTCTAGTATTCCAAATACTAGTACCGCATGCGAGGGTTTACTTTTACTTCGTCATCTCTCGATGAAAATCAAACGCGTCCTCGTGAAGGAGATAAAAGAAAATCGAAGGTGTCAATGTAAAGTCGATGAATCTACGTTATTCTCTCCCTCTCTGTTTCACTATCTTAGCTTTTGTTGCGTCGCGAAACAAGAAGGCAGCAATTTCTAGGGGCGCGATCTCGAGCGTCTATGCCTGAGCTGCAAGTAACTAATCCTAATTGCTGCAGCTCGCATTAAGACAGCGCAATTAGTCCATTATCAATGGTGCACTAGTGGAGTGGCCGACACCGCGCGAAATGCATGGCTTCTGTACCCGTCGTATGTGGGGAGCGATCGAATTTATGTATTGCGGGTTTTAACAAAGAGTTACGATCTTTCCGCTTTACTGCACCGAGCGATGGAATGCCTTTCACCGTCGTGGATAATTATACATTGTTTAGTGAACGACCTGTAAACTGCATTTTAACTATTAAACTGTACTTGTGTTAAATTCGACTTAACGTACGATTTCAAGCTATTCTAAAAGCCTCACTATTTAACGAAATTCTCATTACTGAACGAATAATTACGCGAATAAATAATCTTTTAATTTCATTCGTTAAATATAAACGGTGATCCTTACTATTGCATCTTTTTATCAAATTAAAAAGTAAAGTATTTAAATATTTTACCGTATAAAAATGATTAATTTCTAATAAAAAATTTTTTCATAATACCTCGCGTATATTATATGAAATATAATATATGAAATATCTAGCGCTAGATTCTCGTGGACAAACGTAAATGCTTGTTTGAAATAACTTTTAATAATTACGTATAAAAATTAGAAATGTCTACTGACAAGCTCGTACAGTTATTTCATTCGGTTATTATATAAAAAACATATCATCGCATAATAAAACAACCACAAAATAATAATTATTTATTGTAGTAATAGAGAACGTAAAATCAGAAACAATTATATGGAATTGAAAGTTATCAAATCTTCTTTATATACGAGATTAAAAGTTTTGTTTTTTATGTGCCAATCACTTTATTAATTAAAAAATACTGCTAATTTAATATACTAGTAATAAAATGACGATCTTGCTTAATTGCAAAGAAACAGTAAAATTTTTAGCGAATTGTTAAAAAATGTTTAATTTCCATTAAATCACTAAAAAGGACTGTTTGATTGTAGTGTAATGGAGAAAACACTGTTAAGAAATACTGTTTAAATATCGGGCTTCTCTACTCGTAAGCCACTGAATTTATGTGTAATTAAAAATATAAAAAATAATGAAAAAAAATAACTTTCATAGACTTTGCTTTTATCACTTAACCGTCAATCTTTAATTAAATTTTAATCCGTTTCCTGCATCGTCCTTTCACTCACTAGAATCGCCTGAACTGTCTAAACAATTCATTCAAGCCAGTTGAATGCATTTGTGCGCGTAAAAGAGCTCTTCGTTTGGGTAAACTTGTTGACCACACACAAAGGATAGATGAATAGTTAAATATTAATTTTTAGGCAAGTTTTGCAGATACTATGAATGTATTTCATTTAAAGTTTAAACAGTGAAACATTATTTTACAACAGAGAACAAACGCCTTCTCCATTTCGTACAAGGTAAAAGGCTTTTTGCACACACAATCAGATAATAATAAAAGCCAATGCTCGTAATTTAATGTAATTAGATTTATTGCACAAGAAGAGGGATATTTTGATAAATATTTAGGCATTTCTCAGGTAAATTTTTACATAAAAAGCACGAGCAATGTGATTAAAAATCAAGGTTAGAGTGAACAACCGAGCGCAACGAAAGCATTTTTGCGATATGCGATCAGTTCATTGAGCAATTTATAATCTATCGAATATAAAACGAGTACTCATTAGAATTTTTTAATTTAAATATTATGGAAAACTCGTAGCACACGAATATTGTAAAGAATTTTTAATGAGCATTTAAACAATTGTAATGATTTTATGATCAAAAACATTTGCAAATGACGATATAAAACTGTAAAACCGTAGACAAAAATATAAAAATGGGTATTTATTTCCAATCGTATTTACAGCTTTAATGAAAGTTTGATTAAAAATTCCTTTAATCAAATCGAGTCGTGCACATATTTAACTTTCTTCGGAACGAAAAACATAAAAAAAGGTAACGTATCGATCAAATTATAAAAATGTAAGTAAACGCAATTTCTATAAACATCGAGAGTAGAAGAATAACTGCAATGGAAATAATTCCACTTGCAAGGCTTGACAGGGGCGAAAAGCGTACTTTTGTGATCAGTGTATCTGAATAAATGAACTGGAATCGCTGGCGCGTCAATAGTTGGGTTACTTAAGATATGATGGACGGGCGTTAAAAATAGTGAGAAGGTCGTTAGAGTCGCGCACGCGTTCGTATCGTCATCGATCGAAAAGTAATTATGAAAGCTCGTTAGTCCTTTCAGCATTGCTCGCATGTCTGTCATTTAGCGTTGCTGCAGCCACAGCAATGCCCTACCAATGCCACAGCAGCAGCGGTGCACTAGTCGCTCGTCGTAATGAGATTAAAATGTCGGTAAATCCTGCAGGCGGTGCAAAAGCATAAGCACGTGCTTCCGCTAAATTTCGATATTTGTACATGGCTTTGGCACACATTTACGTATAATCTCCTGTTAATGTGGTCTTCTATGCTTATTTGTACGGTCAATGCACCCAATTCTAACAGCTTCCGAATCACAGACATTCTTTTCTTCACCTCTAATCTATCCTTTACAAACGGTAGAAATTAGTGTTTTTATTGCAAGTGTCTCGCGAAGGTCTGTTTGAGATTTAATTTCACAAGGAAATTTCGCTGTAAAAGACATAAAAATCGATTTTTCAATTTAAATTTTCATCAATACATACAATTTAAGAAGATTTATTATTCTTGAAATTGCAGTAATTATACTCGTTAAATATACGTTGCGCGTTACATTCCCAACTCTATAATTATTAATGTACAGTGAATTAGGGGGATTTTCGTTTTATAAAAATATCCATCAAATGCCTGAGACTTAATAAATATTACTTCGACGTTTTATTTTAGAGTTTTCGAATAATGTATTTAAATAATGGTAATAACAATGATGATGATGATGATGATGATGATGATGATGATGATGATGATGATAGTAGTAGTGGTACCTATACGAGTACAGCACAGAACTTGATTACACAGTTATAATTGCAAAGTAGAAAATTTTCCTAAATAGAAACTCAGTTTTCAATATTTGTTCTAATACTATATTACGAGACTAAGGTAAAATTGAATTTCATAAAAGACGTAGCAAATGAGAAATTCGAAAGTAAATGAGAAGTTTATCAATGAGTTTATTATGGGGTGCTTTAGTGTCAAATTTCATTAAAAGTCAATATACCGATTGCAGTTGTTCGTTCAAAGATTGACGACGATGGATCGACGCTGTTATACTTGTATAGTGTTTAGCGAAAATAACGAACGAATTCAATTATTTCCTCTAAAGTTATTCCAATTTAAGTTTAGCAGTTTCTTTCAATCCGCATTCGTTTAGTGTATTTGAAAGAGTTTGTCAAGAAAGCAAATTCATCGCGTGACTTTCATAAAAATTACGTTGAAGCTTATTTTAATGATTACGAGGTGTAAGAGGAAAATCTAAAGATTCTCAATCTAGTATCGGAACAGCTTTACCTATTGTAAAGTCTCTCAAGGGTTTGCGCGCGTCGTCTCTGAAATTTCCTTTTCACGACGAAACAAAGATAAAATAGAGACTTTGATCCCGCGATTCTCCTATAAGAGTTGACACTCGAATAGCGAGGCAAACGTTACGTACGAGCAACACCCTAAGATATTAGGCGCAGACGCGTCTCCTCGCTTATTTATATGCGCTTGCCGGTGTTATTGTTCGTTGCCAAGTCAATCGATTAGAAGCGACTGGAGAAAGGAATAACCGCCAGCTGTCGAGCAATGAATTATTTGGCGCGGTAACGAAGTTGCCGAGGCTCTCGACTTAACTTTCGTTTGCACTTAAATAAAGCATCGAAATAAGACGTCGCTCGTGTTGCGATGGGCGTTGCGCGCCGGCGTTATTACAGGAGCCGATGCTCTTACAGTGGCGAGGCTTCCTCCGAGAGAAAGGTTTACGCGTGTGCGTTGCATCCTCGGGATTTATTTCGCAGCGATGGACGAGCGACGCGGATAAGGCATTCCGTCGATTGCTCCGAAGTGCTCTTTCGCAGATTGCCTCTACGTCGCCGATGCTCCCTCGATTTTTCTAATGTACGCGTTCTTCTGTTTTATTACGATTACTTATTACATTACGATACTCCGGATGCCCATCCACTGGCTTGCTTATTGCGATAAAGGTAGAGCTCCGCGGATAATTTACAACAGGAACCTCTTACCGAATTGCTCGAGTGGATTGAAATTCGTAAAATAATTACAAACGTTCGGCAGTTTTCTTCTCGGGCGCTCTCTTTACTTTAGACTTTTTAATTCCAACGATAAGACCAAGTATTAAGGTACGCCTATGTATCTTAATAGAAAATCGTATGACTACGTAGTAAGTTATCCTCGATCAGTTGTGTACTAAAACTAATTACTATTATATGCAAGAGCTGGCTTCTATATTAATGCTATTTGAAGTATTTTGTATTTAACGAAAATTACGTACGTTCGATAGATGTCAAACGTATTTGTAATTGTAATAATAAATAATAATAAATAATTGTATTTGTAATAATAAAAGCTTTTTTCAAATTTTCAAAACAATATTTATTGGTTCGTAACTTGGATACATAATACGGATACATAAAATCGGCATATGATAATAATCGATTGGCAACTGATAAAAACAGATCAAATTTTATATTTGAGAAAAAATGAGCAAAATATTTAATAAACTATTGAATTTTGATTTATTGAGCTTTTTTAAACCTGATTTGAATGGCCTGGATGTAATTAATCTCAATTTATATCGTTGAAGTTTCTTCCATCGAGACTAAAAAATTCGCAAAATAGCTTTCAAGTGTGTGTGTGTGAATAATAATCGTGAAGATAAAATAAGATGCTTATATTTATATAAATTAACAAAAACAGATAATGAAGATACAAAAAAGTGTCCTTTTTATTGATTATTTAAGTTATATGTGTGTGTGTGTGTGTGTGTGTGTGTGTGTGTGTGTGTGTGTGTGTGTATGCATAATGTACTTAGGACTACGAATAGATATCGAAAATATAAGATAATAAAAGAAAAATATTTATTTAAGGAATGAAAGGGAACTTTGGTAAGAGGTGGAATATTCGAAACACACAGTAGGCCCTAAAATCCTCCAATACTTTATTACTTATCTTCTATGAAATATCATCTTTGATATGTGGACTGAATTTTATAAAATAACTTACACATTAATCGATTTACAATCATTTGCCTTCAAGACAAGGCAGAATCGTTTGCCTGATTTTTCGCGTTCTGTTCTTAATATTTTCGCCAAGAACGTTAAATTTCCATATATTTTTATTTATAAAGAAATATTTATTAAAAAGTATTTATTCAATGATTCGAATGGATACCGCTAAATTTTCGTGACATTTACTTCCTCTTTATTTCTTATTTTATATTTTTAAAAACATTTATATACGTGCAATAACGTATAAGCGTACCTATAAAATTAAATGGTCCTCTAGTAACATCGAACGTCACTATTCAATTGCCGCGGTACTAAAATTACCACATTTGAAATTAATAAGACTTTTGGATTTTATACAGTGTTTATAAAAATATAATATAAAAAATAAAACTACGTTAGACTACGTAGATCAATACTAAATAGATTAGCATTGATCTATTTCCCAACCTCTACCCTTTAAATATCAGTGTTTACGCTCAGCAATTGGTAAAAGTCTGAAATTTATTGACCATTGATACAATTGACTCTATCCTTTTATGATTATTTAGATTTAAGAAAGATATATCGTATCCTATCAGGATCTGATTGTTCCCCGTTAAAATTAAATCGCGTAGGTCGCTGTATTAAACGCTCGCGTGCAGCTTGATATCACTTGGCAATTTATTGCAAAAACCATATGAAATAGATTCGGGATAGATTTGCATTTGATTCAAAAGAAGTAGCCCATCTTTTTATAAAAAGATCATTTTTAAAAAAATTATAGATTTGTAGAAGTGGATTACTTTTTGAACCAAAGCAATACCATTTTGATAATAACTAGAATGTCCGATATAAATGTTACAGTCAAATTGTTTTTCACGTTTTTTACTGCAGATTTACCGATACACCAACGTATTTATAACTGTCTGATGCTATTTTTTCGTACTGTTGCCTTCAATCTTACAGATAACAACCTTTTTTAAGCGCCATTCTGTACTCAGGTTTGTACGTAATAATTTTCTGGTCTAACGTCTCACAAAAACAGAAATTATCAACGAAGCCTTACCCGTTGTTTCATTTATCCTTTTAGTTATAAAATACAAATGTAAATATATCTCAATGTAAAAAAAACTTATCGAAAATTCAACATGTCGATTTGATCGACAATTGCAAATGACGCAACAGATTGAAAGGCTTCGAATTCTTAATTTGAAAACCATTTGATTTGATTTAATTCGAGACAAATCCTCTTTATCAAAAGGATCGATTCGCGAAATTCGTTGAAAAAGTAGCCGATCTTACGTCCAATTGGGAAAGTTAATTGGTAATCGCCATTCTCATCTACAACGAACGCAGTAATCGTCGAGCTAATTTTCAACCGACCACAATCAAATTTCGAATTTCCGTCCTGAAAGCTTCCGCTGTGGATCTACGCGGGTGTTTTCTCAATGGGCCCTCATTTGTGAGCGATGAATTGGTGAAAGGCGAGTTGAGCATCTCATACGAAGATGAAATGCGGTCGTGGCTGGCAGAGCGACACGTCGCACTCCGGGACGGTCTTCTTGGTGCGTAGCCACTTGCCGTGACAGTGGGGCGAGCTCAGCATGCTCCACCTGGTGATCATGGCCTCGGTACCGCCGTCGCCCTCGCACCGCCAGTCTAGTACGCGCCTCAGGGCCTGCATCTGGCAGCGCACGCAAACACGAGAACCTGCAATGCACCAACGACCGACCCTTCACTTCCTTCATCATATCCCATTGACAAATTAACAAATTAACAAGTTAATGAGTTGTTACGAAGTTCAAAAACTCATATCAAGCATTACTTGATATGGCCACGCACTCGCTAATTTATTCGTTCTACTGGCTTACCACCTCACTCGTCTCAGCAAATTCAAACTCCTAACTCCGCAGCTTCCCACGAGTACTGTTATAGCACGATGTACCAAGTTGAGTCACACGATTAATTTATTGTTTTCTTCAATTTCATTTCTAATCCCTAACCTTTGTCTCTATTCAGCCTAATGTAAAAATACTGTTCCTTATTCTACCTTATTTTACAGTGCTATCACAGCGAGGAGACACAATTGCTAATGATTTCGAAATATTTGAATTAAATTCTAATAAGCAAGAGTACCGAATAAATCTGCGACTAAATTAAATCAAGCACAACAACAAAATAAACGATAAGTGCTACTGGCCACTTTATTATAACTTTTAGATTATAAAAATTCCGTACGAGAAAAGTTCATCTTTGCTATTAATTATTGGCAAAGAAATTTCCATTTCTTCTAATAGCTTACGATAATTGTTTAAAATGATATTTGACATCCTATTAAAGAATTTGACGAATTAAAAGTGAAATATAAATAATAGACGAACGTACGATGGTTTGCGTTTGATCGAACGCCATAGAATTCTCTCCCACGAGGATTCTCATACAAGGATTTCAATTAAAATTTCCCGAAACGAACATGCACCTGTAATTTGTGCCATTCCTGTACATTGGCAAGTGGTCTGGGAGTTTTCATTACACCGAACCGTAGTACCGAAGTGTGTGTAAGGCGCATAGGTATTGAATTCACTGCAATTAACCACCAATTTCGCTAGACAAAACTCCAGAAGCGATAACTTTGATTCCACACCCAAATTTAACTCGACGATCAATTGCTCTTTTAACACTCTGAAACTGCAACGTTATATTTATTTTTGTACGGAATCACACGGAAATACACGTGTCATGGTATTTACGAATTGAATAACAATCAGGTAGTTAATGAAGAATAATTCGTGTGAATATTTATCAAATTTTTCAAAGTTCTCGTATATCGCTAAATATCTGAAAAATTAAAGTCTAAATTTTAAAATTAAAGCTGTATGCAGCGCAGGTATAAAATTATGCAATAATAAAAGTTATATCCCTAAATGATGTTAATTCGAAAGGACATTGTAATGGTTAAAAGAAAGCAGAAGGGCCAAGAGGTATAATATACGAAATAATTTAATTTCTGCACAGATTACGAATACGATGACAATATCCTTGCATGAGATACAGATTTTTATGATTTTACAAGTCAAAAGTGACAGATTTAATACTCTTGAAAATGATAATCCTACCGTAAAAGTTTAAGATTCACTTGAAAAAATCCTTATACAGCAATAACGTCTAACCTTTTCTCTCCGAACACGATGCAACGTAGTTTATTGCAATGGGAAAGCTGCTTTCATGAAAGCCAATAGAAAGGAGTACGAAATTGAGCTACAACAAAGGGTAAAATATGAAGAAGCTGCAGAAGCAATGACTTGTCAAAAGGCGCATCGATTAATGTCACAAGCCGCGTAACGAATTCCCGCCGAGGGCGCATAATAGCGTTACAAGAGGCACTTGCGGAATCGACGAGGCAGGAAAATTTCCCATCCATCGTCGGTCTATCTCGGTCCATCTCCATGGAATGATCGCGAGGATAATCGAGCGGAAGGCGCGCTGCGAGAATGAAAAGAGGCGAAATCAGGAAGAAAAGTCGTTTTCCTTTCCAGGCGGGAAACCGTCCGTCGCTAGAGAGCGACCACTTGGATTTTCACTTCCGTATCGTCGCTGAACGAGTGGCGAGCCCTTCGACAATGCATTTACAGTTTACAGTCGCACGCCTCCGAGATTCTACATACGAAAATATCGATCCAAGAATAATGACTTACCCTCGGATAACTCTGAGAGACTCGTCTCCTTGTAGCAAGCTTTCGAGGCCTTTGTTACCGTAAACGTCACGCAGTACCTGAAACAAAAAAGAACACACGGAATTCTTAAAGCGTTATCTTACGTTTTAGCTCTTTTCTTAACATGTAGTTCATTTTTTAAACAACATCTCCTTTAAGAGGCCTCTGACGCACATATTTCTTATAAGAGAAATACAATGTCTAACGTACTACCAATTAAAGCACTCGTTATCTACTTAAATGTCGATTTAATGTTTTCAAGTTTCATTAAACAAGTGCAACTATTCTTCTGTGCGCGTAAATTTAAAGCTTAGCAAATAATATCTCCTAAGCTCGTTGATATTCCAATGATGAGTATAGCAATTGAAAATGAAAAGGATGGAAAAATAATGTTTTGATAATCAGTTTTCGTAATTGTGATTAATCGACAACCTCTTGCAGGCTTGCAAGTCTGTAAAATTCAACGATTTAAGTGAAAGTGCTAATAAAACTTCGATGCTATTTCAAATGCGATAATTTTAAATTTAATATACAATAAGTATATTATGATGTCACAAATTTATGTTAACCAAGTATTCGTGTACGTTACTTTGACAAAAATATTAGCTTGCAATCTTCTCAGTTGGAAAATATTTTTCGAAGGTTTGCACGCGATATTTTAAAGATACCTCGGAACGCTGTACCAGGTGCCATATTCGTCGTACTCGGAATGTTTATTTTACAAGCATTTAAGTTATGTATAACACGTGAGCTTGCGTAACAGCATTACGAGATTAAAGTCTATAGTGTTATTATTAACGAAAATGCCATTACTTGCCTCCATCGCTGTTGCATAATCGCTCATACATCGTTTGAAAACACAAACATATTTAAAACGGTAATTGAATCATTATATTTATATTAATGATTGTTGTGAAAATCTATTTTCGTTGCCGAATGGAACTGCATTGTAATGCCCAAGTGATATCAACTTTACCCTCATAAGGTTTTGATATTTGATAATAGAAATTTACGAGAATACTTGCGAAAAAATTGTACCACACTGTTATCTTTATTCCGTTTGGCTAAGCATTGAAAATGCCATAAAGTACGGATCATTTTCGGAAAAGGTAAGAAGAAGAGCTTCTTCGAATTATAAAGAACAAAAACAAAACAAAAACAAAACAAAAACGGAAAGAAATTTTAAGCTGCACAGCCTTTTAATTTTATGAAATGCCGTCCAATATAATGCAATTTGTAAAGAAAGATTTATTTTTCTTCCATTACCACAGATGTAGAATGCAATATCTTTGAAGTCCTAATACTAGTTTAACGATACTTGTTCGTACATAATTCTGTAAAGCGAAGTGCGCCAGCCATGATTCATCGCAAAATTCTTTTACCGCCAACTGTATTAGCAGTATACGTTCGTAGCAAATGAGAAATTTGTAGGTGGACGGCGAAGAGGTCAATCGAAAGTACAAAAAGTAACTCGGAGAGACGAGCAAAAGCCTACACCCGAACATCGTCCAATTCGTGTACAAACTCTGAGGCGCAGCTGTCCTCGTCTCTCTCATTGCCTTTCTCATTTCCTCTCTTGCATTCTCCGAAACTTTGTCCAACGTGAGAGCATTCGACAAACTCTGAGGACATGATGCGGAGAAGCGGCGAACTGTCGCTGTCGCAATCGCGCGAAGACGATTTCAATTGCAGGAAACGGAAAATCCAGACTTCGAGCTGCCCTAACTATATCGCCTAATGGCTCCACGAGTGGTTTCCCCTTTGGTTAACCCTTGTTTCGCTGCGCGAGTGGACGAACATCTTCGAAAACTAATGGCTGCTAAATTGGTCTGACTTTTCTTGCGCTGGACATCGCTTTTCTTTCCCAATACCGAGCCACGCGTGGCTTCATCGTGTTCTCTCATTTTCTTCTGGATATCTCGATGTTGCACGTGAGGTATAGAAATGCGCGCAATGTATGTCTTCAGAACTACTATCGGGATTCTTCCAGTTCACGATATTTCTGCTGTTGCTTACTTTCTTCTTTCTTTTTTTGCATTTTGCGTTACTTCGTTTCCTTGTACGAACCTTGGAAGTTTCTTTACTCACGTTCTACGTATCTCGAATGCATTCGCCTTATATCGTATCGAGACGATTTATTTTTTTGTATTATGAATTTGCAGAGAGTAATTGAAATACAATGTGTATCGATACAAATTAAGGGAGGTGACGAACTTTTTTTATAACTACTAATTTGAAAAATTACTTCATTTGTAACGTTTTCTAGTATTATTAATTCATGAAAATTTATCGCTGCTTTTCTGTAAATTACAACTGAAGTTTCTTTTACTACATTATTTCAATTTGTAATGAAGAAGAAATACTTTTTTTACGCTCATACCTCTTATCGCATAGAATATGTAGAAAAATACCATTGTATCTCTGAAAACGTATAAAAAATATATGTTTTCAAAATTTAAATTATGAAATGATTAGGATACTGTACTATTCATGCACTAAATTCACACGTCACGATTAATAAAACAATTGTAAATCCGAGTCTATTCAATTTTCAATGAACTAGAACCAAAAATAATCTTTATAAGATCCTATTTTAACGACTTGAACAAACATTTTCACTATCATATTATTATCAAAATATAACATTGTTATTTTTTTTCAAGAAAAAAGAAGTAACACTTTCATTACATAATACATGGAGAGTACACTTTTTCAAGATACCAAGTAACAAAGCTATTATAAAGTTGTACGTATTTTTTCATGAAATAGAAAAAAAGACATAGAAAGCTCTCGCTCGTAGAATTAATTGTAATTTAGATAATGTGAAAGTACTTGTAGCTTTACGCATCACGTTCTAGCCGACATACGTGTGTGCGTGTCGAACAAAAATCAACAAGTAATATTTCACATGGCATTGTTACCATTTCGTCTCTTAAAACTAATTCTATCGTGTATATAATTCAAGATGGAAAATCCTTTAATCCAATACTGAATTACTCATTTTTCGCGAAAATCGTTAAGTTTGTTTTTGTTTTCCAAACGTGCAACATCGTCGTATCTCATTCTTTGATTGGTATTGTTTAAAAATATGAAACAATTTCTTGAATTATACGAAGACTATAAAAATCTGCAAAACGTTAAATAATGTAACGAATATTTATATTAAAAATATAAGAAACGTGAGCAGAATTAGAAAAAAATTAAAAGTAAAAATCTGTTCTAAATGTTAAAATAGGAAATGAAAAAGACCTTCCATTTGCTATTGAAATATCTTATTTGTTTGGATCGAAATCGCATAGTCTAATTTTTTATCTATTTAGATGTACGTATATTCGTAAATTAACGACCATATTATCATACCCATATTAATCTTAAATAGCTTAAATAGCTTAAATAGCATAGCTTAAAAAACTGAGCTTTTCGCGAAGGTCACAAAAAACTTTCATGAAAAAATCGTAAATGTAAAACAAATTTTAAAGTCAAGATATACTATTTGCGGTAAGTTTAAGCAATGGCATACCTCAATTATAAATAAAAGAAACTTTTTAAGTGTTTGTTCCTTAATATTCATCTATCAAGATAGATTTTTTATTTAAAACTCCTGGTCAAAAATTAAAAAAATTGATGAAGAATTAAAGGTACTTCAGCTGTTGGTTCGCTTGGTTTAAATAAATCTGTACGCATAATGACGTAAAAAATTCACGAGTGATAGATGAAATGTACACGTATAGTAATTTTCTTAGGTTAGATAAAATCTATCAGAATTTTGATGAAAATTTATTCACACTTTCAAGGCAATAATAACTGGTGATAAAACTCTTATTCTTTATTACTATCTTTCAACTGAAAAGAGTTAAAGAGCACTTAATCTTAACAGTGGACCTTCATCAAGAAAGACGAAAGTTACTTTTTTAATCAAAAATATTGTGCGAGAACTTTTTAAGAACAGAAAGGATTCTATCGGTTTTCAAAAAATTTAAGTCTCATCATTGGTTTTTATTATGTAGACTCTCTACTTAAGTTACACGATGCTTTCAACGAAGAACAAGAAAACTTCATGAATAGCTTTTTCTGGGCGATAACTCTACTCTGAATAATACAATATTATCAAAGAATTTCATCCATATATGTAAGTTCATTTGATTAAGTCGCAGATCCTTCAATGTGAATATCGATTGAAGCACCTACTTTTAATATTTCAATTGAAACGTGTGCATGAAAGTAACTTTTCAAATATAATTTAAATGACAAAGCATAAAAATTATGTTTTTTGAACAGTATTTTAACACATGCTAAACAAAAATCAGATACTCCATTATTCCCACAAAATATAATATAACAATTTTCGGAAATTAATCAAATTGTCAGTTAGAAAATTACAAAATAACGATAATATTTCAAGTAAATTTAAGTCGTATGAAAGTTGATTATTGCTATATAAACTCTATCTCCAAGTCTTTAATATGACAGTCAAATTTACCTTGAAAATAAAATACAATATACATGTGATACATTTTACATATTTTAAACTTTGCGTAAAGGATGGAGCCACTGTACTTTCTGGAGATCCATGTCCACAACCTATGTACCTACACGTAAAATATGTATGAGCGGTAGGTATAAGTAGCCGCGCCAGTGCGAAGACGTACGTGTGCGTCGGAAAATGAAACAATACATAACCCGAAGTGTCCGAGGAGGGAAACGCACCTTGGGATTTACGTGTTCCTCAACGGCGCTCTAGCGGAAGATGAGAAGGCAGATCTTACACCTTCGCATACCACCTACTATACCAAGAATACATACATACATCTAAGAACAGAATCCAATATTGTACCGAATTTATTGGTCTACGACGGATTCATCTGCTGTCTTAAACGTAGTTAAAATGCTCGCGTTGAAGATGCTTCGGTTAGCGGAAAACGAAGAAAAGTTTATTCAAGCGTACGCATGTAGAGTAGTTATAGATCTGTACGTACATTATTTCATCGAAATAAATATTTTACGTTACGATTCGTCGATAATAAGGTGTGACGATATTAACTATAGAAATGCAGCGATCACATCTTTATGATGCGTACCTTTTCATAAAGTTCATGCTCTCACCTGATGTTGCTGATTATAACTACGTGGCCATTACACTGACACACTTTTACTACGAAGCTTCCTCGAGGTACCTCGAGAATCATCTTGAGGAATGTCTTGAGGAAAACCAGCCGCACCAAATACAACAAAGTGGCCGTTCCTTGGCGAGATTTACAGTCATATTTATCCAAATGCGGATCCTATCCAACCACAACCCAATTTATTATTCGCGACGAGTATACCTGTACTATACACGACTAATCGAATGAAATGTACAGCGACTCCCATACACACGCGCAACCTTCTGTTGCGCGCACCTCCGGAGTCCCAAAAGCAGGAAAGAGAAAATCTCGGAACTAATCTTGCACCCGCTCGTACAGTCATACGCACTTATACATTCATACATGGCATCAGATGTGAATATCTATGGGCGAGTACCACGCAAAGCGATGACACAGCACGAGAGGAACGTCGTTATCGATTGCCGATAAATACACCGTACACCCAGTAAGGCTGTCCATTGTTTCCTAAACCGAATGGCACTCGCATCCGTACGCGCGAGGACATATCTGAGGCATTTCCTGCGTTCCGCTACAATATTACCTAATCTACGTGTACAGGAAGCGTTCCTTACCGAATTACTCGCTCGATAATAAAGCCGTTCGTTCTTTCTTGAGATACACGATTTTTGACTGAATTACGTGTATTTGTCAATTAGGTTTAGATCGTTTTAAATAATTTTAATTGGTTGAGTCTGGTGTCTGACGATCGTCTAACCGCACAATCTACAATTTACTTTATGACCAACGGAATATCATCAATATTTAATTATTCCGACTATTCCAGCAAAATTATTACTATTGACGATTGATTCATGCATTTTCATAATATGTATTGTACTCGTGGCACAATGACGTGAGAAATTTCATCGATGAAATATTAAAATATTTATCGAGTAACAACAGCGATATTCTTGTTGAAGTTGTTAAGTTGAACAGCTTAAAAAATGCACAAAGCTGTTTTTCAATAAATTGTTATCGTTGCTAACAATTGTAATAGGTAAAGTATAAGGTAAAGAGAGCGTTTCGAAGGAGAAGACTTGGTCAGCGAGTGAGCATACAAACTGATTATAAAACATTTACATGTTCCACCCGTCAATCCGAGGAACCTCGACAATCGGAACTGATAGGGAATGCTCGCCACGTATCTGTGGGTATACATGTGGGAGAGCCTCGAGTGCAACCGGACGCCAAACGTGCGTTACGAATTTACGGTTGAGGGATTGTAAACTGCACGAAGGCCATAAGGCGATGCTTCGTTCTGTGATGTCATGCAAGCTGTTGGGCTGGTTAGGGGTGAGCGGGTATTGAAGAAGCGGGTATTATGCTCGTATGTGCATCGTCCCCCAGCGATGTGAAAGTATCTCGCGTGATGCGTCGCATTGGGTCGACTTGTAGAGAGATTTTTATGCGCATCTATAAGTATTTCTGTTTGCCTTTTATTCGCAGAAAGTGCCTGTTGCTCCTTTCCGGTACGGTACTCTGAGAAATTTGAATACTCCAAGATCTTCGATTACAGTTACCTCGATTGTCTCTATGTTGAGTTGTCCTCTAATCACAATCTACGAAAGTGATCAGCAGCGAATTACTTTGTAAGATGCTTGTAATAAAATAGACCACTCGGATATTTTAGAATAAGTGAACGTCGATTTGTAAGACAATCGAAATGCAATACTTAGAAAAGCTGTTGATCAAGTGTATTCCTCTCGTGTGATTATTATTTTCGCAAATTTTATATAAAATTTATGTATAAATGTCTTTTTATTGCCTAGAGAGAAAAATTATAAAAGTAGACTCGTACAGAAAATATATTCAAATGTGTAAAAAATTTATTCCATGTTACGGGAAACGTAGTAAACTCTAACTACTAGTAAACTCTATTGAAACGACATAATTCCAGAGATATTCTACATTTTATATTAAATAATCATCCTGATGTATAATTTATATAAAGTAATTTTCTGCTACTTTTTATTAGGTAAACATATTGGACATTAGCAATTTTTTATTCAAATAGTACGACCAATTAAAAGTTAACCCTAATGAAAAGGTACCAAAGATAATTTTTTTAATATAAGAAATTATCTTATTTGCGTGAAGTTACTCGTGAATTTGATACTAATAAAAATGATTAATATTAATATTCGAGTACACGCAATGTTGTCGATGGTAATTTCAGAATTGCGTCCAGGTATTAATATGTCACTAATTTACAACTTACTGCTTACGAAATATGAATTAAATATGGTGTACGAATATTACAAAAATTCGTCAAATAAAAATAAAATATTTATAAATATATACGCGTTAAAAGTAAATTCCACATCCGCCGCTGTACTCTCGACTTATCTCAGAAAATTAATCTTTTGAAATCACGCAATCCGCGAGAGGGGCATTAAAAAAGCGGCATTAAAAGGGGCTACAAAAAAGCGATTACCCTACGCGCCTCTTCCTCGCGACCCGTGCACTTCCGTCATCGCGAGTCCATTTTTACCGTAGCAGCCCTTAATCGTCGCGAGCAGCCCCTTCTGTAAATAATACAAAAGGAGGAAGAGCAACTTTAGAGCGTTTGTACTCTGGAGACCAAAACGAGACGAGGAAATATCTCGCGGGAGCTTTTTCGTCGTTTCTACGAGCGAAAATAGAGATTCAGAGAGGCACGATTACAGGCAGGGGGAGGAAGTCAGAGTTTCATTTGCGACTTTGTCGATAGGGAGAGGCGGTAGATCGTCGTCAATGTTTGGATAAGGGATACTCTCGACTCTCGGAGTCGATGGTCCCGACAAGCTTCCAGCATTCACGAAAAATCTATTCGAGACCAACCTCCGCGTACTTATAAAGACGAGTACAATCGAAATGTTCTCTCTGTCTATTTTCTACTATCTCTCTATGTCCATGTACGTTGATAGAGGGAAAAAAATACAGAGAAAAAGAGGGAGAGAGAGAGAGAGAGAGAGCGCGAAAACGCATACGGTGTCGCTGTTGAAACTCTTGAATTCGATGAATGCGTGAGTGCCTTTTTATCGTGAATCCTTGATAAATAAATATTCTTGATAAAAGTGGCAAGAGGGAAAAAGAAAATACATGCTACAAAGAAATATTTAGTATGATAAGGAAGATCTATCGAAGGAGTTTAGAATGTTCTAACGATTTGACCAGAAAATGTGCATCCTAATAATTTCAATTTTCGTTTCTAGGAGAGCTCGATAGTATTGGTTTTATTTTTTCATGCGATCCCAATGATACTGATGATATTGTAAATCAATATCACATATCCATGAAGCTTACTTTATTCAGAAAATTACGATTGAAAAAGAAAATGTCATTTTACCATTATAATTGATCTGGTAGTCATTTCGGACCAAGTGCAGGGACTTAATATTTCAAATAATTTAGATTTAACGTTTCAAAAAAAAATTTCAACAAATTGATTCTCTGTAATTTAAAGTAAATTGAATCGGAACAATTTCCCAGTATCTTCTTCAATTGAAAGATTGTGAAAATTCATTAAATATTCCTCAAAGTTTGTCCTGATGAATTAACAAAAATCTTCTTGTATTATTAATTAAAGCCTAAAAGCAATTTTTCCACCGCAGTTATTCACTCTTAATATGCTCCGGTAAGTAAATGTGTTGGAGCAGTAGGAAAACAAATTTTCACAGAGTATAACATTTTATAAAAGTTTGCAAACATAAAAGATCGGCTCTTAAGAAAAATAGAAATACAATATTTAAAGCAGCTGCAATAAAACATTCTAAATAACATTCTTAAAAGTTTTCATTGTTTTGCACTCTATATTTTACTACGTTAAAAGCTCGCTAAAATGTTTAATTTATCGTCCATATGTCTGTTAATTTTATTGAGTTTTACCCTTGACGTGGTTCTTATTTTTCGCGATATCGTACAGTTTCTATTGTAATGATTTTTGTATAGATATTTATTTTATCCTTATGTTCAAGAAAAAATACAAACTTTTGGCGAGGCTTCGTAATTATTTATGATTTATTAGATGGAAAAATTGTAAACTATTTGTAAAATAAATCATAATCAATAAAGTTAAGTAACCCATGGATAATTAAATTTTCTCATCCCCGATAAATATTGCACTCGCTCTACACATTCTACTTTGGAAAACTCAACTGCACGGGTTCGATAGATGTATCTACAAAATGCTGTATTTTTCATCCCGTTATTTCCAGACAAGGAGCAAAAAATCGCATCAAATCCTTCTTCTCTGTAGTTTTAAACGTTCGAACGATCTCGTTCAACTCAAACCGAACATCACAACGAAACCATGAATACAAGAGAAAGAGGTCGTTTGATTTGCTTATGCCTGAGCGCCAGAATCCGGCCTCTTTCACGCGCATACGTATCTCCCCCCGTGAGCCACTTCCAAGTGGAAAACAGGGAAATCGCTCTTGAGAACAACGCTGCCTTTTCCAATGGACGAGCTTTCCGATCTCGGAAAGATAATCGAGCATTCAGGGAAGAGGAAACGGAAACCCGGAACACAGAAGCAAGAACAAGTGCTGGAGTGCTCTCGACACCGTGATTTCCTTCGAAATCTGCTATCTTCTTTGTTTACTGTACACACGAGGACATCTGTGCGTTTACGTAAGTGTGTCGGTAGATGACCAAACGTGTGTTTGTGACATATACAAAAGTTACCGTTTCCGAATCGATAGAATAATAGGTTGTAAAGAGGGAAATAGGAAAGACCAGCAGGTGGTTTCAACATTTTGCAAATACAAGCGTAAAAATACATATCGAAATAAAATTAAAAGCACGCGTGAAACGTACACTTTGATATCTAATGCGTCAATAATGAAAACACTCCTCGAGTCAAAATATCGAACAACTAAAGTACCATTGTAAGCTGACTCGGTGCATAAATAACAATCAACAATCATCAATTGCCCAATCGAAGTATACTAAATGTAATTTATCATTTATTTTAGCGAAAACTTTGTAAAAAAATATTTATAAAACTTTAAAGTACTTACCCGTTATACGCGATGTATATACTTTTTCAACCTCTCTTTATATAAGTAGAATTAAGATATTATCGACCATCAATGAATAATGTAATAAAATATTTAAACAAAAATAAAATAATTTCATATTAATATCAGCCATGAAATATTTCATCAAATATTCTAATAACACTGCATTACAAATAAGAGTGTGAAATAGTAGATAAATATATGATATTTTAATTATAAAGAAAATTTTATTACGCGATTCCAATGAAAATCCTGAAAACTTAATTACAGCGCAATATTAAACCTTTTATGATCGTATAAATTATTTCTTATAAGTTCAAATACAAAATTCATGTGTTTCTTGAAGAATTTATCGAATATCCGTACTAATGAAAATCGATAAAAGTAATTAATTCTCATTGAGTCTTTGAGGGTTTTATTTTGCAAATTAAGGGTAAATAAATGATTATTTCTTTGAATTTCATTTGGACATATTTTTTGTGATTTACGTATACGAAAGTAATAGACGTGCACGAGCGAAGCCCTAAAATATATCTAACCAAACTCTTCGCAATACTTTATATTTAAAATGAAAATGTTAGAATTCGACAAGAAATATGTATTAAAAATACTAACTTCATTAAATACGCATTAATATCGAAGCTTCTTCTTTCAAAATTTATTTCACCTCTCAGAGTAGGAATTTGATGCGTTATACATATTTACATATGGTTTAAATATTGATGAGGTGCTAAAAACCTTAGTGTACTGACTAAATGTTAAAATTGAATTCTGCGGGAATATAAAAATCCTAAATCAAGAAGTACGGAGCAGATTCTAAACTGACAAGAACCTTGCCATCTAGCGTCGGTTAAATAAATGGAAATCCCATGAAAAATTCTTAAGTACACACTAAGCAAAAGCTTTGTCGAAGACAAATACAAAGTTAAAAGCAGTTATCTCAAGAGGTTCATCGGAAATTGAAGGTTTTGATACACAAATATACTGTCAACTTAACGTCAAGCATATCTTAGAGACATCAATCAAGTTTCGGTACCACTGATGACCGGAAACATTATAACCGTTATTTTTTACGTGTATTTTTCATTTAGATTACAGTTTATCGTTGTATTTTAACGTTTCACTCTTAGACGTTTCTTTCGATTCAATTAATCACAAAATTATAAAATATATTACATATTTAATAGAATTTCTATGTTCTAGGTTACAGAATTTAAATTCAAATAATGAGATTTTTCTTTTTAGTACCTTCTTTCCATTTTTTTGTCGAAAACCTTAGTATTTTGCCAGTGGCTCGGCTAACGTTCTTAATGAGAATTCACGAAATTCAATAAGCATTTATAAACAATTATTATCCAACTACCAACTACAAAACAGTTGATAGAATATCACGATAATAGTTGTAATTATAATGTCACTCTAACTCGATCTCGAGAACGTAATAGTTCTAATAATAGTAATTTAATTTTCTGAAGTGTGCATAGATAATGATGTAAGGTATTCCGTTTTTCGTAGTTAGTAAAGTTCTACAACAAACAAGAGATTAATTGCATCATAGCGGCTGCCGACATTTACAAAGTAAATGAAGCTACCTTCCATCTAACCACGCTCGCGCATTTATACTCGTACACTTACACAAAGTTTAACGTTATCGATAAAATTACCGCGAAACTCCCCGGATGAGGCCCGAATCCCGCGTTTACGCACTTGATAATTCTCAATTATATAATGTGCGCCTCGCGAATGCCGTCCTCTTAGCCGTCCTCGCAGATCGAATGCGGAGGAGAGGAATTAGAATCTCGGAAACTTCAATTCTCGCACAGGAGTTTCGAGAAGGAGGAAGGACTTAGGGCGAGTCGAGTTTGAGAGCCGACGCAAGGACGACGGACAACCAGACGCAGGACTTGCACACTGGATCTGCTTGTAAATTCACCTCGACCTTAATTAAGAGACGTGACTTATTAAGAGTAAATATGCTTATCCTTTATAAATTATTCCACAGAAGATGATCCCGCATTTATAATGTTTTTATACTGTTAACGAATTTGCTTTCCACTTTCTAAACACACGGCTAAGAACGTGTCTCTTTCGGTATCTTTAATTGAATGTCGAGAGAACCACCAAACGTAATATAATGCTTCGAAAAATACTCGAATGAATGAGATTATAATATGGACATTTATGAAATATATCGATAAGCTGTAGCAATATACGTATGGAAGGAGGCGCATTAAGTTTCGAAAATATTGTTTATTGTTCATTGGAAGTACCACTCCCTTGAGATATTGAACGAGAAGATATTCAATTTTCCATTATCAAAGAGAGATATTAATTGAAAAAAATTCCATTCCTTCCTACTTAAGCGAATGCTGACTATATTCAAAATTTATGAAAGTAATACTCGTTACATTCGGACAAATATTTCTTTTCGTTCAAATTTGATTGATATGGTGAAAAGTTTTCTTAATTTATTCCAAGTTAAAATATTCATTGTTTCCCAAAAGTTAAATAAAAGTAAATCAAATAGTGTATGCCAAACATTATAAAATATTATACTAAAAACTGTAAGCCAGTTTGTGTGAAAATGTTACACTTGTGCACATCTCTGGCTAAATATGTTCATCTACAATCAATACAAATAAATCAGCCATTAGCAGCAAAGTAGAGTTACGTCATGAAAATTGACGTTTATCACATACGTAAATATGTACGGAAATCAGCTAAATATGCATAGGGCTTAATTTTTTCTAATTTAATTTTTAATTATAAAATTATAAATAAACATACTTAATTTTACGCGTTATCTTACATAATGGCATAATAAATATTAATTTTATCGATAACTTTATCGATATTTAGCGAATCATTGAGTCTTTTTCATTCGATATTTTTCGTTGTAATTTATTCAAGGTGGAAAACAATTACTTCGGTCTGTTGTGTCTCAAAACTTCTAATAACACACAAACCAAAAAATAATGAAAATTAGCGCATATTTCTAAAATTGAACGGGTAAAATCGACCAGAAACATCGTAATCAAGTGTGTGTGCGCGCGCGCGCGCGCCCGTAGATGTGTATGCGCATAATAAACTTGTCGTCACAGTCGTTGCATAACAAAGTGCAAATTTCATGAGCTTCATCGCCTCACCTCCTGGCGTCTTATGGAAATTAATTATTCGGACATAATACAAAGGAGAGTAAAAGAGAACGAGGGCCATTAAGAGTGTGGATTTTAACGCGAAATACCGTCAGTCATCGGAAGGCGGTGACAGGAGAACGGATCCCGGGTTCGCTCATTAACTTGCAACGAAATTCAGTGCAGGGAGCTCGAGTCAGAGCAAATCGCACATAATAGGACACGCCGTATTAATTTGTCAGCGATCGCCGCAGGAGTATTAGTTGTAAATTATTATTACAACTGAGACATGAACGCGGATGATTAATTAAATAAAACCCCTGGGATAGATTTCTCAAGCGTGAGCGGCACGCGGAGATCAAATGCATCTCGTTTACCATCGGGAGATATTGGATGCATCGAGTGAATTAGAAGCACATGCGTGGATAGATTTCACGTAATTTGCAACGTGAGAAACTTATGTGAAACTTACATGAGAACTTACCAGATTCTACGCGAAAAATAAATTATTCCAAAACACTTGATTAATTGCGAATTAAGGACGACGTTCTTGAAACTCAGGACCAAACATAATTGTACAAGTAAAGAGTTCGGAATTTAATTTCTTGAGTTAGAAACGATGCCTCGCTTCTTGAAGAGATAAGTGTTAAAGCATGTATGATCAAATATGATAACATTCCACTTGGAATAATACAAAAGTAAATTTTATCCATTTAAATTAATATAAATTTATTTTCAACTTTGAAAAAGATATAATATTTTACTTAAGTTTCTCCTTGTAAGTATAATACATTGTTTTTGTAATTTTATATTGTCAGGGACAAAATAAATTTCTCGCAAAATAGAAGCTGTTTTTCGTATGTTATTTTTCATTTAATCATAATGTAAAGAATCGCCTATAATATCGTAAAGACGCACTTTGGAATAAAAAAAAAAAACTGTGATATTTTCTCTACTGTCAATCTGCTTTTAAATTGAAATTTGCATTAAAAAAGACTAAAACCTATCTAGATATTTCAAATATTCCTCTCGCAAATGATATTTCTATGAAAACTTACATTATAGTCTTGTATTTAATACCGTACATTCCCGTCTTCAAATATTTTAGCAAATGCTCCTGTTTTAAAACCAAATTATGTTCGTAACAAATTTAATAAAATTATATATTAAAGTATAATATTTAATGCAATTTAAGATTTATCATAATAATGTTAAGATAAAGTAGAACAGCTTAAAAATATAAAAGTCAATTTATATTTGCCATTTCTAAAAATATGGTAATAGTAACTAGCACATTTTATTTTGTATTTTATCAACTATTCCAGTAATAATGAAAAATATGACAATTAACCGGTATTGTATTAAATAATATATTTAATACAATACTGAGCTAAGTTTTAGAAAAACCATAATTTATTATTTCGAATAATATTATGTTCTAACATCGAAATACTGCGAGTAATGCAGAATTCTAGTAAATATTGAAATTTATTTTCTTTTAACTAAACTTGAAATAGCTTTGATTGGCCGATAAACCGAATATCTTTATGTTAAGAATTATTAAACATTTATTACAAAATTAGTTGTTATCTTGATCTTTCATACTTTTATACAAGTAAAGAATGACGTAGAGAATTGAAGCTAATTATCCGACGAAAAATAATAATTACCTTCTAGAATTTTATTATTATTAAACTGCAAAATTGAATAGCATTCACAATTATATATGTTCATGTTGTCGTTAAATTAGCTGAACTAAAGTTGCTGAAATTATTAGTTTCATTTAAAAGATAAATATTTACAATATTAATATCTATGCACATTAATAAGTTTTAAATTAAAGTATAAGAAAATTAAAAATAAGTAAGGTTGGATCCTGATTCAGATCTTTTCCTTAATCATAAGATTTTGATCAATATCGATATTAATACCCACTTAAAACTTATTCTATTCACATGCAATAAGCATCCTGAATATAAAAAATAGATGCCTATACGCCTTTAAGTGTGACTTTAAGTGTTTACTGGGAAACTTCTCTGAAACATTATTGTAAAACGAAATGCATTATATTTTGGCTGTAAAAAAGATGAAACTTAACTTTACAGTAAATTTTAATGTCAAGTTTAAGAAGTCATGAAATGAAAAATCATTGATTAATCAAGAATAAAAGAATTCTTGATTAATTAAATAAAATGTGCTATTTATGAGAGTGGTTCAAGACTTTTAGTAACGAAATTTGGCGCGCCATGATCTCTTCAAGTATCCCTTATGACACGCAAACCTCTATTTATGACCTCAATTTACCTAGTGCATGCTCTTATGAATATAAATATATTTTAGAGGGTAATGTCGACAATTCTTACAAGCATACTATAACAATGTTTGTCAAGAATACAGAAGTCTTGAAGTTGTTTTATACTAATTTGTAGCAAAAGAGATGCTTTACATTGTTAAGGAAATTAAAACTGTACATGAAAAATGATAAAAATCAATATCTTATATCTATCAATTGATATTTTACACTGCATTATACATCAGCTTAAGCAATTAAACTGAATTTGCAGAATAGTATGAATAAAAATAGAAAGTTACCGAATAAGTTCGTGCATTTCTTTCTCAAGAAGAAATTAAAGTTAACAAATTAACAAATTTAATGAAATTCCAGATTACCTATCTTGTTAATAACTTATTGTAGAATCACCAATAAACATAAAAAAATTTACAATTTAAAATTACTTAGTCGGCTAAATTTCTCAGAAATGTCTTATTTTACATTAAAAGTTACTTTGTTGTTTCTTATGCTAATTCAATTTAAAATTCTGAAAAACACGTTATTTGAAACATCGGTAAGAGTACACTTTCGAAGTCTCGACAACATTGAATAATAAAAAATTCGTAGTAAATGATCTGGATAAGGAAGCTGTTGTTACTTTTAGCCTTTATTGACCTTTACTTGGTTCATTTTGTTCAGACGGTTTGATATCGCTCTCAATTTTATAAATTACGCCTGAAAATTAAAAAAGAATATACTAAATTACGATATAAACACTGTTAGCTACATTTTACATTGATATCTACAAATTGGTCCTTGTCAATTTCATTATATGTACTTTTTTTTTTTTTTTTTTTTTTTTTTATTAAAAGCTGATAAAAAGCAAATATAAAAATGATTATTAACATATCAAATTTCAGCAACTTTATGAATTAAACTGCTTAATAAAATTTTCGTTTGACTTAGCTTGATACTACATCAAATCATGCGGTAATTAGAAAGTTGCGCAACACATATATAAAAGGAAAATACATTTTCTTCGCGAGCTCTCATTAAAATGCAATTATTCGGTGTTTCCATTTCTATCTATACGTTATTATATTTGGAGTTTATCACTTTGTAAATCAACTCGTAACTTCAAAATTGAAGTTACAACGAAACGAAAAGTTAACCGATGCGTCGATCTCGCTATCAACCCCGAAACTTTCGCATGATGGACAAATACACCCGAGATAATAATTTCAGTCCAAGTGAATGTCTACTATTCGAGGAATGAAAAGAGAAAGGAAAGGAAAAAATCAAAGAAATTCAAATGAGTGCTTGGTTTATTAAAAGTGAGAGAGAGGAAGAAGGAAGGCTCTGCGGGAAAACACGTTCACAATGGCACACACGCATTGGCAAACTGCCAAACACACGCGAAAGAATATAGGGACATCCCATCAATCAAATATTCTTGCCAACGAATAAATAAAGACGACTTGGTTTCCAATGTGGATGTATTGATATTACGTTTTTGTTTTTATCGCGCCCTTTATTTTCTCCGCTCTTTCATTATTTTTCTCCTCCTATCTCGTACTTAGACTAACGGATTCTCCAATCCTTAACGTACATCCTGCTTTATTAGAAAATATTTACTTCGTTCGAATATTGTTTTTATTATATACTCTGTCTTTTTGGTACTTGTAAGACAAAAGGAACGAAGCTTTTGACTCTTTTGTGCGTTTTAAGGTACAATGATTTATCTTTGCTTTGCGATTTATATGCGTCAATCACTAAATAAATCATAGCTCATTATGATTTAAACTAGACGATCCATTCGCTTATCTACGAAATCGTACTTTTTACAATAATATACGTTATTTATCCAATGATATTCAAATTTATACAAAATATTGAACACGAATGCACATAAATTTACGTTTCATCTTTCATTAATCAGTATAATATATAACGAGAAAGAACGAGTAGAAATAAGTTGTACAGTTGAGCACGCAATTTCACGTAAAAAATTCACGTCTTACATTAAGATTGGGAGAAATCTTCAAAGAAATGACTCTAAATTTACAGATGAATTATTGTTAGAAATAAGTGCATTTGTATGAATTTTGAAAAAAAGTAAGAAAAGCAAAATTTCAACGACCAAATATTTCATAGACTGAAATTATACACGCGTGAAATATACAAAAATATTTATATTTTGTATATTAATTGTTGCTCTATTATTTAAAACGACGCTTCAAGTTTTTCATTAAGTTTTTAATTACAATGCATTACAGATTTCTCCTTTTTATAATTAAATCCCATTAAATAATGAAATTCAGTACGGGGAAAAGTGCTTATTTAAATAAGTATTACATTACCTATGAATAATAATAGTAATTGGTCTTAAAGAAAGAATTTTTAATTTTTCAACATATTTGATTTGAAAAAGGCTTTCAAAAAAACTAGACCAAGCAATTCTTTATTGAGAAGAACGGGATCCAGCAGGCGGATAAAAGATTAAAAGAATTACGAATTCATGATACCACAAATTCTTTACTAGAAAATCTTACGCTCGGTGTTTTCATGCTTTTAAAAACAAAGTGTCATTTTCAGATGGAATAACTATTTTACGTATATTTTCTAAATTCCATCGCATAAGCGTACACTCGTAAGAAATTTAAACCGACAACCTTTTATTATTATTCGGTACTAAGGGACATTTTCTCGAGCTGAATCCACAGTTTGTATATATTGATCTCTTTGTATGTATGATTAATTCGTAACGAATACGAAACTACTGAACGATCGATTCTGAATACGTGACTTTTGCTCTCGCAATATTTATATCTTGTTGTCCACAATCTACACTAAAACACGTACTATTAATCTCCAGTATGTGTGTGAAATTATTAGACAGAATATTGATCCTGATTTTATTATGGAAGTACAACGATGTTTTCGTACAAGAGGTCGATAATAATTTAACACTCGATGTAACTTAGTAATTGAGTTATCATCAGTGCGAGGCAAGTTGTGATAAGCATTCCAAGTATGAGTTACGTAGCAAATGCACCAGAGGCTAATTATCCAAAGCAATTGTGCCCATAAAAATAAGGAGTGCATTTGCCGAACGCTGTTAATTTAACGGCTCCGTAAACATCCGAGGCAGTAGCGGCTGTTGCTCGGGCTCGTATAATGTACGTGAGAACTATAATTTCACTTAAATTTAAGTTAAACGTCAGCCGCAGACTCCCGCGAGTCCCACCGTGTCCTCGAGTATGTTTCGCAACCTCGCACAAGTGTGCGTGAACTCGTTGGCGCGAGGCATCGAGCGCGCAAGTGTAAAAAACTTGGCGAATACTCACTCCTTGGAGGCGTCGTGCTCCGGATCGTCCCGATATTGCAGACGAAGGTTCGTCCGGATGTCATTGCTGTCGTTCATGTGCCGCACGTCGCTCAGCTCAGCGGGCAATAACAGGGCGACTTCTGTGAAAAAATGATTATTGGAATTTTGCTTATTTCCTTTTATCGGATTCCAGCTAAATTTTATTCAGCTAAATATAGTAGGGTGGTTTCTGTGGCGGGATTAGAATCTAGTCAAGGGATTAGAATGATTAGATTTTTTGTCGAACTCGCGTCCAAAGATGTAATCGTAGTTATGAAAAATTCTTACTCTGTTGATTAAAATTCTACAGTATCCACCGCTATCTTCAGAAACTGTTACGGGGCTCGCGGATTGAAAAAAGAACTTTTATCAAAGAAAAACGGTCTAAGCCAAAGTAACCGTTCAATGAAATTATAGAGTTAACACTTATTTACTAGTTTTCTTCCTTTTTGTTCGCGGAATGAAATTTAGCGGATTTGCATTGTGCATTTTTTAATTCATTGAGTACCAGCACCATCGTGACCACGAGAAAAGAGCGTATTTAAATAATTAGCGTAATAAATTTATGCGACAAAATAACCGTTGAATGAATAAATAGAAATACGGACGATGAACAATACAATCACTGGAGTAAATAGAAATTTCTTTCTACTGCATCGATACAAACGAATCCCATGCTCAGTGGTACTGAGCATTGAGATACCGTAAAAAGCAAATAAACACGATCAATCGCCGGTTGAGTTATACGTGTATATTATCGTCGAAACTTGTCCGTAAGCAAGAACATCAGTTGCACCCTTCATCGACATCTTCACTCCCAGTAATCAGACTAAACGCAGTCATCGATCCTGCGCATTTCCTGATGTCGCCAACTTTCATCCGCGTTCTTGTCATTATCGATAAGTGCGCACCCTTCTCAACGCCTGCTTATAATAATAACAATACCTGTCAACAAAACTTGCTCCAAATTAATACGTTAAGGTAAAAACGATATTTGTGTTAAAGGTGAACTTTAGTTATCGAGTAGCAAATTGTGAAAAGAAAAAAGAAAAACAGCGTTATTCTTCCGCTCCTCGTTTATACGCAACTTTCCTGAATACGAAACTTTATGTTTCCTTAATAATTCGAATTTTAACCAATTTTAATCCACGTATTTCGTTTTTAAAATGAATTAATGCACTTCACGGGAGAATGCCTTTAAGCTACGAATTATGATAATTTTATTTTGATCGTTGACGATAATTCGAAGCCAATAATAATTGCAAATTAATCAGTAAAATTATAGCATTACGATAATAATAATAATAATAATAATTAGTCCTCATATTCATATTTTAATTTAGGTTTTCATTTAAAAAAATAACGATTCACTAATTTTTGTTCAAAAAAATTCGTGAAACGTTCATGAACAAAATATTTAAAAAAAAAAATCCCTCATTCCATAGATTCCTAAAAATGAAATATTCTTTATACACAAATATTGACTGAAATTAGAGCTATTGAACTCAAACAAATAAAATGGAATGTAACTTATCCTACTTACTGACACTGTGTATTTTTTATTTTACATTGGAATACCATTATCGTTAAATAAAAATAGCTTTATAACGTTTAATTCTAATGCAATTGAATTTGCTCAAATAGTTTAACGACGTTTATAAAAATGCATTTAATTTATTATTCGATATTTATTCTCTGAAAATTTATATCTGAAATGATATAAATGTAGTTAAGATACACTGGATATGCATAGGAATTTCATTTTATGGAATTAATAAAAATTACAATCTATGCCAATATAATAAATATTTGCATAAAATAAGAAATAAATGAAGGTACGAGTCCTTCCTTTAGTCGTTCCATATGCATTCGATAACTATAAAATTTAGTTACCGTTCATTTAATTAAAATGAGCAAATCGCAGGATTATCTGCATTTTTATTCGATATCGTTTACGTTTATAATTCATCCTACGTATCTATCGTACGTGAAAAATATTTATTTTTAATAGCAGTTTCCTCGTAAGAGACATTTGAATATTTGAAACATTACACATCTCGGTTTATTACGTATTTCTCCAGCGCGTTTAAGAGTAATTGTCATGTAAATTAACGCGAGTATTTTCAAAACTTATTGCTGGTAAAATTTTTTCCATCTACCGGTAAGTTTCGCAGACATTTTTTCAAGCCAAGCCCTCCTCTCTTCCTACAACATCGCAATCCTGGGCTTAGCGACTTAAACGAATAGTCTTTCTTACAAATAAACCAGAGCAATGCCTCTCATCCGTCAAGCTATACTAATGAAAGCTATTAAGAATTTAATCAAGTGCATCGACAGTGAGAAGACGCTCACTCTTCTAACGGTAAGTAAACGAAAAGAAGAGCAAGAAGAAGGAGAATAGGCGAACGGAGGAAAGGCAAAGAGGAATGTCGTTGGTCGACATTATGAAAATCGTCGGGGGTGGTGGGGGTGTGAGGGGGTGAGGGTGGAGATTACGTCGAGAGCTTGGACTCAGCGGTGCACTTTTACTTACCCTTCAGCGCGGACTTGGGATTACGTCTATGGCACTTGGTCCCCTGACAGCCACGATGCTGCACCAGCTGAGGGCAATGTTTGCCCCCGTTCTCCGGTGCACGCTCCACTAGTCGCGACCTCGTTTGGGCCCCGGGACCGCAGTCGCTGTCGCAAGCCGACCACGAGCCCCAACCCGACACCACGCAATCCAGCACTGTAACAAGAGAACAGACCCCTCTTAATCTCCCCGTTTGTTTTTGCTGGTTCTTCGTCTCATTGGCGTTACATTGTGCGCTCGGGAGGTGCTTCGCTTTCCCTTTCATCCACGAATCTAGCGAGTTCGAAAATATGCATTGAAATTAATACGCCTGTCGAATCTGTCGAATGGTGTCTATCCAATCGCTTTAATTGATCTTCGTATACGTATTTTAACGTTACGCGCTATATTTTCTGTAGCGATGAATTGCTCTACGAGTCTTCCTACGCTCTCGATCGTCAACGATAAGTACCTTAGCTCGTTCGCTTTATTAAATTCTATAAAATTATCATATTTTACATACCATATATGTACCATGTACAATTTACAACAACATAATGAATCATTATTCAATAAGCATTTTTTTTTTTTTTTTTTTTTTTTTTTATTATTATTATTTAAATTCTTGTGGCTAAAGTTTTGTTCGGGGGTGAAATGTTGAAAAATGATGAAAATAATTATTTCATCCTGATACAATTGTTGATGCTTCAACAAACGCAATAAAGAATAATAGAATAATAATGGAAAAATTCACTTTTGTACAAGACAATTAAAGAAAATGTGCCTTGGAAAATAAAACTTTATAACTAAATAACTGTAAAATGAGTAATATAAAACATTAGAAGAAGATTTCTCTTATTGCTAACATTACTAATTAACACGGCACGGAAAAAGGTACGAATACGAGATACTCGACCTTCCTACTTACAGGAAGTATACGTGTACCCTCCTATTTTCATGGACTAAAATACAGTTGTAGAGGTATTAAATACTTGTTCTCGACTCCAGTCTTCGTTTAGATTATGATTTTAATATCAAATAAGAGCTTCCATATTTCTAAAACAATGTTTACGCGTTGATGAAAAACCCTTTCCAAGTGAAGAAAATAATAGAGAGGACAATCCTCTTCTCGTAAAAGAATTTCTCAGTAGGAGAGCTCGAAATATGATTCTAAACAAGGACTTGACAATTATCCGAGTTATAATTTCAGATCGAATAATTTTACATTTATGACTTGGGGCCTGGCACTTACAATTAAAACACATAAACTTCACGCACTAAAAATCCCACCTTATCCTCTTTTCAACCAATGAAATGCGACGATTGCAACATTATCTTCTTAATAACTAATAAGAATCGAGTTACGGGGGAACAAAGGTTTGGTGAGCGAAATTTTGAATAAACCGACTGTAGTACCGGTGAAGACCGACCGACAAAGTCTCTTACATTTCCGTAAATTGCCCTTTTAATATCGCTCATTTACCCAACAAAGTTCTGCAACGTCCATATACAAGAACCGCGGCAGCAATTTTGTTATACCTCCCTGTTTAAAACCTCTTTTCTACGCGACTTTCATTTTCTTTTTTACACCGTTTTATTGGACAGTTAATATCACCCTGCATCAGACCGAATTAACTATTCATGCAGTTTCACAATATCTCTAAACGATTTTTTTATCAAATAAATATGTGAGCAAACGAAAAGAGCGTAGTTAGAATTATAAATCGAAGAACGTGGAAAAAGGCGCATTTTAAGATAAGCTTCAGCTATAATATTAATCCAAAAAGATAACTTTTTACTATAAAGGATGAAAATAAAAGAAATTGAAATTGAAAAAAAATTGAATATTCAATTTGGGCTCTTTCGTAATATAAATAATTTATAGGTCAAAAATTTGGGCGTATCTTCTTTAATGCACATTATAATTCAAATACACTTTTGCTGTAAGAAACATTTTCATTATAATTTAGCACAGATTGCGTGCACGAATTACACAACCGCGCCCCTTCGAGTAAATGAATTAAAAATGTACAAATTAGCTTCTCAAAATTGAATTCGGATAACTTTGATTTAACGTAACTAAAATAATACTCTTCCTTGTTTTCGGGCGTTATTACTATGTTCAATGAAATTATTTATACCCCTAATTCTGTAATAATTTTTCCATTAATATTTCGGAAATTCTTTGATAAAATAATTGCAGCATTATTTATAAGATCAAAGGAATAATTGAAATGTTCGTTTATAAAAAATTCTTTAAATTTTCCTGAAACTTTAAAAACACTATTGCGAAACAACTTTCATCGTAGGTGTTCATTTTAAATTCTTTGAAATGTGCATTTATTTCCCTGCTCTTTAATCTCATTCCCTCACATCATCTGAATTTCATAAGCTTCGTCGCGCGCGTACACGTAGAACTTAAACAAATTTTTTTTAATGTAACTTTAATATTTCTATAATCACTTTGAAACCAAATTTTCGTGATTAATAAAAATATTATATATTATACTACATTACGGTTCTCTTACTCGATTCCAATGTAAGTACAAAATATCAGCTACAAAGCACCGATAAGAAGGGGTCAACTTTGAATATATTCCAAAGGACATAAATATTGACTATGTTAAAGTGCATGCATAAAGATTTTCAAAAATTCATACTCGATCGATTTCTATAGAAAATTACAAGTACTCCCAATACCGCTATTAAACTTAATAATCCTATACCGATGCTTCTTACTAATGAATGTTAAATTGCCAAAAGCTAGATTTTAAACTGCAACCGAACATTCTTTCTTCAAAACTCTGAGGTCTCGAATGAAAAGCCCAAGTCAACAAAATTGATCTGCGAACTGTAATAAACCTTTACAAAGATTTTTCTAACTTCAAAGATCCCCTTTAAAAATTCTTTCAAACGATCCACCCTTTCCATATACTGCATTAACCCTTGCAATCTCACTGGTACGCCACTTTGCTCTTTTGACGCTTTCTAACCAAGAAGTCCAGACGCCTTTTAACAAAACGCGATTACACGAACACACCGTTGCAGGCCGAGACGAAGAAGTAGATTTTCTCTCCCGCGGGTTCACCTCTGCCTCCACGACCTTTGCCTTTCATTAGCAGGGCTTCCCCAATGAGGCGCGGATCGGGATTTGCGCGATCTTCTTACTTTGCTTCTCGCCTCGCTTTATCATAATATCCTCCGCGGGGGGAAAAAAAAAAAAAAAGTATCAAGCCGGGCTCATTTGCAACTCGGACTTATAGCGGCGTAAAGTGAGAATCGCTTGTCCGAAGACGTAAAATTTACGGCGGATAGCGAACAGTATCCGCGAAGAAAAAATGTAATCGTACGGCTTAATTATGCACGCCGACTACTATTAATCCCTTTCTGCTTTCATTCCACGTGTACTTTGAGACAAATATTTCAATTCCATTAGCTTGATCGTAATTTTAATTTTTCTTTTTTCTTGGATAGAATTTCGAGTGCCATTATTTTGCTGATTTCGATTAATCTGGCAACAATGCAAATACGCGAGGTCGCATATTACATTATTACATTATTCATTGAAATAAGTTAAAGAATTTTTTATTTAAAGACAAAGACGTGCAAAATTCTTGTATAACCTATAAAAGTTATAAAGACACGCGATTCGTTAATGTAATGTGCATCATTGGATTTGAACGCTGAAAAACTTTCGCTACATACGAATTGAAAAAATATTAGTAAATGTGCCACGTGACACGTATAACCGCAGAGTGTGCATCAAATATTTAGATAAACATTGCGCATTAGCCTTAAACACCGAAGCACCTGAACATCACAGAGGAACGATCGATATATATACGTAGCGCTGGAGCACTAAAAAAAAAAAAGCAAAACTCGACAAATCTGCGCGTCGCGCTTCAAAATCTATCCAAATATTAAATCTCATTACCGCAAGATAGAAAAAGGAAAATGAAGAGTTCGCAAAAGCGAACGTCGTAACATCTTCGCGAGCCTCTCTTATGCAACAGGACAAGGAATCGAAAGAATTTTCCCGCGACTGTCAGAAGGACGATGCCTCCAACCAACCAATCGAATCAGAAGCCGCAACGACCGACTCCGAAAAAAACCGGCGCCAAAGGTATAAAGTCTCGAATTTCACGCGGATTCCTCTTTCGTCGTCGGGGACTCGTGCTCCACTCGCTTTCTTCCACGAATTCATCTCAGTCCAGGATTTTCCTTCGCGAGGATCAAAGTCTCTTTTTGAAGGTCTCTCGCAAATTGTAAGGCTAAAGCCGACGCTCATCACGCGAGCGCGACAGAAGAATGAAAAGCTTTTTAAGTTTCTATTTTATGTGAGATCGGTGAATTTGCAATTGTAATTTCCTTTTCGTAATCCGTCTTCTTTCTCTTAGCCCTTAAAAACAAGGGAGCTTAGAGTGTGTTTTTTTTTTTTTTTTAATATACGTAACATCGAAAAGTAAATGTTTAGATAAGTTAACCATACTTAAGATTTATATTCTATTCGCACGTCCCAATTTATTCAAAGTTCTGTCGAGCGATCGTGGTTTAGTAATTTGAAGGTTGAAAAAGCATCGCTACTCGCGTTCCATTGCGCAATGTATTGCATAAAGAGAATATTAATTATGAAATTTCTAAACATTCAGTTACGAGCAAAAGTTACGGTAACACTCAAAAACTAAGTACAAGGGCATGTTGTTGATGAACTTCAAAATGAATTATTTTATTCTAATGGTAAAGTATACCGTCATCGTCATTGTAAAACCGACCAGAATAGTCATTGAAACTGTATTTTTGAGCTTTACTCAACTAACTGGGAAAAAAATTGATTTATTCAATATTAAATAAATATTCTTTATTCGGAATAAAAATAATTTCGTTAAATAATATTGGTAAATGCATTATTTTTTTGTAAAAATTGTAACTCGAAAATGCAATTCATTGGTATCATTTTTCAAGATATATTTCATTTATTTTAAACGTTCGATTTATGAATTTTCTCGTGATATATAATATGAACATTTATAATAAAAGTTAATTGTACATTAACGATGACTTCCGTAAGCTATCGTTAAAAAAAGAAAACTGAAGATAAATGCGAAATTTTTATGATACTTTTATAAATCTATAAAGCGTTAGCATACTTTATAAAATATAAATAATAATATACATTGAATTTTGTTACAGCTACGCGATAATAAGCTATTAGCCTTATTTCCAATATTTTATATGCGACATTAAAGTTTTTTAAGATTAATAATTATGTTAATAATACTTTCCGTATGCATTTTTAAATTACAAATGCAAAATATTCTCTTACATTAAAAAGGAATTTTCTTTTAAAAAATTTTAAAAAGTATGTAAATCCAAATGAATTTTAATTATAATAATGGTAAATACAATTTTCTTTTATATTAGACCTTTTATTTAACATACGACATATAAATTATGATTTGAAACAATTTTTCATGAATAATATATTTAAATTACTAAATTTCAATTTGTATTCATTTTTCATTTGTTTCATTCCGTCATTATTTGCTTTCAATGCTAATAATTCAATATCAAAATATCAAATACTTCCATATGATAATTTACGTTTATTCCGGAAGCTAATTTTTATTCAAATGCTGCATACCTGAAATTAAAATACATAACGTTTTCAAACAAACATTATATTCTAGATCGATTATTTTTATTTTCAGGATGAAAATAAATACACTCCTCATCTATATGTGAAGTTTCGTTAAAATCGATGTGAAACTGAACGTACGGTCTCCTTTCGAAAATACAAACAGTCTTGAAAGATTCGGTGTTGAGCGTCGAAAGCTTAATTCAATATTAATTTTAGCGAGGCAAAATTCAATGCAATGTCGAGAAAGATATTTGAATTTCATGTACACGCAGCAGACAGGAATAGCGAAAATCGTGAATCCCACGCTCTTCTTGTCTAGTGGCAATTCTCAAGTTCGCACAGAATTAAGCGATTAATCATCAAATACACAAGCCGCACCTGAGTCTGCTAGTCGCAATCGCGAAATTCATAACAGCACATAAAAGCAACTTTCAGGGTTCCCTTGGCCCCCAATATGTAACAGGGCGGTACCTATAAACGCGCCCTTTGTCCCGCGTAAAATTGCACTTACTGGCGTATAATCGAAGGACACGCTCGTGCACGATTGACACGTAAGTAGTGCTCGAGGGGCTCGCGACGTTCCAATTTCCTCCACAGCCGTGAGAATCGCCGTTAGACAAGGCAAGCGACGTGGACACTCGAGGCTACGGCCCTCCCCGAGGTAAACTTAAGTAGAAACCTGACTCCCAGCAGATAGACGCTACGTGCTATCGGCGCGCGCGCAGGCCGCCCTTATGTGGATCCTCGAGGACGTGATCGAGAAGACGCTCGAGGACGCGCGTCGTATGGCCCAGGCCGCGGGAAAGAAGCAGGTCGAGCTAACGGAGGTCGAGGAGGCCCTCAAGCGACTCTGCGAACGCTACCACGAGCGCTGGCAGGCCGAAACCGCGAAGGAGCGCAAAGCAGGACTCGGACAGACGGCCAAACTCCAACCGAAGCGCCGCTAATTCTTCCGACAGAGGCTCGTCCTGTTTCCGCTCTTCCGCTCGTCTCGTTAACCAAAAAGTCTGGTATACGCTGTCTGATTTTCCTCTACCGTTTGTGCCTTCCATTCAATTTTAACCATGTGTGTCGTGGTGTTTTGTTTTTTCATTCGATTGTTCTCTATGAGCATGCTGTACGCGAGACACCGAACATTCCTTTGGTTTCCGAAACAGGAGTCTTCGTACGATTTCCTGAACACGGCGAAGTCTACTACTAGTGCTAAGGTTCCCGTGGTTAACCGAGTAGATTAACCGAGTAAATTAACGGACGGCCGCCTTGGTAGCCTTAACAGAAGTCAATCCGCTTCCGGGCCAGAAGAGGCAATATTTTAGAATGAAATTAGAGTCTTTCAATTTTTGTGTGCTCCTTTGATATAAAGATGCTGAAGAATTAATACGAATATGTAAGACTTCATTACTTCGTAATAGAACACGTAAATTGTACAAAATGTATTTAACGATAACATTGCTATTAGAAACACTTTAAATATGATGTTAAATTTTAAATTTTCCTTGTTAGAAAATTTCTCTTTTTTTAATCGAATAAAGAATATATATCATTACTCGCGCGTTTCACATTATTAATCATTAATTGCAATATCTTAGAAAATTCAAGATAATTTTTAAGATGATAGACAACTTACGGATGTATTCTTAATAAACTGTTCAACTAAAGGGAATTATGATTGAATGATCATGAAGGTGATAATTTAACATTTTAACACATCAACTTACGAACTTGAATTATTTATTTTTAAGAAAGGACGTCATTGTTCTAAATTCCCGTATCAATTAAATCCAAGATTAATGCAATTATTTTATTCCGCTTTACATTTTCTTTAACGAAACTGTGCTTGACGACTAATATTATAATATAAGCACAAACTATAAGCACTTTTTAATAAAATAAAAGAGCAAGAGCAACATTAAACTTAAAATTACATATATTTTATAAAATTACCCATAACCTTCTACAAACATACGATTCAACCTAATAATATTCAATTTTTAATTTAAATTGTTAAGCAATGAAGTTTACGATAATTGGAATATAACCGGAAGCTTAATAAAGTTTAAGCTATGTGTCATTACGGTATAGTACACTTATAAAACTACAAAAAAGCTTCTTTTTAAGAAATTTCTCCGATATTAAAATTAATACAATTTTCTATCGGATACTTATTCATTTATTTTTTATCAGAAAATCATTAAGAAGTATAATTTCTCTGAAATTCGTTAAATAGTGCTTGAATTTTATTCGTAATATATGTTTAAAAACGAAAAAATTCTTAATTTTCAAATCACTAATTTATTATAATAATTACTGTTCTATCGACATTTTCGAATTTACAACTGTTCTGCATTATTTTTATCATGGAGTGATTAATTGACTATCGATTCTGTTTATTTCCAGATATGTTAATATTTCTCACTCACTTATGATAATTATAAATATGTTATAAGTAAATTTTTAATTGAACAATTTAAAAGTACTTCAATGTACTTCAAGTACTTTAAGTAATTAGTCAAATGCTCGAGATACTTAAAAAATAAGATTAAATATAAGAATAAGATACTTTAAAGATACATTGTACTTCAATTGAGCTGCGCAAGTCAACTTCCATAAAAGAAACATTGATAAGCGACTTATTTGTCTCGCACACAAATTCTGATTCGAAAAGTTTACGTGGGAAGTATTTTGAATTCCAAAATGATAAAAACCGGACGAAGAAAGCTTCACAAAGAAAGGAAGATGCATCTAACGAAGGGAAAGTACGCACAGAAAAGATAAACTTTGCTAAATGACGTTAGCAACTGCACATACACACGGAGATGCACCGGCTGCAGTCCATAACGGCGCCATTTTTATGAAAAACATCGCACCGATGCGAAAAGAAGAATCTTGTCCTTTCACTATTATCAGAGTGTGAAAGATGCATCCGAATGTATCGATATAAGCCGAATGTTTACGATATGAGTCATTGTACGTTTGTCTAAGGTGAGCAATCTTTGATATTTATAAAAATTATTCGATTGTCGAACCTGCAGTGAACAACTTTGGCACTACTGTATATCTTATTAGCATTTTTCTAAACACCCTTCTTTGGAATAGTCTCTGAGAGGGATGAAAAAAATATATACAACTGTTGCAGCTATAATATTCCAATCTGGTAAATAATATGTCTGCTATATTTCATTCTGTAAATAAAGTTTCATATAATCTAATTACATAATCTAATCGATCATTTTATTCTTTCCTATAGAGGTTATGATCCGTAAAGATCCGTGCAATAATAATTCTTGTTTAATCGCTTTATATATTACGTAACTTTGTCTTACGTTTTTCCAGATTTAGAAAATTCTAAGATATTTTATTTTTAAAATGGTAGCAGTACTGAGGTATTTATTTATCACAAGTAAATATTGCTCGGTAAATATTTTTCAATTACTCGGTCGATTCTTGTCAATTTTCAAATGTGAAATAAGTATTTCACATTTAAGAAGAAAAGTGCACTAATCCATTTTAAATACAGTTTTCATTTTGCTCTTGATACAGTACTCTATATAAACGTATAAAAAATTTATAATAATAATATTAAATAAAAATCTTACGGTAATATAATCTTCTGCGAAAGCTTTTCTATATCTTACCGAAAAAGCCTTAGGAATGTGTTATAAATCTAGTTTAGATCATATCTTGAGTTTATTTCGTAAAATCTTAATATGTGTTGCAATATCGGTCTGTACGCTACAGAAGTTACCAATTTCTTCCAATGAATTCATGAACCTTCTGATGTATCGACTGAAACTATATAAATTGTTCCACACATAAATATGAAATAGTATTCAAAATATCAAAATCGATAAATTTTGTTTTAATCACAAATCCAATGGAAATTAAAGTAGATTATTAACTGTAATTAACATACTAATGTTTCAAATAGTTTAATATCATTCAACGCTTCCCGTACGCAAAAGCGGGATTGTAACTTTCTAACGGCTTAATTCATTGAAACGAACTTTAAATAGCCACTTATTCAAATCGCAGCAGCAATAGACATATAAACAAAGCGCACTAGTGTATCGTACGAACTCCAGAAAAGTGCTCGGCGGTTCATCCATGACTGTCACCTTTAAAGTTTCTAGAATAGTGTTTAGTGCCTCCACATCTACCTTCTCTGGCGTACATGGATTTACCTTTTGGATATCTATAGCGAGTGATCAACCCTTTAAAAAGGGGCTTTCAACCGGGAGGTCCCAGTTCGTTGAAACAGGTATGCATGCGTAAATTACGTGTATAATCCGAGCGGCCTTGTAGGCCTCCTGATTTATCTCGAAAGGCTTGGCCCGGGTCTTCCTTTGTTTAGAGACTACGGGCGTAAAAGAAAAAAAAGCTTCGAGAGCGAACGGGAGAATTTCAAGGGAAGCCCACGTCTTTCTCCTTGGCATTGGCGGCAGAGACCGAATAAAAATCCATTCTTTCCGAGAGCTGAGTTCACCAACTCTTACTTGCCTGCTGCTTACTTCCTTAGCTATAGGTTGCATGCAAACGAATCTGCATATATTTATATTGCGTTTGTAGATTTGAATTTTCGAGGGCGACCTGCACGTACTCGTGTACGTATGCGTGCGCGTGCAATAAAAAATTTCTCATACTTTGTCCGTTTCAGACATTCATTACTCATTTTGCGATCATCGTTTACAAGCTTGACAATGCGATTATCGTATTTTGCCTTGCTGGATTTCTTGAGCATATTCATTTTGCTCAGACGCTCAATTGTTTTTGCGAAATATTTTTGTAGAGCGCGATGAAAGGACTTAAGGGCTTTGTTGTAGAAAACAAATTTGATGAGGAAAAACGAATTTGATGCTTGAAAACTCCACCTCCACACATATAACCCATATTCAATTCGGATTGTACGCGTATTTCCAAGGATTTCATATTTTTGTAAACAGAAACAATTTTTATTATTTTTCACGCACTTGAGCACCTACTGCTCCGCTATTTGTATTTAAAAATCTTATAATTTTAGCCAACCAACATTTGTCGCATTTTTTTATTTACGCTAGTGCTCTAATTATCCGCGGTTCGTTATTAACAAATACAATAGTAAAGTTAATCGCAAAATCGTTCAAACGATAAAAAATACGCTGGATATTATACATGTGGAAATGAATGGTTAGACATTCGTGACTAGAAACTTGATTGTCGAAAGATATTGGAATAAAATTATCATTTTCTAAATGTGTAAAAGGAAATTGGAGCGAGATTGTATTTGGATTTAAATTTGTAGAAAGAAAAATTCTAATTACCTTAATTCCGTACATTAATTTCAATTTTAACGAATTATGTAGTATAATGAAATGTAATATTAATTATTAAACTCACTTCACTCGGTAAAATTGCAATAAGCTTAAAAAACAAATTCTCGCTGGTCTAAATTAATGCAGCTTAGAGTAATAATTCAACAATCCTACTGAATTCATGACGTTGTATGTAGGATTGTATTTAATCCTTTGGCCAAATGAAACATTAAGACTCAAGAGTCAGCGCACTATTTACCAAAATAAGATTCCCTTAATAAAAATATGGCAATTACATCGAAAATGGACGAATTTACAGTAGTACTTATACTTATATTATCCAAAATTTAAAGATACGAACTTGAAAGGTATTTCGAATCAAGGAGTAGAGAAATTCAGTTCTTATAGCTTTGTGGTATATAGTTTTCAATTGAGCCAAACTACGTATGCATAATTCGACACATACAAGAATTTCAATTAAGTTTGCGGATAGTTATTGAACTCGTATTTGTAAGCCGTATTTTCAATCGAATTTTCACCAAGAAGCCTAAAGCCGAAGCTTCTTTATCCCGTCACGAATTAAGATCTATGCAAATGAAATACGCGTCTACGTATAAAACAATAAGCTCTTACTTCCTTTCATTCGCATTTTTAAAAGCTCGCATTGTACATTCTTCCCGACAGTTCCAATAGTTACACCCACCGACTTAAGCTGCCTGTCGCTTTCTCCTTCCTCTTTACGACTTTTCCCCGTCATTTTACGTAAACTCGTGAAAACATCAAATAAAATGTTTCACCTGTACGACTCTGAAGAGCCAAAAGTTTATCGTTATTTTTCTCTCTCATCTGGAGCTACGGCGCATCACAGCGTTAAAAACGCCAGAGAAGAAAGAGGATGACGAAAGAGACAACAGACTCCATGGTTCCCATTGGCTCGCTGGATATGCAGAGGCGAGAAATGAGTAGCGGTGAAAGAGATAAAAATTTTCAATTGCTTGAACTTTGTTATTTTATCGTTATACTATCTCGTTTCAAACTCCGGCTTTCCTCATCCTAGAAATCCTCCAATTGTTTTACTTTTCACTTACCGCATTCATACACTTCTTCCATTCACTTATATTCGCTACTTTAGAGAAATTAGATTTGCATGGAGTTTGAGTTAACTTTGAGATAATCGCACGATACACGGCGCGGCAAAATGCAACTTTAAAAACATACGTAATTTACTTCTTGCTTACTTTTTCTTCACTATTACGTAACATCAAGCAGTTTGCAAAAAATTATTTTAGAAAGAATAAAATTGGTTAAGTATTTCTATACTTCTTTATCGGATTGTAAAGTAAACAAAATTATAATTTCAGGCTACTAAAAAAAATGAAACTTTCGAGGCGTATTTATCAGGCGTATTTAGTAGGACGTAACAATAGCGCAATTTTAAAAATTACCTTATCATTATTTAATAATGAGACGGTTAATTCGGTTAATTCATTTTATCCTTTACAAAAAAGTTTATACACCAGATTTCTTTGTTTATTTTTGCGAAATATTTAAAATTCATGGAATATTTAATATGAATAACCTTACAAAAATGCAAAGTGCATGTGCTGCAGTACATGGCTTGTAAAGATACAAGTGTTATCATTATAGTAAGATAATTATATTACAATCTTGTTTAGTTAATGTATGGAAATTCGCATACGTGATTGGGATAAAGTACTAAAGCTGTATACGTATAATATTGATGAATGATCGAAAGTTTTGTAACTTAAATTAATTAAATTTCATAATTAAAACTAAATCTTATAAAAAAATTGCAAATTTATTTACTGTTTTTAAAAATCTCTTTATAGCAATTATTTTGAAATGTCTGTAATATTCTATAACGGAAAATTGATGATGAAGTATCGTCTGTCAGGTAAATAAAATATGCTTGTACATTTATCGAACGCTCTAATATCTTATCTTTCGATAATACCAAAGTTTCGAATATTTTTTAGCTGAAGTAATTCCAAAATTTTATAATACAATGTAAACTATGATGCGCATAATAAGATACGAGGAACTTATATATATTTCGAAAAAAATATTATTAGTATTATTAAACTAGAACTCCGTGAGATAGAAAAATAAAGAATTTATCATTGAAAAATGAAATTTTTATTAAAAATATATCGAATGTATGTGTATGCATTTACATACACAACAAGGAAACGCTTTTGTAAAAGAGCGATATTACAAATTCCAAACTGCGAAATCATTTCTCGAAAGATAACCAAGGGTCAAGACCAAGATTAAAATATAAGTTTACCGAGGCAATCGGTCATTACGTTAGATTTAAAGAAACGCGATCGATAAAATTCGACGAGATTATTCATTTAGAACAATTAATAAGATTAGTCGAGCCTAAATCCAAAACAATAAGAACATTTTTATGTGCGAGAATCTGAATTTTCATTCGGACTTCGGGATGACCAACTTGGGCTGTTGACCTCCAATCGAAAACCGGTCAATTAAATCACGCATGCCAACTAAAAAAATCGCTTTTACTTCTGAGAAGTCGCTTCCTGCATATGGATTTACAATCGGATCAGTCCATCGATCGACATGAAATATTATTAAATACTGTTTTTTAATTTGCGAATGGAGTGATGCTTGTCTTAGATTAAACTTTGGTACTAAACTACTAAATTACCTAAAGTAATGGATAATGTCGCGAGAATTTATTTTACAATAATAAATTGCGACGGATTGTCCTGACTTTGAGTCCTGGATGCAGTTAGGTACGTACATACTTTGAATATTTCAATTGTCAACGTAAAATAGGAGAGAAACATTTATATAAAGAAATACAAAGGGAAAGATTCATAGCTAAAGTATTTAAAATAAACGATTACGAATATAAAGAGTAAAGGAAAAATCCAGTATAATAAACTATTTGTCTGATAATAATATCTTTCCAAGTAAGATTAGTTCGTTATTAACAAATAATTTATTTATAACTCGCGACATTCGATTCATTTGTGCAATAATTAAACATTGTAAATCATCTGCGTTATTATTAACGTCAAATAAGTATTTTACTGCTCGAGTATTGTAAAATTAACTTGATCTCGTATTAGAAATTAGTTGCATTTATGAGTTTATGTGTTACGTACGTAATTATTCGAGTCATTTAATAATAAAATTAAGAACAATTAATTACGTCAACTAAATGTATAAAATCACGGAAATGTAAGTTCTAAGTTGTCTTAAATAAAGTCTTTGTCCACGAAGTGAAATCGTCACACAGGCAGATCCGATTGCGGAATCTATACCTCTTTCCATCCTACAAAAGTAGAAAATATACGGATGCGTGTCATTGAACTTGAAACTGCAATGTGCATCGATGAAGAAAAAGTTACTCTCTTGACTCGCTTGTGGACACTTGTCACAGACGTTTTCTACATATATAGAAGAAAAAAAAACAGCTCCGATAATCTTGTTTCAATCCGCACGCATAATACGACTGTACAGAGATCAACAGAAGCATTAATATTTTTTTACACAAGGAAGCAAGTAAACACTTCTAGCGAAATAATTACTTGCGTTACAAAATTTAAAAGAAAAATTCTTATAATGTAAAGAAGAATTTGAATCTGAGAATAAATTTTATTTAAGGAATTGAGTATCATTGCATTTGAATTTTACATTTGAATAATAAAATTAGAACTTTCAACGTCTGCTTATTAATAATATTACTGATATCGCTAATTTATTTTTCATTAAAATTTTTTATACACAGTTTCTTGAACAAACATTTCGTAAAGATCATTTCACAGTTTCGTAAATTTTCAATTACGGGTTATCAAATAAAAAAGTGTAGAATAATATTAATATGAATGATAATATTAATTATCGGTTTATTCTCATTCCCGGTGATATTCCCGAGAATATTCACATGTTTGAATTAAGTTTGAGACTTTTAAGATTCTTTTTTCAGATGTCGATCATGTCCGTGAAACATTGATCACCTCTGTTCCGTAAATGGCACCTTTTCTCATCAAATGCTATGAGTTTTAAACCAAAAAATCAAACATCAGAATCAGCTCTTTCTAATTGTTTAAAGTCTTGAAATGGCCTTGTATTGGAAAAAGAATTAATCAACCAAAGGTATAAAATTTAAAGTTTTTTTGTCTGTAAATCGTTGGGAACGTAGAGAAGTGCTAAAAATATCAATTTCTTTAATTTTTCAAATCCACGTGCATCGATCCAGGAATTTCAATGCAGAGCCGAATGGAATAAACTCTGTTCCCAGCATTTAGATCGCTTATAACAAAGGCAGCAACTGAACTCATAGACATTTAATAACAGAGCTAATACGAAAAGACCAATTATTATCACATCTAATAAATAAAGAACTTTCTGAATTGTAGACAAAATAATTCTGCTTAAAAAGAATCTTACGGACAACAATAGCAGAAGTAATAAAATTTTATAAAGCCGATAGTTTTATTTAAGTAGTTCACTTATCGGTACGTTTAATTATTGATATATTTACAAATTAAGATTTGATTCATTGTTTGCTTCTGTAATAACTTTTAATCGCATATTAATAATAGGGAAAAGGCACATTTTCATCGATGCTAACGAAGTAAATTTTCGTAAAGAAATAGCAGCTCGTTAAAAGCGAAAATAACTTTTTACGCTAATTATTTTCCAATACATTGCTTCCTTTACGAGAATAAGAAAGAGTACATATATCATATATAAAGATACTGAGGATGACGTATGATCATATAAGCGTGAACGCTTATACGTCATTATTCTTTGACGTAACCGATTCGTGTTTCCGAAGATAAAGTGAGTACTCTACTTAAAGTTGGATCGATACAACGAAGAAGAAAATGAGTTCAAACAAAAAAGAAGTGAAAAAAGAAACGCGGAAGAAATTCTAGCAATTAACGCGAGCAATTTTTGATTAGATTAGTTAGCGTCGGGCGTGTCAATTAAATAGACGCCATACCATTTTGTACGTAAAGCGCACACCACTAAGTAGCTTCTCGCGATGTTACAACTGATGCAAGCTCTCGGTGAATCGTCCTTTAGTACTCGTAATTAACTGGATCAATTAACTCCGCGTCTCCCAACGCAGCTTCTACATTTGTTCTTTTTCTATCCCCTTTTCGTAATATTCTTTTTTCTTGCTGCTTTCCCGGTGACTTCGCGTCGCGAGAACTGCCCCGACGTTGATAAAACGTACGACCGCGAAAAAATATCCGAGAGAAAGCTTCCCCGGATTTTCTTTCGATCCGTCACTTTCAAGCTTCCTTTTCGCTGCTACAATTTTTTAATACTTTTCTCCCTTTTTATGAGGCGTTAACCAAATTCTTTTCAGTCGCTGAAAATATTTCTTTGAGAATATGTACAAATGTCTATTGTTGCCTTGGAAAGATATAATGCTATCTTTTTATTCATTCAAATTGTATGCATTGAAAATTATTGTACGCGCCACATTATTACATCAATCAATTGAATATTATTTTATACTTTATCTTTTCCATTGTACAGTTATGAATCGCAAAATACAGGACGTTCTTAAAGTTAAATAATCAATAAGTGTATTAAGTTGCGGTATAAATATTAATCATACAAATCCTCTGACAGTTATTTCGCGTGGATTAATATGAATATTTACACTCACCAGTGATGTTGTAATGAAAATTAAACCTCTCTATTTGAATTATACTAAGGTTCTCTCCTATAACAGCACATGTGCGGTTAATAAACACGTGTGTGCTTGTCAATATCTCGTGTATTTATCATTCATTCTTTGATCTTATCATAGTAAATTTATTACAAGAATCTCATTAATGTTGATTCGCACACGATTATTATTAAACTGGATTATAAAATGTTTCTCACTTTCATCCTCTTTAATTTATTTCGGAATAAACAAATAACCTTTTAATACATAAATTTCTATAATAATTGATCCACTAAGGGACCGTAAATTTTTTGCATTATCCGACTGATAAATTAGTTTATTAGCTTGTTAAGAGAGGCTCTGTACATAACTTTAAATGATGTAGATCTTATATTATTAGATTCGTGTATTCATTGAAAATTTCTATGTAAAGTTAAAAATGTATATGATAAAAAAGTAAATTAATTTCATTATTTATGTTACGCATTATTTGTGTAAAGCTTCGCGATAAAAAATATAGGAATTTCCTAAACAATCAAGAAAATAGGTATATTAGAGTATGGGACTTATTTCTAGAACGTGTAGTCCTCAAGCAGTTGTAAACATTGACGAGATAAAAGAATCAATATAGTAGCTCTGATACTCTACTCTATATTGTTGTAAGTATTCGTGTTATCTATTCTCGTGTACAACGCCACCTTTTCGATCGAGTTCACCCACCGTCGTATAAAATATACGACGAACAGAAATGGACGTATAATGTTACTTTATGGATCCGCGGGTAATTGGCAGACTCTGATAATTCGTAGTGGCTGATCAAAGAATAAGTGCTGGTGCTGAAAATCTAGGAAAAGGGGCAAGAGAGAATCAAGGGCGGAGGGGGAGAAAAAAGAAATAAGTGGATGTATCAGAATACGGCATATTTAGATAATACACGAGGTTAGCCTTTTTTATTTTTATCCTTGGGAAGAAGTCTGTGTTCGAAGCTCCTAAACCGCAGCAAGTGTAACACGTGTTTTTCACGACTCCAATAAAATTTAGTACTACTTGAAATGCTTATTTAATAAAGATGCCGTACATCTAAGCGCGATATAAGTATATAATATTGAAACTTGCCGCGAAACATTCGTTGGTGCATTATGTACGCTAACGAATATTACATATATATGTGTGTTTGTTTGTGTGTGTGTGTGCGCGCGCGCGTGTGTGTGTGTGTGTGTGTGTGTGTGTGTATTACAAATTTAATTATAAAATTATAAAATCGCTTATATTTCAAATTCTTCTATTCGACGTGCCTTCCAAACACTAATATAATTTTATCTATATTAATTAGTTCTGAAACATGCATTTTTTGAGCTCCTATCGATATTTTTTTCAAACTAATGATCGCTTAAATGGTTCTTTTGTTTTATTTGAGATATATATATATATATATATATATATATATACCATTAGCGATATTATCCCAGATAATTTGCATTAACATCTGTCTAAAGCATTGACGCACGAGGCCAAGTATTCAACGAGAAAATCCACAGACGTAGCGTCGGATGCGATAGGAAGATCAATCGCCAAATCACCATCGATCCATGTTAAAAGGATCAACAAACTACCTTCAAGCGAATGCAGATAGTCGAATATCGTATACGACGATGATCTGCGCAAATGCAGCAATATTATAGGGGATGTATTGACGAGAAGTGACGTGTGAAAATAACTAGTTTTTCAATAAAGCAATTGTTAATAATCGTGAATTCCCACGATTTAATGAGTTTCCTAACGAGTCCTTGCGATATTAATTTACTTTTTAACTTTTGAATTTAACTTTTGAACAAATGTGTAAAGTAACTCGTCGACGGCATTGACAAAGACTTGTATTAAATACCGATGAATGAAACATTAAAGTGTCATCTATACAGATACGCAATTATTGAAACATTAAAATTCCATATTTTACAAATTTCAGACGAAATATCCACCTACGATATCACCTAATATCTAAATGTTTATTCCTACGTATATAGAAATTATATGCAAACAGTAACTTATAATAAATAAGAAAAATTACACGCAATCAATGAATTATATTTGCAATAACGATTTTGAATATCAGACAGAGAATATTTAGGCAGCGTTTACTCCCCTTACGAAGATTAGATTGAAAGAGCCCCGAGCGTTAGCTTTAATCGAACAGCTACTCAACGAGGCGTGAGACACGAATTCTCTCTTCTCTCTCTCTCTCGCGCACTTTCTTATATACACACGCACACTTATACGTGAGATTCAACAGGACATTTTTTTTGTGCCAATGGAGGAAACAGACAAAGGAACGATTCTACTCCAGCGATTCGCTCTTTAGTAAATTAAGTTTCTTGCCCTACACCAAGGCTTCGAAGTTGAAATCTCGGAGTGCAGTGCTTGAGAAAAAGACGTTTTTTTTTAATTACGCGTTCAGTACACGGGATGTACATTTAAAGGGTGTCGTTATAACTGTCTGTGCAATTGCGTGTGCTTTCGAGTATATTTTTCGAAATTGACGTTTACGTTGTTTTTGATACCTAAATTAAGATTTAATTTACATTCGTTGCAGACACTTGGTACAAAGGTTGTACAAAAATTCTTAAAATCTTATTCTGCTTTCAAATTTAAAAGAGCGCTTCTTTGCAAATATAATAATTATCACAAATGACTCTGCTTAAATTAATTTAAGATTTTACGTAGTCCACTAATATCCATTAAATTCTTATTTCAGAGTGTCTGAATAAAATATTAATTAAGTATCAAGCTAGATATAGCAATGGTTATGTATATGATTTTCTTTAAATTTGATAGCGTCAGTATTCCCAATTTCTCTATTCTAAATGAAAATAAGGTTCTCTGCCATTTTGATAAGCCTATTAAAGGGTATAAGAATAGTACATCGTTTTTCAAAATTTTACTCGATTTAATGATAAAAAATGTTCAAATCGTAGACGTAAATGAATTGCAAAAACGATAATGTACGTAATAGCAAACGAGATGTAACACCATTAAAATAATCACGAATAAGATATTTCTTACAGTTAGTAAACAAGCATTTCTGCTTTCTCGCTAAAATATATTTCGAGTACCCGCGTAACAGCAGAAACAACGGCAAATTCACTATGTACGTGATTTTACAAAAAATCTAGCAACTTAAGTTTTGTAATTAGGTTGTTAGATAATTATTCACGTACTACGATAAAAACGAGTAAGACTAGCAAGCTTACGCGAGAATCTCCTAGAGGAAGTTTCCCAGTGTAAAAAGCTCGGGATAATGCAGAAGATGTCGATAAAAAAAAGCTGTAAGAAAAGTAAGAACATCGACGCCCACAAAATTTACTAGTTCGAATAAAAAGTTAAATATACAGGAGAAGTAATAAAGGGAAAAGCTCGCGCGAAAACTCCGGCACAACTGCGAAGAACCATTTCACCCACTTTTTGAACAATCACAAGGCCAATAAGCTACTTCAGCTAGCTTTCTTCTTAAAAAAGAGCTTCATGAAATGTGCAAGACTGTATCTCGTGATAACCATTAATCACACTTGTAAAGGGGTGAACGCATATGCGACGCATCGCAAGCTCGCTTTAACGTCTACACGACAATGCCTATTGTCGTTTTCCTTCTCTCTCTCTCTCTCTCTCTCTCTCTCACACACACACACACACACACACACACACACTCTCTATCTCTTATTTTCCCTACCTTTCTATTTCTCCTTTTAAATCAATTTTACAATATATTTCGTGGATATACAAACCTTCCTTAAAATGTTGCCTAAATATTACATCATAATATTTTTTTGTTAATAATTTTACATTTCTTTTAACACAATAAAGAAAAGTTCGCAACTCGTTATTTCAACAAACTTTTAATTAAAATTCTTTTGTTCGATATATTTTATGCAGTTCTTCTCGCTATTATGCATAATAATTTGAATAGTACGTATATCGGGCAATAGTTGTATAGTTTAAATAGAACAATGACTTTCTAAAGTACTTTTACTAAGCTTGAATGTAAAATTTACTGTATTTGTCCTTTTATTTAGAATACTTCTCTATTTATATAAAACTTTTCAGATTGAATACAACAAATTTTCTTTCAGTCCAACATATTATCGTGTATTACGCAGACTGCACGAGTAGATACAATTACAGAAGAGGTTTTTTTTAATATTTATTCAGTATTTTTAAATTTTTTCAACTAATTATATCAAAGAAAATGAAGCTAACGTAAAGAAAATGAGAAAAAAAAACTATGAGTCGGACACTGTTCTGAATTTCGAAAAAATACAATAAAAATATTAAATTTAATCACAAAAGTTTCAATCAACATTATTCCGGATTAAACAATGAAAAGAAAAATAAAATTAATAAAGCATTCTTTTTGAAACTTTATATAAAATAATAATGTTAAATTTAAGGCTTTACTTTTTAGAGATTTGCGTAATAAAAATATGAGATTGCAAAATTTTTTATACCTGTGGAATTCGTTTTGGCAGTCAGCCTTTTACTTTTGTGCGTAAGACCATTTATAATGTATTAATTATGAAACAATATAGCTGCTTTTGATAATTAACATAAGTACTAAGATTGTCTAGTATAAAACTTGATCGATTTTCCGAAATATATTGTACAAATTGAAGAACATAAAATATTCAGGATTATTTCAAGTTCATCGAAAATCCTTATCTTTTTCATATAAACAATGAGTGATAATGTGTGTGTGAGCATAAATAAATGGTGACATCAACGACTGACCCGACACTAATTTACGTATAATTGCCCGAATCAACGGATCATCGTAAAAACTCGTTAAAATCCATTCGCGAGAGACACATTTAATTGCTAACGTCTATATATCTTTCCTACTCTTCATTTATACAAATATTCTCTTTTACATATCGATTGTCACCACTTGCTCTTATTTGTCCTTCTTAAGTGACTAGTCATTTCAGTGTTTCTCGCTACATTCAAGCAGATATTACGAAATTTATCAAGTGAATTGTAAACTCTAGAAAGAAATTTTCTAATTCCTAAAAGTATAACATTCAGATAAATTGAAAGCATTAAAACTAAGATATTTATCTTTAATTTCACATTGAAATCTTTTCTGCTCCAAAAGCTTAACGACTTAAATGAGCCTAACCGCGATCATGCCATTACCAATTGGATAATTGTACTCAGTCTTTATTTCAGAGATATTTACTTTACTAAGTAATTATCAAGCGTGTTACTTTTATACTACACCCCATTCTACGTATATTTTCTTAAAGAAAAACTAATACATACTTTAAAAAAGCTAAGAAACAAACTCACACTGTTAAACTTTTAAATGCTAAATCAAAGTCTACTTTTTATTTCATCAGAGGCTTTTTAATTACAGAAAGTCCTAACTTTTTACATATATATACATCCCTCCCCTTTTCTCGCTAACCTCGTTAACTTTCTTGATTATTGATTTTTTTCTAACATTCTATTTTCTGCTATTTTTCAATAATATTATCAAGAATAAAGACAATCTTTCTTATTTTTTCGCTACTGAATTTGCCTCAAAAAAACAGCTTGTCAGTAATATGGTAACAATTTATCACATCGCTTAAAAGACTGAAGATAAAAAGTTTATAAACTTTATGAAAAATTTAAAAGTGTTACATAAAATATGTGGATGAAACTTAATAATAAAAATGACATATATTATGACATAATTTGAAGATAATTTTTATTCGTAAAAATTGTATTTCGCAATATGAACATTCGGAAAATATATCAGAATGTTTTATATTCAAAGCACCCCAAGAATTCCAGTAAAAACCTTGAACATTCGAAAGTACTCTATTATCGAGAAGTCATTTAATATAATAGAAATTCTTTTTCAAATTTAAATCTGCCATTAAAACTTAATAGCCTTTTTATTAAAAAGAGCTTGCGAATAAACATTTTTCCTTGACATAAGTCATTTGCATAATTGATATAATTGAATTTTCGTATATAAATGTGTATAAATGCGTATCTCAAAACTAATAAGATTACAATAAGAAGTAAAAAATAAATGGAAAATATTATTCACAGTGTTACCATCTATACATACATATTATCTACTAGAAAGAAAAGCCTCGTACAATTTTGTAAAATCTTGAATATATTTTTCTTTTACATAATTTTACAATTAACATAAAAATTAGTTAAAATTTGAAAACCAGTTACAAAGAAAATTTATTGAAGTGATGCTGAGTTATTCGAATAGAGGAGCATTAGATAGTGCAAGTATTTGTATTATAATCAATCGAGTATGAAAAATTTTGATTGCTTTCAAAAGTGGTCAGACGTAGATATAAGCATGAATTTAGTTGCATTAAAGTTCTTAATTTTTACGTTCGTATTAATTAGTTTTAGCAAAGAGCTTCTTCGGCGAAAGTAAATTTTTTCAATACCAAAGACAACTCAGTGTATGTATAAATATAATTATACATAAAAGAACAATTAAATAAAATTAAAGTTACCAAATACGTTCGAACATCAGTTTATTGATACATTTTAGTGTTTTGTTATACTTACGCAGAAACAGTACAACTCTCTTTTGAAAGTTGAGTCGACGATTTAAGGGAGAATCGTAATAACAGGTATAAAAGAGCGTCACTCATTCGAGAAATATTTAGTTCCCTTTAGTTTCCAACGCATTCCGATCGCAAGGGAAGAACAAGAAAACGAATTCCGGAACTTAATTTTCTATTTTTCAATCAAAAAGATTGAATGATCCAACCAGCAAGTCGAGAAGAAGAGATAAGGTTGAAGGGTGCAGCTATATTTTGCGACCCCTGCTTCTACGGTCGTTAGCGAATAAAATGTCGGCGTGACACTACCTCCCATGTGCGTGTGCGTGCTTCAGCGACGAGGACGATGGTCTCTCGGAGGAAAAAGACAAGCGAAAGAGCGACGAGGCCGGTTATGCTAATTTCCTCGCTCTCCCTCTTTCGGCCAAAATATTGTTCGGTTCGCCTCGTCTCTCCTACGCTTTCTCACTATCTCGGACCCGTCATCTCCTTCTCTCTCTCTCTCTCTCTCTCTCTCTCTCTCTCTCTCTCTCTACCTCTTTTTTCTACACCATAAGCTACTCCACTCGAAAAAATATAGCATTCTTGCCGAGGTTAACAACGCGTGTTTGAGCGTATCGCGCAATGGGGGTTGTCCCTCTTTTTCTTCATCGTCGATCCGTATTTACTCTCCTCGTGGTTCTTTTGTGTTATTGCAAGTCGAAGGAAGCCGACCGGCAGCTCTGATACACACACCGAAATTGAAAAGTTTGCAAAGGAGGAGGCGATATTCTTCTGCTCGTTGTCTTATTCGATGACGGTGATCCCTACAGTTCTGTGTATACGTTCTTGGACCATGACGAGGGTAGACTACATCCGCAATTCGATATGCACAGAGGCATTTTCTTCGCGGTATACATTATTTATACTTTTTTTATATTCTAAAGCGATATTTGTATTTATGTCAAAAGATATCTTCATTTTATCTAAACTTAATTGGAAATATTCCGAAATTTTTCCTTTCTCGACGTAAACTTACGTCGTATATTAAAATAGGGCTTTTAAAAGGACGTCTGCTTTCAAAACAGTAGTAATATTTATCAGGGACATTTCCATTTTACGATATAATATCCGCGATATAAAACATAAGAACATCCTTAATATGACATATTTTATTATCATTTTATATATTGCAGCATAATTTGCATTCTTTTATGTATTTCAAAATATTAAGCGTATTTTTTTATGTTTATTGCTCTACGTATACGACAACCATCACTCCATAATAAAAACCCTTCCGTCGATATCTCGGTTCTTCGCGTCTATTTTTCAAATTTTGTGAAGATGAGAAAGAAAAAAATTACATGGAACAACTAAATCGTCGTAACCAAAGTTTTGAATGAAAATTTGCCGTTTTAATCGATGGAAACACGTAAAAAGTCTCCTTTTCTTTATCTACGTTACAAAATGCAAATAAATAGTCATATCTAGTGCGAACTAGATTTTCCGAAAGAAAATAGCATATATACGTCCTTGTGAATATCCCGAAGAAAGAGCCTCTTCATAGAAAAAGTTGCAGCGTAATATACAAAACTACTCATAAGAACGCGCCCGCAAAAATACATTTGCAATTCAGCAAAGAGGGTCCCGTCATTATCCCTTCCCGTTTCAACATTTCTTTCTCGTTTTGCTCTCTATATAAGGTATAAGCGCGGTCGCGTATATTTTACAAGAAAAAAATCTTGAAGCGAGATATAGCAAGAAAGCAAAGGGGGTTAAAAAAATTAAAAACCAGGTGCGTTGTCGACTCTCATTAGCCTAATACGGGATTTCGCATGACGTGGTTTCCTCTCATGGTTGACACGAGATTATAATACATTCTCAGTTTCGACGCTGGAGAACGGCAACTCACCATGTATACAAGAGAACGGCTTTCGTTGACTGAGATCTATATATTTTGTACCTTTTTATTTTTACTTTTGAATTCGTTCTCGTATTTTTTTTTGTTGAGAACTTATTAGCATTAATAAAACGAACGTAAGCTGCACAAAAGGTTTTATATAATTCAACAATAAGTTATCCAACCACATTCAACCAAATGTATTTAAGAAATTTCCAACATTTTCTAAGTACTATAAATTTGTCAAGTTTTATATCTAATCATTTACTGAGTAATAATTATAATACCCTTAATTATGTTTCTTGATAAAATCTAGTAGAGTGTTGATAAATATACTTATTATTGTGAACAATTCTTTGAGCTGGTACAAGTTTGTCAATAGACATAAGGGGCTGGAATTTTACATATTTCTTGCGAATACTCTTATTAGAAAAAATATTAAAACTATAAGTAATTAGACAAGAAACTTAATTGCTTGACTTAATTTATGTGGTAAGAAAAACCGCTATACATAAGGTTATTATATTTAAATTTAGTTTCAGTAAGGTTTAATCATTGGAAGCGGAATAAAAGAAATAGATTAACTTAATATATTTTAGAAAAATTTAACAGTTTGCTCATCCAATTATATACTTCTCGCGTAAATTCTCGATTTATGGTTTCATATATTTCATTGTAAAATATGCGGGAAACTAATAAATCAATAGAAGGAATATGAAATAACCAATACCACGAATAAATTTCGAGAACAAGTACATGTTCATGCTTACATAAACTAATGTTAACAATGTTTGATTGACGGACTGTTAAAAATAAGAAAAATGAGTAATATATTTTACACGTGCAATGTAATTTATAGGCCGACACGATCCTTGAAACATGTCTATTACCCCGCCTTTCTTCGTTCATTTTCATTTGATACAAAGGACAGATAAATTAAATTAATAAAAACTATTTCTAGGGCAGCCTTTGGCACTACTCAGTAATTTCAGTAATATTACTATTGTATTATTGATCTTTACTCAATAAGAGATTATATTATTTATAATGAAAATAACGTTAACAATAAGTCTGTCATATTTTTCGTTTCTTTCGAATAAATGATAAATATTCGTAAAATCAGCTCTTAATTACGCAAAGCTGTAAGATTCACTACAATTTCTAAAACGTTAACAAAGAAAACTTAAAGACCGAAAGTAAAGCTTCGCTAGTTCTTAAAGCAACATTTTGAATGCATTATTATTTTTCCCGATATAGTTCATCACAAATCAATGATAAATGAAAATGAAAAGCTCGAAAGGAAACGAGCAAAAGAGGAAAGAATGCGAAAAAGTCAAATTTTTCAAAGTCAAGTTTCAAGTCAAATTATAGAATAGTACAGGAGGTAGATCCTGATCCAAGGTATAGTACAGTGCTATCAGTGAAAATCCAAGTAAATACGAATGTACACGTAAGGATTCGTGTACGACAGATTTTACGATACGACAAGAAAAAAATATTTTTCATAATCTGAATTATAAAGAAATTCTAAGGCTGCTGACGACGTGCACGTATTTGTAAATTATGGATGAAAATTTTCAACTCAAACTATACCTATTAATTAAAACGGTATTTTATTAATAAATAAATGTTACAACAACTTGCAGTCGTACTTTCTGCATTTTATATGGCGTTTTGATATTCAAATATTTTGATGGTATCTAACCAAATTTTTATAGAATGAATTTTTCATAATTTTATGTATCTTGTCCCTTTTACAACCGCAATATTACGATTCCTAATGAAATACAGAAGACACTGATTAATTGGAGAAAAATTCTTTTATCAAAGTAGAAATAAATTTTAGATTCAATAAGAGGAAATGGATTTACATGAAAAGAGCAATAATGCAAAGATCTTTCTTTTGCAGCTGAAATTTTCTTGAAAATTAATTGAAAATAACTTAATTATATAATTTATGAAAATTATAAGTAATACTTTTTAAATTAAGATAACAGTGATTCTCGAATTACAGTAATTTCACTACGAATTTTTTTTAATAATGAAATCAGCTTCACATCTCTTATAATTAAGATGCCCAAGAAAGACTTAATGATACTTTAAATAAGCAGCAATTGATGTAACTAGTACTCAAATTAAATTTTTAGTTCAGTAGATCAAATTAAAAATACATTTATTTATCTATATATTTTATACGTAATATTTTTATACGTAATATCCAATGTATCTTGACTATAGCTACTGCTAGCTAATAAAATAGATCGTTAAATATCTTAAGTATGAACAGTGATATAATTGTAATTTATGTGGAATGCGTGTAAAATTACTATTTAAAAGTAAAGACGCAATTCCGAATCAAAAAAGCTAAAGAGCAAAAGGTACGATGAAATAATCGATATTATCTCGTGAAGGATAAAAAAATTGTACAAAACAAATAAACGGAATAAAAACTTTCGATTATAAACGCTAACGTTTCTACTAATGGTTTCGATTTTACTGAAAATAAACGACTATCTCGATTCATTAAATAATGAATAATTTAAAAATAATCGATACACTTTTTTCATTTAGAAATCTTGGGTGCGAAGATGAAATTGCCCGTGTTAACTGACTTACAAGTCGGTTAAACATAGATTCAAGGAACTATACCGGGGTGATATCTTTTCTCTTTTCCTTGGCGATAAATCTGAAACAGATTGCCAAAGAATGAAGTAGTCACTCGAGAATCAAGAAAAAACTTCAAATTTCCAGCGTTCGATCCTTTGCTTTTGATTAAAGACGAAATTGAAACAGTATATACTTGGTGACGAGAGTAGAGAAAAAAAATATGAACTTTATAAAGACTTCGGTAGAATAGGTTGAACTAATCATCTGGAATGGAGCAATCATATCGACGGTAGGATTTTTAGGCGTATTATTTTCGTAGATGTTGTAAAATATAAAAAATGTGAGAAATGTCTGTAGACTAACATTTGAAGAACAATTCAAACGAATTTCAATATTCTAATGGCGATCAACCGCGTGTAGCATTGCTAGTAACTCTTTAAAGGAACGCTAAAAATAATTTGCAAATCAACACGGACATCCAGTTCTCGTGAAGCATAATCCTAATTAAAATACACTTCTACCGATTCGGATGAAGATAGTTCAGAATTTATACGAACTATCGCTATGCATCGAAGGTGCAAGTCTCTTTCAGAATTGCTAGAGCACTTCTTACATGTATCATACAGTTCTCCAAGACGCGTATATAACGTGCGTACGTGCAGCTTCATCAAAGTACGCGAAAAGCTGCAAAGCGACGAAGAGATTCGAGGCTTCGTCTTTGATTTACGTTACCTCTGTGAAACGTGCGAAGACGGTGCACTGCCGTAGTCATGACTACCGGCGCTTAACTGAACTAGAAAAAGAAAGTACGTTGCCGTATGTCGAACAGCAAAGGCAGAAAAAAGAGTATCGCAATGTTGAGGCTGATTGGTTGCCAAATTTCTTAAATGGCCAGATCCCAGATAACGACCTACCTTTACAAAGTATATCAAATTTTTTACGCTTCCTGCATCTTGGTAAGTACAACATCGTTTTTCCGATACAACAGAATTACCACGTATACTTATCAGTCGTATATCACATATCGTACATACAATTCTGTTTCCTAATCATTTTATCTTCCAAATAACGTAGCTTCGTTCGATTTGGCTTTTATCTCTTTGTGCCAAATAATTTATAACGATGAAGACTCTAAACGTTTTTTCTAAGCTCTAGTCAACTATCGCCTAAAGCCAAGTTTGTAAAAAAGATCACGACAGTAGAGCTTAAATATTCCAAAATTTATGAAGAAACGCAATTGCTAGGCATCCAAATGCACAAAGTTTAATGAACTTGATTATTTTACTAGGAGGATACTTTTATTAGAAAACGTGATACACCAAAAGAATGTACTATTAATTTACATTTGATTTTGATAAATACTATTCGACGAATAAAAATAGCTGATCTACTCCTTTTCCGTCGCTTTTAAATTACAATTTTGATCCTCGCTTGATCCTCTAATTGAATAAAAATTTAAACGCAACGCAATTTTTACAAAAATAAAACGCAGCGCTTCACTTTTCTGTAGCCTGATTTTCCTTTCGTTGAAATAAACATTTATAGTTCGAAATAAAACACACCGGCGCGTTCGAGTCCGAGCTTCGTTACACTCGGACGTACGAGTACGCGATTACACGCAGCGCTGAAAACCAAATGTAAAACACAATATTTAACACAATCCCCTTCTATCACCGCTTTCTTCCAGATTACGACTCGAGTACCTCCTACCTTCCTTTCACAAAAGGAAGACAATTACTTTACCGGACGATCCCTCCCCTCAATCCATCATGCGTCGCTCCCCTCGTCGCTCACCTCCCACGGACATCATTATCACGACGCGCGGGTCAAAGGAGCCGCGAGGGAAGGTGAGGCAATCGCTCGTTACGCGCGTACCTGGAGCACAAACCGGTGGCCAATCAAGCCGTCCCTTTACACCCCCGCAGAGGACCTAACGAACAGTGGGCGCCCACCACCGACGTTTGATGTCGACGACCGCTTTTTCCATGGTCGTGCCTTGCGGTTTCTTTCTCTCAAGTGCGAACGGCGATCGCTTGACTTTCGGTTGCCCGCGAGATTTCCTCTCTTTTCCGCCGCGCACAATACAGTTTTAATGCTCCTCTCGCTCGGTGACTCGCTCGGTGAACGAGAATTGAATTTTTTTGCATCGGCTCGTTACATTCGCTTGGACTCTCGGAGGTCGGATGATCTCTTCTCCTCCGGGTCTGAATCTTCATAGACTCATCTGTATTGCATTTTGAAGGAATCCAGGGCTTTTCACCTTCGAAACGAGCGCGACTTAGAGAATTACTTGATCGTTATTATATCTCGGAGATAACGGAAAACGTTAAGGGAGAATTGGAATATTTATTTTATCGTTCAATGAGAGATTATTTTGTATCGCGGTTACTCAGAAGTGTATCGACGAATTTCTTATTTTGGACCTCAAACGCTTGATCGTCGTTAAAATTGCCTCGCAAATGAACACGAAATAGACAACACTCGCGGCTCGTGTTATCGAATAAGAATAATTTATTCTTATGCCATAATGCATGTCATAAATTCGTCCAAAGGAAGAAGCGATATTTCTCAATTACTCGTACATCGATTGAATTGAATGCGTCAATTTGAGACGAAGTGCGAAAGATTTATGCTTGATTTCCGTGTCGCTCAGTTCGGGCGTGTAAAAAAATTATCTGTGCTCGCTTGCGATATAACGTGAACATCGATCTTGATCCTGAAGTGGAGAAAAGGAAAAAGGGTAAAGGATAGAGACTGCGCGACACGACGTTAAGGGCATAAGCTCGCACTTGCACCGTTCACGAAGGCACGCGATAAAAGCAAAGAGAATAAAAAAAGGACGCGAACTGCTTGCACGCGAAAGCAAAAAGAATAAGGTGAAAGGATCATGGCAGCAGGCCTAATAAACGACGAATTTAAAGTTCAGGACATATAAAGCGTTTGAAAGATTTTTTTATTAAGTTTACGACTGGAATTTTTCATCAAAAATTCATATACGTATTACGTCTGCGTGTAAAACATATTTTTTACGTAAATTTTGCCCGCTTTACTCGATGTAGATGTCGAAAATTTACTTTGATAATATTGGTAAAATACCGGTACAGTGCACAGCCGTTACTGTAAATGTTACGCAATAATAATTTGAATATCTTTTCGGTCTAAAGCCATTGCTAATTGTATTCTATGATTAAATTTTGTCTTTCGGACAGAAACGCATGGCGCTGTGATGCATTGCCTCGTAAATAAATTTCTCGTAACCGACAGGCCAGATTAGCTTTCCTGAAATTTAAAATTTTTATCTCGCTAGGCGAGACATCGCCGGGCTCTTCTTGAGGTAGAGAAAATTTCTCTAAGATGCTTGCTTAAATGATATTTACATTTTTCCCATTATGTCCATTAACGATCATTGGCAAAGTGATCGATTATTCTTCAAAAACTAATCCCTTCCGGTTGGTTAAAATTAATTGATCAATTAATTGCCAAATCGTGGCTTTTAATTGAACGTCCAGCATAGGATACGTCAAGCAGTACCGGATATATAGAATTTCGTGGCAAGCATATTTTTATGAATATGTTAAAATGCTCGAGCCGAAATATCCACTTAAGAGTAGAAATTTACAAGGACTCCACGAAGGCAAAGCAAATCTTGACAAAAATACCGTTGTACCGTTATAAAGAGATGTTCCTTGATAAAGAAGCCTCCTCGAGGCGTTATTTTCTCTAAACGATAAGCAGCCAAAGTACCCGGTGAAAGTTGAATATTATTATCCGAAGAAAATTTTCCCGTCGTATGAAATTCGCGCGATAAATTCCAAAACCTTGAGTGTACAAGCCTGAACCGTACGTATAAAACTTGTAAGTCGTGGAATATTCCTGCCCTCGAATTCCACGTCTCGTGTGCTTTCTCGGTACGCGCTGCAACACAAGTCCCAGGCAAAATCGCAATAAAACGAAATTCTCGCGCCAATAGTCGCGCGCAATTCCTTCTTTCGAGGAAGAAAACGCGCGCTCCAGACCGAAAAGCGCATTTCCCGAGCGCGCGCTGAAAAATAACTGACCGACGAATTAACGGGAACGCGTGCAACTAACAGCCTTTTACCTCGCGGGCTTTTTCCGAGGAGAAAAGTACGACGAGGCTCCGGACGAGGAGAGAATTAGAACTTGGCCATGTCGACGGTGCGCGTACACCCCCGAATGTAGCCGAGTTCGCCGACTAACGAACGGGGGTTTATTTCCGGTGCTCTTGTATTCACCAGATGTTAGAGGATTATCGATCGTCGGCTTTATCTCGGCTCTTTTTTCTCACCCCTCGCGCTTTTCAAACGGAGCCCGTAAACGCATTTTTCGACGAAAAGTAATGGATCCCGGCACTGATTGCGTAACGTCGAGCTCGACACTCTTCGCCCGTTAATACGAACCTATGTGACAAGGTGTCAAGAGACCATTTTCCGCTCTTCCTCGCTGAAAACGTGAATCTCGGACGATGAGCCGAAAAGGGTCGCAAGAGTTAAGCTCGCTAACGCGTTCGCGTACCTCTATCGCATGTCAACAAATATTTACCGCGAGAACATTTGCCGAAAAGAAAAATAAAAAAGTGAACGCTAAATCTAGATAATAGGAAAACTGTGCGTTCGACCTAAATTCTCATCGTGAATCGTACGAACGCTTATAATATGGAAATCCTCTTCCTATACTTTCTAAGCCTTGGCGCTATTTTATTCGAATAAAGGTATTCCGTGCTCTCGAGCATTTCCAAAAATCCGAGAATTCCACGCAAAGTATCATTTCATAATTGCACCTTTAATGGTTCCACGCCCAAACGAAATTTTATGAATTGATCCTAAAATCAAATTCAAGAAATGTCTGGTAGACTGGACTTAATTGCGATACGATCTATCGTTATATGTTTTGGTGTACAATTCAAAATGGCTCCCATAGCGAGGGAACGATTTCAAAATAAAATAATATTTGGGGATTAGATGTAGGTAATCTATAATCATTTCCGAATTTCACGATATGAAGGTAAATATAATTTTTATACCTGATATTAACTATATTTATTATATTTATTATACTTAATTAGATGGTCAACCTCTTCTATTACATTCTCAAATGTCCGTGCCAAAACATATTACTTTTTCATTGCGACTGAATTTATAAATTGCTCGATAGTTTTCACGATATCATATTTATATTATTAGAATTTAAAAAACAAGCGTAAGATCATTTTACGTTGAAAGATTAATCGGTTATAAATAAGCAAAACGTTTATAAGCGTGTCAAGGTTAGCTTCATTAGAATAACGTAATTCAACGATGATAACGTATCGTAATAAGAGTTAAAAGGTCTTAATGATCAATATGAGCATGATCACAGAGGATCTAATTATATCCAAGTTTAGTTATTGTCTTCTTCTATAATTACGACTTAAACATTCCACCGAATACAGTAATGTTGTAAAAATTTTGTAAAAAATTTATTGTCGAAGTTGAAAAATTTAATAATTAATACTTTATTTAATTTCACGCTATGCGCTATTGAATTCTTCTACATTTATAATGGGAATCCATACTAAAAGAATGTGTCGCTAAATTGTACGCGGCAACTTCTCCGTACAATCTTTTACCCGCACACGTACGTGCGTGTACACTTGTATTCCACTGCAACTTACACCAAGCTCTAATAACTTCGGCAAACTCAAAGCTCGAGCGGCCCAAGTAGACTCAAAACCGCACTTTGGCTTGCTAATAAACTAAGATATAATTAAACGCAAGCGAAGCCAAAATATTCATAAAGCCACGGGAAGATGAAGCCGGTAAAAAAAGTTCATCGTTAGGCCGCATATCCAACGATGCTACACATTTCGAGAGGATTTCTTAAATTCTGCCAAATGATCGTTCGATCGCGGGTCAGATTGTCCCGAAAAGCCTCCCCAAAGATTAAAGCATTAACCTCAAATTTATATGACCCTGGAACTCTATAACTTTTAGGGATACTCTTCCAAAGCATCCCGAATTACATCAAATTCTAAACTAATCTTGGGCTTCTGCGCAAGTTTCATTATGAAAATTAAGAATTATAAAAGCCAAGATTATAACGTAATGGCGTTTAGTTTCGTGAAAAATTAATAACGAATGTTCGGACTCCAATTAAGATTGAGAGATTGGATTCTCGAATGTCGTTGCTTCGTCCTCTTTCTAACTTTTACTCGCGAGGGAAATTCAATATTACGAAAGAACTTGCACGCCACTGGAAGAAGCTGCGCTTGTAACAGTAGATTAAGCAAAGGTAGATCCCCGTGAGAGGAGAAAGCGCATTATCGATCTACTCGAGCAGATCCGCAGTAATCATGAAAAACAGGAAAAGTCGAGTATTCGCACGAGGGTAATGTGTCACTCACCCCCACAGGCCTCCTTGAAGTCGTCGCAGCAGTCGCCGAGCTTGAGACACGCGTGGTCGCAGTAGCAGGGCTTGTCGCCAATGCTCTGGACGACCGCGTTTGGCGACGTCTTCTGGACGACGCAGGCGGAGTCCCGCCCGGGGCAACAGAGCTTCGCCTCGGCGCAACTGCCGGCCGCAGCCCCGGCGACGAGGCACGCGAGACCCAGGAGGCTCATCGTCCAGCTGCCCATGACGCCGCTTTCGAACCGCGGCAGAAGCAGGAGCAGGAACAGGAGGAGCATACGCAACCCCTACGTCTGTTCGCGTGCCCGGGGTTCGTCTCCTGTGCACGCGAATGTCAAACTCGTGGACGGGTTCGCTGTTTCGTCGTTGGCGTGCGCGCTCTGCGTGAAAGGTCAAAAAACAAAAAAAGTGTGGTGAATCCGACCGGTAATTTCGTTAAGTAATACGTACAATCGTGCGCGTGAGATCGTAAGTAAAAACAGCGATTACTGGTTAAAAATAAAAGCTTAGGAACGGGCGAACGGGCGACCGGGCGACCGGTCGACGATCGCCAGATTCAGGGACGTTTTCGGCGATGAAAGTAGCACAGTTTTACCAGTGCAGGTCTCTTGCCCGACAACGATCGAGGATCGAGAGACCGACCGCGGAATGTAACCAACCATGAAGATAGTAAAAAAGAAAGAAAAGCCGAGGATCGCGAACTCGCCGACCGTCCACCGTTCCCCAACTTACGCAGTGTGGCAGTGTGGCCTTAGCAACTCCTCGGCGCGATCGCTCAACCCGCCAAGTCCTTCGCAGGGGCGGAGGAAGGGTGATGGGCGCGCGCTCTTGGCTCCGTGGGCAGGTCTGCACGCGCCTCGACTGGCTGTGAGACTGAGAGTCACCGGGAACGCGCGAACCCGCGGAACCGGAGGACGGCGGGTGAAACTGCGCGGCGCTCCTTCCACCCTCGCGCCGCTGCGGAGTCGCGCCGCCGTCGCTTGCGGTCCGTGGACCGTCGCTTTTTTTCTCGCTCCGAGACTCGCGATACGGCTTTTGCGACTGCGGGGGAGTTTACGAGCGGCGACACCTCTAGACGCAATCCCTCTGATCGCTATCCAATGAGAATGTTATTAATGGAGGCGCGCGCGCGGACGACCTTTTCGTTTTAGCCGTGCTTTGCACCGGTGGTTTTGCACCGGTGGTTTTGCACCGGTGGTTTTGCACCGACGGTTTCACACGCGCGAAACTAATATTATCTTAGCGTCATTATTGGTGAAATGTGATTTTAATGTCACGGCTTTGGAGGTTTGGTATACATGATGCAAACTCCGGTAGGCTTCGACACCGGTAACGGGCCGATTAAAAAAATAATTAACATAAATTGTTGAAATAAACAGTTAGTCGTTCGATTCGACTCGTCGTGCATTTTAAATATTATTGTCGAAATGCGGAAGAAAGAATGCCTAGAGCTAAATAAACTTTTGCTTTTAGAATTTTAAGATCTTTAAGTTCGGGATGACACAGGACTATGAATGTCAATAACAAGGAAATGGTATTATTTGTGTGCTGCCGAATTTGACAATAAAAAGATTTGCATCGTTTTCTATCAAAAGGATTTTTACGTAGATATTTTTTAAATTTTATTTACATTTTTACATCAACCGAGTGACTTTTGAACTCTATATATATGTATGCATGTATGTGTAGTTTGGAAGTAGTCGAAACAAGATAAAAAAACTGTACCGCAGTCTGTATTTGGAATAAGACTTTTATGTGTAACGGTATAACTGAGAATGTTACAGGGCAACGTAAGCTTTGTTTGAAGCGAAAATCAACTATAAATGGTACCATTCGATCTGCTCTGTAAGATTAATCAATCGCTAAGTTTCTTGTGTTATTCAAAATCCCAAATAACGTTTTAAGTATCTTTTATTAGTAGTATCTTGAATTAAATTCAGTCATTAAGGTAAGAAACTCAGATTAAAACGTTCATTTTAACAAAATTTCAATTACAATGCGAAATTTCATAAATTATTATAATACAAATTGAATTATTTTCGTAAATTTTATATTTGGTAAAGTACCTCAAATTTAACTTAAATTAATTATTAACACATATCTAATTAAATACATACAATTTACATAATTTACATAATAAAAATGTAAACTTTCTCGTAAAACTAATTAAGACGGAGAGAAGAAACTTTTACACGAGAAACATTTGTAAAACTTATTCACGATTGTTTCAAATAAATTCGGTAAAAATGTAATATGACGACGTTCGTATTAGTATGCCAGGTATTTGGTAACGTAAACTTTTTGCTCCAAAAGCAAGAGGAAGTTCCAGCAGGAATTACTAGTTGCTCGTTGTCGATGTGCAATAAAAAATTTAGGATAAATTTACAGTGATTGTTATAATAATGGTCGAGATAATTGGAGGTAAATCAATATTTTGAAATGATTTCAATTATTTCACGACTTGTCCACTTTTTTGGATTACTTTCGTCTTTATTGACATTTTAAAATAAATATAATTGTATGATTAAGGTTTAATAATTCTATATAAGAGAAAAATCGCTTAAATCGACGAAGCAATACAAAAGTTTTTAAAAATATACAAATCTAGTCGATAATTCGTCAAAATAAAATCAAAGAAGTTTAATTTTTTAATACTAATCAACGACTAAAATTTTTCGCTCAATTAATCAATTACATAATAACAATTACTGTGACACATGAAAATCTATTCCTAATTCTGATACTTGATTTAGAACTTAATATATTACCCTAAAGTAAACGAATTGTTAAGAAACGTGTTTCTATTGGTTAATGAAAAAACTTATATTACCGTCACTAATTGTTAATTAAAACAATTATATTCCAAATTATCATTAATATATAAAACGTATTTATAAAATGTATTATTCAAGTATTACGTAGATTCTTTATAAAAACAAGAGTTTTCTAAGGAACACAGGGATGTTTTGAGTAAGAAATGCATCTACATAAATTTACAAACTGTAAAAATATATTAACTACGTAAATTATTATCTCTATTCAAATCTGCACTTTCCGAATAAATATTTAAATATCAGAAAAAGAAGGAGTAGAACCAAATGAATGAAACGAGAGTTTGGAAATACGTGTCAATTATAAGATGCTAATTGTGAGAAGCACAAGTTTACTCGATACATTACAAAGATACGAATGAGATTTTGTCAAAGACTTGATAAAGCAAAATTCAAATAAAAGTACTAGATTGTAGATAACCGGCGACATGTTTATTTATAAAAATGAATTTTCTCATTTTAAGAACTTTTATCTCAATTTAAGCACAGTCTATTTTCACAAGATAGAACTGATTAAGAATAGTTTTCCAATAATGTAAACATAAAAATTCAAGAAATTCTCAAAACTGAAACTGTTATTGCTGATACGACTTCTCCATCCGTATCCACGTATCGCGCCACTGTTACATGAAATGAAAGAGGTTAACGCTCCTGCGAGTCCTTTATCTACACACAGCGAACGGATGCTATTCTTATTCGAAGAGGACTATTACCAATTTAAAGAGAAAATTATTCAGCTAATAAAATTCAGCAAGAAGGAATTCGAAGCTGCTTCGAGGAGTAGATCACTTGGTCCCTCGTCGACTCTCGTAAGCTCGCCCGTGGACTCGTCCCACGTTATGAACGGTTGGAGTACGTCGCGAGCGTTACCTCGAGGAAAATTCATGCGCAAGTATGCCGCCTACTTCTCCGTCGTTATTAATTTAGTCCGCGTCCCTGGAGTCGGATACATTTTTGTATCCCGAACGTGGGGACACGTCGGTGTTTTCTTCCCTTGCACGTTTGACAGGCGATTCTGCAATGAAAAACATTCGTGTTGCTCAAATAGTAATGCAGTTCGTACCTTTTACAGGATTACGATTCCGATTAATTATCCCAGAGTTGTCCGGGAGGTTGTTGCTCTCCTTGCTCTCGAGCTGCAACGACTTTTTTGTTACGGTGGTGCTCGATCACCTTGTAAACCTACTCCGCAACACCGGAAGCCAAGTGTTTCGCCAAGGGTAAGGGTGGGTTCTGGTTCCACTGGATCCATGGAAATCAGTTTCCGTGGATCCTTGCTGCACCGCTTTGCAAACGAAAATTCAATGCTGACGTCACGTGCATGTGGGTATACATTGTCGACGTAATAAATCTTAATTATTTAATAGAAATCTTTCTTAAAAATTGTAAAAAAGATAACGCGATATCTATAATGATTTCTCTTTCGTATCTTGTTTATGAAGTGAAACTGTATAACCTTTCAGCGGGGATTATTTGATATTAAAGAATACGAAAGTGGATGAAAAGAGCATATTTATTAGACGACATTTTACGGAAATGAGAAAAGCTATTTGTGCAGATCTTAATACTGTATAAATCTGTACGCGTAATTGCAATTTACCGAGCATCTAATGAAGGAAGTATTGTGAATGCCAGTATATGCGACGCAAGAAGCCCGAGTCAAAATTAGAGTTTCAAGCTTAAGTATATACATGTGCGATGAGAGAAAAAGAAGGAAGACGGGAGAAAGAGAGCAGGAGAGCTGCTTTGGTTAGTGAGAGTACATGCTAGTCTTGCGCTTTCAACAGAAGTCAGCTGTTGATTTCCGGCCTCTATTGCTTTGCGATTCGATCCTACAGAGAAGCGTTCTTGAGCAATTCGAGATTGACGTCGAGCTTGTGCTTAAGTGGATTCGTTTATTGGTGGAACGTCGGCTTACAGAGAGAACGAATACTTGTTTACTCTGTCGGTATGGGGGCAAAGGGCAGAAATCGAACGAGATTCTGTTTCTTGTTTTCGGTGTACTGTGAATTACTTTTACTCTTTTTATTCGTTTTCACTGCGATTTATAAGAAATTCTGCGGAAACTTTTCTTTTAATGCTGTGACATTCCATCGTAAGCCTCATAAGCCATTTATGTTTAACAGTGCGCGAATGATTAAATAATACGATCGAACGAATCGGTGCCAAATAATGTGTGTGCTTGAATTTTTTAAAAGAAAAATGCACGTAAGATGCTGGTAGATTATTGTTAGCTATAAATCATTGAAGTTTTAAATTCTTTCCGATTCGCTATTATAAATATAATACAAATGTAACGTAGCAATTTACATTTACCAGAATTCTTTTTAATATCATAACTCAATCAAACATAACGTATTAAAATCATACCTCCCTTTTTATCTATTAATTACATCTCTTGAACTCTTGCTTTTATATCCATTTCAGAAAGTAAATTGTAATGATGAAAAAATGTCCAATAGCATTAAAGCATTGACATTAATTATGAAAATGAAAAATTAAGATAAAGAACTTTTCTTATATCGCATAGTTCCCTAAATTCTTTTGAGATAAATTTCATTGGTTATGTCATACTAGATTAACCATACGAAAATACGTATTAAAGTGTTCTTTGACCATTACGAAAATGTGTGTATCCAATTGAAGTATCGCGTCAATTTGAATTCCTTTTGAATATTAAAAAAGTAATTTCAACTTAAACTTTGATGAATTTCAAATATAATTTAATTTTAATATTGCTATTATTAGATCTAAAAGAAGACATTTTTTTGATCTTTCAGAAACTTGTTCCATAAAGACTTTTACTTTTTTCTTAGCTTGCGTCCGTAGTCTCTCTTTAATGCATAATGTCATTGAATTATTTTACGCGTCTAAACAGTGAAAATATTTTAAATAATCGTGTTATTTCACTATTCGAGGAAAAATGTCAAGAGGATTAATTAATTAATAGGGTTAATTTAATTTTTAAAGAATCTTCCTTAATGTTTGGACAGTCAAAAGGAATGAACGTAGGCTAACCTTTAAAATCACAATATCAGTTTAAAATCACTAATATCAACTTCTCGTAATGCTGAATATGTTTTGCTGATCCGCTATCTCGAAGAAGATAAAGCAATAATGGAAATGTACCATTCAAGTTTCTAAAATAACATTGGTTATTTTATGAAAATAAATGAATGTACTTTAGCGCAACGAAATATCAAGAATTACAACTACGAGATTTTTATGTTTATTAAATAAATTATTAATAACTTTAGAAACATATTATCTTCCGAGAAGTCACTTCAAGGATGCTGCGTGTAACAATATATTCGCATGAGTATACTAATCTTAACCGAAATTATATTTTTTAATTGAGTTACTTTTCTGTAATTAATGCATTTTTATTTTGATAAACAAACCATAAAAGAAACAACTTTTAACTGAAAGCGTATTAAGGTGAGTGTATTAATATTTTAAAAGAGTCAATGTACGAAAGTCCAATAAAAGTTTGACAACGCATTAATTCGTAAACCTCTATCATTTACACCGACTTGAAAAGTCTAAAATAAATATTCAAATAATACGGTCAAATCAGTAATAAGTATAGTTTCCATTCAATTATCTATAAATAAAAAAAGAACCGCAAGGTTTTTTCTTACTCGCCTTTCTGGCGATGGCGACTTGGTTCCTTTGCTAACCCCGGTTGTCCCGACTCGGATGGTTCGATGTCTGAGGTTCGCGGCGGGAGGTGGAGGAGCGAAGAAACCGGACAAAATGACAACGGCGGCTCTTTTTCATTATTTTTTCATTACCATTATTACACTAATATTCATATAGATTTACAGCCTTTTCACTTTTGCGGTATGCTTACCGCTTACAAGTTTACGATAAAAATTTATCTAGCCGAGACGGCGTTTCATACCTTTTATAGCGGTGACGGAGTTTATAAAACCGACTGTGCTCGACGTATTAGTGGCGGAAACTCATGCTTTTACGATAGATGCGGCTTTTTTTCTTACATACTAGACGGCGGTATTTTACGAAGGTCTAAGTTGATTGCAACGGCGGATAATTTACAACAATTTGTTACGGTAAAGACACTTTGCTCAGGGTAAGTCAAGAGACTACGTCAGAGACCGTGGATCAAGAAGTTGGACGTTAGACTGCACTCTTGGAGTTTCGTTTTGCGTGCTAATAGTCTCTCCTTACTTCCAAGCAGACTGTCTTCTTCCTCGCGGCTTCGCCTCCCTTTACTGCCAAAATGCATTTTCTTCCATTGGTTTTTCTAACGATTTCATCCGGCGTCTGGTGGACTCAGCAGCGACGTTACGCTTGCTTGCGCAATGCTTTAACCGAGGCTTGATGCATAGCCTCCCGTTTTCGCTCTTTCTCACACATGCGTTCACTTCGCTGTCATGTCACGTGTACTTTCGCCGAAGCGTCCCGCATGTTGTGGGCTTCCATTTTTTTACCCACGCTGTCGCGCACAAACACCAAGTCCGCGACGGACTTTTCCGTCGCAATTTTTTTAATATATTTACCGACGATACTAAAAGAATCACTTAAAATAAAATAATCGAATGATAATAAAAAATTTTTAAAGAAAATATTTTAACAAATATAACGAGTATAATAAAAGTACTTTTCTTAATTTCATTAAAAGTAACTATGTTTCGTGTTTTCTGCGAATAAGTTAGCTTATAATTTTATGTACAATGTAATAAATATACATTTCCTTATTATTTATTTCATTCATAATTCATTGATATCTTTAGGTAGACGGTATATATACGTATGCACGTATGCGTGTGCGCGCGCGCGCGCGCGCGCGTGTGTGTGTGTAAATGTATAAATGGTAGGTAGAAAATTCATAAATCAATAGGACTTCTTGCTACATTTAATATAATTTAAAACATTATTTTCACTTTCTTTAGAGATAAATTTTTAAAATCCTTGATATTATAGTACAGTAGCGTATTTTTAAATACTGTTTGTAATATATACATATACACTGCGCAAAGTAAAATCACGTGTAAACATTAAATAATAAAGTAATTAGAATAATAAATGTCTTTTAATAAAATCTAAGAAAGTACGAGGACGATAAATTATGAAAAAAGTATGACGTGGTTTTGTAAACGACAGTCATGGGAAGAGGAACATTATTTACTTACGTCAACAAAGAATTTAAAATTTTTCATACTAAAATATTAAATAAGCAAGCATCCACAAAAGTATGCATTTACTGCACGAGAATACAAGAGAGTCTAATTTGATCACTTGTTTAATTTACTGCTAATTTATTGCCACGTTTTTTTCAAAGATAGAGCGAGGTGAATAACATAGAAAATTTAAAAAAGAAATAGAGACGGAAGAATAAAGATAGGACAGAGAGAGAGAGAGAGGAGAGAGACGATCAAACAAGATCATAAAGGTACACAATTACCTTTCAGAAACTTTTATCTATAAAAAAGTCCCTTCGTTCGTATTTCGCCAGACAACTTCTAGTGGAAAAGAAGAAAACTTTCTTCAGATGTCTCGACTTCAATAGTCTCTTAGTATGAAATTAAATTATCCATTAACAGCCTGATAAAATTATCGCGTAAACATTCTAATTTACGAAGAAATAATTATATTTACTCCTTGTGAACGCCAAGAGATAACATCTTGAAAATTACTTTCCAATGTCATCTGACACTTTAGTAAGAATTAATTCTAAGATCAACTTTTGTGAAAGTACGCTTTGTAAATACTTCGAATCCGGAGAAAATTTTCTAATATCGACTAATGAAATCCTTGGCTCGAGTATTTCATTCAATGGAGTGAAAAAGAAAAGTCCTAAAAAATTCAACTGTTTTATAAACTACTGCATGAACTACAACAATCCTTAAATATACCGATTGGTTATCCAATAGACTTTGTTTAAACTCAGATATAGTTATTATTTCAATTATAAGGCAGTTCTTAAGGTAAATAAGTTTTGATAAATATAGGACACAATTAGGATATACGCATACACATGTTATGGAGAAGAATTTACACGGATATTTTTGATTATATGAAAACGATTTTCACAAACAGTATTAAAAATTTAAAATTTTACGTAATAATTTTAAAATAAAACGACGACGACGACGACGACGACGACGAGGACGATAATAATGTTGATGATAATGATTATAGTAACAAAAATAATAACAATAATAATAAAGCTCTAAAATCATTTTAAATTATATCAGTCAAATTGTAAAAACAGAACTTTGAAGAGCTTTCGGAATCAAAAACTATTTTACAGAAAAATTTTGTTTCTTATGATTATTCATAGCCTGCTCATTAATATCCATAAAATTTGTACCCATCTAATTAAATTACAATCCTTGCAAGAAGAGTTATACTTTTTTGTTACCAAATCATAAATTTAGGAGTTTTTAAAATACATACAGTTCATGCTTATATTCAAGTTTTTCTTAACAAATTTTTAATTTTCATGGAATTTTTTTTTATAAGAGAATTGGAAAATTTTAGTCACCATTCAAAATCGAAAGATCATAACTTATACGTTTTTTATTTAACTATGAAACTATGAAGACAATAAATTAAATTAAATTAACCTATTCATATCTAAACCTTTTACTTCATATAATTTTTGTAATTAAATATTAATGTAAATAAATAATGTATAATACATTATTATTATATAAAAAGTACTTCATAAATTTTTGTATCAAATCTAATAATAGTAAAATGGTTCATTTATTTAAAAAGTAAAAATGTATTCATTATATTAATATTAATTAAATAATATACTTGTTATACTATAAATAATCGTAATGTTTTTCGAAATTTATTAGGCACAGAACTGTATTATGGGTTCATTTCGTTCAAATCTTTCGTTTCAATCTTTCAAAAAATTAAGAAATATGAAAATTAATTACTTATTTTCGAATAAAAAATGTAGAAATAAACTAAACATATGAACAATAAGATATTCTTACAGTATATATGATCATTTACATATTTATTTTATTTTATACGTTTATGTATCATAAAATAAAAGCGTTTAAATAAATGGTTTTAAAGTTTACAAAATTTTAAACAAAATGCTGTATATATCATAGAATTTTACGTGAATGTCTTCATTTTAACAATTTTAGTTCTTCGCATCAAAAATTTTTATTATTTTGTTCATTTTATTAATTGAAATTTTGTAAACTCTAATCTTTGAGCAAACAGCCCAAGAATAGTAGAATGGAGGAGCACTAGGTATTACCATAATTGTAACCAACTTTTCGTTATTGAATGATATTTTTAGTTCCTTCCCTATTATTTCACCATCTCTAATATTATGACCATTTGAACTGTAGCATATCTTTTAATTTGTACTTATTAAAATGCATAGTGCCACCTCTGAAGAAATTGACAAATTACAATATTATGAAAGTAAATATTACTTCAAAATGTTACTTAAAAATAAATTAATTAACGCTTCAACATTTAAACATGCTTATGAATAAATAAATAAAAATTTATTTCATATAATACATTTCCTCGTTAAGTATTGATCAGACGTTATGTTTGCTGATACAAAGAAATTGATCGCTTAACTTTATTTCTTATATCACTTATTTTCACTGTAATATATAAAAATAATTACAATAATATTCAATACAAAAAGGCTGAAAAACTATACACCAAATTTACAAACTAATCAGCCTTTTTTCTAATTGAAAATCGTTATACAATAGCTTATGTCGATTTAACAGGTAAGCTGATATTATTAAATCCTGAAGGATGCATAACTTTAGCACTTGCACCTGTTGTAGATGTAGTCACAGTTGTAATATCAGGGTGCGTTGAAGTTGATGGAACGTGAAAAAAGTACAACATGAACCCTGCTGCAAGTATTAAGTGCATACCTAATATAACAGCAGTGTATATCGGCTTTTGTTTTCCTTGAAAAATATATAAAACTTAATTAGATTTTGAAATAAATCAACAACAAATTTTAAAATTTAATTCACTTTTAAATTATAACCAGCATTTGTAATTTAATATGCACATTATAACTAAGTCAATATTATAACAGTATAAAATGTAAAAGTAGATTTTTATAATTTTTTTAGGAAAAAGATTTTTACAGGTAAAATTCTAAAATTCTGACACAAAGCGAGTTTATAAGAGTTTAGAAGTTTTATTTATATAACAATACATTTTATTTTAAGTTCAAATTAATGATTACCTGGAATTAGAGGTAAAAGTGATCTTAGTAAAACACCACCGGACAAAACTGTAGCAACTATAACCAATGACCACTGTAATAAGCCTATTTGTATCGTCCACAAAAATGCTACAGGAATATAGATTGAAAGAGAATAACCGTATAAACAAAGAAGTTCGAGAAGACCAATCGATGTATTAGACTGTAACATAAATAATATAATAATGTAAATGACAATACTAATGAAGCTATAATAAATAGAATACGCAGTTGCTTATAATTTACTGATTTTATTATATTATCTACAAAAATTTACTTACCTCTATTAATTCATCATCAAGAGTTTCTTCTTGACTCTTAGACCATTTTAGCGCTCCCCATAATACAAGAGGTAATAGCCAAGCATATAGAAATATGCAAGTAGCAGCATAAGACACAATATGAAATTCGTATTTCCAATGGTAATTACCACTACTTGCTGACTGAAAGTAATTAGCAAGATTTCCACTTATTGCAATTGCAAATATTAAAGTGACACAGACCCAGAAAGGTCCATATAAATCTGGATTTTGTCTTATGTGTGATAATAAATAATTATCTATACCATGAGGTATCATCGATCTTTTTAACCTCTCTACAACATCGTTGGTGTTGACATTGAAAAATTTCTGGTAATATTCTATAGTCCAAAAACTTCTAGGTACTGAATATAAAATATAATTATTTGTAAATTATAATTAGAAACTTACAACACTATATTAATAAGTTATAATACTAATATTGCCCAAACTAACCTTTATTTTTAATTATTACAAACAAATTTATGCAGTTTTAAAAATAACTAGTGAAATACGTAATCAATAAAATTAATCACATTTACTGTGAAACAACAACCCATTGAAAGATAATTAATATTTTTACCATTTTGTTGAGCAGGAAACCCTTGGAGACCCTGGAACATTCCAGGATCACTTTGCAAGTGTCCAAAAAGCTGTTGATTAGGCATTCCCAAATCAACATGCATCTGCCCCGATGTTTCGGTGCTTGTACTTGGAAAATCTTGAAAAGATATAAATTGCTGATCTGAATTCATCCTGTTGCCGTTCATCGCGTTCAATTTTTATCACGTTGATTATTTTGACATTTTGAAAAATCTACGATACGACATCTGTAATTATCTACAACGTGACAGACACGTCAACAGGATAAGACAAAATTTCTACCTTATCGATTATCGATTGAGAGGCGTAGAAAGAAATTATTGACGATTAGTTTATCAACTTTTTATGGAAATATATAGATAGTGATGCTCAACATTATATCAATAAACGATTTAAAAATGTCGTACGATATTTTCTAAGGTTGTAACGTATAGTTTTTCATTTAATTTCATTTCATTTCATTTACATATATTTATTTAAAAATTTATTACTTATATATACTAAGCTGAAAAAAAATTGAAATTATATAAATTAATTGCTATTGGATCTAACGCACAAGATTCTTAAAATATCTCATATATTATTAAAATGTAACATATTCAATATAAGCATGATCTTCTGATTAAGGATGAAAAAAGGAGAACATTATACATATTTATCAATAATTAGTGTATATTTCCAAGTTTCACATCAAAGACTTTTTCTAATATATATTTTATATCTTTCATTTACACGCATGTAGACGCATGACTTCATTTCACTCTTTTGTTGCGCAGTTTCGGATTGAGAAAATTTGAACTTTGCAATTATACATCGAGATTTCTTTTATAATACGCTATCCACCACACGCTTGTATTAGAAAATAGCGATCGAACATGCGAACCGGCAAAATTTGTGCATGTACACAAGAGATAAAGAGAGTAAAGAAGATCCTTAATAAATTACATAAGGCGAGCTCGAAAAACATTCTTCGTTTGAAACTATATCATGTATGTTCCATTTCATTTAAGTTTGCTACGTTTTGAACACGTAAACTGAATCAAATTGAATCAAATCGTAACTATTTGAATTGAAATAAAATTTTGAAGTCCATCAGATAAAACTTGGTTACAACATGATTTACAATATTCAGTTTATATAAATTCCTACATTCAGCGCTTTTAATGCAATAGAATTTTGAAAAATGTTGAGAAAATTGAAAACTGCGTATTATCTAATTAATATTAAGAAGAGAAAACTGTTATTCACAGAAAATAAATTTTCAATTATTTTACATACTTGTCTTACTCTTTACTTTCTCACGAGTTCAAATTCTTCATCATTTCCTTTCAGTGTGAAGAAAAACATAATTTCCATATTAGTAGTAATTATCCTCGTTATAATTTTAATAGCAGTAATGTAGATATACACTGTTACTCTTTACTTAGATTACATTATATTGATTAAACTTACACGTTTTTGCATGATTCTACAAAATGTACACGAATTTTTAATATTTTTTTAATGTCTTTGGTTCTCGGCAATACTTTCACGAGGACTTACTCGTCATCGAAAATTTATGTGTTCTTTTTTCTTGGCAGTTTCATATAGTTGAATTATGTATGAATCGTATGTTGGAGCAGTATTTTAAGTTTTATTGATCTTGTTTTTGCTGATATAATATGTGGATGATACAATGAATTGAATCGATGATTTACAAATTAAATCACTTACTTAGCTAAATAACAGAAAAAACAATAGCTAAAAATCCGCGAAGTGCATCGACGTATATTAGATAGAAATCATTTCATCCACGTCCTGAATTACTATTTCGTTGAGCAATTTCGCAAGATTTTTAATAAATAATATAAACTAACAATGTGCTCGTTCAACACAATGCTTTTCTAACAGATTTATTTTCAAGAAAATTTCTTACAGGCGATCACGTTTTTCACAATAGAATAATCACTCTCTGTAATACTCGGTGATATTAAAAATAAGTGTGTCGATTAAAAAACAAACTCAAAGAGTACTGATACTAATAATCCATTTTGTTAGTTGCTAAAAAATAATTAAATTGAACCTCGCTGATACTTTTAACAGTCAATAGGAAGACTTAAAACGTTACGTAACTCGCATTTTGTAAAAGTTTGTATAAAAAGATTGAATATAAATACTCGGAAAATTTTTAAATGTACGTAGACAAGTATAGAGTATTTAAAATTTACAAAAATCTACTTTCATTGTTTCTTTTTTTCCTTTTTTTTTTTTGCTATAGTTTCTCATTCTTTCGAGGAATAATAATTGTTAATTAGACATTAACATCCTTCGTTAGCTTATAATAAATGAGATTTCATTAAATTGTTATACTTTTATCGGAATTATATCGATTTTTACAAATCGATCAATGTAAATTTCAATTGTAAATAAAAAAATTTTATGTAGGATAATTATAATTATAATAAAGAATAATCAATGCTTACGAAGATTAACGATATGACCCTAAAATATGTCTATATTATTGATACATTGAAATATTATCTATAGAAAACAATTATTTCAAAATAAAGTATAACATAAATAAAAGTACATCCCTTTTTTACTTAAGAAACGATAGGCACTAACGTCTTTCAAGAAACGACAATGAAATGAGCATTTTGTGAATTTAATAATTTATAATTACACTGCGAAGTATTGGGATTCTTTTTGTACAGTCTCGTAAGATCGATAATAAGAATAATAATATTACTTGCTAAAGCGATAATCATGATATTAATGTGACCAGTCTATCTCTTATTGAACTTGCATCCTCGATGCAAGCATGCGCAGAAAAAGCGCACACATGCTCGATTTCCTCGTAGGATAGATAGGATTGCAATGATCGGATTGGCCCATTCCCTTGCACATTGCTTTATATTATTGTGAGCAATTTTACTTTTCCAGTGATTAATTCGGATGCAGAAATGAACGTCCTTCGTTGTATTGGACTAAACACTTTTAATTCTTTCGAAATTGATTGTTAATGCAAAGCTTATTCGTTTATGCATATATTTTTTCTTCTATTTACGAATCAAATGCTTCGTTTGATCCACCATCGTAGTTTTTAACAATCGGTTTTAATCATTTATCTCACAATAAATAAATAAATATGAGTGTGTGCGCGCGCGCGCGCGCGCGCGTGTGTGTAATGTATACTTGCATGTTCTTCCGTGAAACTTTGTAAAATAATTAATAACTCTAGGATGAAATAATGAAAAGTGTTTACTTTAAAGTTACGAGAGTAGTTCACTTCTATTTGTATAACAAAAAGAATTTCCAGCATTAGATTTCCATATCAGGCTTATTTTGGTTCAATCTTCTTCACGTATTCCCCGATAACTATTTTATTACCTCGCGAAAACAAACGAATTGCTTTCACATACGCGAGCTTTGACTTTTCAATTTCGAATGCAACAGCCGCGTTGCTTCGGCAATCATGCGGCTAGCAAGTTCTTAATATTCTTTGGGGTGTTCTCCTCGTTCAAATGCTTCGTGGTGTAACGCAAGGCATTTAAAAGTCCCTCGCTTTTGCATGGTGGCTGATCCTTCAGTAGTTTTACACAACCTTTTACCTGTAACATTAATTGAAGATAATCTTATTTCTTGTTTTCCGCTGTTAAAAGAAAATAACTTAAAACGAAAAATAAATTATTCGTCTTTCAAACATGAAAGAACTCCATTGTAAAATGGCACTTAGGAGTCTTTAATTTCATAATTTCTATAGCATACGATTGTATTTTTAAATAAGCTTCTTTAATTATATACTTTAATCGTAATTATCGGAATATGTAAATTAACGACAAGGTATTTGCATTATTAGGCAGCTATGAAGAAGCGTAAAACGCGCTATAAAAATAAACAGTATGACGAGATTGAGCTACAGATCAGAAGAAATCATATTTTCTTTTAAGTTATAACTGTTCGATACCTAGAACAATGAAAAACGAACATTCGAGAGTTTTAAACACTATTACAGACTTCCCCTGTAATCTATAACTCGATCGATAATTTAACTAAATTGAGTTTTTGTAAGTTTGTATAAAAAAAATTAATTATCTTCTTATTTTAGGAGTAAAAATAATCCCTCGCTCGGGATTAAATCTAATGACTAAAGCTTTAAGCAGGAAAATTTCAAGTGCTTAAAGTAGTCAACAGTCGATAATACAAGCATCGATTCAGTATTTTTGGAGAGCGTTACAATGAGACTCAAGGATAAAGTGCTCCTCATGAACAATGTATACGTAATTTATCCCAAGGTAATCGAGAATTTTATAAAACAAAACGTAAATGTTTAGTGTTTGAAAATTTATAATCATAAATACATATAAATGCATAACAATAAGTCGGAGCAATATGGATGAACGTGAAGAATAATGAAAAACATCTGGTTAAATATTTTATGCTCTATTAAAAACTGACAAGTGCTGGAGCATAAATGTACATTGTACGTGATACAAAGATAAGACGCTATTTTAATTTCTTTCTAGCAAGAATGCGGTAAAATTAAAAAAAAAAAAAAAAAAAAAAAAAAAAAAAAAAAAAAACAATTAAAGTAAAACACAATTATCGCGTGTATTATTCTAAAAATAATCATAAAACTGCAATTTAAACAAATTTCGAAAAAGGTTAGTCAGGCATAAACTTATCTCATGAACTAGATCTTCTCGATCAACCTTCACTTCTATATGGGATTATGCATTTTACGCTGATAATACAAGCGGGAAACTATAGGTGAACTATCGGTTACGGAATGCCATTGTAATGTTAAACTTACGTCGACGTTCGAGCCCTTAACAAACGCTCCCTGTGGATGAACATGATCGTACAAAATAACCAGACCGACCATCACCCTTAAGACGAATAGTTGCGTCTCTTCGCGTTGGAACTGTGCCAGCAAATTCCTGTAGAGGAAATATCCCTTGAAACGACTCTGCGCGTAAGTGCACGATGGAAAAAGAAAAGAGTCATGTTCACTTACGGATTTTCGAGCATCCTTAGGCAAACTTTTGCCATCGTACCCAGAGTTTCCGTGATGTTTTCCCTTGGTATGTCCTCGTTCTGTTTTAAGGATGAAAGAAGAAAAATATGTATTAGCAACGTGACCTAAGCCTTACCGTAATGACTTTGGCGGAACTTTTAATTTTTGAGAGTTGCGATGCTAATAATTATTCTTGTCAGCCTTTTCATTAAATTCAAACTTGTCTCTTACGTAATAAATAACGAATTCGAAATCTACTATAACCGTACATAATAGATGTAACATTTAACGTATACATATATGTTATATTAATCACGCTTTAACCAAAGCTCAATTTAACTTGAAAACCTTAACTCGAATCACCCGGGAATATATCGTAAAAGAACGAAATTAATATTGGACTTGCTGTTTCCAATATGCACGAGGTTAAATCTCTTTCGCGCACTTATCGTCCCGTGAAAATAATCTCACGGGGGAAGAAAAACGAGCGTGGGACGGATGTGCAAGACGAGAGAGTCAGCGGACAAGCATTAGTATCTATAATGAATGAGATTGCTTAAGCTTACGTCCATCAGGAAAGTGATAGTGGCGTTGCTCAAGACTCGTAGCATAGGCGTCGCGTGGGCGTAGAAGAGGGACATGCGATTCGCCAATTCGTTGCCGACGATGAGGTCGCGCTCGGTCGCGTTGTCTTGGCGCGCGAGCGACGCCCTCGTGAGTGTGCGCCTGTAGTAGCTGAAGTCGTTCTGGATCGCGGGCGTCTTCATCTTGAACTCGTCGAATTTCAGCACGAACTCGAGGATCTCCGCGAGCTGCTTCACGAGCGCCTGCTGCGTCTCCAGGTGCTGCGTGGGCGACAGGTGTCCCGAGCAGAGCTGACCCAGGATTTTCGGGACTACCCGCTCTGGAATTCAGATGGCGATGTTCGCGAGCTTGAGATTGGCTTGGCGATGGAAAAGTTTTTCAAACTTGGAAGGAGACGCGCGTGCACTGCTTTTTCTCGTATTTGCAATATTGCGTCATAACGCTGATACACTGAACAACGGTATTACGATTGCGTATTCGCGAATCATCTTAGTATGTGATAAAAAATAGGTTATCAGAATTTCACCTTTCTGGCCTGATATTTTGGACGCTCGATTATAAATCTTCGATTTAGAATTCGAAATAAAATTTGTAAATGTGGTCACGAGCGCGTACGTATATACGACGAAACGTCTACTTTACTCAACTACAGTTTGATTTGTTAATTATTGCATATCTTATGTTGACGAATCGATGTTGAAAAATTTTTATAGAATTAGCCGTTGAATTTGCCCTTGAAATTTCCAACGGTCCATAATTATCTCCGAACGAATTGTCTGTATTTAGAGACTGTATTCTTCAAATTGTAAACTGTAAATTACTTTAGGATATATTTGTCTATCGATGTATTCGTCTATTATAAAAAAAAGATGGGAAAACTTATTGTCCCTCGACAATTTCTCGATCGTTCGTAATATTTATTCAACTGGCTAATATTTTACAAACGTACGATTCACCGAAAAAAATTTACGCCTTCGGTTTTATTCCGTTGAACGTCACTCGTAAATAATTATTTATTAACATCGCCGGAAAATGATTGTACGATTGTTTTATAATATGAAGAAAAAACAACAACAACAACAACAACAACAACAACAACAACAACAACAACAAGCTATCAAGTCGTGAAATATTTGAAATATTCGATGAATGATTGAATTATCCGTTTGCCCGGATGGGTAACCACGAAGTGGAAAAAACGTCTTAACACCAGCCGTTTATATTTTTAAATTGAGTTTAAAAGGATTGCCTAACCTTAGAGGATGAAGAGTTGTAAGCTGAATTTATGAATTTATGTGTGCGTCGAAGAGTCGAATAATGGAATTAAAAGTGAGCGACTCACCGAGTTCCAGGGAAAACTCGTAAAATCGCTTGAGCTTGGCGACTAATGGAGCAACCGTGAGATAAGCCTTCCGTTGACACTCCTCCGTTGGTGCCGAGATGGCCTCGCGGATCTCCTTACCAGCTCCCTTGTAGCACTGGATCTCCTGGAGAATGGATTCGGAGTTCTTCAGGACCCTCTGGACAGCCTCGAAGGTTTCGCGCTCGATGTCCGACGGCTGTGCATCTACGGTAAAGATCGGCATTGTCGCTGTCGTTTATTCTTATTACCGGAACCCCGGAGCTTTGGAGTGCAGCCCAGTGAAAGGCGTCCGATCGAAACTAACTTTTATTAGAGGCGATTTCAAGGGGAAAGCGAGTCCTGTTCGATTATTCGATACCGATACATGACCAATAATGACCGATGAGAACGTTCGATACCGATTATACTCGAGCTGTGGACATTGTGCGTCCCCGTTTATCCGGCCAATTGCGCAAAAACTACTTTATTTATACTTAATTTACTTCAACATAAGTCGTTGCCTAAGTTCGCATTGTAAGAAATACGTGAATTTAGCTTTGGAAATTGTGTAATTCTGGGACTGCTTTTTATAAAATGACGAGTACTCTATTTAGCGATTCGTTCTTAAAATATAAAATTAATAGCGGTGACAACTTACTTTCGAAATCTAGGAAGACGTCGTACTTTTGAGGAGTACAGCATGTCGACTCGTCTCGAGCCAAAAGGCTGAGAAGTTTTCCCATAACGAATTACAGTTTTTCCCCCGACACTTAATTGACGTCAAAATTCAGTGATCATCTGTGAAAGAGCAAAGGAATCGTTAATTTGCAGTAGCGCATTCGTGAATAATAATTAACATCCGAGAGAAAGAGCTAGATAAAAAATCAATTCAAACGTATTGGTTCGAATTCACGACGATCCATTGGCCAAAAAGGTTTTAACGATAACGCCGCTGTTCCTTGCTATACTAACGGAAAAAATATTTTAATATTTTTCCATTTTATCAGCTCTTAACTCCTCGCGGCGACCGATGAGCTTACCCTTACGTACAATAAAGCTATTAAAGAGTAGCGATTCAATTTTAACTTTTTCCCCGCGCACGTAGACTGCCGCGAAACAAGCCTCGCGCCAAGAAAAAAGAAAGAAAGTTAATCAACGAGCAATAGGATGAAAAGGTAGGCGATCTTCTGTCTTCTTCGTTCTTCTCGCGAGCGATCGAAGAAAATCCAAAACATGCAGAGAGGCCCTAACGGTGTCGTCGAGCTCCGAACAATGCCGAATTAAACAGACCGAATTAAACATCCGCGCGTCACCGGACAATCGCCAACGATGTCACGTACGTGTACATTGTACAATGTACGTGTACATTGGACCCCTCAACGCGAGCGCATACGAGTAGATTCTCGCATTTTGCACGCAACGCGATACCAGTGCAAATATTCTTGCACCGGAGAATTTACGTACTTGTCTAATTCTTCAAGCGCGTCCACCGCTAACTACGTATTTTTAGATCTTAATTTGTCACTTGATTGCGCACTTATCTTCGTAAGAGTCGGTTAAGAGGAGTCTCTCCCTAAATGTTTCGGAATGAAATGTACGTGGTAAAAATGGGTGTCTGGGCGTTACGTTGTACGTTGTAACCATGAAAATTTTAAATTATTGACGCGTGAGCGTGTACTTGGCCCCACTTTGTCAGTGTAAAGTTTTTTAACGCTGCACTTCGAGTGTGAGTGCACTCGACTGGGAATAATGCGGGGATTTTTCTCTCGGAGACCTCAGAAAAACCTAAGTTAAAAAAGATAAGTAATTTTACTTGGCAGCTTAAGTTTAAAGGGCAAAGGATTTAATGAATTAATCGGTCCTATAAAATGGACAGCCGAATGATAATTTACTAACGTATTTTTCTCGATTACGTTCGTTTTGCGAGGAAAAGCGTAATGGATGGTGTAGCAGCATCGCGCTATAAATCATTCCGTTGTATTAAAAAAATTATCGCGTTCGTAAAAATCTTTTCACCCTCGCGCCAGCAATTAAATACAATACCAACGCCGAGTAAAAAATACGCGGCACAATCTGCCTCATGCCGTGAAACTTGGCCGCGAAGCCCTTAATATTGTCTCCGATTAAGATAATAGTGTTTAGAGATTAAGCAAACAGCGAGTAAAACCGAAGGGAATGAAAAGGTCGACTGAACCGAGCCCGCCTCGTTCGCAATTAAAAGTACCCGATGTACACGCGAACTCACTCGGATCGCGAGGAGCGCAAACGCTTTCATAAATAGGTATGAAAACTGACTACAATCTACATTCATGCATCGCGTGTGTCTCGAGGGCGGCTCGGGGCGCAGTCGCATTACACATTCGCTCGACTATGCATACGCACGTACGTAGTACAGAAGCGCCAAATGAATGGATCCCCTGTACCGGCAACAAGGAATGGAAACACGAAGAGAGAGAAAGACGCCAGACGCGCGCTATACCTGCAGCATTACACGCGTCAAATTGACTAGACGAAAAATGAAAAATCCTCGGCACTTTCGTCACTTTACTTCTTATGAAAATACCAAACCTACGGAAGTTCATTTGCCAGCGCTACGAGTTATAATTTAACAATTGACCGGATTAACGTAGACAATGTGTCGTTTACGTTAGCGAAGAAAATTAGTGAACTTGGTATAAGTATATTTTACAGCCAACGGAATCAAATTTAATTTTAATTCTTCGCGTTATATGAATATTATTGTTTATACCGTCAATCCTGTTTAACCTACTTACAATTTATGAACAAATTAGTATTTTATGCATTTTCATTCTATCGAACATCTAAATCTAAACCTAGAACATAAGAAAAATTGACAAATTCTTCTACCTAGTGAAAATCGAAATTCTACCACAAATGTCCTTAAACCTTGTAATTTAAATGTTTCAAAATAAATAGGTGAAATATTTTATTCGGTGTGCGATATCGCGAGACGATATCGTACACCAAAATTACAATTTATGATTCAATCACACCGATAACTGCATTCCATAATAACTTAACTCGTTATTATCAAGCGATTAAAAGTTAAGAATTTATTTTAATAACAAGGACGAGCAAGCCTCAACGATAAAAAGGAAAGGCTTACGAAGTCTCGTCAACCGTTGAGAATTTCTAAAGAAATTACTTCCAGTTTGTCGCGCGTCAACGTAATCAAGAATTGCCGTCGTACGATTAAACGTGGAATCGAGCATGTACACGACTTTTCAACGGAAGACCGGATATACGAATAGCGCAGCATCAGCGACACCTGACCTTACCAATGATGCGAAACGAGCTTTTCACGAATAAGAAAAAAAGTAAAAACGATATCGCAAAACTCCTCGCTACGAATTACAAAGGAAAGCGAACGATACGAATAATTGTTTCGTAATGTGTGCATAATTGATGACTGCGTGATTTTTCATATAATTAAGTGCAATTAAGTGCTCTAGAGGTTACTCTATCGTGCTGAAAAAATCGTGAAATTTCTTTTAACCACAGTAAATAGCGCGAGAGAGAATATTCTTTTCAAATTAAATTATAGTTTAATTATAGTTCATTATCGTGGTCGATGAATTTGACCACAATTTCAATGAAATATTACGTTGTATTTCAAGTATGCATTTATCCTGAAACACCCTCTATTGATTTTTTGTTTAAATTTGGATTAATAACGGACGTATAACCGGTTAACAAAGTCAATCTTAAAATGTTGTTATTACAAATAAATGAACTACTTCGTAATAGAACAATGAAAAGGAAAACAAACTTAGCAACGATGAAAAACAAGTTGTAAATACATACTCGACTACTTGGAACCGAACAAAAGTTTGCAGTCAAACCAAGGATACTTTAATAGTGATACCTTTTCCAAATCCTTCCATTCGAATGTCCACGTTACAGAACCTTCAACTACTAACACTTTCTCCATGACAAAAGTAAGTACTGCTGAGCGTCGACGCGTTGACTCTTGATCCTCCAAGCGCCCAAAAATTTCCTCACCGTCAATTTACCGAACCATTTACCTAAAGCAATTCGTTCCAAAACTCCTCTTCCCCGTAGCCACACCGGAGACAATATCCCATCGTCGCAAGAGCGACGAGGCGACCTATCGGTCCCCGAAACAACACCACCGGGCGCCTCGGCAAAAGTATACGGTACAAGAGGCGCCGCGTCGGCGGCCGAAAAGTTAATCGCCTCGTCCGGGCAGGTCTCCGGCTTACAACAACCCCCAACCACTTACCGCCCACTAGGCCTAATCTACCCGATACCCACTACCTGTCCGAGCGATCTACCCGTCGCTGGCTGACCAGTCGACCGCGTCCGACTCCGACGCCGACTTTAACTCCCTTGCCAGACATCGTCGGTGGCGGACGGCGGGAGGACGGGCCGAGGCGCACGAGAGCAAAAGGAAAAGAGCGCGAAGGCACCGGGGGAGAGAGAGAGGCTCCGTAAACACTGGTGTCGGCGACCCCGCGCGCGCGCTTCTGCCCTTCTCAGCCTCGCGAGCTCGGACGACGCTCGCCCCAAGTCAACCGGGGGAGTCCGTCGAGAGTCAACCAACCTTCCTTTCCAGCGCCGCGACGCTCCGCCGACTTGGAACGCACTCGGAGGCTCCTCCGGCTCAGGCAAGTCCGCTGCTCGTGGCCGAGGTTCGCGCGGCCATCCCGTTCACACCAACGCGCCCGGGGTGCCAGACTGCGCGTCGTGTGCGAGCTTCCTGCCTCTCTTTCGCGGCTACGGCTGGCGCGCACATGCGGCATTCCTTATTTGGCCGGAGCGTGCGAGCGTCGCATCCCCACTCCCGATGAAAATCAATGCGCGCACCCCTCGACGCGCGCGTACTTTGTCGACCCCCCGCTAGGTGGCGCTGGCCAACGCCGCGGGCCCTTTCGAACTTTCGTTAACTACCTCGTCGCCCGGGCACGAGTGTTATGCAAGTTCGGTGAACCTGCATTCGTTTCGGTCCCACAGTCCGCTGCCGTTCTGCCCGTCGTTTATAACCCGCGTCTGTAAACGCTAAAGTCTACCTTGCAATCGCCGACGTACGCCGCGATCGGCGTATTTTCTTTCCGATGGCGTATAAAATAGGCCCTTAGTAACTAGAATCGAGGGACAAAATATGTTGCCAAGATATCCAGCAGATGTTGAAATCCAGCGTAACGAGTCACGCTAGTCCCGACCACTCGACTACTTTCACTGACGTTCCACGAAACCTCTTCTCAAAGGAATGTTCAGTACCGCGCAGTCGAAAATTCGGACCTCCGACAACGAATAACTTTCCTCGGGCAAACAAATAAGAACCAAGATCGTAAAGTCATCCACATAACCGGGTACGATGCGCTCTCGACTCCCCAGTGTCGCGAAATTCCAGTGGCTTATTTTGGCTCCGAGGCGACGACGGCTACGAAAAAGGCCACGCGACGATCCCGGACAGGGTATCCCAGTAGGCGAGTGCGCGGACAGACTCTTGGATGGTCCGTCTGGTTTGGATGCACCGGTGTTCCGAGACCGAGATTAATGCGCCGCGACGAATTTAGCTGTCGTTTGCGCTTCGAAATGACGTTCTGGATTTATGGGGCTGCGATAAATGCTTTACAACTTACCCGTCTCGCAGCGGCTTTGTTGCTGTTGTTTTTCACTTTCTTTTGTTATCGCGACTCCGCATTTACGTTTGCAGACGCTTGTGCGAAAACAACGTGGGTCGTATCACTGGCAGGAGTTCAAATTTTTCCGTCGGCGTGTACGATATTTTGTCTGCCGTTTAGTTCCATAACCGCTCGATCCATTTTTATATCCAACGTATCGGGAGATAAAGTTTTACCGAAAGATATTTTTCTTCGTTTTGCTTTCTTCCCTTCCAATCCGTTAATTAACGTACAGTATCTCGTAATTTTCATTCGAGGTCTTCCGGTGCAAAGATTATTACTTCCATAAAGATATTATTTCATGTTCTTTAAGATGCTGTAAAAACTTTTTACAGCTTTTTTTTTTTTTTTTTTTTTTTTTTTTTTTTTTTTTTTTTTGAGAAAAACGAGATTCATTTACTGAGATTTGAGAAGTTTGCTTAAGTAAGTTAACGCTATCAATGTCGATAAACCATCTGAATTCAATGGCAATACATGCTGCCTAGGCCGACTTGTTTGGCAGCCGACTGAATACACCCTTTCCAAATACCACGGGGACTAAACTTAGGTAAATATAATTCCAAAAGGCAAGAAAAGTGCAGAGCCAACCTCTTGCAACAGCTCTTTGCTGTGTAATCTAATATCTAAATGTACAAGTGCAAGATACCCGAGCCGACGATGAACGCTTTTGCGCATCGGACGACACTGGACAACTGTACCGTCCCTGCATGAGTCACCATCGTGGACCTCGAAATTGCGCAAGCGTACCTCGAGTTATAAACGAGACGAACGTCGTGTTCGTCGTGTTCGTCGTGTTCTCCAAAATAAGTGAATTAGCGATGCCGCGACGAGATACGAGCTTATGAAGGCACCTTTCGCTACTTGGAAACGGCTAGACGTTCTTTTTGCATTTTGTCTGTCGATCGCGCCTTGCATCTTGATATTTTACGAAAATTCGTTGATGCCAGTTACTGTATACCGTGGTTTCTACAGGACGGATTTTTGTGTTTTACCGCGTCAATCTTTGTTCAGTTGAATAACGTGCATCTTGTCACAAGTACTCGGGAACTCATTTGTAATCTGTAAATTTTTTACAATTTTTTACAACTTTCGTACGGATTATAAGTCGAGGAATCTCTGAAATTTTATTCGTAATAACTAGATTCGATAATTAATCGAACAATTAATTACACGAATTACAAAGAAAAAACGAAGATGATACTTCAAGAACTGTTTGAAAAACGGAGAAGTCACGTTTTTAGTACGAGTTTTCGAAAGAGAAAAGTGTACCGAAATAAATTCAAGTTCGTTATTCATTCAAGGTCTTGAATAGTTAATTGACTGAAGCGTCATCTCAAGTGGTCATTGCAACGAACACATAAGTTATTACACTACCAGACTTTTACATGGTATTTTTTACTTCACTTCTTACTTTAAAAGCCTTAAAGGCTAAGCGTAATGAAGAACATATGTTTGCTATAAGAAATTCACCATACTTAATAAAATATTAAAAAATTCATTGATCAGATATCGCTCCACAATAGCTTCTATAATAACATTATCAACGGCACACTGTGACATTTTTACCGTTGGTTTTAACTGAGATACTTGAACTTTGTAATCGTCTTAAAATATGTATATTTTTGCTTATTGCAACTACGCAATTGTTTTTACCAAGCTTTTCAGTAAAAATGCAATTTAAATGGACGTATTAAAGGTAATATCCTTAAGACAATACTAAAATTTGCTGTCTCGTAAATCTCTTGAAGCTATTTTACTATTTTCAAAGTTAATTATATCGTATCTTTCTGGCGCAATATTAGTTTACGTTTAGTTCTAGTTATCGAGAAAAATTTTTCAAATGATTTTACATTTGCTATATTCATCCTTAATAAATTTCGTTGTTATTGGCATTTCATAAATATATCGGCAGCTATTTTTCATTTTGTAATAAACCATTGAAATGGTAACTTACTATTCGAAAAGGTAACTCTACCTTCGTTTCATTTTCAAAAATTATACATTTTTTTAACGTATTATAAAAGCGTTTAAAAATTTCATGTCAATTTTTTTTTTTTTTTTTTTTTTTTTTTTTTTAAGAAAGATCCTTCTACATACCAACAAAGTACACTTTACAAACTACTTTACAAACGCCCATTACAAATGTGTACAACAGCTCCATTTTAAATACGTAAAAATGAAGTAATATACATATGTTTGTTTATTTATTTCTACCATGAGGTACGAGGTACAGTCAAAAGTAAGCGAGAAACAACGCTCAATTGATTTGCTGGAATTGATGGTTAAAAAGGCTTTAATAGGGGTCCATTATATTCTCGCCCACAGCTTCCGACGATTATCCAATCGACGTCCATTCTATTTATCTCTGTTCCTCCCTATTGCAAACATCAATTCGCTACGCATCTTCTTTTTTTATTCGCTCATAGCCGCACAGCTGCCCAAGGTACAAAAAAAGTCCATGACATTTTCACGTGCACGCGCTCAAGTCATTCAAATGCAAAGAGTTAATTCGGTACTTATTATCAATACAAGAGGTAAATAATGTTTTCTCTTGCTCGCGAGTAAAGTTTACTGAAAATCCATTGATACTAAATGTGTCAATTGCAGAAAGATAATTATTAAGCTTTGTAATTGTATTTGTAAATGTTCGAGCTACGATTATTTGCTAAAAACGCGATATTACAAAGTAATTAGGCCTGTACTTGCTCTCGGAACGGATAAAATAATTGTTAATCAAATCTTTAATCCGCGTATATCATAATTATTTGATAATTACATTATGATAAACGCGTTAGGAAATCTTATGTTTAAAAGGTGCTTCAATGTGTTAATACTATCTGTTCCGTTATTTTTCCTCTTCCACTTCGAACGTGAATTTCATACTTTATTGACCAATACTTGCTTTTTCCTTTTACTTAAAATGTCTCCAATCTCTCACATTCCTTCAACCGCACTTTTGACAAGATAATCAGCCTTGGGGCTCTCGCATGCAGTGGCACTGACGCGAGTTAAAGCTAATTTTTATTTATAAACATATCGAGCCGTCTTTTGTAACTCTTCAACTCGATACGATACAAAAGTTACTCAGGTGAAGCTCCTAAAAGCGAAAGAATAAAAGACGAGTAACAAATATTGAACTCGATTTCTCCCATTCGTATTATTTTCTACGCACACCGATATTAATTTTAATACTCGTTACGTTGCACCTAGTTTGAAAGCGTCGTTTAAAAATAAACCGTGTTAGCGATACCTCATGCATTAATATGAATTATTATTTATTATTTATAAACACCGTCTTGTAATTGATAACCGTTCGATCCGAAACGTACATTGCACTATTAATACTAAATTTAAAGGAAACTCAGCACTGTTGTCGAATTGACTTGTGCTCGTAAAAGGTGAAGTTTGCCACGCGAAGCATCGTAACGTCAACTATTTTCTGTGCATTAAAGGTGACGCAGGGTGTCAGTTTTTTCCGCCTCGTTAGTTAGGGCTGCGACTTAGAAAAGGGGAAATGTAGCGCGCTGTTGTGCGCCGCGGCGTGAAAGTTGCCCTTGACGTCACACGTGCTCAACACACCCAGCAAATAACGTCAAAGAAGAAAAAGGAAGAGACGAGGGGAACCCTTGAACGCCCTATAAGAAATTGAGCGTGAGCAGCGAGGACGGAGTCGAGGAGCCGCTTGAGTGCGGACTAATTGGCAGTCTACCGATAAACTCCGCGATTTGTGATTGCGCGTATTCGCACACTTACCAGCGTCTCGGCTTGTGCATCACAATTGTGAAAAGCGCAAATGGATGAAAGGGAGCGATTTGTGTACGCTAAAACTTAGCCTTTACCGATAGAGTAGGCGATAATAAAAGGGCACTTGCATCGAGACTCGAAATTGCCTGCGTTTTTGTTAAAAATATTAAATCACTACAATTTGATCGATATGAATAGTAATCGCGAAAATATGATAATACGTCATGTGTCGTGACTTCGTTTTGCAAATAATTGATTCGAGAAAGTCTATTTTTAAAGGCTTTTTTCATTTTTTTAATCTCGTGTCTTTGCCGTAGTTACTAGGACGTATTCCATTCTACAGCCAAAGGTATCCTGACATTCGGTAAAAATGCTTTTCAAAACGATGTAAGGCTGATAGACCTTTGTTCCAGAACTGATATTCATTTCCTTCAAATATTTGATGCTGAGAAAGAACTTTTGTCGATGCAAAAATATTTACATTCTTCTTGCAAAGAAGAATGATTATTGATTCCCTGTCCAATGTTTAATTTCAATAGATATCCATTTAAATTATATAATAAAAATGTTAAATATCATCGGTAATATTATTAGAATATCGAATTAAGGAGTCTTTGATTTTGCAAGAAAAGCGTTAATGATTATTATGCGCGTATATTTTACATACAATTATATGAAAACGGTTAAAACTTTATACTATTACTACTGAAATCGATAACCCAATACTTTCGTTAGAATTTATTCCCTGCATGTACAACGCTATTTAATTTATCAGAAATAAATATTATGATATAATTTAATGCATTACTAAAAAAAAGTTTTTAATTAAATAAATAAATTAAATGAAAACATAATTTTTTTACACCTCTTCAACGTTACAGTACATTTATTAAATCGAAACATAAAATTCCGAAGATTCATCCTTGGATAGCTAATTGTAATTGTAACAAATTGTAACAACGGCTACTTATGTTTGCGCTTAAATAAGCAATTTAATTAGCAATTTATACAATTTCAATCCCAATATACGGCAATGAAATAAAAAAATCGATACGAATAGTTTACTTTAATGATAAATTTGTTGCCATAGAATTTTTATGAATTTGCGATCACGACAACTCGGCATCATCCCGGCAAGTATTGAAAAAGTAGAAAACTAAATGTTTCTACGGATAATCGGTAAAATAGCGTATAATGGCCGCTACACGTCGTCGGCAACTAAAAAACACTAGTTTCCGGTCGACTAGGAATGTACCCTGGCAATGCACCCGGGATCGATTAACCAAGTTGATCGCGCGTTGCGAACATTCGCTCGCCGGGAGTGGAAGCGCGTCATCCGTACCTGCGACTTGTGTTAGCACCTCGTCATCGTCGCGGCGTGACGCTACGCGATGGATGAGTTTTCTCTTCTCTGTTGCACATGGAAATCGTGTATAATAACTACGAAAGCAGCCCACGGACGAGGAATGGGCGCTCCTTTCGCATAAGAAATTCTCAAAGGTTCTGCACAAACGTCAACTGTATAATATTTAGTTTAGTTGCAAAACATTGTATTAGTAGCTTAACCTTCCTGACCGAGCGGCATATCGTAAATAAAAATGGTTTTTAAATTAGTAATTGCTTGGGGCCCACTAATACGTCCTTATCGCAACCAGATGTCTCCGTTATCCAAGACACCAATGAGAGATCGTACCTACGACTACGGAATCGTCACAAAGCAATTAATCCCCTCGCAACACAATCTCACTAGGGGTATTGAAAGAGGTAAAACAGCGTTTAGTCCGGAATGAACTTAAATTACGAAAGGAACTCACGGAGGCGTGACGTGTGAGTCGGCGTATGTGGGTTTCACGATCTCACGCACATGCGTCCAGTGCACATGCGGTAATACCTTAGCACTCGGCTAAACATGGCGTGTCGTTTTCATCGTCCCGGCTTAGTCCGGACCTCGTTAATGCGCAGCCAAAATAATTAGAGGAAAAAAGGGGGAGGAACACGTGCCGTACGTGTTTTATGTCACTCGGTCACTCGAGCGAAAATGTCCTACCTGTGCGAGTGTCGACCGACGCGTGCCGATAACTTAACGACATCCGAACTTTCATATAATTCGTTTAAATTCGTATTCCGTTAAAGAGAGAGAGAGAGAGAGAGAGAGAGAGAGAGAGAGAGATACTTGCGTATGTTAATATAACTAATTATGTAACTTTGCGAAATTTCGCTGTGGCATTACACTGTGCCTATTATGATTTGCCTATGGATTGTGAAAGCGCCGATTGCCATTGTTTTGCATACTGACACGATTATTGGAATTGCGAAAAAATAATAAGGAGGAATTCTACGTCAGTAGGAGGAAATGCAACACCTGGCCTGCGAATTCCGAACATTTTTTTGACCTCCTAATAAAGTATAAAATAATCGTTAAAAAGAAAAATACAGTCACATGCCAAGCTCGTGTTCAAAATTCTGAAAACGAATACAATTTGATATGTTTCTAGTCACGCGTTATAATCCAATATTAAACACAATGTACGAACATGTATATCTGAAAATTGAATCATGGTATCTTAGGTATCAAATAAACTTCAAATAAAAATACATTGCACCTTTCATTTTCTTTAAAAATAAATTCTAATATAATTGCTGAATAATGACTATTACAGAAAACGTCTGTTGTGATTTTTGATATTGTATTGTACTGTACATCTCGATACGTACGATTAAACGCATTAGTTTATACATAAAAGATTTGTTATCGACACCTTGTATATTTATTTCAACGATTAATAAACGAACTGATAATGAAATAATTGGATTAGCGTTTTCTAAGTTATTGTTTAAAATTTATAACCTTATACGATTATTGAATTAGTTTAAACAAACAAGTTTTTAAATCCGGCTTACGAAATTATCAAGTTGCATGAACATAACTTTCATCATTGAATGACTCGTTTAATTTACTTATTCGGAACGTAAAAATTATCCGTCGATTATTCTATTCGAAAGTTAAGTATCAAAACGTTTCTTCACCTCGTTTTAATAACAATTCATAAAATCAAAAACACGAATAAAATTAATCGAATCGTCATTATTATTTCCGAACTTTCATTTCAACGTAGAGCACTAGGAATGCAAAGAAAAAAGAGCCGTAAACAACGGACGAAGTAATTTTAGTGATTCAGTGATATTTCATTTTTATTTTAATGAAAGCCTACAAAATATATATCTATATATCTATATATATATATATATAATTTACATGCCTATGTACATAAATATATGAAATAAATGTCTCAAGATTTACTTTACTACTTGCAGTAAATGTTATACGAGGGCGCTATTTTTTACACTGTCCGCAATTTCATGACTCACAATGAATTTACACGCGCGCACACACATAGTAGCAATACTTATATTAAAAAAGCAAGACAATTATTACTTTTTTTCTAATCGTACTAAAAAAGTAAAAGGTTGTTCTGCAACATTATTTTGTATTTTATAAATATCTTTTTTCATGCTATTGAAGTATGGTTGGTTCAATTCGGTGTCTATAGAAATGAATTAAGTCGATCGTGCACACACGCCTCTATCATTTGATCACCAAAGTAACCGTTGTAGATTCTAAATTAATATTTCTTGCTTCCTCGTATGCCTCAACTTTAAACAGTTATAACAGTTAATCAAAGTAAAATAATTGATTCTACGTCGCCGTACTTAGTCCTCTTTACTTCATCCTTTCTAGTCTGCAAAAATATTTTAAGACCATTGCATCGGTATAATCTGTAATTACAAAACAACAGAAATAACTATTGCCGACCCCTTTTTTCCACGTACTTTGCAATTTCACGTATCTTGCAGTGAAAGCAAGGATCATAATTAAATTCTTAAGCACGGGTAGACCCTACCCATGCCACTTGGTAAGTTCTAATAATGATAAGGCGATAGTTAGCTAATTAAAAAAATTTTCCTTTACAATAAGAAACCTGCTCCTCGACTTGAGCACCTGCTATTCACATTATTTTTCGAATCTTCAATTATTGACATTTCAATTTCAATTGCAGCACTTACAGACAGTAAACCAAGTCAGCGGTCTCAAACGATATCTAAGAAATAGAAGAGGAAAAAAGTACAGCTAGCGTAACAAGCCAGGCTTATATAATCACGCTTATGAGTCTAGCATAAAGGAACCTGATTGATTGCGCCTTGTACGTGCATAATGATCATGACTAAAGGATGCCGCGCTACGCGCTCCTACCGATTACGAACCACAGAATCGCCCATATTCGAGTATTATTACGCTTACGTCCGGTTCAATTTCAATCCGCTAGACCGTATACCCGAACTATTAATATCGAGCGCTGCAGTATCGAAACGTTCCGATTATTACACCGCAAATCCCAAAGGGGACGCGCGTCTTCCTTGCGAACAATATATGCGCGATCCTGGACTACCGATGTCGTCTCTTTGTCAAGACTAGAAATGCTGCCATTACATAGGGAGTCGCTCCAGTTTCCGGTGACGATACCAGACTCATTAAGTAATGGCCTATTTTGCTCTACCGATGATATGCGCCCAAATGTATTCGAACGTACACATGCACGATACCACGGCTGTCTTTTCCTTTTTTATTTGTCCTCGAATGCTCCCGTTATGAAAGCTACACATTGAATCTTTTTCATCTTATTCGACCGAGCTTACTTTTTCTTGCTGCTATTCAATTGCATTTCTACGATGTCGTCGCATCGCCGACAAGTTCTGCTTGAATGTAGCGAACGCCATTGTTACAATTTCGTTGTATAAAAGATGCAACTGATTATTGATTGTCTGCAGTAAATTACGTTCTGCATACAAATTTGTAAGCCAAATGGATTCTAACTTAACTGCTCAGTATTTTGTTCTTTAAACCTCACACTATTAATAATCGCACGTTTAATCGAATAAAGTATTGCAAATTGACGGTGTAATAAAGGAAATTAAGTATTTTACTTTGTACGCGCGCGAATATTTTTCAAGTCGACGACGATAAGTCATTTTTCAAAAGTAGTCAGCTGAGCAAGTTAAAATGATAAATGTTAAAAAACGTAATTTAACAAAGTAACTCAAAGAAATAACTCTAAAATTAGTCAAATTAATTTTAAAAGATGCGCAACAAGAATTTTAACTTTTGCATTATCAACTTATTAAATGAATTTTAGAAAGTTAAGAAAAATAAAACTTCGTTTTTATAGATGTACACTGGAAATGTTTGTGTATTTCATTGAATCCACTTAATAGAAATAAAAACTTTGATAAAAATAGATAAAAATACCGCTGATAGTTAAATAAGGTGATCAAAGGTTACCATTGTCTTGTAGACAATATATTTTTACTGCAAATAATTTTGTAATTATTTAATTACGATGCGAAGCTAGAAAGGTTTGATTTTATTCCTGTTTATCAAATAAGACATCAATAGGATTATATTCGTTCTAAGAATCGATTTGTATAAACTATATATATATATATATATATATATATATATATATATATATAAATGAGAATATTGAAGTTAGACGATTTTTGCTGCTGCAAAAATCACATAGAAAACGAGAATTGATTTTCAATAATAATACTGCACCAAGCAAAGAGATACTTCAAACTGGTATTTCAATTCTTGCAGCATCGCGGCGTAAATTCTATAAATGGCAAACACAGCATTTCAGCGCGAGTTTGACGGAGATCTACGCCACCGATGAGCCTAAGCAGGGGGGATGTCGTCATATCCTGTGCGCACGCTTCGTACAGAAGTACTGGCGAATGAGAGAGAGAGAGAGAGAGAGAGAGTGAGAGAGAGAGAGTGAGGGAGGGAGGGAGAGAGAGAATTAACGCCTTTGTTAATTGTATCAGCTCATCGATAAAAGTCCAAGTTCTGCGGCTTTCGACCGAGGGCTTTAATCGCCAAGAAAAGCCAGATCGAGATCTCGATCATCGAATCGCATCTGCGTACGAATACAAACTTATCTATAAGCACGCGGATGAATCATTTTATCAATTCCGATTCTTTTTTATTTCTGTCCAATTCGTCGATGAAATTCGAGTCTAACTCATATTATGACTTATAGCTTAATCAATAAATACATCGTTGAAGAATTTATTCCATTTTATTCAATCGAATGTTCGATAAAACTTGAAAATAGTCTCCAACACTTACTAGTTTTTCTACGTAATTTATTTTGCGGTAGTAAGCATGCGATGTTTATTAAACGAGATTTATAGATTTCGTTCGTGTTTTGTCATTTCACAAAATCAAATGTTTGTTTTGTTGAAAAATACTGTGCCGCGCGATCTTTGTCTTTGTTACAATAATTCATTTTCAAGTACGAAAATGTAAATTTTTCTACTGAAAAGGAAGCCGAGCGAGAGTAATTCTTTTAATTGGTGATTCTTAAAATATCGCCACATGAGTAATAACACTGGTATAGCTTCGAAGCAGAAAGAAGCTCGAACTCTAAAAGGAAAAAGCGTCAATCTAAACTCAAAGGTTAAGAATGTGCTTTGATTAAAATTCATTCGTAGAGCCTCGCGTCGCAGCACAGCATTACACGACTAAAGAAATAATAAGGGAAACAAAAAGACAAAGATTCATCGGTAAGAGTGAGGAATGCGAAGAGCGAGAGAGAGAGAGAGAGAGAGTTAGAAAAAATTTACTTCGACAATAGAAAAATTCGATATTTATTAATATCCGCTCATCGATTAGTTAAAGCTGCATAATACTTTTGCGAGTGAAATTGATTATTTGCCCACAAAGCCGATTAAGTATAGGCAGTAGCTGGAACTCTGTTTACCTATTGAAAAAAACCAAAAACCAAAAACCCAAAAGAATACTCCTCCTACATTCAGAGCAGCGGTAAACATTTATATTGTCCGAAGCTCTGTTTATTTGAAAACGTAATCGATTCGTTGTGCTGATTTTACCGAAAATTTACGTTGACATATTTTTTTCGTCACCGCTAAGGGATAAAAAGACCACAGAAAAAAAAGGTATCGCACTTCCGGGAAACGGATCGTATTTGGCTGTATAAAGGCTGTATAATCTAGTGCAGCAAATTAAACCGACGCGAATAGATTTCGCGTGGCTCGCCTTTTCTCTACAAGCCATTGTAGCGAAAATGTGCGTTATTTAAACAACACTGATACTTTTAATAATATGCATTTTCCTACAATTGGTTCTTCCACAACTTACTTTGAGAGAGAAAATGTGCGAGGGTACAATGAGTATTAATTTAAAGCTTGCAATATACTGAAGCGATTTTTCATTCTAAAATGATGCACACTTTTGTGGAATACTCAAAATGTCATAAAAATATAATTGCCTTATTACTAACTATTTAATTCTTTACGCAACTTTAAGTGCACCTATAAGTATGGAATTTGAATTATACATAACCTTAAAACAAAAAATCTTTTTTTAAGATCGTAATGTAATCTTATTGGGTTCACTCTTAATTTTTTAAAACCAAGTTTTTATTAAAAATAATTTAAAAAGCATATTGCAGGATTTATTAACACTACATTTAACATGTAGCGTTCAGATTTCAATTGGTATTAATAGATATAAGCATAGTGATATAAATATAAACGTTTTGAAACTCGTTAAATAACATTTCCGTGTTTTAATGGCACTTCCTTACATTTGCGACTCTTCAACAACTATCAATTGACCAACTTTTGCATTAACGAGCAACATAAACTATAAAAAGTACACGATAGATAAGTGAATATCAAAATAAAATTCAAAACTGTGATTATTGCTTTAAACGATCAACGGTATTGTTAAAACGAAGTAAGATCGTGACTTTTCAGATTTTGTCGGAGTGATTTGATAGCATTCTGATATAAATTAGTACAACTGTGCAATTATAAATGTCATATTCAAGATTGTGCAAGTATTTTTAAACGAATAATTTACAGCCTTAAACGAGCATAAGAATTACTTACGCTTGAGCATTGCTTGCGATTGAGAATTTAGAAATATTTCCCTCCCATAAATAAAACTTGACAATTCGGATGCGAGCAAACAATGTTTACATCCAAATTCCTGCGTTTTTCATTTTTTGCACACACGCCAAGTACTTCTTGACTGTTTTTTATACGTCACGCTCAAGAAAGCACCACCACTTTTTCTCACGACACGTACAGGAGTCGCGTTAACTGCATCCGCCCGTGATACACGCGTTTCCCTCAACCCCCACGATTTTTACCGGACATTTCATTTTTTGCGATATGTTTTCGTTCGTGGTTTACTCTTTCCCTTGCCAAGTATATTCTTTCTTACTTCATTTGTACGCGATACATCTCACTTTCGCCTGAGCGTCGTTTATTGTGGAAACAGCGAATTGTTCGTAAAACAAAAATTCGCAACGTCTTCTGAGTCTCCTCAGTTAACCAGAATTATAATTACGTTAAAAATGTACGATAATGCTTATTACGAACGTATTCTATTTTATTCGTGATTTTTTCCTCTCTGCCGATCCACGAGCATCGTTGAAAGCTACAAAAGCCTAAAGTGCGATCTCTTTTAAATACGTAGAAGCAGCACGAGTTGCTACAAGGAAACGTAAAATAATGCAAATGGTAATACTGAAAACTTTTCGTTGCCTACTCTATAAAATTCTCAATAAAATATAACTTCGATATAAATGGGTATATCTTCGTTATGCCCGTGTTCGTATAGTATTTAAAAGAAAATAACTAATATTATATTCGCTAGCATCGTGAAGAATAAACGCAACGAAAGTGCAATTTGAAAATTATAAAATGCCAGTCACTCGTGAATTCGATCATTGATCGTTTGAAAATAAGCAAGCGCAACACTTTTACCGATAAGGCCACGAAATATTAGTTTTCGATTAAAAAAGCTTACAGGCCTAGCGCTCACCGTTGCCGGTGACTAAACTAAGGTAACCTATACCAACGCACAAGGGGGCAAGTCATGCGCCAAATTGGTTATTGAATTCTCTCATCTAATTCGACAAAGTCTAACGAGTGACCCAGTTACTAATAAACCGATGGATTTGCGCGTCGATGGAAAAAATCCATCTTCCATTTATTCACATTTATGTATTTATGTTTTACATACGTAACAAATACGAAAGAGAATACCACTTCGTAATTCATTCGGTTAAACATTCCAAGTCTCTATTTATTTTCTGCATTATCGAGCGGTCAATGAGCGATAAGTCATTGATAAAGCTTTTTTAAATATGTTATTGCTTCCCTAAGATGAACGCGAACTGTCTTGTTTTCTTTTTCGATGTATCACATTGAAGGATAATTAATTGAAAGTACTTTCGCAAAATCTCGAGTGAAATTTGAATAAAGAAAACATTGAAATCCAAGTAGTACATCGAATTGCTCGACTGTCGAATATTTATTTTGCATACCCCATAATGATTAACGTTTATCTATTGATATGTTTGTTTGCTTTTGCAAGAAACGACCGTAAGAAAGTATTTCAAATAATTGCCGTCGTATATCCAGTACCTGTCGGAACTTGTTTGTGTGTATACAAGCTAGTTGTGATCGGAATAAATCTAATTGTCTTCGATGTAATTAAAGCAACACGAAAATTTCAGCTCGCAATTAAACGACTGAAAGTCGATGAAAACTTTTCACAAAGAAGCAGTTCGAGATGGAAAATAACTTTCGATCTTGATAAGAAGAAAATCATGCCAAATCTGCGAAATCTACTCCGCTCATTGGAACACATCCATGTTCACTCGCTCGTCTGTAATCGGCGCAAAGATAAAAGAACATTCGGCGCTTTTATAAGAGCACAAGACCCTGGCACTTTATCGGGAAACGGTAGCCTCTCGTGCAAACGGTCCTCGGTGTTTATTTACTCGTTCACCGGCGCGCAACGCGGAAATTGCTAATACGAGTGAGCAACGGCCTTGAACGATGCACTTTTTCCGTGCACTTTCCAGGCGCTCGAACGCAGCAACAGATTTGTACATAATTGACTTATATAAATTTTTTTGTAACGCAGCCTTTTGTTGGCCGTTAACGCGGTCGTACTTTCCAAAGGCGGATTTATTCTACATACGATAATGCGCGTTTTTATGGATAAACGCCGAGAGATTACAAACGCGTTAACAGCTTTTCTAATCTTTCAACTTCAGTCTACTTATTCTCTGCATTGTACAAATTAACTTACGTAAAAGGAAACATTAATTTATGCGGGACGCTTAAGGATGCTTAATTCTTTTCTTCTTAAAGTGATACTCGGCGAATATAAGATACGAGTTGTTGTGAAACGTTTTTTCGATAAAAACCGTTAACACGATTCATACTCAGAGTCCGTAAATAATATCTGCAAAATAAAATATGTAACGTTTTATAAACATTTTTTTTTTTTTTTTTTTTTTTATAATTGCTTTAAAGTACTTTGGTTGGATTTCAAGAAACGTTTCATTAAAATATTTAAAAAAATATATATATAGCTTCTCTGGTGCAACTATCTTTCATACTAAAAGTATTTCGCTGAACTGCAAAGAATAAAAAAGAATTAAAAGTGATTGAATTTTATGCGATTGTATTAAGAAAAATTTATATTTATTTGAAAATATATTTTTTTTTCAATAATAAGGTAATAATTTACTTAATCTACCAAAGCCTTCGCATATATTATAGACTTATCCTGGGTTGGTAATATTAACCGTTAACCTCGAAAAATATTATTTCAGTAGTGCTGCTGTTCTGTAAAGTAACATAGATGAAAATAATTTAAAAAAAACGAATATATTGTTCTTTAATAGTATTCAATTGTTAATAATTGTTAATAAAAATCTCAATGCATTTTGGAGGACTAAATTGCTGAAACAGCATGTCGTTAAACAGTGTAAAAAGGTAAATTAAATATAATATGACTTAAGTAGCAACAAATGTCCATTTAAAAATAATGGAAACTATAGTATCGACGTTTGCGGTGTTCTGATTCAACTCAGTATGTATTTCGCAATCGAACAACAATGAATCTACAGTCTCCTGGATCAAACATCCTTGAAACGTATCCAATATCGGCCGAACGAAATTAATATTGAGGAAATTGACGCAGTGTATACGAATTTTCTGGTTTGAGAAGATTTCGATTTTTTTACAATACCTTTTTGCAAAAACGCAAAAACTCTTATTATTCATTTGATTATCTGCGTGTTCGCTGTTGAAACTTAAATATATATTTAAGGCTATTTATATTCATAATCAACTGTTATTGAAAACGCGGAACGTTCTTATAAATAATGTACGTGCGAAATTCATATTCGAAACAAAAAGTAAAGTTTAATAAAATTTTCGATTTTAGTTAATCAAAGAGATAAAAGAAAGTCCATTATAATTGCAAGAAATAAGATTCGGGTTAAACGTAACTGAATTAGGGCAGAATATTATGCTCAAATTGATGTGTTCAAATTGTCAGTTTATTATTGAGAATTATAGCCTCTATAATAGAGAGCTTATTTCTCTCTATGATTTATTAGAATCTAAATTTTTATGGCATTATTCTAATTTTTATGCCTGGTAAATGAACATTTTCTCCATTATGTTATTATTCAATTTTTCGGTTATAAAAAATTGAACGTCACAACTTACTAATAATAATTGCAAACTATAACGGGATATAGCGATTTATTTTCTGTTTGAGACTAGACGTGGCATTAATATTTCAATTGTGCAGAACAGTTTAAATGAAAAACTATATGAAATTAAAAGCTTAAAAGAATTACTACAAAAGAATTGCAGAAAAAGAAGTGTAGTAGTGTTCGTAGTAGCTGAGAAAGGTCATATATCTTACACGTTTTGGATGAAAAGTCTACTTGTATTTTAAATAAATTCAAGTTTTAACAATTGTGGAGTATATACGCGTCACCGGATTATATTCCACATGTTTCATAACGAATTTCTGTCATTGCATTAATTTCAAAATATCTGGAATAATAAATTTTTAGAATAGATTCAACATATTCAATAACGCAGCACAAACAGATAAGATTTTTAATTATTTTTAATCCATTTACACGTTTCGCGTATCTTTCTTTCTTAATCGATGCGCGTTATATGCATATGCGTACATATAAATTCGACATCTTGCATTAAAAACAAAATTCAAAAACCTTCAATTCTTGCATATTCCAGAAAATGTGTACTTCCTGTTACGGTATAGCAAAGGCAGTTATGTAACAACTTAGCAATTGAAGGGATTATTACTGGAATGTCGAACGTCGACAAAAGAATCATGAAAAGTGGAGAGAGAAATGCAGACACACGGAAACACGCGTTCGTTTTGTTGCAAGAGAATAACGATAGCGTTATCGTACATATACGAGCAAACGTTGACAATAAATCATGACAGCATATAGTATACCGTATATTATGTCTCGCAGGACGTTACTACTGTCGCTGTAGCAGCGGCACGCGATACATTTATAATTAAGAAGTACGGAGGTACATTTTTCTCCATGCGTGCTCGGCTTAATTCGTTCCTAACTCGGATTAAAAGAAGAAAAAAGATAAATAAACAGCTGCATTTGAAATGAAATCGCCGTTATTGACACGCTTTTCCTTCTCCCGTTGTTTATTAATTTTTTTTTTTTTTTTTTTTTTTTTTCCTAGTCGTTTCTACGTCCAAGTTTATACAAATTGATTTACATAATCTACAATCGTTACTTTACGCGTATAAGGAATTTCTGAATGATACATGGTAGGAGTCTGTGTAAAAAATGAATACAATTGACTTTCTAATTTTCATAAAATCGCTGCAGATAGAATTCATTAACTATAATGAACATAATAAATAATATAGTAGTAAGAACAGTGAGGTTCATAACTCGTAAATACTATTTCTTTCAACGAGCTTCCGCTGAAAATTTCGTCAAAAGAAATTGATGTGGACTTTTTAACGCGGAGCAAGGAAATATTCCTTCGAAAACCATTTCGCCGAAAATAAAACAAAGAATGGATTATCGAATGCACATCGAGAAAAGTGATTACGTCACTTCAACAATCATAGAAAAGTTCCCAAAGACAAACGAGTACACAATCGCTAAAAGATTTCCTCTGTGAAACTTGGATTATAATTTTATCGTAAACAGATACGTTGGATAAATAATTCATTCGTAGGACAAACTTTCGCACAACCACACAACCACACCGTCGAAAATGCGCGTATCCGCATCCTTATCAGCCAAACATTAAACGTGCACGCAATATAATCGCGACCTAGCGCCTAAAACAAGAAATGTTTTCACTTTCCGCCAATTACCAGGTAATAAAAATCGCAGTTCGCAGCGTAAATAAATAAACGCTCGAATGCGAATAGAATTACACTGTCGCAAACGCACTCGACTCTAAACACCACATCGCGCGTTTAATCTCCTCCGTACGACGCGATACGTCCAACAACACACTTCCTGTACAGAGCGCACAAGTGCACGATCGCCCTTTACAAAAGAACGATCGATCAACAGCCGGGGCCATGGCCCTCGTGGTCTCAAGAACCCGGCAAAAGGGTCCTTTTACCGGACGGCGAGCCCAACACGCCCACAGTAACGTCCTGTAACGTCCTGCCGACGATGTTTCAACTTACCGCTCGAGTCCTCCTCCCCGGCGCGCGCAAAAGACGAGCGCGGATTAAAAAGGTCCCGCGTCCTTCGCGTTTCCACCCAAGACAGTGGACACCGAGAACGTGCGCTTGGCCCGAGCTTCTCCGGCGTACTCCGCAGCAACCGGAGCCGAGCCTCGCGACCGCTCCAGTCAGCTGATTATCCCCTCCCGCCGAGTCCGAGGCGGACCGCTCGCCCCGTTAGTCAGCGCGCGTTTTCGGGAGATATTTTCGGGAGATATTTTCGGGGACCCCGAGGTCCGTCCATCATCGACTCCTGACGAGCCTGACGAGCCTGACGAGCCTGACGAGCCTGACGAGCCCGCGATGAAAATCCTCTTTTCATCTTTCTTTTGGCGTGGGGCCGCCCGTCGACTGCTTCTCGCCTTTCCGGAATAACGAGCTTATTAGCTCGTTAATAACGAGCCTTCCTCTCCCGATGATCAGCGAGTGATAAACGGAATTTCAGAGAACGCGCCTTTCTTTAGAAAGCACTCATTTTAATAGTAGGCTTTTGCAACAGGGTCGTGTCCTTTCTTTTTTCGAACGTGCGTAATGCGATTCGAATTGGTGTTTAATTCCGATTTCTTGGTTCTTACTACCTGTAACCTGCCGCTGATCGTACACGCGGTTCTTCTTCTTACGGTTTGACTTGTACACGGGTTTGAAAAGTACCCGTGAATAAAAATTGAAGATAAAATTGAAATACGTATGCAGTGGCTCACTACTTATATTATACAGGAAGTCTGAATAGAACCTCCCAATATGTCGGCACAAGCCGACATTCATTTCCATATTTTAATATAGAAAATATTTCATCCCATCGTCATAATTTATGACTCATTCCTAGAACATCTACATTTTCATAAATTCTGGTGACTGTCTTTGGTGTCTTAGCATCTTTAGCATCACCAAGGTTCGATAAAAATGTCCGGTTATGTGCTTGAGATCAAGTAGCTCAAAAGATTTTATTACAAATCTCAATAGTAAATTAGCCATCCTTTTAATAACGCATCCTGTATGTAAATAAACAATTCATTTTTAGGACGCTAATGATGATTGCGAACTTGATTAGCTTATCATTTATTTTAATTCAACGATTTGTAAGGCATTACCTTTACAAAACGACATTCTACCTGCTCGCTTATAAGCAACCTGTATATGAATATTTAATGTGATACAATTTTTATTGTTACGTACAAGAGATTTTTGTTTAATAAAATGGCTTAAGCAGCTAAAACAAGTTCTTTTAGTCAGCAGAAATATCTCTTAAATTAATCATTAATTATGGATAGGTATGGGAATTACTATAAATCAATTTCTACTTCATGAAAACTTAGTTCTATTATGCAAAAGATATATATTAGAAGAAGTATTTTTCTAAATTGGAATAATCGTAAATTGAAACAACCTTCGAGTAAAATACTTTCATAATTCTAAACTTCACGGAATCGATGACATAATATTAAATTTTTCTCTTGCTAAAAGACAAAACGTATTAAATTAAAAATAACCTGGTATTGCACATATTTAATAATTTTTTCAGAGAAAAATCCAAAATCAACTTGAAATCTTATTTTTATCGACCCTCTTATACGTATGATTTTTAGTCATCTCGTTGTATTTCACTACCATTGAATATAATATTAAAAATTGTATTAATTTCTAAGCGGGACAATTAAACTGTAAAGCAGTTACAGTAAATTATAACAAGATTTTTAAGACTGTAATTATTTGAACAAGTCGAATCACACTTATTGACAATGGTTTATCTTCAAAAAACAAGAAAATAATTGAAATAATTAATTTAAGGCATTTCTCATAAAAATTTTTGCGATCACGAATAGTATTGGTTTCTCTTCTTGCGCTTTCTTGAATTTTCAAACAATTTCCATAAACTTTTTCCAATCTTACCGCAAGTAGTATCCGTATTACGGTAATATCATTTGATGTAGAAATAAAGAATAAGATTTTTGTGTTTTGCCATACATATAAAAAATATATGAAAGATATTCGTACGCGTAATATTGGTGAATAAGTGTGCAAAAATAATATTTTCTTCTTCAGAAGAAAAATCTCCAAACATGAGATTGATTTAGAGCCTCGAAAGTAGCTCAAGGTCGCAATTGCGGCGTCCTCTGATATAATAAATTCATGCAAAAATTAACCTTCGCTATAATTTGGCATTTTAATCAAGGACTGGCTGCTACAAAATGGGCGATGAAAATTCCGCCAATTTGTCTCAAACACAGTTGCATTGTAACTCTACGCAGTCTCTCAGTGCACGTAAAAGTGTTAAATGCACGATTTAACGAGCGGAGAGCATTAGCATTTCCTTGGTGTAAATATTACTGGCTTTCTATCCCCTCTCAGTGCCTTCCCCACCCCCCGCAACCTTCATCGTCTAATTGAACGACGGTGACTGCTATGCCATGCGGGGAGAAGAGCAAAGAAACGCTTCTACGTCCTCCTGCAATGCATTCTTTTGAGAGAAGCATGATGTAGTAATTAGTGATGGAATACGATGAACAATGGTAAACGATTACGAAGAGAGCTTTTGTGTTATGGTATGACGGCGATAGAGCGATTAATTTAAAGTGGTTCCGAGTGTGGCTTTTCCTTGGCATGTATCTGTCATATTGAAAGGGAACCTGGCTTTCTGCTGTTCCATCTTTTGATTTCATTCAATAAATGAATTCAGATTCAATCTCGATAATTATCCATCAAAAATGGAAATAAATAATTGGAGTGTACAAAGAATGGAATGAAAATGGAAAGAAAAGTAATCCAGCACTTAATGATACGTGAAAACTATATTTTTCAAAAATACCCGTACTAAGTAAGCAAGGTATCCTCTATACTTAACTTACTTCTTTTTTCTAAAAGGTAATTATTTCCATTATTGAAAATATTATTTAACAGGTTGTATGTGTATTCTTATGAAAAAGATAGTCTCCATTGGTATCATTATTTCATTATCGCCAAACAAATAATAACATGAAAAATACCCCTGTATTATTCTATCCACAATTGAACACTTGTTCGAATATTGCTTTGTCATAGACACAAATTAATTCTTTATCGATATGTCCATCTAGAAACTATCTTGATAACGATTAAATTACACTAAACACCTTTTATGTTAATTCTAAATGATTATGCATTCCACGTCCAATTTGATCGCAAATAAAATTTGAATAACTGCCTGAAATTTTTAAAAATACGGAGGAGATCGTAACAGCGGTTACGATCAGTTCTTTAAAAAATTGTGTGTGCATACAATTTATTACATTGAAATACTTTTTGAAATTTCAATGTTTACATCGAAACCCAGAAGAACCTTAACCTTTTCAATATATTTACGGCAAAATTAAACAAACCTCAAGAGATCCGAACGTAATGACTGGAAATTATTTGCATCGGTGAATAATAATCATTATCTACGTGTAAATATACATAAACTCGTAGGAATTCTTTAAAGAAATTCATGCTATTGTGTTTAATTATTCACGACCGTTTATACAATGTACAACTAAACGTAAAATACGACATTTATATAAAAACAGAATAAAATATAGCAATTATGGCGAAAGAAGTAAAAAATTAATACAATTCGACAACCACAATTTGATTTCATTAATAATACTTTTATCTTATAATTAATTCATACTCTGCATTACTGTAGCAAGAAAATATCGGATGATGGTGCGCGCGTAGACGTACAATGTTTATAACGTACGTCGGTAAGGAAGATTCTTGTATTACCGTTATTCTCCTCGTCCCTCGTCCATATGCTTCAGTGTACGGACGTGAGTTCACTACGCAAACGTAGATGGCAGCACAGCACGCCTTTCTTCCCTTTTAAATATTACTATTTAATATTTCATTTTCATATTTTAAACTACTTTCTAAATAAATTATCAGAAATCTCATGCTTATATTATGATAAAGGAACAGCTTACAAGATAATGCCATTCTCTCACATTAAATTTACGTTGAGCATTTTATTATTCGCGCACAAGCTATTGTAAGACAATCTAATGAAAACGTCATGTCTTTTGCTCGAAGGCCTGTATTAATGAGCCTTATAAACATTTTTATTAATGACAGTCCTATTTCTTCGATTCAAATAAATAATATTATATAATAAAAATTAAAATTTGAGTAATTAAGTTTGGCTCTTATAAAATTTAAAATTACAATAGTTTTAGCCAATCGAATGACTGATAATTAATTAAATAAGTAACATGTGTAATTTGAATTTGAAATTTTTATCATTCGATAATCATTCACTTTGCGTAGTTCAAATTGAGATTGAACTATAATGAAATACCGGTAGCCTAAATCTTTATTACACACATATTTTGATACACGTGTCACACCTGAATAAATTTAATTTAGTTTTCAATTTCCAGTATATTTATCGTGTATTTTATCAAACGACATTTGTAAATTTTGACACTTTGCTGCACTGACTGAAGATAAAATACTGGTACGTGTCCCACTCGCGGTTATATCTACGAATTCTTAATAAATACTGTTTTTATAGCTTATAAGATTGTACAGATAAAACCTTTTCCTTGATGATGATTACATTCTTATTTAATAGTGATGATTATCACGAATTGTCATCTACATAGATTATTAACAACAACATAGCTAGTAGTGATCGTAATAAAACTGTTGTACTAAAATACGATGGAAAAATATCAAGATATTGGTGAAAAGAATTTATTGAAAAATAATTAAATTTTGTAAAGTCAAGATAAAATACCGCAATAGGCGCAGCAACGTCTATCTGGTGAATAAAAAGGCAACAATCCGTAGTATTATTACTATTTTTAATTAATTATAATTACAATTGAAGATACTTCTTGAGTCTTGAATCGGAGGAAGAAATTGAACATGTACTCTAACTCTAACTCGTTTATAAAAATTCAGATTTACGTCTAATAGATGCGAAAGTGCTCGGTACGTATCATTTTTACCTCAGTTATATTAAGAAATATATTGTAGCATTACGCGTAGACTATCACCCGTAAGAAAAACGTACGATTACAAAAGAAGGGATCATTAATGTAAAAAACAGATTCTTCGACGAAGCCTTCGATTAAAATATTAAAATTTTTAAATACTTATCAACACCGCCAAATTCCAAGGCGTATCATAGAATCTTGAACAGATTTTTTTTTATCTCGTTTCGCGCTAACGATAAACTTAATTCCTGGATATAAAAAATCTTTATCGAAAAATAAACTCAAAGTCAAACGCTCCAAAACTGTGAGTCTGTTGAATACCCGTATATTTTCGCCGTTGAAATCAGAGAAGATCTTCAGAGCGAGACAGAAGAAGAGATGGAAAGTGCGTAATATCAGAGCACAATATAAAACGAATTATGTCATCAGCGAGTCTGAGTAGCTCGAGGGGCGCGTCATCGATGATAAAAATTGGCGTCGGTCGCCGCGCTTCGTTGCATTTCGCATATCAGTCGTTGCACCTGTTCAATGACTAATCGACTATCGTGGCGCGTGCAGCTCATTTTCTCTTGCTTCTGTCTCTCTCTCTTTCTCTCTCTCTCTCACACGCACGCACGCACGCACGCACGCACGCACGCACGCACGCACGCACGCACGCGCACACGTCGTCTTTCTTTCCGTTCCTAATTAATTATTTATTAATGCTGTTGCGAAATTTTTCAACCGGCATAACTTCCCCACTGCTATAATTTACTCGTAATTAGTGACTCGATACTCGATTTACTTTTATAATAACATCAGTGCTTGGGCAAATTAGACTGTCAAAATAGCGATAATAATAGCAGAATGAATGTACACTTCATCTCATCCAGTCATGGGGGATTTTCAACGACGTTACTGCTGACTTTGAATGCAGTGACTGCAGCTCTTCGTGACAGTTATTTTGACGACATGCCGATACATTAGTAACTGCTTTAGTTTTGCAGCTGCAAAGATTGAAAGCTCGAAGCTCACGTAGGTATAATCATATTTTACAGCAGTATTAGAGTGTCGGAAAACTACACGTCGCGACGCTGATATTAAACTACTCACAAGCAACGGAGATAAAACGTGCGAAAATGAATCTCTGACGCACCGTTTGACGATCGAAGCGATGCATGCGTATAACGGAAAAAGATCGAGTTTTAATTTCGAAAGAGAGTACTCCAGAAATTTCGAAAAAATGAATTGCGAATATCCTTACTTCTTGATTGTTGCTATGAACTTGAGCAAAAGTGACGAGCTTTATTAGAAGAGCCGCAATTCCAATAACTTTATGTTTGGATAATCTTAAATAAGAAGCCTTGTCATCGGAAGTATTTAATTACAGATAGTTAATTTTTTATATGTACATTTGACATTCCATTAAGTGCAAATTTCATGAAAATTCACGTATTCGATAAAGCGAAATCCTTTAAGTAGATATTCAATGCTCATTTTGATGGCATAACTTTTCATCCTGTAGCACGTCAATAAAGGGCTCTAAAAAGAAAGGCTAGTAATTATAGCCGTAAGTTATTATTGTATGATACTTCGAACAAATATTCGAACGATTTCAAAAATCCCCTTTGAAAGCGCCTCGTAATATGGATTATGAGGAGAGATTACAAAAATAATATATATAAAAAAGAAATAATTTACGTTGCATCGTGCCGAATTATGTTGTACTATTTCATAAAATTACGTATAATAACAATTTTTAACGTTTCTGCGCTTAGGTTACGCATGGTGTAAACAAATATAAACTCTATATCGTGATTGCAAACGTTGATAAATGTTGATGGTGGTCATGAAAGCCATCGGGAGATTATTGAAATTATGTGGATATATTATGGATCACGTAAAATAAACGGTACCGTTTAATACTTTCTAATTTATCGACACACGGTCAACATACAAATCGATTTTCAAGTATCAAATCTTTTGCGTATTTTAAAAGTACGCACCGTGAAAGAGTATTCAAACTATGCATTAAAATATTGGCAATAAAAAATTTAATTACCATACGATTGTGCTCCAGCGACTAAATTGTAATTGTCACTAGGAATACATATCGCAAGAACACTCGACTACAACGAGTCATTATTAATTCCTGTGATACTAAAAATTAGGTTAAAATACACGCAAGATATTGGGTGGATGTCTTGTAGATTGCCGATAAATTTGTATGAAAATCACTGGTGAATAATTTGAGAAATTTTTCAAAAAAAATTAGCTTTGAAACTCGGCGTTAATGTTTAATTCTTTACTTTCACAAGGACACGGTTAAAGAGCCTCGAACGTGTCAGGAAATGTGATTGAAAAATGAGATTTTTTGATTTTTTTCAAGCAACGTACGTACGAGAAATATGCGATACGTTTATGATTCGTTATTTCAACCCGCATAAAAAAAAAGTTAATGACGAGCAATTTAATAAAAGTACGAATATTTTTTCGAAACGACTGCTCAAGCGGTTATAAAATGAAAGAGCTAATGAACATAAAAATTGAAATTAACTTTTTTTCATAATCTGAAAATGTCAAACGCTCATAATCCTTCGATATGAATATGGCTTACAGGCCTTTCCTTCTTATAACATTAACAAATTAATAAAATTAACGAATTACGAAATAGTGAACAAACGACGATTGCGAACGGTGGTATGTATTGGAAACGTTTCCATAGTTACACAACAATACTGACTTGGAGAAATGTGCTATTTGAGTTTCGGTTATGATACAGAATCTTAATAAAAATGACAAGTCATTCCTTATTATGCCCATATAATCGGCTATTTATTATCTTGGGTAATGTAGTTTGTGCGAAGAAATTAATGAAAGCCGAAAGTCAGTGCGCGGACCTTTTTAATATCACAGGAGGTCTGCTAAAGGTGTCAGTTTCATGTCTATTCAAAGATCTCGATCGAAAGGATTTCGTCTATGTGCATTGTTTTCCTATCGATGAATCGTACCGCTGGCGATTCGATACAATTCAGGAAATAGATGAATCTCAATTATTCACGTATACATCTAAAACTGTAAATACGGATTCTCCTGCAGCGAGCATTAATCCATACGTAAATAGAATCGGAAAGAATGATGCGCTCGAAGTCGTGGACGCATGCGAAGAGAAATTGTTAAGTGGCGTTAATGTCATCTGCAATACGACTGAGAAATATGTCGAGATTAACCTAAATAAATGATTGAAAAAAGCCAACAAATTAAAATAGCAAAACCTGAATTATTTTGCCTCTGTCATTATTAGAAAAGCTGAAGCTGAATCTTTTTATGGTGAAGTTGTCAATGCTAATTTATACGTTGCGAGGATTTGCAATTTCGTAATGTCTTGTAAGAATGCAAAAAAATTAAGTTAAAAGGAATAAAAATATGATGTAATTGTGATGCTTATTATCATCATCACCTTGACGCATCCCATATTATATTACTAAGGCTACTTTTTCTACAAGTATCACCAACGCAATGAAAAAAGCTCCATCCAAATACTTTTCGCGAAATAGCACAATAATAACATTGGTTAATATTTTGCTTTTTTGCTTAAATAGGTTGAATCGGTTAAAGTATCTTCAAGTGGAATAACGAAGGTATCGCGTGTGAGGTAGAGAGCAGGAGTGCCGTTGTACGTTTTTTTTTTTTTTTTTTCTTTTAATTACAATTTTAATAGGTTTCGTTTTTCTCGTTCTATATAAAATCTCTTGCGACACGTTGTAACACTGTGGCTTTTCAACCCAATGTTAGAAGACCTAAAAGCCTGGCATCGTAAGAAATTCACCGGGGGATATCCTCGCAAATCGAACAAAGTACCCAATAACCGAATTTACTTTCAGGCTATTCGTTTCGGCTCTTGTACATTGCAGATACTTCTCGAGCAGCATAATTGCGTATTCAAATAATATTCTTTTAAAACGCCAGCCAGCGATAGCTCAATCACTATTTTTATAACCGGGTGTTTTATATAAGAATATAAAGAAAAGGTGGAATAGCGAGAAATCCTGACAATTGATTAGCTCTCGTGTACTAATTGAGGATGAATCTTCGGCTGATTGATATTAATCGACGTATACGCATGCAATGAAAACTGCAATTGCGCGTAATTGATTGCAGGCAATATTCAACATTTTCTTAATGCCTATAATAATGTGCAAAGATCATTGAAATTACAAGTCGAAGAAACGAATGAAAATACAGGATAAATACGCGATAAAAAAGCATTAAGCCGCTTTACAAAATAATTCTCCGCTCGAGAGCCGTAAAAAAGGATGTTTGCAGAGAAAGGAAAGGAGAGCCCATCGGAACTCTCGTTACAATTTTACTCGTTACATTTTCATTGAATCACGCGAAGAGCGCCAAACGAAGGAATGTAGAGCATGGAGATACGTTGGAGAAAAGTGGTGGGAAAAACTGGGAGGAAAAAAGCGTTCGCTGAAAAGTATTCGTCGAGACAATTAAGCGGCCGATTGCAGGATCACTCGACCAAGTGCAGCTCGCGCCTCTCCTTTCTTACCTTCTTTCCTTCCTTCTTCTTCTTTCCTTCCTCCTTCTTCTTCTTCTTTTTCTTTTTTCTTTATTCTTTTTTCTTTCTTTGCTGTTATAAAGCAGCGTATGCGGCTGCGAGCCTTTTATTATACCTTGCGCGGACTGCAGGTGGCACCCGCATTCGCCGAAGGTAAAAAATCCGGCCGCACGCGCCTCTCGAGGATATTAACCACGATGCGTCCGCCGGTGAAAGAGTTCGGCGAATTTCTGTACGTACAGGACACTGACAGGTGATGCTTGTCGTGTGCGCCCGGGTCTTCTCTTTTTTTCCGCTCGTCGTTGTAACGCGTTTATTCTCCTCTCCACGCGAGGCGCTGCCACGTTTACTGGTACTTAAATAAATCTTAAGCCTTCTTAATGAAATGCCGTAATTACAATAAGCGAGAAATCAATTCCTTTGTTTGCCAACAGCTGGTTTTCATAGATAAACGGCCAAGGCCGATTTGTTAAGCCGAGCTACGAGCTCAAACGTATAAAATTGGACTTCTGTTTGCTTTATCTAGATCCGGGATGTGCGGGCCCCGTGAATACATTTCCAGTATTTATCTATATATTAAATTCTGTTTATAGTGCAGGCAAATGAATTCGCTGGCAAGGATTCGTTTACACTTGGAAAGAGTTGCCTCCCCCATGGCTAATTTAGCAGTTGCGCACTTGGTGTAAAAGTAATTCAATTGCTTTCTGCCACGATGTATCGCGCAACCGTTGTAAAAAGTTGATGAGATGTACTGGTTCCTTCTTAACTAGATTTTGGCTGGACTGGCAGTATGACTGGACAGAAAAATCCGAGCGTTTAATTTACAATGAACTCGTTAGACTTTTAAATAATACCGATGAAAGTAGCTACATTTTCAACATACGTCCAACCGTTTTCGTTTATTTCACGCCGTAGCACGTGAAATATTGTGCCAATATTTTACCAATATTTCGTTCATTTTTTATCGAAGTTTTTTATTCTTAAGCCAATGTCTCGTGCGTAACTGTATCAAAATTTTCAAATTATTCTTCTCGTGTAAATGTAGTTACGTAATTCTTAACAAGAAGCAGTTACAAATATTTCAAACGAACTGTCGTTCGGCCCCCAATTCTTATTGCCTTTCTCGCTTTTTTATATGCAAAGTGGACAATCGCATAAAATACACATGCACGAGTGTGCTCCACACTCAATTACACACACGTGGAATTTACATTTTTTAATTAATAAACCGATGCAATAATATCAATAAAACGTGATAATTTCTTCGTGGAATAATTGCCAAAATGATATATCGAAATAAACGACAAAAATTATAAAACAAAGTACAAGTATACGTTTTTATTCAAAAAATAAATAAAATCAGACAAGAATTTTCGTTAGTTTCATAATGAAAACATAACTCATAATAGCAACAATACAGTACGATCAAATTTTAATAATTACAATTCATGTGTTATTAAAAATTATAAAAATTTTACGACAAATAATTAATTTTGAGATTCTCGTGCATGTTTTGAAAAGCGACGTGTTTTCATGTTTATCATAGCTTCTTCGATAATAATTGAAGTAACTAAATATTCATACCCCCATGTAGTTAAATTACTAACAAAAATTGTATTGTTTTGATCTTACGTACATGAAGCCTTTATCGAACCTCGTCTTTCGTTTGGTTAAATAATTTGAAAATTCATAGTATATACGTTTATTGCAAAACCGAATAATTTTTCTAAATTCTCTATTTTTATGGAAACATGAAAACTGTGAAAATTCTGAAAATTCAAATTTAAATGAGATTGATGCCTAGAACTATGGAATATTTTAATGCAATACCTATACTTACCTTCTTCTACATTAACAAAAAAAATTTATTTTTAATGAAAATCTCATCGTTGGTATTGAGAGTTTCCGCGACTAAAAATCACTCTTTATTTGAAACTAGAAAATATAAATGTCACAAGTTCTTTAAATTTACTCTGAAAAGATGAAGAAAAATTACTCAAAAAATACGTTTGAAATATATAAAAGTTTTACATAGGAAAAACATAATTTTTTTTTTATAACTTTAAGCAGTTGTACGCGTTTTAAAGATTCTACATCGTTGATATACTTTTTGAAAGTATTATCCAGAAACTGGAAGGTAACGAAAATTTCTAATAAATTACGCAAGGTGAACGAATAGAAGTGATATCCCTAGCACTGCTGGCAAATACTAACATTTAAATATAATTAATTGATATTTGCCTTTTTATAATAAAATTATAAAAACTCACAAAATACTAGTCTTGAAAATAATCGTAAAAGTGACTTTAACCTTACAAAGAATTTTGCAAGAAATTCTGCTTGTAAGAATTGCGATTTTAAGTAAAGAAAATCGGCAAAACCACTGTCGAGTCGCAGAATCGTTTTAAATTTTAAATGAGCCAGTTGAGGTTAAGGTTAAAGGAAACGAGAGGTAATTCAAAGGGGTTGGTTCCATTGAATAAGTCGTGTGCAGGAGAACTTGTAGCGCAAGCAACCAACATATGACTTCCTTGGTCACTTTTGCCATATGGAGCCATGTGTTGTGCTTCGCTATAAGCTTCTTAGTTCTCCTACAGATACGCGATCTCCTCTATTCAGAATTAACCATTTAATAAGGCCCGTCTAGTTGACAACAAAGTAGACCCTTCATGTCTGGCCAAATGCTCAATAACGCCATCCCATCGTAAATAGTGGATTTGACAACGGATGCTGAAAATTCACCAAAACATAACTAGGATTTTCCATTCTTCGGATTATTCTATATCATTAGTAGATTCTCCCATTGCCAGACACGATTTTCAATGGGAAATCCTTGCTTCGCAATTTTCGGAACGGAGACAAGGAGACAAAGCTGTCCGAAGCATCTCTTTCCAGCTTTCGGATCGAGTACGTGCGGAACCCATCGAACGACCATCTAAAGTCTCTGAAGCTTCGATAAGCGTCTAGAATCCGTTTATCGAATTACTTTGAATTATTTGGCAGTACGTTTTTTTTTCTTTGATCGTAATAAAGATCGGGAACATTTCCTGCTGATTAAATACGAAAAGATGCAATGTTTCTTATGGCTTTCTTCAGTTTTATAGTACTTTTCCATCAAAGGGGTTAGCACCTGAAAATCACGATTTATCTTACGTACTTAATAATGAATCTTAATAATGAAATAAAGAACAATGTTTCAAGTTTCCATTAAAGAAACCATTGTACACTCCGCAATTTTAATTAACAATGGACGGAGTTGGATTATTAAATGATTAGATGGACGTACTGAAGTTGACCATAACATGAATTCGCTGCTTATTCTTGAAATAACGCTTTATATTTTTACTTTAACGTTTAATAATGTTAGCGTTAATGCTGCGCTGGGCAGCAACGTATTTTAAAAAATTGAGACAAGATGGAAATTAATTTTTTTCTTGTAATGTAGTAGATTGTAGATTACGCCCACTTTTGGCCTTCACCATCGCTATCACTCTATTATAAATATATATACGTATATATGCATATATACATACATACATACATACACACATACACACATACATACATACATACATACATACATACATACATACATATATATATTTAGCACCTACTTTGAGAAACTTCAAGGGTATTTCTTGGTTTCTTTTTAAAGATATCAAAAACATATGTTGTTTGCCTAGAATTGATAATAGCTTTTTTAAAGTCACGCCATTCCTAAAAATTTGAAAGAAAAACATGCTAATGTGGAAACTAAGAAGTAGAACGAAAAAAATTGGAAATGTCGACAGAATCAATTACTTAACTGGGTAACAGTATTCTTTCTTCTTACTAATTTACAATTCAATAGATCGCTGTACATTGGCTTAGAAGAGTGAAGCATTAAACGAAATAAGTTCTGCGCAGCTCGTACAATAAGCTACTAAATAATGCAAGCGCAATGATGTGACGTACGTATTTGAATACGTACATTTGTAAAAGTAATAATCGTAGATAAGGCGCTAGGTACATATAAAAAACGCGGTTTCCTATATTTGTCAGAGTAAGTCGAGAAGCGAGACACGAGTTTCGAAATCGTATCAAAAGAAATTACCAGCTGTAACATTTAAATATACAGCGCGCACAATAATCCAGAGATACTACAAGGTAAATTTTGTCGCTGGAACTCTGTCCAAACAGACGTAAATTCTTAGAACCCGCGTCACCTCAATCGCGTGCTATTTCCAAGAGTTACAATTAATAAAAGGCAACTGCACGAGATTTCCACCGATAGTACTATAATGCATTCGGCTATCAGGCCTATCTTAATATCAGTTTACCGTTTTAATTTCGCCGGCAATCCACACGCGCGCGCACACACAGTGCTAGTCCAGCTAATTAAATGCTTAATCATAAGCGCATTCATTCCACGGTGTGAGCAGTATTTTCACCTTTTGCGCGTCCGTGCGTGGTCAAGGCGCCGACCGATATTAGTCCCGACCGCGTGCAAATCCTCCCCATTCGGGTTTCTTCCTGCGTGCGCGCGCGCGCGCAGGACTTGCGCACGCCTGCAAAAATACGAGCCAACGATGACATTGCTATTTTCTACACCTGCAAGCGAGTCGAGCAAAGAGCGAACTTTTTACTCTTGCTGGCCTTCTTTCGTGCCTCGACGTCATAAATGCAAACGCCGTGACTGAATACTGCCGATGCGTAAGAAAAAAGACCCTTTAAGATCAACTGCTTGATGGACTTTTCGAGAAGTACCGAGACCTTCCCGCGAAAGTTTCATCGGGGTAAAAGATTGAGTGCTTGATTTCATTTCCGCCGGTTATCCCTATTATTCTAATGCGCGAGAGGCTCTTGGAGAAAACATTGACCTACGAGTGGTGATCTTCGTATTTGACGCAGCATTAAGCACACGTAGGAATCGTTACCTTCGAGAAAGCACTAGAAAGCGCGTTCTAAATAAATAAGCTCGTACACGAACGATTAGGTATTCGGAGCCCGTGATTCCGAATAAATGTTGGCAATTTCGGCAATGATAATGATTAAATGATTTAAATGATTTAAAATGATTTAAAAGAGCCTGGAGACGAATACAAACGACCGAGAACGATGTAGCCTACAAAAAATTGTGGAATTAATTCGTCGTAGAGACAATTTATCTTTAGCAGACGAAACAATTAGGAGGATTCCAATCATTTTTGTGTCACACGTTTAAGAAAAATTGCACGAGAACTTTTGCAACACTCCCAAGAGGCCACATTTTGTACTCGAAAGCCAATCCAATGACAGAGTGGGGCAGCATTGTGCGAGTTCATTAGCTATTGAAAGAAATCTACAAGACAAAAGTAACAGGTAAAACTTAAACGGCTATTTTGAAAATTTAAAAGAGGCGTTAAGACAACGTTTATCGCTAAAATAAGTGTTGGCTATTAACGATTGCAATATTGCATTGCTATCGGGCAATCGTGATAATAGAATTATTAATTACGTAAATTAATTGATTCGTGAAATAGTTAAATAAAGTTTATTACGGATGTATATCTACAGTTTACGATTTACGATTGAATATAAACTTACTGACTTGTGAAATAAAAGCTTCTTTTATTGTTAGTCGTACGCGTGGTTATAAACATGAATCATTGTGAATTTTTCAGTAACGTTAAAACTAGTATAAAATTAAAAAAAAAGTCTATTCCTTTAATTATCAGTTTCATAATCAAATATAGTTTTGTAACTAAAATCCAAATGAAAAAACAAAATCGCACTTTGTCATCTTGTTTTATTAATATAAAATCATAGTAACAACAGAATTGATCGAACTACGCCTATTCGTTACTCGACGCGGATAACGAACAAAGTGCATTTTGAAATAATACTTTTGAAAATTAAAAAATTTAGATTACGAGCGTGATTTCTATGACGAGAAGAAATTCAATTTCTTACTAAATATTATGTAATAAAAATACGCATAATCGTAAATTGATATATCGTTAAAGAATTTCCAATTTTTTTTCAATCAGGATTTACCAATTATTCGATACAATTCAGAAAAATACTATCGCATTGAATACCTTCTGTTCCTCGATGTCCGAATAAACATTTCCAATTATTGCAAAACGTATTTCAGTTTTTAAATCTTTAACCCTGCTGGTTACCAGCAACGGATTATTAAGAAAAGCCAATTTCTTGCCAAAACTCTTGGCCAAAAGAGTGTCATTGAAAAACTTCATCTACCGTCTCACTCTTCAGACTGTTGCATCCTTTCGATGACCAGAGAAAAGATTGATCCACAAACAAAAGCAAGAGGTCGTTACGTACGCTAGGGTCCTAGAAGGGAAGAAATATAAATATCAAACCCGTGGAAACGAAAAATCTTGAAAAAATTAAGGCCAGGCAGGTGAAGCTGATTCGCAGGAGAGGGTTTTGACGAGCCTAAAGGTCAGGAGGTTGGGAAAACGTACGCGTGCACTCGCTCGAGCTTCTTACCGTTTAAGCCAAGTGCAGTATCACGCGTATGAACGAGGAGGAGGAAAGCGGTTTACGAACATCCAAACTAATCCAGGTGGAAGAGGGTAGGGGTCAAGAAGAAAAGACGAAGAAATAAGAGTCGCTCGCGTATCTTGTAGTATTTCTACAGGACCCTCCGTTTATTGGCCCCGCAGACTCTCGAGCAGAAGGACACGTGCTCGTTATAACCACACACGCAGAGCCATGATCCACGTGATTAATCGTCCTCACTTTTCGCTCGATTTTCCAACGTCGGCGACAGCCTTCCCGGACGACGATTATATATGAAATTTCGCCAACTCCCAATATGCTAAATGTCGCCTCTGATAAATGGGGGCCAAGCGGCGTACATCCTTGGAACTAAAGGACGCTCAACAAAGTCAAAGTGAGATTAATGAACTTTGTCAAGCCGTGGAAAATGAATTCCCTCTTTTCTTCATTCTAAAGCCTTGTTTCTATAAACAGACAACACAGGCACGCCTACCTAGTTTGTCATATTTTGAAATTTTTGAATTTTCCGCGCATCTTCCTAGCGTGGAAAAATAAATGCGTGCGTTTTGTGAGCTTTAACGCGCGAAAGAGGCGGTCGGGATCGTTTTCCGAGACAGGCAGTTCCAGGTACCGTTGAATCTCCTAACGATTATTTATAATTTCAATGAAATCCTCGTCGGAAAAACGAAAAACATCATTGCCAGTTATTCTTCTTCTCCTCCTACTCCTCCTCCTCCTCCTCCTCCTCCTCCTCCTTCTTCTTCTTCTTCTTCTTCTTCTTCTTCTTCTTCTTCTTCTTCTTCTTCTTCTTCTTCTTCTTCTTATTCTTCTTCTTCTTCTTGACAAAGGAATAACCGAATTCATGGGACAATTGCAAGTTATGCATTTCTATTCGACTCAAAGATATTCCTCACACTAGTCCTCCCATGTTCCATTTAAGTCAAGAGAAAGCGATCTTTCAAACGCCAATTTTTATAAGAACGAGCAAACGAACAACAGTACCCTATGATAATTCGCTGAGTTACTTAGCTGACATCGCGTTAACCACAATGATTACAAAGACTCGGGAGGTTCGTAAGTGAACGGGGTTGACTTCGTAGCGCGAGTGAAACGTTCCTGGCAAACTTAACCTTAAGAGCCACGAACGAACGATAATCCTGTTCTTAACCTGGTGGAGAAAAATATCTAGAGAGACCGGAAACTCGTAAGAAAAGCGTCCGCACTCCGTGCTTCTACCTTAACAAAACTTACAAATTATTCGTCCAAAAGAATATACAAAGACGGGTGAAAAAAATGATTACAAACCACAGAAGAAACGCACTGACCGTGTCGAATTCAACATGCCGCAAAAAAACTTTTCGCGGCCTAGCGACCGTAAGAAAGTACCATATTTAAGAAAGTACCAAGTAAAATGTCACGCGAAGCATTGAATAAATCATAGTACGTGCGCATTATGCTCGAGAACAATGAGGCGATTCCCGGGTGCGCGGAAGTCTCAGTACTTTGCGAAGCGACTATACTTTGTTTCTGGCTGGAATCCTCGAAGGGCAATGGAAATGGAACTGGTGCATGTAATAAGTCTGGGCGAAGGAATCCTGCCGGTGGTTTTTTCGGTTAATGTACGAGGAGGAAACTGCGTAAAAGAAGGTTCTAGTATTGATTGCTGGTCAAAGGATGTTCGCCAAACCTACGGATGCGAATTCGCTTTTTCAGGCGAAGAGAGTTTCCTCGAAATCATTGAGGTTCTCGCAAGCTCTTGCAAGAAACCCAAGAGTGCGATTATTTGCGCCAAGAGCACCGGTGGTACACCTACCGAAAACAACCAACGCAGTGCAATAACGAGAATCATCGGCCCTAATAATTCATCGACTTATAAACAGGCATTACCGCGCAAAAGTTTGCCAATTGCTGCGGTCAAGCGAAAAATTAAACGAGTGATAATTCGCTCGAATTCATCTGCTCGCTAATGCCGATCGCGACCTTCTTCTCGATATTATTATTAATGCGTATCAACGTTAAATCAACGTTGGGTAACGAATTTTACTCGCTCGAGTAGCTTTTGCAACAGGCCAACCTCCGCACGGCGACTATTTCTGCGAAGCAAAAGTTGCTTCTGCGCTCATTAACAGCGTACTCGAAGAAACGAAAAATGGTTCAGCATCAGCCTCCATTGGAGCGCGGCCATGAATATTCAACAGCTTCGACAACGGCTCGCGTTAGGCCGTAGAGGCACGAAGCTCACTCGAACGGAATTTACTCGCCGACGTTATCCCGCATCGGCGCGTATAAATCGCTTCCTCTGCTACCCCGACATGCGTCGCCCGGGCCACGTGCAGTACGTGCTGCATGCGCGTACCGGTCGGGTACACGCGCGGACGTCCCCTTACGTTCCTACTGGTTGACGGGACTCGCGTCACGTAGGGGAAGGGTTAAGGATTCTCCGCAAAGTCTCTGTCTCTGGCGCTTGAACGGCAACAGTTGGCGCACACGAGGTGGAGCGATTTCCCAAAAAACCGCGGCAGCTCCCGGCAATCGACCCTTCGACCTCGATCTCGCTCTACCGGAAACCGGACGAAGCCAGTTGCTCTCAGTCTCCCCAGTCGCTTTTTCCTTCTCTTCGTGGGCGCTGTTTGTAAACACGCGGGCAGATGCTGGCCTTCGAACCGGACCCGAAGAATCGAGGATTCGTTCACAGCGCGTCACGAGACGTTCCTACTCTCAGCTTCGAGTATTACGCGACACCCGCAGCCGGACAATCGCTCGAATTACTTCTCCCAGACAGAGCACGACCGAAAGAGGCTTGGCATTGCGAAGGAGCACCACCATCCAACGGAAATGTGCCGATAGGAGCGCGAATAACGGGGCGAACGTAATGCGCAATCCGAGTACGAGTAAATCTAAGTGAATTGTGACAGACGAGGCGCACTCGCAAACCGAAGAATAACGCACTAATTTAGAGGAAAGATATTCGTCCGACAAGACTGGGCTCCTAATGACTAATGATATTCCTTTCTAATACGATGCCGATGCCGATTTCACGCCTCGGGAGGCCATTGTGAGAAATGTTAAATAAATTTGTCAGCGAGCGATCGCCACTGGGTCTCGGACTAATGGCGGCTCATTTCTCAGGAGCGGGTGCTTCGTAAAATCATCGTAAAATCGATCGCATCGACGACGTTTGTCCACGCGCTCTGTACCCGGGGCTCACCTAGGCGGCCACTTAGGGGGGAAGCGGCGAAAAGCTTCCGAGGAGTATAGACGCGGACCCTCCGCTGCGTCGCCTTTCGTTGCGAAGGGTGGAATCGCGCCCTTAGAGGGGGGGTTGGGGGTTGGGGGGGGGGTGGGGGCTGGGAGGGGAACGTTGGAGCGTTCGGCGCGAAAATTCAACCGAGACGATGGCCCGTAAATCAGCCATTGAACGACTGGCTCCTCTGTCTTCTTTATTTATCTCCGTCCTTCTTTATTCTCTTCGTTCGACAGCCAATTCCGCTTTTCTCTTTGTGCAGGAGAGGGCAGTCTTCAAGGCTACTCGTTATTATCGTTACTTTTTAAAGAGCGTCGATCGCTTGTACGATCGATTTCTGTTCGGGGCATCGCAATGTCATTTGTCGGCCCTATTGATTCGTGTACTCGACAGTCGTAGCTTCGTTTGCGCCTTTTGAGGTACTGCTTACCCTGTAATCGCTTTGTGAATTACACACCCTTTCACTCGTGTAAATCGCCTCGTACTCGTTGATCTCGAATTATTTACCAGTGATCAAAGATGAAATCAAATGCATCCAATACGTTCTCCAAAGTAGAATGTACTGTTGCAAAATCTCGAAAACCATTCGTCATACGATACTTTCTAAATGTGTTTCGAAGATAAAATATTCTAGTTATCGTTTTGTGAAGAAGAGAAACTTTATAATTCAGTAATGCCTGGCGTACGTTGGTTTTCTTCGTTCTCGAACCACTCCTTCAAATTATAAAGTGCACAGTCTGGCTTTGAGTTATAATCTTACTTCCAAACGGATTCTGATACATTTGTCCATATTTATTTCATTAGCCAGTATTTAAAGCGATCAACGGATAATTTCCGTTAACATTGATTGCAATAAGTTTAGCTTCAATTTTGTAGGATCGTCGGCTCTAAAAATGAAGTCTAGAACGATGCAATACCTCATTAAGGTCTTTACTATTTGATAAGTCATTGTTAATCGGAATTAATTTGTAATGTGTCCTTGTGTAGTTGCCGTATGTAGACAACGCGAAAATCTTACTTTACAAGTGATGAAAGTACGCAAGCACAAGTCAATTAAGACTTCGTTACTTTAGAGTTTTAGAATGAAATATCCTGCCGTAATAATCTGCATTCAAAATAAGTACTTCGAATTTAAATGGATTAAACATTTTTTTACCAAAGACGGATGGCAAATGATTAACAAAATAATTAACAATTAACTGATTGAGATATTTTAAACCGTGACTTGCTTACATATAATATTCCTACTGTACGAATTTATTCGCGTTTATTCGAAATTTGAAATATACTACAGTTTCTCGTATCGTGCGATTAAACAATAACTATTCACAACGTTTACGCTGACTTAATCCTTACGTTAAATTGCCTTAATTTATGTGACAAGTGTAGACTTTTAGAAATCTCAAGTAACGCTATTCCGGACTCGATACAACTTTTGACTATTCAAGATAAAAAAATAATAGGATTAAAAACCCTACAAGTGTCATAAAGTTATTACTCGTTTGCCACGTTTTTAACCAACGTGAAAAGCGATCGAGGTTTTATTTATTGTATAAGCGTTGCTTATAAATTGTGCTGTTTAAAGTACTCCTCGCCGACGCAAACCTTTTGAACGTTTATCGGGGCGAATGCCATTAGAAACTACATGATTTAATCGTTATTATATCAATCTGTGTTAATTCACATTTATAGACTTAAGCTACATTGATAACGAAAGACTAGTACAAGGACAAATCGGGACACGCTCTCAATTTCGGAACGAAAAAAAGACTTAATTGAATGAAAAGACAAGAGAGCATGGTAATACGAATAAGTCCCGTAATCTCGAGGTGTAGTTAAATTTACTTAAAAGCAACAAGACATACGATGCCTAGTAACTCAGTACTCTGGATTGTTCATTAGATTAAGTGATTTTATAATTTCATTGCATCCAACGTTCGGGGCATCTGCTTTACAGTTCTTATTCGATCGTGCAAAGGGGATAGTGCCTTTAAATAAAAATAATTACGAGATAACACTATGCTACAGTGTGTAAGAGTGTAGCGCTTCGAGTAAAACCTTCCACGTTAATAATTTAATTTGATAAAATTACTGTACTATTATCAATATTTTGCATTGCTAATCAGTACCAATGGCTAGCAACGATAATTAGTACGAGTTTCTTTTTTCTATACGAATTCTATTTATTCGAGCAATTACAAACACGGACGAGAATTCACTCGTTTCTTTCGCTTTCAACGTTAAATCATTTGTACTCGAAATGAGTATTAATATCTCAGTTTGAGAAAAATAATAACGTCTTTTTTTAAAAACTGGTAACAACGCGTTTTTCATCTGCGATCCCTCCATTCGGATAAATGCAACGAGTATTTTTCACGATGTGCTAGCGCGACAGAAAATTGCTCAAATGTTACGAGTGAACTAAACCTCTTAAAGCCATTTCATTAGTCAATTCATGGCTCGAGCATTTCGTTGGTGGATAACCAAATAATCCAGCCTTTCGACGCACTTGCGAAGTAAAGTGTGGAATAAGACTCGAGATTGAGACGAAATAAAGGCCTTACTTCTCGGATAAACCAGCCTTAAATGGTTCGAGTAACGCGAGTAAGCTTCATCTATCGAGATAATGAAAAAATATTTCACGCTACGAAAAGTAGCGCTAATTCTAGCGCAAACCATAAGATTTAAAACTATATAAGACGACGTGAACGTCCACCTTAACATTTGAAAAAAACACTGTGAATTTCAAGGGCGGATACGGACGCAACAATTTTTTTGCGAGATTGTCGATGAATTCGTTGCATCGAAAAGTTGTCAACTATTGTCGGACGATCGGAGCTCGTAAATCGATCGATGCGCGACAAGCCGTCGCAGACGAACGATATCTCGACGATCTCGACGATCTCGACGATCTCGACGATCTCGCGGATCCGCACCGTCGTAACTCACTCGGGCGGCGACGCGGACGACGGATCCGAGCCCTTAGACCCGGTCTATCAGCTCGGTGAGCCCGATTTCCACGATCGCACGGCGACGCTTCCTTTATCAGAGCCGTCGACGGGAGCGGCTGCGCGAAGGGGAGAAGAATCGAGAAGTCGAACGGTTTGAGACCTCTTCCTCCTCGCCCGTAAAGGAAGGCATCGCGAATGTGCGCAACGGCAGATGTCCGCCGCCTGCCGTAGCACCTGCCCTCCATATACCTTCACATACCTTGGTCTTGGCTCTTGGTCCGCGATCGATCCGCGAAGCCGCTGCACCGGTCGCGCGCCCGCCATTGCCTACTGTGATTCCCCCGATTTCGTCGACCTCTGGGTCCCGCCGCGCCCACCTTCTCACCCGCGGCAAGGCCTTATTGCGCTCGAGGAAGACCTCGAGGGAAGACTCGAGGATATCGGCTGATATCAGGCTTAAACCATACGTCAAATAGGGGAATAATTGCATTTGAACTTGGCGGGTAAAAGTGGATTCGGTTCGGAGCGCAAAATATCCTTAAATTGATAGAAGGACTAGATCTGCAAGTCGTTCATTGTAGGATTTTACCGCGTAATACCGTGAGAGAATAAGTAAGCTTGCGAACGAACTATGAGATTGAAGTCTAACTATCGGTGTTAATAAATAATAAACCGAAGAGGATAATGTTAGAAGAATTCAATCCCAGAGAACTTCTCATTGAGACTCATGATAACTGTACATCTATGAGATACAACTGATTCGATGTCAGAAAAGGGAGGAGTAATTTACAATTAGATGCCGTTCATTCATTTCATCAGCCTGAATTTTTGTAATCGTATGTATCGGATATATAAATATTTTCGCAACGTGTCTATCGATTTTTTACATTAATTTTAATTAATTCCGCGTGACCTAATAATGGAAACACACAAATGGGACTAATAATTATTTCATTAGTAGACTTATTGAATTATAGTATTACCAGACTGTTAATGACAAGTAGCGCGAGATAATGGATTTCGAAGATCTGTTTTAAAAAAAATTATTCTCCGAATCTAAATTGAAGGTTAATGTGTTCGTCAACATAAAGTATATGTCTCGTTGAAGCCAAGTGTTGTTTAAAACTTGAAATTGCTTATTATAACATTATTTTCGCAGCTTCATAATTATGACAACATTATGTTTCACAGTTTAATTTAATTTCTGAACGCTTAAAGTAATATAGTATTTGAGAGTGAACATCTTAAGATCGAATGCATTTTACAAGGTAGATATTATAAAGTAGTATTACGCGTAATATTTAATTATTCAATCTGCTATTATTTAATCGATATATCACCTTTTCACGTGTTGTTATAGAATACTTTTAAATGTCGCAGTAACTACATGAATCAATATTATCAATATCGGTATTTTGAAATTTATGCGTCATTTTTGTTTTATAAATATTAAAAAATAGTTACTAAGCTCAAAAAGTTTACGATAATGTAGATATTGGTTGCGACCATCATAATTTTTCATTTATGGTATTTAACGATGTAAATTTTAATTTTAATTTGTACCAATAAGCATTGCGACTATCTATCTTTCCGTTTATTTTTCATTGTGTGTGTGCGCGTGTGCGTTCGCTTAATCGATTCGTATTGTTCAACTAAATTTAATGTTTGAGGAACTGATATAAACTTGAGTTTAAATTTTTTTTAAATGTTTAAAAAGGACACAAGAACGTTGGAATTTTCTTTTGACTTTTGATCACATTTGAGGTCAATGTTATTTAACTAATTCCATTCTCCATTCGTGTCTCTATGACACCAAAGATCGATAAAATTTCACAAATTCACGAATGACATGAGAAAACCTCCGTTTCATCGTTGGTATCGGTTCATCAAATGCCAGATATCGATCACACTTTTGGATCGGTTAACAAACGTTTGCCAAAGTTTCCGGTTACGTTATCGAAAGCCGGATGTGAACACCGGTTATTTTCTCACGAAAGTATAGATGAATTTCACGTAACGCGGACCACTTTTTTCCAGTAAATAAAATAAACCGTTTTCATACACAAAACAAGGATGATGAATTTTGTAACTTGACTTGGTCGTATCACGGTGATTTGTATTATTGTCGAAAAACTCGGCAACGTTTTACTTAACGGAAGTAACGGATGAATAGTATGCAAATTAAGTAGGAATTCATTTTGCAATAAATTAAGCGATCGTTCATTGGAGATTAATCATGTCCAGGCCATTTATTTCGGATAGTGCTTGTACGTCAAATGTAACGTATAAATACGGTTAACATGGGTTATTAATAAATCAATAACCCGACTTAGTATAAATACTGTAAGATCATGAAACGAAAATTGGCTAAATCCTTTATGCAACGTCATCCTAAACTTTTAATCTTTTCTTTTAATAATTTGAAGATATCGGAGCTGAAGAAAATTACCGAAGAAAGTAAAAAAGAAAAGTACCACTAATAATAGTAAACAAATCTAGAGATGATAAGTTTATCTACGAATAAGCACGTTGACGTTACTTAGTCCCTTGAGAATGAAGGTCTTACAATAAAAGCAGAAGCTCGTATCCACCGCACAACATCCCCTCCGCAGAAAATTATCCTCGCTTCGAGGTTGCGAACACAAACGCTCGTAAATTAAAAACAGAAAAAAATCAAGCGGATGTTATTGAAAACAAGGTTACTCGAGTGCAAACGCCAACGGTACAGATCGCGTTTTTCGCGCATACGTACACGTGTTGAATGCTTCGACAGGAATAACAGCTACAAAATGTAGAGGACCGCACAAAGGTTCTTTGTTACACCCGCCCAAAATAATTTAGTATGGCGCAAAACCGCAGCCGCAATGAGCAGAAGACACGCGATTCTCTCGTTGGTGGCGTCTTCCCCGAAGACGCTCTCGTCCCTCTTTCATTTCTTTTCCCTCGCCGTCTCACTCGCTCTCTCTCGCACACTTGGACTTCTTGAAATCAAAACAAGAGTCGGCGACCGGCAGGTGTTACGCTGCAGCAAGAAGGTGTACGGAAGGAAGGAGAGGATCGCGAAACGAGAAAATCGGCGGTCCCTCTCTCTCTCTCGCCCTCTTCCTCACTCAAAGTGATCTTTCCCCGCGATAATAGCCGACGCTCGACGCGTGCCAGCTGGTAAACTGCATTGACTTCTCTCTCTCTCTCTCTCTCTCTCTCTCTCTCTCTCTCGTTTTCTCTCTGCATGCGTCCGAATCGCCTGGCCCTTATGCTTCAATTTTTTCTTTTGCTTTTACTTCGACGCGATGATAAAAAACGAAGACGACCGCGATGCCAATGGCCAAAGCCGAGGGTAGTCCAACAAATATTTTTAAAAATAGTTGACGACTAACGCTGCTTTAGAGTGACAATATTTGTCTTGCCAGCTTTATCGTCGCTGAGTCGCTGAGTCGCTGTACCAACGATAAAATGTTTATTAATTTATTTATTTTCAATCAACTGCTCCCACCTTACGGCTCCTGTATAAATTACAATATTCAAATCTGCGTTTATTCGCGTGGACGTATAATTCGATTCCTAAAATAAGCTGAACTTTCGACGCAAGTGTTGGGAACAAAGAACAAAATCGAATATTTATTACTCGTAACGCCTGCTAAACATCGATCGAACGGACCATGAAAAGAATGACGAGAATAAGTAGCAATGGTGTAAAGTCGTTTACAGTCGAGTTTGCTAATACGCAAATAAATCAACGAACAAAGGTAAAATGAAAATCGAAATAACTTAACTCGTGGCTTCGATAAACGGATCGATATTGGAAATAACGCGCGCAGCTCGACAGGCTAATTGTCCGGCGGTTAAGAAAGGCTCGCTCGTGATATTTTCGGCGAAATGATTGGCAAAAAGCGAGATGCGCACCGAGTCCGCCAGTGAAGCCGCCGCTGATTTGGCGTCCGAGCAAATCGGCCGAGAGAATCAAGTACGCGCTCTCGCACACATACGCGCGATCCTCCCGGACGATAATAACAGCGCGGCCGACGGACGCGTGCCAGCTGGTAAAATCGTCTCCCCCTTCGAGCTTGCAAAAGAAGCAAAAGAGGACGAAAGGCGCTACGACTCTGCCTTTGACTTCGCGACGTCGAGTGCAATGCTCGCGTTGGCGCACGCGCAATAGGGACCGAGAGCCCCGCAATCTCGAGGGCAGATGCGCTCGGCCTTCGGCCACCTTAGGTCTTTTCGATCGAACGCGCAATAAAAACGCGGGGCCACCACCACCACCCCCCACCCCTCTTTCTCGCCCCGTCGGACTCCCTATCCCCGCGGGATCTTAAGCGCACCCGTAACTGCATCGCCGCGTACTCGCTCACTCTCGGTACTGTGTAAGGTACAAGGTCCTGCCTAGGTACAATGCCTCTTTCGCCCTTCTTAGGTACCGGTGGCTGGATAGCGGTGCGCACCGTTGATGGCGTCCTTTTATTCTCACCGGGGCCCATTTACTGTTATTTTACAGCTCTGACGCTCGCTTCGTATTATTCGGTGATTCTTGCGCTTTACGCACGTTATTACTACATTTAGGGAAAACTCTTGCTCCATTTAGGAAGGGATTTAATGCGTTGGTTGACATCGCCGGTCGTCAAGGGTAATCGTCCCTTTTCGAAATCTTGAACATCTCGGGAAAATACTCGGATGCTCTGAGCATATTTACTTTCGTTTTAAATATCGCAGTAAAATATGTTATAGTAAAACCTGCGGTCCAAAATCTCAAGGACGGAGTGGAGGTTTGGTGAATGTGAACTTGAATTTTACCGTTTATGTACCTTGTATTTTTTTCTTTTCCATCAAACGAGTGAAAAATCTAGTCTTTTATTTCAATACCTTACTGGGGTTTACTGGGTTTATCCATGAAAAATCGAAAAACATTAAATATCATTTATCAACGGCTTGAGAATATTACCTTACGACAGTTTGTAATTAACTGGAATTAAAACTATTTACCAACTTCGTGTTTATTTTACAGTATGGAAAGCCTTGATTTTTCTTATAATTTTCCGTCCCAATTCTATAAAATTTTAATTCCATTACTGCCACTTCCATTGCTGCCTTAACCATTAGAAAGAATGTAATTGGAATGTGATAAATCGGTAGATTTGTCTGAAAACTGAAAAGTTCGTGTACGAGTACCAGGTATAATCGATACAGAGTTTTTGTCAAGGTTCCAGCGGTTCCACTATAGTATCTTTTTTTGGCCTCCAAAGGCTTCAAACCTGTTTTCAAGTAAAATTAATACTTAAAAACAGGTTTTTTCGACAATAATAATTAAAATAAGTACAGTGCCTATGGTCGTATCTATTAAAGAGAGTAATTTATGTTATCAAATCGGTAAGGAAACTTGTAGACGTATAAGCGATAAATTAATTTATGCGAAAACTATTTCGTCGGTAAAAATGGTTCCCGCGACATTCGCATACCTGATTTACGATACCGAAAACTACGAATCGAAGTGGAGCGCGGTCACACCTGTAAAGAGATGTCGAGTCCATGGAATGTTACAAAAAGCCAATTGTCTTGTTGGATCGCGACATATTTCACTAGAAATGAATCTGTGAACGTACGAGGATCGTCGAACATTGGGCCAAACGCTATCTAGCAGGAGTGGTTCCCTCGATCTTCCCCTCGAATAAGCATAACGAGCACCGCTACATAATGCAACATAAATTCTAGTACAGCATAAATAACACCATATACGAGCATTCGTTGCATTTACAAGGAAAGTAAAAATCATATGGCGCGAGCCCAGTCCGAAAGCTGTCGTTCGTTGTTGCGTTGTTGCCCTCGGGCTCTTCTTTGTCACTCGAACATCCTTAGCGCCTCGACCTCCCGAGCATCGTATCCACGTCATAGGCGTCGCGCCTATAACGTCCTCAACACCTGCCTATGCTGTGCGCAAATCCCAATCCTAAAGACACTTACGAACGGTGCCACCTTCCTTTTTCCTCCTCGTCATTTCGCTTGTCTCTACTCGTATAATGTCGGTCCTCGGGCTGAGTCCCTCTTAATGATCACAGGGACAAATGTCTGGGCCAAACTAGTTATGACTGAACATCGGTACGTCATCTTCCTCTTGGCATATGCATCGACTTGCGCGAAGCACGAATAGAGGAATTTTCAGCGACTGGTCCTCGTTTTTATTCTTGCGACTGCAGACGAGACCAGCAATTAGCGCGTATTGCACTTTCGAACTTCTTACGACCAAAGTACAATTGTTTCAAAGAAACGGCGAGATTCATCGCGCATTACCACCGTACGTCTCGCAATGATCCACGGTTTTATAATTGGTAGGATCTTAGAAAACGGTAACATTGACAAAATATTTACCGTTTAAATAGATTTTATAGAACAAAACTGTAACATTTAAAAGGAAAAACTTTGTCAATATTGAATAAAGCTAAACTGTGTACACCGATACCTTCAAAGCAGCTTTATTCGGAACAGTGCGAGATATTATACCGAGCAAATAAGTCTATTTTTCGTTTAACCCTTATGTACATAGCCAGCATACCCGCAAGCACACAAGCAAGGATATTGTTTATACTCGAGTGAATATTTTATTCGTTCCGTTCAAATTGTCACGACTTAACCTTTTCTATATTAAAATGTGCCTTTATATTACATTCTTTGGGAACGTCCTGGGTACCCGGGAACCCATTCCCAAATAAAAACATCATTTCAGTATGACTCGTTAATCAACCCAACTCGTTAATCAAATATTCTTCATAAATTCATATTCGCTTATCTACTGCTTCGGGATATCCTTACCGCGTTCTCATCCTGCAAAATTGTTTCAAATTTTCCAAGAATATTTTTCCAAAAATAATAATGTTTACAGTAACGAATAATACATATACGTAAGTGCATTTGTAATAAGCAAGGTAACAACATTTTATTTTGCCTGAGGAATTTACATTCGGTTCTTTTCAGATCTACAATTTTTCACGGACACCTATAAATTCCATCTGAAAATTTTCCGATCGCTGCCACTCGCACAATCTTAATACTGAGCGCTTGATAGTTTGAAGGAAGGGCTCGTTTGTGCAAGCCCTCGTTAGTCCGCGGCGGATCTGAAAAAGGTCTTCAGTTCCATCTTTCGTTTATAATTACATAAAGAAAATCCAGAAAAAGAAGGTCCGCTTCTCTTTAAACAGTAATTATCGGGCATAATGTTCAAGTGGGTTGCTGGATCTACAAAAACGTGAGCAAGTCCAGGTGTGCAAAGAAGGAGTAATAAACCGTTGTTTATCTTCTATTAATTGCAAAAAATCATCATATATTAGCCGCTACTTAAATAAACTTTGTTCGTTTGTTTGTCACGCCTCCTGTCGGTCGAACGCCGAAAATTCAAAATAAATAATATCTCGTACCCTTCAAAACCCCACTCTCCTTGCGCAAACTACTTTTTCATTTTTTTTACCATGAACAAGTCCGTAACATTCACCAAGAACAATCTTTACAAAGAGAACTAAGACTCTCCTTCAACCGAAAACAAAACAAGACTTCAACCGGAAGACGCAACAAGACGAACAGGCTGTTAGGCTCATGTGAAATCAGGCGTTCCGGGAAGAGGAGCACCTTACTTAATGAAAATGGGCTTTTTCATTTGAAACTGATTTCCAACTGATTATATTCGTGCTCGATTGCCACAGGAGCAATTTTTGGTCAAGGCGTGCGCGCGCACCACTACCACTGCGACGGAAGGAAGACACCCAATAAGCGCGTGTCCACGCGATCGGCGCAGCAGGTGGGCGAACTCGCGGAGAAAGGAGAAAGGGAGTGGGCTTGTCGTCAAAGGAACTTCTCGAGAATCGCCTCGAGGACCATCTTTTCCTTTCCTTTGCGAGCTGCGCCGCGCAGCCGTAAACCCATCCCTTTCTTTTTACGAGCACTTCCTTCCTTTTATTTCGGAGATGCAGCCGAACTCTGCACCGCTTCACCTCGCTCTCGCTTTCTCTTTCTCGTTTCCTTGGCTCTCCCTTCCTTCTCTCCCTTCTTTCGTTTACTTTCACCCTTCCAGCTTCTCCGTATGCTCGTACGTCGTGCCCCAAGCAAATCGTCCTTTAACGAGCCGCTGCCGTTTCGCGGGATTTATCGACGATGCGCGAGATGAAAAAATTCGTGCACCGCTAAATCTTGCTAATCGAAAGGCGAGGGCAGTTGCTCGTCAAAGCTGCCGAGCGCCAGTTTTATTTCGTAAGTCGCGAATGACGTGCGTATATACGTATAAATGTATGCATTCGAATGACATCGGATGGATTTCTCTAATGCTAATGAAATCTAAATGCTTTTAATTGGTTTTCGTACGTCTGTCTAAAGATCGATCACTGCTTTAGTCGCGATATAACGAGATAAACAAGGCATCGGAATTGGAAACTTCCTTGTTTTCAACTCGAATCCAACAAGAAGTTTTAATTCAAAATAAAGATTCGTAATGAATTCTAATTGAGAATTTTTTATGCGACATCTTTTCAACTTATCAATGAGTTATGGATTAGTTTAACGCGCGAATCGCCAAGCCGAGTGTCGGACTCTATCCTTGAGTCGATACATTTCCCTTTTTAGCGTTGTTGTTGTTTTTTTTTTCCTCCTCTTTTTTTCCCAATCATATTTACTTTCGCTATCGTACATTCACGCGGCAACGATTTAACGTTCGTGAAGTTAATTAATTGCAAATACTTCTTTATTTAAAATACCATTGGTTGGCTTACAAATATTTGCTACGATGCAATACGTAATATTGCTGAACCTCGGTTACGTTAATAAAACAAGGCTCGGCTTCTTAGTTTGCTAGCTATCATAAAATTGATTATCGAGTGTAAGCAGAAATATGTATACTGTATAAAGATATCGCCTTTATTGTATATGATACTTCCTCTCTGCTCCTTCCTTTACTCCAGAACCACCTGTTCATTTACTCTGGACGTGCCACAACACTGGTATCAAACACTTCTCTGGTTCTTTTCTTCTCTGACGCATCGAGAATACGACTCGAACGGTTCGAATCGAAATAAAAGACGCAACCTTTGAATTTAGCTCGATAACTTTGATCGCTGACCTCAATATGTTCAGATATAATGAATAGAATTCGAGGCTAATCAACGAGGTATGAATACCGAGCGAAAAGCTTGACTAATACCGATAGAACTACGGCCTTATATTAAAAGATGCAAAATCATCCATTATACGTTGGACAAAAATCAGTGTACGTAGTGCGTACGTGGGTTCGACCTAATCGTGTTACCGTTCAAATCACGGACGCACGTGCTAACTACGGTACCCAAAATCGTAGATAACCGAAACAATTAGGGATCTCCGTGAAAATAACTGTGCCTCGGTTGTTAACAGTGCTTGACATGCGTAAGCATGCCTTACTTTATGGCCTCTAAATATGGATCTGCGCCCTAATTATAAATACTTCGTATTTATCCAAATAGCTAATTCGCTAAATTCGCTGTTGCAACTTCAAACGTTTCATACTCTTCGGAATGCAACGTTATTTACATCCAAAACATCAATCTTAACGCTAGCTATAACTGAACGTTTTAAAAACGATCATTTTCCAATTATGTTCAATTCTCTATGAGACTTATCGTCTTCGATCTTGCGATATTTTCATCGTCTACCGTAATTATCATTGCACAAGCCGAAGCCGTGTTACTCTAGGTAAATCATTTATGTCTACGCAACTTTTACCTCCATATCGTATGAAAACTGTAATCTATTCTGACAAAATTATGTATACATATCCTAATTGATAATGAATGTTTTAGAAGCCAGGCATCAATAGAAATTCAGAACAAACGTAAGAATCTGATATTACTGTATGTATGCCTAAACTTTATGTATCGGCGGTATTTTATCGCATTTATCTGTGAATCTATATTAGAAGTAAGCATAGTATAATGCTCTAGGATTTAATTTATAATATTATAAGCTATAAAAAAGTATTTATAACAGTGTTGATATATATATATCAATAATCATATACTTTTTTGGCCTACCGACTGAATTTCAAACTTCTCTTTCTCATAATTCAACTCGCCTTTGAATGATAATAATTACAACAACATTAATAATCTCGGGAATCATAACAATAATTAATAATAATTACAATAACTGTATAAATTAGATTCAGAATTTATTTCATACGGACAATATAATATGTTAGTTTTTTGTGATAATATTTCAGACATTTTATTGTAGAGTAAATTAACAACATTTAATTATTATCGTGCTACGCGATAGTAATATGAACTAAATTTATGTAGATACACAAATCATGAGCCTAGAATTGCGTTCTTCAACTAAAGATTAATAAATACGGGCTTCGGAATATTCGATAAGATTCAAATAAAGAATGCGTGTGATGAATTCTTCTTTCAATCAACGTCAATAGATGTATGGTAATTAGCGCAAAATCTAGATATTTTTGTGTATCGTGATAATTGTATTCGTCAAGTACAAGGAAAGCGAGAAAAATTAATTATAATTGAGATTAAATCCAGAGAAAATTTCTTTTCTCATTTTTATGTTTGCTTGAACGTCAAATCAATACATTCGGTAAATCAAGATTAAAAAAATTGATTCTCGGTAAAAACTATGCGTACCACACCAATATCCATTAGAAAAGCATCTAATTTTAAAGATTTTAACGTTCATATGTACAGTTTTTAGTACGTAATTAATCGAACAATTAGTTTGTGAACACGTGAAATTTTACGTTATAACCGATTAAAAATTGCATTAAATATTTTCAAATATGCACAACCGTAAAGAAGTAATACGAGAAAAGTTATTACATGGAATTAATAATTAACTACACATTTTAAATGCTACAAATCGAGCACAGTTACTATTTAAAGTAATGTTGTACATTTTTTGCACGTTAATAGTCAATTTCAACACATTAAACTACAAGCTTAAGCTACAAACGTTTTAATGGTAATAAGTAAATAAATTTAAAACTTGAGTTTGTCCCAGAATTTTATTTTGCCGATTAGATAAATGAAAAGTCTGACGCAGGTTTAAAATCCAGTAATATCTATTGAATAAAAGTCTTCATAAAGTATTAAATGTAAAATTTTATCCTAACTATATATGTATATGGTAATTTGTATAAAGCATTATTTGAAACAATCGATATAAACAAAAGACACGTACAAGCTACTACTTGCAATTAAGCTGCCAAAGTTCGTTCGTGTAAGGAACCTTAAAAATTGAACACTTGGAACATGATCAAGTCAATCAATGCCAACTATCCAGTTCGATATAAATTTTAAAAGGTCCAAGCCTTTTAAAATCTCTTTTCCAAGAGACAGAAGGAGAGTAGAAGTCGCATGATGTATAGAGTTCTCCTAGGCTAATGGCAGACCGGACACGTATCAGACAGATTTTCCACGAAAGTCGAACGATACCGAGAGCCCCGGAGATACACAGAGATTTATAAAACATGTGGGAAGGGGACTGTACAGTGAACACCGACGAATAAAAGTCTCACGGAGCGGGAGAGAGAGAAAGGAATACGTGCGTCCGCGCTCTCATTCTCTTCTTCTCTTAATCTCAACGTCAGAGAAAAAATGGTAACATTTTTCCTATTGGACCCTTCACGGAAAGGGAAAAACACGTGCGTGATTCTTTATTTTTTCTATTTTTGAGAAATTTAAAGGACTCTCCCCAAATTTATTTTCGTACGAGCATTTCTAAATAAGTTTTTCAGCGATTAACTCTCTAGGCTCAAGATTTTTCCATATAGTTGTATTGGCAATTCTTCGTGTCATAATTCGAATGTAAATACCAGGAAATGTACAACAAATCTTATTTATATTACACAAAACTGAAATGCAAAATAGTTATTACTCGGCATTATATTTTGAATTTAAAATTAAACATAGACCAACAGTTTATTTTCACGCCACGGGTACTATTGACTAAAAATATAAATGCCATTATTTAAAATAGCTGTTACGTAAGAGCTATAAAGTCTATAAAGTCTTATTAGTGATTCGAGTTAACGCTTAGAAAATTGTTAACTAATTCGACTAGTCACTAACGGTGCTTCTTGATTATCGTTACGTATTAGCAACGACCTTTTTTTTTTGGAAATAACAATTCTGACTGTAATTCTTGTTGCAAAAAATTCAAAATATTTTAAAGAGATGTTTATTTTTTTTAAATCTAATGTTTTATGTACGATAAAAATTAGGCATTTGTAGTTAAATGATAAAGATTTAAATGAAGAAACCACATATGTTGACGCTTACTTATTTATAAAACTATTTAATCTTTATTTTTATTCGAACCCAAAGACTTTTAAAAATATGATGAAAATACGATTCAACCGTAAAATTGAGTTTAAACGAACTCTTATTTATAATTACGCTTTAACTTTAAATATACAATTATGAAACTTATAAAAAGTTATTGTCGACTGATTAAATAAGATCCCTTTTACAAAACAATTAGGCTTATCTTAGAGATAAGACTAGTTAAATACCAAAACTGCTAGTTGTCGAAAATTCAATTTCAAAAGGTAAAAGAAGATTAATGAGTTTCATACGGTCATTGTTACGGAATAAATATGATATTGAGCATTATCTTATACTTGATTATGCGAGCGTTTTTAATACACGAAGTAGATAATCGTCTTATTGAATATAATCTAACAAATACGTCAATTAAGAACCACTGATACATGTATAAATTTGATGCATCTTCCATTAATCCATGTCAGCATAAGCTGATAAAGTAATATTAGTTACAGCGGGTATAAGCAGTCTATGCTGAAAAAGGAAGTTCAATGATATACGTACATTGTTTTAGATTTCATCAAATTTCAAATTTGATAATTTTTATAATGAAATTATCTGCTGAAAATAAATATGTTTCAATACACTGTATCTTAGCACGCAATTAAATATAAAATTTTAAATTTCTTAAAACTTGCACTTATTGCATCCTATAAATTTATAAAGATGTCATCGCGAGTACAATTTTGTAATGCAATATTTAAGCGCAAAATGAAACTCACCGAATCGTCCATTTTACATAAAATTCATAAAATTAATAAATGCAATATACGTAAAATTAAATAGAGTAATTTAACAACCTAACGACATACATTCGTAATAACTTATATTATTTTAATGAAAATAAAATAACGAATAGCGCAACTGTCATTATAAACTAGATTGTTAATATTAAAATGCAATAGAAAATCCAAATCTATGGATACAACGTGTAAAATTTTTTGGCTTTAACATAATAACATCTTCCCAAGTATATTTTTGTGGCGAGTTTATTAATTTACTCAATACCGCAATCGCTCGACTTTCTAGATTTATTTCCAGAGAGTTCCATTTGCTTCTCATTAATGATATTAATAGAATAATACGTGTAAAATATTTATCATTCGGGAAACGCGTGTAAAGTAAATTTATCGTGTCCTAATTGAATTTTGAGCTTCACTGACAACTTCCGCACATCGTGTGCTCTTAATAGGGGCAAAAATTTTCTCTCGCTACCCCCCATTCGCGCGACAAAGTAAATAACATAAAATAAATAAATTACTCTCGATAGAATCATCCACTGATTCTAACTCCGGTTAAGCAAAGTATTCATCCGTCTCAATAGAATGAATAATCATCTTGAGCAATTCGTGGCTTGTATTGCCATTTCCTCATAAACACCAACCGGAGCAGAATAAATCTCCATAAACGAATCAATCGTTCAAGAGCACAATATAATTATCCGAGCAGCCGCAAATTTCACACGCCCCCGCAAAACTAAAAGTCAACGCGAATTACGCTCACCCTCGCGTCACCCTCGCGTCACCCTCGCGTCACCCACGGCTCACCCTCGAGGCGGGAATTCAAGCTTGAGCCTGAATAATTTTGGGCCGCGCCCCGCAAACCAACCTTGGGAGGAGATAATCGCGACGCCGGAGAGAGAGAAAGTGGGCGCCAGTTAAGAAATCGAGTTTTCCGGTCGGCGCGGCCGCGTATTTCGCGCATGGCCAGCGTAATAATCGTCTCTCCTCTGCACGTGCGCAGCTCAAGTACTATCTCGGCCTCTAATTGCCCGGTCGGCGTCCGACGCTTTTAATGTAACGCACACACGCAAGATGTAATTTCCGTCACGTATGGACGACGAAGGCGCGCGCCGGAAGCGTTGGTCCGAGAATGGCAAGTGGCCAAGAGGACAAGGAGCGATCGATATCCACCGCCGAGTCCTTACGCGCTCGTCCTGGAACCTGGCGACTCCTCGTTGCCCAACACCGAACGCGACGCTATTCGAATGCGATGCCTGGCGCTACTCTCGCCTGTCAAATGCGGAGACTCGCTTTAGTTGCGTGCTTGTTTACATTCTAGGAAGTACACGTGAAAGCCATTTATCCGATAATTTAACGCTCTTGCTTTGACAAATTGCAACCAACGTATTGGTTCGCTTCGGTGGAATAAAATGGTTTTTCTGCCAATTTGCGGAGTAAGTGAAGAAAATTCAAATCGCAAGAAGAGTGCTAACGCGTTTTCAAGAGAATACGAAAACGGTGGATACCGTACGATAACACTTCTGCTTGATGTAAAAACTAAAAGTGTTTGGAAAATTATTTTTATAAAAGTATTTAGAAATTCTATAATTCCATAAGCTTTTGATGATTATCGAACGGTATAATTAAAAAGACTTCTTGGACAGGTTGGAAGGAATTTTGCAAATGAATAATTGCTAAGGGAAATAAAAATGGGCAAAACCTTCCCAAGAAGCTTATATAACGACATACGATTCTCTACGCATAGATATTGCAAAATAATATATTATGGTTTTTCTCGCTTTCTTTCTATCGTCCATGTCGCGGTCCCCGTGAAAAAAGAAAGTAAATTATTATACAGCGCCGCATTTCGCTTAATTTACCAATGCCAGTAATACAAAGATCATCAGTTCTTTATGTATAGGCTTAAACGAAACTAAAAGCAGAATTAATACAATAGAGTCCTAAGTCTTTTGGAAATAATTTTTTTTAAATCATGCTCTACTACTAAATTTCTGTTTACAAATCGGCTACATTTTCTAGAAAATATCAAAATTATAAATAAATACTGCTCTTCTTAAAATTTACAAGTGACATGTACATTTATATCTGCATACATGTGTGTATTTGAAATTGACTAATTATTCCTAGAAACGGATTGTACGAAAAACAAACTGAAATTGATGCTCTATAAATAGAATGAAAAAACCTGGAAAATTTTTTACTACAACGAACTCTAATAAAAACTTCTCAACCAGAAGAGTAAGAAAATTTTTCTCTTTCATCTTACGAAGTGAATCTATCCAATTATGGGAGATTGTTGACAACATTATCAGAGGCTGACGTCTCAACAGATTTTCATCTCGTTTTATCCGTACGCTTAAGGAAATAGAAAAATAAGGTATACAAAAGTGAGGAAAAGGAGAAAAAAAATTTCTGCCAACACCGAAAAATCTCATTAATTCTTATTGAATTAAGTGTGAAAAAGGAGACAAGGAATTTAAGATGCAAATCTAAAGGACAAAAGAAATGTGGTGGAACTGTGAATTTTATCAATAATACGAGGCTCTCGATCAAGTATAAAATTTAAAAGGATCTTTCTCTTGTAAATCGAACGAGATTTTTTGTAGTAACAAAATTGTGTCAAAAATCGATTCACAAATACTATTTTAAAAAACAAACGAATAATTATCATATTCTTGATCATTGTTTTAAACTATTCGTCAGTATCGTGATCTTTTCATTTAATTATTGCTTACGGATATGAGCGCTGCGTATTACGAATTGTCGAATCGAATATGAAACGTAATAATTGATGTAATTTCATGTATAAAGCTTAATAATCGTTATGTATTAATGTGCAATGAATAAACTTCAAGTGAATTCAAAGTACATAGAAAAACTGTAAGGCACTGCAGAAGTATATTAACGATTTGCAAGGACTGGAAAATCCTTGCCATTGGATAGAATTAATGTTACCGTCGGAAAAAGTCTATTTAAACATATTTAGTCAAATTTCCTATTCCGATTAAATATTAAATTATAATCTGACGTACACCTTAGTCTCGATATTCTTTTGAAGAGCGGACAATCTGTGGTAATAAAATAATTTAAAGAAAAGTAAATGACCAGTTGTAGAAAATTTAATAATAGCGTAAGTTGAAATTTATCACATACAAAATGCTGTCATTAAAATTATCTGTCTAGTAAATTATGCATCATGCACCTCAAATACGACAATGTAGGTGATCTCGCGTATTTAAAAAGAAAACTTACTTTTTCGTGACTAGTTTGAAGAACAATAATCAGAGGTGTTTTAAAAAAAAAAAAAAAAAAAAAAGACAAGCCTACACTAACAGTTAGACTTGGGTTCTTCGAGTGACACTTATTTGAAGTAAGATGAAAGAAACCCTTTTGAGTTTTTAATTGCAGAGTGAATTGGATAAGCTTCTTATTTGTAGTATTTTGGAACACACTATGTGCACTCCCGTCGTAAAAGAGGGAAAGGCTGCTCGCGAACATTCTAGCATCAAACTTCATGGCAGCTGTGACGTGAAAAACCAAGCTATTGTACGAAGCAGTGAAAGAGACAAAATGGAAAGTACGCTGGTATATTTACCCTCTCGTAGTGCGGAGAAAACATTCGTATCATCGGTGGTGATGAATGGGCTTCGTTATATACTGCCACTCGCAGTAAGAATATGAATTTCACAAGTGAGAGACAGAAGTTTCCGCTCTGCCATGCATTATCTTTAATAAATCTACCTGCTTTTGTGGGATATAGAAATTTACACAGGTGTCCGCTTTTTGGTGGGTGGATCATCTCTCACTTGTACTACTTGACTAAACATCGGCAAGAATATAAAGCATGCACGTATTTACAGAACGGTGTGTTGTATTGTCACCTCCCTAAAGGATCTTTTCCTGGAGCATTCTAGTAGTTATATGCGAAACGAAGAAATTTCGCTTTGGTGGGTAATTACAATAATATCGACTCATTATCATGATAATTAATTTGGTTGGAAGTTTTTGAAAAGCATGATGGATACCACTCATAACTTCTATACGATAAAAGTAATTCCGTCATGCTTTCATCTACTCGGCAATCTACATTCGAATGCTCGTGGTTTTACTCGGTCGTCAACTACCGGTTTCTAATTAATAACCGTCAATCTGCTAAACTATTATGAACATAAATATTTGATGTATTAATCATCGTTTTCGTTAATTGCGAAAATTCACATATATTTCATGAATTTTAAGTCATATGTGTTAACGAATGACTATTGTTGTTATCGTGAATACTTATTTCCATTTCAATAGTCCCAATAAATATTTATTGGATCAGCTATATTTATTGGATACACCACATTGCGTGAGATCGAATTCATTAGGATTTTTTACTGCTTTTACTTTATATACTTTGCCCAAGAAATGTATCCGAAGTAATCTGTTTATAGATCGATATTGGATGGCTCTGGCACTCAAACTTTTACCAGACTAACTTACAACAATTAAAATAAAATGAAAAATTTATTTCCGATGATTTCAAACTGATTTTAAACCAACTTTAACAATGATATGTTTGTTGTTGCCTTAATATGGCAACAACATTTTTTCCAAGCCTTAACCGATCACGCGGTAAATTTAACCGCTTTATACGGTAAAATTTGTCTGCCATTAAACAGAATGCCTCGTGTTTTGTTAAAAAATTATATAACTTTATAGGTTGGATGATGAATTTTCTTCGCTTATTCTCATTTCAGTATCTTCTGTACGAGAAAATGCATCGACCAGCTTTTTGTTTCGACAAATTTTACGTCCGCTTGTACATTGATGATGCATCTGAATAGAAGTAGAAAAGTTATTAATGTAAGTAAAATTTATTCATAAAAGTATAAATACTTTATTGATAAGATAATATGCATTGTTATGAAAAATTATCTGCGACATATATATATATATATATATATATATTAATTTTAAATACTTTGACACGGAAACACACTCAATTAGTTCATGTATACGCTTTGAATTTGAAAAACTTGTATAAATTAATGACAATGAAAATAATGAGACTTACATTATATTTCAAAGCTATTTGTCTCGCATTATTAAGTACTTTATTCTATACCTGTTATGAAAAATATACTTGTTTTATTGTTATACTTTACAATTCCGTAACCTATTAAGTTTATTATTACATATTTATTATTCATAATAAAGTACTCGATTTGTTTAAATCTGCATTTGTAATTTTATTAATATTCTAAGCTATGATTTTCATTAGGTAAAATAAGTTTCTGTTATAATAATTGATGAAATATCGTTGCGATAAAATATTTAAGAATTTTCTACATAAATCATAAAATAAAATTTTAAAAATTTTATAGTGTTATTTTTATCTGTAAGCATTTAACCAATTCGATACAATAATAAAACTGAAAAGAACCATGGGTACCTCCCCAAAGAAACTGATTTTTATTAGCTTCCGTAATTTATATTATTTAAAAAATTATAAATTTATTACATCCTTAGTTCTTTAAATCTTTCTCTACTAGTTCCAATAAAATTTATTCCGGAAATTTTATCGCACTCTGCTTCTATACGTCTTATCTGACACGATATGCAGTACTCGTTTTAATCTCTGATCTACAATGAAATTAATTAATTATTTAAATATATACCAGACTTTACATCAAATTATAAAAAAATATGATATATAATATGATATTTTCAAGTTTGAACTTTTATAAAACTGAAACATATTTATTAAGCAAAATTTATATACGTATAAAGAACTTTTAATTTAAGCACTATGTTGTGTATATGTATTTAAAACTTATATGTTAAAGTCACTTCGAATATTAAAACTTTATTTTTACGATTATCGCTAATAATTCAATAGCCAATAAAGCATAGTCTGTTTAATTTCTTATTATTCAGATAATCTATAAACTGTATTATATGAATAAATAATGCAATCTACTCAAATAGATTATTGCTTTTATAAATTTAATTATTATTGCTAAAGCTTATGATCAAATCGACATTTATTTCGGTGCAATTGTGCAATGAACAATGGAAAAATTGAATTTTAATATCGTTCAAAATTATTTGAAATGATTTTAGTTCGTTTAAGATCATAAAGTTCCTTTTACAAATCGTATGAAAATGTTCACCTTAAAATAATATTCGTTTCTTTTAGCCAGATGTTCTGTACACTGGGATAAATTAGGCAAAGCAGCAACGCGACTATATCCTCGAATTCAAGATTTTTATTTTATTTTTAACTTCATATCAGTTGTAATTATGTTTCACAGAAAATATCGCGCTTCGATTTAAGTCGAGGAATATTTTTTACTAGTACAAAAACTTATTTGCTTTCACCTCTTCGAGGTAAAGTATCTATTGCTTTGTCAAAACTAGTTAGTTTACTGAAAACTAACATAAATAATGCCCTAATGTTCTTACCGTGTATGGCGATATCAAGAAATGTAAGTGCAATTAAATTAAACGTTTAATATTCAATAAGCAAACTCAAAACCATTCCACAAATTACACAAGCCAACATTTAAATTACTTTTATTGGGTAATTATAAATTGGGTAATTATTAACGAGAGCTATTAAAAGCGTATCAAATTATTCTAAAGCAACTGTTGTATCGTTAAATACGTAGATACAAATTCCGGCGCCGGTAAATTTTTTAATATTCATACTTCGTAATACAAGTGAAATATTTTCTACAATTCGTGCGTCATTATTTTAAATAATGGCACTTAAATTACTGCATTAAACGGCACATAAATATGGCTTTCTTGTAGATCGGGAAACCTCAAACTCTAAACTTATGATTATGTTACTAAAAGTTATTTTCAACATTGATTTTCAGGAAGTAGAATTATTTAGTAATTATAACCGTAATTGTAATCATAAATTTATGATATTATTGTTATAACGAACGCTTAATAACACGAGAGTAAGATTGCACAAAAAGGAGATTCAAAATTAGTTTTACCGCATGCAAACAATTATGCAGTACTAAAAACTTCGAGTGACTCTAATCTAAAAGTATGGCAGTTTCTGTTTAATTCTGTACGCGAAGTAAAGATAACTACAAAACAAAATAATAAAACCTAAAAGCGATAAAACAAAACAAATAATACCGAAATTAACCGAGAAAAAAAAACAATTTTTTACGCGTCCTATGCGACTACTTAAACTCGAGTCGTTCGTTCAACTCAGAAATAACATAAGCAATGAAGCGTCTTCTCTCGAGAAACGAAAGTCAAGGAAAAGTTGTGGCGAACGGGAAAATGGAAGCTCCCTCACAGGGATGCTCATTAGAAGTTCATTAGCACGCGTTCCGCCAGGACGACAGAAGGGGAACAGCGGCATTAGCCGCATGTCGATTATTAAGAGACGACCTTCTCCTGTCATTGGAACTGCATCCGGAACACTGGCAGGAAAATTGGTGAGGGCGTGAGTGCGGAAAAAAAAAATAATGGAAAATCACACCTGTCGATTCTTCGGTAGAGTCCTGAATACATCACGCCAATTCGCTTTTCTACCAGCGTTCACGGAATCACCGGAGACGCTAATACGTTCGACTTTAACACTTATGGACTACTGAAGTGCATTCGTGTGCAGCAATAACATCGCTGCAGCAAACGATCGCTGTTCCGCAGTTTTGAAAATAATGCAAAAACGCAAAAGGCCAACAGCGGGGAGCAACTCCTCGGTCTAGGAGAATGCTCTATCAGTGAAAAATCGCTCTCGCTCCGTGAGCAGTTGCCTCGGAAACACGCCCATCGTCCAGTAAAGGCAACGGAGATCAAGGTAAAGGCCAAGAAAAGTCAAGGATAATCCATCTAAGAGGGCAATCCGGAGACAGGGAAATGCCGAATGTTACGGGTGGCAGGACGGCCAAGGAGAGAGGAAAAGATAGAGGGGATGTGCGTGGAAATGCGATGCGACAGATGTAGTTCTGGGGTGAATTGAAAAGGAGACACTCGCACGAGAAACTGGAGATGCATGTGCATGGAGTAGCGCGATTCCCATTCGTCACGGCGATTTTTTTCCTTTTCTACTCGTAGGAACCGCAATCCCAGTTTCCTTTTCCCTTTCCGTTCTGCATTTGCGTAAACGGTGGCAAGATGCTCGCGCCTTCGTTATTAGGAAATAACGAAACCCGGAATCTTATCTTCCTTACGTTGTAATTTAATGGCACGACTCGAGCATGTGCTGCTGTGCCATTAAGAGGACGTAGTCGCTCATCTTTATTCTTATCTAATCAACTTTTCCCTGCTTATTTAAAAATGATAGCGGCTAAACGGAAATAAGAATTGTTGGGAATACTCGTGAAATTAAATTTGGAGGTTAGATTTTCTGACGAGTGAAATCTTATACTCGAACTTTCAGACGAGACACATTTTTGCATCGATCTTTGTCAAGATCCTTCCGATTCTCATCTTCTTAATTAAATTGCAGAATTCTATAATTATATATTGCTGACTGTTTAAGAATTCAATATTCTCCAGCTTCGTTATTAGTTATTATCGTTATTATCACGCGATTGGGCGAGCGGCTGCGATTTTTACGGTAATTAATTACAGTAATTAGTCTTTGAGTGGATAGTAAGTACTCGATCTAATGGATACGGCACGTACAAGGCCTTCCCATCGTGATGCAGCAAAGTCATAGCGAACGCGATATTTGGGGTAGGAAACGATAATAGCTGCGGATCCCTTGCAGATGAAGCTTTTAGTTGCAATGAAAAGTTTATTGCTTCTTATGAGCGTAACGTCACTGTGCGCGCTATTCGAGTACAATTCTCCGTGCATCTCTGCGTTCGCGATACGAAATTGAAAACTATTTCAGCGGTATCCCAGCGACATCTTGAGAATCACATAGCGTACGACACCGAAAGCATCAATCGTAATTTATGTATTAATAACCGAAAAATAAATACCCTTATTGCGGTACTTATTGCGCAAGCATCAAAAAATTAGAAAGAAATTAATTTTTTTTTGAAAGACTATACTGACAAACTTGCAAAAGCGTAACAAGAACTGGAAAATTATTTGGATTTGTTGCGTTAAAAAATCAACATGAAAAATATTAATAGGTTATGTTTGGTATTACAGAGCAAATAATCACGATAAGTAAAGCTTCGTGTTAGACCGAAGGTCAAAAACGGATTATCACGTAACGTTCAAAATTAAAAATCTTAAGCATTTTACCACGAAATTCTTTATTTCTACTCATTGCAATCGAAAATTTACTGCAGGAACATCAAACGAACTTTTGGCACTTATGCCTAGATTTCAATTTGCTACTATAAATTGTACAGAAACTCGGTAATAAAATTTTTGCTAGTCTAAGAAGCACAGGCAAATCCCCTCAGAATATAGTCGTACCCTAATAATTACTTGTCTTGAATTGGGAAAATGCTGAAACCCAAGTAAAACCTGCGCGTTCCTTTCCATTCGGGTACGTATTTCCATAGAGGACACTTAAAACGTCATCGATGAATTGAAAATTGAAAAAATTATCCCTTCCGCTAGCGCTACAAGAATCCCTAAGAATCACGTTCATGACACATTGCAAATGAGAGCGAAAGAAATACGCGGAAAAAGTAAAAAAATGTAAAATTCAACGTCGCGCCCAGTGACGAAAGGTGGAAGTCTGCTCGATATAATTACAAGAAAAAGTTTACTACGTTGCGGAACTGGTCCAACAATTCTGAATCTCCATGGCGCGTCTCTTGCGCGAGACGATATAAATCATTGTCACAACTTCTTCATTCTTTCGTAAAATATTGCCCGCTAAATTTAATATTTGTACTTATTTCCAAAATATAGGGAATAAAAAAAGGAATAAAAGAAGTTGGCTCTTTTTATTCCTGGCAGCGTGTTTCTTTTTCATTCGACGTTCCTCGCAAGTCCTTAATTTACGATGAATTGTGAAAATGAAGCTGCTTTCGAAAGAACATTACCAAGTGAAAGATTAATGAACCAATTAAAAGAGCGATATCTAATCTAAAAAGAACAAAATTTGAAATACGTCGGGTTCTGATTAGTTTTATAAATTGAAAATAGAAAAGGATATAAATCGAAGGTCGCGCGATAGGAATTCTGGAGTAGCTGATTAATTATAATGCCGAGGTTCAAGCAACGCTTGAAAGAGAAGAGATCTCGGACAAATTGCGAGTCCGTGTCGAAATGTCGAGGAGCGCTCGCAAGCACTCGCGAGAGCTTAAAAGCCCTCCCGGAGTTTTCCACGAAAGCAGAACTCGATCGCCAAGTGCGAAACTCGGGCGCAGATGTAAAGCGCGGCACGAGTTTGGCACGGGTGCGCGTACTTGGTCCCGAGGAGGCGTAAAAGAGCGGCGTCGCGGAACAAAGAGTCCACAATGACCGGAACATCCCGAGCGATGTCTCCTGCGCGCCTGCGCAATCCATCAGCCATTTGTTCTCCGGCGGATCCTCTCGAATCGAGCTTTGTCTCGCTCCCTCCTCGTTGCGCCAGTAATTTAACAAAAGTCGCTCAACTGCGGCGAGAGCATATCCCGGTGTTTATGGGGAACGCTTCCTGCGCCCACGGGAGGAGAGGACGTCTGTCTCCATGGTGATGGCATCGAGCGGTTTCCCGGCGTCGCGTCGCTTCGTCCGACGACGTGAGACGCGACGCGACACTGGCGCCCCCTCGACTGCCGCAACAACTTCACTTTGCTGCGCCGGATTCGAAACCTGGAAGAGTACAGGGCTTTTCTTGTGTCAGTGACCCTTCGTCCAGCCGCCCGCCGCCACTCCCGGAGCTTATGTCCTTCATATTGTTCAAAAGGATACTCGCGATTCCTCTTTGTTGTTCGGTCGGTACCGGAAAGGAGTGTCCACCAACGGAAAGCTACTTATCGCCAAAAACGTGTACGAATAAAACTTTGTCGATGCCCAGCTTTGGCCAACGCGCAATACCTTACAACTTGAACGATTTATTTATAATACGAAACGAGACTTGATCTACTACTGCTTTAATTTTTATTACGAAATAAAGTCCCTCAAGCCCTTTCCGAATACGTTGCAACGCAAAGAAGCTTTACACGATCCCGCGATAAGATAACAACGATTGTCGTCGTGCAATTATTTGACATTGTGCGCGATAATTTTTAATATTTCTTTACACGGCAGTTGAAGCTTTGAAAAGACGTAAAACCCTGTGAAATGCACATAAATGCAACCACTGAAAACTTCAAATACCAAATTATTATTATTTTGCCTTGGAAAAATTTACATGGGAAGCGTTATTCAACGGAATGCACGAGCGCTTTTGTTGTATAGCTGTCGAGAAAAGTTGCCGCGCCTTTAAGGACTACAATTGAAGCGAGGCAAACTATACTTTTCCCTGCATTAAAGCAACGTATAATTGATCTTGTATTATGCATATTTCGTAAAAACTTTTAGAATACTTCATCTTTTTCAACTTGGGTGATTTATCAAATAAAAGTCCTATAACGTTTTATTGTCATTCGTAAGTTTTGGGGGCAAAGATGAAGCTTACGGAACATGAGCCGCGAGAAAATCGTGGCTACACGGACGTAATTTTGCTAATAACGACGCTCGTCATTGCATTGTTATTCGTACTTACGATTCGTACTCATCGACAGAACCGGACGCCTACGATGGAAAAATGTTGCTGCTCTGTTTAACATTGCACTCCGCTCGAAGTCAAAAGTACCAAGTGGCGTTAATGTCCTTTGAAAATGACAATCCCAACCAAGAGTCCCGATTATCGATGCCGTTGTAACTCAAAAATCAAAGAGGCTAAAGAAGTCGATGTTATCCGAAAAATCTACCCCCTAAGAGTGTTGGTGCTGGTACCCGCTGCGAACGAGAGGCACACTGTGTGCGTGTGCGTGTGCGTGGAAGTGGGCGAGAAGGAAGGAGGCACGGTAGACCGGTCGCGCGCACCTCTAGGAGCGGCGGTCCAGTGGCTTCCGAAGATCGGAACCCGAGATTCGTCCTGACCGACAGACCGTATGTAGACAAGGTAGAGTCGAGGGGCTGGGACAAGGGCCGATTTCCCACAGGCCTTTCTCGGACTTTCCACTTTCACTCGCGCACACTTCGCCGTCGCGGGCGACTCCACCGGCCCTTCATCACGCCCAGTGTGAGAGAGAGGACGCGAGGCACGGATTCCCCGTCGACTCCTTGAGCTTTCTACGAAAGGAATAGTTAGGAATAGCGGCTGCGTTGCTTGCCTGATTTATACTAATTCATATTGAAAGCCAATGTTGTTAGATAAAACAATTTATACGAGTGCAGCGGCATTTTCAACCGACATTGTATACGCTTCGTACACACGGATAAAGATTTATTAAAGATTGAAGTTAAAGCTATTGAGAAACCTACCGAGAAGGAATTCGGTTGAAAAATTGCAGTCCTTAAAATTTGAAGATCTTTTCCTCCATCCAGACGGTGAATTCTGAATTCCAAAATTTAAAAATCCAAAGAGAAAAACTGTGATTTTAAAATTTTAAAGGTAAGGAGACGATCGAGACTTTGAGTTGAGAAAAAACTGTCCCACTTGCTGAATTCCCTTGAGTAAGTATATCGCGTGGATGCGTCTTTAACGCAATCAAATAATTCAAGTTCAAATTGTCTGCCCAAGCAGCTTATTTACTAGTTCATATGAAGTATCCGCCAATAAAGATTTTTCCTTATTAAAGTCGGACTGATTTTCATTCGGCGAATACATTACATTACAATAATATTAAAACGTCGCTCTAACTATGAATAAACATGCATGAATTTCCGATTTCCTAACGAAAAGCCAAAAGACAAAAACAATTTGTTTACGCAATCGATAAGTATTTGCAAGCACATTGAAAGACGTTGTAATTGCAATTGCCGGTTTTTGGATTGATCATTTTTTGGACTAAAAGTTTCACACTTGCATAAGTAACGGAAATCCGAAAAGGAAAAATATTTAAACAACTGCTAACACCAATCTACGAGATCGGGCAATATTATTTCAAGTTTTAGCAAGAATTTTCATCTTAATCTCGGAGCCTTAAACAATTTCAGAGGCGTAACATCTGTACGCGCGCGCTATTTTTACACGGGCAACTCTAACGGCAAATACAACGAATAAGCTGCTTCGAGTAGAAAAACGAATTAATTCACTGCAAAATCCGAGAATTCGATTTTTGTACTTTAAACGCCTGAGAAAATTTGTAGATTTAAATAAACCGCAATTACAGTACTGTCTCGACTACTTGTCAAGTGCGTTTTACGTATCGCGTTTTAACTTCTTTAAGCGCTCATTCGACGATTAACTCTCCCTTGACGTCTAAACAGAAATTGATGACTGAGTCAGTCGAGTACGAGCGAACGTCATTTTAATAGAAAATACAACTAAACGAAAAAACAAAGAACGAAAAAACAAAAAACAAGAGAAAAAGAACGAGTCGGAGCGCCAATAATCTCCGAAACATTTAATTTAGCAAGGGTTTTGCTAATATGCCGTAACGCATTCGACCGCTTAAAATGTATTTTTAAGGTGACCCTGTCTTAAGTCGCGCTCTTGTTAATCGCCGTACCGAGAGCCGCAATTTAAAGGAAGATGCGAAGGAATTAAAAATACGCAAACTGCCGAAAAGAGCGGATCGGAAAGTGAGCGAGACTCGTTGCTCTGTACGAGGCTGCCGACGTCAGCTGCTAGTTCGAAGGCCACCTCGTGCACACCCCCACAGCCGACGACTGCGTGGCACGATCGCAAGGTCGACCGGAGAAAATATTCTTAAGCCGTTAAGTCGCCGGAATTATCCGCTACTTGGCTTTGCCTCCTTCGTCTTGCTCCGACTCTTCTTGTTGTCCTTTCGGATGCCTCTCTGCGACTGATCCGTGAAAATCCTCGGATACTTATCCGAGCGAGCGATCTTGACGAACCTTCACGGGAAAAGTGCGTAAAATCAAAGCGCTTCTTTTGTGTCTGCCTCTTCGCGCAAAGGACATGCAAAGAGTAAGAAAAGAGAAAAGGCATTCCTAAAGTTTATCCTCGCTTGCGAGGGCACTGTACTCGCTGCCTGTACTTGTACCTCCACTGCGTAAATTTCGCTCGCGTGAATTTCAGAGAATTGCGTCTTTGCACTCGTTTTTTGCGTTTCGTTCCGTTCGCTGAACGCCGAAGGCCACTCGATTCTACGATTCGCGATAAATACGATTTATTACACGATAATCAGCGGCGAAACTTGGGAGCTTGGATGATAGGAATGGCCGTGCCGGCAAAGTCCGATTATTACACGCCTATCGGTCATTCGAATTTTTCACTTACATCTGCGTATGCAACTTCGAGTGGACAGTTTTTACCGAATCACAACGTGTTCTCTGCTACAGTCTTATCGATTACTATCGCGTTCGACTTAGCCTATCCCACGCCCCCGAATGCCAGATATAAAAAATTGAAAAGCGCTTTTATCGAAATATTTATCGCGGATACTTCGTGGAATAAATATTTATTCCACGAATATTATGCTCGACTTTTGCATTATACAACTGGAATTAGCTTTTTCACCAGTTACCGTTTCGTTTTAATTTTACTTTCTGACGTTTTTAATTTTACTACTGACTTCGGAATATATTCATGGGCGATTCGCCTTTCGATCGGCTCTCTCGGTCGATACATTATTGTCTTGTAGTAAAAATAAGGTTTCATTAAACTTTAAAGTGGGTTAAGAGCGATTTCAATCTAAATATCATTACGAGCCGTATTTGAATAATTGAATAATTGATAACTACGTGTCTTTATCTAATTCCCTATGGAACATTAATATTCACTCGAGGTTTCAAGCAGTGTGGGGGATTTCGTTCGTTAGATGCACGTGAAGAACTTGTGTGCTTTCAATTTTCAACTTGTGTGCTCGATGTAATAACGATAATCCAAAGCCGTACGGAGTTGGACGAGAAATCCATCGAATGGCTCCGTAGGAATGCATTCGATCGACGAACCTCCAAGTCACCCCGACGCACAAAAGTCGCACCGCCAGTGAGAAGTTGGGCTGATATTAATTTGATAATGAGGCTCCTACAGGGACTAACTGTAATTAAGCGACTCTCCTTTTACAAAGGAATGGAGGGGCTAGTACAAGCACCGGTTAACTCCCGTAGACACACGTGTCTGGGCCGTTAGGCGTCACGTACTTCTATGTATTTCGAGAGCACCAGGAGCACATGCGCGCAAATACGTCCACGTGCGCGAGGACATCCAGGGCAAGTCCGCGTCCCTAGGGTGAAATTTTCAAATGCTCGTTACGATATGTTAACGTTAGCTCGCCTTTTCAAGGCGCGCGAGTCAAGAGTCAGGAAAGACGCGTCACGCGGATGTACATTCCAAGTGTTTTACCATTGGCAGCGACGTAAGTGTTAACTAGGATGAATTGTCGTTCCCTTCTCGAGCGTTTAAGCGACTGTCTCTGCACGTGTTCAAGACGTTTGCAGTTTTATACTTTTTAATTAGAATAGCACTGGTCTCGGTTAATCCGACGCCGAAAGCTTATTATCGGTCAATTGTATTTGTGCAAGGGACTTTCGCGATGCTCCGACTGTTAGAACGTTTCGTCTGAAAAATGATTTTTTCTTTTTTTAAGCTTTCTTAAAGAAATGCTTATCTTCGATAGAGCATAAAACTCGGAAATTATCTCTTTGTGCTTGTTTGAATTTTATTATAAATGTTAGAAGGCACTTTACCACGACGTAAAAGAGAGGTAAAAGTTTTAAATGCAATTAATTTTAGCTATAAAAACACAATTAAGTAAAGTGAAATTATTGATTATGCAGCAAGTTTAACTCGGATATCTATAGGATTTATTCTTGGGTTGTGGAGTCACAAAAATTAAACGCCCGATTATAAAGCATCGCAAATATATCGTAGTGACAATTTATGTCACGTTTAATATTTTATCATAACCTAAGTAGATTCTATTAGCTACGCAAACAACGAAACTTCTCTCGAGATTTATTTCGTTTCTCGTTTCCTTTCCTTCCTCGTTACGTAAAAGCGATGGACTCTTTATATTATGATCACGACCTCTTCCGTAAAAGAACGGATTAAGAAAAAAAATCGTCGCGAGTGGTCGAAACACTGTTATAATTTATTCCAAAGATTGTCTTAGAATGAGCTAAGACATAGACAGCTATTTCAAAAGGAACTTTAAGCTTACTTTAAATGCGTTTCGTCTCCCGCGCAATCTCTCGAAATTATCAATGAGACGCGGACATATTTGCCCTAGATAGATTCAATTGTACGAGGTGTAATGTACGTCATTCGCATAATTAACGCAACAATGTAAAAGAAAAGCTCAAATAAAGTTAATTTAACGAATTATTTTAATTTTTCAAGTACTTCGTACATTGTAGAACGTAGGAAACGTGCGCTTTTCTAAATTTATTTCAAAGCCATGAGTTTCATCAGCCTTTCGCAGCGGCGAATCTTTTAAGAACTTCGTAATCGGTGCATTACGAAAATATTCGTCGTCGAAATGCCGCGTTTGCCATAAGCAAGCGCTAACTATACCCTTCAGCTTCGACTACTTTCGTACAACAATAACGGCTTTAATACCTAAGCCATACTCCGCCTGTCCAAACGATATGTGCAGTCAACACCGTCTGAAAAATAAGCATGTAGGGGGTGACAGTGACGATTTCACGCCTATAAATACGCGATAAAATTATAACAACAAATTACAAAAAAGAAAAAAGTATTAATTTTAGATTTATAGATGGACGCACGTACACGTATTACACTGCTTTTATGTCCAAGCACGTCTCGTTTATTTGTTTCCACTTTTCAGGTCTAGGCTCGCACCCGTAAAGAATCACGTCGAGTTACCACTTAATGAACACCTGTCGCCCTTTGCACGTCGAGAGCAATCTGAGATTTAAAGCTGGCTGTCAAAACAATGCACGTCAATGCTTTGACTTTGCTCGCGTATCCATGGAATCGAAATTATGAATAAATAAATGGTAAAGTCTTTTCCACCCGCCCTAGCAGTCCTCGAACATTTCACGCGAACTGTCAAAAAGAACGTACAATCTCTACGTAACGAGATCTCTGAAAATTTGATGCGTAGATTTGCACAAATCTCCTGCACTCTGACGTTTCCCTTGCACTAAAAACTTTACAATACCAATGAGGAATAAGTAGGCAAAGTTCGTAAAGGAAACGAATAAATTTAATAAGTCAAATATTTATAACGCGAGCGTTACGAAAGTGATACGAAAGTGGTATTCATTTTATTTCTGCGATAATATTAAAAGTATTCACAGAAAATGCAGTCGACCGGCATCGGTAATTGCTTCGTCGTCAGCTACGCGACAAAAGTAAAACAAAATAAAATTCTCAATTGAATAGCGAATAAAAATTAAAGCATTGTTTAATTAGCAGCTTTGGGGTAAAATGGTGTATTAATTTGCTAATTTCACGTGGTAATGCGCAATGAAGTAACGTTCGATCGATACGAAGGCTTCGGTATCGTCACCGTTACGCGTTTTCCTGCTTGAAGCAAATGACCTTGCATTTCCAAAAGAATATATTTTTAATTTTAAATAAACCATTAACGCTAAAAAAGAATCTTCTGAAAAACTGGAGTTTTGAAAAGTTTTATGATTTACTTAGCTTAACGCTCAAACGAGTTTACAAGTGGCCAGCTATTTTCAACATCATTAAAATTTTATTCTCTTATGACTTCTAATTATCAAAATTCGTGACCCATATGATGTGGGTTCTCCGTGCCAATCTCCATCACTTTTAGGAGAGCACGGGCAAAAAATCTTTCAATTTAAATTCTTTGTCCTCTATGAGCCATCATCCAGACTTTCTACCGAAAAATCTACGCTCGCGTTTTTCTTTCTTAGCATTGCTGCTAGGGGTCGCCTTGGAAATATATTCTTTCGACTAATGATGACATCAAAAGTTAATGGTTGATGGTTGTGAAAAAAAAATCTGACAAGCGAAAATTTAAAGCAGCCGGTAAAATATAAAGAGAGAAAGAGATAGACAGAGAGATACACCGTTAGAGAGAGCGAGAGAGTGCGAGAGTGCGGGTGGCGGGTAGGGGGGTAGGGGCAGGGGGGAGGGGGAGGAGAGAGAGTATAACCGCACGAGTAAAAGATGAGCGTTCATTTTGGCGTGACCAGAATCCCTTTCCTGTATTATAAGTTGAGCTGTGTAACTTATAATGTCTCCTTGGAGACTTAGTATTAGATATAAAATTATATTCACCGGGCATGCGTACATTAATCATAGTTCAATAGTCCGTTCGCCCAGTTACTGCCCTGCGTCCACGTGTAAGAGCTTTCGGAAGTGACGTTCGTAGAACCTTGGAAAAATCAACTTTGTAAGCGCCGATTGAATTCGATTAATTGTTTAGCATACTTTGCGCGTAGATAAACCAATAACGAAATTTCATATCTAACGGGTTCGAACGGTCTGCGCATTAAATCGTTGTATTCGACAAAGCAAATTGAAACCAAATTCTAAATTGCTCAATGCTATTTCATCTCGTAGAAAGCACGACTTCTGCAGTACACGTGAAAATAGCAGTGAGAAGAAAATGGGGATTTCTCAAAAGAAGTTGAATTAGGAGCGTCCTTCTCCTTTTTATTTGCCTACGGTGGAGTTTAGTTATCGTGAACACCGATAAATGTGCACGCGATAACAATGTGCAATAAGTTCTTTTCTCTGGAATTAAGAAACCTTTGCGTCTAAAATTTCTTCCTTCCTAGAGAATACAGTTTTGTCATGATTAGATCAGACTTGACGCAATCGCCAAGCGTGGAAAAATTCTTTTTCCTTTGACAAACATTATGCAACAAAGGAAATCGTTATCTTTGCTTACGGTCAGCGTTGTGTGGGTGGGTACACACCATCGTCATTCCAGGCCTGTAAGCTCGATTTGATTTTTCATTGTCGCTTTTCGGCGTAGAAATACGTATCGGTCACGCGTAAAAATAGTGAAAAATCAAGTAGATTATAGGGCAAAAATTGTCCGAACGCAACTTCGGCTGCTTATCCATGAGACTTTGAAAATCCTACTGCGAGGCATAGACTGGCATCGCAACGCATAAACTTTGCTAGTTACCTTACGACACGAAGTTATTGCATTTTGTAAAAACATAATCTTGAGCAGCAAGGAAATTGCAAAGGAAATATTTAGAAAACTGCAAATCATACTTTCAAAATTTCGCAGACGCTCTCGGCTCACGGACGACGCACCGCAAAAGTCAACCAACGAGAAATAAAAGCAGAGGGACATTACGAGAGTAAACAGTTATTTGAAATGCGTCTTTCACAAGCAGTCAATCAGGAGTTATCGATTCCGGGACTAATTACAAAAATAAACTTGCATATCAATCCCCGCGGTCACGCAATCCCCTCTAATCGCAAAGCGGAGTCACTCGTACGGGCGTCATAACAAAACTCACACAACAATGCAGGTAATTGTACATCACGTCTGGAAGAAATCGTAACTCCGCAGAGCTCCGGAGGCCCCGGCAAAAACTCCAGTGCCAGCCAAAACTTAAAAGCAGCGTATCTTTTACGAAATGATTGATTACCCGCTCGGCGTATCGGCACCGCGATACACACTCGAGCGCCGTGTGATTCATCTGTGCAAGCTTCCCACATGAATCACACAAAGAGGTCTGGGCTCGAGACCCACTCGAGCGCAACCCCTTTTTTACGGGCGTCTACCAGTGACCGTAGGTGAAGGTAGAATAGTGCAAAAGACTTATAATATCGCACTGTGCGCCGTAACATCGTTGGCCAAAACGGACGATTAATCATCGGCGAGGGCTCGCGCTTGTGTTGCACACAGACACGCGCCTCGGATTCGGCTTATCATCGCAAGTCCGCTCTTTGTCGCGTCGTACCAATCGGCCTCTGCATAATATCGCCGGCGAATCCCGACGAGGCCCGAAGAGGCCTTGAGCTCCAAGCGCGAACGATCCTCCTCGGGCGCTCGTCCGTACCTGTATAACTGTGTGCGTGCGCTCGATGGGACCGCTCACGGTTCTCTGCCCAAGGAGATACCGCTGCCCTCTCCCCTCCCTACAGGCACTATTTTTCGCGCGATGCACGTGTGCGTGAACGCCGGCGTGAATGCCGGCGTGAATGCCGGCGTGAACGTCGGCCAGGAAACGCTTCCAACCTTGGGGGGATCCCGTAGGTATCCCTCGCTGATACAGACGTTTCGAGGCGCACTCGAAGGGAAGCAGGAAAGGCAGCCCACGAGGTTTATCTCCTGTTCATTATCTCGCGGCGCGCCGAACGTTGTCCCGATCAAACAGCGAGAGATCGAGGAGGCCTCCGTCGGTTCTTGCCGCTAATCTCCATTTTTTCCGTCGAGATGGGAAATTCTATTTTCGTTCACTTATCGTCGAAGCCTGTCCGCTGTGCTTCGTGCGCCGCCTTTTCGTTTGTAAAATACCTGAAATCTCCAGTTACGTAGCTTTTGTTTGCTTTTGCCTCTATCCTCTCGTGCGTGGAAAAGCGTGCAGGTAGAGCAGGCAATATAAATACGTCTTATTACTTTTCTCCGCTGTTGCTTGGCTGTAAATAAGGTCTTGGCGGTGTTTTACGCGGGAGGGGATTCGGCTGTAGACAATTTTTTATACGTGAAATTTCGGCTTTTCTTTCCCGTTTGCTCGGAGAATCTGTGCCGCGGTTACATACGGTGCTTCGCCTTTAATGCTTGATAACTTTAGCAGGTATTTGAGAGGAACCTTCGGAAAAGCATAGGATGTCCGTCTAAATACGAAACACAATCGATTTGGAATCCTTAAAGGGATTCCTTTTACGTCGTTGCGTTCGGTGGGTAGACTCGCGCGATAATACCGGAAAAGACTGATCACTTGGATTTCGATTATTTAAATGAAGAAATGCAATTCGTTTCAACGCAATGATATTGAATTGATTTTGGATAATAGCCTCGGTATTGCTAAAACATAGGAAAATATTACGGAATATTTCTGGGCATGATACTTGATTTTAAATGGGAAAATGGGAAAGTCTCTTTTCCCATTTACAAAGTTCGTTTTAGCCTTTGTTATCTTTTTCATTCGCCAATACGACGTTCTCCGCCTATTAAACTCGACTGCATCGTTAAATATAACACTTATTAAAATGATGTTCAAGTGATGTTAAACGTTTTTTAATTTCCAGCTTCCTACAGGCAATAAAAGTCTCTCGTCTCTCTCGTCTCTCTCGTCTCTCTCGTCTCTCTCGTCTCTCTCGTCTCTCTCGTCTCTCTCGTCTCTCTCGTCTCTCTCGTCTCTCTCGTCTCTCTCTCTAAAGAGAATAAACGACATTATCATCGAACTGTAAAAATACTGTAAAAACTGTAAAAACAGCGTAAGTACTTCTGGCTAACGATAAAAAGAAAGCTCCGTTTATTTCGTGTATCCGGAAATATAAATATAATCCGTGATTCGATTATGGATAGCCAAGATGGATAGCCAAGATGGATAGCCAAGATGGATACCCAAGGTGGATACCCAAGGTGGATACCCAAGGTGGATACCCAGGGTGGATACCCTGCATTACGCAGTCGAGCACAGCGCAAAAATAAACGTTTAATCTTTTATACGAAGCCAGAGCGAAGGAAACGAACGCATTACAACTTTGCACATCGAGGCGAATGAATAACCAAAGAGGAAAAGGCACAAGCACCGATAGAGATCGACTCTTGGACGCGCCGATTCCTCCGTCTAATGCAAATCCAAATCCGTTGTTGCTCTTGAGAAATTTCCCTGACGCACATCGGTAAAGACGGCGCCCACGCATGGAACTGGCAGACCAGCAAAGATTTAGCTCGATCCCGTTTGAAGCTGCGAGAGTCGATAAGCTGCCGTAATACGGCTAATACTGCCCAAAAGCTGACATGCAGTATTCGCTCTCGTCAATTATTAGGCTTCAATTATCTCCTCGGAGAATGTTGATTCTTGACGAATCTCTGGCACAATCTCGTATTAATAGATCGATGTGGTTTGGACGAGTCATCGGGTTTTTTCTCTGATAAAATTAAGGGATAAGAGGGAGATTTGGCGACACTCGGCAGACAGTGGCAACGTTGGCTTTTGGTGAGAGATGAAAATGTTTTTCCGCCCAAAACTCCTTTGAACGCTATGGTATTTTGCGGCAGAGGGGGACAACGAAGTGGAGTCGATAAGAAATAAGAAAATTTAAAATAATTGTGCGCGGTAATGAGTACCTAATTCTTTTAAATAAAACTAATCGGGTAAGATAAAAGCTGTTTATATCAACGTCTTTTGCCAGGAAGAAACTTGATTTTTCAATTCATGGTATACCCAAGACAAGTGCATATTCACTTGTTCGTTTGTTGTTGGTCTCAAATATCATCTTCAAACGTTCTTCACGACCTATATCGTGTATATTAAAAATTTGAAGAAGTATTTTACAAACATTACACCATACTTAATACTTTTACCTTGTCTTCTGCTAATGCAAGCTTTATAAAGTGATTTCTCCGCACGACACTTTGTTCCTTTGTTTTTTCGTTACGCGCGCGCGTGTGTGTACCAGGAAAAAAGTGCAATCGGCTGGCTTGGCATTATATATTATTTCTGTCTTATCAATCTACACGTATACTCGCACGCAGAGACGCGGGGATATATCAAGTTTCTTCATAGAGCGAGAAGCTTTGTCTACTTACGTGCATATGAGGCAACGTTCGAACAAGCGACCGTAAATACTTGTCTGATAAATCTTATATGAAACCTTATAAGAGTATCGTTTTAATTGGATTTCAAATTGCCAAATAAACTAAAAATATACGGACTCGCGAAGTCGATATAAGCTTTAATTGTAGTAAAATTATCTTCGTGTTACTTCGCATTTACATTACACTTTTCCTCTGTGATGTAGAATAATTTTGAAAATGAAAGAAGTCGTTGTCGCGGTGTGCCACCCTCCTCGATTGACTACACGGAAAGAGGAAGAACAAATTTAAGTACAAATATTCTTCATCGAAGCTCGTAAAAGATTTTACGTCATTACTTGTGACCCGCGAATAATTGGCATTATGTACCGGTGCACGGCATCACGATACAAAACAGTATCCAATGATTAATCAATCGCTTTTGAAACTGCGTATTACCCAGGAATATCTAATTTGATATTTTTATTTGCGTTGATAAAATTAGGTAATTGTTCTTTTTTTTTTTTTTTTTTAATTTTTTTATTTTTTAATTTTTTTTTTTTTTTTTTTTTTTTAATTTACTTAAAACCCAAGTTTTAAAAGGCCAGACCTTTAAAGAAATTTCTTGTTAACTCAGCTGACAAAAGCACTCCTTTTAACATGGGATATGCTGCCAGTTCGTTCTATTCTAGGCTGAGGCTTATTTTTCCATGGATGTTTTTCAACGTTTTCTTTAATTAGCGTATTTTATCAAGTAGATTAATAAATTTATTCGGTTAAAACAATACGTATATATATAATAATCAATTATAATCAACTGATTTATTATTGAATTCATAACACTTGTCGAGTTAGGAACAATTTTTATACTTAACTTAGTTATTTTGAAATATTTACAAAAATAATAAATCACTTCCAAGATCTAAAGATCCTAAATTTAAATCGAGTCACGATGTTTTCTTTTTGTTATTTTACGAGGAAAAAATCGTAGACGTACATAAAATGTAGTACCGTACACACAAATTAATGCACGGACAATGAATATTGACTTCATGCAGGCGTATCAATGAAAAGTCCTAATCTCTAAGTTATTAGCTCTCGGAGTATTTTATTTTGAACAAAAATTATTGCTTAAATATAAGGATAAAAGACGCTGACGCAACACTTGATAAATCAATAGTTATTTTTTATTTCGATCAATTAGATTATTTGGCGTGATTCATTTAACGATTTATAGAAAATTAACAGTATATTTATACCAATGACAACAAAAGATTGTATTTAAAAAGTATATTTTGCCGAGGAAAGATATTTTAACATTTTCATAAATTTTCGCGTACTACAAGTTTTGAATTAAACGTTTAAGAATTTTCATTTGAGAAACTTATTTATATTCTGCGTTAACTTTACGGAATTTCCAATTCCGTAAGAACGCGAAGAAAAGCACCAAATTATAGAGAAAAAAACAATATATAAACATATACATTACGCGCTTTCTTATCTTTACTCCGCTAATGTTATTCAAATCTATTATTGTAGATATTTACACTTTTGATAAAAAGCCAAGAAAAATTTATTTTACAATTCAGAATAATTATTGTTTATTTATAATACCTCCTTTGTATCCGCATACATACAAAATTATATTTAACTTTGTAATATCGAATGCTGGGTTTGAGGTTACAGAAACGTACAAGCATAAGACATCAAATAAAAAGACGCCTTTACACGTGTGCGTGTCTTGACGTTTATCAGACCATATTTGCATTTCCGTCCGAGGAGGTAGAAAGAGCACCTTTACCGAAAAGACAGTAGGAAGTGCGAGAGGAAAAGGGACGGAGTACGAGAGTGAGAGGGGCTGAGAAAGAAGGTGACAGCTAGACGGTAGAGCGGTAAGATAGAGTATGTGACAGATTACGATGTAACTGAGATGAGTTATCTTATGTGAATCCCTTATATGTACGTTGCACAGACTAGAAATATTCCATACCTTTTTATCGAAGTAAAAAAATGTTAATGCTCAGTCAGTTTATTCAACTAAATTTAGTTATTAAATGCTTAGGATTTTATTATTTTCTAAAAATACATTTGAATACATAAAGCAGTTAAAAACAAATATTATATGGTGTTTTCATTCGTAAACTGTGCTCTTTATCTTTTATTTAAATCCTTTAAATTCAATATAAATATAAGAACTAATTTGAAACATTATTTATATTCAACCGTTTCGTGTCTCAATTTAAAATTATTTATTTCTCTAAATTTCTTTTGCGCATTCATTTTTTAACATTAGCAATTTTACTGGACAGATTAATATGCGTTTAAAGAGTATATATGCATGTACGCGCGCGCGCGCGCGCAATACGTATATGTATATATAAGGAGACAAATTGTAGGCAAATTGAACATTCTTTTAAGAATTTTAAATGTTGATATTATTTGACGATTGAAATTAAGAAATTTGTCATACGGTCAATCGCATTTTTAAATCAAATTAATTGTAAATTGTACACATTGACAACAAACCAAAGCTGAACTCATAATTTAACACTAACCTCATTGCGCGAAATTTAAACTTCTTGGTGTGAATACGATGCCAACATTTTTTCCAATACGGTTGGTCATTTCTTTGAAGTTGCATCGTCTCATTATGAATAACTTTTCAAGTCTGATTATTAAAGCAAGCACGAATAATTCTAATATTTCACGCGCAATGAAACATTATAGATTCGTCTAATTTTTACGCTTAACATCCGCGAAATTTCATGCATCTTCTTCTATTGCCCCGATGATTCATAAGGCAAAGCACAAGGTTTTTTTTTACTGGAAATCGACGCGGTCAAGTGAATTATTTTCATTCATTCGCGTTGAAAAACTTGTTATTAAATTGCATTATCTTGTGATTAGTGCTTTCAAACGGAATCTCCATTAGCAATGAAACGTGTTCCTCTTGACAGAATTTAGAAAGAATAACGATTGGGCTCGAGAGACCATTAGGAACTCTGTGTGTATACAACGTAAAACTTCACCAAAGAATTAGAGCCGACGAGAATATCGCTATCAATGATAAATTACTTTGCACTATTATCCTTGTTCATAAATGCAGGTATTTATCGATCATCCTAAATAACGAATTTACATAATCTCAAGTTAATTGGACGTCCATCGATAATGTCAACGCATTCATAATTTTGAAAAGGGTTCATTAGCCGTGAGAAGAGCCTCGGGTAGTAGCTGCAGCAGAAAATAGTTGACGGATGCTGAAGATGCTGAAATATCCGAGTCGCTTCAGTACCGCAGCACCTTCGGACCCTCGAAAATCATCGAAAACCCAATGTAACCATGCGAAATGGTGGCCGGCGAAAATTTGGCCGCGAGAAGAAAATCCCGAGCTCCTGGAATCCAAGATTTTGCCCTGGGAATCGCCCAGAAAGGACCACTGTAATGAAAAAGAAAAGACGCTGATCGCTGAGAGCCTAAAGAAGAGAAGCGATCCGTACCGTGGCACATGCGGCTCGCGGGAGCGTCAAGGAAAGAGAAATTGCGGGTAATTGGAGCACGGGCATGTGTGTGCGCTATCGCGACGCGATGCACGAAGGAGAGCCCGAGTAGGGGAGGGCTGGATTAATTTCGGTCGCCAAAGAAACTCTAGATCCGAGGTTTCGCCGGGGGCCAGGTGCGTCTGAGCCGGGGAGCGACGGGCGGGGCGGCGGGGCCGGGGGCCGGGGGCCGGGGGACGGGGGACGGGGAACGGGGAACGGGGAACGGGGAACGGGGGCCAGGGAGGGATAGCGATGGAAGGAACGCAACCAGTCTTCCAGGCCTTTCTCGCCCGTTCTCGCTCGTGTCTCTTCCTTCCCTTACGCCTCTGTGTCTCTGTGTCCCTGCCCCTCGTCTGTCCGCGACCGGCGAGAGGATAAGGGCCCTTGCACAATACGAGGAGCGCGAATGGGACCCCGGGAACGGGGAACGGGATTGCGACTTGGCGCGAACGCTCGAGGTGTACGAGTCTCGGCTATACTCGGCTATCATTAGGTGCCGCTTTACTTTTGCTCTTTTATCCAACATTTTTATGATCCGGCTCGTTTGCGATATCTCCTCACTCTATTTACTAGATACTGTCGTTTAATGTAAAATGTTTCTAACGGGATACATTATAGAAAAATGAATGGGCTAATAGGACATTCGAGTAATGATTGAGCAGTTAAACAGGTTATTTGCTCTGCCCCGTCTATTAATTTATAAAGCCACATTTCTCGTGCTCGTTTCTCATTACCTACTCCGCTCACGACTCTTGGTATCCTTATTAATGCGCGATTTGACGATCCGTGGCTTTAGTCGAGAAAATTAATAAAAATGGACCATAAAGGCTGGGTCTTGGTATATGCAATCGTCTGCCGGAAAGAAGAGAATATTCGGTAGAATTATCTTTTATCTATTTTTGCACGAGCACAAGTATTTTATATTCTCATCATTTATTGAGGGCTAATTAAGTTGTCGATAGCGAGACCGGCTTTGGGATAAAGTTTTCATTCAAACTTCAAACGTAGAATGGAATACGCGTTAAGTACTAACCTAAAGTTCTTACCCCGAATACAAATCACCGATTATTTTGTTCGAAATCGATTCGAAAAACAACGACTTTTCCGCTTGTTGGAATCAAAGCAATAGAAAAATAATCGGTGATTATCTTTGAACGTTGACTTTGAGAAAAATCGTGGCATTACTCGCACCGAAGAGTAACTCCCTCTTCGTCATCACGGATCGCTTTAAAAGAAACAATTTAAAAAAAAAAAAAAAACAATAATTATACAAAGCTATTTTACACTCTTTGTGCTTGTAATGTTTCGAGAGAAATTCGAGAAGGGGCATTAAATTAAGTTAATTCCCTTTCGCGTATGTATCCTATTTGCTAAACTCGTGTTCCTATTCGTTTTTTCGTGCGAGTGCCCTAAGTTTCGAGAGTGAGAAAAGCAAAGGAATCGCGACAAACGAGGAGCTCGCGACGAATGCTATATATCGATTTTAGAAGACTCTCCTTTTCATTGGCGAAATTACCTTCCGCCGGCGAAATATAATGCACATCTGAAGCGAAATGTGTGCTTTTGTTCGCGGGATATTGCGGATAGTCGTCCTTATAACATAAGCGCGATCGAACTCTTTGTGATTCTTAGATTCCGCTATTGCTGCACAGACGTGTATCTGTGAGAAGCTTCTCGTTCGTGTTGGAAGGGGATTCATTTCGAATGATACTCGTATGATTTATGTCTAGGCGTGCGCCCTATTTTTTGATTATTCTACAGGAAGTACGAGTACTGATTGAAATTTCTTTGTTAGCGCATAAAAACCGTACGAAATGTTATTTTGAATTTAAAAATTTGATAATATATATGTTACGGTGAATTTTGAAAAGTCGTTGAACGTTGATAAATTCACATCTGTATAATTCATGAATATTTGTTATTTATCGTTTATTATGTATTTTATTTACGTTAGCAAAGCAACAGGTTCGGAAGAAAAAAGTTTTATTGGAAAACGAAGAAAGTTATTGAATATTGAATTAATTTGAAGGGTTACTTTAATTAATTATCGAATTCATATATTTATTAAGTATAAATTCGCTCTTTTTAATTTATATTATAGACGTTTATTAATTCAATTTTAAGATACTACCCACATATCGGCGCGCCCGCACCCGATCGCCTTTATTTATGAGCACAATTACATATATCTGTTTATGTACATGACCTTAATAAGAAATCAAATTATTACTCGATGCAAGCAACTTTTTTTCTACTAAAAAAGACTCTTTCTAAAATTAAAAAGACGGTTGAAAACGCGTGAACACGCGTCTTGCTTGAACGTTAAAGAACCTTAACCGACTTTAATTAGTTGAATTATTCTAAATACGGTGCCCTAAAGGCTACGGACGAAATTGTAGCGCACGTATGCATCACCTCATAATTACGCGAAAAAATTTAAAACACAAATGACCAAACGCTACCAAACACACGTGTCATCGCACAAACGCGTTCGATTTCAATCTTAAATAGAAAATTAGGGGAGCTTTTGGGGTTCTAATAATCTGCGGTTTACGAGATACGCGATCGGTGCGCCGATCAATTGAGCCGAGTACAACAATGCGTATAGTCGGCACAAAAATTGAAAAATTACTAAATTACGAACCTTTTATCGTGCCATTGGTTGATAAGAATCTGGAAGCGAGTGCATACGCATTCGATTTTGCGAGAGAAGGAAACAAGGAAAAAAATTATAATGGTCTGCTCTCTTACCATCTGCTCTTTTCTTCCTCTGTCATTGTTGCAGACTAAGCTATTTTAGTGATTTTAGCGACAAAGCGAGAAATTTCAGAACAAGTCTTAGCGACTTTGAGACTTTGCATAACAATGCACATTGAAACAAAAATAATAGCTTATTAATAACGGAGTGACAAAAGCTCTGTTTATAGAAAAAGCTACAATATCTGATTCAAGATTGATATGTCTTTATTGTGAAACATTTTCTTCTACTTTTCTAAAAGGAATTATTTGGCTGTTCATGTTATGTACGAATATACGTGAATGTTATGAAACGTATTAAAAAATGTAAGTTCTAAATTCTGCTCTAAAGACTGAGAGACGTTAAATGCATTATAATTCGTAATGTTTTAGTTTTAAATTATGTAATTTTTGTTTGTAAATATCTGTAAATATCTTCTTCAATAACCGTTTCAAGCCATCTACGCGTCTAAGCCTTTTGTTTTCAATCCTAGTAACGTATTCGTATATGAAATTTCAAATAAAGTCTTCGTCCTGTTATTATCCACGTAAACTGTTGACGAGCTTGTAAAACCCAATTAATAAATAAATATACGTGTGCGCAAACAGAAACTTTTGTAAAAATAGAATTCAAAAGAAACAGCATAAAACCTTGGTTCATCCTTATTAAACTCCGATACTTTATTTACTGGAGATCTTTCATTGGAGATTTGTCGCAGTTTTAAAAGCACCGCAACGCTGTCATAAACGCTGGTTACTTAATGAAATTGAGTGTCGTGCACATTTATTATGATTTTGGAGTAAATCTCTACCGGCTTGCTAATTTAACAAAAATGGCAATGAGCAATTATCTCTATGGAATATAATAATAATTTTCAATACTTCATTGGCATTTAATCGATATTTCTGCCGAGGCAACCTTGCGGCGAATTCCACTTTTCTACAGTCCTTATTAATTTCCATACTTGAAATGGATGTATTTTCGGCGCTCTTTTGCGCGGTATAGGGAATTCATGTACAGAGAAAGAGCGAATTCTGCATACATTATGTCGCACAGAAAAGGGAATTCTTAGAAAAATCCAAAAGGTTAGACAATGTAAGGAGGCGAACCGAACGGTGTAGTTTCACACACGTTTGTGATTGTTTCACAAAGGCTGCCTAAGGACTTCTGCGAATACGCTATTTCAACTAGGCTTTCACGCCTCATTAGATGATTTAAAAATTTTAAACTCAAGTCGAGATTTAATACGACCCGCCGAATACAACATTTCGTCCGCAAACGAATTAGAAATACTCTTTGTAAAAGTGGCCACGCGCAACCGAAAAACGTTAAGCTTCCTGCTGTTTTGCTATTTCCTCAAAAAGTCTTACCACATTACGTTGGTTGGACTTAATGAAACTGAAATTTATAGTTTGTATATTCGGTAAATGAATTAGTAAATAAAATATATAGATTTAGTAATTCACAAATTCTGCCTACGCATCACAATGTCACACAAGTAAGCACAACTGTAATACATCGGTACACAGGAGATATTTCGAATCGTTTCCAAAGGGAAAAAGTCCGCAGTTTGTTAAAAGTGTTTGTTAAAAATCACTGTTTGTCATTCGCCTTTGAGAAGTAAAATATATGTGTTTGCGCAAATATACCAAACTCGTCTCTTAGAATCGAACGATGAAAAAACTGTTTAACTATAAATGTGATTAATTGCGATTAAACAACAACAGCAAAAGTGCGGGCAAACTCTCGAAAGTCAACACATCGATATAAAATTAAGCCGAAAAGTCTACAGAGCTCGTCGTCCTCGACTCACCTCGCCAAGGCCATGGAGAGACCGGCGAAGTGGAGCAACGGAGGGAAGGAAGCGAGGCAAAAACCACCCCGAATTAGCGCAGCAGCCGGCCCTTTACCCTTGAGCCCTGCCCCGACTCGGTCCCGGGACGAGGATTCACTCACAGAGATAAGCGGCTGCCGACGCTCGACGTCATTTGCTGGGCGCACAAAGCCTTTATGGGTGTGCAGGCGCCGAGGTAAAACCTCACAAACGTGGGCATTAATTTCTTCTTCAGCCTCGTTTTCTTTTCTTCCAGATCCGTCGCGTGCGGTATTATTAATCGTTGAAATACTTAAAACAAAAAAAAAACCCGCGAGATTGCGAAAATCGTCAAAGTTCTTTGGCTCGGGTGTAACGAGAATTATTTCACGAAAGAAAGTGGAAAAATAAAGTAAAGTACCCAAAATGCTTATCGTACTTCAACGCCCGCTTTTACATTGAAATTCAACACTCCGGGAGCAAAGATATTTCGTGCGAGAACTTTTTATCAAGCCGATGTCTTAAGTTCAAACAGCACAATGTAGTTACGAAAATTAATAACTCGTTTTGTAATAATTCATAAGCTTAAGGACACGGATTCGTCGTAGGCTATAAATTCTTAAAATTTTAAATACTATTTTTGATTTTAAAATTACAATTGTACTTTCGGAGTTACATGTTTTGAATATTAAAATAGTCCCGATCGTGAAAGTCACGTACCGTCAAAGTTTAGCAAACCTCGCGATAAATACATTTTCTTATTCGTTACTAAACTGATTGCGCACGTGCTTATTGTCTAAAACGATAAACATGATACGAATCGAGCATTAATTGAGAACAATATTTACGTGAAAAAAAGAGTACCGCTGAAATTCATAAATAATGAAGAAGTTGAAGAAGTTGAACAAGTTGAACAAGTTGAACAAGTTGAAGATTTGGACACATTCGTCTGTTTCTAAAACTTCCCAAAATCAAAATACAATACGTATTTCGTTTGAATTTTTTTTTCGATTCTTCTCCAACACATTCGATTCTTCGCAACACATCGCCTACAAAACCCGATACGGCATTCATCCTCGTAACGAATTCGCGACGGGCCATTAAGTCCCATTCGAAAAGTAATTTAATTTTCACGAATGAATCATTATTATCGAAAGAGATAAGGAAATGGAGAAAAAATCCGCGCGACATAATAGTCCCAATAATGCAGCGGCATAACCAAATGATCTTGAGAGGAAAAGCAGAACACTACCATTCGGCTCACAATGTACGCATAATTGCGTACGCCTCTTCGAAAACTATTTTCTTGCAGCTTTTCTCGTGATGCTGTTGAGGTTCGAGTTGTACAAGCGCAGAAAAAGAGCTCGTTTCAAATGCAAATCCCGTGGATACGAGACTCGAGGCGCAGACGAGACGCTTCCGGACTTGTGAAGCGCGTGGCGATGGGACGCCGACGAGACGGTCAGGAGACAAACGAATTGTCCCCGGCGATTCTAAAATCGCTGATAAGACGACGCTTTATTAGACTCGATTTTTACGATCGAAGTAGTCCGGAACTTAGATTCTGCAGATTTTCCCGAGACATTATCGACTCGCGTATAATTTACGGGAAGTTGTCTCAAAAAACCTATCGCAGTGTCGTCCGCGTATTATACTACGCGGACATTTTGCCCGAGGATGTACATTGCTTGCATATAATTCTTTTATCAAACTAGTACATTAGAAGAATGTAGTTTTTTTATCCCAAGTTCCGATGTCTTAGAAACAGTGCATTTCTGAAATACCGTACAACTTTTAATTGACACGCAAAGAAAACGATTTTAACCCTCGCTGGTTTCTATAAAATATTTTCATAAAGTTACAACTCTCTCTCTCTCTCTCCCTCTCTCCCTCTCTCTCTCTCTCTCTCTCTCTCTCTCTCTAAGATCTTGAAAAAAATAAAGAAATAATAATAAGGGATCGATCGGTCTTCGACCAAGTTTCTGTGTCGGTACTCCGAAGGAATGATTAAAATGTATTTATTAATCAATCGAGCCATTCGTCAAACCTCTTTAAATTCCTACGAATCAACAATCGCTTTCCGTGCGCTTAAAGACAAGTCGAGAAGTAAGCATTAAGAGATAAAAAAAAACCCGCTGGTTAGAAGCTGTGAGCTATGGAGAGACGCCACCGACTTAGCGACCAAGATAACGCAACGAGATGTTTATCGAGGAAAAGGAACGAAAACCAGGATGCAGGGCATTAATAGGTCAAAATCATCGTTGGCATTCCAGAGACCAGGTGGTGGTGGTCGAACAGCTGGGGTTTACCGCACAACAGGTCACAATGTCGAGCGCATCGACTAATGCACACTCGGCGGCTGCTCTTACCTCCTCTCTTGATCTGTCCGCCAACCTGCCGCAATTTTCTAACCTGGACCTCAAGGTATAAATTAGTAATGCCCGTCTGCTAACAATCAGCTTTCCTCCTTCGAAGTTTAATCGTTAATGTCTTGTATTTTACAGGTGCTCTTCGGTGGACATTAGCTGCATTTTCGTTGACTTGGGTTAATTTTCTGCCGTTGCTCAAGGACCTTATCTCGCATTATTATCAAATTTGACCATACAGTTTTTAAATTCTTTCCGCTGTCCAATGCTAAACAAATGTATATACGTATGTAGAATATATCCAGGAAAATAGTTGAAGTTATATCGGTAAAGGAAAGCGTGTGCCTATTCTCGTTTAACGAAACGTTATTGCGTTCGTAATAAGAAGAATCTGCTTCAAACATACAAATGCAGCTTTTGATTAACTTTACGTAACCTACCATTTCCTTAAGCACGATAATTCATTTGTAATCTTTTACGCGTCGTCTTACAACAATGCTATTATAATAATACTCAATGTGCTACATTTAAACGTTAAATTAGGATTTCTTTACATTTTTATGCGCAAATTGCATTTAATTAATAAAAATTGGTATTTGTTAAATTACAAGAGCAGTTACCGCAGCTAAAAATTCCTTATTATAAATTACGAACGTAGAAAACGAGAGAAGGTATTTAATGGATCCTTGCGGTATCGATTAGAGGCTACAAGACTTAATCATACACGAAGATGAAAGAATAACAATCATTACATTTTCGTTTTAGTAAGTTATGGGCCATAAAGTAACTTCGTACTGACTGGTGTGAAAAATTAGAAGGCAGAACTATCATTTTTAATATTGACTCCAAATTTATACGTAGTTTCCATTCAATTTTCACGTATCGATTTCCTCTAGATTTAGTGAAAATTTTAAATTTTCTCCTTTTTACAAAGGAAGAGTCGTAAATTTACAAATGGATGAAAAAACCTAAGAATAAGTTTCTTGGCACGCACAATCTGAACAACAACGCATCGAAGCTTATTATTTACCGGTTCAACGATAACGTTTTTTTTTTTTTTTTTTTTTTTTTTTTTTTTTTTTTTTTTTTTTTTTTTCCCGAACAAAACCCCGCGATTGCAATTGTAAATTCATCGCGCACAGATAATATGTGCATCTAAATGAATTATGCAAATTACATAAACTGAAAATAATAAAGTAGGTTAACACGCGACGAATAACGGACATGTTGGGACTCTTGTTTCCTTTTCCGTTTCCTTCCCTGAATCACTTAAGTGGAGCCAGACGTATTGTAAAAGGTGCTGGTCAAGACTTGGCAAGACTTTAATTCTTCAACCCGTGTCGATGGCTGTACACGCAATAGGAATATCGTCGCATTGGCTCGTACAATATCGGAGAATACATTGACGAATATTATGCTCGAGTGCATTCCGAATCGGCAAAGTCTTAGAACTCGTTCCACGATAATTTGAGAATCGTTAACTATCGTCCATCGGTCCTTCCAAGTACTCGACTGTCGCTTAACCGTTCGGTGGTTATTTGGTTATCGCTAAGTGGTGGATCGCCGCGGTGACGGATGACCAAGTCACGTGATTAATTTTGATTCATTTCCTTAAACGTGCGCTCCGAAGTCTCGTGACTGGTGTATCATCGCGTCCGCACTCCCGAGTAATCAATCCTCTACACGCGAGCACCGAATTCGAATGTCTCTGACCCGTCCGCTGCTCGTACGCGCAGCTTATGGAGAGTACCACTTCCGGAGCGTCGCGTCTTCGAGCGACGGCGAAAGAAGTCGACCCTCGTTACCCGTTCGAGATCTATAAAGGGCTTCCGAATGGAAGTCCGCGCGATTTACGGCTCACCAACACGGAAACACACGCGCGCTCGCGCGTTAATGCTTCGATTAAACTTAACTCGAGCTCCTTGGAGAGGAAAAAGTCTCGGGCACGAGCGCGCACTCGGTATTCGCCTTTTCTCGAGTGCTAATGACGCTTCACGAGGTTCGTGTGTCTGCACCCTCGGCCGCAATCCTGGACCAAGTGTTTGGCAGTGTTCTTGAGTTTCTACGGTGCGGATCATTCGTGAATGGGGAGATTGTTTCGCGCTAAAAGCCCTGAATGTTCGCAGGAATTCACCTTTGAAGCTTCTGCGGCATTGTTTCGGTGCGAAAAATTGCATTCAACGAGAGCCGCATAAGGAGTTTTTACACAAAGGCCTTAAGCGCTGAATAGTAATTAGGATTAGCTTCGATCAATTATCATTAGACTGCTTCGTATTATTTCGAAAGCCAACGCTCAGGCTTCTCGTTAGAGGCGCAATACTTCGTGGATACGTTCACCTCGTAGTTTATTGGAAATTTATAATCGTTAAGTGCCATCGTATGTTATTATGAATTGGGAAAGTTTATTGGATTAGGTTTATACGAACTTGCGTTAGGTTTATACGAACTTGCGTTAGGTTTAACTTGTTGAATTTCAGTTTACCTATTTGAATATTCAAGAGAAGACTTGGAGATCGTGAATGTCATTAACTGACAAAAATTGCAGCTTACTTATTTAAAAGCTTGGTAAATGTTTTCAACTCTGAAAACATTTCAGTCGGGCATCGTAAACTGATAGCTCTAATCGTAAAGACAGGAACTTATTTCATTATATTTGAAAACCGTCTATCCTTTCATTTCGTACGAAAAAACGAATTGGTTTCATTAGGTACGATTTCCTTGCTATTAAGCCAAGATACGATGAAATGAACATTTCTTCCTAATTAATAAAACATGTCCTGAATATGCTCAGCTGCTCTACCTTGCTTTCATTTATCTTACAAGCCACGATCACATTCGCTATTAGTTAACATATCTGCTTTCACGTGAATTGTCGTTTTTAGTTAAACTATAAGTAAATCGGTGCTCCAACAGCAAAGAAATTATTTTCGCCGTGTGCGGTATTTACGAAAGTAGGCGAACATTCTTGAATACGAGCAATATAAAGCAAAAGCAAACAGAAAATTGCATTCCGATAGTTAAATATACTTTCGCGTAAAGTCAAACTGTAGGTATAATGCTGCCAAACGAAAAATAGCACGAAAAATAACACGAAAAATAACACGAAAAATAAAAGGAAAAATAACGGACGTGCCCCAAGTGCCAGAGTTGTTGGATTGTACGAAATAATTACATAAATCACTGTACAAACTAATTGGCTCGATCTCATGAAATTATCGGATAGCTTTTATTTAATGTAGAAGCATATTTAACTTTCGAACTAATCAAACGAACGCTCATTACTATCTGAAAATTCGAAAATTAATTTGAGATACCAACCTGTTAGTTTACCGATTAAAAAAAGGAATAACGTAAGCGCTGAAATGTGTCCAAAGTACTTACTAATGCGAAATAATACGCGTTATCAAGGGTGTGCTCCCTCTTTCATATTATTTCGAGCTCCGCCTAACAAATGACCAAATTATCGTCAAAAAACTCAATTCATTTTCGTAAATTTCGGTTTCGCGCCGATTCACCGACCAGCGTACAAAGGTCACAGATGTGCGAGCGCATATCCTTCGAAATAACAATAACCCGCATAGGCCAGCGAACTTTCACCCCCACATTTTTTAATCTCGATTTCCGTCAATGGTGGATAAAAATGTCTGACTCGCGCGCAACGTAAACTCAGATGCATCGCACATAATGCTCGATGATTTTAAATATGCTCGCTGCACTTAAGCTGCAGTCGCACGAACGCCCGAAAAATTTATACGTTACGTACCGCATTAACGCGTTCTCGCTCCTCCTTATGGTACACGCACTTTCATACAGGCATACCTAACCTACGTGTACGTACAACGTATTTTTCTGCAGGATACAACCACGTCTGCAATGCGAAAACTAAGGTCCTTTTTTTAATGTCGCTCCTTCCTCCTTTATTCCGTGTTCTCCTTCGCTCTCGCTCGTTTGCTCACCCTCTCGTTCTCTCTCTCTCTCTCTCTCTCTCTCTCTCTCTCTCTCTCTCTCTGTCTGCCTACCTAACTCTCCTCCTTCATCACGCTCTCTTTCTTTCTTTCATAGCAGACGTTCGCTCTCCTTTTATCCAAGCTCGTTCGCGGATATTCCGACCAGACCTCCTCTCTTTTTCCTTCTTTTTTTATATGCCTATATCCCTTATCCTTTATTCTTTATTCTTTATCCATTATCCTGCGCTAGATGAAACGTACATATGTGTATATAGATACACACGCACGTATGGCTTTCGGGCACAATGTGCGTCCTCTCCAACTGGTTTCTAACCTCTCTCCCTCTTTCTTCTTCTCTCTATGCTTTCTCTTTCGAAAAATCTCTCCTCCCCCTCCACCCCGTTCCATCGCTTTTTTCTTCTTCGTCGGTTTCTCGTTGGTGTACCACAGCGTATATCTACAGTTGGGCTGAAAAGTATTCCGGCTACGTACCGCTCGATGCGAAAAAACGAGCTCGACAATTTTTCGATTGTAAATAAAAAATTTCGTTCGGTAATCCTGGATTACGCGGTGAGTCACAATTCCAAAAGAGAACCACGACTCTAAAAACGCAGGAAAATCGATACTTGAGCCATTTTCAACGATTCTAACATTTACGAATCCTTGTTCCGAGGCTAATAAGTACGAAGCGGCAGAAGGAAAGGAAAATAAATGCAAGTTACGAGTGCCGCGTCCAAGTAGGAGGCGCCCTATTTTGACTTGGTCATCGACGACTCCGACGACTCCGACGACTCCGACGACTCCGACGACTCCAAACGAGCAAACGTCATCGGACACTGAACGCTATTTTTAGATTTTCAAAACTACGGATTGTGCTATACCTGAGCCTCTTTATCGGTAAACTTAAATATGTAGTGGACGGCTTGAATTATGCATAAGCTTGAACGCGATGTTGCCCCATTACATTAATGCTAAATGCAGAGCTTCTGCAAAATTCTATCACACAGGTATGAAATAAAGTGGAAGGGGGATTCTATTACACAGCTATCCCTAATAATTACCGTTGGATTTTGCAAAATTCTAAAAGATAACTCGAGCAGCTTCGACGCTCCTGGAATCTGGAAAACGGAATCTACCGTTTCCGTAGTAGCGAACCGTAGCTGCAGTCGCCGACCATTTGCGAGTACTTTCCGGTAACAAAAGGAACGAGGTCGGCCGTCTCAAAGCCGGGAGTCGCTAATTTTCACGGCTCAACGTCCTTTATCCAAGCGGGCGATCGCGAGCTCTCGAAAGTCGCGCCTCGAAAGTCCTACCGACCGGCAAGAGAAGAGAGAAGAGATCAAGAGAAAACCTTATACCCAACTGCAACTCGAGGCAAATGATTTAGTAATTTAACGAGGATGCATAACGTAAGACGGCCAAGGTACGTCGCTGGACGTACTCGAGCTCACAGGGTCGCTTGAGTCCGTGGGACAAAAATTCGTCGCGGATTCGCAGCTTTTGCGCTCGCGAAGTGCCTGGAGTTGGCGGGAAGGTCGCAAACTTTTGGCGCGCACTGTATGCGTGCATCTGCGGCCCGGAGTCTCATTGGGAGGCTGCGGCGAGAATCCGGCGCGGTCTCTTCCTCCTCTCCTTTGCTGCATCCTATAAAAGAGTCTAGACCGGCACCTGTTCCCGTCCCGCTGGCAGCAGCAGCAGCAGCAGCAACCGCTCGGAGCAGCGTCACTTCTTTTTTCGCACGATTCGCGTCCCGGGTTAGGCGAACCGACGACCGGCTCTCGTTCGTTTCTTCTCTCTCTCTCTCTCTCTCTCTCTCTCTCTCCTTCGCTCCTCTCGCACGCCGCCGTCTTATGGAGACGTGACAAACTCGGAGGGATTCGCGCGCGAGACGATCTCTTTTCGCCCCCCTTCAACCCCTTTCCGCCTCTTCTTATCTAATCGCGTTAACGTGCCTCTCCACTCGAACTCGAGGAGCTGCGCTACGGCTTTCGGTATTCGAGGCTTTCTCTTTCGAAGGCTTAATCGGCCCCTGCGAATGACATTCCTTTTCAATTAATTACTCGCCAGGCGGTCCCTGGCTTTTTCTTTTTCAGCCTTGCGATACAACCCGGCTTATCATCGACCACGGATTTTCGTGGTTAGGATCCACGATTTATCGCGCCGTTTTTACAAGCTTATTGGCCGATACTCCCTATAACCTGCCTATAACCTGCCTATAACCTGCCTATAACCTGATATTTCATTCGACGGAAGGCAGACGCCGACGGAAAGTCGCATTCGTTAAGCACGCGTTGATCGTATCTAAAGGAGCGCATCTAGACGAATATCATTCAACGTGGAACTTATTTTTAATGAAAAAATTAGCGAACAACCGAATCGTGCCATTCTTCATATTTTACACTAGTTTGTATTCTGGTGTTTCGGCACGAGACATGTGTGCGAAAGTGCTCGAGAAGTCAGTCTACGTAAAGCTTGACATGTTCGTTGTTCGTTGTTTTCATAAAATTTTTCATAAAAAAACGTTCGCCGCGGTAGAAATCAAAATAAAGTTATGACTTTCTCGGCTAATTATCGTTAACAACTTCGTGTATATTCGTGTATATAAACCAGAACTTGATGAAAGTACTATTTCTAAATGAATTCCGATGGGAACTTTTCGAACCGAGCCGAATTTAAGGACATTTGATTCTTATACTTTAAAACGTTTGAAAGTGCGAGCGGAAATGCATATGCAGATCGTTAAAGCGTTCAAACGCGTTTCTTTACCGCGTAAAATGCATTTGTCTCGTGAATTTCTTGAAAAACTCAAATACGCGTAACTCTTTCGCGAGTTTCCTTGTACGAACGCCTATCTGTCGCGTGAACAGTTACATAACGTTGTTAACGTCGTTGTTAACGTCGTTGTTAACGTCGTTGTTAACGTCGTTGTTAAGGCGCCTCGAACCTCTATTTACGAATTCGCTGATAATCGTCCCTTGATAATCCGGGTAGACTCGCTGGTAACAGATGTAACGGAACAAGTGACAGAGAGCAATATCGCAGCGAGTGCCGTAACGTATATAGCAGACGCTCGCTCGATCGACTAGGACAAAAGATTTTCGCGTTTACTTTTCATTAGGATCCCCACTGGACGTTGGTTTGAAAATTCAGACGTAGAGCAGCTTCGTCGATCGTCGGTCGTCGTCAAATAGTTGCAAATAGCGCGCTTAACTATTTAGACTGCGTCGCAACTTACGACGTCATCCTTTGGCGACGATTAAAAAATCTTCTTGCAAGTTTCCATTCGTTTCCATTCGTCGGTGATGATCGTCTGCCGCGAGTGACAGAGTCGTCCGCGATAGAATTACGCGATGCGCCGTCTTGATACGATAAAGCTGCGACGAGCTTGTGACACGCGCATCAGCGTGTGCCATTGTGCGCGATCGAGAAATCGTCCGCACCACCTGTTGCGCGGATCGAGATCCCCTCTAATTGGCTAATTAGTAAAGCTCCCTCGTTAGATGCGCGGCGTCGCTCCCCGTCGACGGGGAAAAAAGCCGAGAAGACGCTCGTTAGGTAATCGTAACGTTAGGCGCGCGTCGTGGTTCGTTGCGCCCGGACTCTCGCATAATGCGACGTAGGCGTCCTCGTCGTCCCGCCGACGGGCGTTTAAACGCCCGATCCGAGACAGGTGATACCGATACCCACGCGCCACCCGGCGATCATTGATTTAAAAGGGTCGCGGCAATTTTGGGGGTTACAAGGATCCGCCCTTACAAGGACGCAGCGCAACGCCGGCGCTCGCGTGAGAGGTACTCGACGGATTTTTCGGTCGTCGGAGCGTATACTTAGACAAGTGGTTTGTCGTCGGGAGGATGAAAATGATGCTTTAATTGCCAACGATCGAGTTGATTTGCTTGGTGGGGGGGGGGGTGGTGGAGGGTAATGATTCTATAGCGCGACAAACTTAAAGTGGTTCTTGCTTGACGGCTGAGCTTTTAGTGCTTATCACCCGCGTTCGTGAAATTGCGATCGTAGTGAACTGTAGATGTTGGTTTCTGCGACATTTTACGCTAATTTATTTTCGTATTTAGCCGAATTCAACGTCTGTAAGATATAGATGATTAATCCGAATGTGGTCAATCGCTCGTTCGAAGAATTAAAATTCTCCATATGCTTATGATCGTTTAAAACAAAGGTTTTCAATGGTATTGCAGTACTGGCCAACGAGTGCAGTTTGTTTTTTATATTTTGAGCGATTATCCTCGGAGAAAACGTCGTGCATCCTGCAAAGGTCAATGCAGGACAAAAAATACGCGAAGAATAACGAGATAATTGGCTGAATTTCAAACGTCAATTATCTCATATTTTCGTGAAATTGTAATACATACGGACAAACATCTGCCACGGTAACACTGACAGCGCACTTTCGAAAGAACTTTTCATCGCACACTTCTTCGATTCAATTTTGGTTTTATTTTCTTGAAGGAGCTATTTTATTACAACTTATACTGTAATATTAATTATATTGGCTAGATTTATGTCACGATACTTGCGATCCTTGTGTTCTAAACTTTTTATGTCGGTAAATGTCGTAAATGTCGAAAGTTAAATAACTATTAATTTAAATTGCCACGATGACTTTGAAATACATGCTTATTGCAAGAAAAAGTGAGTTCTTCGCTTAAACTTGACCAAAATATGAAGATGACTAAGTTACGTAAGTGCTACGAAAAGGATTTATAACGAGGGAAATTGTAGAGATTGAAAAAATTTTGTTTAATTTTTCACGCAAAGAAAGATGAGAATTCGCTTATTGGCTTAACACTCGATAAAATGTTCACGTGTCTTGCGATGCATCGAGTATCGTCTATATAGTACAATATGTTAATAAAAATAACAGAAAAGTGGCCCTCCGAAACTCGAAAGTTGCACGTCACTCGAGCATTACTCGTTGATGTTATTCACATAATGATTTCTCACTAAATGTTTCCACGTTAACACGCGGTAGATTTAAAATCGATACTTGTAAACTGATAATCAACTATAAAAGATTTCATTCGTAATTATATTATAGACGTTAAGTCGGCAACTATTCCCCCAATAGCAACTCACGCGCGATCATTTACTTTAGGAAATGTCGAATTAGTACTTTATTTAACAGTATTAATGTCTCGCGTTAAATTCTCTCGGCGATGTACGTCGCGAAGAAAGAAAAAATCCATGGCTATTAGTTTACAGGGTTGATATGCGATAACAGGGTAGTAACTCAAAATTACTATGCGCTCTTGACTTACACGAAAAGCGCATTTTAGAATTCGAGAGTGCGATTTCTCCGAATAGAGAAAACAGTGACAACTGGATCTGATTTATCGAAAAATCTAAGCAGACTTACTCATTTTCTTCAATTCACTTAGCTTGCACCACTGCTTTTAGAATGTACCGACGCGAAAATCTCGTTTTACGGTAAAACATTTATAAAGAATGTCCCCCATATTTCTTCGTCTTGGATTTGATTTCCGCTTGTATTTTCCTGCAGCATGGGGCTCGGTATATACTCGGTATATACAAGGAAAATCGTCGACGCGAATGTACCGGTTTGCGGCACAGACAATGACTGTACATTTGAGGGTGAGGCGTCGCGACAGTGCGTGGGTGGATAGGGCGTGAATGCTGACACACGAACCAGTGGATATCGTCCATCTCTGGTTGCGAAAAGTTGTTTTCAAGTTCCTGGAGCAGTAAGAGCTGCGCGTGCGTGCTTCCGCTGTCACAGTTTACTTGCTCCGATTTATCGAGAGAAGATATTCAAAATTACATCGAAAGCGTATACAACGTTACCGGCTACGCTCCTTAACTACCCTTTCGTCGATGAATCCTAATTGCCGTGATGTAAAGCCCAATGAAAAATATGCAGATTGGATATTAGTTATTTATAAGAAATTTAAATTATGCAGCGATGATTCGTAAAACGGACTATTGGATACGCGGGCCGGAAATAAGGGGCAGGAAACGCGCATCCGCTTAATGGAAGCTGTTAAATTAATGAAATTAAATTTGAAAAAGAAGGCTACGGGCAAGAAGAAATTCCGCAAGAATGACAAAAGTTCTACAGAGTTTCCTTTCTCTCTTTTATTTCGCCCATCGCATTTAGCCTTAAATTACTCCGCCTAATTTAACAAGAGCCGCTTAACGATCGGTATTTATATTAAGCAAATGCACACAACCGCGTGTAACGACGAAATTGAAGTGCGCATTGATCGCCGGCAACCCGCAGCATTATTCAAAGGATAAAGAGGAACTCAACTGCTAGTCGCCTTGGATGTACTCGTTAATCGGACCGGCGAACAATTTCCAACGACTTCCCTTTCTGTTGGACGCCCGCGAGTTTTATCAAAACCGGTTACACGCCTGACAAAGAGACCACGCGAGGCTTTCCATGCGTCGGAAAGCACAGAGATGGTCGGGTAACGCGACTAGCCGCTAACTTTTTAAGTAGATGCAATTTTGGTTATTAGTCCGAGACAACTAATTACCGTGACTGCGTGCTTTTTCACGATTCGCTGATTCTCGCTGACTCTCGCTACCCGCAACCCAATTGCATAACGCGTTTTATCTTTGACCTTTTGCACTTGGCTACCGGTTCCCTTTCGTAACCATTGACTTTCACAGGAGCGTTCGCCAGCGAAGCTTTTTCCTCCAGGGAGGCTTTCCTCCGAGTGACGAGTGCTCGAGGTGCTTTGCGTCAACATATTTTACGCAGGATTTGCGAAAGGAAACAAAGCCGTTTTTCTTACAATTTTCATACTCGAACCGCTAACGTTCAGAAAAGCTAAAAGGACATACAACGCGTTTGCGACTTTATTAGCGATGGAGACGACTCCGTTACGAATCGTCGTTGAGATGTGTTATTTGAAGTAATACTTTTGAAACGAAGCTCGTGTGAAGCACTGTAGAAATAATTTGATGTATTATGCGCGTTTCTATTATTCTTTACTTATTGCGTGCTTGAAGAATCCTCGTTAGTTGAACTCGAGTGTTGGTCGAATAAAACTCGAGCTATCGGACACTGGCCTGAAAATGATTGAACATTTAACAACGCATTGAAGCGCTTTTAAAAAGAATGCTACAATTATAGATGGGTTAAACATTTTGAGTTGCTATTCCACGATATCGCAGGAAAAATTCGTAATGCACGCATTACCGCAGCCAGAGGCTTGCGATTGCATGCGATTGCATGCGATCTCCTTGACTTACCCGCCACGCAACCGCGTAATTTTATTCCTTCAATTACGTCAACTTTATTTAGTCTTTATGTTGACGCACCCGTATTACCTGCAAACTCATCGCCGTCTAGGCCTTTTTTCGGCGCAAATTTAAGCAAAGATCCTAATCGCGTACCGATTCGATTAAAGATTTAAATATCCGAATGAAATTTTTTTTTTTTTTTGCGTAATTATTACGCGGAAAGTAATTTCCTGTGCTGGACTTGCCAACTAATTTTATTGCGTCTGCATCGGAAAGTAACGATTTTAGTCAAGTCTCTTCGGTTAAGTCAATATTATACTCGAGAACAACGATTTACAAACTGATTTTCGCTTTAAATGCTAAGGATTTGCGTAAGTATCTGTTCCAAGAGAAGCACTTTACTCTATAAAATTATCGTACAAGCGCAATGGTTGCGAATTTTCATTGCTTAAAATTGATGGAAATATTGATCGAAACATTGCCGAGTCTCGGAGAAAGATTCAGCGATGTGCAGCAAATTATTTCATACCAACCCGTTAGATTTAACTATTTCGAAGGATCCGCGTCCTCGTCCAGTTGCTTTAACAAGTGAACTAGAATACCTCGCGCGCAGGAAACGCGCACAAAAGCATCACGGCAATTACGAGTTGGATTAAAAAAAGAGAGAGAAAGGACGAAACCGGCGCCCGAAGCTAAGCGAGCAACAGCCTTGGCAAGATCAGCATACGCGCGGCACTCTACCAAGAAATCCCCGAAGGAGACACATTGTTCGGAAGCATTTCACATGTTTCCGACCCTGCGGTCCCGAATTTTTCGACTCCCTGTTCCTCGTTTTTGAGTCGTGACTTTCGAGTGCTCGAAAAGACGGACAGATGCGCGGGCGCGTGTGTGCACGAGTCGGGTCAGGTAGTCGCTGGGAACACGGGATGGCATCCTCATTGTTTGGCACTTTATATTCTGGGCCAGGGATCGCAGATCCCTCCGGTAACCGAGTGATTTTACATACACCGATCGACTCGCTACGCTCGGGGAGGCAAGTCACACTTTTCGGTCCTGCGCTTCAAGCAGCTTTCAATAGGCGTTATTTATGGCTCGACGAAAGTCCTCCTCCTTCGCCTCCTTTCCTTGCTGGCAGCGTGGTATCTATATATACCTACAGCGGTCCCTGGGCCAAATTAAACGTTGCCGAGGAATCCCGAAAGAGCGTCTAGTGTCGGTGCTGCGTTACCGCGAAAAAACGGTGGGCGAATTTAGAGCCGCGGAAACTCGAGCGACGGCTTTTTAAGGAGCAGTGGTTTGAAAAGCCGGGAAAAGCTGTAAAAGCCGAGGAGGAGCAGTGGTCGCTCCATTTATTCCGGGCGTGTTTGGAGTTTTCCCGATTTTCTGCTATCCAAGCGGGACTAATTTCGTGTTTACGCGCGTTGGCCGGGCTTTAAAGCGGATCAGTTCCGTTTTTTATCCAAAGCTTCCGCCCGGTTGAAGCTTCAAGACGACGGTCGTTGAGATTTGTTCTTTATTGTATTTGGCACTGACGCTCTATTACGAATAGTCAAATAGAATCCGATGGGTATCGCGTTGAATGACTTGCAGTTTCGAAAGCGTGATCGAGCCGATTTTTCGTCGACTTGGTCTTCGCGGAATCTCGACAGGTCTTCTAATAAGATATCGATCGCGTAGCCTAATTCTTTCAAGTTATCAAAACACGGTTGCTTTCTCAATGCTGTTGATCGTTCTCCACTTGATCGTTCGCTCGAAGAGGCTTTCCTGTGAAATTCCATCCGAATTACGTGAAATGAGATAAAATTCTAAATACGCATAAACTGTATTATAACTGCACCGCAAATGTTATGAAGTGCAAAATCTCTTTGTTTTACTATCTAACCTTTCACCTCTAGGTGTCAAGTTTAAACGGTCGTCAGTTTAAAAAAATTCTTGGTTTTTCTTTTGTTAGTTCGCATTAAATGTACGTCCGATATGAGAAAATATGCGTGCAAAAATGTGATAACTCAAACTCAAACTCAATCGGTTTAAAAGGTGATTTTCCGTTACTAAAAATGAATACCAGTGCAATTATTGCACTTGAGCACAGACACAAGAATAAATGACCGCGAATTCGCACTTTTACAAGATCCGTGCAAGAAAACGTCCCTTTTCGAGGGTGCGAAGGTGCAACTCTTCCCTTGGAACAGATGTTTGTTATTGCACGCAAATCGTATAGTACCGTCGTTCCAAGAGTTCTTTATTCGTGTCGCTTCACCTTGACCTGAGGAGGAAAGCCCGAAAGCCGTCGCGAATGAATTTTGAGGTTGGCATCGAGGGATAGGTAACGGCGCATTTTTTTATGGCCTTAAATGCGTACACGGCATCGCGAGGTGCAGTAACAACGACGACAACAATGGACGATTAAAGTGGCTACTCCCATGTCACTTATCGCTCTTTTATAATCAAATTGGCGATGCAATCAAACGATCTTGCAATTGGTATCATGCTTACATTAATACAATAAGAGCTCCCAAAAATACCAGACACTGGCGGCGCATCAATTAACATTCGTTGTCCCATTCGGTAAAAAGGAAACGAAAATCGAAAGAAGAAACTGTCGTTGATTTCGTGCACATCGGACGAAGTGCACGCGCGGGGATTACCATACAAATCCTTAAAGCAAATGGAGAATATCTCAAACGTCAAATAGGCCGGAAAAAGATGGACGTCTTCCGAATCCGGCGCATATCTATGCAGACGCGCCAAGGGAAGCTAAATCACTTCCGCAACGCTCGTCGCTACGCACTAGGACTATTCGATGCATCCCGTACACCGAATTGTCTGTGACGATTGTGCCCCCCTTAGTATTTGAATTTTCACAGAAGGTGTCTGACCCGCATGAGAGAATCGATTTGTTTGTCCGAGGCTTTTGCGATTTTGCAGTTAATTAATTGTCGTGGAATTAACTTCCGCCGTTGATACGAGGTGCGTTAAATACGACTTGTGTAAGAACTTAAAGCGTTAAAAGTCACTATCTTGAGAAGACTGGCAGGGAGCGTTAATAAATATAGACGAGGACGCGTCGAAACGCCGAAGCTGTCGTTGGTTAAAAAGAGGCCGAACGCCACAAACGAAAGTTTTTCTCTGTTTCGCTGAAGCCCTGGGAACGACAGCGAGACACAGAGACACAGAGACACAGAGACACACGCACACACACAGAGAGAGAGAGAGAGAGAGAGAGAGAGTGACGTGTTAGGTAATCATACGTGTCTTGGCATTTATAGTTACCGCGTACGTGGAGCTGCTAGTGATAAGTAAAGTTAAAATATAAAAATGAAGAAACGGCGATCAACTAGCCAAGAAGTAATATGCTTTCTCGGTAGTACAATTCCCGCGAGTACAACGGTTGAATTATAAGGGTAAGGAAGAGAAGCTCTTCGGCCAATGTGCGTGAGAAAGTTAATCGTAACAGTTGTTGATTGCGACCGACAAATACGCGGGCATTAGCCACCGTATCTCGCGAAATGTTTTTGATACAAGGCACGTTACCAAAAATGATAATCCGAGTTGCCAGGGAACAGTTTTGCCAGTCACCCGCGCGAACCCCAAGATCACTAAAAACAGCTCACGCAGCCCTTGATAACGAAGGCATATAAGAGATGGAAAGAGTCGCACGAAGCGAGATTTCGAATTTCTTCTTTCTATCGGTGCTTTTTTTCTTTTTTTCGCTCCCTTTCTAAAGCCTCTCCGAACATTTCCACAAGACGCGCGTATCAACCGAGGTCTTGTGCTGTCTCATTCGGCTCTAGATGACCTACTTACGAACGTAAGGAAATCGTTCGCACGGTTGCCCAATTATTACGATATTACGAAGATAGTGGCACATGTGCTCGTAATGGGATAAAAGACAGGAGAAGATATAATATCGGTGCGCTCTTATATTTCCAATAAAACAGCTCTTTCGACTGCTTTAGTCCTTCCATTTTTATTTTTCACGTAGTTGTTGGAGAATGAGTTTAAAGAGAGCGATAATGTGCCTGATAAAAGTATTTCTGTTAGAGTGTATACTTCTTAATATAGATATTTGCCTCCAAAATAGGAATATCAAGCTCGAGTATCAAGCTTATCTCAACTAAATAAAACTTAATATCAATAAAACGGTAAAAAATAGTACATCACTTTTGCATTGGAAATACGTTTTTCATAATAAGTCCTATTTACGTGATTACCATATGTTGGCCAGAATTTTGTTTAAACAATTTTTATTGTAATAGCGAGATAAAGAATAGATTAAAAAAACGTTTGGCAAAATTTTCTACAAAAAAAATATAGAAAAATTCGGATGCCTTGGCGATAATTGCAATTACGCGTAGTTAGAGTTCTCCATTGTTTTATAATTTGTTATCTTGTATATAATTTGATAAATTTGAACTTCCCAGCAGGGAAATTAATTCAATTTATGGATATGGCATTAATGGATATTTCAAAAATAAACAGCTATACATCGACATTTTATCGTAGGTTTTCAAATAGTAAAGTAGCGGTTATTGAAGCGTTACGTATTTGCTGAAAATGTTTGTATTTTGCTGTTCTGATAAAAATCTATTTAGAACTTATTGAAAGATGAAGCTGAAATATGCGATAATCCGTTATCTCGTAAACTTTTCCTTCGTTAGGAACCTTTGCAAATTTAACAATCGGACTATGATTTATTTTCGACATTAGAGAAGAATTTCTTTCTGAAACGGCCACCATGCAACATTTGAAAGTCTTTTTTTTTTTTTTTTTTTTTTTTTTTTCCCGAATGAAATGGTCTTTTTGTTTTTATCTATGTACCTATTTTTAGTCGAAATATTCAACTTTCTGCTGAGCTATACACTTTTATTGTATGTGCAAACATGTACAACTTGGCGTGTAAACTGTAATTATATTATTTAGATACGTTTCCAGCGACTTGACAGAATGTAAAACAAATTCTTAGAGTTGAGAAACTCTTGAAAATATGTTTTTCAATCGGTATATAAATCCAAATCCATATTACGAATAACCAAAGGAAATAGGAAAAAATAAAGCTCTGTAGTTTTTCCATGACGTTTACTAGTAACTTGGCGCCTACTCTTAGTACGATCAAAGGATAAATTTTGTAAAACAACATTATAAGAAGCATAACAGCATAACTAATTTCCAACTGATAAAAATTCATGGAATTTATATTTAAATTGCGGACTTTTAGTTAGAAATTAACGTAGAACAAATATCGTAATCACATGATTCAACTATTATAAATAAATTCATTGGGTAATGAAACTTATCTACTTATAACGTAATTTTCTTAAAATTCTTTTATCAATTTAGTAGAAATAAACTAAATTATACAGTAGATTTAATATCAATAGATATAGATATTAAGCACGATACAAATCATTGCCACAGCTATTAATACTGATTGTAACACTGATACGCGACATTATTTGATAGTTTATATTTCACGTCATTAAGTAAATCAAGTTTTCATTTTGGTGCTTTACATTGAACATTATATTGATGAACTACATTTTAAATTCTATATGGAAGAAAAAAAATGTAAAGTAGACTAATACATCTATTTTCGTACAGTTAAAAACACACTTGCAGCTGAACTTTAAGCCACGCAGGAGGGAAAACCATAAAAAGTCACGACTTTCTCAACTTTCCCATTTGTCAACGCGCATCTCGCACTTATGTTTCCTTTTCCTTCATTTTCTTCGTATGTCCTTTTCAAAAATAGACGAATATAAATACATTAAAAGAAACATTGAAACAACACTTTTTTTTAGGACTTGTTCTGTTAGTTAAATCACAGTTATGGTATTTTAATGCTCGTTCTAATATTTTGTATCGCGTGTTTTAATTTTTTAAATGATACATGACCCACGTATTGTAATACAATAAATTATATTTCAATTAAAAGGACAGATCGTTAATGCTTTTTAAACGCAAAACTCGTGTGCACGTATTATTTTAGCCGAAATTTATTCGTATTTGATAATTAACGGAGATCCTGACCAGCATTTAAAACACACTCATAAAACCTTTATTACAATAAACAAATAAATATATTTAGAATCGATAAAAGCGTTAAATATGAATGAGAAAATAATTCTTACATCGCATTACTTTAAGGTTTAACCTTCGAGTTTTGTGTTTTGGTTGATATTTCAACCACTATTTACGAATTTAGACCGAATAATACATCTCGGTATAAACACTTCATTTTCAGAAACATTTTGCTCGAGCGACTTTTGCAACAATTTTTACTCTCTCCAATAGTTTATAGTTTTATTGACGTACGTATGACACTTTATATCATCATCGTCTCAGCTTCCGCTGTAAAATCTTAGTAGATGTAGAAATCTTAGTTGTTCTCGCCAACGGTAAGATCAATAACGACAAACGTTCAAACTCAACAAAAAGTCTATATTCAATATTCCGTAGTTTAAGAAAATGCTATTATAAGGTTAACAATTTCATAATGACTTTTAGAGTGAAGATCTAGAACTAAAAAGAAACTTAGAGATTGGTTAATATTTCAAGCGCTTCCAAGCATCTTTCCAATAAATCATTTAACGATAAATCTTCGTATATATGTTTAATCACTTTTAAAACCTTATCAGTAAAACATGATTGATCGTGTTTAAATTAAGCGAATGTACGAGGGGTTTTAGCCGTACATCATTTGCACCAACCTTCTGTACCAGACAAAACAGTTCGTGTACTACGGTTTAGTATTGAGTAAATTTTTATAAAAAGACGTCGCTTGTTTAACTTTCCTTATTTTGCGCACGCGTTAAAAATCCTCACGGATAGGTACAACGAGGTATGCACCTTTCTCATTTATACCGCTATTACCACTAGCACTAACACCGTACTAATAACAATGATAATAGTAATGATAAGATTAGTCACTAAATTGTGCAGCATGTTTTAAGGGAGTTATTATTTACTTTCGTGGCATTTGCTTTTAAAATCGTTGATCGTACAATTTTATATTTTTATTTCAAAATAAAAATGTTGAAACAATGTTAAAATCTCTCCTCTTCTCATCTTCCGCGTGCATATCTCTACGGTCGTGTGTACTTGATTTTTATCGGCGTGTTGGTTTTTAATTTCTCGTTTTCTATGATGTTTGATGGTGACAGTGTATGCGCATCCGGAGGTAGAACGACGAAGGTATTTAAGATAAGCATCATTCATATTTTTAACTGGTTTAAGACAGTAAGCCATTATGCTGCAAAATAAATTGACGCTTTGTTCAATGTCGACCAAATACCTCGGCACCGTGTCTGTTAAAATTCTTCGTTAATAAACGATGATAAATGTTCAAAATTCTAAAGCAATACTGAATTTCATACAAATCCACGTACATCCACGAATGTTCGACACTAGTTCGACAACTAGTTCGCGAAAACCTTACGTCAACCGACAGATTTCTTAAGTAACACGTAATTTTGGGTAACAAAGAGAAATTCAAAAAATGTAAAAAGACGTACTCGAGATAATAATCTATACAATAATTCTCGAATCACGTGGTTCTTCAAGACGATAGGATAACAAAATTTGCAGCTGCTTTAACCATTTTCTGATTATCGCGGAAGGTGTTTTTCCCTGTAGGCACCAACAAGGCTAATCTGAAATTTCTTTGCGTTTCGTATTTCAAATACCTACACTCGCAAATTTCCATTTATAAACTAAATATATTTATCGCCCATTCGTGTTTATTTTGTTAAGCGTTTGAAGCTGCATGATGCACGAGCAGTACCTAAATTATGAGAATAGTGTAAAAGCTGCTGGCCATAACGATGAATTACGTTCAAAAGATTACAGTTTTTAACGCACAACATTTCAAGATCGAGGACTGAGCGAAGCTTATCGGCTGTTCCAGTATTATATTGCTCGCGGATCCTTTTCCCTCACGGGTCCTTGAGTTTCGTTATCTGAAGAAAAGGAAGGAAAGCGCGTCTTTTTTAAGCGAAGCGTTACTTAAAAATATGGTTAAACACGGTTTCGGGTATGTTTATTACACTTTCTATTACAATGCTTATTATGGTTTACAAATGCAGGAGCCACAACGATTTTTGTGTTTCTTAAAAAATCTCTAGGTCAATGGAGATCTTCATTCTTCAACATTAGCAGATATTAAAAAACGTATCTTACGAATAATTATTCTCACCTTTCTTCTACGCTAAAAGTGCCAATTGGAAATTTATGTACACGTTTTACTAATTTTTATTAGAAAATTTAGACATTACTTTGGGAAAAACACGGGTCCTATTGTAAAGGCTATATACACGCATCGAGGGTACTCACCGATGTGTACATAGGGGCGGAGCAGACGCTAGTATCCGGTGCCTCGATCCTTCGACCCTTGGCCCGGTCACCCCGGATCTTTGCACACTTTCCCGCATTTTTCCCAGATACGTACCTTATGCTCGTGCACCCTGAAAATGTGGCCATGCGCTAGTCGAAAACACAGTCTCTTCTTTCTTTTACTCCCACGCCCAGCTGATGTAGTTCGATTTATGTTGGGATAGACGGACATGTAGAAGACCGATGGCGATGCGACAAAAAGGTGACGAGCCAATCGTATTTAAAGTCGACTTTAAAGGCATCGGCGTCCCAATGCTTTGCTGAGCTTGACCTTGGTTGCACCGAAGTTTTTTCCCGTTCTTCTGGGCAGCTTTTTGCGTACGATTGCGGATACCTTAGGATGTTCACCCTTTGACGCCGATGTTTTTTTAAACATCGTACAATTTTTTAAAGGTATCGGGAATTCGTAACTACGAAAATCGTTTCGCCTGATCAATTTGTGTACACCTAATAAGAACGCTGTGCAAGTAACTCATAACAGAAATCCACACGTTTACAAATTGTGTAAATATAAAAAGGCCAAGCCGAAGGTAGTACGAAGATAAGAAGCAATTTTTTAATAAAGCTATTATATCTCTACTTAATTGAACATCTATCAGAAGAATAAACCTGTCAAATCATTGTAAATAGAATTTACATTTCAAGTGTACATTTAACGTTAAATTAACCGTTGATAAATCGGAATACAAAGTCCTTCGTACCTGTTCGTACCTACATGTAAATACGTATATACGCGTATTATTTATTTACCACTACTAATAAGGTGGCATTTTTGCAAAGCCATTTCGGATACTCTGAAATTAATGAAAAAACGAGTTTCATCGTCAAATACCCAACGTAAACGGCATAAAGTTCGAGTACCGATGGAAAAAGCTTTCGAAGGAAAGCCATACGAAGCCAGAAAGTTAGAAATAGCGATCCACTTTTATTAGTGCGTACACAGGCGCTCGCACTCGAACGCGAATATCGATGCACATGTACCGAGGTTCCTGTGCTCGCTGGCAGATGGACGGCACAAAGGTATTTCAGGTTTCGCTCGTCCGTCCTTTTTTGCATCAGCAGTCTTGCGACTACCGCTGCATAATTTGAATGGCCCTACTCTTCTCCTTCCCCTTGTACTTTTACCTTGTGTGCAGTTCTAGTATTAGAAGCTGGACGTAACGCGTTTCCGGGGAGAGGCAAGGGGCCAGGTTGACAAATTCACGAGTACATGGTAAGCATAAGTTGGACAGACTTTAGCGGTGTCCACGAGAACATTTGCATTCATTTATGGGAACAGTTTTTGTAGTTTTGGCCAAAGGTGAGTAAACATTTTTAATGTTTACGTTTCCGTTTCTGAGGTACGTAAGCGCATTCGAGTAAATTATCGTGATACGAATGGGAAAAATTGTGTAAAGCAATTTTACATTTTCGGGCATTTCGCTTACCTCGAATGTCTTTTTAACGTCAACTTCGGTCTGATCTAAGTCTTCGTGCTGAAGGTCGTTTATTCGTAATCAGCGACAGAATCTCTTTTACTCGATATTTACAAATACAATATAAAAAACTGATTCGAGTTTACGCGAATCGATTATAATTTTACAAAAAGGTAAGATAATGGTATTGATTGCGTGTATTCCTGACGACGCGCGTTTGAAGGGAACATCGGAATAATAAATTTATTGGCATGATTTACTTTTACGCCCTCGGCTCTAGTACTCGATTATTTGTATATTTTTAAGCAATCTTGTATCTTCATCTTCTGAATTAGCGGCAATTTAAATTGCCGGTCCTGATAAAAATTCAAATCGCATTAAAATCTTATCGTAATGCTTACACACACTTGATAAGAGAAATTTTACCGACAATTGATTTACGCGCAAACTAATGAAATGTCGAATAAAAATTTTCCTTCAATCAGTTGTACAATTAAGCACATCTATATTTCGCAGTCATCCTTGCGCATAATAATCAGGGACACCGATTATTAATTGACTAGATAAGTAGGCTTGGAAAAACTTGAGACTCGCCTTCCAGTGTAGTACTTTTATCGATATAAGAACGATACTCTGGCCATTGTCGATGCTACTCCGCGACCATCAATATGATCGCGAATAACCCTGAGAAACGTATATTATACAATTACTCTCAATGTTCGCCAAAGAATTTCTAATTTCTATTTGTTAGCAAAAAAGGAGTTTAATCGCTCTGATTCTGGTGCCAATGAAGATTATTTTCGTATCGGACGATCATTAAATAGAACATCATTAAATAGAACATCATTGAGAACATCATTGAGAACAATTACTTACTTATTAGCTTAGGAAGGCAAAGCAATGAATTTTCCCGCGAAATTATCAGATTCTCAAGACGCACTCCCCCGTAATCGAGGCTTCGGCCTATATTTTTGCGGGGGAAAATGCTCTGGACCGCATGCACATGAACTATCTCGTACTTTCTTCGTAATTCAATCTGATACAAGGGCAAAGAGATTCTTATTGAAGGTCAATGGTTCAATGGAGCAACGCACAATTACTTTCGTTTCAGTTTCCTTTCCGGACCCTTTTCTTCTTGTTGCGATACATTCATCGACCGGTTCATTGTTATTTGGTTCGCACCGAAGATACATAAATTCAGGTGCTCAGGTGCGGGAACATCCAGGACTGCCTAGTTTTCCAATGTTTTATCTAGGTACACGCATAAAAAATCGTGGACGATCCGTTATTGTGAGATTCGTGGGACGGCGTGTGGAAGTGAAAAGGACAAAAATCCAAATCACACGCCCTCCTTACCTTCTTCCTCTTCATCAAGTTGCTTGGCCGCTCACCGTCCTGTCAACGCTCGTCTTTAACTCATGCATACGCTCGCATGCGCACATAAACAAGCACCTCTTTTCCGGCTTTCATCTCGTCTACATCCACGGGGATTCTGGAAGCCATACGCGTATCTTATTCCTATTTTCTTTGGCGGCTGTCTCTCTCTCTCTCTCTCTCTCTCTCTCACACGCACACGCACACGCACACGCACACGCACACAGAGAGTTTCTTAATCTCTCAGTCCCTCACTTCCCTCTCGTACACGCGAGCCTCCTGGGTGAACTTACTAAGTGAATCCTAGAGTTCTAAGTGGTCCTCCTTCATCGCGCTGCTTCTAGCGTTTTTTACGAACTTCTTTATGAACTTCCGAGTATCTTGTTGCTGCTCCCTTTGCTTCTCTCGCTCCCCAACCTTACACTCGTACTCCTTTTGTCGCAGTTTTGAGGATAGAGACGGCATCGTTTGCTTTCATGATCCGTGTTGAGGTTCCTAAGAAATCTCGTAAAGACCTCGACTCGCGGGCTCGAGTAATTGGCATTCGAAATGTTCGGTTTGTTGGATTGTTTAGGCTAATTAGACGATACACGGGAAAAATTGTTCGGCAGTTCGACCAAAAAGACCTGAAATACTCTCTGTACCTTACGACCAACTAATTAGAACTAATTGTTTACGTAAATTAATTCATCCACGCGAATTCCACGCAAGCTGTTCGCTCTTAAGCATCGACGATTTGTTTTTCTTTCACTTTCGCTCTGAAAATTTCCCCTTCGGACAACGATTATTCGTTTCGTTTTTACGCAAAGGAATAACTTAAAATCGATGCTAATTGCAACGGTTGGATAGGCAAATTTAGATAGTTAATTCGATGTCGTAGTCGAAAACTGACGGTCTAACAAATTTATTATTATTACAATTATCTCGTTACAATTATAATGATCAAACCCTAGAAACACTCGTGGCTTAGATTTTTGAAAAATTTTGTAAAACAACTTCAATCGGAACACAACGACAACGCGTACGACGTCATCGTTGTGATCCCACGCGTATTCGGTCTTCCAGTTAGAGCACGAAAAATAGAATGCACACTCAATGCTAATTTCTCGTTCGTTAAAAGAATGAAAATTCGTAAAGGAGCGAAGTAAGCCGAAAAGTCGAAAGGCGCTATTAAAATAAATGTCGCATGCAAGTGTATCATCACCAACTCCGGGTGTCACGTTTAGAATAAATATCACAAGCTTGCCGAAGAAAAGCGAGAGTCACGTGCAATATCCACTTAATAGGCGGTCATGCTTCTGTTGCGGACAAATACAATGTTTCCTAAAAGTAAAAATACCCATATGTTCAAATTAATTTCCCACAGTTCTGAGGTAGGAACGTTAGAATTAGCACGTTGTTCGGAATAAGGATTATCGAAATAAACTGGCTCGGCCTTAACGTTTCAACATTAGTGTGCACCGTTTAATGGACGCACCGGAGGCTTTGGTGTTATAATCGAAAGATCCAACAAAGAAATTTTATGAATCTAGCGGGCGCGCTCAATTTATTGGGAAATCCCTCGGTCGGTTGCGGTATACGCCGCACAGCTCGGCAAAAGTAAGGTGAGACGCTGTAAATCGAGATGAAGGTTAAAGTCGCCGTATACCTGTAGCGGGCCACTCAATGAATGAAACAAAGGCCCTCTCGAACGGTAGAATACACACGCTTGCGCTGCGCGCATGTGTGCGCGCGCGCGCGTACGTGTACGTGCACGGTAGCGTAGAAGACCGAAAACGAGTGAGAGCGAGAGAGAGTGAGAGTGCGTGCGTGCGTGCGTGCGTGTGTGCGTGTGTGTGCGTGAGAGAGAGAGAGAGAGAGAGAGAGAGAGATACGCCGACGGGCATGATTGGTATTCGCGTTTTCTAGGAATGGATTTTGCGACGTTGCCAAACCTGATAAAATTCGTTTATAGTGCGAGCGAGCCGATGGATTATAATTCGAACCGTGTGAAAGGAGATCGCCGAAATTTCTTCCCGGAAAACCGATTTGTATCGATCGAGAAAGTTATGAAAAAGGAGAACCTGCGCAATATCGCTTGGCCCTCCACGAAAAGGGTATAGGTCGAGTGTGGGCACAGTAAGGTATAAAAGGCGTTTTTATAGTGGGCTGGTCATAAATTTCAAATTCGTTAGTGCGATACTCTTGTGCCACTCCTCCACTCAATGGTGAAGCTCACTTTCGGATTCTGTTACTTCAACCTTCAGCGCTCAAAAATATATCAAAAACAGTTACCGTTGGAGGAATTTGAGAAATGCTACTTATTTCAAGACATTTATTTTGATAGCCACGCAACGAGCGAACTCAGTATCCTCAATTGCAAATAATTTAACCTTTTAATAATTGAACTTAATACGACCCAACACGTTGTGATGCGAGTTCGATAAAGTCCGTAAATGCCATGTACATGTTTAAACGTAGACGAGGCAATTTCACGTTCTCTCGTATAGAACGTGTGCAGTGATTCGGTCAATAACTGATTTCAACGAATAATCAACGATTCTAAAAATAAAAGTTGGAAGTAGAAAGATACCTCGGTACGGCTTCAAGGAGCCTTTGTCTTATTGTTAGAGGTACGAATAGTTACAGTGAACTCGTGTACGTACGAAAATAAGAATTGCCCACTCGGAAGTTTGCTGTGATCTTCGATTTGGCAACTGCTAGTTACTCTTTCTTCCCCAGTGGAGGGTATGAAAAACCTTCAAAATACTCAAGCATGAACATTCTAAGTGCAATTTAGCGTTCGAACGTTTGCTTTGAGAATCCTACGAACGAATTGTGTTTACGAATGTTGTTCGTTCGTGAATTACAAGAGTAAAGATTACCGATGAGAAACGCTCGATTGAACCGTCCGGAATTTTAAGGCAAGGAAAAATTTTAAAAACAAAAAAAAATAGCAAATCCACAGAAATTCAGCTTTATTTCCTCGGTAGACCGAAGATTCAGCGTTTTCGTACGTTAACAAACGAAAAAACATTCGAATAGAACGGACAAATGTAGTCGCAATGTACATTTCTACATCGACACTTGACTACTTGGGTAACTTGACTAATTGGGCACTCGTTTTATCCCGAAAGTCGATAAATTTCGAACATACGCAACATAAAACGCAAATGTCATTTTTACGTATCCATCGTCGCTTTCGAGGCAGTAGACGCAATAACGATTCGTATTATTGCTGAAGTAAATTTCGAAGAATTTGTTACTCTCTTATCTTATATGAATAACAAATTTCAAATATTCAAATTTCACCGAGTGTCTCCTTTTTCATCGTGAAAAATGCGCCAAACAAACAAAAGCATGTACCGCGTGTAACAATTTCAGCGTCGAGCAATTTTCGCCCGTGTGTCATGCATACTTTGCTACAAAGACAACACTTTCATTGCCTTGATTGAATCGATGACATTAGAAAATAGCGTGAAGTCGCGTGCCTTTGGAATCCAGATTTGGAATGTCGTAGCTTTTATCCGTGATGTGTAAAGTCCATTTTTACACGTGACGGACGAGTTGATCGGGGATGAATAAGCGATCGTATTTTGACCAACTGGGAGAAACATTACCCTCGATACGAGCCTTTCGTCTTTTCAGAATTTTTAGAGGGAAATTTTTAACAGTTTGAAAGCTGAGATACGCGAATGTTGAAAGATACGTTAGAGGCTTAAAATAAATTACGTGTTCGACGCAACGTAAACGGGAATCCAAAGTCGAGCTGATATTAAATAGAGCAGTAAAGAGACGAATCCACGTCGCTTAGTTGCAGCAATAAATAGAAAGCGAAGGTAGAAAAGAGAAGACGAGGCGTCGAAAATCTACTCGCCAGATAATTTTTCTTCGCAGAGATAAATGGGTTTATTAGGGATTTCTTTGCCAAGTTGTCGCGCAGAGCGACAACCAGTACTAGACACGCGATGCGGCAATGAAAGCCACGGAAGTTTACCGAGGTGAGTCTATGTTTTCTCATTTTTCAGGCGACAGCGGAAAAAGAAACTTTGCAAATTTCCGAAAGGGCCTTAATGCCATTCTCTCTGGCTCGTTATTCATACGGCGAGGTCCCCCAACCTTGACTTTTGACGCAAGTTCGGCAGCATTGTGCGTGAATGCCATTGGGCTCTTCTTGAGTTTTCTTGGAAATAATGCCGGTGAGTGGTTGGCCCGGAAATATCAATCGTCCGGTCCGTTTGGGCGGGCGGGCGGTCGGTCGGGCGGGCGGGTGTGTGTGTGTGTGGGGGGGTGGTGGTGGTGGTGGTGGTGGTAGAGGAAAAGCGGAAGGGGAGATATTCCGATGGAGTTTTAAAAAGCTTTTGAGAATACTTTGCGAGTCGCGCACGCCTGCCAACTCTGCGCATTAGATTGATATCTCGAGTTAGATTGACGACATTTTAACAAGATACTTATTGTGCATCTGGCAGAAGCGTGTAACACGCGCGGATTGCGTATTTGAGTTTGTCGATAAGCCGACTAGAAGCCGATTACGTACGCGGACCTCGTCTACGTGCCTCGTACGTGGACCACATAGACCGGCAAATCTCCAAGCGATGCCTTTAATGACAAAATGTATAAGCTCATTGTCAGGAACATCATTTAATGGACCTGCGAACAATGGAGTATTGCAGTATTGTATAACTCAGCGAGCAAACGTCTTTAAAAGTATTTCAAAGCAACAACGGATAATGAAAACGTATGTTTATTTTCAGTTTATTTACAATGCCACGTATATTTCTAATGCCAAAACAACGCAGACAGCATCTCTTAGATTTATATTCTGGCATTGAAAAATTACTTTCTTATTTTATTCAAATTCTTTTGAAAGATTTTTGAAATACATTTTTCTTTCTTTTCTGTTATTATAAATATTTCATTGAAATTATAAATACAATCTAGCCGGAATTCAGCTTTAGATTCATTTGCAGATATTCCGATTGAATTACTGTCGCTAAAAACATTCGGTATTATCCGCGAGTCTTTTATGAAAGAACAATGCATTATCCTTATACGTGGTTTTGAAATAATCCAACTCGCAAAACTCTGCGGAATAATATTTGCGATGAATTTCTTCCTAGATTTTCTTCGAGTATTTCGCACACTTTTTTCTGTAAAATAAACGCCAATGTAAATGACAAAAAATAACAACATTTATTTGTCGGGTACAACGGACAGTATTAATAGTTATTTTCTTTTACGATAAAAATCACTCCTAGTGCTAACTGCTTTAAGCGAAAGCTGGGAACAATGTTAACGTCTCCGAGCAAATGCTTTTGATGAAAAAGATGAGTTTAAGCGATTTCAAGTTCGACTTTAATAAGCCCGCAAAAGTTTCCTTTTCTATATTCCACGTACGTTTGAATCATGTGAAAAATCCGTTGCATTTATTCATGTTGTCTACAGTTTTCTGTGAACAATAGAAAATAAACTTACAAATTCACCTATTTAGCATGTATAGAATGACACGTACTTTAGTTGTACTGCGAGTACTAGTATTATGCAACCGACAAGACTACACGTTTACAGTACTTCCAATTATAAAATGTGTTTTCATTCTAATTTGTAAGTCATCGTAATAAATGCAAATTTCATAGCTGCAGATGATTTATTAGAGATATTTCGCTGCAAGTCATACGTGCCTCTCATTCTTCTGTAACTTTAAACCACGAATTTAAAAGAATTTCTAATTAATTAAAACCTTCCTATTGCCTTCTGCCAAAAACACTTGTGCACTCACTCGAATAAAAGTATCGAAGAACGCATCGTTTAAAAAGAACACAAAACTCCTTCGAGCGCTCTTGAACGTGTAATAAACTGTTACGATCGTGTACCCATTAGAAATTCATTTTCGAAAATGGCGAATTATCTAGCAACCATTATCAAGCAGAATGTTTAAAACAACAGTTATTTATTAAAGGTGCAATTCGATAAGATGAATGGGAGTTTACTAGATCTTCGATTAAGATCAAGATGAAACGGTGTATTTTCCGTGTAGTAATAGTATTTTCTAATATCAAAATCGGTTCAAAATGAACTACAGCCATACGAATCCCGTAGGGAAACCAAGTTGTCATAGCAGTCCTCTAAAGTTCGTCGTCGAGTTTCATTCCTAATAATTTTTTATCAATTCTGCAGTCGATAAAGCACATTATATGTATGTATTCGATTGTCGCGGTCTTTTTCATAAGATCTGCATTCATATAATTATATATACAGTAAGAAAAGAATGTCGTCGAGACGTTCGATTTCTCTGATATCGTACGCTGCCCATGCTTGCCTCTCCTCTTTCTTTTTTATTCGATTTTATTTATTTCCTCTCTATATATTTTCTTCTTGTTCTTCCATTGGTAACCGATCATTATACCGTACAATTGTATTGGAAAACGGTCTTATTTATTGAAAATACAACTTTCTGATCATACACGTGTAGTCTTTTACTTTTTTACATTTCTCGTGATTTATGTAAGAAGAAACTATTCTTATATATAAATAAGTAATTTGTGGTATTACGTTCTGACAAAGTGAAGGCAGCAAGTTGTCAGAATATAAACTGGAATTTGTAAGATTTAATTCGATTTTTTTATAAACTTGAGAAACTTAACGCACACTTACGTCATAAATTGTTACTAATTTTAGGTGATTCGAACGTATCCAGATAAACGCGTGCAAAATTAGAAATACAATAACTTTTAATCGATAAAAGACATCAAATACATTCTCCGCGTACTAGATCTATTAAAAATGCAGATTGCACTACTGATCTTTTTTCAGTATTGACTAAAATTAGAATCAGGTTATCGATAACTATTCATTGATAATCATGTGTAGTGGTGTAGTACTATAATCGTATATCGATTATAGTACTAGAAGTCAGACTACCGTACTAAATCAATTTGATGCGAGAAACTTAAACGAATAACATGGAAGATTAAGTACCAAGTTGAAACCTCTAATCGGTCCCAAGCACTACATAACTTAGACGATAATGAAAATAGGTTTCTGCAAATAAAATAAATACTTGCTGTAGTTTGACAATGCACAGAGCAGTCGGCACGCAACGAGCGTAAAATGAAATTATAATAATGTGATTAAATGGTGTAAGTGAAGTAGTACTTCACTTGTGACAAATGTATAATTAAGGAAATTTCGAATTCAATTGTGATGTACGAAATGAGAATAGAGAATGGAAAAGATAATTCTGTAGATGCACAAAATAATAATGCGAAGCGCACGAAACCATCAATTAGGTCAGGAGGAGCTTTCAAAATAGGTTAAATCTAGCATAAGTCAAAGTGGTGACTTGGTAGGAATAAAACTGGTTTACGCCGCGCGAAAGAAAATAAATTCAGTCTTTATTAAAGAACATGATTTTATTTATCTGGTGAAATGGTATTCACTTTTTACTATAATGTCCACCAATTGATTTAAAGCCGATCACACAAATATGAGCATAAAAACTTTTTGAAATTCTCAATGGATTACAAGGTTCTGTATAATGTACTGTTTGCTAAATACATTTTGTTGTTTCGCAAAAATATTAATTTTTTAACCTGGATAGAGAAATTGCAATCGCAAGGACTTCTAGACGAATCTTTTATAATTTAGAAAAAAAAAAGAAAAAACAGAAAAAAACAAATCATTTTTTCCACGATAATCGTAAGATACCGAGCTTCAATAATTCATTTAATAATCTCTCGAGTAATCGAGTTAATGTAAATTTATTTTAATCACAGCTATGGAGAATAAGCATGGGAAACGACGTATTAAATCTATTCAATACTCACGATAAATTAAAATAAGGTGACATCCTGCAGGATCTCTTATTGAAAATTTGTTTTCAAATAAGATACCAGATTCGCATTCGAGAAAGTAACTTAGGCGAAGTTAAATAGTATGATTAAAGAAGTAATATATGTATAATCTTTGCACGAAGTGACAAGGCAATTGAATTTAAAAGTGCAGGAGTTTTATTTACAATGAGAAAAGTAAAGCGGTAAGAGGGAAAGAAAAAAAGAAATGCGATTATTACGATTATTACGAATTAGATAATGAAGATGCTCGCCTAAAAGCTTCCAAAGTAACAAGAAACGTAACGCAGGCATTGACACGATTACAATCCAAGAACGAATATTAAACTGTATCAAGGATTTGGTTAAGATTTATATAAAGCGATATTATCGCAAGTCTCGATTAGATGCGAGAAAAACCATTACAAAGTAGAAAGCTTAATTTGCTACGTTGACGAAGAAAATAATGACGCAAACGTTGTAAATTGAACGGATCAGGTAAATACAATACGTACATATGAAATAAAATATGAAAATGCGAAGATGAGATTAAGAAGTCACCTCAAATATTAGCATGACTTGGTCAACAACTACGGAGGAATATTCATCTCGTTTTAAAATTTAATCGCTTATTTCGTACTTTGAGTGTTATATTAAAGAAAGTTTTCGTTAAAAGTCTCAAGATTATTTTGCTAAGTTAATATAAAGTCATTAGGAAATTCGATCAAACGTCAAACAAAAGAGTAGATCCAGAAATAAGGAATTAATACATCGAGAAAAGCGGCTTTGCTTAAACTTCAGTTCCTGAATTTTAAATGCACTGGGAACATTTCTCTGCAGCTAAAAAACGGTGGGAACTTTAATTACATTTTTGTATCTCTTAGCTTTACGAAACAATACGAAGAAAATTACCGATTAATCGTAATCTCAGATAAGCTAGCGTACCACAATAAACTATACACACACCGCGGCGAAGTATAAATTGTCGATTTACGAGTCAAGATTTTTTCTCTCGCACACGGTGGCCAATGCCCCCCCCACCCCCCCCCCACCCCCCACCCCCATTCGTCCCCACACTTTCTCTCTCGCTTCGCTATCTAAATTTCTCTTTCACGCCTTCCGCTCGACCCCCGACGACGACGTCGTCGTCGTCACGTTGGCGGGAAATCCGTCGTGGCCGGTGAGCTCTTGTGTCACGTTCGCCGCTGACGTCACGCGACGCCAAACCCACGAGGATCTCAGACGTCTACTGACCTTGGGATCGCGCTCATTAGCGATGCACTGGCGCTCCTGTCGTGGTCGCTCCGCTCGATGGAGGAACGGAATCTTCCGCGGACGAGAAAATCCTTCGCACCGTAAGCACCGACAGTGGATTTTCTCTGGCCAAGCGTATCGCTCCCGTACTAGAAGGATTACCTGGACGCATTTCCCATTTGAGAGCCCGCGGTACGAATGTCGTCGAGCTACTAATAAAGGATTTGTAAATATTACAAAAAACGTAAGAGTCCTTTGTTTGGGAACTTACTACTTAACGGATGTCTCAGATCTCTTACATTACCATACTACTTTCATATTCCGAGTACAAATAAAGTTTATTCACACCGAGGCCTGATGAGAGTGCACAATTAATTTTCGTCCTTTAAATGTAAACGAAAAGGAAGCTTTAATTTAATTGACACGATACTAACATTATTTCATTCGATCGAATTACCACTTAAGTGCTTCCACAAATGTCAGACAATACTTATTTAAATATGGCCGGAAAAATGTCGTTGGACGACGTAAAAGGTATTAAAAACGAAGAAAAATTCATTAGCTTTCCTGAAATACTCCGCTGACATGTGCGTAGGCCAAGTCCTCGATATGTTTAACGTGTTTCGCGATTTTCTTATCCGCAAAGCCAGAGCTTTGAAACCAGAGCAAACTCACGATGGTTAATCTACCGATATTGTATGCACGTGTGACTCGAACTTATATGCGTATGAACGCTCACTTTATAAACCACCCTAGTCAATTTATACGCACTTATCATTTCCTATTAATCTCGTTTATTTTCTTGGGTAGTAAAATAACTGTAACCACTCGTGTATCGTGATGTTATTTACTCTACGCAGCTCGAAAATTTGGTGACGCGGTGCATAGCAAAACTCTTAAAAAGGATCAACACCTATCAATGAGATAGGAATTTAGTTTACTATGCCGATTGCAAGAACTTCGCAAGCACTAGTAAAGTAAAGCTACATTTGCTTACAATTTATCGTAAATTATTTAAATTGCATTGTGAATATTATTCACGTACGTATGGGAAATAGTGGATAATCGTTGGATTACCCCGATTTTTGAGAATGTGAAACTTTTATTCATTGGTAAAATTGGTAGAACGTTTCGCTGATGTTTGCAAATCTAAAAAGTGAAAAAGTTGCTTGCAATCTACTAATCTTCCTCGATGTAATAGAATAATTTACTTGATGCTATTGTCGATAGTGAAATGCACGTAATGTAACATTTAAAATATATTGCTCTTTTTTTAATTATCGTAAGGAATGATTAAAATCTCGAATCGTGTTATTTGCTCTAATCTAATATTGTAATACCTAACTTATTGATTATACAACTGATTATCGACCCATTGTTACGCAATGCAAATGTATTTGCAAGCTGAGTACAAGTAATAATATTAATAATGATGATGATGATGATGATAGGTAATTGTACGAGTATAAACATTACTTGCGAACTAGTAAAATAGTTAAATACACGTTTGTTTAAAAATCCTTTGTATTTATGAAATATTACTCTCCAAATAAGCATAATATTAATAATTCCAATATCAAAGTGTTGAAGAAAAATTGTTTATATATATATATATATATATATATTGTTTATAAAATATATTTTTAAAATATATTTATCATCAACTGCTACTATCCAAATCATTAGGACATGTAATTTAACCATAGATTTCATTACAAAAATATTCTATTTCTGTATTTAAAAGCCACTAATTTGATTCAGTGCACGTACACATAATTAGGAATGACATCGAGGATAAGTGTTGACAATTTAATTACATAAACTTTTATTGATAGACAACAAATATTATCAATTGTTCTCTACATGCGTACTTTTTACTCGAACTGCAACGATTTAAAGGCTTCCAATACGATAAAAAACGTACATTTTCAAATTCTGATAAAAGGCCCAGAATATAAACGACAGACAGACTAAAACTATAATTATACTACTAAAAAGATGATATAGAAATTATTAAACTCTCCGGTAATACTGAAAAAATATTCTTCACTCTCTTCGAGATAAATGTTACGTATCATAGCGAGACTCGTATTAGATCTACAAGGTACACGGCATCAGCCTTTTCTTTTCAGCAAACATACTGTTATAAAAGACCGTTTTTCTCCACACTATACTAATAAATAACTCATACAACGACTTCGAATTTCATCAAAATAATTTATAGTCGAAAAATGAATCTATAAATTTAAATAAAGTGCAAGCGTGCAGATAATGCTTCCGTAACGTCTACAATAAATACTTCCGTTCGATCTCAAATTAAATAACTCTTACCTAATGAATGCCATTTAAATATAAATTTTATTTAAATCTAAACAGCATAAAGTTGTTTAATATTGTCTAACAATTTCGAGAACATTTTTTGTAACATAAAACGCTCGTTCTTATCAGAGTTTCACTGCAAGGTATATCGCAATGGTAGCTTTGCAAAAGATATAAGATTACCTTTACTGATACTATTTAACGATTTTTTCTTTTTTCTTTTTCCTTTTAATGAATTTCAGCATATGATTATGGGATACTGGAAAATAAAAATGTTTAAGTTAACGGGTACATCACTTATTTGACTTCTTATCTTAACTGACCAATACGCTTAATGTGGAAAATTTTATTTTACTGTACATTCGACAGCGTCGACAGTACGACTGCATCCGGTTATACTCGATGTATTAAATAAACATTCTACCTTTTAAATATTATTTTTCTTGAATAATTCAATGTGTTTTACAGTTGCTTTATGCATTTGGTGATATTTCAATGTGCTTACGTGCTACAATTTGCATAAGTAAATTTATTGCCGGTACCACATAGTGAAATGTTAAATAAACAATTATAAAACTTTATGTAACTTTTAAAAAGTTAGTGCTACTTTTTACTAGGCTAATTACCACTAAATTAACACAATGATATTTCGTGTATTCACATAGATATGGTGGAAATACATAATTACAGCCTCCGCAATAGAATAAATGCAAATAGAAGTTGTGAAGATCGTCAAAATTTTCCATAAAATTCAAGTTAAAAATGAAGCAAAGTGCCTCGTCTGTGTCTACGCGGATTTAAATATTATTTTATAATTTATATACCGGTGATATCGTAAAGATAATTTTTAATTATTACGGCGATGTCGATTAACTTTTTCAATTGTAACACGTGCGAAACAAATCAAATTGATCACTCAGCGCATTCCAAATGTATGTTAATAAAAATAATCGTAATTCGTAATGTATTAAAAGGTATTTTTCTCGTAAATGTATTTGAGTTCGATGACACTAGTAACCGTTGTACGATACTGATCAAAATCAAACTTTTCTTCATTCGCCTAAGAGTGATTTTACTCTTTTTTCGCCCCAAGCACTATGAGTAAAGAATGTCCAGTGATATTATTCTTAACAATTAAATCAAAATAAAAGAAAAATATATATATCTCTGTCCTCATTAAAAGTCCTCGAATCGAATTGTTGCGCGGGTTTTTACGTGCGTTGGTGTCGCTCGACTCGTTACACGCACGTTTGACATTCCGTATCCCGCGCTTACATACCTCTATCTTCTGTCTTTCGACTCTCAACGAGTTCAACTCGAAAGAAGATAGAGAGATTGATCGATAGGAGAGAGAGAGAGAGAGAGATAGAGAGAGAGAGAGAGAGAGAGAGAGAGAACAGTGAAATCGACAACAAAACGCCTTAGTTTCGCGAGGAATATAAATCAGAGATCGGCAACAGTGACGAATCGAGTTCCCAGAGGCCGCGGTAAAAGAAATATTCTCCTGGAGGCAAAGAGAGGCAGAGAGAGGCAGAGAGAGAGAGAGAGAGAGAGAGAGAGAGAGAGAGACGGGAGCTTACACAAAGATTCTGGAACGTCGTTACAATACTGTCATAAATACGTGATGAATACTTCATCAACTTAGACTTTCATCAACATTTTTCTTTGCTTAATTTTCCGTGTAATACTTTTTATTCCTACAATTTTATAAATTTGAGACAATAATTAAGTCAATAATAGTCTTATTGTTTATATGCGTGTACTTTATTAGGTCGATACTGGGCTGAAACTTTTAATTAGAGATAGAAAGATATTTCATTGGATATTTTATTACTTTATTGCTTATTAATGAGGCTTACTATGAAACATAAATAATTACTAGAACTATAATATCAAAATATACTCGTCTGAAAAAATTACGAGCAGTTGGACTTTTAAAATTAATGTGTACAGTTTCAGAAGATGCGATATAAATACTTTCATAAACAATGGATACAAATGTAACAAACCGACATTATAATCCATATTATACATGGAAACTTTAAGAAAAATTTCTTTAATTTAAATATAATATATACGACGAAGAACTACTATTGCTGTACTGAAAGAAAATTTACCATCTGCCAACGATCAAAAGAGTTCGTTTATTCTCATAATGTTTTCCGTACGCGTATATAAATAAATTCCTATATTAATTTCGATCGATAAACTATAAAAATTTTCTACTGCCTTTTTATTTCACATATTTATAAAAACGTACTTTGTCGTGTGCACTTGTGGGCGCGCGAACTCGAATGCGTGTGTTGAATTTAATAAAAAGTACGTTAACTGCACTTAAGATCGCCCTATTGACTAAGCTAATTAATAACGTTACTGCATTAATAATAAAAGTATTTTAAGATAAATAATAAAAGATTCATTTCTCATTCGAAAGAACTTAATTATTTAAAAACTTAGAAATTCATGTGCCTGTACATACGTATTTTAAATAATAATACAAGAAAAGATATAACCTCGAGTACAATTTTTTTTCTAAATATATTTCTATACTATACCTTACTATCTTACGTTGACACCGTTTACTTTGAAATAATTTCTCAAGTAGCGTAATACGTTGCAGTATTCTCTATAATTTTAATGACTTAAAATTCGCGATTCACGCGAACGCATTGCCTTAGCAGATTTCATATGCACGAGCGATATGCACATTCTCAAGAAAGGCTTGTACTCGACATTAACGAACAAAACGATAAAATATCTCGGGATTTCGTCAGTCCAAAATAAAAGAATGTATTTACACTCGATGATTCTAGTAAATACTCCTTACTTTTCTCTCTTCGATGATAATTCACTTGGTGATACGAACATGTTCGTCAAATGCTTTTTGCTAAGAAATACAAGTCATAATCTTGACTTACTTCAAGTCGAATCGAATTTTTATTTGTGCTTTTAGCACTTTCACGAATTTCCTTCTCTTCACAATTCAGAAAATGCAAACAGACGAAACAAAAGTGAAAGATAAACAGATCATCGAGACCTTCGCAACGTAAATATTGTCAATTTTCACAAACCCACCTTCACAAGCGATAACTCACAATTAAAAATATTTGCTCTCTAAGTCGATAATTCGTAAAATATCCACGTGTAAAAAAGTAGTATATTGTTTATTGCATCAATTTAATTGCACCGGCAATTAGGAGAATCACGCATTAATCACGCGCATTATCGAGCAGTATTAAGTGTAACGGTTATATACAAAACGTAACAGCAAGTTAACGTTAATTTGTATTTTAACGGCAGCAGAGGTTAGAACTTGTAGCTTCCCAACATCTTCCTCGCTAATCTACATAGCCGTCGGAAATAAAAATTCTATCTGAACCAAGTTTGTTATTTCGAGCTAAAGCGCAAAACATACGCAGTAAGAAAATATGAAATTACATGGCGTTACGTTCGACGGGGAAGAAGCGAATACTTATAGCCGATAAGTCAAACGAAAATATTTACATTCGGTACATTTGAATACTTTCGACTTTTAAAAAATTTAGACTATAGTTGAAAATCGTGTACATTTGAAAAGGTGTTTGACTTACAAGATGAAGATATGTAGCGACAGCATAATATAATCCGCCGTTATGTCGATCGCTATTTGAAAGAAAAAAAGTAATCCAAACTATTTTCTTCATTATCGTATTGTAATACAGTACTGCGAATAACAAACAACTCGCGTACTTTTTGCAAAGCGATAACAGATTAATATTGCGAGTATAATACCGAAAAGGTGCCTTCGCTTTTAGAATTACAATATCAGAAAATATGCGAGTCCAGCTCGCTTTACATTAATTAGCCATTTTGATTATTAAAATAGGACAAGTGAATAGAAAAACGAACGAATACCAAACAAGAAATCTGTAGGAGCATAAGATATTCAACGTGTCTTATTAAATTATTCGATCCTTAAAATATCAGTTAACGATCAAGCACTATATTTATTTGTACATCGACTGCTATTCTGTTAATATTTTCACACTTCACAGAGCTAGACTAGAAAACGTTGAAAAATTACTTATTTTAAAGTTTTGTAAACACTTGCTAGTTCTCTCGATTGATTCGATGTACCAAATACTAATTTGATTGGTTTTTTTTTTTTTTTTTTTTTTTTTTTTTTTTTTTTTTTTTTTTTTTTAAATATTTCTTTAAAAGATAACCGGCACCGCATCGGGGTCTACCAACGTTCAAATCGATACGTCGTTATAAAATCAGAGTTTTCCCTAGATTCAAAAGTACTGAAAATTGTTCGTTATCCCTCAAATATCGCGATTCTCCCTACCGGCAAAAGGTGAAATTCAATTTGCCAACACCGCCACTTAATATCCTACAATGCGCCTTCAAATTTACAACGTAATGGTCCACCCGCCGCGAAAGGGGAAATTCCAAAAACTGTTTGCTTTATCCAGGCTGTGTGAATTTTTTTCCGCTCTTTTTCGTCGGGAGCCGCTCGAAAACCTCTCGCAGTGCTTTGTAAAACGGTCCATATCTGTACCAGAGGGATTGAGTTGTCTTTCTCGTGATTAATCTCTCGTGTCCATAAAGCGCGCGGCTGTATCCATCAGCCCCGGAACTTTCCCGTTCGACCATCGTTGCCGATCGCAGCCGACAGTGTCGGAGAATTTATCCGAGACCGCTTCGATCGTAAAATCCCACCGAGCCATTTTAAAGTTCGCGCAATAAAACACGGTGTTGATCGCTGATTGCAGTGGGTACACAAGGACCGAACAATTTAGAAATGGAAAACTAACGATACATTTTACAGCTGCAAATAAATGAAATGTCCTTCCTAACGGTGCCTAATTCCAGCGGAATTAAGGGGGAAAATGATCGTTTTCGCGTTGAACGACACTCGTCCAGCGATCGAAAACGAAACACGACTGTTGCGACATTTCTATCAAAATAATGCACCTTTTCATTTAAACCGATATTCATAACCTTTGGGACTTTGGAAACTTCGGTCGAACGCGAGTTACCTACAGCATTAACAATTGCGAGAGGAACGAGTACATTTAGTATTTACGAGAGCGCGAATGTTGAATTATGAAGAGAACCGTAAGAGCTTTCCTCGCGATGTACCGACGCGTACTTTCTTTCCCGTATTTCTTTACTCTACTCAAATTTCTGAGCGACTCCAAATACATTTTGCATTTTTAAAATGACGATGATTCTCCGCTTTCATCCTTCCGCAAAACGTTCCCGAACTTCAAGAGTCACGGCACCTCTCATCAAGAAAAAGCAAACAAATAATAAAGATAAACAATTTGTTTCTTAGGCAAGGACCTCCATTAAAAGGACGTTTCGCCTTGAGTCGCTTCTGCCCTCGACCATCCAACACCGCCCTTTCTTCTTCGTCTACGAGTAAGTAGCTGCTCGTGGTGTGGTACCTCGAGGACTGCATCGGAGGTCTTTGCACCCCGAGCCGAGTGTTCCGACTTTCCCTTGCTCTTCTTCCCGCTTTTTCTTCTTTTCGCTTTGTTGCTACTTTTACCGGACTCGGCAAAATGACGGCATTTAAAAACGTGACACACGCGTGACACACCGAGGCAACCTGGCGGACTCGGTAATTACGGCTTGGGTTGTTAATTGACACTGCGATACCATGCACGATTAACTGCATTACGCGAGCGCAGTCGTCGAGCTCAAAAGACAAAATGTACAACGAGCTTGTAATTCGGCTTTTTAAAGTGAAAAGCGATGCCGATGCTACAAAGCCCCACACGTATTTATCGTGCATTTGAAAAGTTCTCTCCGCGACTCGACACTCGGTAGGAAACTTACGAAATACAAAGATATTGTACGAGGAATCATAGTGTGCGCATTGTGAGAGGATCGAGAAGGCCCTTACATTTCCACAAAAATTACGTTCACAATGCCTCTCTCTTTTGACCACTCGTTCAAAAAAATTTTCCTCGCAGCTTCTCCCCGGAGGGCAATTTACTTTACAAAAGAAACTACGAGGGAAAGTTTCCAAGATAACGAGAAACGCATTTTTAATCTCCCCGTGCGCGCGTATCTATCTGCGTAAATAGGCTCTCACGGGGGAGGATTCCGAAATTTCAAAATCCATTCTTTTGAAAGTCGAGAGAAAAGTCCGTCCCCGTAGTTTACCGGGAAATGGAATGGAAGCGGGGAGGACAGGGAGAGTCGATCGAAGAAATATTTGCATAAGACGCCGCCTCGCAAGGCGAGCGGCACCGAGCAGCGGAGCACGAGGAAAAGCCCTTCGTCGAGGTCGCTACGACAATATTTAGGAGCGGCGATTGCGGACCAACAGCGACCGGGGGGACGAAAAAAAAGTCCGCTTCTCTGTTTCGTTCTCGTAAGCTTGTTTACAATGAGACCGCCCGCACGATGTACTCGCGTACGCCCGCAGAACCTTATTCTCGCCTCTTCGCACTCCGCCGACCGTGGGAACGCGTAAACCACGCGAACACTTTACGTCCGCTAGACTAGTTTTCGGGCTCTTTTCACCATTTTTAAAAATTTTCCTCTACCGCTCTCGAGTGCGCCCAATGGAATTGCGACTACAACGATAAGGCCCAATTCATTATTTAACTCGTGCGTAATAAAATCGAGGCGTTCGAGTAGCCAAGCGACCTAAAGGTGCAAAGTTCGAGCTTTTGACGAAAGAGCGCCTCGGGAGCGAAAATACTCCGGGCTGACCGTTGAGGTGTCGATGGGAGGTCGCGTTAACGCAGAGAGTGTGAGAGAGAGAGAGAGAGTGTGTGTGCGCGCGCGTGCGTGTGCGTGTGCGTGTGCGTGTGCGTGCGTGTGCGTGAGAAGAAAAAAAGGGCGTACCGGCTGCGAGCTTACGGGCTACGTGTAACGAGTGACACTCGGAATTCCATAGGCACCCGGGATGAGAAGGAGTAGAGTCAAAAAGTGGCTCCGATTTTGTCAGACCTATCGGGTTTCGTCCTTCGTCGCCAATACAATATCGCGAAACTTGCTACCGAAGGGCATCCGAGCGTGAGCTACCAAAATGATCTACTCGACTTTCACGGCATCTCCCGCACTCGCGTCTTCTAAGCGATTTAGTTTAACTTTTCACTCCTCGTCCTCCGTTTTCTGACAATTTGCTGCTTTTCCGTTGGTGGGCTTCTCTCGCTGCCGCTTTTACAAGTCGCGTGCCGCAGGAGACGAAGAGCAAGGAATTTACAATGCCTACGTACTCGCGCCTTCGCATAACGCGCGATAACGCGCACAATATTGATTTACGTATGCGCCGCGAATTACGTACAATATATTGATTTATGGATAATCAATTAATGCGAGACGTGGGAACGTTTCGTTACTTTGAGGCGATTTTTTAATAACTTACATTGGTAAGGTCTATTTGGTTTTGTGGGCATATCGCCGTAACCGCTCGTTCGATACTCTCCTTCCGAGTAATGAGACCGATAACGTTGGCGTAAAATATTTATGCACCGAATGTTTTAACACTGAAAATAGATTTGAGACGCGTTTGCTATGATAATTGGATAAGCTGGCGTGATGATACAGGTGCGGTACCTGTATTGTGCTTTCGATCCCTTAATAACACCCGTCAAACTCCCCTCGAGATGAGAAAAGACTCGTTAACGAGTCTTAATGGGAATTTGGAAAAATGAAGAACATTAAGTGCGCGCGCGCGCGTGTGCGTGTGCGCCCATGCTCTGCAACATTTAATGAGATTACAGCGATGCAAATCCATACGCGCATTCGCTTGAATTCGGTTTAAATAGATTTACGAAAGTGTGCACCTGGTTTTGGGCAAAGAAGCTTTTTTGTACCGCTGCTTGTCCGCGTAGCTCTAGTAATAATTAAGAGGATACGCGGATAAGTTTTAAGCGAACCAGTGCTGCCAATGGGTAAAACTCGTTGGGAAAGCATGATTAATTTGTGAAGCAATTTCATTATTTCGCCAAACCCGAACGATAGATATGTATTCGTTATAAATCAGAGTCTAATTTTAATCGGAACTGCGTATTAATCTGCTTAACTTGCGCGGTAGGCTTCGTTACCGGCAAGTATCGAACATTCCCCGAATTATTATCGATGAGCCTCGTGTGCGTTTTCTATTTTTCCTTCCACTTCCAGTTCCCTTTTATGGCACACACAGATCGCCGATCATTTACCACGAAAATTCCACTTCTCTTGGCACATTCCTTATTGATTTTCACAAGGGCAAACTCATACCGCGCGACAAACAAATTTCGTCTCCGTATTCGTTTATCTATCGGCAAGCGAACAGCCACACAAATCGAAGTATAATTAACCACGTTAATTATTGCCAGTCTCCTACGCGTCGCACTTGAGCGCGAAAACGACCGGATTTGGCTATAAATAAATTCTTTCCCTGAGCGTAATTGCGTGTTTGCATGATGCAGCTTTTGAAGAGTCGTCCTCTTGATTATATGAATTACGCTTGATAATTCGAATAAATGTTATAAACCGAGTTCTCAGGATACAAGTATCGGTCGCACAAGTATGGCCGTACACCATTTCCTGGCACCAGTACTTTTTGCGGTGCATACGATTGGTTTACATTAAAAAGTTTAAAAACTTCTCTGTACTCCAGTAGAGGTTAAACAAGGTGCGAAGCAATTTTCACGAAATACCGAGACGTTAGGATTCGTGGCTCGTGTTCAATCGGCGTTAATTATTCCGACACGACGTTGTCCTACTTTTCTTTGGCTCGTCGTACAAGCAGTCGCATTATTAATTCCGCGTACCGACTTTGCAAACTCGAGCTTGGTATCTTTGGTATCTCCATCGAGTATCTTCAGTCCTGACTCGAGGTGGTTAGCGTTCGGTTCATCCAGCGAGGTAAATTATAAATAGAGTACTCTCTTACGTCGAGCGATAATACCTCGGATTATCACTGGAAGACGTTTACATTGGCGCCGAGTCGAGCATCGGTCCAGCATTGGTCGTACGTTCTTGAAACCTTCGAGGAAAAAAGGCCTTGGGATAAGAGAGGAAGGGCGCGAACGTCGCTGGCGACGTCGGCGACGTCGGCCACTGAAATAGAAGACGGTAGCTGGCGTTCCAGGGCAAAGGACCCGGAGTCGCGCGGTCCAAAGTTCAAAGAGGCGATTTGCCCGCGCAGACTCATGGCTTCCACGGGCGCCCATTAAGAGAGCCTCGTCGATTCGACACTCGCAAGGAGAGCTCGTTGTTCATCCACCGCTCCTATTTTGGCGCAGGACCTGCGCTTCCCGAGTGCGCAAGAAACCTCCGGCTGGTTCACCTCAGTGGCCGCTCGCGGTCTCTCGGCCCGTCGCCATCCACGGCGGCACCACCACCTCGGCGTCTACCGCGGGACGCCAAACGCAGCGCCTACGCCGCCCGAGAAATAGTCCCGACGACATCGCGCGTCCCCGTCCGAAGCTCGCTAAGTACGGCAAGACATCGGCAGGCAGTTGGAGAGCGGACTCGGTTTTTCGGCTTTTCCGCGTTTTCCAGTGGACTGCGGCTCAGGACGACGTAAATATCGAGGATTCGCCGACATTATGGGACGAGGAAGGCGGGCGCGGCATCCGACGCGCGGCTCCCACACGCGTAGTTATCGCAGGGCCGTGACGGAGGTTCGAGGGGCCCCGCGCCTCCAAGCCACGACGAGCTCTCAAGTGTCGCGTACTTTTTCCCTCGGTCGCGGCCCAAATTCACTTTCGCGAAGATGTAATCGCTTGGTTATTGCTCGATATTCCGACGTCACGGCGGAATTGTTTACGGCGCGAGGAGCTCCAATTGTATTTACGCGCAAGATTTTTGGGTGAGCCGCTTAATTGTCCGCGTGTTACGCGTCAGCTGCATAATTTCCACTGTCAAATACATTCGCCAGGTTTCCTGACACTTCCCGAACATCTCCCGCTCGTACGTGAGCTAAGATAAAGGCCATTGTAGCCGTTGCCGGCTATGACGGATCAATGCCGGACTTGAGTATTGAAGGAAGATGTAGCTGGCGTGTACCTACCTTTTAGTCCTCGAGTTGGTAATTTACCGCTGTAACGTAGCTTCGTTTTACGTTACGTTTTACTATGTTCTACGTTGTTGCGCTGTTGGATGAATTTGCAAGAACTTTAGCGACAATCTCGAGCTTACGATAAATATCGATGAGACGGCTACGTGTCTGTTACGAAAGGTGGTTCGAAAGATACGGTTTCTGGGCCTCTTTACTTTTATTCGCGCAGTACGCGTACGTTTCATTAAATTTAAAAAAACGTTAATTCTCAGCTTTTCTCATGCAAAGAGCGCTTTAACGACTAAGATAACTTTAAGGCTAAGAAACAAAGCGTCCTTCGGAATTATTCAGCATTGCATACTTCGCGTTACGTATTCAAATCTAATTTGAAAAACCTGTCCGTTTGTAGAACTCTCCGATCCGATCTATAATAAAATATAAATCTCATTGGTACTCGCGAAAAGTGCCAATGAGAAGAAAAACACGAAAGTACCCAAGACCCAAGCTCGCGCAGAGAGGACGTTAAAACTTTGAGTTCTCCATTGTTTATCATTAAAGAGACGTTGTTCGGTGTTACGTAAGAGATTACGTCTAGGCTAATATTCAAAATTGAAATGCTATTTCGTACTCGCGTCGCCAATACATTACTCGAGCTTGAAGAAAGTGCAGAACGAGGAACTATTTCGCACTGGTCTGTAGAAGGACGCCTCCTCAACGGTACCGCGCGGGCGAACTGATCAACATTTTAAGTTATTTTCTTTAAAATTGTCGCACGAGCAGTCCCGACAATTGCGCGAAACAATCCCGAGATTTAACTTGCCCCCCTGCGTGACTTATGCGGTAGGATAAGGCAGGATTTCGGTAAAATCGTCACCGAACGACGACAAATAAATAGACATAATAAATGGACGAACAAGCAGATGCGTTTCGTCGCAACGATTCAAGCTGTATCACCTGACGGTCAACGCGCGCGCGCGCACGCGATCATTGTCGTCCATCCGGGTCCCATGGAAATCTCCTTCGGGACCTACGTTGTGTCCACGTTGTGCCGCGCACATCGCAGACTCGCAGTTACGTACCGCAATTTGGCGTCGCATCGCGATCGCGGTCGTGACGTAAAGTACTCGTAGAAACGCGTGTGCGTCTACCATGGCAATTGCTCTGGGGCTTTATGCACTGGCGACGCGCTTGTGTAACTCAGTGTGTCAAGGGCTTTGCGAAAAAGCGGTTGCCCCCTCGCTGCTCACTGTCCATTGTCCATCCGCCAAGGATGAAAATCCACGCGCTAGGATCGATGATCCAATTATCGAGAGCGATCTGACCGCGCACGTTCCAACTGCAAATATGCGTCTCTCGTTAAGAGGAATCATAAAAATGTGCATTACGATTTTAAAAGCTTATCCTTATCAAGTTCGTTAATTTAGCAACAGTCCTTCTTTTTCCGCTCGAGCCGCGCTAGCGGGTAACAAATTAAAAGCTAATTTATCGATTCTCTCGCTAAGTAAGGATATATTGGCTGTGTACTCGTTCACCGAGAATCTCATGAATCGTGAAACAATCGTGGGTAACGCTTGATCACTTGTGGTTGTGTCAGAGTAATGGCAAATCAGCCGTTGGGTTTGATACGCATACGTAACGTTTGATATCGTAACCGCTATCTTGAAACTGCGATATCGATATTTTATTTCTCGGTATGGAGTACGAATACGATTTCCATATATTATTTGACGCGAGTGGCGAAAAACACGGTCTCGGTTACCGAGGAGAAAGTACGCGAATAATATTTTGCGCTTTTCCGTAAAGATTCGTGCGCTTAATTTGGCCGTCATCTATGCCTAACGTTTCGAGAGGACCTAGAGTTTACCGACATTCACAACCTACTCCTCCAGGGGTGGATATACTCGGTTCGTCCGTAGAGGTGCGCGTGTTTCCTCGCGAATCCAAGTGCCTCTTCTACAAAATCGAAACGCTCGTTGATCGCGCCCCGAGATAAAGTCTACGGTATGCGTTTAACTCGGTTAAACCAAGAGGTCATTTATACCCACGGATTTGTCCTGGTAATAACGCGAGGCTGTTTTCCTTCTCCGGGAATGCCGGGACGACAAAAAATATACAAATTGAAATATACGGTTTATCGGGTAAGTTAATAAACGATATCTCCATTTTCACGTCGGACGCGATAATTTTTGTAGCTTTCTTCGCAATGACAATAGTAACGAGCCTTTGAAAATTCTAACAAATACGTCACCCAGAGCACCTTGATAAGCTAATTGCATGTAAATTTGTTATTTTTCATAGCTGTAAAACAAAATAAATATTTGTTAATAATGGTACTTTCAACATCGGTATTTCTCCGCGAAGAATCTTATCGGGGACTCATTTCAACAGCTTTGTGATTTTATTCAACTCTTGACATTAAACGACGATCCTCATTTGCTGCCAAAGGTAATTCGATAGAGATTCACTCGGTTACGCGCGAGCTTTACGCGGTTCGACATTGGGAATTAGTTCGCTGCAGTATAAGTCGACTGATAATCCATTAGCATTGCGACGGTAATCGACCCAATAACCGCTACAACGATAACAACGAGGTTCGCGCGAGACTTCAACACCCACGAACTCGAACTCTGGCGCAACGAGGCGAAAGTTCTCGTGCTGTCCCCGAGAGGATCCACGCGCGCTCTGAAAGTTCAGGCGAAGTGCAGGAGGTCGGTGCAGCTGCCGTTACCCTCGAACCCCGGGGACCCCGAAAAATCCCTGCACGCAGGTCCCGACAGGTTGCCCCGACTCGCACCGCCCGAGTGCACAAAAAAGCTGCGCATCCAGGGGAGGACGCGTTACGTCGTTCGGATTTACGGCTGCACGTTGCCTCTGTGTTTGCTCGCCGTTGTGGAAGTGACTTTCGAAGCGACACCAAGCGAAGTTGAGCTGCATTTCGCGCTTTTCCTCCTTTACTTCTCGCACGCGTAAGCCACTTATCTCCGAACAATTTCACGTTCGTCTTGAACCTTCGAGGCGATGCTTTTAAATTTCTTGAATAACGCCGCCCGTTCCAGATATCGAGGCGTTCTCGCAAGCGTAACCGGACAACATTAACGCGGATAATCGAACGAGGAGAGCGCGAACGATCTTCCGCCGCGGATGCGTGCGCAAGAGGTTGGATCCGTCGTTCCCCGATTTCGATTGCCTTGTGCAATCGGTGGATGCCGAGAGGATGGGACGAGCAATCGAATGGATCCTCGAAAAATAAGGAGCGCGGAGGCGAACGCGGTCGGTAAGAAGATGCAGAGGTGCGCGTGGGTAGCGAAAAAAATGGTTAGGAGGGAGACGAGGGAAGAAAAAACAGGAAATGGAACCACATTATGCAGAATCTATACGGGCCGTCTCTCTCGGTCGGTTTCTTCTTCCTGACTTCGTTGCGGCAACGAGACTTCCGGCGCCCGTTTTGCGCAACGCGTCGCTCGGTGATCCTTTGTCGTGGCGCGACGCTGGAAAGAAGCCCAGCAGCAGCAGCAGCAGCAGCAGCCTCATCGTGTACCTGTTATTACGGACGTCCGGTGCATCGGCGGCGTACTTTGCGGCGCGTGTCTCCGCGCTCGGCTCTTTCCCTTCATTTTCCTTCGCTTTCCCCCGGCCAAGTGTCGTCTTCGCTCGCTCGCGTGGCCTTTATTCAGCCGCGGTATGTAACGACAGCGGCGCACCATGTTTTTCAAGGTCCCATTATCAACGAAGCGCAACGACGACGACGACGACGACGACGGCGTACACTTTGCGAAATTTCACTCTCCGGTTGGTCTTGGGTTACGCGCGCGCGCCGGGATCAGCCGCTCTCTATGGATTTTGATATTTTGTCGCGGTTTTTCTCATTTGCGCTTCGTTAACCGGACGAATTTCGCTGCTCTCTGCTGAATTTATCAAGCCGCGGCGTACGTGTGCGCCACTCGCCGTTTTCCGAGAAAACGTTACGCTCGAGCACGACAGTTTTTGCGCGTCGTCGCCGAGAGCCTTCGCTCTCGTTCGCTCTCGAGTCTCGTGCAAAAATACGCGCTACGGCTCAAGAGTTTGATTAATAAGTTTTTCCGGTTTTCCCCTTTTCCAGCGTCCTGTCGCCTCTGCCTTGCAGATATTTCCAACGATATTTCCAACGATATTTCCAACGATATTGCCAACGATATTTCCAACGATATTTCCAACGATATTGCCAACGATATTGCCAACGATATTTCCAACGCTTTTGCGGTCTTTCTCTTGGTCGACGATGACTGCGATCGATGGGCTCGCAACTCGCGCACCTCTCGGCAACGATTTACTCGAGTGCGCTTCTTGCACCTCCGCTTTTTAAAGAGTGTCAACGGTTTTTCCAATGGTTTGTAATTTATGCATTACGTACCGTAAAATAAGGGGGGAGAAAAAAGAGAAAAAAAGGGACAGTGGAGGGCGTCGGAGGCATTCGATATTCAAAAGAACGACGTGGAATACGCGCTCTTAAATTCGCGCGATGGTCAGGAGCGTCGTTTGAGAAATCCGATAGGAAACGCAAAACTTTGCAGCGCGTATCCATTTAAACGTGGCTTTTAATTTTTCTCGCGACGTCACCAAGTCTCGAGAAAAAAATGAGCAAATGTTGTTGCGGCAGGGAAGCTTCGGATTTACTCGATTCTTCCGGGAAAGCGCACAAGTGGGCAGAACGTTCTCCTGATTCTCTTGATTCTCTTAATCCATCTCTCGATCGCACGAGTACCGAGAGAGAAAAAGCTTTTGGAACGAGCGCGAGCGCGCACTTCCTGGAAGGACGTACGAGCTCCAGGCTAAGAAATTTCTGACACCTCCCCCCGGCCAAAGGGCGAAACTTTGCACTCTGTTGGCGGAAAGTGCACGCGCCACCGCAAATAGTCTATATACTTCTTATAAGAGGCCGTCGCACGCGAGACGCGCGTCAACCGAGTGAAAGTGCAGACGAAGCGCTTCATTACGAGGCTCGTGCTCGTGCTCGTGCTCGAGAGCGCTTCCGTTTGCCTACCTAACGACAAAAAGAGCCAAAGCTCCGGAGGAAGCGGGAGCGGAAGAGCGGGTCCGCGTCGGTTTCCCGGTGGGCGCGCGCTCATTGTCCGGCCTCGAATGCGGGGGAAAAACTCCTTCGCCGCGGCCAGAGTAAAAGTACAAAGCCAGCGGTAAAAAAAAGGACGGAGGGCGCCTCTTGGGTGATCCGGGGAAAAGCCGAAAGAGCAGCGCTCGCCCCCGACCCCCGGCGCCGGGGCGAGGCGCTCGCCCCCTCGTGCGCGCGCGCGACGTACGGGCCTGGCGCCGGCATCGTCCGTCTCTCTTGTTTCTTGCGCGCCGGGGAGCGGCGACGACGACGGCGGCAGCGGCAGCGGCAGCGGCAGCAGCAGCAGCGGCGGCGGCGAATCGCAGCGGCACACCAGCGGCCACAGTAGGTAGTGGAAGAAGATGGAAGCGCTCTCGGGTGAGCGGCTCAGTTGCTGTTAATCGGCCCTAAAGCGCGGTTTGTCCCGCCCGGTGCCCTGCCGCCCTGCGTACGCACTGCGCATACACCGAGGAAGCCGGCGCCACGGGAGTGGGAGCAGCAGCCCCGGTCGCTCTCCGAGTGTCGTCGCGTCGACGCGTCCGGTTCAACCGAGAATGATCTTGTCGCGGAGTCGAGGGATAAGCGGAAGTACCTTCCTCCTCGCCGGCGGCGGTAGCAGCAGCAGCAGCAGCAGCAGCAGCAGCAGCAGCAACAGCAGCAGCAGCAACAGCAGCAGCAGCAGCAACAGCAGCAGCAGCAGCAGCAGCAGAAACAGCAACAACAACAACAACAACAACAACAACAACAACAACAACAACAACAACGGTAACGACAACGACAACGGCAACGACAACGACAACGGCGACAGTAATATCAGGACTTTAGCCTCGTCGGTGCGCTCGAGCCGTCCCGAGTCGCGGATCTACTGAGAGCCGCGGGAGCCACGAGATCGACGTCGAGGTCGCGTGTACCGAGAGTGCGTTTGGTGCGCGAAGTAGCGGGAGACCGAGTCCCCGAGAAACAAAAGAAGAGAGAAGTAAAGAAGCCGTCGGAGCCGCTCCCGCGCTTCTATTCTCCCTTCGCCGCGAGTACGAACATAATCCGGAGCTTTTTTTCTCCACGCTCCAGCCGCGCTCCCTTTCTTTTCTATGGACTTTCATTTTACAAGCCCCCGACGATCGCAGTGTGCTTTTTTTTAATCGTCACGCGTGAGAAAGTAAAAGTGCTCGGTGAAGAGTGAAATCATCGACGAGTTATCCACGAGGACTTGTCAATCCCGAGGGATTTTATGTTTTCAAGGTAAGTCGTCGTTTTCACTGGCGCTTGCTAAGGGCGCGCTAAAACTTTTTCGCGCGGCTTCTTCCGGCAAGGACGCGTCTGTCGGTCCGAGTCCGGTGCTCCGAACGCCCGACTCCCCGGGCAGTTTCGCCGGCGTCGAGGGTCGAGAGTCGCCGGCGAGAAAACGACGCAACTTCCACGTTTATCGATCGGCGGCCGGCTTCTCTATCTCCGTCTCTCTCGCTCTGCTCGCCGGGTCGAACGCCGACGCCGCTGCTGGCGACGCCGCTGCTGGCGACGCCGCTGCTGGCGACGCCGCCACCGCCACCGTCGCCGCCTTCGAGAGATGACATCGGCACGTGTAGCGCGGGCGCGGCTCCGCCGGTTTTTCGCGCGGTCGCGTACGTCGACGAGAGTTACTTGTTTTCGGTTGTTTTCGGTTGTTTTCGGTTGTTTTTTTGTTTATTTTCTGTGGGCGTTTCGAGGATACTTGGCGCGATTCGTCGAAGCGTCGCCGGAGGAAGGACGCGGACGAGATGGACGGTGCCTTTGGCGACGGTTGAGATATCGGGTTCGTTAGGGTCTGTTCGCGAGCGCGGCGCGAACCTTCGAGACGTCAAGGCGTTGTTAACGCCGAGTACTTTTTTAAGTCGACGGCGTGATCGGGGGAATTGCGCGTACCGCGACACTCGGGTTCTCTATTTTCTCTATTTTGTCTATTTTTCTTGAATATTCAATGGGACTGGGAGAGAGATGGTTGTCCTTCGCGACTGTTGATATCGCGAGGAAAACAAAATAGTTTCACATGTTCCCGTGAATGACATTCGAGAAACTTTGAGATCGCGTTAGACTGCGAAATAAGCAAACTGTTTACGCTCGGCTCAAAAATTATCTCTCGGAATATCGCGAATTGTTTAAGCTTAGTCGCGAGCGCCGCGAGAAAAGAAAAGAATACCATCTTCCTAATTATTGGGCAAGCGTCTTTGTTTTTTTGTTTTTTTTTCCATCTATCTATCTATCTATCTATCTATCTATCTATCTATCTATCTATCTATCTTTCTTTCTTTCTTTCTTTCTTTCTTTCTTTCTTTCTTCAAAAAATCACAATTCCTCCGGTCGCGCGCTGGAAACTCTTGCCACTGGAGGTTCTCGAATGAAATGCGGTTGTTGCGCAACATTGTGCAATATGGCGCAGGAAATTTCGGCTAGCGGTTGTGGGGCATACGTTGCGAGTTGCTCGGCGTCGTTGCAGTACGCCTGTGGATGTAAATATCGATCGATTAAAAAGCCGCTTTTCCAACTTCTTGTCTTAGGCTGCTTCGAGAATTCGAGAGCGCGAGCGTTGTTTGCGAATGTTGGCGTACTTGGGTTGTCCGAGGTCCGCTGCTGTGCCCTGTAAAAAGGAGAGAGAAATTCGCGTGAACGTGCGTGGGTGCCGGTGACAGTTGGTTTGCCCGGTGGCTACGGGGAGGGCTAAGCGCTTCCTTCCAAGTATCGTCTCTTGACACCTCCGAGGAAGGGAAAAGAGCTGCAATACACTGGATGTGCCGGGGTAACGTCGACCTACGGTGTGTGTACGAGATTTGCCTAAAGGGTCGCGGGGTCGCGGGACGAAAGACGAAAGATGCCGCCTAGTTTCTTGTGGTTCGTGCGTCGCGCCAATACAATAAACAAAAAAGACGCATAACTGTATCGGTTGGCGTCAACCTGCGCGCACCGCCTTTTATTTACACAGCGCCGGAAATTCGACCTCTGTGTTGTTTTTGCATCTTTTGCGTCGCCAATGACCTGTAAATAAAGCTCGAGCAGCTTTCTTTAACCCTTGTTCGTGCGTATTCCTTCGCTCGTTGATTTATACGCGGAACGAGGAGTTTATATGTCAGTCGGCTAATTATCCGATAAGACGCTGCTCGTGCTGCACAGGCGGGCATTTGTTTTTCGCTCGTCCCAAGTAAATTAATAATTGGCTTTTTAATTCGAGCATTTATCGTCGAACGGATTCGTTGCGAAACTTCTTCACGGACATCTTCTCCTTCATTTTTTTCATTCTATTTTATTTATTTATTTATTTATTTATTTATTTAATTATTGATTTTCGTCTTTCGTCGGATCGCTCCCGGAGTTTCGCGATTGTTCTTCGATAGTTCGCTCGAGAAGGAACTTGAAAGCGGAGAAAGAGCAGCGAAGGTTTTTCTCTCCTGCGTAAGGGACGTAGATGCTTTATTTCCGTCGGTGGTACACTTGGTGTGCTGGTAGCGAGATAATTCCTCTAGCGATTTCTTTGATTTTCTTTTCATCTCCGAATCGTGAGCGAGTTTCCGAGATCTCGCTTACCTAGTGCTTCGATAATTCCGAGGATTCTCGCTTTTCCCATGCCTCGTCATCTCACGCGGAGCCTCGCGACTCTGCTCTGCGAGCGTCGAGAGAAGAGGGTACATAAAGAATAAGAGGAGAGAGAGAGACGGAGGGCGATCCCAGACATCCGTCCCCCCGCCCCGATAATGTCATTGTTTTTCTTCACCAGTGCGTTTTTACGGGCGAGCGGCTCCGAATGCGCGGTCCCCGTCATTGTGTGTCGGCGATTTACTACTACCGTAAAGGAGGGAGACGCGGACGCGAATGTAAAGTGCACTTTTTCGGCGCTTCGACAAAGAAAAGTGCGTGTCCTGGCGAGCAGCGTGAAAGTGGATTTTTGGGCTCCCGGGAGCCGACGAGAGTTTCGCGCGCTTTTTCTCTTCGCGCTCTCGGGGGTTCGTTGCGCAATGCGCCTCTTCGCGGCATTCATCCGACGCTTCTACTCCTTTGATTTCAATTTGTACTTCAGGCGAATAATTAAAGTCGTTGGGCTGCTTTCGAGGTATTTTCATAAGATTTTCGCGCTTCGCTCTCCGGCTTGAAAATTTCCATCGACGTTGTTGAATATCGCGGAGAAACGCATACTCTATAATTTACCGCTTTGATTCCCGAAGCAACTTTACTTACACTTGCGCGCACGCACGTTAAAAAGTTCTAAGCTACACTTTACTCTAGCATCAGTTTTATGCCTCGTGTGTAATTACAGAAGTAAACTCGTTTCCGTTTCATCTACTTTGTTTTTTTTTTGTTTTTTTTTTTTTTTTTTTTTTTTTTTTTTTTTTTTTTTATTTTGTTTCTTTACTTATTACGATTGACCGCGCGCAGCCTATAATCCGCGCACCAAATTTTTACCGCCGATTCCGCGCAATTAAAAAACATAACGCGGATTTATAATAATACGGATCAACGCAGAGAGAGTCTTGGATTTTCAAAGCGAAACCGACATTAGCTTTTGAAATGCAGCGAAACGAAAGCGATTGCGCCACCTCCTCCTCCCCGCCCCTCGGCGATAATTGATTAATAAAAAGTCGTTTAATAAACCCGCCTTCCTCATGCTTCCGCAATTGGTCCATTCAACGCTCGAAAAACCAAGTTCCCTCCAACTCTCGATCCGCGTGAACCCGCGTGAACCCGCGTGAACCCGCGTGAATCCGCGTGAATCCGTGTGAATCCGTGTGAATCCTTCGCACGTCACAAGCCCGCGATAAAATCGACGCGGCCTGTCAAAAATCGAAAAGCCAGAGGAAAGCTCGCGTGAAACCAACGAGTGGGAAGTTGGCTCGGGAACAAAAAGCGCAGCTACGAAGGAGGTGGAAAGAATGCCATAATAATCTCTCTCTCTCTCTCTCTCTCTCTCTCACTCACTCTCTCTCCTCTCGTGGGTCGCTGTGCCGTTATACTACATTACACATAATGTCGCAACGCGTCGCGAGCCTCGACCGGCGCTCGGGACGGCGCTCAGGCCACTTCTACAACGGCTAGTGAGAACGAGCACCAAGTGCGGACGGCGATGAAGAGTCGCGCGGGACGTCCGTTGTTAAAGGCGGCTGAAATCGTCTTGGTCGCCGAGGCAGTTTCAGTCGTCTTGCGCACTCGCACTCGTAGGAGATCCTGCCGTTGTAGAGGCAGCCTCGTCTGCCTTGTTTCTCCTTCTCTCTCGCTCTCTTGGCGTATACGCAATCATCGGTACATCGATTGCCGCGGGTGAGTGGAGCGGGAGGAGGTGACGAGGTGGGGAGCAGGGGGGGGCACCGGGTGGAATAGACTGGGAAAGCGGAGAAAGAGCCCGTGAGACGCGAGCCAGACGCACCGGCAACAGCAGCCTCGAGAAATGCCTCTTCGTGTTTTGCGTTTTCTTTCTCTTTCTTTTTCTTGGACGATTCGCGTCTTGGACTCTTTCTCCGTCTCTCTCTCTCTCTCTCTCTCTCACCCGCACTGCAGGGAAAGAACCGTAAAATGCTATTTTCTTCTCGCGTCTTTCGCTCTCCGTAAAATGTCGTGCACATACGACGGGGCCGCGGGCGGGCGGGGGGGGGGCGATGGAAGGCGCCCATCTATTATTGAGTTATTACACCGACGAGTGCGAGGATAAGCGACGCTAGAGTGAGAAATTAAAGTGGAAAAATCTTGCTCTCGTTGCGAGCCGAGGGAAATTCAGAGCCTTAATCTTATTGCAATTTGTGAATGCTTGCAACGAAGAGGCGTTGATAAATATCGCGTATAATTGATTAAGTAAAAGAATAGCGAGGGCAAAGTTTTTGTCATTTATTAACGGTCTTGTACACCCCTAGACTGCATAAACAAGTACTTCTGCTTTATATTCTAAGCGGTACTTGGTGAAAACGAACGCATTTTAATGACCATTTGCATAATTTATGCCTTTAATTTATTTACATGTTTCGTTATTACGATCTCCTGAAATTATGTTTTGGGATTCATGGGGTATTTTTTATCCGCTACACTTGCATTTTTCTACTCATTTAAATTTAATAACTAGCCAGCGGAACATCGCGAATTTGCAATTTAGATTCACCATCGAACACGTAATGCATAGAATCAATCAATTAAAGCGTACGATGCCTCGCGAAACGCGCACGAAAACCAAACGGTTGCAATTATTTCGCGGAAAAGGCTCGGAGGAACGTACGACGATCAAGGCATACGATTAAAGCGCACGATCGAGGCGCACGATCGAGGCGCACGATCGAGGCGTACGATCGAGGCGTACGATCGAGGCGTACGATCGAAGCCCCTACGACCGAAGCGTACGATTATCAAACGAAACGAAAAACGGAAGGCTATATATAAAGCTCGGCCCGTGTCTTGCCCACAGAATGCCAGTACCCGTGTGGGACTCGGACATTGTGTTCCTGGAGGAACCCCTGGACACGGCCACGGTCGTATCCGACGACATCTGGAAGAAGTTCGACCTGGACGTTCCACTCGACAACTTCCACCACCGCTACCAGAATGACATCCTCGGCGCGGGCAGCTCGGTTGCCTCTAGTCTCCCCCCACACAGCGAGACGCCCATGATGATGCATTTCGACAAGCTCAACTGTCAGGCCTCGCGAAAGATTCGCCACCACGACTGCATGTGGGCCGGCCTCTGCATAAGCAAGGAGCACAACCGGACTCATCCGGCGAAGAAGGACAGCCAGATCCACAGGAGAATACCGGCGGGCCGTAGCCTCCTCATACCCAAGGTCGCCAACCAGCAAAGCCAACAACAACAGAGTCAGCACAGTCTCCAGACGACGAGCCATTATAGGCAGTCCTCGCTCACGGCCAACGGCATCTACCAAAACTCCTACAAGACGGCGATCGCGACGACGACGACGACGGGCACGAGCATGTCGCTCGTGACGACCATGTCGACGAACACGGCGACCGCCACGACGACGACACCGACACCGATGATGACGATGACGACGACGACGACGACGACGACGACGACGACGACGACGAAGAACCTCGAAAGCGACGGAGACTCGACGAGGCCGGAAACGCCACAGAGCAGCGAGTCCGAGACCGAGAGCGAGGACGACGACGAGGAGGACGAGGCGCCGGTGTTCAGGCACGAGCAGATAAACATCAACGACATTGTGTCGATGCCGGTGAGCGAAGTGACCGGGCAGCATATCCAGAGGCGGCCGCCATCCTACGACAGAAGAAGAGACGACGAGAGGATGCTGAGGGCATCCGAGAGCCAGGAGACGGTCATCAGGAATACGCTCATGAGCGATCATTGCTATCACCTTAATCAGCAACCGATGAATAGTAAAAAGCTCGAACATCTGGGCGTGCAGACACCTTCCGATTCCGGTAAGTTTTTATCTCTTTCAACGTGTGTGGCGGCAGTTTGTCGACCGCGCGCGCGCGCGCGCCTAATCTCGATGCTGCTTCCATTATTCGCTCGCGAAACTTTTACTTTCGAGAAAAGGAAAACGTGATTCTCTTCTTTTATCGACTGCCCTCGCCCTCGCCACCGCCACCGCCACCGCCACCGCCACCGCCCTCACCGCCACCGGCCACCATACGCATGAAATTATCAACGCGTTTAGGCCTCGAGGATCGTTAAAGTCACCCTGCGCAAGTGCATCGTGAACGTAAGGTCGGCGGCGCCTCCCTCCACGTCTAACGAACGATTCGCTCTCGCCCCGACAATTGTGTACGCGTTGCGACAGATATTTTTCCCCGGATATAAATGTATCACCCGTAAATAAATGGCTAACGCTGTTGCATGCGCTCGCACATGGTGTATAAAGAACGCGTTTACAGCTTTGTGTGGGAAGCCAGGATGCGTAGAATCGATATAGACTCGAGCAGAAATGTACAACGAAAGCTTTTCGCCGAGCTTTTCAACTCGTTTCCCACGATCCGCTCAATTGCCTATCTATCGTACGTGTACATGCGTACATTGACCTTAGGCGTCTCGCCCAGTCGAGGATTCGCTCGCGATCCCGGAAATTCAGATCGATCCGCTGCAAATCCCACCCTGTTGTACCAACGCGTTATTTTTATCGAGAAATTTCGGGTAATACGAACCGGTTGATGATCTCCCTAATTGGAGCGGATTCGACGCAACGGATTCCCACCGGGGCGAGGATTTTTCGAACAGGCTTTATATTATTAGGGTCCTACGAATCTCTTGCGACCCTCCGGCCTCTCTCTTTCACACGTGATGCTCGTGTGTGTGCGCCTCTGTACCGGGAACGACAGTCCGCTAAATTCGGGCGCCCGCATGATGGCGCTAATCTTCCCGCCTCTCTCTCTCTCTCTCTCTCTCTCTCTCTCTCTCTCTCTCTCTCTCTCTCGCTCGCTACGTGTAAAGTTGAGTCTGACTAAGCAACTGTACCGGATGCGCGAAAGTCGAGTGTCAATCGTCGCGTTATTGTACGTGGAGTGATGGAGTCCCGCTTGAGTCACTTCTCGGGTGCCCTGGTATATCGAGTTGAGCTACGCCCGTAGTTGGATGCGCAACGCGAGGGGGGACTTAAATTTGACAAAGTTAAAGTGGCGACTTTAACGAGGGCGGAGGGGGTAGATGCGATATACGTTATCGTTGTTCTCTAGAGTAGAACAACTTTTAAGGGGTAGTAACGTACCTCAGCTCTTCGCTTTGACGTTTTCGGAACTTTGTTAATTCGGCGCATTTCCTTCCAAGATTTGTGTAAAGCATTAAAATGTAACTCTGTACGCGTGATTGCGGACGCTCGTGGAACAGAGCGAAACGAATATACAGCGACAGTGCAACGCGTACGTTTTCGCGATGTGATAAGGAAATGCGGAAATTGGAAAATTTCATTGTCCGAGCACATATTAGTGGCAAACACACGCTTTGGCGTCACGAGCGTAATGACCCACGCGACAGTAGCGCTTTCAACAGCGCCCCCTGGGATCTTTAGCGCCAAATGACTTTTTTCACTTTGTATTTTTTAGATGCGTTACTTTGAAAGTGCGCGTATTTTTATTTTTTGAATTTTGCATTCGGAGCGTTGCAAATTTCACGCACAATGAGCGCGTATGCGTAGGCTAATAGTATTGCGCGCGTTAATATGTACTAATTTACAAATCAATTACAACCGTCCAAACGAAAGAAAAAGTATGGCGTTCTGGGCGCGCGCACGAAGAAACTAGCGATTGTATCGGTGTAAATATCGCATTACGACGTAACGCGGTAAACTTCCTTAGAGATCGCGTTAACAGGCTCGTGTCAGACTCGTAATTTTTGCATCGACACAAGCGACGACGTTACAGGTTTTTTATAATCCAAAACAACCGATACAAACCGTCAAAGCACCTGGTGTGAAAATTTAGAAACAACGAACGACAAATCCCTCTTCTCTTTAAGAACACCGCGAGGCGAGCGAAGAAACGCGCGTCTAATTATCGATCGATGCCCAACATCCAACATCCAACATCCAACATCCAACATTCGCACATAAGCGGCACACCGACGTTTCACACAAGACCCGATAAAAGACAAAAGCATAAAAAGGACGATAGTCCACGAGCACACAATGGTACCGTACACGCAGCGCCGAGCCAAGGAATGCGACTGCAATTAGGTATGCAGCGCTCGGTACGCGCGGAAAAACAATCTATCTGCCGCCGCCGAGGCATACCGGTTTGTTTTTCCCGATCGTCGCTCGTCGTCGTTGCTCGAGAGATTCAGCGGGAGAGAGAGAGAGAGAGAGAGAGAGAGAGAGAGAGAGAGAGCCATCCCCGCGATGTCAGTCCGAGCGGCGACAAACGAGGGCTCAATGTCTCTGCGGGTGATAATTGACGAGAGTGCGCCGTTTGATTTGCCGGTCCTTATTTTTATTTTCGCCAACTCCGCGCGATTGCCTTCTTCGAGAGAAATACTTTTTCAAGTACTCGTTCAAGTCCTTTTCAACGAAACGTTTGTTTTCGCTAGTTTGGCTTTCTAATAGCGGCGGCCAGAGTACGACCTTTATTCCGCGCGCACGGGGTACGTGTTTACTATTTACAAATAATATTTGTAAAAGCAAATGTATTCCGTTGGCGACGGCGTTTATCGCTTCATCCGTTCCCTCTGTTCTCCAGTCTCTTGGGATAACGCTTTCCTCTGTCACGTGACTATTGTCGGTTCGGTAAACGCAGCACACACCTCTTATCCTCCATCTACGCTCATTTGTTTCTCGCGAGGAACTCATTGCCGAGATAAAGATATCTTTGTTCCTTCAATGTGGTTGGTTTGCCTATAATTTTGGCAATTATTTATAGCCAGCAGACGTCGTTGATCCTTGATTGTTCCGCGCTGCTGCAGAGTCCTTATGACTTCTCTGGCAATTAGTCGTAAATTCGAAAGATACGAATCGACGCGCGGCCAAATTAAATTAATTCGAGTCCACGCCTCGAGTTCGTCATTGCGCGACGCCCTTATCGATTTCGAAAAAATCAGCGAGATTTCAACCTTTGCCGCTGAACGGCCTATAATTATAGGTTCGCGAAACATCTTTCACGCGTGTGCCAACATTCGCGGGCGGATCGAAAGCGCCAGGTCTCCTATCGGTGCCATCGTCTTTCGCTCGAAACTCGTGAAAATGTGCCGACACTATCGGCAGCATCCGAGCGCACGGCGTTATCTTCCTTCTCGGTCTCTTCGCTGGTGCACGTTTTCAAAAGCCGCGGGAAAACTAAGTGCCGACTCGGGTGGGCCTCGGCCCTCGCAACACCACGCGAGGGGGTGTACAGTGGCGTCGTTGACACGGCGACATCGGGACGCGTCACCGCCTCCCCTGTGTTGTGTCATTCATTCCCTCCCTCGCAATAATACGCGGGCCACGTCTGTTTCGAGACTCCGAATGTCCTCGCTCCCCCTCCTCGCGAAAGCTGCCGCCGCGCGCGTCTAATAAGATTGCCGGAACGAAGAGGAGGGCGGCCGTGACTTAAGCCGGAAATTCAATCGACGGATGTCAGCGTCGTGTGCGAGCGCGGCGTCGCTGGCGGTGGAGGGAGGAGAGAGGAGAGATCGATCCGTGGCTCGAAAATTTCGAAAAGTTCGACCGACGCGCGCGTGTCGCGTCGTTTATCGTACGGGTATCGTACGTGTATCGTACGTGTCTACCAGCGCAGTTCCTCGATATAAGAGGGGCAAGCTGACTCGAAGGTAATCGGTGTAGGTTCGCTTAAATGCCGGCAATTTGATCGAGAGCTCGATAATGTTGGGGCGAAACGTGGGCGAAACGTGGGCGAAACGTGGGCGAAACGTCAGGAAAGCAGCAGCGACAACCATAAACCAACTCGGAGATTATTAAACGACACCGAGAGCAGCGTCCCGGTTATTGCCATCTCTGGTTTCACGTGAAATTACGCGCCTTCCACCTCGCGACTGCGTATCGCGTATTTTATTTCTGGAAAAGGCAGAGCCTTGTTCCACCGACCGACTTCTCTAGCGGCCGTAATGGAATGGAAGCGCTTTTCTCTGCTTTCCCATTGGCGGCTGCGCTATAACGTAAGCGCAGCGCGCGCGCATTTATTCGGTGCTCATTGGGGCCGTAGCAGGACAATTTAAGAGCCGAATATTCGCAAAGAGCTCGAAAAGAATCGAGCGGTCGATAGGGATCACCGGGCTTATGCTCTCTGTCCTCTGACTGAGTCAGTCGCTAAAAAAAGACACAGGAGCGATGCGCGCGTGCGCTCGACTAGAATGCGTTTCTTTCGTCGGCGATCGGCGCAGATTTGACTGACGACTTTGTACGAGGAAGAGGAGGTCCGCTGGAATCTAGATTTTACCGGGGCTTAGGGGCATTATTTAATTTACGTCTCCGGAGTATTTCGGAGTTCAAAAGAAGATTTTGGCAAGACTGAAAAATTATGGTTTTTAACAAAATTTATTTCCGACACTCGACCGTTCGAAATAGAGTTATAAAAATAATCGCTTTAAGTGCGCGCGCGCGCGCGTGTGTGTGATCGTAACGTCCTATAAGTCTTGGCGTTATAAGAGACGTCGCGAACAATTATAAAATTGAGAATTTATTATCCAATGGGCGCGGCGGGGCTGGCGGGGGGGGGGGAGCGCGGTCTTGCGTAAGGGAAACTTTGATAAACGTAGCCACAATAATGCGTATTCTTAAATTTGTCGAAAATCTCGTTTACTTCGTTGGCCCCCGATCCCCCCGATCCACCACCCCCCCCCCGTCGACAACTAATTCCACGTAACGCCAATTTTTTAGTTAAAAAAGAGCGGCGACGGCGTTTCGATTGCATTCCATCGACTCACGCGGTACTTTTTTGCTCGGCCGGCGATGATTTGACAGACGACTTTCTGCGAAGATGACTAACTGATTCTGTTCTATCTCCTTTATAGCATCGTACCGCTCCCCAAATTAAAAGACGCGCACGCACACATACTCTGCTAATCGAAAAAGCGGATGCCAGCGCGATCGGAGGCGTCTCCCCTCCCCGTCCCCCTCCGTCGCCCACCACCTTCTTTCTTCGTGATTGATAATAGCACGGTTTAAAGGTCTGCTTTGAAGGCTGGGTGTTTTCCTTTTGTCGGCTCGCGGGGAAAAAGAGAGAGGAGCCAGCCAGTCGAAGCAGGAATCCTGGATGATGCGAGGAAAAAAGACGGGCGGGGATAGAGCGAGAAAGAGTTGCGTCTACCAGTTCTGCGAATGAATGGGAGGGCGTACGTAAGCGCGCGTAACTTGCTGTGTACGATGAGAAAAATCGCCTCGAGGTTCGGAAAGTTGGGCCAATTCGCGAGCGAAGCTCTCGTTAGTTGCGCAACGCGCGATACAATCGAACGCGAGAAGAGACAACCGGGGAGCGACGCGCTCCTCCCAACGAGTCCGGGCGTAACGTATGCATCGGATAGAACACCAGCTCGTAATAAAACGACAAACGGCGTGAGAGAGAGCGAGAGAGAGAGAGCGAGCGAAAGCTCGACGCGCACAATTGCAAGTTGGATTACATCGAGACTAAGAAGGAAAAGCGCTCGAAGAAAACGGTGCGAAATGATAAGAATAGGAAAAAGGGCAGCAGCAGCAGCAGCAGCAGCGGCGGTAATAAAAATTGGATAAGGAAACTCGAACGTGATTTTTTCCTTTTATTTGCAATTCAAATGAAGTTTTTAACCACTGTATTTAAGTATGGGAAAGCTGTAACAGCTTTAGCGCGCATGTAAATTAGATGAGCTGTCGTAAATCATGCTCCGGGTCACGATCGAGCGCCGTCTGTTTCGCCGAAAGCGCAACTCCGCCGATAAATCCGAATTTGGGTTTATTAGCAGAAGAAAACGGAAGAAAACGGAAGAAAACGAGACTTTTTCCCGAACGAGCTCAAGGTCCGCGGAGTTTGTAAAATTTGTAAAAATCCATCCTTCCTCCGTCCCGAGTACGCGAGTCCGCCTGCCACATGCTCTGGACGGAATAATCAAGCCGAATAAAGAAGCGAGCGAGTGAGCGAGTGAGAGAGAGAGAGAGTGAGAGAGAGAGAGAGAGAGAGTGAGAGTGAGCGGCCCGGGCCAAGCGACGCGCGCGACGTACGAGCGACGTACGAGAGGAAGAAGATAAGGAGGGATGGAGAGGCAGGCCGGCTCGCGCATGCGCGCACAAAAGCGCGGGCTTCCGAAGGTCACGCGGCGGCGTCGCCGACGCTGACGTCAGCGGTCGTTCGGTCGGGCTCTGCTCCGCCGGGCGTGGGATCTCGCCGCCGCGAGTTTAAATGCTCGCCGGAATGCGGTTAGCCCTTTTTGCCCGTGGCCGTCGGACGTCTGGCGAGAGGAAGCCGGGGACGGGGAACGTCTCTCTCTCTCTCTCTCTCTCTCCCCGCCCCGGGTCTCGCACACTCTCGCGCTCACCGGTTTTTCCCGCTGGGCGGTGCGACGCCGCGTGGATCGCGGAAACTTTGCTTCGAGTTGTTGCGTGCGGTCGCCCCTTATCGCACCGCTGACACGGCGCATGGAAAATAAAACAATTGCGCGTTTGATTGCGAGCGCCTCGTGTTCCACGCCGATGACGCGACCATTATTTCCGCGCGTAATTGCCGCGCTGCGGGTCGGGGCGGGGGGTGGGGGGCAGATCGATTTTTATGGGATCTGGCGCGCGTACTTCCAGGACTGCTGCCGGTTGCGGCGGTGTTGGCGGGGCGGGGGGGATTACGTGCTCAGCTGTATCGAGGATTCGATTTCCGCGATCGCGATCGATTTGTCCAGCAGCCGTGGAATTTTCGTTGACGCCAGACTTCCGTGGCGCGGGTGGGGCAAGGAGGAGGAGCACCGATGTTGAAAATGTCCTTTTTCGAAAAGGAACGTACGCGCAGCGGCTCATGCGCATCGCGCACGACTCGAGGTGATGCTACGGTTCGACAAACTTGCTTCGCGAATAATTTTGTAACGGCGGTGCGCGCGATTAGACTTAATTTCGCCTCGTTAGCGACTTGTCAGCGAGCGTAATGTCCTCAAGTTAGGAATCCGGTGACGTCGACTTTTGGCCAACCTCTGGCTCATCGGCGATCGATCTTTTCCTCGATCCGAAGACAAGGAAAAACGTAGACGCGCGCAACTGGCTTCTCGATATATCGCGGGCACAAGGAGAAACTCATAGGTGGCGTACTTTGAGCGTCATACCGCGATAACGCTCGGGTAGAGTACGGGAGTTTCTTCGTTGGAGCTAAAAATGCCCTTATCTCGGGCAATTGGTGGGCGAAAACGATGATTCGACGATGATTCGACGATGATTCGACGATGATTCGAGGATGATTCGACGACGATGGTTGTCGCGCCGTGCGATCGAGGAGAGAGTTGGCGGTAAATAGAGCGCTACGGTATTCGATCGGCAAAAACCTGATAAGCTCTAGATTCGACGCGTTTCGCTTCGTCCGGCGAGTTGCAGCGATTCGTTGGGTATGCGTTTAATCAGCGATTACGGCTTCGTTGGGCTTTTGCGTGCGTGCGTGCGTGCGTGCTTTGGAAACGAGGAATTACCGACGAAATCCGACTGTGGTAGCCAAAGGCCGAACGCTCTAATAAAGAGCCGTTTTACCCCCGTTTTACCCCCGTTTTACCCCCGTTTTACGCGATCGCTCCTTCGAGTTATCGGAGGAGTTGAGTTAGTCGGGCAGCAGTAGTGCCAACCTCGCTAAATATTTTCTTAGGCGCTTGTAGCCGAAGACACGGGCAGATAAGCCGATGGCGCTCGGCGCACGTATTGCGTTTATGCGCGCTTTAAAGAAACGAGGGAAAAAAAGGAGAAGAAAATGTAATAGGGAGCGTGGCGCATGCGCACCGCCCACGGACACGCAAATGTATTTCGAAATTTTCCAAACTGTCACGCGCTCCTTCTCCTCCTCCGCTGTCGCCTCATAAATATTTACTCACCTACGATTTTTTACGACTAGTCCACGACGGAAAGACCGTTTTCGGACGGACTTTTATTTTTTATTATTCGTACGTGTTGCCGCAGCACTTGCCAACTATCGCTTTAAAAATCTCGCTTCGCGCCACGCGTTCGTCCATCGATACGTGGAAAAGCTATGTATTAATAGAGAAGTCGACGGTCATTGTCAATGGGAAATCTATCGTTATTGCGAACAACGAGGAGAGAAATTTGTCGAGTTATCCTGGTTAATAATGAGGCGATATACGAGAAAATGGCTTACGCGCGTACGGAACGAATCGTTTATTTCGTCGATTTGGCGGCCTTGGGAACACTTTCCGATACCGCGCTCTTTATTCCCGCTCGAGTGCGTTACGAGGAGGAGGTGCATTATACGCGCTTCGGTCGAGGGTTTTCAAGAGGGGCTCGTTAGCCCCGGCGATCGCGTGGAGTCGCCGCTTCTAACGCCAGCGGACGCGAGTAACGAGACGAGGAGGTCGAGGATTTTCCAGGATCGCGTTTTTTCGAGTGCGTGCACGAGCGTCAAATTCGCGCTCGCGATATTTCCGAATGAAAAACTCGTCCTCGTTGTTGTTGCTCTAGCGATCGGGGCGTCGGCAATCGAACTTTTCACATGCGCCTCGCGCGTCCCGTGATTCGAAATTTCGTCAACTCGTTGGAAATGTTGTCGCTCGCGCAGCGCGTCCCAACCGTACTTCCCTCTCCTCCGCGCTCATTCTCTCGCTCTCGCTCTCTCTCCCCTCCCTCCCCCCCCCCGCGCCCTACATACACACAGACACAGGCACACAGCAGACGCACGGCATGCAAATACCGCGCGGCGATACCGAGAAGAATGCAGCCGACGTTGGCGCATGCAGGTTCTTCCCCGGTTGAGCAAATGTGCGTCGCGTCGGCATTCGCCTACGTGTGTGTGCGCGCGCGCGCGCGTACGTTTCTGGAATCGCGAGCGAGCGCTTAAATATCGCGCGCACGCTAAAAAGCGCGAGACGAGTCGTCGAGAAAGGAGGTCCGCGACCTTCCTCTTTTCTTTTTCTCGCCAACTCGTGGGTCGAGCGAGAGAAGGTTAACTAATTCCTGACGTTTCGGGATGGGAAATTTACTATAGTGCCGAGGATATATATGTATTTAATATAGCGAACGAGGATGGAGAAAAGGATCGTTGCAGAAGTGGTAAATGCAAAAAATAAATTCGTCCAACGAATTCCTCGGTCTTTTCTTATTTTCGATGCTCTTAATATATCGCTTATGCGAACGGCGCGAGGAGGTGGTTTCTCAACCACGCCATTAGCGACAGAATGGCGATTGAACAATGATTACAAGCGCGCATTACGGCGTTTGACGCAGCCACGTAAACGCGGTCAGCGCATCGAAAGACAAGTACTCCGATGTATCGTAATTGCGTATTCTCCAAAATACAACGTTTCCGGATAAGACGGACGTGCGGGAAAGAAGGCCGCGCCGACACGCTAACGTAGGCTAAGGACGACGGCACGACGAAGCAACGATGAGTGCGTCAAAGTTCAAAAAAGGAGGAGGAGGAAGTGGAATGGAAAAATCGAATAGACAGAAGTGTGAGAGTGCGATCGATGCTTGCGAGCATCGGTATAACGTTACGGTTCCGCGTGACGAATCATCCGGCAGTCGCATCGTTTTCTTTCCGGCACTTATCGTATTCGTACGTACCCGTACTCCCACGCATACGCGAATGTTCGCTCTCTCTCTCTCTCTCTCTCTCGCTGTTTTTGCCCCCAACGCTAACGAATGACCGAATGAATGAATTGCGTCATCACTGTGAAGATGCGCTTTCGAGGTCACCAACGCGGCCGAACCCCGCACGCGCACACACAACGTAGCACAGCAAAATCTCTGCTTCTACCGGAGCCGCTACTCTTCCTTTTTTCTTTTTTTCCTTCTCCTTTTGTTTATTTTACGACAAAGTCAAGTTTCGACGGGCAGCAGCTACTCGGCGGTGTTTTGAAATCGGATTATAAAGGTGTTACGCGAGCGCATCGACGCTAATCTCTTGGCGTTTTTCTATTTCGGCCGTGCAGTTAATTAATTCGATATTTGTGTAAACAGTCCGTCGATCTCCCTAACGAGTCTCATCCTAAAGGTGAGCCCGTAGTTTTGTTGCTCCGTGTACGGATCGAATTAGGCTACAATGGTTGCTGCCGTCCTCCTTTATTTGAGAAAGAGGGACGAGAGGTTGGCTAAACCGCGTATAGCACGACGGTTAATGGTAATGACTTCCGCTCGAATTAAATGCCTTTCTTTTCTCCCCGCCGCACACGATCGGTCCTCTGTAAAATCTCTTATCATTCAATATAAAGCTCCAGCAAAAGTAATCTCGCTCATTTTCCAATCGAGCAACGCCGCGCAGGTCAGAGCGGCAATAAAAAGAAAATATAAAAGGGTATACAATCGTTCATCGGTGCCGTGCCGCCGGCGGAATGACTTTTCTTCTCTTGTAACTTTGTACTTATCTGGCGTGCGTGGCGAGTGTCGCGGTGGGGGGTAGACTAGTCGCAGGCTTCACGATTCAACGATGCTATTTTCCGTAATTGCCTTTTTCTCCCCTCTGATGGACATTCTTGAATAATGGAAGCGAATAGCTCGACGATAAAACTTTCCGCGCACAAAAAAAGAAAAACAAGGGGGGGGGGGAAAAAGCGAGCTTGCGTCACCGAATGGGCACAATGAGACGTACCGTAACCTTTCGGTTGGCATTTAATATTTCATTTCCCGTGAATTCGCGCTCGTGTAGCGCCACGCCATTTAAACATCATTGTGTTCGGAGTTATTTCGGTTGCGTCGTTTAAATTAATACAAGTGTGTAACTATTCTTTCGGTGGCACCACTGCTGGCCTCCGCTCAACTTTCATTCGCAACTGTTACGGTTCCTCGTTGTCTAAGAACTTTAATAATTTACCGCTAGAACGCATAGCGTCCGCTCCTTTCGTCCCACGGCCAACAACTTTCGCGGAATCTTTGCGTCGACGTGAGAGCGCCGAATTGCCCGAATTGCCCGAATTGCCGGACATTCGCGGCTTTTTAATCGAGTTGCGCAGTGCCTCTGGGATATTAGTCGAAATGCTGGCGAATCCCATGGACCAGGTTGCGGTTCAATGAGCAAGGCCATCGGTGGCGTATCTCTGGGTGGAAAGTCGCTCTCGCGTAGATGCCGATGGCTCGTAAAATTCTGTTGGGCATCCTGGTGGTTTCGATCGACTGTGAATATTACCGGCCTCGCTCCCCCATGTAATGAGAAATGTAAGGCGCTGCGTGTGATCCCTAGGCGCGATCTCGTTACACTTTCACTCGTAGTAACGCGTCGCCAAAAGAAACTTTGACTCTCTCTCGCGCGCGCGTGGGTGGTTCTGCGTGTGCGCGGTGAAGGTCATGCGTTATAATTGACATTTTGACTGCTCGGGATTCGTTACGATCGCCGAGGCAATGGCGGCGATTTTGACGAAGGACTCGAGGAACAAGTGTACGCTCAAAGTTATTAGGAACCCCGTTTGATTTATGCGTTACTGATAACGACCAATGCATCCGTAATGGAACTTGGAGTTTCGAGAAAGAGAAACCTGGATAATTCGACCGGTGGAGTAACCTTACGAGAAGAGTCTGGCGTACGCGAGGCTTTCCATGCATTTCAATGCAAAATGAGCAAAGTCGACTTATCCAGATGCTTTTGAGCAGATTTCATTTAGAATTGATACCCTCGATTCCATAACGGCTTTGGTTTCTACTACTACTCTTAAGCAACTACGTTTTTCCCCGATATAAGAGAGAGAGAGAGAGATAGAGAGAGATAGAGAGAGAGAGAGAGAGAGAGAGACTGTTACGCGATCGACAGCGGGAAAAACTCTTGTTGCGCGAAATCTGCCACGTAATGGATTTGCGCTCGAGTTTTTCTTTTATATTCGTACCGGAGTAAATTGTCAGTATCCCTCCCTTCCCCCTCCCCTCCCCCCCACCCCCTCCGCCCCGCCAAACCCGCTTTCCCAAGCCTTCCCGAACGTGGTTCCGTGAGATCGTGTTCACGCCTTTCCTTCGACGAGCACCGTCGCTGTACCCGTGTACAACGACGCTAGAAAGGATAAACAGGATATTTTCGCGTTTTCCGCGGTCCTTGCAACCGGCTGGGAGTAGTAATATTTTTTCGATGAAAGACGTCAGCTGGAGTACCGCTTTCCGAATTGCCTCATCCGCGAGGTTCGCGCGAGATCTACACAACTGGGATTTTTAAAAAGCCCTCCGTATTAATCCGGAAGATCGTCGGAGCGTAGTCTCCGTGTGTACACCTTTATCGAACAAAGTTTTTTTGCTTCTCGCCGGTGCAGCCGTATAAGGTTCACTGCCAAGACCTTGGTGCACCGGCTAACGCGTCCTGTCGCGTGTATTACGTACGTGTGAGAGGACGCTCAGGTACGCACGGGGAAATAAAATAGAAAGCGAGGGAAAGAAAAGCCTCGCGAGTAGTCTCCCTTTGTTCATTTTTAAGGCTCCTCGCTCGGTCGCTCTCGCGTATTTCGGGGTCCGCAATCTACCTCGGGCCCCCTTATTTCGCGTCTCTTTTTCTTGGGATCCGTTGCTACCGCTCCCTCTCTCGTTTTCTTTGGTACTCGCGCACCCTTCGTTTTTATATGAAAGGAGAGCAGCAGCGGTTCTTTCTTTTCTTTCTTTTCTTTCTTTTCTTTCTTTTCTTTCTTTTGCGTATCCGTTGGATCTCGTGCGACGACTCGATTTCGATACGCGCGTCTAAACTGCTCGCGGGGTGGGAAAGAGCCAGCTTGATAGTGGTCGGGCGGCAGAGGGGCGCGGGGTAGATGGGCGAGAGAGGGGAGGTAGTGCGTATCCGCGCGCGCGCGCGCTCGCGTTACCGCTCGAAATTGTTCTTTGTTCGCAGGCGCGCGTGTGTGCGAACGAGCGCCGCCGAGGCTTTGCTAACGCGGTTTGATTCTTCCGCTCCGAAGGTACGAGTTTTATTTAACGAAAGTGGTCAATCAACGGGGACAAATTCGTTGTTCGGCTACGATGATCTTCCAAATTATCCAATTTTCTTTAAGTCTCGGAGATTACGTCGTTAGAGCTTGCAAATAGATCGCGAGAGATGCCAAACTTGCGACGGTCCTCGACGGTCCTTCATTTCCAGTCTTTTGCAAGAGGATTGCAGTTTCACTTACCGACTCCCCGAGGAAATCGACGAATTTCCTTGCACTTTCCAGTTTTCAAGGTTTAGCGCGTCGATCTCGACCTTTCGTTATTCACAAGACAACGCGAAAGTTGATTTTATTCTCCGTTTGACAATATCGGCGAAGACTCTTTCTCCTCTTTCTCCTCTTTCTCCTCTTTCTCCTCCTCATTCCAAGGCCTATTGTTGTCTAATTGTCAGAAATCCTCAACATGTAAATTCCGTTTGAAATCGCGTCACGGAACGGGAGAAGAGCGCCTCGACTCGAATGTGCTTCTCCTTCGACGAATTATCAAAGTCCTTTTGGCCTTTTCGCGCTCTAATGCCGCCTCTAATTCAACAGATTAACGCCGATAGCACTACTCGCGTCTCCCTTTTTCATTGCTCTCGCTACTGTCGCGCTACTGTAAGTGTCCCCGATCTATCGAAACTCGTACACTCTCCTCCTATATTACAGACCGTATACAGTGGGAATCTTTTAATTCCCAGCCGGAGTCTAGTAGTTGGCTTCGCATTTTCCCGCGACAGATATTGGGATGAGGCAAGTGGACTTTGACGAATGGGTGCATATAATTCAGCTCGTAAACGAACCGCCGTCGTAAACCGCCTGTGTGAAACTTTTTCATCTTTGGCGCGCGGCAACTCGCGTCGCTTTACCGTCATTTAATTACAAAACCAACCGCCGCCGTCGCCGCCGCTCTTTGTCGTGTTTATTATTTTATTGTACCACCGCTGAACGCGGAATACTCACGGTGCTTATTCGATAGTTTAAATTCGTATTCGCGCGAATCGGAGCGTCCGAATGATTAACTTACCTGTGAATTCCGTAGCAGCTATTGACAGCGATTGACAGCGATTGACAGCGATTGACAGCGATTGACAGCGATTGACGTCGAGGAGCGACGCGATATCGCGACTGGCGATTATTTATCGCCGCCGAAATTAGAAAATCACGTTGAGCGCCGCTTTACGTACTTGGCGTTGCGTCATTCGGGTAACGTAAAATTCCTCGAAACAAGGGGCACCGACCGTCACCGTTCAAAAGTCGTAAACTTCGTTACTAACGTACTCTTATCTCCGATGTAAAGACGACGCTTCTTCTTTAGTTTGCCATCTTGGCCCCGGGCGAGCGCAGTTACGAACGCATTTACTCTCTCTCTCTCTCTCTCTCTCTCTCTCTCTCTCTCTCTCTCTCTCTCTCTCTGAAATTCGCAAATTGTACGGCTCGATCGAGTACGTGTGCGTAGAGAGGTTAGGACGCGCGCTACTTCCTGGTCATAAATCGCGAGTGCTGAGCTCGAACCCACGCACAACGCGCGCCTGCCCCTTGGTGCAGCTCCGATCTTCATCACGTCACTCTCTCTCTCTCTCTCTCTCTCTCTCTCTCTCTCTCTCTCTCTCTCTCTCTCTCCACGGGCGCGCTCCATAATTTCTAGAGTATTTGCGAAAGTTACGCGCGGAGAAAATGAGCGTAAATCAAGCGATGCAAATTAAATATGTGAGTGGCGCTCGGACGTTAAATCTCTGCGTGAAAGGGAAACTTGAGACTTGAGTACACAAGCGCGATATTCGGACGAGTCGTTACTTATCGATTTTTCCTCGGCCAACATTCGCCTTATCCCAGAGCGCTCTAAGCTCGAATAAATCCCGAAGCTAAGGGTTATCGAGTGTCATTACGGCGCGCAATTTGGCGCAAAATCGCTTGTATTATTTCAGGCCGCGTCGAGTGCACTCGCATTCGTCTCCGCTATCTGGCCATTGTTCGCGTCTCGTTACTTCGCCGCGAGAAGGAAGGCATGCGCTTGCTTTCGTCCGCGGGTCCATTTCTCTCTCGGCAGTCGAATCCAGTTAGTCGGGCGAGTAGGCGCAGCTCGCGCGCACCTTTTGCACACAATGCGCCCTCGGGAAGGCGGCTGCATCTGTCGCCGTCGCCGCTGCGGACGACAGCGACGGCGACGACGACGGCGACGACGACGACGCCCACGCGCTATATTCGGGCGCGCCGACCGGCTAGACGCCATCCTCCCCCCTCTCGCTCTCTCTCTCTCTCTCACTCACTCTCACACACACACTCTCTCTCTCTCTCTCTCTCTCTCGGTCTCGCACTCGGACGCGGCGCGCCAGTGCGGACTATTCCTAGAGATTGTAGGTCGGCCGGCGCGAGGAGCAGTATTTTTGGGCGACGACGGAGCGGGAGATGGTCGCTGGCCGATTTCGCTAATGACCGGAAACCCATGAACTTTGCCGGATCGGGATGAAATTTGAGATTCGGGAGCGCCGCCTCTTGGACGATTTACTCGGTGTACGTATAGAAATAGACGACTCGCCTCGTAGAGACGTCCCTGATTATTGGGCGAAAAGGAAAACTCAATTCCGATCGCGCGATACTGTAGTAGTATCCAGTTTTCGATTCGGTAAAAGTAGGACTTTCACATCCTCCTCTGATTCGACATGCCGCGCTGTGTAGGTGTATAGAAATCGTGTCGTAAGATTGTATTCAAGTCGAATGGCGCTGCTCTGTAGATCGCGATTCGTTACTTATCGACGGTGAAGATGTAACGGCTCGATAGATACGTTCCTTATAATCTGATTCGAGCATCGCTCGAGCCTCTTCATTTGTAGCCCCAGCGAAATAATTAGCGCGATACTCGTAGCCCCGGGTTACTCCGTTTTTACACCGTTCGTCGGACGTAACGCGTCGAGCTCTTCTCAGGCCCCGAAGAGAAACTATCGCGAACTCGTCGATCGATCTTTTGTGGTTCGATCGCGCGATGATCGAGCGCGATTGGCGCGCATTGCGAAACTCGGCTTTTTACGCTTTTCAACCGTAGCGCGCGGGCATTTCTCTTAACGACCGACGCAACGAGGACGTCGTTGCTCGGCACCTCATTTTCGTCCAGCTCATTTTTCTCCACTAGTCGTCGCGTACTTGTGTGCCTGTGTCGAGTGCGCGCTATTTCCACCGTAAATGTTGGAGCGTACGAGGAAGGTAACTTAACTGGAGTGCCGGCTTCGCTCCTCTTACGTAATCGGATTTTCTTTTTCAATTTGTTCGTTGAGTCGCTCGACTCGACGAGTAGTAGTCGCAGGATGAGTCGAAAGGACGAGTACGAGGAACTCGAGCCGAGCATTCCAAGCGATGCAGTCGTCGATCGTGGGCTTGCTTGTAGGGCACACAAACGCACGGCCGATACGCTGTCGATAAAATCCAACGAAAGTTAATATTTTTCCAAGTGTGATAGCCATCGCATCGCGCCTTTTAAAAAATCAAATAGAAAACCTCGAGCGACGAGGATCCAAGCTTTAAACTCGTCATCCTCCACCTACTTTGGTCAATCTACACCACGACATTGCTATTTGGTTGCGTCGTGGGAAGGAAAGCAAACTCTCTCGCCGCTGCCCGTTCTAACGAACTCCCAATTTCTTATTCGCCTCGAGTACTCGAAAACTGTCTCTCGAGCTCCTTATCTCTTGCTCGGGTTTATTAGTAAAGCAGGATTCAAAGTTTTTCGCGCGCCTCCTTCGAACGACGAGCGAGTTCGAGAAAATTGGAGCCTACATTTTTTCAACGCAATAATTTCGATTATCCAATTCATATATTCAGCGTTGTGGAATTAATTGCACAAGACTTTCTTAGAGTCTTATATTTTCACGTTTTATCGGGGAAGAAGGAGTTTGCGTAGCCGACGAATGATCGTTACCAATCATCTTATTCGTGGATCTAGAGTTAACGCGCGCGCGCGCGCGTACGCGCGTGATTTACGATGAGAACGAGAGATTTTAAAGTAATTAGCGTGCGACTCGTGAAGCTGGCGAAAACGCTGTAATGGCCTATTAAACTGTGTTCTACCACCGCGTTTGAGGCGCTTCGTTATGAATTTTAAGTGGAAAATGAATTACTTACTAGAAAAGGGAAATGAGTCGAGATTTCTGGGGCGCCGACAGGAAACCGATGAAATTTACGGAAAAATCAATGCCAAAATTAAGTCCCCGATAAGTCTCGATATTTAGCCCGGGCAAACGAGCATCAACCTAAGGAAATAATCGTCGAAGTTCAATGTCACCACGAGTCTGGTGCTCTCGAGCTCCGGAGCCCTTGTTCGTCTGGAGTTCACGCCCTTGAGGCGCGTCCGCTGTTGGTATAGGGTCTGCGCCCCGCGCAATTCGAGCGAGTGCGATAGAAAATGAGAGAGGAGAGTCTCTCGAGCTTCGATCGGCGTCGACGCCCCATCGTATGCGCGCGCCGCCCGCGACGACGCAGATAGAGGGAAGAGCACAGCGCACTGACCCCCAAGGTCGCAGGCTTTACTCAACAGCACGTGCGGAGGAACGAACGCCGCGGGTCGTCGCTGACCCCGCCAACGAGCTCTAGCTCTCGCGGTGCGGGGGTCGGTGATCGGGATGGATATGCCGCTTCGTGTTTTGTCTCACGCGCACGAAGCCGTGCGCGTGTGCGTCTTTTTTGGCGCGAGAGTTCGCGCGGCCAGAGCTTTCCCCGCTGTCGCTTTGTAGCGGCTTATCTCCCTAGATTGGCTTCCTTGCCCTCCCCTCCCCGCCCCTCCCCTCCCCTCATCAAGCCCGCCCCGTTGAAAAATTATGCTCGCGATGCGTGCTTGCTCCTCGATAAGCGGTTGCGGTGGGACTTTCTTCGCCGAAGCGAACCTTAAGAATTTGTCGCGAAGAAATCGAGATAAACGATCAAGCGAGGAGAACGAAGGAGATAAAAATTGTTCATCAACGCTGCTGCCACGAGTCACGAATAGATTATAATTGCCGTAGGGAGGAGTTGCTGAAAAAGGAACATTTTATACCGCTGTCATTGTTCACTTTCCTTCCCCGTCTACACCATAATATTTTCTTTGTCGTCTGTTGTGCTTCCCCACCCCGCTCGAGAGTTTTCCTTTGTGTGGGGTTTCTTTTTCTCCTTGGCACGTGCCCTGTTGTAATCCCACACACAGAAACACCTCAATTTCCTCTACGAGCGGTAATACATAGGCAATGTCGTCACCTATGACAATTGGTAATCGCTACAACTTCCGAACAACCTAAATTCCTTTCTTCTCTTCCATTCCTACGAGATAGACGAGATAGACGATTTAGACGAGATAAAGCGAACTTCTTTAATACGAACTTTTTGCGTACAACAATTAATCTTGCACGTGAGCGGCGGCTGTATTCATTAGAAATAGGTGCGTTGGTGGCGATATCCTTGAGTTTCGCCTTCGCGCATTGTCATAAATAGTTGGCCAGTCTTGGTTATCGGGCGATTCGGCGACAAACAATGCGACCGACCCGTCTTTTAATTTCGATAATTATGGCATTAATAACCGCCGTCGGTAATGGCATAACACCGGCATACCTCCTAAGTTGCCTTTAAGTTTCATTCGGCCCCATTACTTTTTAAATGTCGCACCATGTGCGCAGAGCAGCGTTAATTCGATACAATTTCGTTTTACGTCGATTGAATTACTTTCTTCGATTGCAATTACGCAGCACGACAAGAGACCGTCGTAAACCCTAATGAAATTGCTCGGGTACGAAAGAATCGAAGCTGTTGGTGCGCTCCGAATGATCGGCGCTCGATGAATTAAATCTAAGCAGCCGGATTCGAGTCTCTCGCGCGATAACGAGATCCCGTGGGAGATGAGTCTCACGATGATTCTGGAAAAGATGCATCGAGTCGCAAGTTTCGTCGTCATCCGCCAGGATACAATCGAATCTCCACTCGTATTCCTTGATAAATGTAATTCTGCTCGGTGCGCATTAATGGTAATCCGATTTTCGAAAATCTTATATAGTTTTCGAGTGCGTGATACAGTATAATCGTACTGTCGATTATTTAAGAATGAGCGTTAAGTATGCGAAGAGCAAATAATTGTAAATTCGTGCATTACGCGATTCATAAAAGAAATCGAATCGATGTTTGTCGCGAGAGTGCTAATAAATTATTATTCCATGGTAATCGTATTTAAATTTACATATTTTATTCATGATCCATAAACTGAAAAAAGCTATTCGAGTCATATAATAGCTCATTGAATATTAAAAGTCTCGATGCGTCAAAGATCCGCGCTAATAAGATCTTTACATAATAATTTGAACAGCGTCAGAAAGTGTACGTGGAAAAACCAAATGAAGCGTGTGCGTCCCCTCTGCTTCTCTCCCGCTCTCTCACTCTCACTCTCTCTCTCTCTCTCTCTTTCTCTCTCTCACGCAGTCCCGCGAGTCTAGCGTGAAAGAGGGTTGGAAAGAGGAAGGAAAACCGGCTATATTTAGAGGATTTCGCGCCTTTTCCGCGGGAACAGTCATGGCTCGTCGCCAGGCGCCTACATGAGAAAAAAGGGCTCTGCCCGAAAAACCATGGCTATTCTCGAGATTGCCAAGGCTCCTGGTGCTACGTCTCTTTCGCGCTCTTTGACAGCTCCTTCCTCGTTCCACTCGTCCGCCCCTCGGCTCCACGGCTCCTCGGCTCCTCTGGCCTCGCACTTCCGCTTCCTTTTAAGCCGATTTCCTAAGCCTGGCGCGCGCGCGCCTTTTGAGTTCTTTGCTTCTCTCTTTCCACTTCCTTCTTCCTGCTAGATCGTTCGAATGCGCCTCCTAGACATCGCGTTATCGGCTATTTTTTCCCTCCTCCTTTGGCACCTTTCCCGCACAACTGAGGCAAAGTGCTGATTTGGACCTGCACTCGCTTCTCGGTAGCGCTGTTAACGAAGTTGCCGGAACGGTAATAGAAGGCAAATAAAATGCGCTCATGGAGCTCATAACGCGGTCACGCGCATCGACGTGTTTCTGCCGAAATACAAATTACGATATTATAATATTACAATGCCAGTGCAATTTAAAATAGAGGCAAGCCCTGCAAACAAAGGAGAAAATCTCCGAATAAAACACCCACTGTTCACCCACCGACAATAAAGTCCGCGCATGACTCATCCATTTGACAAATCCTTGGCTTTCTCTCTGCAGTGCAGCTGTAATACGATATCCCATAGCACGCGCAAGAAGGAACTACTAAATAAAGCGTACGCCTTTAATAGCGACGCAGGCGCCACGCGAAACTCGCCAGATCCTCCTTTTATCTCGGTGCGAATTCGCCGTTAATGTTACGAGAGTGTCGCACGACCCTCCGGCAGCTAAATCAACTCGTAAAGCACCCGCAGAGTCCACGTGAACGATCGAAGAAAGGAAAAGCCCGAAGGGAAACTGTGACAAGGTAACGACGCCAACCCTCCCCCTTGCCCTTCCCCTATGCACGCGATAACCTCGTGTAAACGCACGCGCCTGCGTCGGGAAATACATTAGTGCTACGCACCCCATTTTCACGAATTTTCTGCTTCTTCCATTTGGGTGCTGCACTTATCCTTCCCCCCCCCCCGCCGCCGCCGCCGCCACCGCCCCTCGCCCCTCGCCCGAGCATTTTCTTTAACACGCAGGAGCATTTGTGCGAAATGCCACGTGGATTATTTGAAATCATTCAATCGGTAACAAATATGTCGAAATATATATATACACGAGTGGCACTGAAAGCTCCTGGATGTGGGAGTGGAGATTAAGTTGTTGTTCAAATAAACAAAGAGCCAACCCACTCGTTTTCGATGGCCTTGATGGCGCACAATGCGAGAATATCTCGAGAAATTATTGCCTTTTTGTTACGTCGAAAGCCGTCGATCAATCACGCGTTATTAACGCGGAAAAGAAAGCACGAGCGGCTGCTCTAACGATAATTCGCAAAGTTTGCCCACAGTTTGCCCACAGTTTGCCCACAGTTTACCCAGAGTTTACCCAAAGTTAACCCATCCCCTCGAGTCCGCGATTCGCACTACTCAGCCACGTCGACCGCTCAAACACTCAAATATTTGCTTTCGCTTGATGTTACAGAGGAGGAGATCGACGTGGTCTCGTACGAGAAACCGTCGCGAGCCTCGAGCTCGACCGGGGCCTCGTCCCTACCCACGTATCCCAGTCCAGCGGAGCAGCAGCACTTCCAGCTGACCGTTAACACCGCCTTCAAGGACCGCCACCACGGCGTCAACGGTAACGCGGCCACGACCTCCCCGACATCGACGACGACGGCACCCCGACCCCGGGGCCGTCCACCCTCGAACGGCGTATCCCGTAAGCGCGCGAGCCAGGCTGCAGCCGCCGCCGCCGCCGCAGCAGCTGCAGCAGCAGCAGCAGCAGCAGCAGCAGCCGCCGCCGCCTCCTCGGACACCGAGACGACGAGACCCGCGGCGAAACGGGCGAGACAGCACCGCCCGTATCAGCGTCGCGCCACACCCCAGAAGAGCAAGTCGAACATGAGCTCGCCCCAGTCCTCGCCAGCAAAGCACAGCGCCGGGAACAGCAGCAGCTTCGCCTCGTCCTCGAGAAGCTCGTCCGACGACGAGCCCGACACCGAGAAGAGGAGCTTGCACAACAACATGGAGCGCCAGAGGCGGATAGAGCTCCGGAACGCCTTCGAGGAGCTGAGGATTCTCGTGCCCGAGGTCGAAGCCAAGGAGAAGGCGCCCAAGGTCGCGATACTGAGACAGGCCGCGGCCTTCTGCGACAGGCTCACCGACATGGAGCAGCTGAACCTCGCCAAGGTCATCGAGCTCAAGAAGAAGCAGGAACGCCTGAGGGCACAGCTGAGCCAACTGCGGCGGAGCCTCGCTATGAAGCGCTGATAGAGGGCCGGACTGGGGGAGGGGGTGTGATCCGACGAGGCCTCCCCAAGCTTGTCACTGACCCGGGGCTCTACGGCGCGGCTTGAGTCGAGGAAGGGCAGAAGGGACGCGGCTGGACCGCGCGCGCGCGCCTCTCTTCTGGACGGAGACGGAGTATATAGAGTTTACCCCGAGGAGTAACCACTACGAGAGAAGAGTATATGTTTTACAATTCTCGTGTTGAACTCGTGAGATTTTACTGCTATTAATTGCTACGGCGTTTTTAAGCTGCTTCTTCTCCGTTTTCCTGGTTTTATCCATTATTCGGTTTTTTTTCTCTTTTTTTTTCCTCTTTTTTTTTCCTCTTCTCTTTTTTCTCTCTCTCTCTCTCTCTCTCACTTTTTTTTTTTTTTTTTTTTTTTTTTTTTTTACCTTACCAAGCTGGTGACGGACGAGCACCTACATGCATTCGCACATACAGTGACACACGCACGCTCACCGTGTACACACATACACTTACCCGAATCCACACTAATGTATAGATCGTATAAGAAAACAGAGACGCTTTGTTATATGAAGTCCAACGAGAGAGTGACTTTTCGTGCGTCGCAAAAAACATGTAGATGAAAACGAGACGAACGGAAAGTAAAATGTCTCTTACTCTCCCGCTGGGCTGCGTTCAGCTGAATATTTTCTGACGTTTGCGAAATTAATTTTGTTAGCGTAAATGATGCGCCGTCATGTTTGAGGCGCTTGTGTGAAAAGTGATATGTAACTACTAAAGAGCATAATTAGAACTTATATCGACTATTATCATTTATTATTATACGATTTCTCGATTGCTGATTTAAGAAGGTTTGTTACGTATAGTAACTAGACGATTAGTAGGGAGACAGGAAGTTTTTCGTTTACTTCGTCAGCGCTAACTATACAAGCGCGTCTCGCGATTATATAAGTGCGAGATGCGCGAGTGCACGCACACACGCATAGACGCGAGTCAATTGCAGATAAATTATATAGCATGAAAAATATATGGATATATATTATATATATAGATGACAGTTTTTTTTCTTCTAACTTAATAAGGAATTGAATAATCCTTCATTCTACTCTGGCTCTCGCGGATGACGATGATGCGTAAGAATGCGCAAGATGCAGCAGGGCTGTACATTTTGGAAAACGACTCCCAGTTCTCACATCGCTTAGGAAAAATATAACGACGGAAACAATAGCAGCCTGTGTTTGATTTGAAAGAGACTTTCTCAAACGAGTTTTAGCTCCTATTGCACTCTTCTTTTCTAACGCGCTATTTCCAATATTCCTAATTTTCCTCGCTAGGTAATCGACGCCACTGTATTTTGTTTGTAATACACTCTTTTTTCCTCACCTCAGTTCAGCACGAATGAATAAACAATAAATAATAAATGAAAAATGAAGCATCGTATTCAGGCTTTTTTCTTTTTTGTGTATTCATAAGTACATTGTACATAAAAACGAATTCAATGCGTATATAGGTTTAAATATAATAAATATATTATTATATATTATTATATATTATTATGTATACACGTAAATGTATGTATGTGCGTATGCATGTATATGTTGCGTTTTATATATGTATATGCATCGGGGTGGGTGGGTGGGCGTGGGTGCGTATATATACGTGTGTGTGTATGCGCGTGTTTGCGCATGTATGCATATATATATATATAGATATATATATATATATATATAAACGCGCGGGTGGGCGGGGGGGGGGCCGCCCGCACTCATGCATCCAACCGATGCATACATACGTCGATGTAAGTCTACGAAAACGTAGATGACAGTGAGTGAGATAAAAAAGAAAATTAATATAGTGAGAATGAGATAGTAAAGTTGCTAGTAAATGCTACTGTCTACTATATCGATATCATCATCATCAGCATTATTATCATCATCATCAATCATCATCATCATCATCATTATTGCTACTACTACTCTACTACTACTATTATCGCTACTTTTATTATTATTATTATTATTATTATTATTATTATTATTATTATTATTATTATTATTATTATATTGTTAACGTTTTAGTTGATTTCATGACCGACTAAATCGGCAGTTTTTCTTATACGGGAACTTTTTATTACAAAAAATGAGATAATATCGTACCATAATTTATCAAACTAAATAATAAAATAAGTAACAATTATGATTTAAACGCTTGTCATTAGAGGGTTTAGATTATACGACCAAATAGTCGTGTGTGACTATTTAAGCAGAAAAATATAATGAAACATGTAAAAGTTTCGCGCTATGCATCTTTGGCGTTTAGTTGTAGGAAAAAGGTAAATTATAATTAAAAATTAAAAGTGTTCGCGAGCGAATATATTAGTAAACATATAAACAAAATCCCTTTGATGAATAATCGCGTGAGAAAGAGAATGCGTGCAGTTTTTGTTTTTCGTGAGTGTGCGTTCATTACTATACACATAAGGAACTATATTGGACGAGAAATGCGAGGAGCAAGAAAAGTACGACATGACGGTGAGTGCGAGAATTAGGTGTAAAAGTGAGAGTGAAAGAATCTTTCTCGAGTGTCAGTGCATAGAACGAATGGGTATGAAACAAGTGGAAAAAGCAAAAAGAAAACAATGTGTTCATTACGTTTCTAGGTTACAGTATTCTTTTTTATCGAATTTACAGCAGCATTGACTGGTAAATAAACTGGGGGAACTACCGAGATAAAAATAAAGTAGATGTAATGGTGGAAATAAAACAAACACGAGCAAAGTAAATTTAAAAATTAAAGGGAAAAATAAGAATAATGTTGTCATCGTTGGAAGCGCTTTTTAAGATAGATTTAGGGAAACAGAGGGTTAGATGAACGGGAATGAGAGAATACAAGATAGATAGGGGGGAGAGAGAGAGAGAGAGAGAGAGAGTGAGGGAGAGAGAGAGGAAATGAAACGACATATACAGTAAGCTGACCGGAAGCACAATGGTTTTGCGATTCATGAAATAAAGAAAAGAAGCGAATGAGGCCAGATACTGCGACTATGCAGTTAAAAGAGAAGAAAGGAACGAAAGGGAGAGTAAGTGTTCTGTGTGTATGAGAGTGAAAGTGAGGGAGAGTGAGAGAGAGAGAGAGAGAGAGAGAGAGAAAGAGAGACTGTGTAGCAGAGAAACAGCAGACAAAAATACAGATGCGAAAAAATATGAGATGGTATTTGGTTTTTTCTTTTTATTATTATATTTTAAATATTACATCCACAGGACGCGCAAATGCATGAATAACACAGTGAACTAGTACCGTAACGTATTTTTTACGAGTAGATCAGGTACACAACATTGTACAACGAAACTATTATTATGCTTTTTAAAAAAAATATATAAGAATAGAATTGAAATAATAAGGTGAGTTGCGCCATAGCGAAATCTAACGGTAAAGCCGTGCATTATAAAGTATAAACAAAATATTTACGGAATTTACGTTTCTTTTCATGGTTTTGAGTTAAATCTAAATTTCGCAATAGTTATATAATTTAAATAAAACACCTTTTTTATATTAATAAAAACGAAGTTGTAATTGTAACATTTCTAGTTTTATTCGAATAATATTCTATTCCTTCAGTTTTTTTTGTTTTTTTTTTTTTTTTTTTTGTTTTTTTTTTTTGTTTTTAGCATTTCGAACATAATTCAGGTGAAGATGAAGTCCGAGTCATAAAAACACGATCAGTTATGGTAGTATACAGTACATTTTTTCCAAAGACAAGTGCCTTGAGCGCAGCTACTTCTTTCTTAATAAAAAATATTCTGGTGCCAAAATAAAAAAAGGATCATAGCCGTTCCTCGAAACGATATATCAAAAGTTTTTCTTATTGCACACCTTGAATTCGCTGGTAGTTTCCCTTTTTTTTACGTGCGGAAAAAAAAAGAAATGAACGAATAGGTCAGAGTCTTTTCCGTCGGGTATAATAAGCATACGTGTATGCATACGGTCTTTTAATTCTTTTTTAAGATACTCTGCGACCACCTTTTCCGGTTTTAATCCGCGCGGATGTCGTTTGTGCGTATTTTTTAAGGATGCAAGAGAGAATGACGAAGGAAACATAATGGAGCAGAGGGTCTTCCTCTTGTGAAATTTTTAGTCGATGAGAGATAAAATGGCGGGTTTAAAAAGTGGTAGCATTTTCGAGACAAACGACAGAGACATTAAGCTCATTAAGCTGGAAGACTTTGAACAATTGAGTTTGGTTATGCCGCTTTTAGTCGCCTCTACTTCAAAAGAGTGCAAAACGTACCTGCTAAAAATTAAATAATGATGATAGACAGTAAATTGATGATAGGTGACACAGTGTTATGAAATAATGAAATAGACAAAGAAAGGAAGAAAATTAGTATGAAATAACGCACCGAGAAAAAAATATGTAGAAAAATATGAACACAAAGGTATATTTCGTGAAAGTCGTTTTTTCAAATAAATCTCATATTGATCTTTGAATATTTTTCTCTCCGTGCTGAAAAGCGCAAATGTACACGAAATACTATAGTAGCATGAAAAGTACTTCGGACGAATGTTGTTGCGCATTTAAGTTTTACGCCTTCCACTTACGTGCTTCCTTTTTCATACATAGTACATAGTTTTTTAATACGATTTAGACACTTTTTCTTGTATTCGCTTTGTTTTTCCTCGATTTCTCTCCCCCGTGAGAAGACGAAAAAAGGATCGTGTTTTTCTCTCTTCTTTTTTTTTCTTTTTTTTTCTTCCCGCCCTCTCCCCCCCCCTCACCTCTTTTAGTTAAATAATTATTGCCAAATTGCAATTTTTTGTTCCGCCGAGCGAAAATTCGTTTTTTTTTTTATTAGTTTTGAAAAAATTAAAAAAAAAAACAGAAATAGATAAAGAATAATGCATTTTTTGTTAATTCCTGAGGTCGTGCGGTGTCCTCTTTAGTTTTTGAGTTTGCATTTTTTACATATATTATGGTAGGTATATTGAAGGAGAAAAAAAAGGGAAATAATTTTAAAAGTGTTACTGTGTTTTTTTGTTCGTTGAACTATAACGAAGCTTCGTTTTCTCGTTTCGTTTTGGAATACGTGAGAGTGGAGTTTGTGACTTTATGAGAGTTTGTAAATAGAATTTATACGCGAATATTTGAACGGAAAAGTGAAACGGTAATGAATAAGGAAGTTGAAAATCGGGACGCCTCGCAAACTAGCTCAATAGATTTTGTTTTGAGAAACTTTGACTTAGACAGAAAATTAATTTAAATACAAGAATTAGAACAGAAATGCAATCCTTCGTAGGGGCTGTACAATTTAGGTATTTACGCCTGTGCTACATGTAATACAATAATGAACCTGCAAGGAATTTCTTAGATTGATTTTTACCGCGATATACTTTTCTAATTTAAACGAAAAAGCTGTGTATAAAACAAATAAGAAAATAAAGATTTCCTGAACCACTAGACCGCGAGATAAATTAAAAGAAAATCGGATGCTCGTCGAGAAACATACGAGGGTGAAAGTTTGATGCATGTAAGATGAAAATTTAAGAAAACGTGTGCGTGGTGCGTGGTGCGTGGTGCGTGGTGCGTGGTGCGTGGTGCGTGTACGTGTTCGAATAAGTTTGAACGAGCGAATGGTAAGAACGTAGACGAGAAAAAAGTTTACATAAATATAATGTTAGGTTTTTTTATCAAGAGCAAAACAATATTTTTATTTATCCTTTTATTTTTATACGTTGTAAACTACGAGAAAATTGTTAAAAGAAAAGAAAATTGCAAAAAAATTATGAAAAAATGATGTTAACGATCGACGACAATTATATTATGAAATAAATACAGTCACTTGAGATAAAAAACATATGTGAAAAGGACAAAAAAAAAAAAAAAAAAAAAAAAAAATTAAAGAGTGAATGATGCGTGCCTCATGCCAAATAGAATCTCGTTATTTTTCAGGCAATGGATAAAAATATGTACAATGAAGTGAACGAGCAAAATGGTTGGATTTTTGCCGAGGAAAGCTCATTGCTAATTTTCGTTATTATTTAGATAGAAAAAAGGAAGACACATACACGTAATAATAATTAAAATCTGATGTCGATGTACGCTACATTAGAAATAACATTTATACCTCTATTTTGCGATCAAAGAAAAAGTTATAGAATTTTTCTACGCGCTGAAGTAAAAAAGTAGATAAAGTATGCGAATGAGTAATTTTTATGCATGGTGAGGAAGAATCAACGTGATGATACTTGCTGATGAGTGAGACAGGTAATGAATAAATGGTAGGCGAGTGGGAGCATGCGAAAACAAAAAAAGAAGTGAAAATTTTTTGCAAAATGCTAAGCACTCACGCTAAAACAGAAGCGAAATGTATTTTTGTTGTACTTAAGCTATACCGTTGTTATTGCTTCGATGGTGCCGCCATCAACCTTCCCATGATCAAGAAAATTCGTAAAAATTTTTTTTACAAAAAAGACTTTGATATCTGCGAGAAATGATGGTGAATTTTCTGTTAGTACGCAAGTTCGTTGACGGTCTTATGATTTGTGAAATTGGCACATCAATTTGTTTTCTGTTTATTTTCACACGTCGAGTCGCTCCGACACTTTGTTAACAAAAATGTAGGAAAAATGTTCCGTACGAGGAAAAATAAAATTACGATAATTCTTTTTTAATAGGAGAATAAGTCATACAGTTCCTTAATGACGTTTATATTTCAAATCATCTTATATCAATAAAACAATGTATCATTTATTCGATCGTTTATTATTTTCGGCCCTTCTTAATCCTTCCTCTCCCGCCCCTAACCGTTTAAATCGTTAATTTATCAATCAGCCCGGTGAAGTTGTTTATGGAATGAATTAACTTCATTTCATTTCAATTGCTCGTAAATAAATCTTAACAGATCTTAAGAGGTAGAAATTGTTTTTTTTATCCTTGTTAAGGTATTTAAACATCAAAAGCTCAACGCGACAGAAATACCGAATTAATTATAAAATTCTAAAACTCGCAATGATTTCACGATTAATGAAAAATAAATTTAGTGCTAAAACATGAACGTTAAATGTAGAATTTCATGCTTTCAAATTGTTCATGCGATACAACATTGAGTAGCACAATGCCAAAGAATATTGCATAGTTTTGAAAATCGAGTGAGAAATGCTCGTTCAGTAGGAAAACTTATCGGAAGATGCTATTAAAGTCTCGCATGGTTTGTTAAATAAAATTTTCAGCACGAAGTGGTTCGACGTCAATTGGTCCAAGGCATCTCCTGGTCTTAGTAGTCGGTTAATTCCTCCAGTCGAACAGAGCATCGTGATTCAGAGAACTGAGTTAACGGGCATTTTTTGCATTCAACGCCTCATCCATTTACCAAAGTTGAGAATTATAGAGTTACGAATAACTGAAATATATGTAAAATTAATTTACTAAACTTAAACAAGGTTCTTTTTTTCTAAAATAGTTTTGGCAAAAGGCTTTTCTTTTACAATTCAAATGAAAATGTTTGGCCTTTGTGAATAGTTATTTAGGGCAATTTTTTAATTTTATATAATATTTCGCATGCGCTCAGAATTATAATTGGCGTTGTATCGTAAAAGCATCAGTCGAAGTGAAAACCTTTAAACTTTTTCACATATGTACACCTTTTAAATGACGATAGTTCTTACTAATCCTAAATTCATGAATTTTAACTTTACTTTGTATTTTTGTATGCACTGGCAGCTATAATATTTTTATATTTCTATTTATTAATTAGACCTTAAAATGTCAATTAGTATCATTTTCTTTTACCTCTCATTATGCATATACGTAATTTTAAAGAGGCCTTTGTTTATAATATCTGCAAATTTTAATTAGAGTTAAAGAGATGATTTTGTTTTTTCTAGTTGTTAATTAAACATTTCTTTTGATATGCTTAATTACTTACAAAAGCATGAGCTTCATTTACTTTTATGAATTATTTATTAAAATGAATAAATTGGAATAAGTTTGTATAATTTAAATATTTATGTGCCAATGTTCTTTTAACTTTAATGTTGAAAAGATGCGGTTAAGGTTAGTTTTATTAATTGTTTCAGAATTTCACTGTTAGTTATTTGGGTTATTGCAATTTTTACTGCAATTTATCCATTTAGCCATGTATTATGAAACGCATTAGATATTTTAACACCAATTTGTCGTATATAAAAAAGTAAAAATTAAATTACAAAGTGTGTTTAATATCTTACAAAAGTTTCAATATATTGAAGTATTTACCGCATTCACCCTTGTGATTATAAAATAAATTATTGTTTTGTAAAAATAGTCGAGAAGTATTGGAAAATATAAAAATGATAGTTCAGGGTATGAACTTTTCAATTCTACGTGAATAGATAAGAGATCGCATCTGATTCATAAATTAATTTTATCTAGATAGAGAACTCAACATTTTATGTATTTAAATTAACGTGAAGCATTGTTTTAATTTAAAATATTCATATAAATGTTAATTAAATGTTAATTAATTTATATCGCAATCGTAATTCGAATGCTTCATAATCACGCGGTATGGTGTCATCATTCATTTAATGACTTCTACACCCTGATGCACTGAACATAATTAATTGATTAAAATATATGCAGTTCAAAAACTTATCGTTCTATCCCTTAAAGATAGAAGCATTAATCTTTGAATACTGTTTTTTATTATAAATTAAATTTATTATCACTTCGTAAACACCCAAAGCCTTAGAACTAGCGTTGTAAGTGAATATATTGTCTATCGTTGTTTCTCTCGTATGATCGAGGCATGAAATTATTTTTGTCTTTTATGATGTTTAAACTGCAGTGCAAGTTAGCTATGCAAATTTCGTTATTTAAATTTTTATTAATTATTTGCTTACTTACCAGTATCGAGATTAACATCATTTATGACAGTAAAGTGTTTGGCAATTTTCTTCATAATATTGGTAAATTGAGAATCTAGTTGTTATTGATTATGTTATAATTTCAGTCAGGAGAAAATGCTTAATAATTGTGTATTTACTTGAATTTATTATTTTGAGTTCCTATTATATAGATCTAGAATTATTATTTTATTAAAAAATGACTTCCAAATGAATTTAATTTGTATTAATCAAAGAGAAGGTAAGTATCTTAAATAAATATTTAAGATAAGTATTTTAGTTATGCTTGTAGAACTACACAAATATTTTTAGATAAGTTTAATCGTTCATACAAATTTTAGGCATAATGTTTTTAATTGAATAAATAATTTAAGATACCGTTAAATATTGAGCAAAAACGTGTGTATTTTATGATTTATGAGGAATCCGTAAAGTTTTTACGAAGATTAAAATTCACTTTGACAATAAATACGAGTTTTAAAATAAGTTAAATCTCCGTATTAAGTAAGTGATGTCTTATTTTAACATTTAAGTTTGCCTATTCCTCTTTATATCATCCATAATAAGTTGCTTTAGATATAACAGGTATACGAATATTTTTAGAAATATATCAGGTTGTCCATTACGAAAACAGTATAAAGATCACGATTTTATTTCATTTGCGTATATCATAATAAATAATTAACTTGAAAAAGATTTTTTCCACTATTGAAATAGTGGAAGAATGAATTCACAGGTCTTAATAGATATAAAATTGTTGTGAGACATAATGTTGAATTTTGATTATTTTTTTAAGCGATTTACTTCTATTTCTGTAAACTATACGAGAATTAGAAAACAATTGTATGTATAAACTTGTAAAAGTTAGGCTTCCTTCTATTTGTTAAAGCTTCGAAATGTTATTTACTGATGAATCGAATAGAAAAATATTTTCTTGAAACGAAAAAGAATTTCTGACAGATAGAAATAATTTTTTTAATCTCCAGATAGATGATAATAAAAAGTAATGACATAGAAGATAGTAAAATACGTAAGATAGAAAAATACCATCGTAAAAATTCTTCACTGAAGTATTGATCGAAAATTTATTTGAACGTTAGTTTGTAGGTTGAAGTATCGAACTATTTATTGTTAATAACAACTAGAGAAAATTTACTTGAGTAATGTATTAAATCATATATTGGAAGGAATAGCTTCATTCCAAGTTTTCTGCCAAAATTACTATACGTATCGGATTCAAACTAATAATTGTTGATAGATTCCAATGGAATTTGAGATCGGACAATCATTTGCGCAAAGGCACAATGAAATCGCAGATTGAAGAAAAAGGTTAATGAGCTAATTTTCGAAATTCACGATCAATAAATTTCTTTTGTTTTACTAAAACGAACTCGCGCCATGAAATGTCAAGCATTATAATACACGTTAAATTTATATTTCTCATGTGGCGATAACCCTTGTAGCTCTCTCACTCTCTGCGAGTCTTTCAAATATCTTTCTGTCTATTAGAATAGCGTCGATGTCTCGCCACTTTTTGATAAGATAGCCCGCGTTCTGGAAAGATAATTTTTGGACCGATGATCTAAAGCCTTGGGAGTCCGATTTGAATGAAACTTAGATGATATCACGGGGTACAATCCTACATCGGACGGACTTGTAGAAAAAGTTGGTGTTAATTTGTTGTTGTGTTTACGCGATGTAATAATTATGTTATTATTCAATAGATATACAAGTATCAGTGTACACATTATATTGTTATCGCGCTCCGGGTGGATTAGCTTAGAAGATATACAGTCAAGAACTCCTTTTTGAAATTTAAATAGAAATTTAGTTACAATTTTTTATCGATGGATTAAATATTTGTCAGCTAAGTGCATTTTCCATAATACGTCAATGGGGGCATTGGATAACGAGTAGTTTTGTACATTTAAATATATCGATTTGTTCAAAGGGTTTTCATTCTTCTTCGATCTCCAAGATTTTTTCTTGAGCCGCAGTTTAGGGCTCGCAATATTAAACTCAACGCTGGTTTTTAAGATACGAGCTATCAGCGACAGTTTGGGGTAGAAAATTTATCAACAAAGAATACCAACGGTAGTCGAGAAGAAAACCCATGTAACATCTTTTTCTCTATCTAAAGTTATTGTAAATAAAAAATTGGGATATAATGTCGCTTCAATTTACATCGCTCGGAAACAGTTAAACATACATTTAACTTAATATTCAATAATTATCGTTATTACTTACCACTCTTAATAACTTTTGAACTAATGAAGACGTTGACTCATGGAGATGTGAATCTCGTCTCAAATTAACGTTTATTACATACGTCTATGTTCAGTTTCTTTCTTAATAAATTATCTACCCTAAATACTTATTGATTTACGATGAAAAATAGAATTATCACGTTTTGTTGAAAAAAGCTACGTTAATGTTATTACGAGTACAGTTCATATCTCGAGAACCAGAGCGTACGAGATGAAACTATGAGCGCTAGGTTTCATCGTTAGCCTTGTTGTAATCCATAAACTGAAGACAAGAATCCATCTTATTGGTATCTACCATAATGACAAGTGCATTTATCCAAAGAGAAAACTTGACTACTATGTACGTGAAACTATGTATTCAGTGATAACTCGATGAAGCTACGAATGGATAAATTAAAATTGTAAATTAAAATTATTGTTTTTCAAATTAATCAGTTACTGTTCAAAGTGTACAAAAACCAAGTCCAAAAAGTGCGAGTACACTGAACTAATATTAATACGAATAGTCAATCAATCAATTAGTTACGTAATAAATTTTTAGTACAAATTTAGAATGACTGCCATTTTACATCTTTTGTTAAGCATATTAATGCCTCGTTTGAAAGGTAGGGATTTAAATTTCATTTTCATTCATTGCAAACAAACTCAGGCAACGCAAATGTCATTTCGACATCATTTAAATTTCCAAGTCACACTCTGTTTCATAAAAAATATCCACAATGTCCAAAATCACTTTGAACTTTCTCCAATCGTAAAGATAAAATTTTGTCTTCATCAAAGACTCTGAATTCGCAAAACAAGATCTTGCTCAATTAATGAAAAGAAAAAAAAAGGTTCTTATGAAAATGGGAAGAATCATCCGTATGTGATAAAAGAGAGTTCAAATATAAATTCCGACACACTTTGGGTCGCTCAGTTTTCGGAATCTCTACACTATATGGTAGCGATAGTGTAGCAGCTTTTATAAGAGACGAGAGACGAGAGACGAGAGACGAGAGACGAGAGACGAGAGACGAGAGACGAGAGACGAGAGACGAGAGACGAGAGACGAGAGAGAGAGAGAGAGAGAGAGAGAGAGAGAGAGACGGAAAACGTGGACTTGACTATGCGATTGTGAAGTACTCAGTGAGTGGGATAATAACTCGTGGCGGCTGATTGTGTAATGTCAGGTTTGTGGTTGTGTGTCGGTTCCTCGACCTTATCGTTATCCTCGTGCGTGCGAGTCCAAGGGACATCTATCTTGTGTTCTTATAAAAATAAACGAAGAAAACCGTTTTCCGAGAAAAGTTTCGTTGTAACGAACAATATCAATATCAAGGAAGTTATTTCTTCTCTTTACAATTTTATATTTCACCCGTCACCCGTCATTTTCTATTTCGTAGATGTGTAATGTATTTCGGTAGAGGCAGTTCTCGCATTAAACCGTTTTATTTGCTAGATTTCACACATGCATACATGCACACATACATAGTCGAAATGGATTTACGCAAAAAGCATATACCGAAAAACATCACGTGTCAGTCACATAGGAAGTAGCGATGAGATAAGAAAAACGTAAAATTTAATTAAGAGGAAATAGCCTGTCTAGCTGCATATGTACAACCACAAAGTTTGTGCATTCATACGCAACATTCATACGCATCAATTTTTAAATGAACGCACCAAAGGAGGATTATTTTTGCTTCGAACGATTCATTATCTCGATAATTAAAAATGTTTAGTTGCAATTCTTGTGGATGGCATTTTCATTAATTTAAATTGAATTTAAAACGAAACTTTTTCCAAACTTTCTCGATGCATCTGCTTTATTTGCGTTTCTTCGATTATTTTAATTAATTTATTATTTACGCGTTTATAAATATTCGTGATTTAATACTATTTGAAAAAGGAAAATAAAATTCCCATTTAACTTCTTTCGTGAGATACATATTTAAAGATGTCCGTACTGAGCAATAAAAGATTAGTATATATATATTTTTACATATTTTTATTTCGACATATCTTCATGCCTTAGATAATATACTTTGCTCAAGTACAAAATTTCAATTTAGACAAATTACTGCTAAATCAAATAAATAATACTGCACGTGCACTTGTGAAATACATTTAAATGTAATTCTTTTTTCGAATATTTCAACGTAAAATTATTTACGTTGAAGTAGCAAGTCAAATTTTACACGTTTAACAAAGCACGCTACAACAACAACAACAACAACAACAACAACAACAACAACAACAACAACAACAACAACAACAACGAGATCTCAATTGATAAGGTCTTGATTAAATAATTAACTACAAATAATTAACTAAAAGATTGGCTAATGAATTAAAATTTGTATTAGCTCCCGTATTCCACTTGAGGCGACTAATAAGAAAGACTTTTGGCAATTTTTCTCAATTATCCTACAGGATTTACACAAGACGATAAAAAATATTTTTAACGCGAATCGAGCACGAAATCTTTACGTTGTTGTTTTAAAACGTATGCATTTATAATAAACCATTAGAACGGACGAATAACATTTTTGGATTAAAAATGATGTTAAAAGTAACAAGATTTCTCGAGCCAAAATCACGTCACACCGCTAAGCCTTTTACAGTATATACACTTTTTACTTGATAAATATTTTAAAGCAGAAAAAGATAAGACGCGTTATAAAAAATGTTAAGACTCACAACTACGAAGTCTACGTAGCGTATATAAAATAATGTTATCAGCGCTAATAGTTCGCACGCGTTGACTTTTTACAATTCAAGCTACGAAAAGTACTCGGTCATCTTAACAAAAGTCCGCGGTTTATTATGGAAAATCGAAATCCCAGGCATCTATCCTAGGATTTATACCGTGATACTTTGTAAAAATAAAGAAACCTTTATCCTAGTCTATACCAAGGAATTTTCATGTTCTTGAACACTTCTTAGAACAACTCGTACGGAGTACAACGCTCCAAAGTATAGAGTACCGAAGTATAGAGTAAATTTCAAAGAGGCTTCATCGTTGCTTGGATTCTCAACGCTTGAGTCCCATTTCGGAATAATTATCGAGGCTCCGCGCAATAATCGATTATCGCCATTCGAGACATTGCCTACGGTCGCGCACCCCTGATCAATATCAAGATCAGTTCGTTTCGGAAGAGTATTGCCTTCTCCGCGAACGCGTAGAGACCAGGGCGTCAAAGTAGTACCAATGCTTGGCATTTATGGGGCTTGTATTATTGCAGGAGCAGCGCCTCGCACCTACACGTGCACCTACATGGATACGCAGCTGCTGTAAAGATAGGAAATAAAGTTAAACGATAAAATCCACGGATAGGCTATTTATATTTGGCACACGAATAACATCCTCTACTTTCCACTCGGCAACAAATGAAACACAAAATAACGGACGGACGGACGGACGGACGGACGGACGGACGGACGTTCCGATAAGTTCTTGAGAAGCCTCGGTAATCCCTGGAGCGAAGGAAAAAAGTCGCCCAAGTGTTACATAAACAAAGCGGATACATCGATGTAATAATCGTGGAGCGCACGTACGCATAAAGAAGCTCGTCTCCGTTCTCACACGCACGAGTTTCCTTATCGAGTTTCTTCTTGCTACTCGCTACTGTACGGTACTGCAGGGAGGGTAACATACAGAGGGAAAAAGCGTAACATATCGGGCTTTAGGAATTTTTGTCGCTGGCGCCCGATAAGATACATTTTGTTGCGCGGCGATTATTATTCGCGCGGCAAAGCGCCGCATCGCCAGACAACTACGGTATTGGTATGCTTGCGCAAGTTGCGCGCCAGTCTCTGACTCATGGTGGAGTGAAGCAGGAGGAGTGCACTCGGAACTTGGGAAGAGTGCATGTGCAGGCACGGCCGAGTCGAGCTTATCGACATGCGTGCTGATGTACTGTGCCGGAAGAGTTTCGTTTCCGCGAACGGCGTTTTAAAGGCTTACCCAGTGCTACGATTAGGGAGGACGACTCTTTTTATCGCGCATTTTTTTTCATTACTAATATGCTTCTCGTTTATTGCAGGCCGAAGGAAATTCCCACGTAAACCATTTGCCCGTCACATTTCTGTTTCTGTTTATTAAATTAACGGCGCACGTCTATTTACTTTACGATTCTACCTTTGCAGCTCGCAAATGCCCACTAAAATGACAGACTACAATGCCTATGTATTTCTTCAGATAACGTATTTTCAGTTTCTACCCATGTATTTAGCATTGAGAAACGAAGAATGATAATACTTTTACGAAGCAATAATCACTTGGAAAATTTTACGTGTATATAAGATTTTTAATGCATCAGTGTGCATATGTACGTTCTTGTGCAAAAACATCCATTCGGCTTGCACCGAGAAATTCATTCCTATTGTTTTAGTCCATTTCCATTCCATTTGACGTACGCTCAACCTGTCAATTTTCTTATATCGAACATCGAACTTGGGCTTCTTCTAGTTTAGGAAACAACTTCAATTATGACGTGATGGGCTTTTAATAGAAATCGTAGGACACGTTCGTAAATCTCCATTTATGCCTGCGGCATTTTTTATTAATTCGGTTGGATTCGGTCGTTATAAATATTATCAACAATTGTAATTTTATTTTTAACCAGAAATGCTTGCTTGTGCATTATCTCAACAATCGCTTGTTTGCCTGCGATTATAATTTGGCAAGCGGATCGTTAAAAATCTGAGACACGGTGTGTTATGACTTGAGGCAGTTGATGTTTTATTAAAATATTAATGAACATTGGGAAACGTTGGGAGTCACGGCTATGAGGGAGTGTCTGCTCTAACTTTTCATTTGCTGCAATTTTTTCTACCGGATTATTTTATAAAAACGCTTTGTTCTGAAAATATCGTTTAGATAATGAGAATAAGTAGGGCTTGTAAGATCGTTTATTTCATTTTTCAACCGTAAAAAACCATAAGTTTAAGCGACAAGCTGTTAAAATGTTGAGTATAGGAAATGACGTTTATGAAAAATTTATAGCTAAAATTTTTCAATGTAAATTGTCTCCTGCTTTTCATGTAAAAGCATTCAACCAAATTGTAATAATGACGTTGAACGCATTTTAAAAAAAAGGTTGAATCTTTATTATTTACTGCATAACGTAGAAAATATAAGGAACAGATTAAGAAATACTCAAAACTGCATTTATAGTTTCATTGCTTTCCTGATGATTTTAATAGTGCAACAATCTTTCCTGTTTAGAAAAGAAAAGGAAAATCCCGTTAAGTTAATTTCGAGTATTAATTAAAATCCAGTGCTCGAACTTGTAACTTATTCAGAGTTACACGTTGTGACATTTATTAATTCATTAACGTAAGAAACGTCGTTAGTAATGAAGATAAACGTGCTATTTATTTTCGCTATTTATATTCGCTATTTGTTTAGTAGATATAATTCATAAATATCAAAGTGGTTATTAGCAGAATGGTTATTTTAAATAATTCTGATAATAATTGAAAAAAGGTATTATGTAACGTACACATTTCGTTGTATTTGAAATTAAAACGTACATCGACGAATTTTATGACTAGACAATACAATAAAACCAAGTGTATTGCTCTTTTCTAATACAGTTTGCAAAAAAAGTTTAAAGAAAATAAAATAAGATAAAGTATGTGGAAAGGGAAATAAATTTTTTACGATATTCTACATTTAAATTATATAATATAAAAATTTAACGCGCGCTTTCTAATTGCATTTCTTAATTCTAATTCGAGATTGTTCGTCCCATTTCAATAGAATGCCTACATTTCTATGAAATCTTATTACAAGTTCTAGTTTAAGTTCTAGTTAATAGTTCTATGGAACAAATATGCTGCTAGTACGAGTACGTAGAGTTTGAAAAAATATATTGCGCGTTCATAAGTTATTATTATACAATTGTGAGAAATATTAAGCGAGCAAATGACAAATAATTTATATCAGCAATGTTATTATTTATAATAAATAAATATTTACGCAACGTAAATAGAACATTTTTAACCGTTGATAAAGTTTATTTAAATTTGTAAGCGAATTCTGTTTATCCACAGTTTGTGAATTAATGATTAATTTAATTTTAACTTTTGAATGTAATTCTTTGCAAGTAATGTGGAAGAAACCGACAGTTGTTCGTATTTCAATATTTTTTGTTATCTGGATTTAAAAAAAAAAAAAAAAAAAAAAAAAAAAAAAAATTCGTAACCCAATTTCTTATATTTTCAGCGGAATCAAATACATTGCATTTAAGTTATTACGGAAATATTTATTTGCAAAGCAGTATGAATTTTGATGATAGTAGTTGGATTATTTGTTATATCTTCAGCGTATTTTTGTATTTAACACGTTAATCATATTGATATATCAATTTATTGTTCTTTAACACGCGACTTAAAACACGAGGGATCGATAAAGCACTACTTTTCAGATAAACAAGCGTCATTAATCATGGGATTTAATTAGTTAATTAATGTAACGTATTACTTTAGGTAATTATAAATAATTATAAATTTATTAAATTTACGTAATGTATTTGTGGTGATATGAGTTTTTTAATCATACCAGTTTTAAGTATATAAAGTATTTTCATTAAATACAATAAAAAAAATATGAGTAATTGTTTATAATAACAATTTTATAACAGCGGCATAGCAAGGTCAATTAAAATAAGTTAGTTATTTATGAATTTGGTATATCAACGAGTACATGTATTGCATATATCGAATACAAAAGAAGATATTTAACATTACAATTTAAAAAGTTCAATGTTTATTGTCTGTTAAAAATTAATATAAGGTGGTTATCAGTTATTTTGACAGGCATTTGTCTTTTTAAATCTACTTGTATATTCGCGTACTATTGCTAGACATTTGTATGCTAATTTATTACAGAGATATTTTATGGCTAAAAATATTTAGAGGTATTGCGTGTGCTCGTGCGTTTTCATATTTATATAAAAAGCACAAGTTAGAATATTAGCACATATATATGTACATACGGATGCTGATTCCCTTTTAATCTGAAAGATACACATATTAACGATCAGAATCCTTGTTTATGGTATCTAAATATAATGATTCTTAAGAAAGTTCTTATTACGTGAAAATGTCTGTAGCGAATACTAAAAGAAGAATATAAATAGTTAAAATGGGATATAAGCTACGAAAATTTCGTATTTTCTATAAATTCCATATTTTTATACGCAACATTGACATAATAAAATATATTAAACTTTCCTAAAAAATATTTCTTTTTGCTGGAGTTTAAAATGTTGCATAAACTCGTGTAAGAAATAATGAGAAAAGCTATATATTTTAGATATTATTAGTGTAACTTGAATTTAGAATTTTGATTATCAACGACTGACAAAGTTAATTACGTACGATAGGTATTAGATTATTTTTTTGTCAGTCGAGGTCGGACTTACTTCATCTCATACTGTAAGATAACATGAAATTCATATAAATATGAAGTATTATCTTGTACCACGTTAATGATAGATAAGAATATATTCTTATCTCATATTAAATATAAAAATTGATAAATTTATACGTCATTTAATTTATTTAATTTTAACGCAATTTTGAAGTTTTGTTCAGGTAACTGCAAAAGAAAATTTTATAATAAAAAAGTAAAATAAATATTATTGCCAAGATGTCATTGGATACATACTAATAAGATAATGATTAAAAGACTAATCTGTTTCAAGATTTTTTAATATATTGTAAAAAACAGTCATTTGAAAATACTTGTAGCGATTCGTCTAATTAATATTTTTATAAAGATTTTCAATAGAACGATAATTCTTAAAATTTATAAATTCTATAAGTACTTTACTTACAATTAATTGTTACACAAATGTTTATGCTAATATTAACATTTACGTAAAATAATAACGTAATCCTTATCGATGAGCCCTTGGTCTTATCGATCTAGAACAAGAATTCATTTTTATTAAATTTTTTATATTAAAATATATTAAAATATATTAAATATTAACACACACGTAGGTGGTAACTACGAATGTGTTAGTATTCGTTAAGCGACGTCAATCTTTGACAAAAATTGGTTGCTTATAAACATTAGTTACAAATGGTAGCATAAAAGAAACATTTACAAACTTACTTATACAATTTTTTGCGATAATTGAATTTTTAAGATTGTAATATCCTAAGATGTAGTACGTACGCTTTGGTGTAAATACAAACTGGAATCTATGAATCTATGATAATCTATGTTTATTCACATCTAGAATCATCAACAATTTACACAATGTCCACAGATTTAGCTAATAAAAGAAAAACAGTAACCTCTGGAATTTGAATTCTATCGATTCAATTTAGGTTGAACCGAAGCGTTGAATCATTATCTCTACAAAGAGAATGTGGAATATCTATTTTATAAATTAGTAAATTTAAATATGTAGTAGTAATTTAAAAACTACTAAAGTAGTGTACTCGAGTTACTTTTATAACCTGTTATTTACCATGATACGTATGTTTAAAAGTTTAGATTTAACTGTGAAATTTTCTTTCGTTTATTTATATATTCTGCAAGTATCGTTATAATTATTAATTTTAATCGTGCATTATCCATTTGAATTCAAGGTTCCTAAGTTACCATATGTTCTGAGAATTAAAGTTAAACTAGTAATCTTGTATTTTACATCAACGGTATATGCTTTATTTTCACAAAAATTACATATTACATTTTCATACAAAATGTAAGAAATTAGATAGTTTGACGTTGTTAAAGCATTATTTACATCTAAAAAATAATTTAAATTTTATAATAAGTTCACGCGATAACTTCCACACGAGTTCAATAACGGAATAATAACGATCCACCTTAAGCCTTGAAAACTAACCCTAATTTATAAGTTATTGCCCGTATTTCCTTAACTATGTCAATTAGAAATGGGAAATATCGCAAAGAAATAAATTCAGTACTTTAATAAACCTACGAAGCTTGTGCAACGATTGTTTGATTTAGCGTGGATCGACAGTTGTACGAAGTGCTAAGAAAATGCGCGTTGGTAATTGTAGACGACGCTTCTTTTGTGCAACACTTTTCAAGGGATCAATCGGACATTGTTTAGTTGGAATGTCACGGACTTGTGTAAAGAAAATAGTCGTAAGGGAGGCTTATGTTAAAAAAGCACCGAGTGCATAGCCTTTCGTAAGATAATAATTTTTCAGTACTTTTACAGCCTCTCGTTGAGAACTGACGTCTCCTTCCTCGCGCCTATAATAATTAATTCTTCCCAATAAGAATAACCTTCGGAAAGAGCGCCGACAGAATCCAAGACTCTCGTTCTGCGAATTCAGTAATGTGAAAACGACGAATTCGTCACATGTCGCGGTACACGAAATTCTGCACCGAAGCGTGCGTTCGTGTTTTGGCCGCGAGTCAACGCCAGTCTCGATCGAGGCACACCTTCTCCGGATGCGCCGAAACTCGTCGTCGATACAGGTGTTGTTACCTGGCGTGGGCCAAGCGATGCTCAACGGGAGTCGTCCCGAGAGAAATGCAGCGGCAACACGAGGCGACGAGATCGAGTCAGACGGAAGGCAAAGCGCGCGTTGCGCATGCGCACTGGTCAGTCATGGCGGAGCAACTCGTGGACGAAATGATGCGTGTGCCAATCCTCGTGATCCTCGGGTCGACGGGCTCGGGGAAGTCGCGGCTGGGCATCGAGCTCGCGCGCAACTTCGCCGGCGAGATCATCTCCGCGGACAGTATGCAGGTAAGATGCGGGAAGGTCGCAGGCGCGGGGGTCGTGCGGGGCCACTGCGTGTTTGAGGTTAAGGGCCGCGACGTTGCGCAGTGGTCGGCAGTGGCAGCGACGACGACGACGACGACGACGACGACGACGGCGGCGCTTCTCCGAGCCTCGGCTTCGCTGTGTTGTTCCCGATGGTGTGCTCGCTGACGCCGCTGCTCGACCACCGCCGTGTCCCCCGCGTGCTTGCGATGGATGGAAACGCCCTGGTCGAAGCTTTCCCACGACTTGTGTTGCTCGCGTTGTCGGCCCTTCGCACCCACGACGAATGTGCGAATGTCGCCGGAGATGCTCGTGGCCCTCATTTTTCTTTCGTTCGGCTCGTTAGCGCATGCACTTTAAACCTTTTATGGCGATCCCAAACATTGGTTATGTGCGTTTGTGCGTGCGCATGCGACAACTTTATTTAGCGAGCATTTCGTACGGCTTCGAGTACCGTAGTGTTCGTAGGCTGAACCATTGCATTATTTATGCCGCGGTACTTATAGACCGTACAATACTTTCATTCGCTAAATAATGCAAGTAAACAATTTTCTGCAGAGGAAGTAAATTCACGAGTACCTTTTTATATAAGATTGATCACATCTGAATCACTCCTGAATCACTCCTGAATCACTCCTGAATCACTCCTGAATCACTCCTGTGTCGAACATTTGAGGTGCGAACTGTCAACGATCTTGTTGACAATTGACAGCTCGATTGAGTTGAATCCACCTAAGCAGTCTTATTACGGCTAAACGTGAAATAATGTGGTGGCACATGTTTTAAAACGCACTAATCATTATAAATATTGATTATGTCAATGCCAATGTAAATAAGCGTTTCAGTAAAATATTTGTCACACGCGGTTATTGGAATAATTAAGACAATGAAACAAGTGTCGTGGTTTTAGGGGGTTATTCGCTTCCACATAAATGCAGTCGTTATTCGCGACTGTAACGAGCATGAAATAGTGCGTTAACTTTCTCGATAATTAGTTAATGCTTCTCGATAGTCACGTTTGACGTTCTCTGCGCATCGTACGTTTACTCGTTAGGTAAACGGTAATAAATAAAGTATTCGATACTCGAAGCAGTTCGAATCGATAATTGGTTAAAAATCGTAATCCGCATTCGGGCGCAGGAGAGTTTGCTCTCTCCTGTGCGCACTTGCGTCTGGCAGCTTTTTAAATTGCGTATTTATATAGTGAGCAAAGCATCGTTACTCCGCACCGCGTTCTTCCACAGTGACAGTAGAGTCTAATGATAGTTTTTCGAGCATTGTCGAAGTATTCGAATTGCCCAAGCAAAGGAAACGTCGCCGAACTCGAATTCTTAGTTACTCGAATCCAAGTTACGCATGCTCTCAAAACTTGTTAAAGATTCTGCTGGGAGGCGTTGTGTCACTCTTTCGCTCAATAGCCGATCTACTTGGGGCGAGGGTGGGGGAAGGGCGGCAGTGTCGGGGAAAGTCAAGGACGCGATTAAAGGTAACAGCGACGATTATTTGAATTGGCCGACTCTGTTACCAATAACCCGAGGCATTTAGGCCCGCATTGGCTCGCTCGAGTATTGAAACCCGGGTTACGTAATCGGCTCGTCCGGACAGATACAGCACGGCGCTCCCGATATCTTATCGGTCACGGTTCACGAAAATTATTCTCAGAGTCGTGAATCTGCCGGATGTCATTATAAAAAGAGCGGCAAAAGCGAGGCAAAAGAGCGGCTCGTATTTTACGTAGCGTCCATAAGGTTCGCAGTGTAAAGAGTTGGTGGCCCCCGTTGTCGACAACCGAGTGGCATCTCGTAAATTAGAGGTTTGAGTTCTCGTGTCCGCCACGGGGACAGAACGGCAGCTGTTCGCTGTAAGACCTTATCGCGCGTAAAAGCGACCTCGCACACGCATCCGCCGGCGTGTGCGTGTGCGTTGGTGTAAAAGGGCCCACGAGGATGAATCGCGTTGAGTCATTCGTCCTTCGACCGTTCGATGACTTTTTGATGGTCACGAGGCGTGTAAATGTGACTGAGTTTTCCTGGAATATTTGTGTTTTAAGAGGTTAGACGTAGAGTCACGTCGATAAAAAATTTAATTATGCATAATAAGGAAAAATCTCTTTCGTGCGTCTAGCGTTGCAAAGCGTTCATCTCACGAAAGAGAGCGAAGGTTTCCTAAAATGCTTGATTTTTAATTGCGTTAAGCAATAACGTGAACAGCCTTTCAACTGTACTAACGATCAAGGCCAACGTGTATGATAATAACATTACAAACGGATTCAACATTTTCTCATATGCTAAAGTCATTTTATTTCATTCTACTTCACTTTATCGTATTTAATTATTCTTTTCACTCATCTTTTCGTCTGCTCTGTGTGCCGAGGAATGTATCAATTATGCATTAAATATATAAACAATTCGTCGATTAATTAGCTGACTAATCGCTCGATAAAACAATTTCAATCCCTAATTAATGCAACTTTTCCTATTTAAAGTAAGCATTGTTCGACACCTTGTTTAATTCGCAAAAGTGTAATTTAGAGTGAATTAGGAACGGCGGGATTCGCATCGCGCCATTTATCCATGTCATATAATTGGCTTATAATTGGCAAAGATATTGTTTCACAGTTCGAAAGAGTATTTGCTTAATTATCGCTTCCATACGAATGTAAGTGCGCACACGCACATTTTGAGCGGTGATTGGTACGATTGTATTTAGTGGCGAGCAGAGAAAAAATTTACAAATGATTAATCTGCGGATGTTGTATTGACTATTTTCTCAGTATGTAAGCAACAAATTCTTTGAAGTAACAATGAGTTATCGAAGTTCTATCTATCTATCGATCCAGTTCTCTTGAACTGGAATAAGAAAAATGTACGTTGCTTTTAGTATCAGTCGGCAACGTCTGCAATATAACGAAATATAACGAAAACTTCATGAAAATTATATTTTGTCCACAGCTAATCGAATTTCAAATTTAATAAATTTGAAATGGGCTCGGAATACTTTTAATTCCCAATTATCGTTCCAACGATAAATATTGTTGACGTGTGCCTTTACTCGGATTTCCTCGCAGACAATGTCGATTAAAAGAGAATAGACATTTTCTACCTTTTTTTCGTGGTAGCAAGATTAAATTATCACGTGAGTAGTTAATTTGTATTCTTAGTGATATTGTTCATTTAATTTCAATATTAGTTACGTTTTTTACTGCATTCATCAATTATTCACATTTTACTTTAGTGTTACCGCTATGGTTAATTATTAATTTAAACATAATATCGTTAATCTATAAAATTGACAAAAGCGTTTTGGTATATCTTTGTTTCGTTATTCTGGTGTTGGCATTTGTGTTTAATTCAATATTATCCATTGATATATATTCAATAGTAATAAAAATTTATTATTGTTCTATTCGCGTTTGTGCATATGCGCATACGCGCATACGTATACTTATCGTGCAATTTAGAATGTTTAATGTTTAATTATTCTGTTGATAAACATGCACGTAGAATCTGTCGGTATTATTAGTTGTATTAAAAGCAATTGCAAGATAATATAATTTAAATTTACATGTAAATGCTACGATTACATAATATTTATTTCAATGTACATTTGTATTTAACCGAAAGGTGGCTACGTGTTGCAAAGTATGAAAATATTAGCCTTTAATTCACACTATTTAATATATTACGCAGATTTTTCATTATAAATATTACGTAAAAATTAGTTTTACAAACGCATTTAATAACATATATAATAATAAAAAATTTTAATTTTGTACCGAATTACTGAAAAACGTGAAATTATGTGCATGTGTATTTTTTGTTTGACATTAATAAAGTAGCGAATGAAATTTCATTGTCTTACATGATTTTTATACTATTGCATTTATAAAGATTAAGCATTCGTTCTAGCTGACGAAATGACTGGATAAAAAGATTACCAAGAGAAATTTGTAAGCCAAAATGATTTTTTCTACGAAGAAAAGTTTGTATACTATGTAGATTAATTTACGTAGACTACTTACGTAGACTAATTTAATGTAATCAATGTCGGATTGTTATTCTCGCACAAATGCATTTTCCAATAAATTAATGCATCTATAGTTTAACGAGTGCGTGTTCTAGTGTTGGAAAATACTCAAAAAACAAAAGAAGATTTTTACGAGAAATGGTTTTTAAAGATTTGGTTGTTAATCGTTTAATTATTTTTTACAAACGCAATTAAAGTTTCGAAACAAGTAATTGTATTAGTATTAGGCAAGAATGTGTCTCCTGCTTTGTAATTGTAATTGTAATTGTAATAAGTCTTCCATTTTTCATCGACGTTTATTTCCAAGTCTCTCGCACTAAACGAGTAACCTTCATACATATACACGCACTTGTACGTATGCGAAAAATGTCACGCACTTATAAATACGTTACATCCGCCTTCTATCGGCTTGTACCGCCTAATTATTTAACTTGAGTTTTTCGTTGGTCTATTTACTTTCTCGACGTAAGTGGAATAAAGTGTCATCGTCTCGATTCGGTAGGTACGACTATATGCAGGCTTTTTAATATACGCATATCTAGATACACAAATATGTATTCCGTCATCAGTTAAAGAGTCGAAAAGAGTGCTCTCTAATTTATTCTTAGATTGCACGCGAGGAGTTGGTTCAGGACCAATTACATTGATTTAACGTCATGCGAGTAGACGGCAGAAGGAAAGACGGCGACTTCGTTTTTCGAGAAAATGTTTTGATTCTAATGGAGGTCTGTTATTCTTTGCAATTAAAAAAATTACGTATTTCGTTTGCGTGAAATTTATGTCGGAATACGAATGAATGCTAGTTACGAGCTATATTTTTGGCATTTTCAGAATATTTTCTTTCCTTCTTTAAGGCTGAAAATGTTTATTATAAATAGACAAGTCGAAAATAACGAATTCGAATAAATAAAGTATAACAAGACTCGCTAAGGGTTCGTTCAATTTTTCCTGTTGTACAAATGTCACATGATTCTCAGTTGACTAAGTAGGTTCGGACTGCCATGATTTTTTATTTAACCTACACCTAATTGTTAGCTTTCCACAAATAAGAAGTCGTTTAAAAAAGAATGTCTCGTTACCGGGAAGCCAACGAACAGACAGACTATAAAAGCGGTTTTAATTCGGCACTCTGAAACAAGGAAAATTAATAATTGTAAAAGAAATCAATACAGCTAAACTTACTTACTTACTTGCTAGAAATTTTACTTACCTACTAGAAATCTTTTCAATACATGTGTATGTATTGCGCGAGAATTCAAAGAGAACATAGAACTTGAAATATCAAGAGAGCTGGAATTATTTTCTTATAAAATAAAGTAATAATAATTTGAAATTGTATAAGGGGCATGAAAAGCGGTATACCGAAGGAAATACTAGTAATTAAAAACTTGTAATCAGTTGTAATTAGTTAATGTTGAAGCTAACAATGTACTGCAATAGAGTATTTCACTAAAGGTGAAATTAATTAAAAAGCCTACGTAAAAAACACAATTTGTCCGAAAAATGTCCCTAAAGAGCTTTGATTTTTTGCCCTCTGAGGATATAAAGAGGGAAGCACATTATGAGTGCGGTTGGTACACAGCCCGAGAGAAAGTTGGGGCATTAAGAGAAGTCGTCAGCAAGCTCTAAGAAATCCTTCACGAAGCGTGTACAAGTAAGTAAAATAAATAAACGTTGACGCTTTGTCCTTTTCTTTACCTTCCCTCTGTTCCGAATTTGTAATTTTGGTCGGAAAAAGCGCAGGTTCGAGCGGTAATATATATATATATATATATATATATATATATATATATATATATATATTTTTTTTACCGATTGTAGCGCAAATTCACACATCGAGCAAACTAGTAATCAAGTTAGGTCTACTTGCTCCTCTATTCTGAGGTAGCATACGTAATAGCCTAGCCTTGCAATTACGCATCGTATGCCTTCGCCTTTTAGGACGTGACGTGACAGTGGACATGAAAGCGAGGAAAAATCCGATATTTTTCATGCGGTCAATCTGGTCGCAAAATGCCTTTGCAAAATGTACACAAACATCCGAAATTAAGCAATCTCGAAATTTTCTAACGAAAGGAAGTGAACGTGGACAGCCCTAGTGGAGTTAAAAAAATCAAGTTGTAAAGATCAAGTACATCTGCTATGTATTTTTTAATTCTTTGCAACAAGGTTGAATAATTGTCGAATTTTCAAAGGTGCCGATTGCGTTGAAAAATTAGATCCAGCGGCTGAAACTTTCCAATATTTTATATCCCTTTTCGCACTACTAATAAATACTGTCAAGATTATACTGTCATAATTATTTGCGTAAGGAACATCTGTCTCGCTAATCTTCCCGTTTTTCCAAATCCAGAATTAAATTAACAGAGAGATCCCGAGCTGATAGCGCGGACTCGTCTCTCTCTCTCTCTCTCTCTCTCTCTCTCACTCACTCACTCACTCACTCACTCACTCACTCACTCACTCGCACTTGCACGCACGCACGCACGCACGCACGCACGCACGCACGCACGCACTTACAAGAGTAATGATGAATGACAGTAGGTCGCAGTTATTCAATCAATGTTGAGAATTCCGTTTATAAAGAGGCTCGTTCGCTCGTTCTTACAGCTCCTAAGCATCGCAACGTAAATTGGTATACGCCTGTGAATTCGAATAAGATTTCACGGAAATCGGAGAGTTAGCGCTTTGAATATATAAATTATTCATACATGCCCCAAAGGTGAGGCATTAGAGAAACTTTGAAACAATCGGCTAACTCTACGCGCGTTCGTGTAGTGGTGTTTCTGCGGACACGCGCACTAACATTTCTAGGCACAGGTTACAATTAACCACATAATTCCAAGTCCGCATTAATAGCCGAATTTGTGAAAAAAATATAACCAGCCTAGTTATTTCTGTGTGTTCTTTTACTTTTCAGTGGGCCAAGTCCACAAAAACGTCTTTTTACATTCTGAAAAGCCATTGGAAAAGAATTATTGATAATTATTTTCCAGCGCTTGATATGCAACGTATGCGGAAAATTTGTACGAAATGCGTTGAACGTCTCCACAAGTTAAATGTATTAAGAGTGTATAACTCACGGAACGATTTAAGCTCTAATTGTTGGTTGATTTTTTCATTAACACACAATTGTACGTCAATTTATGGATACACTGGATTTCACATGGTGCGTTCTCACGGATTACGTTAATACCTTGGTCTGTAAAGTTTTTCGGTGTATTATCATTTTTAATGTAGACGTATTTATAAAAACCGAATGACTTTCATCGGAACACGTCGCTGGCTGACGGTCGAGCCAACCGTCACATTACGCGTACATTGTGTTTTAATGAATTGTACTTCGCTATAAGAAAAAGAAAAGCATAGGCAACGTTTGGTATTTGCGTTAAAGAATAAAATTTTGTAGCTAGTACATTATGAGGAAAACGCCATAAAACGAATATGAATTTTGAACCGAATTTAGAGTACTGATAATCTGTGAAGTTCAAGTTTGCGCCTAGTTTTTCATCTCTTGTAAAGAATACGTTAATTCATACATGAACTTTTTGATTGACATTTAAAATGTTTCGATTAACTTTTTCAAATTATTGCTGTAACAATTTAAACGACAACAGATGACAAGAACGCGAACGCGATGCTCGACTAAAGCTTGGCAAAGATATCGAGGTAAAAAATTAAGATTAAAACTAAAATTACATTTTTTCGGCTGAATTGTTGTTTAAATTTCGCAAGACTTTGTGATTCTTGGTTGATAAGTTGAATTCGACGAGCCTTTTCCGAACTTTCGAGGCCACCCGTCACGAAAAGCACAAGATTTCAGATAGGATTTTGCCTCAACACAGCGTTCCAACCTGAGAACCAAATGTTGACAGTTGACAGCTATCAATCGTACCGTTTGCGCCTCGCACATATTTTTAGAAATAATACTCGACGTCCGCTATTGGTAATCTGTAGAATCCGACATGAGATTTAATTGGCATTACCAAAAATAATTACACCAAAAACAGATGCACAATCTCGGTTCTTTTTCGCAATAAATCGGTGTCTCGTTGATCGAACATTGGCGTAGCGAAGGAAATATTTCAAAAACGGTAGTTTTGAAGCAGCGCATGATGCGTAATAAATGTGCAGCCTCGATTGTACCGGTAAGAAATTTTCATTGGTGAAAAAGTTTGCGCGGAAAGGCCTTTTCGTGTAATACACGAATCATTAATCACCGAGATTCTAAAAGCAACGGCTATCAGCATTGCGCAGTTCAAGCGATTGTAACTCGTTAATACTGGTAAAAAAAATTAAACCGCAAACGCGGTCAGCACGTGTCAATACTTTCAGTTTTAACCGGCCGTTCGTTCCTTGAACCTGTACCTCTTAACGCACAAATGTAATTTGCGTAATTTCACTGGGAAGACCGTCGGTAAAACTCGTGTGCCAAGTGTTGAAAAGCCTCGTGTCGACCAGCGAGTCCTTGAATTTTGGAAGAGTTTCCAGTACGTTGGCCCCTGCTCAGCCTCACACGCGCGTGATACGCATGAGAAGTCGTTCCTGGCGTTGTTCGGCCGCTGACGCCTGAGAATTATGTGACGGAATTAACGCCATCGACAGATACATCGACGGATACATCGACGAACACGCACTGGTTGCAGTGCGGCAGCGCCCCTTTAAATTTAATTAGCCAGGAGTTGCGCCAGGAGTTGCGCCAGGAGTTGCGCCAGGAGTTGCGCATTGGCGTTCGTCCCCACCCAGTTTTCAGTGACTCTTTTTTTCACGACGGTATTCCCGCTGCTCCGGCCGCGTAATTTCTCGTAATTTCCACGTGCCGAGGAAGAGACTCAACTTGCGTTGCTGCTGCGTGAGAAAATTCTTTGCCATTACGCATACGCTTTTCTCGCCTCTCTTTTCAACGTTTGGCACCCGAGGGAATCGCTGCGCTCGATGCAAGCCTCTTAAATTTATGCTCGGGAAAGAGGATAATTAAAAAGCCAGTGCGAAGCATTTTATAAGAAATTAGTCGACCTGTTTTATCTGGTTACGTATTGTCTCGCAGGTAGAGCGCGTGGAAATTAAAATGTGTAGTTCGTTCGTACTTTATAACTTAGATTGGAAATTCGAGATTATCGAATTTCCGATTCTGCTAAAGTACGCGCTAAAGAATCATCTGTGGAGTATTCGGCGAGAATCTTTTTGCTTTTTGCACGTAACGTTGTGGTAGAGCGCGACGAGATATCGAGGTTTAACGTATTCCACGATGACGAAACGACGAACGCTTTCCAAAACGTTAAAAGCAACGACTGCACGCAGTACTGCGCAAGTCGATGAGATCTCGTCAATCTTGAAGGAAGGCGAAGCATCTTCCTGTACAATCTCATAGATTAACCTTAAAGTTCCTCGGCGCGCACGGGAGAATCACCGATTTACCAAATAGGATGCGTGCAATTTGGCAATCGGGCAAAATGCCGAATTCTAAGGATTCTAACTCTCCTCGAGCGTATTTATCGTCGAGCAACGAATCCGCCGAGCGATCGGAATTACAAGTCGACGTTACGACGTTACGACGTTACGACGTTAGGACGTTAGGACGTTAGGACGTTAGGACGTTACCATTGACACATTCTTTGAAATTGCGTTTTCCCTCTGAAGAATTCGTACTGCTCGCAGATCGTGCGGCTGTCGAGGTGTGGAGACTCGGTATTGTTCCTTTGTCCGGTGAGCGCGGTGCCTCGAACAAAGATTTTATACGCTCGCGTTACGCGAACTCGCAGTTCATCAGAAATGGGAGCAGCGTCGGACGTAACTTCTGAATTTTGAGCTTCAAAATGACGTAACACTCTGCTTTTCGAACGACGTGGTCCAGCGACGTTGTAAAGCCAACGTGTCCCCGAGCGCTTTTCCAGGCTCGAATGGGCGGATGCTTGTAGTTGTTGCAGTTTGCAAGACAGCACTCGTGCAAGGTGCGACGAGGAAACGGACGAGGAAAAGAGTCGACGAGATGCCCGACGTGCGTAATAATAAAGGAAAATGCGTGTAGTAGTCGAGTGGTGGATGCAGTCCGTTGACCCGATGCTGCTACTATTGCACGTAGAGCAACGTAGTGTACGTTTAAAGCGCGGACTTGGCGTTTTGCGTACAAACGCGACGCTCGACGACCCTGACTGGTTACTACCATCTACCCCTCCCCTCCCCCCCCACACACACACACACCTCCCCCGCCCGCCCGACGGCTACTACCTTTTCCTATCGCGTTTCTCTCTATTTCCCTATCGTTTGGACTATCTAGCTGATAGACAGCCTTGGGTCTTTCCGTTGCCTCGATTTTGCGTGCGAGCTGAATTATGTGCTCGAGCTCGTTCTACTATTGGAGCCTTGTAAATCTCATCTCTTTTTTCCACTTTCTCGCGAAGTGAAAGCTCTGCGGTGGTGATCATTTATGTTTTGCAATGTTTTCAAGGTCGCTTAGTAGGAAATCCTGTTTCTCTGCGTGGCTTGTTCGGTTTGCCTTCTAATTCGTCGAAACGATTATTTTTTCAATTTGCGAAAGCTTCAGATTTTGCATTAAAAATGGAAATTTTTATGAATGGGGCTTTGTCGCGATACCGTAGAGCACGCAACAATATGACGAATTACGTTAAATTATGCCAACGCGTTTCGTATTAATTCGATAACTTTAATCAAGTCTTCCCTCGAAGATACTCATTTGGGAAAGAAGTGAAAATTTCTACCGTTTAATTGTTATTTGGTATTAGATTTGGCGATAAATATTTTTACGTTTCCTTTTCACGAGTAATCGCGTAATGTACACGTGTACACGAGAATGGAACATTGTAAGTTGAACGCTACATTATCAAGCGCGTCAAATTTGTTTAGTTTCACAAGAATATTTACGAGTAACCGATTGACAGTTTTATCTTTATTCTACGTATTTGTCACTTGTACTTTGTCAGAATATCTGTAATATTCATTATTAATGTAATAATAACATATAAGATGATTCATGAATAATGTTCCTCGATGTTAAGTAATATTTAGTTATAAAATATTTAGTTCCTTAGTTCGTATCGTTTAAAGTGGTCCTTTAGGAAAGTCTTCCGTTTCACGTAATTAATATAAGCTTATCCACTACAATCTTTAAGGTTGATCGATCGTTTGATATTGGTTGCTTTTTTTATCGTACAGTGACATTTCTCCGAGTAATGAGCGACGTCTTATATATTCCACTTGCTTTACTTAAATGTAAATTTAAGAAATGGACGCCAGACTACTTTAATTCGGTAATTAAGTTGGCTTAAAATATCGTAAATAAGGATTTACAGAATTGATCATTAATTAAGAAATACATTTTTATTTGTCGCGTTCCTCTGTGTTAGGCAGTGTCAAGTGTATTAATAATAATGTTTGGTAGAAAATTGAATGAGTGTGTAATTAAGATGTTAGTTCGTTACAGCGTAACTTCATTATTACGTTACGCGTTCGTATCTGTCATTGATAATTTCAAAACAAAAATTAATTCGCAAATCATTATCAAATACTACTTTTCCGGAAAAGGAAAAAAATGTAAGAAAATTACGGTCTTTTTGTTATTAAAATATTTTTAAATGTAGCATGAAAGTTTAATACGACCTTTTTGCCAATGGCTAAATGGTAAAACACCTTTAATAGGAAATTTCTTGGAATATAGTATGGCTGTTTTAAAAAGCACGCGTAACAATCACGGATAGTCTGGCCTCTACGTATTAGAATTCCCTTTCTGTGGCCCCTGGAATGTTGCGATTTTGAAACATTATAGTCCTTTCGCGAAGGAATTTAAATTAAAATGTATCTGAAATATATATTTCAACGTAGGGAAAAGACACTGCTGGCAATTTTGCAATTGTAACGTTCTTGCATTATATTTTAATCGCGAAAGTATGTCTTAAAACTTTTTTTCAAATACATTCCAATTATAAATGTGGACTTTGACAGTTGTCCATTTTCGATATCTTAAAATAGCAACTCTTACAATTGAAACTGTATCGACGCTTCTGATAATAAACGTAATAAAAAAGGCAGCGCACGCAAAGTGCACAGTTAGAGTAGGATTCTAACTTGTGTCTCCAAATATAACTCAATTCGATTGTTCCGTATCTTATTTTAGTCGCGTTGATTGTGCCGTCGTATGGTAGAATAAAATGCGCGTCTTTTCACATTATTTCTTGGAAATTATACGACCGAATCTAGGGATAACATTATGAACTTGGTTCTTTCGCCTACACGTATGCGGATTATAAGATCGTCTACCTGAACCCGATACGGAGAGACGAAGAAACGATAAGCGACAGGTGCCTTTTACCTTACCGAATAAATTCCAAGGAATTGAATATTTGGGTGTTTAAGTGGGTGTTTATGCCTCACGTTTCTCTTACAAGGGGAGGACAATGTTTCACTATATTTTTAAAACTGGTCCTAGTAGATTTTTCGTTTCAGAACGAAAAATCTACTATTTGTATTTGTATTTGTATTTGTATTTGTATTTGTAACTGCTTCGATATTCCTTTGAAGTTCCGAATTGTCGTTGAGAAAAACTGAAAATGCATTCGATCGCGTTTTTAATGAAATAGAGGGGTCGTAATCTCAAGCTGCTAACCATAAGTAACTTTGTCTACCCATCAAGTAACAAGTAACAATAAACGCGAGGCAGAAGGGATAACGAGTTTTCCTGAATTTTTCTAAGAAAAAGGATATGTTAAGCTGTGGGCACTTGGCACACAAGACACGTCAAACATTATTTATACTCAGCACTTTTCATTATTTACCAACATTGATCGATATTGATCGAAGATTGATCGAATCCTTTTACTCGTATAACCCGTTAAAGGTTGTCTCGGTATTAATCTTTTTTTATCATTCGCCAACTCAAAAATCGTACAGATGCACTGCTACGTTAAGCTCGATTATCACAATTATTTTATTATAAATTTCCTTATGAATACGGAATCCTAGCGATATTTTACATAAAAGCTACAAACATAATTTCCGCGCCCAAGTAATTATTTTTCCGAGCTCTAATGTTTTTCTCACCATTAATGAAAATAAGTCGTGAATTGCTGGATCAACAACGGATTGATCAACGACTCATTTACGAAAACTATTTTTCAAAAATATTATTATAAAACTTTACGCTTTACACTTCATCTGCATTAGATTTATTTGTTGCACTAAGTCACAGTGTCGAACTGTGTAGATTAACCCTAACAATTTGCTCAACCAGTTTCAGTAGTCGGTGATTTCGGTGACTTTACTTAAGCTTGGGCACGTGGAAACAGTTATCGCAAAAGCTAAAGAACTGATATGCTCGATCCGAAAAAGATGCAATTCATTGCATTTAAACAGGTGCATAAATTAAGAAAAATGTGATCGCAACATTTCTTGCACCAAAGCATTATAGGAGCATTGAGTTTATAATAATTGATTAGAAGTACGGGTCTGGTTGCCCGAATAAAAGCACACTCACAACACCTCGAAAAGAAAGCTCGCCACCCTTGAATTGCGGGTAATAATTCATAAGAGACTAATGTCGACGACCGCGGATAAACGAAGGAAAAAGAATCGTTCATGCGTACACGCGATACGTACTTTCAAACTTCTTGTTTCTGCAGCAACGAAAAGTGTAGCCTCGAGGCAGAGTTCGGGACGCTTATCAAAAAGCTCCCTGAGATCGAGTCTCGTCGTTACGTCCAGACGTACATTATCTATCTGAGAGATCCTGGCTAAGGTCCAGAGCTAAGGGCTGAATCTCGCGAGTCCTTCGTTTTTCCTGCCGCCGAGGCCAAAATTTCTCCCTCGCCCCTCTCGCCGCTTTTCCTATCTTTACTTTTGATTGCTCGCGCGCATCTCTGCCAAATGTATATTGCAAAGGCGCTCGCTCATCGCTTTATCCTTCTTTTGTCTAGAATTGTTCAAGGAAACGAGGCTTCGAAAATTTCGACTTTTTCCACAAGGCCGATCTTTTACATCGAAAAGGCCAGTTTGCTTTCAGCGTCATTACTTTATCCGTTATTTATCAAGTACTCTCAGGGTAAACTTGTCTCAACTATGTCCAAGATATTCTACCAATAGATATTATTTGCTTTATCGTTAAGTAAATCATTGTTTTGCTTGGTTTCCTTTTTAAGCTCTTAACTCGATTGCTCTACAACGAGATTCACAATTATTTTCCGTACTTTTCATGCACGCTTTTCGTGCATCAATCGCACTTCAAGCACAGGTTGTTATATCGCTATTTTTCGGATGAATCTCATTTATGAATCTCATAAAGTAATGCTTAGAAATGGAACATATTTAATACCAACCAAGTCCAGAATGATAGACGTTCCGTGTGCATTTTAGATTATGCGCGTGGCATCGATTCAATTGAACAGTCGTCGCAGAAGGGAAAAGCGCGTAACTTCCAGAAGTTAAATTATCGTTAAATTATCGTTAAATTATCGTTAAGTTATCGTTAAGTTATCGTTAAATTATCGAAAAATACATCGAGTTAAGGCGACTAAACTCTTGTTTCGTTAATTTGGCTCGATCGTGCTTTATCACAGGTGGGTTTTAGGTCTATTAGGCCGCGAGAGAGGAATTTCTCGAGCAGCGGGCGCGAGTCACTCCCACAGCCGATCTCGCTTTAAGCGAACCGAAACCGGTCGCCGATCTCGCTTCTTTCGGCAACGTCCGAGCGGTTCTAACCAGATTCAATATGCACGCACTTGTACGTGTACGCGATCGCGTGTGTAAGAGAGCAAGATCTGGTATCCCTCTCTCCCACCCCCCACCGCTCCACCTTCAATAGTTGTTAAGTAGAAGTGGAGTTGTGCGGGTTGTGCGCGCCGAAGATTCTGATTTGGAAAGACTTGCTTGAATATTATGCAGACACGCGCGTGTGAATGCCTGTGGGTGCCTCAGTGTCAAGGTCACGGTCGATCGGCTTTTGATCTACGTGCGCCCAGGATCTCTTTTCCTCGCTCGGCTCTCGGGCCTTGGTCGCGTTAAATCGTCTGCTTTACGCGCGACAGGTGGATTTCTTAATCTTTTAGCTGAATTGGCTTAAGTAATTGGACCGACGCGTATCAGCCATTTAGTTGGAGTACGTGCGTTTACGAAATTTTCATACCCACACCCATACCTTCTTACGAGCTAAATCAAACCCAACAAACTTGGGCTTGGTGTTTATGCGTGGGAGAAAGCTGATATTGCCTTTTATTAAGAGGAATATTATCACGATTGTGATTGGAAGGAAACGGAAGGCTTTTGCTTTAGGGAAAGAAAAACCTTGTTGCGTGAGTTGTCCCAGTCCAGACCGTCGGTTAATCTTACTTGTACTTAATTTATACGTAATGCAAAATAAAAGAACGATATTTACGATATCTCGTGTACATTTTTCTCATAAGCTGTAATATTTTGAGATACAAGCCTTTCCAATTCTAACGAAACATTAATCTACAAATACTTGTTGTAGATTTTCTAAAACAATGCTGAAACAATAAACGTGTACGGCTTTTCAGAGTTTCTAAACTTCTTTATCTCGGTATAATGAATAAGAAAGCCGCTCTTCTTTATTTTGCATCAAATGTATTTGAGATGCTTGAGAATGAATGTTACGTAATGCTCAACGAAGGTTCGATTGATACTCGCGTCTGATTAGAATGAGGTTTAAGGTAATTCCTGTTCAGCTGATTCCGTACGTCGGCTGAATAAAAATTTGTAATTTCATGTTTTACGCAGTGATCGGCGGTTGGTGATTTAGAACGTTACAATTGCTGCTCATACAGCTGTAATCGCACTTAAAGTTGTAACCTTAGAGCTTCTAGTGCTTTTTCTATATTTTTTACAAAGTTTACGTACAACGTTCGTATTACGCGTTTTTAGTAAACGTTGACTGTCCCTACTCCGACACTCGTAATTTCCTTGTTAGATACGTTAAATGCGTCCTTTTAACGCGAATTCAAGAACTTGCGGATATTTAGCGAGATTACTCGCTTACTTTCTTCTTTCCTTGGTAAGGAGCAGAAGTTGAGGGGAAATCTTGACACTTAACGGCCTTCAGGAAACCTTCAAGCTATTCTATCCATTTGAGTAAACTAGCTTCGCGTTACCTCAACGAAAAACACGCGACATTCCGTAGTGGTTTTTTAAGGTATATAAGGCCTTTTGCATGTATTAAGAATTTTGAGATGATTATGCAGAGAACACGAGCAATGTAAATACATAATTCATTGTCAATAGTAGACATATTTTAACGACAGAAGTTTGTTTTCAATGAGTAAAATAGATTTTAAATACAGGCGAATAAATACAAGAATTGATTCAACGTTGAACGCATTAAATATAAATATTATGAAGTGCCTTTAAGAGACAGTTACATTGACATTTGGGTCAGCGTGAAATTAAGACAATCACAAGATTTTAATTACATAAATTATTTCTACGATTAAAAGCTCATTTTGAAAGCTTATTATGATTATAATTATAACTAATATAAATAGCATTAAATTTGACGACCTCGTTATTTATTGCAGCCTTTATATAAAAAGTATCATTTTAATTTTACACAATAATATTAAATTTCATTAATGTTACTTCCGACCCCGTAACTGTTGAACAAGTGGTATCTAGAGAATGCATTTTCTCACAGTGATTAAGATAAAAAAATTAAGTCAATCGATGTAAATAGTGTGATTTAAAATGTAAATAATGGCGATTTATATATTACATATATTACATATATTACATATATTACATATATTACATATATTACATATATAAAAGTACGTACAGAGTCCGGTAAAAAGTATGCAACTCTGTGGCAATTCGTCAAAGTCCAATCATTCACTCTTTAAATTACCACAGCGTGTCTAATTATACGCTTATGAACTCGAATCCAAGGGAGAAAGAAGCCACAAGGTCACGGCCACAGCGTGATTCTTTGTAATTGTGCTGCGAGCGCAGCCAACGACCGATTAAAGCTCCGACTCTCTCTCTCTCTCTCTCTCTCTCTCGCGCGCGCGCGCGCGGCTCGCAAATTATTTCGAGGGAAGAGGAAATGCACCCGTTAAAAGGACTTCCTTACGAGCTATACTGTGAAAGTATAACCTCGTCAAGCCAATTTAAAACTTTTTCCTATCCTCGATTGAATGTATATTTCCTTGTTACTTTATACAGTTTTTTAATTTCTCCTCGCAAAGATTCAGCATACACACAGAGGAAAGATGTGTACTTACGTAGTTCTATTTGAAATTCAATGCTACGTTAACGCGTGCAAGCATCGCCGGTGAACACATTTTAATGGCTACACATATTTTTTCAACATTATCACGGTTTATTTTTCATAAGAATAAGTTTAGACATACTTTTATCAAAGCATAAAGAGGCTTTTTGTAATACTAAACGCGAACTATGCATATAATCACTAATTTGATAGGTATCGCTTATTTTTTTATACTGTCATAAAATTAGCCGATAATTTAATTCCGAAAATGTTTCTCTATATTAATTTTCACCAGTTTTACTCATTCAAAGAGCCTGAGCTAAATCGCAGATGAATTAAGTTAAATATGAAGTTGAAGGATTCATAATGACCCTCATGATGTATACTGCTTATGAAATTTTGTATTAACGGCCTTTTCTTACACATTAATTAATTATTGTTATACTTGGTGTACACAAGTATCATAAGTCGATTGCTTTATTACTTTCGAAGCAGCTTTCCTAGTTGATTTTCGGATTTTTCTTCCACAATTATGTACGGTCAATAATTTAGCAGCAATTGTTCAATTGCAAAATTGAGAACTAATTTCCTACGCATATTCGGTAAGCATTTGATATTTTATTCTCTGGATTTAGAAATTCTTCTTAAAATAATACCCTAAACGATTTTACAATGAACGTACATTACAGGCCAGTTTGACCAATGTGTGGATCTTCGCATAAAATTTTCAGGCTTTCGTGATTGCAGCGCTTTCATAGTAATTATTTATAGGAAATGCACACGAAGCTCCTACTTCTATAATTGCAATTTATATTTGCAATTTCAGTATTATCTACGTGACATTTCTAAAAGTATGTAGCAAAATAAACTGTATAGATTTGATTTTACGCATAAATTTCAAAATGCCTCTACTAAATTCAAAGCCTTAGTATTTAAGAATTGTATAAAGTAAAGTGTAGACCGTAAATTAATTTTATTCCAACTCGTGTTCGTGCCCCAACGTTAACTTTAATATATCGAAGCGATCGTAAGTAACAACCTTCAGGCTTTTATAGCGAAGATGATTCCAAGTTTTATTTGTTGAAATTCAGATTTTGCAAATTCCTGAGGTATACATTTACAGAAAATAAATAGGAAGTTTTGTATTTCATTCCGTTAAAGTGAAAAAGCACGTTAAACAGCAAAATCTTGATACTTTTCTATCAATTAAGAGCCTTTACTTATCACAGACTAAAGTAACACGTGCAGACCTGCAGATGTGAGTACTATATGCAATTAAGACATATTTCCGTATTTTACGACTGTGGTGAAATGTCGTACATTTTTCTGTACTCTCAGTCCATTCGTTACGAAATACCATAACACAGTTTAATGTAGCACATTACCGAGAGGCTCCAAATTAATTTAAACTAATTCAGCTGCTGCACATTCCTCCAAGTTTTCTTTTACGTAACTATTACATTATGAAACGCATATCTTACTTATAATCAATTTACTTTGAACATTAACTTCAATAAAGATAAAATTCAATATCGACGTTACGAACAACGTTGGATTTCATATTAGCAATTACTCGCGATATCTCTTTGCCATATTTAGTTGACAGACACCGGCTTTGTACAAGCTTCAAACTTCAAGCTTCGAGTCCTCGAGTCTTTTCATTTTGCATTTTCACATATAATTGTTGTACATGTAATTGCAATGCTTTGAAAGTATTACAATTTAACAAAAATGGCGCCTTTTAGGGAAGAGCACCCCGAAGCTCGAAACTGACCAAGTAGTAGAGTTTTAGACGAGATTTTCCCTCGTATTTTTCCTCTCGACGACGATGATTTTTTATACGCGCCGCCTCGTGCGTTACCGCTAGCGAGTCGTTCTTGGGGCATTTAACGCGTGTCCGTAGGAACACGTCTGACAGTTCACTTAACGTCCCGAGCAATTAGAAGGAATCCGCGGGGCTAATGACTAGCGCAACACTAGCGAACGCTTGAACTCTACCTAAGCCACGTCGCCTTTAACGCGTGTGCTTTGCAAATTTACACCACATCGACCATCTACATTAACGGACTCCATTCACTTTTATTCGTCTTCGCATGACTTCGGTCATGTGCACGTGTATGTTACAGGCTTCTTTACTCCTGTTCCCCGAGTGAAGATAGCGACGCTAGAATGTATGTGCCTAATCTATAAATAAGATTTTCTAACCGCGGTTCTACAGTATTTATCGGCAGTTTAATCAGCGAGCGTATGATTTTCTCTTGTAAAAGAATTGCGAATACAGCACGTGGAAAGATATTTCTCATTAACCGCATAACCGCGAATTTTCATCAATGAACGGTCAAGCGCAGACTGGTTACATTGTAAGTGCGACGTACCTACTCAGCAACCTGTCATTTCACATTAGATGACTGTTTTCACGATCAAGAAGACGCTTACCATAAGCGCATGGAAATAAGCTGATAGTTTCATTTTCCGTTACAAGCATTTACAACGATGTTCCGTGAACGCTAATTTACAAGAAAGAGCGAGTTAATTTCAAGCGTTTCAACGTTTTCGCTCGTATAAAGCAACTATTGCGTTGGTAGTTGATATCGTAGTCGTAGTTTATTCTACTGCCAAAGTGTGTACAAATTTTTATACAACATATAAAGAATAATTAAAGGCCGAAGATACGAGACATAATTTTGTGTCGAAAGTAGGAAAGTACCGGAAACGAAAGTACGAATGTTAATCGAACAAAGATTACGTAAATATTTGTTTGATACATTATCAGGCGTTTTTACCGGTGGAAAATAAACTATTATGCTTTTTTGCGACATTGTAAGTTATTCCGCATTTAATTACGAATTTTTATAATATAAATCGGGGCTTAATAACGAGCTTATTTCACTCGTTCATTTCGAAAACGCGGTTCAACATTTTAAGTACAAGATTTTAATGCCTTGTGTTTTAGAACGACATTACGTTAACGACCTTAATTGGTTTTTCTCGTTATTATCAGTTGCAGCCAAAAGTTTTTGAATCTTTTGTCGTTATTCAAAATTTAATTAAAAGTCTTAATTAAAAATCTAATTTCTCATGGTTTTAAATTCAGATTAAAGATAAAATTAATATTACCGTGGGCTCCTTATTTGTTATTTTACATTTGGCATTTGTATTTGCAAGAGTCTTTGGTTGCACTGCTGAATTTTATCGTTTTAAAGACATTTTGAGTATTTAAGAGTATTTAAGTGTACGGTAGAAGCTCCTAGAAATCCACGCAGATATTGCAGTAGCGTTAAGTTAATACGTCTCACGATGTCGAACACCGAATTGACAAATAATTATGCAAGTACGATTCGGGAGCAAAACCATTGCGATAAATGCGGAGTTTCGCCAATAGGATTATAAAACTAGAGTGTTACGTTAAAATATTATCGCGCAAACACAACTAACTTGAGTGGTTTCTCGTGGTTGTGCTTGGACACGTCACTGCAGGAGCTCTGTGATAACAAGAAATAGCGTCTTATTTCCTTCACTCTTTCGATTTGGCATACTGTATGTACCAAGGAATCCCTTACAAAAGACGGAAGAGTTATCGAATGCGATTTTAAACGGCCAGGCGCGGTGATCGTAATTAATAATAATTGCGTGAGAAATATCGCAATATCCATATCATCGGGAGCGTTTTTAAATAGATACAATTTGCATCACATATCGATAAAATATCGTAACGGCACGATGTAAAACGCACAGCCGTCCAGAAACAAACTTTGCCTCAGTGCCACACGTAAACGTTAAAGTAAATTTTTCAAAATCAGCTTAATTCCTCAACGCAAGTTGAAAATGTAAGCAGCTTTGAAAAGAGGAAAACGACAACGGGATTGAGCCGCGCATTCCATTGCGATTTTTCCGGCTAACGCTCGCGTACGCATCTTCTCCCTCCTTTCTCTTGAAATACAAGTCGCGCAAGTACAAGGTAGATATAGCTATCGAGCAGAGGTGCTTTTCCCTCTCCCTCATTTTGCGTTAAACGAATAAAAGTACCAAGTCACCAGCAATATCTCCAAGTTCGATGATCTTGACTCGCGCGTTCGTACTACGTTTTATAAGCTACAGCTGAGAATGCGAATGAAGAGAGAGAAAGAGCGAGAGGCGGAAATACGGGAGACTTGCTATCGCTTGTATATCGCACGTATATCGCACGTATATCGCACGTATATGTATATAACTGACACTCGCTTTCTGTCAGCGTAGCTCAGTGCGTGCTTCATTGCCAAGGACGAGAATGCGAGATTTTCATTGGCACATTATCTTCTCTCTCGCTCTCTCGCTCTCTCGCTCTCTCGCTCTCTGTACTTACACTTTCATTCATATTGAGCGGTGCGAGAAAAAGAGAAGGCGACCTTTTGCACGTCTCCGACTCTCCGAACTTGCTTTGGTATGTTAATGCTCGATCCTCGTATTGAGCGCGGTTCGGGAACCTTTTTACTCTACCGTCATTGATTCTTCTACGTTTTCTACATTTTTTACTCCTCTGCGTTTGAGGAATGAGAAACTGTTGACTGTATCAGTTAAATATGTGTTCTTAGAAATTTCTGTGGGTTCTGTGAGAATTTTTTCCTGTTTGTTTGCTTTTTGTTATCCGCCTTTATTAAAATACATCGCGTGAACCTGTCGGTTATGTGTTATTTCTCGATGTTATTATTCATGATTTTCTTTATGAAGGAAAAATAAAAAAAAAAAAATCAATACAATTACACGTAACCGAAATTCTCCTTACGCACTCGTACGAGTTTCATGACCACACGGAGCTCTTTTCAACCAACACATCCTTGTTATTCCCAACGAACACCGCAACTGTTGAATCAATAATTTCAATCTTTGACATACAAAATGTGGCTCTAACGTGGAAATGTAATTTTTGCATTTCATCGGTAAATAAGCTAAAATTTAAAAGCGCAATGAACGGAGCACCATTGAAAGTTGAATTATTTGTACAAATTACATAAATATCAATGGAAATCAACGTATTATACGATTGTAATTAGTAAATTGTAGTTTTCGACGAGTGAATTGCGATAGTTTGGTAGTTTGGTAAATGTACGTTTTTAAATAATAATACTTTTGTAGAAAAGCTATTAGAATGCTATCCTTAAGTGGCCATAATTGCTTAAAATGAATCGACGCGTTAAGAATAAAGGGAAAATTTGTAAAACGTCTTCACACGGAGTTCGTATACGCATTTTAATGCATCATATTTGCAGTTTATAAAAATTTTTATCGCAACAATTTGAATGAAAGAGCTTGGTTATTAGTGTAATTCGGATAAATAAATCGTGATCGGTAAACAGAGTTGGTGATTTATGCTTGTGGCAAAAAGAACTGAAGCTCTGTTTAATTGCGATATCATTTTGTGGTCGATCGACTCTAAAAACTTATAGCCATTGAGAGCCTAGATCGATTACTTGTAATGCTAATTACTTGTACCAGGTCCGTACGATAATGAGCCTTCGGGCTTCCTTGTACAAATAATTTTGTCGAATTTGTTCGAGTCTGCGATCGATCGGAGCCTCCTTCTTCTTGCTGCTTCTTCGTAGCCGCTCCTTCCTCATAAGTTGCTGCGCCTCGTAACTGTCAGCGAATATTTTGCTCCGCTGGACAATATTAATGCTCAACAACTACATCATTAATAAAATTGCAGCATAGCTTTCTTAAAGAACATGCCCGCAGCGGTGCAGGCGCGATTTCAATAATTTTTTAGCTCGAATTTAAGCGTTTGAATAAAAAGTTGCATTGGAATTCCGCATGGATCTGCCTAGACAACTGGTTCCAAGCTCTTCATTCGAGAGGTCATCGTAAATACGATGATTTTCAATATTAATTGAAAGTTGATTAACAGCCGAAGGATGCTGGTAATTTCTCAGATGAGCTAAGGCTTTGGTTTTCTACTACTCGCACCAGCGTCCGATCCCTCAGGACAACTTTTGTGCCTTAGGTTTTTACGTATAGGACAGTAGTGATGTAGAGTTGCAGTTGCAGCTATTCTTCTTCAGCCACCGTATCTGTGTTTCGTGTTGTTGCCAGGCCGTTGCAAGTTATTAATTTTTAATGGCAACACCGGTCAACCGTTCATTTGGCCAACTTTCTAAATTCCTTTTAAACTTCGAACTCGTCTGTCCGTCCACTTCTCGGTGTACCTTTTGTATTCCCTATTCTCCCCTATTTTCCCCTATTTTCCAGGAACTTTTCTTGACCATTTCGATTTATTGTCCAAGCAAATCCACAAGTTTTAAGATCGTTGTTGTTCCCAGTCTCATTGCCGCATTTGATCATCTCGCATTTGTTCTCGGCTGATGAACATACTCCAGCGAAGGAATGGAGGTTCACGGTTGGTAGAGGATCCTCCTTCGTCCTTTTCATATCACTCGGTGCGTCACTGATTAGCTCATTTGTGATTCCAAAATGTGGGAGGATGGTAGGACTCGATGGTAGGAGCTTTTTATGATAAGATCGATTACCGTTGCTGTGTCGCATAAAGAAACGAGAGCTACGTTTTTACACGAATTGTCTCCGCGTGCCTTCGAATGTGTCAAAGATCTTCATTGCTCTGCATTTTGCTGTTTTTCATCCTCGACAGGTTTTTGCTCAAGGTCGGAGAACTTTATGAAGCTGGTGTAAATTGCTACTGGATAATTTTCGGATCATAAAATTTAATATTCTTCTCCTTCCATAGCTAGAGGTCGCGTATCGACTTCGATTCCTTCATTGATCGCACAGTTCGATATCAAATAATGGTACCAACAATAATAATACAAATACAAGTTTAAGCGTCGAGTGTAATTACAAATAATTTGAAAATAAAAGCCACGTGCAAGTATGTCAGGGACAGACGCAAATTAATTGTTTACGAAAACGTACAAGAGCTTTGCACTAATCCATGCCATTATTTGCGATACTTAAGTTATTTCTTTTCTGCTAAGAATCGTAATATCTGTATTTGCAAAATTAATTACTATAAAATATAACGTGGTCTCCCAGTAAAATTTCATTTACGTTTTCTCACAACTTTTGACGCTTTCCTCACTTTTGCAATTACTTACTCCTCCGCACTATATCTATTTAAACGCACACTCATACAGAGGTAAATTATGCAATACTAAGTGCCGAAGACTGATTCATACGATCCCATTTGCACAAACATTTGCCAAATATGTAATTTACGCCAAAAAGCGAGAGGCGTTAAGCCGAGCGTGAAATTAGTGCGCGTCTACCTACGATACTTCTGCTTGCTCTCGTATTTCTAGTTTTTGAAACAATTTACGTCACCGTATGACAGCTTTGGTATACACTCTCGAATAGTTTAGTTCGTTTAAATAAACGAAAGAAGAAGCATTACAACGCATTGGAATCTAGCCTCTTAGTAATCTGATCTTTCTTTTACAGATTCATCAAATTTTGTTTTAAGTGCATTAACGAATAATTTCCACGCACGCGCCCACGCATTTGCGTATATACATATATACATATATACACATATGCACATATATACACGTACGTACACGTATGCGCACACGAGCGCACAAGCGCACGAAATTGCAGATGATAATATTATTTATCTGTATTACGTAACGGGAGAATATAAAACGATCATCCGTGCAATGGTTTAAATTAATTTATTAGCAGTTCTACGTACCATAATGTCAATCAATTTATCAATAAGCCAAGCAGACGTGTAACTTAAAGCGAGAGCCACCACACAATAAATAATTAAATAATCCATTTAAAATATGCCGAGCTTAGGTGCACATTAATTTATAAGACAATGTGTACGAATTTAGATTAAAGAAATAGATGAAAGTATTCAATTTTTCAAATGGGAAAAACGCGTTTCGGGGTCGAGAGCGTTACCGATAAATTCGACGACATCAGAGGAATGAAAGATGTCCGTTGTACGCATGCACGTATTTTAATCATCGGTAAAGAATACTCTGTTCTCTGTCTCTCTCAACATTTTATTTACTACTGTCACTTATTCCTTGTCTCCTTTTTTAGCTTTGCATTTAAGCTTATTATTCTTGAGCCTTTTATCCTTTTCCGTTTTGTTCTTATTTTTAAGAACGTCATGGAGCACTCATTTGTTTATAAGGTTATCTCATCGAGACGCGACAATTCACATCTTGGCACATCTAAAATCTAAATATTTTCAAGAATTAAACAATTTAGAGTATTCGAGTTTTCGAACTTTTTACAAGCTTAATTACACTTAAGTTTATGTTGACGCGGTACTTCTTGTGACAAAAGACATGAAAAATTAATTCGCACATCATAAATAAATAAATCATTAAAAATAATATTGAAAATAATTTTACGCTGAACAATGAATGCTATATAACATTTGCTGCGACTTGAACACTATTGACTAGAAAGTCTCGTAGTTTCTTAAAGTGTTATTGGATTGTTACTCATGCTTGACGTACATAAATACATCAAGAAGAAGTCGTTCTGTCTTTACGGATTTATTATTGCACTTAATCAGCTTAGCTCTAGAGAATAGTACATAAAATATGGACAGTGTGGAAGTAATGGAGAAGCGATAGTGTGCTCTATGTCAAGTAGTTTTGTTTATGTGAATCCGTTAAAATATATAAAAACAATTATTATAAACTTGTTGCTTTGTTTTATTCTACGAACTACTGCATATTGTTACTTATATTTATTACGCATAATTCAGAATAAAGGAAACGGAAAAAACTTGCAAGTAAGTCAAAAGTAACTCCGAACTCTCCATGAATTAAAAATGATAACTAGTCCATGTACACGTGTACGTAAGCGTTTCTCAGTATTTAGATGAATATAGGCAAACTATCCTAAATGTATTTGGCACAGAATAGAGAAGAAGAACGTTGTCTTGTGAAGAACGTGTGCCGACGAGGTGATGAACTTTTGAGTTGGTAATTCCAGTTTTAAAAATCTAGATAATACAGCTCGTATATTAAGATAATTATACGAGAGACTTTATATGCAAGTAATCGATAGCATGTGAAAGTTGGATTCAACAGTCGAACGCTTCGACCACGTAAACCCTAGAGGGTTTTAAGTTGCCAGTGAACGGCTAACAAATAAAAAAGTTAATCTTTGATCGTCGGTAGGAAACTTCGAAACTTGACTCTTGATATTTTACGAATTTAAACGCGTGTTTCGATTAGAAAATAATCCAACCGCGTTTAACCCAAGGAAAACGTTATTACGAGCTTTTATAAAATCTTTTTATCGATCAAAGAGCACACTTTGGTATAAATTTGGCTGACTTTCCCCCGTACTTTTCTCATTATGCCGAGCCGCATCCGCTTCTTTTCCTCTGAAGTTCCGTTTGAGCCGCTTTTAATTCCATCGTCGTCCCTCACTCACTCTCTCTCTCTCTCTCTCTCTCTCTCTCTCTCTCTCTCTCTCTCTCTCTCCCCTACTTGTGAGAGCCGGCTGTCTATTCTATATACATATTCACTGTATAATCACTTTGGCTTTTCTATTTCAAGAGGTTCCAATCAGTCTGTATACATCTCGGATGACTGCTGGAGTTACTGGCGCTTCTAAAGCTCGAACCAGGGCTGCCTAAACTCGATGGCGAAGCTTCGCCCGAGCGAATCGCGCAGCTCGATTTCCCGTCGACGAGCGGTGACGCGCTCCTCGACATATTGTTGGCGCTGGTGAGGCGTCAATGGGACGATTAAACAGCCTCTCCACGGAAACACGATCCAACGTTAGGATGCACAGCCCCGCTCTTCCGCTCTGACATTACGTAGCGTATACGCCCCCGTAAAAAACAAATACGATCGCCGAGATTTTAGCGCGTCGCCCGAAGATATACGAAGACGAATTTAGGACGATTTGCTCATTACACTTGGGTTAAAGAGTGAAATTAGGTTTACCGCTTGTGACAGTTTGCTGCAATATTAAATGCAAAATTTACGATTCGCAGTTTTATTTGGTGGAGTCGAGAAGCGTCATTGGTATTCAGCGGTTGTAAACAATACTTCAAATTCAGAATTTCTCTTATTTCGCTCGACTCGATTAGTAGGTTGAATAAGAAAAATTGTGCAGCTGTAACGGGAAAGAGCGAACAGCATGCTTTCAATTACCTTCGGAGACTATTGTCTGTTACATTTCCTTTACAGCACGGCCTTACGAACTCTTATTAAAATTGCTAAGACGGGAAAAATATGCGACACGAATAACAGCGACACGGATAATTTCTTTAAAGAAGTGCATTCGGTTACTCTTGTAATTTAAAAAAAGCTCGTATTCGCTCGGTCCAATCGAGGAAAGAAGCTGTACTTTTCATTCAAAAAATCCGAAGCATTTAATAGCGATAAAAATGTATTCTTCAAGCAGAAACGACAATTCAAAGACCTTAACGTGCACTAATTAAAAAGCATACTTATCGAGAATCTGTTAACCGCACAGTTAGTGCCTTGACAAATAAGAATTACTTTCTTGCTAACGGATTTTCAATGAATAAAATTAACGGTAATCGAGCATTTTTTATTTGATTTTGAAATAAATGCAAAATGCTGTTATCGAACGTGTCCGAATTAAATGAACGCGACAAAAGCAGTGGAATGTAACAGAATATCTCTTTTTTTCAGTTTCGAGGCTTTTTACGGGTTTATCGAGAGGCTTAGAACTTGGTGTGAGAACGCGCATCAACGCTGTTGTTTTTATAATAAATTCGACACGTAACGCGTTAGATTTTTTTGTCAACCGAGCAGACCTGGCTACGCAGCACCTAACATCACTTATCCGAATTTCCGAAAGTTCCATTGGAATTTATGAAAAATGCGCGGTGTATTTGCCTCATAAGGCAAGACACTACCGAACGATGCAGCTTCGTGATTCGAAGCTAAAAATAAATCCACTCGCGCCAAGCGTAGACCAAGGCACATGCAGGATCCAGGTAGGAATTTGTTAATTTCTTGGCTTAACTAGTGAGTTAAGCCAAGGGAAGAGCTCCGAGGAGTCAGCTGCATTATCCGCACCCTGATTTTGCTGCACTTCCGGTGTGTTGATCGCCGAGCCAGTTACGAAGAAAGAGAGATAAAGAGCGAGAGGGGGAGAACCGGGGACAGAGTTCTCAAGAGTTCGCCGGTATATTCGTGGCGAATCGCGAAGTTGGTAGGCAGAAGAAAAGCCTCGGGTGGCCGCGTCGAGTATACGGTGAATGGAGCGGAACGCGCGTCGTGCGATGCAACAGCTAGAGTCTGGCCATTCAAGTCTCTCTCTCCTCTCGGCTAGTCGTATCCACAATTGCCTTCTCTCTCTCTCTCCCCGCCGCCGCCGCCGCCGCCACCATCTTACTCCCTCGGCTTTAAAACCCGTTTCCACAAGAGGAAATCCACAATATACCCGCGAATGTAACCGCGACGTCGTCATATTTTATATCTTTCGCGTGCCCCTGAAAGAAACGAAAGTATTCCAATCGTGTGTTGCGAGTGTGTTGCGCGTCTGCATCCTCCGAGCTCTCGAGGAAATCTGGGAATCATCTGGACAGCATTGGCTACGGTTATGCCGGACAAGTACACACGCGGTTGAATAATTGATACTGGCACTGGCAACCTGAAAGACTTTTGACTTTTAGTGGAATTTAGCTTTATGGGAAAAAGTTGCAGAGCAACCGGATAATCCATGTCCGATTCGAGCGTAAATTTTCAGCTCTGCGGATGATTGCTTTATAACTTATCGTTCCTCTACTTTCTACTATAAATACATAATCAGTCTATTCGAAAGCAAACGGCCTCTCAAAGTACATAAAATTATGAATCCTAAGTTGGTTCCTCGATAAATCTTTTCACTCATAAACGTACGGCTAAAGTAGTTCTTTCGAAGTAACATTTCTTCTTAAATTTAAGCAATTTCTCACGATAGCGATATTATTTTATTGCCTTGACTTATTGCAAACTGCGAATGAGTAATGGACAAAGAGATAAAAATCTTCACTGTTCTTAAGATAACTGGCAGAAAATATTTTGTACGAAATACGGAGTTTCGGATTTTTCTCATTTCGATTATGTTTCCGAGTTCAGCAGTACTCTCGCCTGCATTACTCTCGATTACATCGAAAAGAAGTTTACTTTGCAATGTGAAGCTTTAAGAAACGAAGTAAATGCTACTTATCTTAATTTTGTTTTCTCATGGTCGCTCGCATTATGCAGCCGAAAAAACACGGCGACTCAAGGAAACGAATACTACGCTTCAAACTTTTATCGCTAAAAGCTTTCTGCACTTGTTCGTATTTTAGATAATTGTTCGAACTTCAAACATTGTTGTATGATTCGTTTCAAGCGGTTTTCATTAAACCACGCTTTCGTTAAATATGTCGTCGATAAGCCATTGCACCAACGCATTCAAATTAGTAAATCGGCCGCTTGCGTGAATTTAAGTATTCCTTAATTAAGGAATGCCTCAAATCCCACGAAACGCCCTTGTTCGCGTAGGCCATGGGTCCGGGCGAAGCAAACGATCGCACATCGCCTTAATCGGCGGATTAAGGTAACAGACACATTAAGCTTTGTGTCTTAATGCCTGTAAGTTATGGAAGGCTGACGTTACCGCTCATTACGGCGTTCGCGATTACTCCTGGACTTTTCACGCGTGATCCGCGATACGCCCGAGTCAACTACGAAATTGGAATACCTCGCATCCGATTTATCTCATTTAATAATCCAGGAACAACGCGAATCTCCTCGACGTCTTGATTCGCTTGTCGCCTAGTCGAAAAATAAATCGCGCAATTTTCTCTAAAATCCGAGTAGCAGCGGCAGCCCCAGCGGAGGCACGACGGAGGCACGACGGAGGCACGACGGAGCTTCGCATGGGGTCGTCGAGCGGGAAGAGTCAGAGGAGTTAAGTCACCTGCCGCGCGAGAGTCCGGTCGACCGGGACCGTAGGAATGTTGCCGCTGCCGCTATCCGAGAGTGGAAGGACGCGCGCGGCGCTCATAGATAGTATCCATCACGTCGCGGACTTTTCTTTCTCTTTCTGGCTCTTCCCCCTCACCGCTCCGCCTCTTCTTCCTTCTCACGATATAGGTATACGCGAAACGTGGGGGCGCGTACTTTTCGTCGTTTTATTCCCCGTTTGATCCCCTTCTTTTATTCATTTTTCATCGAGCGTCTGCCATTTTGCATGGTTATGCGTGCAAGTGTGGTTTTCCATGTAGCTGAGCTTGTGCTCGTGCGCAGTCGGACCACGAGCGCTATTCTTCCTTCTGCTTTTTTCCCTTCTTGTTGCAACCATAGCTGTTCAAATGGGGAGGAATGTTTCGATACGCGTATCCTGCGTATCCTTTTGCTGTGCTCGTAGCACTAATTATGGCGAACAGCTTTACAGTATTTTACCTCGGAGTTTTACGTGCTTGTTGTCATGCGATAAATTTTAATGCGATAATTTAAAAAAACAAAAAAAAGGAATTTTTCTATGCACTATTGTAATTTGATAGCCGTGAATCTTCCGTTACCTCGCCATTTCAATTGGCTATTGCTTAATATTTGCAAATCTGCGCATATGTTAACCTTTTAAGGCAAACGCTTAAACCTGAAAACGCTTCAAATGTTTAAATATTCATAATTTTGTATTGGATTTTGATGTCGAAGCTCGGCATCAATACTAAGACGCACCAACAATTAAAGTAGAGTATTATTGAGATCTATACTTTGCAAAAAATACGAATTTTTAGACGTCGAGTGGACTAAGTTTGGCATTAATATTCGTTGGGAAAATTAAGTTTGGAAAAATATTAACACAGAGTCATTATTGCATAGCTTTGTTTTCTAATGTCATTTGTTTAGTTTATGTTTGAAACATTCTTCAAATAGTGAAATTTAATCATGGAATTTAATTCTAAAAATTGTGTATTACAATAATTGTAAAAGTAACAGAATCGTTGGATTAAATTTTAGAATTTACTATTTGAAGAATATTTCAATATAAACCGAACATATTGAATTCTAATAGGAAAAGCACAGTCATGGTAACAAAATAACAAAATCGCATACGTACCAAGTTTTCGTTTCAACGTCTTTCATAAAGCATCTCACAAACAAAAGAATGTATTTTGTTTCAACGAAGTTACACGAGCACATCCTACTTTTTTTTTTTTATATTTAATTTCTTTTTCTTTCTATACACTTTTTAAATGTAACATTTATCTCGTTTTTCTTTTGTTTCATGTGCTTAGATACAAGTTAATTTTCTTCATAGACTTGAGTATGGCGAAATTAAATAATCTATGGCGAACTTCTTGGCTACGTTTTGAATTTTTCTAGAAACTGTCTTGCTGTGAAAAGTTACAATTGACGACTTATTGTGCCAAAATTCATACTATTAACCTCTAATAATCGTTAATACCGCTAACAAATATTGTATACAATGTATAAAAAAGTAATAAAATGATTTTATAATGCTTACCGTTATTTGTTATGTAATCTATTTTATCTTTTTCAAGGATTGCAATTATTATTGAATTCTGCGATTTATCGTTTGTAATTTTTATGTAAAATGTAATACAAATAAATGTTCACATTTGAAAGACGTTCGCTATTTCCTTATATTTCTTTGTTTCGATTATTCATTACACTTATTGACGTATTTTCTTAATAGCGATAAAAGCACGATAAAAAACCAAGATTTATTTTCAAAAATAATGTTTAATTGCGCGCATTATGTTGACTTAATTTCGATTTGGTGTTCACATGTACGCAACAACTGATTGCAATAGTTTTTCCATTTTTCCATTTATCAAACAGATCATTTGCACATGTTGTTAAATTATCATTTCAATATCGCTATTCCTAACGTCTTAACGCTGATCCTTATTTTCTCTATCTTTTACATTATCAAATCCTTGAAATTGGTTAGATATTCAATCGTAATATTTAATTCTTATACTCGTCTTCCCCATTAGGTTGTCAATATCAATTTTTCTAATTGCGCTTATCCAATTACTATAATTATTTATTCTGTGCTTTGTGTAGTAAGAGCATGTAGAATATTATGCATGTGTCTATTTGAAGACATTTAACTTGTTTTACGTCGATTATTATATTATAAACGTGTAATGCTAATAATCAATGTTTATGAATCGAAAGCTTAAGATTTAGCTTAAGCGTTCTTTCCATTTTCGCGTTAATGTCATTGAGAATTAATTTTACGTACAAGAAGATGTTGTTATTCAGATGTGTTGTTCCAGTTGATTATAAAAGTCATCTTTTATTTATTCCTCTTTATCTCCCATGCGGCAATGTAAATTAACCATTACTTATTTACACCACTCGTATTGTGCAATACTAAACGGCAGATTGTTAAGGTTAAATTTAGCCTTTATGACCCTTGACAATATATTTTTTATTTACCAATAAGTTTATTGCTAAGCAACTTGTAAGTTGATGCGATTCACCTTAAAATAAAGCGTTACTGGAAGTTATTTCTTTCACCTTCTCACTTCCTAAAGTGTCCCTGCATATACAAATAATACCATTAAGATGTAAAGAGCTACGAATTAATTTAGTAATATTACGGATATTTTATTGTCGAAGTAAACTTTTCTTTCTATGAAAAAAAAATGTTGAAAAGGTCTTTATTACTTTATGCATTGGCACTCATTTCAATAACCGTGTTAGAACATAATCACAAAATTATATCTATAAAATTAATTTATAGAGGGAAAATAATTACTTAATTAAACTGAACCAATAAATCAGAGAATATCATGAAACAGGGAGTCATTGGAATGAGTAATTTTTTTTTTTTTTTTTTTTTTTTTTTTTTTTTTTTTTTTTAATAATAGTCTAATAAATCTCTAAAGATTATAAGTTGAGATATTTTTGTTGTTGTTGTTTTTGAATTAATATTGAGTATTGTAAAATATTTTGAGCCATAAATAGGTAGGTTATAGACATAAAAAGATCACATTTTTACTGGTATTAAAAATAGTCGTTGGAATAGCGTTTTCAAAGATCGACTTATAAAGATTTTGCAGTTTTAAAAATCAATTAGTTTTCACACGAAAAACACGATACAAGTTCTAAAACACATGTTGTAGTAAAATTTCGTCATACTGTGACAGTATGTAATGAGAGTGCACGTCTCTTACGTGCGGTAATCAACAATCGCCGTGGTGAGTAGTTATTCATGCAAGGACAGGTAGAGTGGGGGCGAATATTTATTCGGTCTGGTGTCAGTACCGTGGTGGGGAAGCATCATTCATCGAGTGAAAGTAGTTGTGGAGAAGATGTCTAGGTGATAATATATCGACTGGCAATATAACGGAGAACATTGCAAAAATAATTGTTATAGACATGGATGTACGTGGAGAGATGTTGACTGGTGTAGAGTGCAATAAGATGCAAATGCGTATACGTGTATAATACACAGGGGGCATAAAAACGGGGAAGTAAACGTTTTCCTAAGTATGAGCGAATTCTTTATCCTAGAACGGAAAAGATTTTTCTCGTAAATTATCGCCATTCCGTTATTTGTATATATACTTATGAGTCGTTATTAAACGTAGAGTACGCATTGAGAAATAATTTTTGCGAATAAATAGTTATTTTTCAATGAATAAATTATTTATTAACTTAAATAATATGTATTTTAGCTACGCGCGTCGTAATATTAAACAAATTAATCTGCTCTTATTAATAACCTGATTAATTTGATATACAGTTTCAAGAAATAGATTAGTTTCAGTATTATTTTCAGTGAAAAGATGCGTTAAAAAACAAAAATCTACAAATTACGTTTAGTCGGTAGGTACAATTCTTATAACTCTATATTATAAAAAGAATAAAGAAGTTTATTGAGTAAAAAAAGTCATTGACGAAGTCGAAAAAAAGAATACTATTTTCCGTTTTATAATTTATTAAATGTTATTCCCTGTACGTATAACTCGGAATAATCCAGATCCTAGTGTTGGATGGTTGTAAAAGTTAAAAATGTGAATCCGCTGACATGTTGGGTAAACCCTCCCACGATTTCTGTATATTGCGCATGAAAGATTGGACACTTACGTATGAATGTGGATGCATGTCCGTAAGAAATAGATAACGATCGTGATATTCCGTTTTAAATTATTATTACCAGGTTTTTAATCAAGTTAATTTATTTGAGTATCCGTTCCTTTCCTTTCATACCCTTTTACGAAATTATTTTGATTTATTATTTTGATTTGAATTCCTTAAGCTACAATTTTTACAAATTGATGTTACAATTTTAACATTAATTAAAATGTTAAGTATCTAACTATGTGGTTATGTTGTGGGATTCTGATCTATACGCAAATGGATGTGGCAAATACGATTATAATTTCGAAATGCCAGTCGTGGAAGAAATTCCTAAGAAAAATGACATTTTTTTATTGTTAATGTGCAATGCTGCTGTTTCTTTTTCTTTTTCTTTTTTTTTCTTCTTTTTTTTCTTCAACGAAAAAATGACTTAAAAATACTAAAATACTCCGAATGACCGTCGACTTTTTAACCTTTTCACTTGGAAACGTGTAAAATTGTAAGACTGTTCCACCAGTTACAATAATAGAATTAGTAACGAAATGTCGAGTTGGTAGATTTTAGATTTTAGATTTTAGATTTTAGACCGCTTTAGAGAAGTTCTCGTTATCGTATTTATCGTAGAAATATATCGCGCCTGAATTAACCGAGTAACGTGTGTTAAGGCGAACGCTCCAAGAGCGCATACAAATGCCTGTCTCGTGCTTAATTTTCACGCGAAAAATCCTAAATTCGAAAGCTAAAGAATGCATTTAAATCACGGTTAGATTATCTTTAATACTCTTTGCCTTCATAAAGTGATAAAAGTCAGAGTCGTAAAGTGGAATATTACGTATTCGTAAGTGAATCTCTACATTATTTACTGTTAACTTTGTTCGAAAGAATGGAATTTTATTTAAAGAGATCGATCATACGCTCAAGCTCTTATCGGGTCATTTAAAGAGTCACTTCCTTAATGTGCCACTCAAACTATCTTCTTGAATATCTAGATCTCGTGATAAAAGTCTGAAAACCGCTAAGTGCGCATGCGCGCGTGACCTGACTTCCAACAGCCACCGCGAGTGCATTACGATTCGATTGCGGAGCTTGTACGTAGAAAGTGTAGGTAGAAGCGCGGTACACAGTTGCGAGCGTTCGAACGAGCGATTCCCTTCAATACCGATAAATCTCCGTTGGGGTTCATTTACTTGGGGCTTGCTTGCAGGTCTACAAGGGTCTCGACATCATCACGGCGAAGGTGACGAAAGAGGAGCAGAAGCAGGCAAAGCACCACATGCTCAACATCGTCGACCCCCTCAATGAATTCAAGGTGACCGAATTCAAGAACAAGGCTGTGTCCATCGTATCCTTTCAGTACGAATTAATACGGCATCAATACTACGGTTGTACTCGTGGGAATTCATTAGATTCATCGGGACGTCAACGAAGCTGCCCCAACTAGTATTTCTAGTAGTCCATTATTAATTAGCCTATTAGACGCACTGATTTCGGCTAATACCGCGTTTATTCGTTTGCGAAGAGAACTTGCTCTCTTTCTCCTTGAAATTTGAACCGATGAGTAAAAGTAAAAATTTGAACGAGCAGAGGAACGTAGTTTCCTTCTGTTACTAATTTTAATTTGATTAGAAATTTGTCAACCAAGAGAAATATCGTAGCGGTGATAAATGTTGCAAACTTTTTTCACCCGCAACGCGTTCAGCGAGTTGTGCTAAAAATTTTGACGGATTGAGAAAGTTTTCAGTTTGATGGCGCTGTCGAATATATATATATATATAAAAATATGTGCATGCTTCAAGAAAACGAATCCAAATTCTTTTTTATTATTGCAATGTTATTGCAAGCGGGCAAATTTTCGTTTGTAAAAAATTATTATTTTCTATTTAATTAAGCGTTCGTTTTAATTGTATCTCTGTGAGAGGTGCAATTTTCTAAAAGTGCTGCCAGAATTTAAAAGTAGTAGCTACCGTGGCAGGTAATACGAGTCCACTTTCATTGGAAAATATTTAGTTTGCATGCAAATGTAAGGCTTTCAAAGAATAATTCCTACCTTATTTCCTACCCTGTAAAATTTTATAGAAATTTATGAAATAGTTATAGATAACAGATTTCACGTTCAAATAACTGCATTTTTTCTTTTTCCCTTTGCAGTCTAATCACATATCGTGTAATATTAAATTCTTCAATCAGAGTGTCTTAAGCTAAGGCTGCATTTATCAGAAAGTATAGGTTTTCCCGTAGTTATACCTACTCGTTCAAAACATTCAATAGAACTCTTTGTGCCGATTATTCTTTTAATTCTCGCACGTAACGAGTGAACATATTCTTATACTTAATTCCACAAACTTTTATACTTTTTAAACTCGATGTGGTTAATATACCGGAATGCTTTGCGATAACTCTTAGAATTTACGAGTTTAGAATTAGAAAACAAAGAGTAAATAGCCTGCAAGTACGCCGTCAGAGTATCGGAACTTTTAAATACATAGTCACTCGAGTGTTTTTCTTAAAAAAAAAAACTATAGATTGATAATCTGATAAAAGAAAGGAAACCACCCATAATAGTGGGTGGGACAAACTATTATATTGAATCACTGATGTGGAAAATACTTATAGATGATCCGAAAACATCGAATGATCAATACGATAGCGACGAAGAACCAAGATGTGCGAAGATTAGACGGATAGATGGAATGAGTAACGAGGAACTGCACAATAAATTAAAGGAGATTGATTCTGAAATGGCGTTACGGCTTCATCCGAATGATAGACGAAAAGTCACGAGGTTAGTACTGTAATATTTATTTTTGATTATTCAGTTGGAACGAACTTTTATAAACAAATATGTGATGTCATGTACGAAGAAGGTGATCTAATAATCGTAATACCGACTTTTATAACGCGCTTACAACTTTAATTACTCAATAATTATTTAACCAATCTATATTTGAGTTGTACGCGTGTAAGATTTCGATTTTTTGGCGAAAGAATGGCAGAGAGCATTTTAAGCGAATATATTTTATTGCATAAAAAGTATTCGTATCTTGCAGTAACATACAAATCTGTCGAAGATACGCACGAGCATAAAAATATGATATATCGCTGTCATCGTAATCTTAGAACGTCATAAATTTACACTGGTTAAAGCGCACAGAACGCAGTAATTTAACATCTTCAACGGAAATAATAGACTACGCTTTTTAAAGAATAAAAATCTGTACAATGAAATAGCGCTCGAAGTATTGCGCATGGAAAAGCGGTCCTGATGTATAATTAGAGAATACGTTGCGCTACCTCATGTGAAAGTGGCTAATTCCGTCCTCTTATTCTTCACGAGCTTGTGAATAATCAATTATCCGAAAAGTCAGATAGACGCGTTATAAGACAAGAGAAAACCAAACCTTACCTACTTATTACGAAACATTAGCTTAGAGTTACATTTTCTCAATTCTAGAAGCTTATGGGGAATTAGGAGGAGGAATTAAAAATACGAAAAGACATTTTAATGAAGCTAATGAATTAAGTGGAGGAAAAATCGAGTGTCAGCGAAAAAGGTATATTTTCCTATGTACCTTATAGGGACTTGTTTATTCTGCTGTAGTTTACGTTACACCGCAGGTATCGGCCAGATGTTAATCTGCAACAAAATTTTCTTTAAAATGTGGAGTAGCGTAATTACATGTTTTATTCGTTGAAATTGAATCTTGAAACTCCTGATTCTTTTTGTTTACCAACTATTGGTAAGCAGTATAAAAATATTTCTACGATTACTAATGGACTTTTTGAAAATTCCAAGAGAAGGCACAAATTGACATATTGGAGGCTTTTGTTAGCATACGATCAATATCATCGAATCTTTAGAGCACTGGTATCGATAGGCTACGATTTCCGTTCGTGAATTAATTTTGCTGAGTTTTCGGAACAGTCCATTCGGAAAACATTTTAATTCACATCTGCTCTCTTTGGAATATAATCATCGATAAACAGACGGCGGATAAACAGGTAGTCTACCTGCTTTTAAATTTCGTGCAGCGTTTAAAGGGGGTACAAAGTACTGAAATATATATTTTGTTGAGTAGGTTATTATTTGCTTTACTAGCTTCTCAATTTATTTATTACAGTCTAAACCCGAGATTAGTTCTATAATTCGTACAATTGCCAAGAGTTTTAACTGTTAAAAATATTCATAAATTCAGAGAATTTATAATTTGCTTCCGTTTCAATGATGTAATACAGTAAAAATGTTAATGATTATACGAGCCGTCAAAAGTAGGATTTTTAACGTAATTATTTATTTGAGAAAATGCTCCGCAAAATGATTTAGTAAAGAATGTTAAAAGAAATGCACGATTACGTTTTAAAAAATTCCATCTAAAGATTGAAGCGTTGAAAATACTTTCAAAATTATCGGACTAAAGATCGCAACTAATGCATGAAATTTGGTTTTTGCTACAATTTAAAGTACAGTTACATTCATGAATTTAATTTGATTGTACTTGAAATCACATTTGATGTCGCTTAAATTCGTCTTTAGGCTTTTTTAACTCAAAAACAAACTCCATTTTTTGCAAAATCCTCAACGTTCCAGTCAGTTCCGACCAATCTTACAAAAGTTTTTTCTCTCCCGCTCGTTCTCAGTCTATCTCTTTCACACACGTTCTCCATACTTTTTTTCCTACCTATCTTGAAAATATTTGAAACATTGGTCATTCTTACGATTTCAAAAAGTGGAAAGAAAGATCAAGAAACGCTCGTGATAACGCCTTGATTTTTAATGCAAGACAATTACAATTCAACAATGGCAAGTGCTCAGAGTATTGTTTTTTATCTATAACACAGATTGCACGTATGATTGCGAGCGAGAGAGAGAGAGAGAGAGAGAGAGAGAGAGAGAGAGAGAGAGGGAGGTAGAGAGAGAGAGGGGGAGAGCTTTGCGCAGCGGTTACTTTTGTCAAAAACACAAATTCCCGAAAAAATATATAAATAATAATTAGAGAGTAACAAGAGTTTGTAAATAAATTTTGAATTTTATAGATAATAATCGTCCTAGTATACTTTTTTTAACACTGAAAACTATTTAATAACCTAAATATAGCAGTACATTATTTTGAAACTTTTACTACGCATTAAATGTGCTCAAGTTCTAATCGTCGAACTTTGCAGTATTTATTGCTTTTTTGTATCTTATTGATTTTCGAAATGAGGATTCAACTGTTGTATATAATAAGCTTGTGCGTATTTAGCCAAAGCAAATTTTATTAGCGTTACAAAGTAATTCGCGGATTAGGTAATTAAACGAGCATAAGCTTTTTTTAAGCAATTACTTGTTAACGTTTAATTTAGTTTCGGAGTGTGTGTGTGTGTGTGCGCGCGCGCGAATCATCCAGTTGTTGCCGAATCGTTGTCGAATCTAGCAAGAAATGTAATTATAACAACGTAAGTAAAAGTGAAGTGAACAAAGCAAGAGAGTCATAAGTTTGTATAAAGTATAAATACCTCGATTAGCATCGAGCTAAGAGCTCAATTGCATGTTATGTATTTTAATTGAAAAAACGACGACTAGAGACTGAATTCTTAAGAGTTGTATTATGATGGATGAATCTTCGATGTTGGAACTCGATGTTAATTCTGAATGTTGCCAACAGTAACTGAATATTGAGTGACAAAGTTGAGCGGAAGAGGCCGTATATTGGCAATGAGACTAGACAGGTGATACTGCTGCACGACAATGCAAAGTCATATACATCGAAAGTAACTAAGGAAGTCATGTATTCTTTGGACTTGGAAGTTCTTCTTCATGAGGTTTATTCGCCAGACTTTGCTCCCTTGCAATTACCAGACGTTTTGTTCACTTCAACTTCGCATGCTCAATTTGCAATTCAAAGCACTGGCGGAGATCGATAATAGAATTATGCAACGATTTTATTAACTTAAGCTTGACATCTTTCAAAAGAAGATTCACCAGCTTAGAGCTAATGCCAATGTATGGAGAATTTAAATAAATTTCCTTTTCTTCTTTAACAATTGGAATAATGTGGAGTTCATGAAAAAATTATGAATCACTCGGTTGTTGTACATTTTGCGTACTCGAGAATGTTAAATCAAAAAACAAAGCCGACGCCAAATGTAAGATCTACAAGCGACCTTCGACACTTTTGGTCCTTTTCCAATATTAGTTCGTACGTTTGACAAAATAGAAATTGCTGAATTTCTAAGCAAATAGCTAGAGATCGAGGAGCACGAATGTGATCTTCTGTTCTTGCTTTCATGGTCAGAGTTTTGGCGGTTTCGGCAACGGAGAGTGACAAAAAGCGACCGGGTTGGTTTTTCTCTTTTGGGGCTTTTGTCCTCGCAGGCATTGTTTAAGGCACCGTTTACACGTCGTACCAAGTAAATTCTTAAGCGAAAGAAGTTTCGGCAGCGACAAAAGTAGTCACGTGTGTTCACTTGACCGAGAAAGACTCTATGTATACGTAGAGCAATGTGACTCTTTCTTAGAATTCACCATAATTCAAAGTTTCATTTACAATGTTGGCTGATTTTGTGAAAGCCATTGCTAGTATAACCTCTTTTATGATGTGAAAATAATTTTAATGCGGTGTACCGATATTTACTTATGTAACTCGATGATGTTATTTCTAATGTGTCCTTATTTTCGATGAATTTGAAAGTATTGTATCGAAAATTTCCTTTTTTATAATCACCCGTTTCTTATCTTTTCTATTTTATATAACTCTGGTCTTGGAGTAAAAGTTCTGCCGTTAATTTACAATTACGAGAATAGGGAGATAATTTTAACGAATTTACATTGGTACATCAGTTTACAAAAAAATACGTTCCAAAGGTGTTTTATTGCGTAGATATTTCTTTTGCCGTACTTTGTTACGTAAGATTTGTACGAAGAAAAGCAAGAGATGTAATCCAAATGAATTTCATTATTTGAATTTCATTAATTTTAGATTTTATGCAGGTATCGCGCGTGGATATAAAGTAATAAAGCCCGTGGAGTCGTAATTTTTACAACAGAATGAATTTAACTTACTTTAATGAGTTACAGTATCAGAAAAATAATAAAACATTATTCGGGCTCAAACAAACAGACTCTTACGCACACAGTGACTTTTGCCGAAGGATAAAAGTTTCATTATACCATTTTCCATCGATTACATAAGAAAAGACGCGATTTGCTCGCTCGCGTGACGTTGACGCCACGAGTGAGAGGCCTCAAGTGTATTATACGCGGTATTTCGCGGATGTAATTTACGAGCCGATCTAGAGATCAACCTGTAAATCATTTGTCGGATAAGTGGATGGTCCTTTTTGTCTTATAAAATAGTTACTTCCAGTTGGCCAGTGATATATCCTCAACCTCTTTCTCGCCGAATTCAAATTTGTTCTCTCGGTTGATTATATCTAATCTTTAACATAGATTAGTTTTACGCGTCAAAATGCCATTTACGTGCAGCAAATGTAAAATTATAAATAAGAAATATGTTAGCAAGAATGGATAGTATAGCAGTAGATAAAGGTTTAATACAGAGGGTTGATTCCACTGGTTGTTCGCGGTTATTCTTACTTTTTTTCTTTACGCAAGTTCAAAGACGTATCGAATAAACGGAATATCTGTCGTTGGGTGTTTCTTAAATGCATTTTTGCCTGGATGAGAGAAAGTGTAATCTAGATGGTAAAGTATATAAACCGCGGTGGTGTATGCGTAAAAAATATTTTTGTAACGGCTTCAACGTTACAAGGACGGAAAATCATAGAAAAATTCAAGACCATTTACATTTACTCGAGCGCGAATAAATTTATAATTAAATCAATAAGAGTGTTGGTCTCGTTGTAGTATCAAAATTACAAAAATTGCATTCGTTGAATATTATATATAACCGTGCGTCTACGAGAAAATACTAAATCGAATAATTAGGTTTATTTCGTGATCTTAATTAAGAAATTGTCTTAACAAATATAGGCAAGAGCGATCAATAAATATTGGGCATCACTTGGAATTTCCGAATCGTTAAACGATATTATTTCTCTGCCTTATAGTAGTTAGCGTCACGAAACCGGTTTAATTACAGGATTTACAAAAACCGTAATTACAATATCAATTTGGAGCAGTTTCTTACGGGGATTGGAAATTTGCCGTTTAATTCATCGAAAAATGTTTTTAAATTAGATCATTATCGCCCCAACCGACCTTTCATACCGACGCCTCGCAGTCGCTTTTATGTCATTATGCTGTCGATAGCCTAGCCATTACGGCTTTCACGCTTATTCAATCTGTCATTCCCTAGACTCAGCTGTAATTCGAGGATTTGGCTGACATTATTTTTGGGAAATGAATATTCAGCTCGCCTGGGAAAATCAGCGCCAAAGAGAGCGAGAGAGCGAGAGAGCGAGAGAGAGAGAGAGAGAGAGAGAGAGAGAGAAGGAAAGGGAAAGAGTGTGGCTAAGGACTTATCGGCCCATCCGGACTGAAGTCGATTTGAAATCTGCCAACACGGTCGGTCGGTCCCGCGGCGCGTGCCGTCGTCGTCCTCCGGTCGGTGGGTCGGCAAGTGGCAGGTGCGCCCATCGCCCCTCCCTCCTCGGTGGAGCACGTGAAAGGTGCTCGGCGACACTCGAATTGTCCGGGGCACTCGGTCGTTCCGTGCGGGCCGCCCAGCTGCGGGTCCACCATCGAGCCTCGGGAAATGAAAGGAAAAGTCAGGCAGCTGTTCTGCCCAGCGTCTTCGGCGATTCGGCTCTTTGCGAGTCTCGTGCTTTCTTGAAAAATTACTTTAATCGCTTGCTCCTGTGTACTGTTCACGCTAGGGACTTTCCATTCTCTTGGGAATTAATGGCTGCCACGGGAAGTCGAAAGTGAAGTTGGAAGTCGAATGAAACGAGTACTTTCGGATGCCCGAAAATCCTCTGGAAATACCCGGGCAGAGTTGAAGAGTAAACTTTGACTCGAACTGGGTCGTACGGGCACACGATAGCGATAAATAACGTCTAGTGAGTCGTGTGACTACAATGGCGTGACGTCACGCCCGAGCACGGATCCGGCGTAAAATAAAAAAGAAATTCAAACTATCGTTCCTCGTGGCCTTTTTTTTCCTTTAAGTCAGACGCACGAGTCAGACGCACGAGTCAGACGCACGAGTCAGACGCACGAGTCAGACGCGAAATGTCACCGGCAGTCAAACTTTTGGCTAATACGAATTCAAAGAGGAAACGAGTGGTACGTTGCGCTTGTTACATCGATGTAAGTCTGCAGCTGCGGCGACTTTATATTTGCTGGCTTTCGGGGTAGAAGGTGTCGAAACTTAACTCCGTTCATCCGTGGAAAATGTTCCGATCAATTTCCAAAAGTGTTAGCATTCTCACGAATTCGATGCGATTTTATCCGAGTCGTCGAAATATTTGTGAGAATTTTTATCGAGGAACGTCATCCGAATATTTTTGTTCCAAAATTTACGATAATGTCTAGCAGCGCCCTTGGGATAAGTCAGGTGTTCCGTATATCGAAGGCAGTATTAGATGTTTGCCGATGCAGCCGAATGCTTTGATAACAGGTTTTAACCCAATTAAATTTATAACAATTCAATTTGATCGAGCTTCGGGAAATAAAAATTTATAACAATTCAACGTACCGTTGCTTTCTTTCCTCGAGAAAATGTGCATCGAAATGATAAAGCAATAACAGGCAGGTACGTAATTACTATACATTTGTACGGATTTCAATAAGTGAAACGTACTTTGTACATTTTGATCTTAAGACAGTTAACCTGCAGTTTGCTGTTCGACGGAAGCTTTTATGTCAGCCGAAGGAGGTTAAAGTTAAATAAAAATCTCAAATTGAAAGTACATAGTTTGCGCGGGGAGAGTAACGCTTGAAATCCACGTTATAGTTGGGCGAATTTATGGAAATAGGTGTGAATTCTATCGACTACTTGTTCAAAATGTAAATCCTTTGTAATCGAAGAAATCATCACCAAAGAAAGTTTTACTTTCTAACGACGGTATACCCGCGAGCATAACTTAGCATATATTAATAAATTTTAAACGCCACGTATCGCTATTTTTTTACCGCGATCCTGCAACATGTGTATTAGGTATTGAAAGATGCTTCGGTTTTGCGAGATCTTACCTCATAGAAATACATCGTAATTGTGGTAATTCGGGGGTACGACGACTGAGGTGCACTCGAGAGATGATTAAATCTTTGTACAAAGTTAATAAACGTTGATCTAATGAATATTTCACAATGCCGTGCGTAGAAATAGTAAAGCTTTTAGGTGAAATAGCGGCTACTGCGGAAATCACGGAATTCCTAGCCAAACGCACATAAATGAATTTTACAAGTCCATCTGAAAGTACACCAGTCGATTTCTATCTGTAAAAAATACCGCCAACGTCGTAAACAATAAATCTCTCTCAAGAAATGTAAAGACCCGTAAATGTAAAAATATAAAGACCAGTATAATTGTATATACACCATAAAGACATTATACCATCGATTAAATATTTATAAAAGCGTCCTCGAGTTCTATTCTCGAATCTCCGTACCGAGCGCAAAACTTGTCGAACATACGCAAGGGAAAAGACTCGCGCAGTGCTCTAGGTTTAAGAAGTTTTTGAAAGGTCTCCTCCGCTCGTTCGTAGGTCGCTTTGTACCGCAATGAGATTAGGGTGCGACGTAGCTCATCCCACTTTATGAAAGTCAAGTCGATGTTAAAGTGCGATCGACAAGGAAGAAAAATAAAATTGATTACCGAGCACAAATTATAAGCGCCTGGAAAAAAGATAAGATTTGGATTTCGGATTGGATGAGATTCCATGCAGATCGATTACTCCTTACCTAAGCTCCTTGCCAAGGACAAAGAGAGCGAAGCCCGAGTGAAATGAAAACAAAAGCAATCAGCTGAAAATACGTTAAACGACGTTAATCGTTAGACGTCGCGACAGCAGCGTCGGAGGAAGGTGAAAGGCCACGTTCACCGAAGTATCACCGAAGTATCACCGAAATTTCTCCATAAATGACAATGAGAATGACCCGAGCCGAGAGCATTTCGGCTGTTGCTCGGTGACGGCTCGACGGGTACGATTGCCGCGCAACAGGATCATCCGCGACCAGCACTCGTTTCACACTCGTTTGTTTTGCGCCTTATTTTTAGCGACAGGGCGCCGTCGTCCTTGAGAATGAGGAGGGAAAGCGAGAAAAGTGCCGGGGAAAGGGGCCTCGCGTCCCGCCGGAAGCGCGTTCGTATTCACGAGCCATGTGCGCGGGTTCGTGGGTTCGTGGGTTCGCGGGTCAGCGCTCGTAAACTGCCGGGGCGCACATCTGCGTGCATAGGCGTGCGACATCGCGCGGCTCATTCGAAGGTCCCGCGTCCTTGGCTTTGAATAGCCGACGTTTTTCTCGCCCGCGTATGACGAGGCACGTTTCTGACTCGGGAAGCGGCAGTCGCTTGCGTAACCGCCGATAATACGGCTTACGTCTGATTTTCTACATTTTTTTTTATCCTATTTCAATGTGCCCGCACGACTTTTACCGGACCCCTTTGCTCTAGGCTCGGCTCTGCTTTCATACGCTGCTTAATACGCTGGGTTGCGTCGAACTGTGCCGCGACTTTGTTCCCCTATCAAGGACACTTTGTATATGTTTTAGCTCGATACTTGGGCTATTAATAAAAATGGAAATTGACGACGATCTTTAGCTGCGTTTTATAATAAGGGATATGTGCTCTGCATATTTAGTCGGGGGATCCTTTTGATCGGATGTTCTTAACGCGGAGGAATTATTTTATTCGAGTCCTCGGAACTTGAATTTTAGATGTTAAGAGGATGCAGCAGTACGTATAATAGTTTTAGGCACCGGCTGCCTTTTTTTCTTTTCCTTGGCTTTATTGGCATCGAATGCGTGCCGCTTTAGCAAATGCAAACCTGTGCCTCTGTTTAACCGAAGTTAATGCCGCGATAATTTCATGTCATAGATGTACAAGTATCATTCTTCACGTGCGATCTACATCGCGATAATGACGTGTAATTTCTCAAACAATCGAGTCCTCCGAAAATGTCAGTATTCTACTGGCTTCTTAATCTCTCTCTCTCTCTCTCTCTCTCTCTCTCTCTCTCTTTCTTCGGATAAAATAGATGTCAAGAAGCTTCGTTTGCGTAGTCGTTACTTTTAATCAGAACCTTAATATTGAGTAATTTCTTCAAAGGCGAATGATATTTGTACACGACACGTGTGTGTTGTAAAGTTTTTCTTACGTAATATTAGCATATTACGTAAAGGTATCAAAAGTTGAAAAAATAAGTAATAATAAGTCAAAATAAGGCAATCTTAGGCTCCTCGCTACGTGTAATCGGTATTAAAAAGTTGTGCTTCTCCATATTAAGCAGCCCAATCAAACGCTATATTCTGTCTTCTATCGATTGCTCAGCTCAATTCATTATGAAATTCGCATTACTTCTTGATCTTCATACGAGCACTTTAATTAAAAGGCCCGGCCTCGCGAAAATTCGCTCGACAAGTTCAAAGTCTACTTTGGGAGCATTAAGTTGGATTCCTCTCCGTGGAAAACGTCTCGTGCAAAATGTCTACTCTCGCAGTGTCCGATAAATTCTGCAACTTTGGTTTCTTCAATAGATAAGTTGTTAAGTTAAATAAGAGAGGACGTAGAGCTAATGTTTCCGTAACAATTGTCCGCTATCGCTAACGATACTTTTTTAGGACACTGCGAAACTTTAATGCATTCGGTGAGAATTGAGGTAAAAGATTAGCCTCGACGATCACCAGGATCTTGTCCTGGAAAGTAAGAATCTTTCTTATCTCTTTAACCAAATAAAAGGGCTTTTCATTTCGATTATCATTTTGAAAAAAGCCCATCCTTCGCACCGACGAAATTCATTTAAAACATATTCCGCTTCATTTTGAAGAATAGACTCGAAGGATTTAAGCAACTTTAAGCATAAACAATATGACTCTTCGCTATCAGTCAGACACGCTACGTAGATTTCCAACAAAAAGACATATCTTATATATTATCTTATAAGCGCACAAAAACTGTGCACTTAATAATTAGTTTTGCACGGACGAGTGAGTTTGCTCAAATCCAATGCATTTCCTTAATTTACAACTCACGAGGTACGCGATACTGTAGAATGAACATTCTTATAGCTAGTAAATTATAACTAATCTATAATTAGTTATCTCAGTTGAGATTTTTTAGCATAGAAATTGAAATTGAAATTGAAATTGAAATTGAAATTGAAATTAAGCGCAGCTTTTAATAGTACTTGTAAATTATTTTCTCACACTCCTTATTGTCTTCTGTGCGTTTCAACGCAAATTTAATGTTGCGAACCAGTCCTTTATGATAAAGCCCCCATGAATTACGAGTTATGATCGGTGACATTAACACGTGGACTTTGGATTCTTATATCCGAAACAAAGGCCTGTACGCGGTACTGCAATGGCGCCTTTCAAAAATCCAACGCCAGCACCGATAATTTTAAAACCAACCCGCGACATCCCCAAGAGCTTTTTGCGCGCTCGTTTTCCCTAATCCTTTGCCGACGCTCCATCCTGAAAGCTGCAATCCTTTCATTTTTCTGAAAAAAACCATGCGCCCCAGCGGGTAGTCGCGAAAATGGCTGCGCCACGCTTCTGTATCAGGTATCAGAGAAGCCGGCTTTTACCGTTCCAGACTGCCTCGGCATTTTAATAAAGTAGGTAGCAGGTTTCTCGGGGCCGAGATCACCGCCACACCGCCCGAGACACGCCCAAAGGATCCTTTCACGCTGCTGCTTCTGCTCCCTTCACGACTAGTTCTCTCACTGGGTTTCTTATCGCTCCCGCAAATTGCCGGACGCGGGCCAGTTTGCCTCCTCGTCTTATTCTCCTTCTCCTTCTTCTTCTCATTCTTCTTCTTCTTCTTCTTCTTCCTCTTCCTCTTCTCCTTCTCCTTCTTTGCTCTCATCTTCTTTTTTCGTCTTCTACCTCTCATTCCGTTTTTTCTTTTGGGCACTTAAATTCATTCGTCAAGTTATATCTCCTTTTTTTCCAACTGAGGCTGCACTCGGCACTTTTCCGTCTCCTCGACTTGAATGAGTATACATCTGATGAGAGAGAGAGAGAGAGAGAGAGAGAGAGAGAGAGAGCGCGAGAGAGAGCGAGAGCGAGCGAAATCAATATTCTCAAAATCTAATTATCATTTTTTAAGTGCTCTATCAATTCGGCTGTTAAAAATATTGTTAGAAAGTTGTTAACATTTTTGTCCCCATTTTGACTTTCGGTTCGTTCTTGGCTTTGTAACTGTAAGATATTTTATCAACAAATATGAGGTATTTTTTACCGACAAGCGATTTTCGAAAAGTAATTATAATATGCATGAAAAGTATTTTTCTTTCACGACGATTAATGATCCAAATTATATTTTCGTTTTTCCTTTGTTACGAGAAAATTATTACATTTTCGTTTTGTTATTATTATTTTTACCCAAGGTCAAGGTTACTTATTCGTATACTTTCCATTGAGATTAACTGCGTCGAAACAAGAATCGTTTAATGTTCAAATATTGTTCGAAATTAAAGTTTCGTAGCATCAACATTTTACAACAAATTCGACACGATATTCGGTGCCAAGTGCACCTTGCAATTTTCACTCCTTCAAACGAATAAAAGTACATTTATGGTAAGCATTAAGTAAAATATTACGGGCGGCAAGAAGTCGCCCTTAGAAGAAGGTGTTTGTTGCTAATCGCTAGCTGTGAGGAACGGATAGAGAGGGAGGAGTACAAGTAATGACAAGAGAGCAAGTGACCTTCTTTGATCAAGTGCTGGACAAGTTTCTGGTATGACGTTGTACGTTTAAGTATCGGTATTGGATTCTTCAAAATTACCTAATAAATATCTATTTCGAGGAGCATCAACGCGAGGGTTTAATTCGAATTTTCAAAAAATTTTCAAAAAATTGGTATAAGAAACAGAGACATTCGTAGCGTCTTTCTGAGATCGATGCGGATGATTCGATTAAAATTGCACATAAATTAAATTCTATCAAACTAATAGGTGGTAACGAGAATTGAGGCTTATTGTTAATTAACGAGCTTTAAGCAGATGTTCGACAATATTTTCTGTGTTATGAGTAAAATTCATGTAGTCATTCTGAATAATCAGGCGTTACCAGGCGGTTTTCTTTCTTCGGATTTCCTTTCCGCTCGCAGAAGGTAGTTAGATACGAGAAGTTTCCTCCTATCTTTAGCTGATACCGTCAATTGATTAATAAACTCTAGAACCGACAGTTCTTTTAGTTGCCGACTGATTTTGAACCTTTTCACATTCAAGATACAGTCAAAATAATCTTCGTGCGTATTTACAAACGTATTCAGGAAGTTGTCCTGTAGTCAAGGTGGTATTAAGCGACGAATTGAGATTAAAGAATCGTCGGTTTGCGCACTATTAGCTCAATATGGTTCGAGTCAGCGCCTAGCTTGGAGAAAATTATTAATAGCATGACCGTGTCATACATTTAGTACAGTGATTGTATTTGAAAGAATCCGGAAGCAGTGCCAGCGTGTTGACACAGCTATATGAATCCATTTGGTGGGTAGTCTGGAATATTTCTAATTGCTTCAGACACCCGTCAACACAGGGGTTAAGTCTCTCTGGGTTTGTGCTTTCGTCTTTTCGTAGCAATAATGTCCGTTGTTAATTGTATATATTTGTCATCTCTCGATTGTAAGCTTGTTCAAATAAAGACAAAGATCAACTGAGAGATCCAAGAAATAAGGATCGGATGTTTATACAAAGCGTTTTCGAGCTTTTTATTGCAATGTTTGATGCGTCTCGGTTAGCACCGATGTTACGCTTCTTGTATTCTCCATTAACCAAGATCCTTCAAAGTTTGAGCTTACAAGTATCATTCACAGGATGTCGTCGACGAATAAACTAGTCTTCCAAGCTATTTTAAAGGATTCCTTAATAAAAGTTGAAATTTACTTTGATGCAGCCTTAACCCCTTAATGCATTAATTACACTTTGTCTTTATAATAAGTAATGCGAAATAATTTGAAAATGCAAAATAGTATTTTCCGTATAAGCAAATGAAAACGACTTGTAATGAGTTTCGCGGACACAGCACACGTGAGTCGGATAAGCGTTTCGATTATTTCAACTTTTTTCAACTAAAGTTGAACATTTGGTCCGCCTGTGATCAGCCGAATGAATCTCTTTAGATTGCATCGCGAATAGATTCTGTCAATTCCAATACGTAAACCGTGGGTAACTGAAAAATATCGTTGTCAGTCCTTTTGCAATTAGTATTACTCGGGAGAAATAGTGAAATCCGTGAAGTTGTTCGCACTGTCAATGAACGATTTGTTAGCATACGTGAGTCGTGACGTACATCAACGTACTTGTCGTTCAAAGTATTATAATACGTTACGAAACTGTACGTATCTCGTGTACTGTTGAATGCCAGGTTGCGGAAAATAGTCCAAGTTTTCCCGAGGTGGAAAGGAAAAATTCATTACCAATTCAAGGACTAAATGATTTCGTTCGCCCTTATCGCGATAACGACACAAGCGTCCGCATCGCTGATGAAGAAATATCAGAATTTAAACGTACTTCCGCTTGAACTTTTCTTTTCAATTTCCACTTGATATTGCTTTCTTTCGATTCCTCGCCGTTTTCTGGCTTTTCTGGCTTTTCTCGCTTCTCTGTTGCGCGGATCGACCGATTACATCGTACTTTTCTCGAAATTGTGTGTCTAGCCTCGAGCACTGCGGTAACTTGGATATCAATTCGTAGACTGTAGTTCCGTACGATTTGGAGAGCGAAGGAAGGCCCGCACGAGTGAATTTCCGTGGGTCTTTATAATTTCGTTTTAAAGCGCCCAGAAAAGCTTAAAATATTTATGCAGATAATCGCGTAATACATGCTTATAGTCAACTGGCTTATGAAGTGGGATCGATGCAAGAGATTTATTAAAATTGAATTATGCTCGACTTGAAGTATTCGTGTCATTTGAGTAATTTCAGACTAGGCTATAAATTAAGGAAAATAATTTATTTTGCCCGTTGTATTACTGATTGTACTTCTGCGCAGCTAATGAATATTTGAACAGCTTAAGACGACTTGGTACGATTTCACGTAGATAGATCTTGATATCTAAATTTGGAGCTAAACCAAGACGCTCTTTTTCATTAATTTAACACGTAAAAACATTGAGAAAATGGAGAAAAATTGTTCCTACACATAAATAAATGCAACAAAATGCGTAAAGAAATTTTTTAAATTGCCACCTACATCGCTGCAGGTACATTTAATGCAGGCTATTTCTGAATTGTAAACGTGAAGTTATGAAGTTATTTGTAATAAATATTGGGACTTGCGCCGAATCGCGCAAGAGGACAAAGGTCAAAGGGCCATTTTTAAAGTGGTTCCCGCTGTTTCTAGACTTGAACAAACGGAACGATTCGCATCTTCCTTTTAGAAGCCGAAGGACTGCCGCATCGATTAAGCATAACTCATTGGTATTATGTTGCTGCAAGTCGTTAAAGATGTGAAAAATCGATTTTCACTTCGAGCAGAGACTTTAAAGCGCGTTTTTCACTTAAATTTGATCGTTATGACGTTTACAAATTGGCGAAAGCAGCAGAAATAGATATTTAGCCTATCAACGCTCACAAAAGTTTCTTCTTTCCTCAAGTGGTTAAGGCAATTCTAATATTAAAATTTGAGAAATTGCTGTAATTTGGTGCCCCGAATCAAACTTTATTTATTTAACGATGCTTTACCAATTTCACGCTAGTTTTACGTCCGTATGTTTTCATAACCGTTAGCATTTATCGGTATTTCGTACCTAATTAGGAATGAGTTAATTTACCAAACGACCTCTTCTCAATGTCTTATAAAAAGTATTAAATATACGTGATGCGATCGTAATATCGATGTTATAATTCCAACAGCAGTTAAAATGGATAATGTTAAATAAGCATCGCTGATTTCTAATATAACGTCTTTAGTAAAATTCGAGGAGATCAATAATATTCTTTAAGAGAGCGGCAGTGCGTTTTATTTGGAAAATTTGTTATTTATCTTAATACGCATTGGCAGTTATATTTTAGTACTTGCAATACTTTTACGTGCACATATTCTTGAACTTTATGTTTGAACATTTGCCTAATATTATTTTACGACCTACTTGAGAAGGTTTAACTGAAAGCTCGTGGCCTTGGCCAGCACCTTTTTTCCACTCACTTTAATATAAATAAAGTATTTAAATTCAAGTTCGTGTATTTTAGAATTAAAAGTGCCGGGTTTACAGTAAAGGCTGGCTGTTATAAGTGATTTTCTCAATTATCGATTAACAGAAGCTGCAAGGAGAAGCATTTTACAGGAAACATTCCCCAAGGTGAACGTAAGCGTAATCTCTCTGTCTCTTGCAGACGAAAGAAAATTATCGTCGAACGGAGCTTGGTAAAACGTCTAGATGGAGATGGAGATGGAGATGGAGATGGAGATGGAGATACAGATAGAGTTAGAGATAGAGATAGAGATAGAGATAGAGATAGAGATAGAGATAGAGATAGAGGTATACGTATACGTAGAAGCCAACGTAAAGATATTCCAGACAAGCCTCGCTGAGACAAGCCCTCGCAATCACCGTTTGAAACTCTGCCAAAAAATGCGCACCGCCTCCGCTTATTCGTTCTTTCCTTTCTTCTGACGAGCGACGATCTCGCGTTGCCATTTTTATCCCGATTTTCATTCTTACCCGTACACGCGGTCATTTCAGTTCTGGACTAATAAGTTTTCACGAAAAACGAATTAACTCGGATCGTCGAACTTTTGAGTAAACGCCGGGAATTCCTCTTATCCCGTATAAAAATTTCATTTCGACGGCTCTGCGTGTTTCTTTGTCTCTCTTCTGTTTCTCTCTTTTCGAGTAAAAACTATAATTACACTGTCTTTGTTGAAATTTACGGCGCGTGTCCTTGAAATATATTTTATTGGATACTTTATTTTAGCACGGGACAAGTTGCTGCGGAATAGCGTGAATTCTATAAGAGTTCTATAAGAATTCTAACAATCTAACGGATAAAATCTGAACTATTTATGCGTTACATTATGGCATTTGAACGAGTTTTATAGCGTGAACTTATCTTGGAAAGTTCTCTCGCTAAAACTCATAACGTAATTCAGCGCACAAACGAAGGAAAATGGAGATGCAACTGTTGGCTAATAATACGTAAAATAATTAAATCATGTCCGAGTGAAAGAGAAACACACATTCACGTAAAAATTTATCCTCCGAGCATAACCTGTTTGGAATACGTTGGAAGGAGAGAAGCAGGTAAAAAACAAATGCCGGTGTTAAAATGTACGCGATCCGCGATCCCCAATACACGTGAATTCCCCAGGATAGAAAAGTTTCGAATACTTGATATTTAATGGCTAATTATGATAAGCGCTAATCGTAAAAAGTTGTATTCCTTCCAAATTCCTTCTACAAATTCTACTAATTAATAAGGTATACGCTTCGCAGAGAAAATTAACCGTATTATATTATATTTGGCGAGCGTTCGTCGAAAATATACGTAGAGAATTAGGTAGGGGGGAGGAAATGCTCATCTCTTTCTTTTCCTTTGAAATGGCAATAGCAGACAACGTATTGACATAACTGTAGCGGTGCTTCGGTGACTCAAACAGCCCAGTCCTACTATATTTTCGAAATATTCCAAGTTAAAATGATACTTGAAAGTGTGCACCAACCACGTCGTCTACTTTATTACCGTCCTTGATCAAATTTTTCCGGTCAAAAACGCGCGTAACCCCATTAGAAAGCTCAAGTCTCGAGCGAAGCGCGTCTAGAGGTACTCTTAGCGACGTTTAATTGAGTTGCATCCACGATGGCACTTTCGACGGTTCAAACGTCCGTCCTTGCGCGGTTGCTTTCTCCATTTTTTCCTCTCTTCTTTTCGGCCACGTAACCACGAGCTGCAGCAACGCCGCCAATGTATCACTAGGCATAAGAAAGGGACCCTTCGGATAAACTCGTCATATTCCCCGCGTCGCTTCTCTCGCATTTCCCTCGTTCTTCTTACGCGCATCCGCAATGAACGTACACGACTGCTGTTCACCGTACTCGTGTACTTTTCATAAAATACAAAGGCGATTTAGTGGACGAGGTATTGCCGGCTTAATGACCGATTCAACTTGATGAATATATTCCACTATCCGGTCTAGACGGCGCGAAGGCTCCTATAAAGTACCAACTTATGCGCGAAAACTGTAGAGTAACGAGGAATTCGTGGTCTGTGCGCTGAGAAATTTGAATGGCGCCTGAGATCGTTTACTCTTTTTTCTTTTCCTTTTTTTTCTTCACGCCTGAGCCTAGGTGAAACGAGTATTTCTCTCGTCATTGAAGTAACCGCGTACTAACCCTTGCGTTAGTCAAATACAAGATTGTTAAAGGCCGGTAAAGGCCGGTAAAGGCCGGTAAAGGCCGGTAAAGGCCGGTAAAGGCAGGAGAGGACGACATTATCGTACACTTCGTATCGTTGTAAATTCTAATATTATTGCTGGTCTCGAAAAGCAGGCGACGAATAAACGAAACGAGTCCAAGACTCGAGTCTAACTTTGACGAAACCGCAAGAGATGAAAAATATTAAAAACTGAATTTGGATAAAGAGGGGCAAACGCTGAAGCGGTTACTCGTTGGTAATGTAATTTATTAAAGAACACACTCATCATCTTTGTACCGAAGAAGTTAAAGAAATTGCTTGGTTGCATATTTACTCGGGTGTATAATAAAAATCTGACACAGCAATTAGACGATGATCGAGTTAGGCGATGATAAAACGTCTCTTTAAATTTGCGCTTACGCAGCTGATTTCGGGTAATCAGCTGTTCTATCCGCTCGTACATCCGTGGCTAGCTTATCTCGGCGCCAATAGTACCGCCGTCTGCTGATATCGTTAATCGTCGGGGTCTCGATTACGCTCTTGCGTTCCAACACGTGTCGCGCCTTCACAGTCGCTTCGTCATTGCTAGCCACGTATGAAGGGTTTTGTTTCACGCGCTACGCCCGAACATGTGATTGGCGTCGAATGATACGTCGTTTTTGGTCGAGGAAGCGTCGCGCGCAACAAAGCCATCGCAAGCCATCGCGCAACGTCTCATCGGTACTTATAATGCTTGTTGAAATGAAGGTGGCCTGATTTCCTATGGGCTTGCGACCCCGTTCGCAGCACATGGATGTTCTTACTATGTTATCTTGTCCGTGTAATAATAAATGTTGAATGTTTATTTTTAAATGCCAACACTAACGTAACCGATCGCATTTATATTCGTACTTCCTTGTTATTTTTTTTCTCTTGGAGGATCGATAATGCAAATTTTATTACACAATGACGTTATGTACTGTATTCGTGCATGTTGCAGAATTGTTCAGAGACGTTGAGTTTCTCAAATGTTATTCTTTATAACGGATGAGTCTTACGTTTTCGACGTGCGTCGGAAAACTTTTGGAAGTTTTCGCCTCTTAAAATGTTTGCTGTCGTTTCATAAATATTCAATTAAATGATCTACATCTAAAACAAATGGCATTTGTGACGATAGATGTAGCAAAATTTATTTAATAACCGCGAAATAAGCGAAGAAAGGCATTTTAGCGGTAAAAGCGTGCTTTACCGAATTTAAAGAATCTGTCGAATATGAATTGGAGTTAAAGGAAGGAGAAAGTTTCACGAAAGTTTGACGTAAAAAGTGTCGGAATTAATGTTTCATGCGCAATATACGAGTACATTAATTTTCGTCAGATACGTTGCAATAGGTCGACGTGCAATACGTCTAAATAGTAAGCCAATACCAAAGATCCTTTCGTACAAATGCGTCAAATGTATACTGTAAATTAAAATACAGTTGTAAACGGGCGTTTACAATAATAAATAAAGTAAAAAGCAACGAGGCTAGCAGGATCAATTTATCTCAATGATTAGAAGACACCGATGCGCTGCATTAACCTAAAAATTCCATAAACGTGCTCTCATACTTTCAATAGAGAATCGATAAGACGTAAAGAATTAGGAGGTTTTACGATGAGTTCGGTTTTTTTTTTAAAAAGGGATAAATCGTAGGTTAATGATAATTATACTCGTATTATTGCTCTCCACGAGTTGTGAAGCCTTAGCTAACGTGTTATTATTAGCAAGGCTCACTTCCTGTGCTGGAAAAATTATTGGCGATTATCACCCTGTACTTTGGCGAAATATTACAACGAGTGATCAAGGTTTACAGTTAAGCAGATATTGAAGAAAAAGGAAGTGCTTTATTATCTTCTAGTGCTATTAGCACCATCATAACAGCTGATGAAATTATTACGAATGTACTTGATTGAATATTAATGTAGAAATCCATTGAAAATTCACAACATATTAAAGCAGGCTCGCACCAAATAATCCTTGCTATTTAAATTATTATTCGAGAATGTGGAGTGCGTCAGATTTAAGAAAGGATGCACATGCACAACTCAAATAATGTGATGCTGGCGTTAATATTTGTTATTGTCTTCGACGTGATAAAAGCAGATAAAGAATTCTTAATGAAAATGTAGAAGTTTTCATGAACGAAATAAAGTACGATTATATGTTAATGAGGTATGTCAAGTGTATAATCGTTGATAAATAAAGGCCGATAAAGAATAGTATGTTTTAAGGTTAAATATCTAAAAATTAGAAAATAGTTGAAGAAAGTCTAAGTCTAAGAAAGTCTATTTAATAATTTTCAAGGATATGCTTATTTACTTGGTAAGCACTTGAAATAACTGTTTTCATCGTAGGACTTGAAAACGAGAATTCACAAGAAGATGATTCGTGACACGAGACAAGAATACAAATGTAACATATTTGAAAATAAATCGCCAATAATAATAATAATAATAATAATAATAATAATAATAATAATAATAATAATGATAATAATAATGATAATGATAACAACAACGACAACGACGAAAACAACAGCAGCAGCAACAACAGCAACAGCAACAACAACAACAACAACAACAACAACAACAACAACAACAATAATAATAATAATAATCAGGGGAAATACCGAGTGCAAATGCTGGACGTTGTTGGAAATAGTTGCAAATAATGTAATTATGAAAAAAAGACGGATCACGTCCTACTTAAAATATTAATAGTGCAATCAAATCGGGTGTCTCAAAATGATCGACTATTTATACAGTTTGCGTAGAAAGTGAAAGAATATCCCATTTGTTTTTTAATAGAAAACTTTTTTAAGATGCGAGGAATTAGATGGAGAGTAACGGAAATAGGACGCGATTATTTGTTAAAAGCAAAAAAAGGAAATTAACGTTAAGATGTAAATGATTATACCGGGGAGTTCACATTTCCTATTGAATATCTTAATAGCTTTTTATTTTTATTATATCATAAAGGTATGACGAATTATTATTAATGTAATCCAAACTCATAATAGGAATTTTAATATTTCACGATTACGATGATCGTAGTTACGATGTTATAGTTGATGAAACAATTATGATAATCGGTTCGTATGATATCGTTTAGCTGTTTTAATAAAAGGAAAGTAATTTTGAACTTGTTTTAAAGAAATTGAATTAAATTAGAATCATCCAGAGTAAGAACATTATTTGCGACTAAAAAATACATTAATATATAAAGTGCCGAGTAAGTCATTGGTAAAAGAGTGATCGGTAACCGTCTATATTTTTCTTTATATTTTCGCTCACGGAAAGGTATCAAAATGTGAACGCGTTAATGTGATAATTGTAATGAAAATGCTTGTTGCGTAAATCATTCGAGCTTTTAAAATCAAGCGTTACAAACATTTAATGTGCATTACTCTATACCTTTACCAGAGATTGTATACAATGTTTTTGGTGAGTTACTCTCGTTCCCTTTCATGCATTAGACATAGTTCGTATCTGCCAAATGTTGAGGAATTAAAGTTACTCGTACTTAGACTACTTTTTCCTACTTTTTCCTACTTTTTCCTACTTTTTCCTACTTTTTCCTACTTTTTCCTACTTTTTCCGCGACAAGTAAGAATGACAATTTCTTTTTCATTTCCATGCCTTCCGTATGTTGCATACAACGCGTAATAAAACATTTGGACATTTTCAACGGCAATTGAAAAAGATCCAGAAGTAATTATCACGCAATGCCAATAAAAGCTTCTTTATTTGACAACGTCGGGTATAATTATTAAAGTATAGTGTTTACAAACAAACCTCTGGCCATTGACTGCACGTTGTATGTGTAGCTACATACAGCGACTGAATGTGCAGTTAAGTGCCTTACGCGCGACACGCTTCGCCTAATTTATATTCGCACGCACATTTGTTTGAATCGTAATGTAACCTGCGAGCGGCGCTGTGCTACGTTCAATAATCCGTGATACACGAGATGGATCATAAAAATTATTTATGAAAATGATTTTTCTCGAGATTCACTGGATGCCGAGTGTAACGTTAGACGCTTGCGCGAGCACTGAGAATTTTTTATTTCTCTGGTCGTTAAACGAGGATTACATTAATAAATAATAAACAAACTGAGTTGTCGATAAACAATAAATCGAAGTAAAAGGCTCATTTGTGTTTTAGACACAAACGAGCGAAGGTATCGAGTAGTGCCTCGGAAATGTAAACCAACGCTGGTCTTCTATTAAGAAATTAAAATGATCGAGTAGCATTATTCGTAATCCTCGGTAAACCTTATCTTACGTTATAGAGCATTTACTTTACCTCCGGTTACAACGGAAGTCATAGCTCTATTGGATAATCTTCAACCTAACTTTACTCGCTGTAAATTAAGACAAACTTATTTCACTAGATTACAATGGATAATTTCTATCGTTATTAAGATTGAATGGTATCATTAGTCCAGGGTCGTGAGCAATACACCCTTCCTCGCGTTTTTCAACGATTGATTAATTTTGGACGATTTGTTTTGTTAGCGACTTGTTTTTTTAAAAATGAAAGGCTTTTCACCTCGTAAAATGCGAGCAATTTAAAGCTCCTTTGAATCCCGAGAGTCACCGATGTCACCGAATAGGAAGTTCCGAGCCATCCCGACGAAGGTAGTTCTCCTAACGGTTTCTTATTGCCAAATGCTTCTCTATTACACGCAGAGGAGAGCACGTTGCGCCGAATTAATGTCGATAATGGTCTAGAGCAAGTGCTAAGAGGTTAAACATCTCGGACCGTAACTCGTTTTCAAGGGTCGCCTAGGCGCACGCGTGTATTTTTATCGAGTGCTCGCTCTCGCGCACTCGAATGCGTGGGGTTTTTGGCTCACGTGTTGGTGCCTCTTCAGGGTTCTCTTTTACACTAGCTATAAACTGCATTCGCACGCACGCACGCACGCACGCACGCACGCACGCGCGCGCGCACACTATCCTTCGGTGCTATTCCGGCCTGCGCGTCGCCTGCATGCGCTGGCTATGTAACCGAGTTTGATAACCCGAGGAGGTCAGTGACAGAGAAAGTGTAGTTTCCTCTCTCGTTCGTCTTCTCCTTGAAATAATTCGGGAAGCCCGACGACAGGTGCCGCACACGAACGAGCGAATCCACGTCTCTCCGTGCTTGGGATATTAAAAAAGACGAGGAGCGACGCTCCCGTGAATGGCGTGCGCGTAACTTTCGTTTTTGTCTAGCTGCGAGTTGCTGCCGCCGTTGCTGCCGCCGTTGCTGCCGCCGTTGCTGCTGTTGCCGCTGCTCTACCAGAATTATAGTTTCCTGTCTTCGTTTCACGAACACTGCATCGTTCCTTTTTTTAGATTTTTTGCGAGCCGAATAGCTGGATCTGCGCTGGGAAGAAATCGCTGAAGCGACTGTGGATCGTTGGAAAAAATGACAGTTTTAAAAGTCTCGACCCGACTCGAGGCTCTTTTTTCGTATGGTGACATTGGATATTTATCAGGCGACTTGTATCCGAACTGTTGACGAATTAAGAGCACGTTCTTCTCGTCGCAGAATTGGGCAGATTTTTCTCGCGATATAATCTTCTCTCGCGCTGGATTTATCGTATTCGCATGGTTCGCAATGTTATTTCACTTAACTTAATATCTCGCTGAATACCGATCGAACGATCCTCATCCGAAATTCGGACGGAGCGTTTTGTAAGTGTTACATCGAACGGTTACGTAAGTAAATAGGAAGCTTCTCATTACTATTTGCTATTAAGTTCGGGCTACTGAATGGACCTACTGGAATATCATTATCATTGCTCAACGCATTCGCTGGTTTTAAATTTGGATCAAAATTTAGAATCCTAGCAGATCTCTCGGTGTTTAGTCTAAACAACGAAATATTTATACGAAAGTAAAAATACTTTAGCGAAAATTTGTCTCTGACAAATAATAGACTGATCTAAAAATGCCGAGACGGATTCAGCTGGCTAATTACACTTTTTACGCAACTATTATTAACCCGATAAGTTTAACTTTGCCGGTAATTTTGGAATACGTAACGGAGTACAACTGACGAAATTTCGCTTGACATTTCGAGCGGTTTGTTTTCCTTTTTCTTGTAAAACAATCGGACGATATCGTTCAAGTGTCCGCAGCGATTCGACACACGTGAACCAAATGAACGACGTAGCAATTCATATTTTTTAATACACGAGCTAAAAAATGTTTATTTTCGAAACTTTAACGCTCGTTTTACGTACGTACTTACTTGTCTTATTCGCGGGTTATTCCAGTTTCGCATATCTTACGACGAATCAACGTAAATTATGTTTTATTCGCGTGAAGTACGACTTGGCGTTTACCTCGTGAAATGCAGTGCTCCAGTCACCGTTTCCCAGTAGTCGCCTCACAGTGTTGCATTTTCATTTTTATCTCGCCACTGGAAATTTCAAGAAGCCCAATGCAAGATGGCGCATCGCGCAGCCTAAATGTGCGCCACCTTCTTACGAGCCGAATTCACTCGCCGATCCTAATGAAATTTAAAATCGCTCTGCATCATACATACAACTATAATCATCCACGACTTGATTAATACGTTTATTATTCGACGTCATTATCCACGAAATTGCGATCGAAATCTGACAGAGTCTATTCACGCGGGTCCTGGCGCAAAAAGAATCGATGAGAACCTTGCAAAAACAACCTGCCCCTTTCCTTAACGTGAAACAACTCTGATACGCAGCAGCGAGAGTATCACGATAATAAACCAAAAATAATGCGCGTAAATAAATGTGTGCGTGTGCGCTATAAAAAAGGGCTCGCTTTCTTATCCCTCGTCGCGGAAAGCGACGATAAAGCGAGGAACCGCATGGTGCACCGTTACGCAACATAGCCAGACTAGGGCGTGTTCCTGGCCTGGATAAATTCCATGACGATCCGGCTTTGCGATAATTATACCTACGGTTTGCAGTTTGATCAAACCCAGCTCTCCCCCTCTACGGCCACCCCCGATCGCTCGACGCTACCATTTTCAAGGCCATAAAAAGGAATTGTAAAATGTTCTTTGATCACTTTATAACATTTTTGTAAACAAAGTGTAAGGCGTGTACGTAAACGCGTTTACAATTTAGAGAAAAGAAGCGTTTATAAACGTGCTTGTAAATGGTACTCGTGATTAAATTACGAGCGTTTTCGGATCTATGTGCGAGTGACAAGTGGCGCAATAATTGTGTTATTAGTTGCTTTTAAAATCCAATTTAAACGACCTTGCACATTGTGTCGCGCACAATTGCCTAATAATCCAAAAATTAACGCTTCGAAATCATAGTGTTCTTTAGCTGCATAAAGTACAATATCTGATTAAGGCGTTATTAAGTTGTAGAAATATTTGAAAGACTGTGTTTTTTACGCGCATTTTCTTTGCAGGAGCAACGGTAGCGTAACTGATCAAATATTTTTCTTTTACGCGTGCTATTAATAATATTAATAATAGAATGGTCTTGGATATTAAATTGAGGATAACGAGAGTGATAGAATTTTTAATTCGAACATGACGTATCTGATGCAAATAAGCTAAAGAAGACTGGATGAACTGGAAGTTAATGGTCCACGGAATTAACTGTTTTATCGCTATTACGATTTATCTGTGCAAAGTAAAATTTATTAAAGTGTACGGTATCGTCGTGCCATTGTAGGATTGAATTACTAATGAGATAAGGTAATTTATTAAGCGAAATTAAAATGAAAATGAAAAACTTATAAACAATAAAATTAAAGATCTCAGCAAATTTTTAATATTATCAGTCTTGATTAATGTTTCGGCTATTTTATCATTTACATTCGCAAGAGTATCGCTTCACCAAGCTTGAGTGTGCGTGTCATAACTATATCTCATTTTAATCTATCCCTAGAAATTTAATATTCATTCTTATGAAATCTCTCGGTTATCGATGATCATTCGTTGATCAAGCTAAGAGATAATTATTTTTCGATTGATTTTAATTAATGACTAACTGTTAAGCAAATAAGAATTGACACACTTACAGGCTTTTCGAAATATCAAAATTTAGTTATGATTATTTTTAAGCCCCCAAATTAATTAGATACAGGAAAATTGTCATTTTACAAAACATTGAATTACGACATTGGCTCATAAAATTTCTAACCTTTTCCTTTATCATACGAAAATAAGCGATATTGATATTTTTGTCGTAAACATTTTTATCTTATATTGTATTACATTGTATCCGAAGGTATTTATGCATTCGTCGAAAGTTGTATGGCCCACTTGTTTATGCGCATTAGATAAAAGTATTTATGCACGAGAATTTGCAAAGGATTTCTAACGTAAGTCCGCTCTACTGTACGCGGTGATTGTACTAAAATATTATTAACCATCAATAACTTTGCGATTACAAAAGAAACGAATATGCTCGAATAAATACTATCTCGGCTGTTCAAAGCGTAAGCCACATTAATATTGTAGCATATTGAAAAGGCATATTTGTGTAATCAATGCATTCGCTCAATTATGCAAATGACGCGAGAGAAAAGTTGCACGAATTTCACTCTGCGGTTGTAGTTGGTTTTTTTTATTAAGCCACCAGCTGACGGTTATAAAAGTTGTTCCTCTTTAGTGTTGAAAACCAATTTCCACATTTTTACACGTCATTTTAAACGCAGTTATCGGAATAATTGGAATTAATTTATTACACACGCTGAATTTTGTTTTATTAACCGTCCATGATACCAGATTTAATGCATTAAATCTGGGAGCTGAATGTTTCTCCTCGATAAGGAAATACATCAATTTTATTTTTCGATAGTAGTAGATAAAATTTTATTTCAAAATGGGTTTTATTAATCATTGGAACTATTAAACTACTAAAATTTAAACTAAATTTAAAGCTACTAAGATACATTTGCGTATAATTGTGTAATTTATGATGCATAATGATTAATATAAATATACGTCATTGGTAATATTTAAGATTCAATCCATAACGTGGAATATACGCGTAGATGCATTATTAAGGAAATTTTTAAAGTAATGACAGAAAAACAATGTATTTTATTTATTCTTTGAGAAAATGTGAATTCTAATTTTTCTCGTAATGACTGTCAATTTTGAAAGCGCGAATGAAAATTTGTGAATTTCGTAATAACGTGACCGTTAGCATTAATCGATAAAATTCTTGCTCTAAAGTGTATTACACAAATCTTATTTCATACTATATTTTCCTTCTACTCTAATTCTTGTATTTTCATTTTAGCGAAGTTTTCAAATTTGTTCAAAAATCGTGTAATCTATTTTTAACAATCGATTTTAGTTTAACACTACTTTCAATAAGAAACTTTATTTCCTAAACATTATCTGTTATATTCTATCAGTTATATACACAATTTATTCTACACGGATAAAATAAGATTTATAAATAAGATATTTAATAAGAATTTCTCATTGGCGTTTTATCGTATTACAAATAAATTTTCCAATTTATAAAAGCGACATAATTGCATTTCTTATCAGGCATTGTCTGCCTGAAATTACAACGACATACTTTATTTTAAAGAAAGATATAATTCTGTTGGAGTTTCGGCTAAAACATTTTTTTTTTCTTTGTGACATTACTACGTTGCCGTGTACAATTTGGTAGATACTCGTCGTGCGACAATTGAACGGGATAAATCGATACACTCGTAGTGATAGAAAAAAAATGTCAGGACTCGGATATTATTCGAGTAATTCCCTCTGTTGCATAAAACACGTAGTGCAATCCACTTGGCTTGGAGTCTCTTTATGCTTAGAGTACGTGCACGTGGTTCTCAGCTTTCGTTATACGAAATCGTGTCGTACGCGATAATGCTATGTTCGACATATTCGTCGGGCGCCGTAAATTTTTTACTACATCTCCTTCGATAGATTCTACTTTCGTTTGTGATTCTTGGTGCTGCATTTTTTTCTTTATCGCTTTACACGCTCAACGGTAAAATGTGATAATTTAACCTCATGAACCGAGGTAAGCACGACTGTTTTAAAACTTTGGAAACTTCAACGTATTGTATCCTACAACTTACAACGCGCGTAAATGATCAGCGTTTGCTCGAAAGAATTTCTTTCAAGTGACACGAAGAGTCTTATTTTAAAGTAAATAAGTTCCAGTAAATTTGCTATTAATAATAGATGAGCATTGTTTATTATGCGCAAGTTATCCCTTGTGTAAATTCTACGTATATACAGATAATATGCAGCTCCTAGCAGCAATGCTTATGAATTTAATAATCACGATGATTTCTTTTGTTTCTTTACTTGTTTTCAAAAGGAAAAGAATCTTTCCGTATAAATTGGCGGTTATTCTGCTGCTGCTGCTGCTGCTGCTATTCATTTTTCAATTAAATAAAGTAACGAATGCAACTGTGGGCTACTTTTACTTATTAAAACAAATACATGGTAATATCGTACGTGTACAGCAATGTAGCAGAATGATTTTCAATGTCGTTCGACGTCAATTTTATTTCGCAAAATTAGATTCAGCAATGTTATCTGCTAATACGTAGCTTAGAAGAACTGCATCGATGGGTTAACCGTTGAACAAACTTCAGCGTACACATAACTTATTTTCATTCCCAGTGAATAATAAGCCGGTATTTAGACAAAGTGGACGTAGCTTTTATATCTGTCTGAATATATATATATATATATATATATATATATATATATATATATATATATATATATATATATATATATATGCATGCATGTATACTGGAATTCGAACATAATTTCGAACACGTATTTATTGATTTTCCACGAAATTCCTATTTTAGTCGTCTTAAGAGTCTCAAGAGAGAAATGTTGGATGTACCTAAAGATTATTACTCCGGCGAAATATTGACGAAAATCTCATCGTCGTAATTGAATCGGATCGAAAGAATAGGAAAAGGCTATTTCACGAGCAATAGAGACGAGACCGCTTCAGACGGTTTCGTCTTCACCGCCCGTAAACCGATCACGACGCACTTCATTATCGAAATCTTGAGCGCTCTTCCGAACGGGAAGGAAGTCCCGACTGTGATTCAAATGTAGATTCGACAGAAAGAGCGGAAGAAAGGCAGAAAGACAGAAAGACAAAAGCCAGGGTAGTGGAGATGGTAGCGCAGGCGCCCGAGGAAAAGCGGCTTATCCCCGAAGAAGGACAGCTAGATAGGAGCCTCGCTCACCTCCCGTCCTTGGCTCCGATCCAACGCAGCCCCGGTGCGCAGTCGGACGTTAGTCACTTCACGGGGAAAGCGATCGCGAGGGTGAATGTGCCGGCGTCTGGCGATGGAGCGAGAGGCCAAGAGGAAGCTAGACTAGAGAAGTAGCGAACTCAGACATAAAAAGACAGCGAACGGTATGCTACGTAAAGCATAAGTGGAGTGCAAGGAAAGGAGAGAGTAGACATACGAGAGCGGACGATGTACGTGTGTGTACTCGGTTGCTGCGCAAAGCCTGCAGTGCTTTGCGGTACAGTTTGCGTTTAATAAAAGACCAGCCTCGCTAGTCTCTTGTCTCGTCCCTTTCGCCAAAAATACACCGGCGAGAAAATTTGGGGATCGTTCGAAGATGCATCGAGGAAGGATATCAGGTGAAGAGTCCGCCTCTCTTGAAGATACCGGGATCGTAGGATCGTAGCCGGTTCTTCATAGGATTCTGGGCAGATACGACTGCACGCCAGAACTGGTTTTGTCTCCTCTTCGGGGAGATCGCTACGGTGGAAAATGAAAAATTACGCTCAGGAATAATTGTTTGTTTTAAGATGCAAGATGCGAAATTCCTCTACCGAAATCGTTTCTCTCGTTACGCAAACTGCGAGAGAAGTTAATGCCATTGATCGGAGTTAATGGCATTCGGCGCATCGCGACTCTACTGATCGGATCTGTTGCATCGGAATGTACATTTACGCGTGTGTGCGCCTCGCGCTCTTTTTCTCTACGTTACGCTTGCATTCGTTCGAGCTTGGAGGACAGCGACAAACGGAATATTGATGGTGCACTCGCCGTTTGTACTTTGCAAATGTTGGTAATGATTATGGTTAAACGATTACTTTTACGAACCGAGTCGTAGCGATGATCTTTTTCCGATGGAACGGTGGTCATAATGAAGATATTTAGTCGAGATGTATTTCTACTTTGTCGCGTATGATCTTACAGCAAGAGTTTTATATTTTGAAACGTTTCTGCAGTTGATAGGTTTTTTTCCTTTATCGCATTATTTAGATAACGCGTTGTTTTTGATTCAGTTTTCGTGTATTCTGACGGTATAAACGGGTATTGGTTTTTGCTAAGAATTTACCTTCGCGCGTAAAGTCACTTAATACTTTAACAAATCCAAATATATTTATTTTCGATTTGTATAACAAATTTCCATATTTAAGTGGATTTCTCATCGTCGATGAATTTTTAAATCCAGTATTGCATAAATAGAAGTGACGTTACACGATATTGGTATAAGAAGGTATTTCCATGAAATAATCAAATGACATGCAGGGATAAATCACGTAAGGCGATTAATTTACTTATGCTTACACATAGCGAGTAACTATTTTACTAAATAACTTAATTAACACGTGCTCTTAAGATTAATTAACTTTTGATAAAAATTTTTAATTCGCTTGATACAGCCTTTACAATGCTTTTATTGGAATAATTTGAATAAATATATTTTATTATTTTATAGCGATAAATAATTTACCGTGGTTTCTCGAACCATTGCATTTTTTTTTTACATCGATCGGTCGTTATTTAAATACATTTCTTTAAATATGCGCGCGGATATTCATGCGCTCGTGCAAGTGAGTGAACGCGTAACATTAGATATTCAGAATGAAACTACAGAGATTTATGTTATAAGAAATAATTATAACAATATCAGAATCAAATATGGATATTCTATCAAGTTCTTATTTGAGATTTTTTATTTGAGATTTAAATACTACGGATTTTATTCATCTCTGGTAATATCCAATTTACAATTCAATTTGAAATGGTTTTTTTCTTCTTTTTTTGTTATCAAATTAGGAAATCATATTTTAATTTAAATTCAAACAAGCCATAAAAAATTCATTAGTTCTACAGATAGATTTACATAAAAATTAAGTTTTAATTCATCCTTGTAGATGTTTGTAACCAATTCCAATCATTTTAAGAATTTTAAAA